>OX371261.1:83416270-84837637 GCA_947311025.1 Lypha dubia
ATTATTAGTAAAAAGTGGGAGTTTTTGAAAAACCATACCAATATTTCCAAAGAGTTATTTTTAAAGATTTTAAAATTTTGCATAAAGGACAGTCGATATTTTAATTACAAGAACAAATTCTACAGACAATGCAGAGGTTTACCCATGGGTTCTCCGGCCTCACCTATCGTAGCAGATATAATAATGGAAGAACTGCTGGAAAAATGTATGGAACAATGTGACGAAAAACCTAGGTTATTGACCAAATATGTGGACGACCTGTTTGGAATTATAAAAACAGGTGCAGTAAATAAAACTTTGGAACAATTAAACTCTTTTCATCCCAACATAAAATTTACTGTGGAAGAAGAAACTAATGGAAAGCTGCCATATCTGGATACTCTCGTGGTGAGAATTGGAGACAAAATTAAAACTGACTGGTATCAAAAACCCACATCATCTGGAAGAGTCATAAATTTTTACTCATGTCAACCCAAAACAATAATAGTGAACACAGCCAATAACCTCATTAAAAGAGTGTTAAGTATTAGTGACGTGGTTTATCATGAGCGAAATATTAGAAAAATAAGAGATATTCTGCGAAAAAACAATTTTCCTACAAATTTAGTTAACAAATTATTAACTAATTATAAGCATAAAAAGAAAACATTACCAGACAATACGACGAGTATATACAAGTCCTTGACATATGTTCCAAAAATCACGGAAAGAATAAAAAACGCAGGTATATACAACACTGCAAAAATAAAAATTGCACACACATCACAAAACACATTAAAACAATTATTTTCTAAAACAAAATCTAAATTGGACAATATGGAAAACGCTAACGTTATATATAAAATAAATTGCAAAGAAAATGAAAATGAGAGTTGTGACAAAGTATATGTTGGAACAACTGGTAACAAGCTAAAAACAAGAATAGCCGGACACAGATCTGACATAAAAAACATTAACAAAAATTTGACAACAAAAACTGCATTAGTGGCCCACTGTGCAAAAGAAACACACAAACCAGATTTGGAGCATGTAAAAATACTGACAACGAGAAAAGAATCAATTACAAAACAGACATAGAAAATTGCGCTAATAGCTATAGGCATATAATAAGTAAAAAAATGTAAACAGTATAAAACTCAATTTTTAAGTCGTTTGACATATGTTTTTATACATATATATGTATGTACATTGTTACTGCATGTAAGTTTATTATTTGTTTATATCGTCTAGCAATTACATTGGGTATATCTTTTTTCCTGTTCTTATTTATAAATTTTGTAGCTTGCCTGATGATGATATCCGATGGATATCGAAATATCGCAAATAAATAAATAAAAAAACATCACATTAAAAGTGGCCTCAAGCTCGAAAATTCGTCTTCTTTTTATTTAACATATTTTTGATTAAGTTTAATTTTATTTTAACTTATTATGAAGGTTTTAAAAGTTAGTTAGTTAGTTTTTTTTTTTTTTTTTTTTTAAGGATTAAAATAAGAGTTTTTCATATATTGAAAAATTACTTTCTGCAGAAAATCATATGTAAAATTAAAAAAATCAATTAAATTTTAATGGTAGTATTCATAGAAACTAAAATAGGTTTCAAATGTCTTTTAGTACAATACAAATTTTTTTCTTAAAATAGATTTCATATGCACTAAATATGTTTATGATTTAGGAGCTAAAAGTTTAAACTATAAGATATGCTAATTTCATGTAAAACACAGTACTAGAAACGTTTTAACCCTCTAATGTTTCACTATGGCTGTTGCTGAGTTCGGTTAGCGTTCCATTAGTTATTGTTATATTGACGCCTTTTGGCCAGGCGCTTCCACCTCAGTGTTTTTTTTTTTTGGCTTAAACACTCTTCTGACGGAGACTTGGCTGTCCGTCAGGTTCCGTTTGGTGCTAATTTTAAAGCACTTTGTAATCCAGGACTGGCAGGATCGCCATGTAATATGATTAAAACAATTTAGTTATTCTGGTGCTCTCTAGGGAGCTCTCAATTTATTGTGGAGGATTTGATGATGAAGAGTTTAAGAAAATAAATAATAGTGCCGGCGCTTAAGAACGCCACTGGCAAATAAAAGTAAAAGGCAGATGAATGCCAGTATGAATTAGTAATGCCGATTGAAGGCAAAGGATTAATTGATTCCTTAAACTAATTGACATTGGCTTATATACTAATTATGAGAATAATTCTTAGGGGTACCTTAACATAAGAGTAAAAGAATAGAAATATATATTATTGTTGGGTAAGCATATTTAGCTTCCAACTATTTATGTATGGCATGTGTTCAACAGTTTTAAAGTTCAACGAGTGCATACTTAAAAGCAACAGATACTTTGTGTAGCTTATATCTACAATCAAACAAATACAGTTAATAAATGTGATTCATTTAAGTGCATTGTGCTGCTGCACTTAATTAACTGTACAAGTGTCAAATTACCGACACACACAAAATATCTTGCTTGTAGTTTGTCAATGCTTGCATGTTGCGGTACTATTGAATCGCAATGCATACCACACACTGTTGGCCACATGCTACAAAACCAATATGGGCCTATGGAATCCAGTTATGGTTCACTGCCTCAGCATAAAGTGTAGAAAAAATTCAAAGGCGACAAAACAAAATTCTACGTACAATTACTGCAGCCCCCTGGTATATCCGAAATCAGCGAATTCACAAAGATCTTGATGTTCCGTTGGTGAAGACAGTATTTTCAAAACACGCAAAAAAATATATTGAAAAACTAGTATTGCACCCAAATCCACTTGCGCGCAACATTCTAAATTATAGAGGCCACACCCGGTTGAGAAGGAGGGATACTCTTTCTCTCAGCCGTCCACGAGAGATGTAAAACATCAAAAATCAACAGTTGGAATTAAAAATTTTGTTTAGCACTGGCTAAACATATATTAATGTATTTTTAGATTTAAGATTTGAAAAACTTATTGATGTTTCAATATATAATTGAAGATTCAATAAATAATAAAACTACCCAAAAAAAAAAAAAAATGTATGTTGATGTGTGAATGTTACTGCCAGAGGCATATCGTCTTGTGAATATTGTTAGACACACTTTTGAACAAAAGAAATATTGCTCTGCGCTCTTTATTGATGTTTCACAAGCTTTCGATAAAGTATGGCACAAAGATCTTATACACAAATTAACGCAAAATCTACCCGCAAACATCGTCAGGCATTTAAAAAGCTATGTATTGGAACGAAAATTTGTGCTAAGGGAAGGCAATTTTTTAAGCCCTCCGCAGTCGATCGAAGCCGTAGTTCCCCAAGACAACATCTTCGGTCGCCTGCTGTACTTAATATATGCCTCTGACTTACCGTTAAGCAGTAACATTCACACGTCAACATTTGCTGATGATACAGCTTTTCTAAGCGTTCATGAAAATCCTGTAGAAGCTTCCTGAAATTTACATGGGTACATATCAAAACGGGAAACATGGCTACAAAAATGGCGGATAAAAGTTATTGAGCATAAATGTGTACACGTCACTTTTACGTTACGCAGGGAAGCATGCCCGCCTATACAAATCAACACCCAGACTATACCGGAACACACTGTAGTCAAAAATCTACGTGTTCATCTTGATCGTCGTTTAAACTTAAAATCGCACATAGACGCAAAGTTGATCCAAATGAAATTTAAAGAAGCCCAAATGAATTGGCTTATTGGAGGAAATTCTATACTAAGCCTAGACTGTAAACTTCTATTACGAGTATACAGCGCGATCCTGAAACCAATATGGTCCTATGGAATCCAGTTATGGGGCACTGCCTCAGCATCGAATGTAGAAAAAATTCAAAGGCGTCAAAACAAAATTCTACGTACAATTACTGCAGTCCCCTGGTATATCCGAAATCAGCGAATTCATACAGACCCTGATGTTCTGTTGGTGAAGACAGTATTTTCAATACACGCCAAAGTATATTGGGTGGCCACACCCGCTTGAGAAGGATAGATACTCTTTCTCTCAGCCGTACACGAGAGATGTAAAACAACAAAAATCAACAGTTGGAATTAAAGATTTTAAGTTTTGTTTAGCATTGGCTAAAAAACATATTTAACATTTTTAGATTAAGATTTGAATAACTTATTGATGTTTCAATTTATAATTGAAGATTCAATAAATAATAAAACTACCAAAAAAAAAATATTTCTCATTTTATTTTCATGATAATTTTGCAGTGTATAAGACTGCCAGTTACATACATCTTTGGTTATATAAAGTAATTCTACACTAAAGGTTCAATACTATAACATTTACTTTTATAAATTTAATTTTTGGCTGTTAATATGTTTGTGAACAGTAACTTTAGGCCCTATTGTGCACGATAACTATTTCTTGCGCTCTAAAGTGGGCACCCCTAACAATGATATTAGGATTGGTCACTTTAATGTGCGAAGCTTTGCGACGACTTCTGATAAGATAAATGAAATACGGCATGTTCTGAGGGATTGTTTTTTGGACATATTTGGAATTAGTGAAACGTGGTTGACGTCTTATATAACTTCTAGTGCACTGGATATCCCAGGCTACAAATTTGTCAGGCAGGATAGATTAGTTCGCTGGGGTGGGGGAGTTTGATTTTTTGTATCCAACAAAATTAAAGCTAAGGTGGTTTTTAAGTCAGATAACTTTGTCAATTTTGAATCTCTATTTATGGAGACTAGTATACAGAATTCTAGTGATAAACTTTTAATTGGAGTGGTTTACCTTCCCCATAGAAACCCGGAGAACATAGATATCATGGAGGAACGAATTAGTGAACTCATTGGGAATTATTCCAACATTGTTGTCATGGGTGATTTTAATTTCAATTTATTCGAACGTGAATCGTCTAGCTTGATTAGGACTGCTTGTGGTAGAATGGGACTCTCCTCCATGCATAATAACATACCAACACACTTTGATACTGCTAATTCCTCTACCTCACTGTTAGACTTTTTTTAGTCAGTCCATCTATTGATGTGGTGCTCTCTGATCAAATGCAATGCCCATCCATTTCGGATCAAGCATTTACTTGTATCAAGATTTCATTGATGGCACCCAGGGTGGATGAATATGTGGAGTTATCAGATTTCAACAGTATAGATATTACCTCCTTTGCGGAAGCAGTTAATAACTATGATTTTTCAGGTTTATATTATGGCACTGATGTGAATATTAAACTCCAATCTTTGATGGACTGTGTTGATTATCTGTATTCACTTGTCCCAGTGAAGAGATTTGTATCTCGTGCCTTAGGAGAAGATTGGTTTAATTCAGATGAGATAACTTTTCATCTTTCTCTTATATTAGGAACCCGTCTGAACGAAATCGGAGGGTATATTGTAAGATTATAAATAGATGTAAAAGAATTATCCATAGGATCACGAAAAACTATTTTCTGGCGAAATTTAGAAATCTCAATACAAAGGATATGTGGAAGATGATTAGGTCAAATGGTGGCGTTGAATCTAGACAGAATATGTTTGATTTTAATCCGGATGAACTAAAACTGAGTTTTTGTCTTATAGAAGTATAGATGCTGAAAATCCTTTTAATTCTGATCTCAACTTTGCTGAATAGGGTTTTTCTTTTCGTTCTGTTGATTATAATGCTTTATGTATTGCTTTGGATTGCATTAAGTCGAATGCATGTGGCCCAGATGGATTACCTTTAAAATTCATAAAGTTGATATTTCCTATGATATTTAGACAATTACTCTTTTTAATCAATAGCATATTAACTTTTTCTACTTTCCCAAACGATTGGAAAGTAGCTAAAGTTCTTCCAATTGGGAAAACGAATTCTATTCATAGCATGGACGACTTGAGACCAATATCTATGCTTCCCATTTTGTCGAAAATTGTGGAACATATTGTTAAAATTAAAATTATTGAGTATTTAGATAATAATAGTCTTATAAATTCCTTTCAATGTGGTTTTCGGAAAAATTGTAACATTTCCTCACTTTTACTGGGAGTTACCGATGGTATTAGAGGTAATTTGAACAGGGGTCATGTTAGGGTTTTGATATGTTTGGACTTATCCAAAGCAATTAATCGTGTTAGCCCTTATCATCTTATTGTGAAACTGAATAAATAATTTGGGTTTTCCAATATGGTTTGTAAATTTTTTTACTCTTACCTAACTGAGCGACGCCAGTTCATCACTATTAATAACACCTTTTCAGAGTGTATGACGGCTACTAGTGGGGTACCACAAGGTTCGGTCTTGGGACCATTATTGTTTATATTATATACCAATGCTATATTTTCTATAATTGAAGAGTCATCTTGCAGAGCTTTTGCCTTTGCCGATGACATTCAGCTACTTTTCGCGGGTGAACCTCTAGCTTTGGATGCGTTAGAAGAATCTATTAACGGGGTATTGAGGAATATAGTTAACTGGATGTCAAATTCGAACCTATGTATAAATCCGTCTAAGACAAAAGCTATGTTGATTAAGCCAAATAGGCTCAATTATGGCATCTCGATAACCGTTCAAGGTACCCCGATTGATTTCGTTGATAAAATTAAGTGTCTGGGGTTGATAATTGACTCGAACCTCAATTTTGGTGATCATATTAACTATTTAAGCTCTAAGATTTACTTTACTCTGAGGCGTCTGTATTCGCTAAATATATATTTACCATTATTTGTTACGAAACGTTTGGCTCATACATTGCTCTTGTCTAACATGTTATATTGTGCAGAAGTTTTTACTGGTGCAACGGGCTATGTGATGAATAAATAGCAGCTTCTTTTGAATAAAATAATTCGATTTGTTTATAGTCTAAAGGTACGTGATCATGTTACAAATTATGTGGTAGACTTCTTACGATTTATGCCCCTATTATGATTCACAACTCAACTCAACTATTTCATTGCATTATGGTTTAAAACTAAATTTCGTTGTCTTCGTTAAGTTCTTGTCAACCTTAATATGACAACTTGAATCAACTATTAGATGCATATGTATGTATGCTCAAAGTGTGTTGATAATATTTTTGGATAATTTATATAAATTAATTTATAAAAATGGATATATCTGTCGAAATGTATTTTTCGGAAGATTCAGAGGAAAAAATAAATGCGGTAGGGCGTTGCAAATGGCCCGCCAAAATAATTTATTATCAAATAACTTCGCCATATTTTGGGCATCTTTTGACCTACGTCGATGATATTTGGTACATATGGTATTGGCATAATTTGGAATACGTAACCAGGAGAAAAGTGCGTGGGACCATGCCCCTTTTTAGGAAAACCAAACGCTTGGACCGACCTTCCTGAAATTTTCACAGCATGTTACTGTGACTCTGGAAGGAATAATAAGCTATATGAAGTTTTGATTGGACAAAGAGGCGTGGCACCGTCCATATAACCCAAAAATTTAAATTGCCATATTTTGGGCATTTTTTTTTTACCTACGTCGATGATATTTGGTACATATGGTATTGGCATAATTTGGAATACGTACCAGGAGAAAAGTGGGTGGAACCATGCCCCTTTTTAGGAAAACCAAACGCTTGGACCGACCTTCCTGAAATTTTCACAGCATGTTACTGTGACTCTGGAAGGAATAATAAACTATATGAAGTTTTGATTGGACAAAGAGGCGTGGCACCGCCCATATAACCCAAAAATTTAAATTGCCATATTTTGGGCATTTTTTTTACCTACGTCGATGATATTTGGTACATATAGTATTTGCATAATTTGGAATACGTACCAGGAGAAAAGGGGGTGTGACCACGCCCCTTTTTAGGTAAATTAAAAATCGTATAGTCTTAACTACTGGACCGATCGTCATTAAATTTTCACAATAGGATATATAAATACTTTTAATTTTATTTTATAACGAGGGAGTATCGAAGCACACCGGGATAGGCTAGTGTACATATAATTTGTTATTGTATATTTTATAAAATTTATACAAACTTACATTGTTTTTTCCATTTTTAGCACTCGCATGCAGAAGCACAACTGATAAAAAGCAGTTGTCGCAGTTTGACAACAATTCAGTTGTGAATCATAATAGGGGCAGTAATTTCAAGAAGTTTATTAGTATCCGTTTGCTAATACATTTCTTTCAGATAATTAAAAATAATTATCCACCTTTTTTACGTGATCTTTTTACTTTCTCACGCTCTGTGAGGAATCCACAGTTGATTGTTCCACGCATTAGTAATTCTTCGATGGATCTTTCTTTCCAAGTTAGGATAGAATAATTTGCCACAACAATTAAAAACGATCTTATTTTCCACAAGAATCTTTAAAACCAAACTTTTAGAATATGCTCCTAATAATAATTTTAAATTCTTTTAATCTGATTTTTAAGATATTGTGACATAAATCCTATTTGTTGTTTACAGCTAAAAACGCAGTCAATAACTTTTATTTCTTTCATCTATCTTCATTATGATGTAATTCTCAGCTATATTGGCAAATAATTTATCATTTATTGTTATGACGACGTTGGAACTCGTAAATAGGAGGTGGGCTATTGTTCATAAATTGTTTTCATTTCTAGGTTGCAGTTCGTGGACGCAGAATAGACTCTATGAGTCTTCCAGATTATCTTCTTACCTAGTTCTATCTCATAATTGAAATTCATATTGTATAATATTTAACATATATTTTATATGATTCTTTACTCTGTAGATATTATGTAAATATTAGTATTAAATAATATTATTAATAATATTAATCTATAACTTGTATTGTAAAATTATTTATGTATATATACTATAGTGTTAGCCTGCTAACCATATATGGCTAGTATTATATTCATAAGTTGGTACTTTAAAGTTGATAATCTTGTGCAGACACATGAGGATTTTAATATTTATTATGTTCTCAAATGATACACCATAAAGACATGTTGAGAACGAAGATACTCTATCATGCCTCTTCAGTCCATAAACATACTCGTATCTAATGATTTTGTTGTATAGTTCATTGGGCTTTCTCTTACTAGCGGAGTCACACTTGCCGAATAGTTCACAGCCATGCAATAATCCAGGAATTAAATACGATTTAGCGAGGACCTTTCTTACCTATAGCTTTCCTTGTGTTACCCATAGCTTTCTTATTTTAATGTACGTTTGCATCTCAAGCGCATCGATATGACTTCACCAAGTCAAGTTGATATTGAAAACTAATCCTAAATTTTTCACTTTATGAACTATCTCAATAGTCTGATTATTTATCAGTACATTTATGCCGTTAACATGTTGAGATCTTTTACGAATAATCATACATTTTGATTTCTGCGGACTAGGACACAGACAATTACGGAGTGCCCAGCGGTAAATTTTGGTCAAGTCATTGTTGAGGTTTTCGACATTTTCCGCCATTGCGCTCACTGGGCTACTGAGGTACACCTGAATGTCGTCAGCATACATATGTATATTGCGGTTGTTGTGGTAAGTCATTGGCATAGATTGAGAACAGTAGGGGCCCTAATATTGAACCCTGAGGAACTCCCCTCGAAACTGATATGGGTGTGGATATGTTGTTGTTGACACTCACAGACTGAATACGGTTAGAGAGGTACGATGATACAAGTGATGTTGAGGTTGATGAAAAGTTGAAAAGATTCTTTAGTTTCACAGATAAAATTTTGTGATTAACGGCGTTCAGAAATACTTTTTTCTTTAATCCAAGAATATTTTGTGTAATTTTTCGGTTGCTACTTGTTGATGCAAAGAGATCGGCATGTTTGACATAATAGTCGGAGTTGTGTTTGGTTGGAATGGCATATATTTTATTGTTTGGTATTTTTTATAGCGTAAAGCTAAGATCCCACTATCAGCGCAATGTACCAATTTTTGTCACAATGCATGTACCGATAGTAAACA
Source organism: Lypha dubia (assembly GCA_947311025.1). NCBI lineage: Eukaryota > Metazoa > Arthropoda > Insecta > Diptera > Tachinidae > Lypha > Lypha dubia. Next base: position 83,426,139 of record OX371261.1, read on the forward strand.
AACAATTTTTCAAATTGCGACAATTTGCGGTCGACGCAATACACCAATTTTAAGCACAATTTTTATTGCTCTGAATTTTGACACAATAAAGAAATTGTCCTAAGCCAAATTTCTGTAGTCACACGCTTGCCACATTTTACATAAATTTGATTGTCGTAAATTGAAGCGCTTGGTTGCCTATCAACCGTTCACACGATTGCCGCACCAGAGTTGCATTTGATTAGGGAATGCGCCGATAATGTGAATACGCTATTGCACAATGTTGACCAATCAATTTCTAAAATATGCGCCGATTTATATCGGCCACTCGTGCGCGGATCACAGTCGACAATCAGTGCCGATACGCGGGATGAAAACCCGAATTTTGAAATAGCACCAACTAAAACTAAATTTTTTTGAGCTTAGTTGTACCAAAATTAATTTTTTATTATCTTTTATTCATATTAATTTTATTTATTTGTTGTGGGTTAACAAATCTACATATGTATATGCAAAAAATAAATAAAATATTTAAAAAACATAAATTCTTAAGTATTTGTTGGAACGCAGTTTTTCTTTTGGACCTTTAAAACACTGATCTTGAAAAATATTGAGACACAAAGCTTTTGAATAGATCAAGCGTTTATTTCAGAATGAGAATTTGATTTAATACAAATTAAAGAGAAAAGAAAAAACAGCATAGCAAATATTAGCATTGATAAACAGAGTTGTATGGTAATGCATTTTAAACTCCAATACTCCTCCTCAATGCCAATATTTATGTAAATATATATTAAATTCAAAATATAAATATAGAATTTCTTTCATAATAAAAACATACATTTGTATTACATAGTTAAACCCAGAAGTTTAGAAAATCGGTCATGGTTAACTCTTTGCAGGTTCTTAGTTAGCACATCAGCAATCATGTCCTTTGTATTGCAGTATTTCAAAATTATTTGCTTCTTTTGATATAAGTCTCTAACGTGATGAAATTTTATATCAATGTGTTTACTACGAGCATGATATACTGGGTTCCTCACCAGATGCAATGCTCCCATATTGTCTCCCTGGATTTCAATCTCATCGCCACCACGTAATCCGATTTCATCTATTAACTTGCTGATATATGTTGCTTCTTTTGCTGCTGAAGAGAGTGCCATATACTCAGCTTCAGTACTTGACAACGCCACGGATTGTTGTTTCCGACTTTCCCATGAAGTGCTGCACCTGATAAAAGGAAAGTGTAACCAGTAGAGTTGTCAATTATTCGCCTTTCAACTTAGTTCGAATATTTCAAATAATTGATTTTGTTCGATCAAACATTAAAGCTGAAAAATTATTCGTTTAATCCATAAGAACAACGAATAAAAAATGATTTAAAAAATTCATTGACAAAAAATAAACATTTCATACAAAAAACTTTTTAAAAATAAAATAGTTAACATTTTTATTAACAAAAAAATACATAAAACTATTAATTCAAATAAAAATGCTTCATTCAGTCAAAATATATCAAATTAATTTTTTTTTTGTTAAATCAGACAATTTGGGTTGTTCTTAAGAAATAATCTTTTACAAATAAAAGTTGACTAAATTTTTTAGCTTTCAAACGATTTTTGGTTTTGGTTTTTATTAAATTAAATTTTGAAATAAATCTTTCGTTAATTGTCGAGGTAGGTGTTATTGTAAGAAAAGCATAAAATAGTTTATCTAATTTTTCTGTTCTTTTGCTTGATTTTTCCAAATATACCATATCGTCTTATATACCGCTGAAGTCTTTTTTATATATTGAATTTTTAATACTTTTAATATAATTACTTAATTCGCATAAAAGATTGTTATTTTCATTACTACACTCAACCAAAAAATCAATTAAATTCAAGGAAATAAATTCGTTTATTCAACGAATTTATTTCCTTATATTTCTTTGAATTCAACGTATGTCAATCATTGGCTTGTTGAATTCAACGTACCAGTTTGTTGAAGTGAAGAAACCATACGTTGAAACCGTACATAAATTCATTGAAACTATATGTTGAATGCAACGAACTTATTCCTTGACCCAACGTATCTATACTTTGAATTCAAGGAAATAGTTCTTTGAATTTAAGAAACCTATTCCTTGGTGCAATGAACCCATTCGTTGATTTTTAAGAATATTTTCCTTGATCCAACGTATTTATACTTTGAATTCAAGCAAATAGTTCTTTGAATTTAAGAAACCTATTCCTTGATCCAATGAACCCATTCATTGATTTTTAAGAATTTTTTCCTTGATCCAACGAATTCATACTTTGAATTCAAGGAAATAGTTCTTTGAATTTAAGAAACCTATTTCTGGATCTAATGAACACATTCGTTGATTTTTAAGAATTTATTCTTTGATATATATTCAGCCTTATCTTGTTTGTCGTTTTTCGACTACGCCAAGTACTAGATTAATGAAAAATCTGGCGTTTGTGTTTAATCTAGTACTTGGCGTAGTCGAAAAACGCCAAACACGATAAGGCTGATTATTTTATTTAAAAAAATATACATAAATATACATATGTACATTAATTAACAACAAATGTTAAAATTAAAAAAAAAATAAATAGAGAAATTGCGTAAGTCCCACTCAATAAGTTTGTAAGATCTTTGTGCTGAACCACCGAAAACTTTGTCGCAATGTTCATCGCACTCTACGTCTGCAGGAAGTCCCATGGAAACCAACCACCAATAAGTAACATTGTCTGAAATTTTTAAAGAAACGGTAAAAACTAATAAACAATTATTTTCATAGCATCGATATATACAAAACTCGTGCGTTTTTCTTATATGTCGAATTAATATATTTACACAAGTAAATTTCTTTTTGCAATTGAAACAATGCATTTTACTATAACTTCAATTAAATTTTTACTTACTTTTTAGCACTTTTTTATTTTGAAATTTATTAATTTTTTATTTACAGCCTTGTTTGTTTAATGATGTATAACAACTGATTGCTTTATGCCTATATTTTCTTTGTAAAATAAAAATCAAGAAACAGATTCTTTGATTCAAAGCAGTGATGGAAAAATGAAAAATTGAAATGGTACTGCCCGACAACAAAAAGAGTACTTTTTTCAACATTGTGGTACTTTTTGTGAAACATATATTTTTATTCAAAAATAAAATTAAAAATCCATTTTATAATAAAAAAAATATTAAATGAAGAAAACAATGCAGCTTGGTTGGCATAATTTTTCAACCAGGTTCAACCCCGTATTAGCAAAACAAAACCAATACATGTACATAAAAAAAAACAAATGTGTGCAAAATGCACTAATACACACATATGTATATGTATATTTTTACAATTTTATGCCAGATTATTTAGTCTCGTGTGTTTTCGAAAGAACAAAAGTTATGCGAACTAAAAATTAATCTCGTGTAAATTGGACCAATAACATTAAAGGGCACTATACAATCCCCAAAATCACATCAAGCATTTAATGTTGTAACAGTAAAAATTTGTTTGTATGTGTGGCACCGACGACGCTTGATGAAAAATCAAATAATTTAGATATTGGGTATGCTTGATATCAAGCATACGTACACGCGCTTGATGTCAATGACAGTGTATAGTACCCTTAACAACTTTTGCAAAAAAACAGACACTAACAACAACATGAATAACGAATTTGTACATTCCTTAGTTCTTGTTTTGAAGCCAATGTTATCAATGATTATAAAAATAACGCAGATTTCTAAACAGGGAACAAAGCAAAACAAAAAAGTAGTACTAAATTTGACGTGGGGGTACTGTGGTATTTCTGTTGTGCAAAAGTACTGGAAATAGTACAAAAGTACTGCATTTTCCATCACTGATTCAAAGAACTTGTTCATTGAAAAAAATATATTCTTGTTCTCTTGACGACAAAATCAACGATTATTACTTTAAATCAAGAAACAGGTTCTTTGATTCAACATATGGCAATTCATTGGCTTGTATAATTTAACGTACCAGTTCGTTGAAGTTAAGACACCATACGTAAGAGGAGAATAAGAGAGAGTAAGAATTAGAATTTATTTCTTGATCCAACGTATTTATACAACAAAATCAACTTATATTACTTAAAATCAAGAAACAGGTTCAATGAATCAAACTTTTTGGTTAATTTTGTGTTTAAATGAATGAACGAGTTTCTTAAATTCAACGAATTATATGTTAAATCAAAAAACTAGTTTATTGTTTAATTCAACGAATAAAATCAAATAATGGTTTCAACGTTGAGTTCATAAATACATAAACTTTTACCCATGAATTTCAAGGAATATTTTACTGGAACAACGTATAATACGTTGAATTTCAAAGAATTTAGTTCAATGAACGGGAGTTCGTTGAATTTATGTAAAACTGTTTTTTCAGTGTAGTAACATCTTTTATATCATTACTTTCATCTGAATTATTGTGTTTACTTTCAACATAAAATAATCTGGAGTATAATTCATTTGGATATTCTTTAGTTTCACTTTTTGAAGAATATTTTAAAAAACTTTAATTGCTCGGAAAATTTCCAGAATTTAAAAAATATTATTAACGTATTTAAAAATTTTATACGTCTCTCATTTATTCTTATTTTAATACGTTTTCGTAAATCTGTTGCAAAAGAATTATTAATTTTTTTGTTGTTGATCCAACAATTGTGTATACTTTAGGACACTTGTTACCAGTGATGTTAACTAATTTTTTCCAATTTCCGTACAGCCTTAAAAAAATTACCGTTTTTTGGGTAAAATTACCGTACGGGTAAAGCGTTGTATAGAAATAGTAATATTTTACTATTAGTCAATATAAGTACATATTTAAAAGATATCAAAAATTTAAGAAACATTAGTATTAATAAAATATTAGAATTAAAACCTATGTATACATTCAATCACAGTTGTCTTAAAGGCTATATACACACATACTGTGTATACATACATAGATGATTATATAAATTATTTTATATTAAAAGCTGAGATTAAAAGTGTTATTCATAGATTAATCAAAGATTGTATATATTTTCGTCCCACCCCGCGATGTCGATCGATCGATAATGCTGAAATTGTAAACGAAATACAACCGGTTTGCCACCTTCTAATCATCAATTTATTATTATATACATATTTAGCTTTAGTGGCAGTAAATAATTAATAAGTTAAATAAAATCGGTTATTAGAGAAATGCAAGTTAATTTTTTTACATCTAGAAAACCACCGATCGATATCGTTCGACATCGGAGGCCTTCCCATTTGTTTCTAGTTTTTCACCCAAGCAAAAAACAACATTTGCGCTTTATAAAGAAGACTACAAGCTAAAAATGGAAAAACTATTGGAGGAAAAAAACACATACAAGAAACTTAGAAACGATCCCACTAATAAACTTCAAAAAGAGAATAATAATATAATAGGTGAGCTGTATAAAAATAAATACATTGATAATTGGCAGAGAAAACAATTACTCTGCTCAGCTGCAACAGCTCCCAGAATATATGGAGTCCCTAAAATTCATAAGCCGGAAATCCCTCTAAGGCCCATAGTCTCATCAATACAAGTCCCTTGTTATAAGTTATCAAAATATATAGGACAAATTCTCAAGAATACTATTTCCACCGAATATAACATTATAAATTCTAAAAGACTTAAAGAACAATTAAGTAATATCAAATTAGAAAATGGCGAAGTACTCATTTCTCTGGATGTCATATCCCTGTTTACAAATATCCCAGTAAGCAAAGCCATAAACATTATTATAAACAAATGGGAAATTATCAAAAATTACACTAAAATGCCTAAATCTATGTTCCTAAAAGTACTACGATTTTGCCTTCACGACAACAATTATTTTATGTATGAAAAGGATATTTATAACCAAATCTTCGGTATGCCAATGGGGAACCCTCTGTCGCCAACAATTGCAGATTTAGTGCTTGACAATTTATTGGAGGAAACTCTAAAAAAGCTACAAACAGAAAACATCAAACTTAAATACATAACTAAGTATGTAGACGATATACTGGCTATAGTAAAAACAGAAGAAAAGAGTAAAATTTTAAATTTATTCAACAACTTTCACCCGAAAATACAATTTACCATGGAAATGGAAAAAGACTGCTCAATCGCGTATTTAGATACCAAAATATACAGAAGGAAAAACAAACTAGTATTAAATTGGCATAAAAAAGACACAGCATCTGGCAGAATCATCAATTTCAATTCCAATCAACCCAAAAATCAAATAATCAATACTGCCAAAAATTTAATTTTCAGAATACTTTATCTGAGTGATAGAGAATTCCACAAAAGTAACATAAAATACATTAGAAAAACATTAATTGAAAATAGTTTTCCTACCGTACTCATTAACAAACTGATTGAAGAAACAAATAAAAAATTAAATAACAACACCACAAATGAAGATGTCAGTAACAACGAAGAAAATAAATATTATAGTGTCAGTTACATCCCTGGCTTAACAGATAATAAAAATATCAGAAACACAATAAAAAACAAAAACATTAAATTTGCATACACAGCCAATACAACACTAAATAAAATATTTTCAAAAGTAAAAACGCCAATCAATAACCAACAACAAAGTAATGTAGTTTATGAAATAAGCTGTAATGGCAACAACAACAACAACTGTGATAAGCTCTACATTGGAACAACAAAGCGCAATCTAGAAACAAGAATAAAAGAACATAAAAATGATATTGATAAAAACAAACATTCAACAGCGTTGTCACAACACATACTGGAAACTGGCCACACAGCTGATTTTGAAAACGTCAAAATCTTAGACAAAGAGAATATCGCAAAGAAAAGGTACACAATAGAAAGCCTGCGAATACAACAAAAAAGAGAAAGGACGATGAATCTAAAAGAAGACACAGACAACATTAGCGCAAACTACAAAGTAGCAATAAAATAAAACTGTGATATAATTTGTTAAGTTGTGTTTTTAACTTTTTAACTTTTGTTTTTTATATATAAAAAGGTTTTTTTTTTTTTTTTTTTTAATTTACAATATTTACAAACCAAATCTTTTGGAATGATTAAAAATTGTGGATAAAAATTTAAATATTAATGTAAGTTTATATTCTAACCGATATTAAAGCTTTTTATGTACATATAATAATGGAAAGTTTTTTTAAACAATTAAATAGATTTCCCAACCCTTGATAAAGTCAATAAATAATTGACGAAACGTCGGGAAAAATGAAATAAAATATTTTGTTTTATTTACATGAAGAATTTTAGGCCGTATTAGCTCATTTTCAATATTAAAACTAAGAAAATTTACATTGGCCATACAACAAAAATAATTAAACATCATCGGAGAGCTTGCCGAAACACAAAATCTATTCAAAGTCAACAAAACATTACCTATAATAATAATAATAACAACAACAACAACATGAAAGGCTACTTCACACACATAGCTTTAAAGTATGACAAAGAAACTTGCAGAACTCTAAAAGAATACTGCAATCAAATTAAAAAACTAACCCATCAAGAAAGTAGATTGAAATTCATTTTATCGTGCAGGAATTATGGTATAATTCCAAACCACGCAAAAAACACAACCACAAAGGTAACACAACTATTTACAAGTACAAATTTAACAGAAAAAGTAAAGAAAAATTGAATATAACTTTCATAAAAAAATTGTAAACCTGGAAATATCACAGACATATTTAAATATTACTATAATAAAGAAGAAGATTCATCATTTAGAAGCTAATATTGAAAATATGCTGACAGACGAAGACTACATTACTTTTATAAATAAACAAAGAAACCGGAAGAAAGGTATAGCAGTAACATACAAAATAAACAAAACACAAAATTAGATAAACTAAAAGAAAATCAGTTTAAAATATACGGATTCAAATATAACAATAACTGGTTTGATAATAAAACCGATATAACAATTCCTATGGAGTCAAGATGGCTATTATCTCTCGGGAAAAAATTCGCACTGCCTATAGACAAAAGTAGTTTTTCTGCACTACATACAATAGCAGACATGGAACAATGTATTCAGACAATGGAAGAAAACGAAGATCAAGCAAAAAATGTAGCAAGAACCATAATAGCCAACAATATTACACGGTTCAAAAGAAGTTTAAAAAGCACACCTAAAGATAAATTTATTCTTACCGTATATAACAGAACAAAGACATTCTTAAGAAAACATCAAAACATCGTTATTATACAAGCAGACAAGGGAAATAAAACAGTTGCGCTTTATAAAGAAGACTACAAGCTAAAAATGGAAAAACTATTGGAGGAAAAAAACACATACAAGAAACTTAGAAACGATCCCACTAATAAACTTCAAAAAGAGAATAATAATATAATAGGTGAGCTGTATAAAAATAAATACATTGATAATTGGCAGAGAAAACAATTACTCTGCTCAGCTGCAACAGCTCCCAGATTATATGGACTCCCTAAAATTCATAAGCCGGAAATCCCTCTAAGGCCCATAGTCTCATCAATACAAGTCCCTTGTTATAAGTTATCAAAATATATAGACAAATTCTCAAGAATACTATTTCCACCGAATATAACATTATAAATTCTAAAAGACTTAAAGAACAATTAAGTAATATCAAATTAGAAAATGGCGAAGTACTCATTTCTCTGGATGTCATATCCCTGTTTACAAATATCCCAGTAAGCAAAGCCATAAACATTATTATAAACAAATGGGAAATTATCAAAAATTACACTAAAATGCCCTAAATCTATGTTCCTAAAAGTACTACGATTTTGCCTTCACGACAACAATTATTTTATGTATGAAAAGGATATTTATAACCAAATCTTCGGTATGCCAATGGGAACCCTCTGTCGCCAACAATTGCAGATTTAGTGCTTGACAATTTATTGGAGGAAAACTCTAAAAAAGCTACAAACAGAAAACATCAAACTTAAATACATAACTAAGTATGTAGACGATATACTGGCTATAGTAAAAACAGAAGAAAAGAGTAAAATTTTTAAATTTATTCAACAACTTTCACCCGAAAATACACAATTTACCATGGAAATGGAAAAAGACTGCTCAATCGCGTATTTAGATACCAAAATATACAGAAGGAAAAACAAACTAGTATTAAATTGCATAAAAAAGACACAGCATCTGGCAGAATCATCAATTTCAATTCCAATCAACCCAAAAATCAAATAATCAATACTGCCAAAAATTTAATTTTCAGAATACTTTATCTGAGTGATAGAGAATTCCACAAAAGTAACATAAAATACATTAGAAAAAACATTAATTGAAAATAGTTTTCCTACCGTACTCATTAACAAACTGATTGAAGAAACAAATAAAAAATTAAATAACAACACCACAAATGAAGATGTCAGTAACAACGAAGAAAATAAATATTATAGTGTCAGTTACATCCCTGGCTTAACAGATAATAAAAATATCAGAAACACAATAAAAAAACAAAAACATTAAATTTGCATACACAGCCAATACAACACTAAATAAAATATTTTCAAAAAGTAAAAACGCCAATCAATAACCAACAACAAAGTAATGTAGTTTATGAAATAAGCTGTAATGGCAACAACAACAACAACTGTGATAAGCTCTACATTGGAACAACAAAGCGCAATCTAGAAACAAGAATAAAAGAACATAAAAATGATATTGATAAAAACAAACATTCAACAGCGTTGTCACAACACATACTGGAAACTGGCCACACAGCTGATTTTGAAAACGTCAAAATCTTAGACAAAGAGAATATCGCAAAGAAAAGGTACACAATAGAAAGCCTGCGAATACAACAAAAAAGAGAAAGGACGATGAATCTAAAAGAAGACACAGACAACATTAGCGCAAACTACAAAGTAGCAATAAAATAAAAACTGTGATATAATTTGTTAAGTTGTGTTTTTAACTTTTTAACTTTTGTTTTTTATATATAAAAAGGTTTTTTTTTTTTTTTTTTTTTAATTTACAATATTTACAAACCAAATCTTTTGGAATGATTAAAAATTGTGGATAAAAATTTAAATATTAATGTAAGTTTATATTCTAACGCATATTAAAGCTTTTTATGTACATATAATAATGAAAGTTTTTTTAAACAATTAAATAGATTTCCCAACCCTTGATAAAGTCAATAAATAATTGACGAAACGTCGGGAAAAATGAAATAAAATATTTTGTTTTATTTACATGAAGAATTTTAGGCCGTATTAGCTCATTTTCAATATTAAAACTAAGAAAATTTACATTGGCCATACAACAAAAATAATTAACATTTTAGCTAATTTGCGTGCCTGTATAAATATTCCATAGCACTTAGCCATAATTGGCACTGTTACAGTGTTTTAGGAAAACCGTGGGTTTTATGATTCGATTAAAAATTAGAGCTTTATAAAATTACCGTACAAATATTGAAATAACCTGCCTGCCTTTTGGAGTTCTAAATTACCGTACAATACGGTAATTACCGTACAGTTAACATCACTGCTTCTTACATGTGACTTTGTTTTATTTTCATTTTTGTTCTTGGTACAATACTTCCAAACCGAGCTCAATTTTTTGGGCTTATTGTATTTCTAACTTATTCACCTGAGAGTCAAAAAACACCATTCTTGAAAAGTTTCATTCAAAACAAGCACGACTAATAGGTATGCGCAGTTCGATATCAACTACAAACATCCAAAATAACAAATTTAAAAAAATTTTACGTATATGCATTTCAAACTGAAAAAAATTTGTTCGATTAATTGACATTAATTAATCGATTTATTCGTTATTCGAAAATCAGCATTTTAAAATTATTCGAACAAGAGCTTCGTTCGGTTTGATCGTTTAATCGAATTATTCTTAATCGGTTGACAACTCTAGTAACCAGTATACGACTTGCGATCAACAGCATCACCACCCCAATCTGCATCGACAAAACATTCAATTGGTCGGCCAGTTTTTTGATACTTGAGTTGCTTATTTTTGGTTTTGCTTAAATATTTTAAAACTCATTTTGCTGCGGTAAAATGGGGATCACTATTTCGTTGTGAAAGCTTTGAGATTGAGTGTAAAATATCTGGTCTTGAACATAAGACAATATACGTAAGAGAACCTATTAATGACTGGTATTCAACTTGATCTGCATTCTTACATTTTTCATTATTACATGCCACTTGGAAATTAGGTTCTAAAGGTGTTGTCACCGTTCTACAATATTAGATGTTATATCGTTTTAATAAATATTCAATGCTCCCTCTTTGACTTATTGCAATTGAACCCATTGGTCCATCTCTTTCTATTTCAATATTAAAAAAATGACTCACTGGTGCTTTGTCTACTACTTCCACTCTTTTTGCAATTTCATTTTTAATATAATTTATATCCTTAATATCTGTACACCCAAGTAACATATCGTCAACGTATACAGCGATTATATTAATCTTATTTTTGTCTCTCTTTACATCCAGACATTGCTCTCTCTCTCTCACATGCATAAAACTCAATTTCATTTAAAATACTGTTCAAATTACGGTTCCATTGTCACCCTGATTGCTTAAGGCCATATAGTGCCTTTTTTAACCTCAACACGTGGTGTGGATGATCTTTATCCAAGACTTTTTCGGGCTGCGTAATGTAAACATCATCGTCCAGTTTGCTATTAAGATATGCTGTTGACACCTCCAACTGGTGTAAATGTAGTTCATACTCAGCTGCCAAAGCAAACACCATCCTTTTGGTCTCATATCTTACAACAGGGGAAAATGTTTCATCATAATTGATTCCATAAATCTGTGCACATCCTTTTGCCACTAGCCTGGCCTTAAATCTTTCGATGTCACCTTTTTTATTTTTCTTAAGCGAAAACCCCCATCGACAACCTATGGCCTTCTGATCAGTAGGGGGCTCAACGAGTTCCCACGTTTCATTTTTTAAAAGTGCATTGTACTCACTTTCCATAGCATCCCACGAATATTGCGCATGCTCACACGAAAGAGCTTCATTCACATTCTCAGGAACGCCAATATTTTGAGAGCACATAAAATTAACAATGTTGTATACTTTTCTGGGTCTACCGCGTTCTCCGCGAATAATTTTTGGTCTTCGTCGTGCTCTCTTTTCTGCTACTTCTTCAAAGCCAAGGAATTCACTTTCGGAGTCACCATCACTTTCATCTTGAACGCCCACTTTGGTATCAGCTATTTCAACTACGCTGTTATTCTGAGATTCAGTTGTATCTGGTAACAATTCAATATCCGCTTGACCTTTAAGTTCTGTCTCCAAGAAATAAACGTCTCTACTCACAATAATTTTTCCTGTTGTCCTTTCGTATAGACGGTAAGCTTTTGCAGTGTCTGAATACCCTACCATAATGTGCACCTTTCCCTTAGGTTTGAATTAGCTATACTGTCTCTTGTCTAATGTAAACGCGGTTGAACCAAAAACTTTAAATGTTTGACAACTGGTTTATGGTGAAACCAAATCTAATATAGGGTTATTTCACCTATTGCTTTTGTAGGAGATCTATTTCTCAAATATGCCGCGGTAGCAACAGCTTCTGCCCAAAGATTTTCGTTGACACCTCCACTAATTATAATGCATCTTGCCATCTCCACCAGCGTTCGATTAAATCATTCGGCAACGCTGTTTGCTGGGGTGTATAGGTTACAGTCAGTTTGCGAACAATTCCATTTTGTTTCAAGTAGTTGTCAAAGGCACCATTGACAAACTCGGTGCCATTGTCACTGCGTAGTATTTTAATTTTACGATCAACTTTCCATTCAACCATACATTTAAACTCCTTAAACATTGCAAACACATCGCATTTATTTTTTAAAAAAATAAACGAAAACGTTGCGACTTTTGTCGTCGACGAACGTCAGCATATACTTAGTTCCACCACACGATATACTGTTCATAGGGCCACACACATCGCTGTGTATAATTTCCAATAAATCGGTTGCTCTGTTTTCCGAACACTTAAATGGCCTGGCACTGAACTTACATTGTAAACAAACATTACAGTTTACATTCTCGTGCCCTTATCCGTCACATAAGTAGAACACTTGTTGCTTTGGCTGAAATATAACGAGTGAATGAGTTTTATTCGTTCTTCGTATTCTTTTATTAAGTACATGGTTGTATAGCTAAGTATTATTATTTAGGGTTATTGTAAAGACACGTTTTCCGCTTTGAAGCTGCGGTATTCTATTATACGTTATAATACGTATCACTTTATTTACTCTTAAATTTTTGTACGTATCTAGATAATACGTGATTTGCTTAATTAATTTAGCTTAGTTCTCTTGTCCCTCAGAAGCAAGAGAACAGTGTAGAAATCGCTCTTGATGCCGTCTCAATGACTCACACCTATAACAATCTATATCACTATAAGCGTTCTATTGTTGCCGTCTCAATGGCTCACAACAATAGAGCACCGTGTTCTCTGTGAGTTAACTACAGCCGTTTGTACTGAAGTAGGTTAGTGGGCCTAGTGATGCCGTCATAATGACTCACACACCTATTCAACTTCCTTCAACTAAAATTCTGCTGTAGCCGTCACAATGACTCACTACATCAGACACTTTAGTTTTGCACAAAATAAATGTATTAATATCTCATATTAAACAAGTTTAATAAGAGTTCTTACCACATTCGCAACTGCCAACCAACTCAACTCAATCAAGTAATGTGTCGCCTTTTATAGCTAAATGTTGGCATACACAAGATACACACATAACCGCACTCATACGTTTTGTACAAGTTGTGTACGTGATCGGCTGTTCGATGGCTGTGTGTAAGTGGAAGGTTACTATTTATATCATATCTACCAGTGATCTTAGTTAAATTATCCGTTAATTTCAAATGATTAAATATAATTCACTTAGTACTACGATATCGGTTATAAATTCCAATAATTTCCCTTAAGGGGTATCTACTACATAAGTAGTTCAGGGTTACTAATGATTACATACAAAAATTATTTAGAAAAGTTCATTTACAAATAAAGATTTTATAATTTAATAAAAATGGTAATTTTTGGTAAGAACCTGTGTGGCGAAAACGACATACGGACTTTTGTCGTCACATTATATAGATAATTATTATTATTTAGGGTTATATAGATAAGTATTATTATTTCCAGAGTCGAACACTATACCTCCCTTTTTTTGTTCGTGAAAGTTTTCATTTAGAAAATAATATCGTTATAATAATATTTATTATTAGTTAAGGAAATAGATATAAATAAAAGTATCGGTAAGTATACCTCCCTTTTTTTATATTTTTACAATTTTATTATTTATTGAATCTTCAATTATAAATTGAAACATCAATAAATCTTAAATCTAAAAAATAAAAATAAAGTTTAATATATGTTTAGCCAATGCTAAACAAAATTTTGTAGTTTTAAATCTCTCGTGTACGGCTGAGAGAAAGAGTATCCCTTCTTTTCAGCCGGGTGTGGCCTCTATAATTTAGAATATTGAGTGCAAGTACATTTGGGTGCAACTCAAGTTTTTTTATATATTTTTTTAGCGTGTTTTGAAAATACTGTCTTCACCAACGGAACATCAATTTCTTTGTGAATTCGCTGGTTTCGGATATACCAGGGGGGTGGTGTTATTGTACGTAGAATTTTATTCTGTCGCCTTTGATTTTTTTCGACATTCGATGATGAGGCAGTGCCCCATAACTGGATTCCATAGGACCATATTGGTTTTAGGATCGCGTTGTATACCAGAAGTTTACAGTCTAGGCTTAGTATAGAATTTTTTCCGATAAGCCAATTTATTTAGGCTGCTTTTAATTTCATTTGGATCAGCTTTGCGTCTATGTGCGATTTCCATGATAAACGACGATCAAGATGAACGCCTAGATATTTGACTACAGTGTGATGGGGTATAGTCTCGTTGTTAATTTGTATAGGCGGGCATGTTTCCCTGCGCAACGTAAAAGTGACGTGTACGCATTTCCTCTCGTTAACTTTTATACGCCATTGTTTGAGCCATTTTTCCAATTTGGATATATACCCTTGTAAGTTGCGGGAAGCTTCTACAGGACTTTCATGAACGCTTAGAAAATGTTGACGTGTGAATGTTACTGCTTAACGGTAAGTCAGACGCGTATATTAAATAAAGTAAGGGACCGAAGATACTGCCTTGAGTGACTCCGGCTTCAATCGACTGCGGATGGCTTAAAAAATTGCCTTCCCTAACTACAAATTTTCGTTCCTTTAGATAGCTTTTTAAAAGCTTTACGATGTTTTCTGGTAGATTTTGTGTTAATTTGTTGACCTTCGTGCCATACTTTATCGAAAGCTTGTGAGACATCAATAAAGAGCGCAGAGCTACTATTTGCCACATCATCACGTGGTCAAACCTGATAGCACCACTACCAAAGTCCGCGTTATCTGAGTTATCTGACTACGAACTAAAAACCGTTACATTCGGTGTGAATTGCGCACCATACCTCGCAATTCGAACACTCTTTTAAAGTTAGCCGACGATGTTCAAGAAATATATCCAAAGGCAAGTGCAATTCTTCGCAACTCCATGTATGTGGATGATGTTTTAGCAGGAGCTCATTCCAAGCGCGAGGCTATAAGCCGTAAAAATGAGCTTATCCCTGCACTAGAATCGCTAAGAAAATGGACATCGAATTTCAAGGACATTTTGTCTGATATTACCCCAGATCACCTTCTTTGTGAAGACTTCTTGAAATTTGAAAATAACAGTTCTGCGAAAACTCTAGGTATCAGATGGAACGCGTGTTCTGATGAGTTCTAATTTGTTACAAGTTCGATACTAGAGTCCCAAAAATACACTAAAAGAAGCGTTTTATCCAAGATTGCAAAGATGTTTGATCCCGTGGGCTGGCTAGCGCCTTTCATTGTGGTATCAAAAATCCTAATGCAAAAAATATGGACGGACGGAAGTGGGTGGGATGAGGACCTTTCTCCTGATACATTTAATCAATGGAAATCATTATCAGTATATCAACTCCATACGTATTCCACGATGGATTGAGTACTCGCCAAAAGCTGAAGTTCAATTCCACGGGTTCTGCGATGCTTCTGAAAAAGCATATATCCGTATAGTAGCCAATAATTCCGTTCGAACGCATTTACTAGCTTCCAAGACTAGAGTTGCACCGATAAATTCCTAGACTGAAGCTGTGCGGCGCTGTTCTACTTTCAGAAATGGTTGGTAGTTTGGTACCACGCTTAAAAGTAGATAAGTATTCAGTTTTCTGTTGGACGGATTCAACGATCGTACTCTCCTGGCTAGCAAAGTCTCCCCATCAATGGCAAACTTTTGTTGCCAACAGAGTCGCAAAAATTTCCCAAATCGTGCCTTTCAGCAGTTGGGGCCATGTTTGCTCTGAGATTAATCCAGCGGATTTGGTGAGCCGGGGAGTATATCCTCAAGAGCTGAGAAACAGTGTTTTGTGGTGGCATGGCCCACCTTGGCTTACGAGTGGGAGTTCCGACTGGCCAAACATTCATCCATCAAACATTCCTTCGACAGATGAGGAAGCTGTATATGTACAGGTTCATTTTTCCTATTTTTCAGATTATGACGATTTACTAGAGAGATTCTCCTGCATTTCCAAGGTAATGCGTGTTATGGCATATGTCTACAGATTTTAGTTTAGAACCCATCCCTCTTTTCGTTCTAGTTTTTATAAAGACACTACTCAACTGTCTAGTTCGGAAATTGTTTTAGTTCGCGATCGCCTCATTTCCGTCTGTCAAAAGGCAGCTTATCCAAAAGAATACAAAGTTTTATCATCCAAGCAGATTATTACTAAATCCAGTTCCTTATTAAACCTGAATCCGTTTCTAGATTCAGAAGGTTTAATAAGATCATGCGGGCGGCTTGAATTAGCGCCAGGATTGACATATAATGAAAACCATTCAATCATTATTCCGTATAATTGCCAGTTTTCTAGGCTATTAGTAAAATTTATCCACACTATCAGCCTGCATGGTGGAAACCAATTAGTTCTGCGACTAATTCGAATGCAATATTGGATTCCTAACGCCAAAAATCTGATAAAATGTACTATCAACAAATGCAAACCATGTCTGATATACAAGAGAAAGTGCCAAAGACAAATTATGGCTGCGTTGCCTCCTGCGCGATCTGAGTTTACACGTCCATTTACAAATACAGGGTTAGATTTTGCTGGGCCGTTTGATGTGAAAAGCTACTCTGGCCGAGCTTGTCGCATTAGTAAAGGATATGTCTGTTTATTTGTGTGCTTCTCGACGAAAGCAATACACTTGGAGGCTACATCCGACCTCTCAACTCCTGCGTTTTTAGCCGCGTTTAGTCGGTTTGTCTCACGACGTGGGTGTCCATTAAATTTATACTCTGATAACGGAACAACCTTTATCGGAGCCTCGAAAGTCCTAGCCAAAGAATTCTTAAAAACCTCTCAACAACGACTTCTTTCAGAGTATGCTCATCAACACCTTAATTGGCATTTTATTCCAGCAGGTGCACCCCATATGGGTGAACTATGGGAAGATGGAGTAAAAAGCTTTAAAGCCCATTTCCGAAAAACGGCTGGTTGCTATAAGTACACGCTAGAGGAATTATCCACCCTATTGACAAAAATTGAAGCCTGTCTAAATTCTCGACCGATATCACCAGTGTCGACGAATCCTACTGATCTATGCTCCTTAACGCCAGGACATTTTCTTATTGGGGCTCCAATTTTAAACCCTATAGATCCACAAATACAAGAACCCACTTCATCCCTAACGAATCGATGGCAAAGACTACAAGTAATTCACCAACAATTTTGTGTCCGTTGGAAACATGAGTATTTAAAAGCATTACATATAAGAGTAAAATGGAAACATCCTGAGGAAAGTCTAAAAGAAGGTGCAATGGTAGTTATTAAGGATGAGAACCTTCCACCGAATGCTTAGCGACTTGGCAGAGTGGAAAAGGTATACACTGGTGCAGATAATCGTGTTCGTGTTGCCAACGTATTAACACAAAGGGGTGTTATTACCAGACCCGTAGTAAAGCTCGTAATTCTGCTCACGCAACCTTAGGTTTTTTATTATTTTTTTTACTTAAACCTATCCTGACCATACCACCTACCTTAAAACATCTTAATTTGTTCCAGCTAAACATGCCAAAAATGTCATCTACTTCCTCCAAGTCCAGAAGAGTCTCGAAGGGTCAGCTAACAAAATACACTAATTACCAGTGACGCATCTGCCGGAAACCTCATCCGTTGCGAGCTTGCAGGAAGTTCTTAGCCTTGAATATAAAGGACCGTATACAGGCTGTGCGCGAAAATAAATATTGCACGAACTGTCTAGCTCACGATCATTCCCAAGGCAAAGGTCTGTCCCAGCATGGCTGCAAGCGTTGCCACAAACTCCATCATACCCTTTTTCACATTAATTCAAGTTTATCAAACGACTTATTACATGATCGATCCAGCTTGCATTCCTCTACCACACGACGAGATAGTCAATCAACGAAAAGGCATTCCTCGGTCAGTAAAGTAACTAAAGAAGTATCTTTACCAACGACCACGAAAGGCTCATCCTTAACGGCGATCATACGTCAGAATTCGATCGTTATTTTACCAACGGTTCTCGTGAAGATTGCGTCAGCCACAGAACTCGCCCGATGCTTACTGGATTCTGGTTCGCCTATTAGCCGCGTATCTAAGAAGTTGGTAGACAAGCTCAATCTTACTGCCTACACTCTACGTGAAGAAACTGTTCGTCCAATGGTGTTAAAGTCCCGATTTGATTCGTCTTCAAAAATTGAGGGTACTTTCCGAGTCGATAACCGTATCGCTCTGCGAACTCCGACTGAATCCCTTCTAGAATCATACAAGAAGAATTTCCGAGATCTTTTCCTTGCTGACTAAATTTTATGAATCTGCCGCAATCGACATTATTATGGGGTTCGACCTCTATCCCAGAATCATGTGTGAGGGAGTCTTCACTCGAACTGGGTTTCCTACCGCACAAAGTTCTATTTTTGGATGGACAATTTATGATCCATGTACCCTATAACCAAGAAATGCACTTTCAGGCGTAGCAAAATACAAAACTTACTTTTCCTAATACTATTCTATATCTGAAATGAATTATATCCTTAATAACATGAATTATATGTACTTAATATAATTAATACCCGTTCTATTTACCTATACTTCCAGAAGCAGTATCTTTGAACTGTTCAATTTAAATCTATAACTCTGTCAAGGTGGGCGGTAATGTTTATGCCGAATGCCTTAACAACATATGTACTTGAAAGCTTTTCTCTACACTATATGAAGGCTGATTTTTACGCGTTAAATATCTAGCTAATGTACTAAGTATCTGTCTCTTTTCGTCTAGAATCAAATTTTAGACAATCTGGTAGCATGTCGGAGATACTATTTCCGAAAATTGTACAAACCTTAGTATTATTCTTTTTCTGATCACAGTCGAAGACAAAGGTATTCCTTCATTCAATAAAGACTAGAATATAAAACCCTAATAATTATTCATTTACTTTTCTTTCCGATTCGGGTTTTCTTCAAATATTCTGAGAAAATAATATAAGTTAAACTTATTTTATTGGTTTCGACATTTCTCTCCAGTTTCCAGATCTTCCTAATTTGAGCTAATCAGATATTGTGTCGAAGAAAACACGACCCTTAGGAGTGATTAAACGTAAACCCCAGAATGTGTGTTTAGCATTGTTGTCGCCAGCTGCTAGAAAACGGGGGCCCAGTGATTTATAAAAATGCGTTTATTGCCTCACGGTAATTGAAAATCTTGGGGGGGGTATAGACAGATGATCTTATGAATTTTTGATAGTAATTTTCAATGCAGATGTTTGTTGCTTGAAGATAATCTTCACAAAAATCATTCAATAGGTAGTGTTTAATTCGCGTTTTTATTAGGATTCCCGAACCACCACAAGCTCTACCTCGAGGATCCTTGGTGTCGTAGAAATTATATCTACTAATTCTAAAATAGCTTCGGCAGGTCAAATGAGTTTCTGAGATAAGCATCACATAGATTTGTTTATCCAGAATAAAGTATTCTATTTCGTTTTTATGTTGGCAGATGCCGTTTGCGTTCCAAAAACAGATTTTTAAGTTCATGGCTTGTTTAATACAGCCTGCAACAGGCTAGACTGCATTTTCAACATTTCCTGCATCATGCAGGACATGTTGTGAGTAAATGTATTTACGGTTTTTATTAAGCTCTCAATTGAGGCTTCAATACGACTAAAATTAGACCCCAAGTCTTCATTTACATTAACGGTTTTTTGCGCCGTACTCTGGTAGCTTTTTAATATACTAGCGTATGAAAATTTATTACTAGCTTGTTGTTGAGCGCTAGTCGCGTTAGACTTGAAAAGGTTTGAATATTGATTCTGGCTGTTGGACGGTTGAGGTAACTGTGGATAGTTAATAGAGGTTTTAGGCTGAGCGGGAATAGCATTAGTTTTTTTTTGTTTGATGAATTTTTAAAAAACGAGTAAAGGGGGCAGCCTCTATAGTTGGCAGTGTGATTTCCGCCGCAATTGCCACATTTTTTCGCCTTGGGATCACCTTTTTTTTTATCACAGTTAGCGGTACTGTGTACCTCAGCACATACAGCGCAGACTGTAGGCAACTTGCAATAAGTCTTCGTGTGCCCAAATTCTTGGCAGTTCAGGCATTGAACAGTTCCGGCTCTTTTATGTGGAAGCTCAACAGTATCTCTTCGATGCAACAAGTACTTTAAGTCATATATTGGATGTGCTTCATTCATTTTTATTTTTATGCCATCTGGCTGTAACTTGACTCTAAATATTGGTTGGGGGATTTTTTTCTCTATTTTTAATGTTTGAGACATTTTTCACCTTGTAGCCACTATTTTCAAGGCCAGACTTGACCTCTTCTGGATCCACGCTAGAGTCTATTCCTTTTATTACGACTGTTAGACCTTTAACACTCTTTAATTGGTACGTGTAGAAGTTTTTATTTTTAGATTCGAAATCTGAAACAATTTTTCGGTAATTATTTTCATGAGCTACCTGAATTTTTGTTTCATTGATGTTTCCGCGCTTAATTGGAGTTACATAAAACTAATTTTCTCCAATTAATGAGATAAGACTTTTATCCAGCAAACTGGAATTCTGCTCTCCTAAATATATGGGTGGGGGCTTACTCGAACTTGTTGTAGTTGTGTCTTCATCGCCTTGTTCAGATAAAATCGCGAAACGATTTTCGGAATTTATTATATTGTTTTTTCCATCTCTGGGAACTTTCGATGTTGAAGCAATTTGAGCTGATTTTGGACTTCTTCCCGTTTTTAACACGGTTATGTATCTGTCCATTCCTGTTTGAATTTTATTATCATTTATTGTACTCACCGCATCTACCATTTTGTGCACGTTGGTCACCTTGTTACTTAAGTTTTGTTTGTTTGTTTGTACAGCTAAGCTGACAAGTTTGCTGATGGGTGCAATTGTTGTTGCTTCTTGATCACTATTTAACATGTTCAGAGATAATGATCGCGCACGAGTATTTGTGTTTTCTGTTAAATTCAGGTTTTTGTTTAATTAATTTTTTTTATTGTCGTCATCAGCAACTAAAGTTATATATTGTACATTCCTACTGCTTGTAGGATTATTGTTGTTTTTGTCAGAAGATGAACTCATCAGAGTTCTCTTTTTTTATTTTCACTTATATTAGTTTGTGTATGCAAATATTTATGTATATTGCACACAAGCAAAAAATAAAACAAAACCAGTAAAATAACTGTTCAATAAATGTTTTGTTTTTTTATATTTTTTGTGACTTGAAAATATTTTTTTTATTTAATTTTTTTTTTTATATTCAGTTGCGACGATTATAAAAACGCATCTGTTCACTACGAGAGTTGAAACTGAATGGAACTTCATATGTAAGAATTTGAAAAAGGGAGAGGGTTCCAATGTAGTGCTAAAAGACGCTCTCGAGCTGTTTCGTGTAATTTTTTAATAGCGAAAGTGTTTGATGTGTGTAATGGTTGACTAATAATATTTACGACCTGTGCTGTAACAAGAATTCGTTGCTATTATATCGTTTTTCCAACATGATCCATGCTGCATCATTGTTGTCCCCTGTCGTTGACAGGTGGCTCACAAATTTTTCAGCTTTCATTGTGAGATTTGTTTTAAGATACCACATCTTTTGGATGTCAGGTATTTATTGCTGGTGCACCATTAGGAGAAACATGTTTTAAAATTGTGTCTATATTGCATAACCCCCATCTTCGGTAAAGGCAATGATGATGCCATGAATGTATTATTTCTATATCCATAGCTACATGTGGCTTTGCATAAAATCATGTCCTGTACTCTGTTTATTTTAAGAATGTTTTGTATTGTCAAACAAATGTATGAAAATATAAACAAGATGTGAGTCGCGCATGAGGCAAAAATAGCACTCGTCATAAGTATGAGGCAAAAATTTACCTCTTATACGAGTATATACATATCCAATATCTCTCTGGACTAAAAATTTATCCTGCTGATAGCCAGTAATATAAAAATCCTGGGGATCAGAGTTTTCAGAAACCTGAGACTCAGATAGGGCGAAAACATCCGGACGATTGATACAAATGTGAGCCTTCATAGAAAAAATTCGTCCTTAACCTGCCATAACAGTACGCAAATTTCAAGTCTAATTTATTTTTATAAGCGTGAAACCAGTGCTGTTATGTAAATTAATATTTTTATAATTGATTTATTATAAAAAAATATTTTTTATTTCTTTTATTTTCATTTCTTTACACTTGTTTGTTACACTTTAAAATGTTAACTGATTTCTCATTATTCGATTTGGGTTTACAATGACTTAAAAATAATAAAATAATTTGCATGGTAAGATTTCTTATTAATTGAATTTGGTTTACAATGATTAAAAAAGAATAAAATGATTTGCATGGTAATCAAAAGTGCACGCGCTACTTTTATTTTGCAATTTCCTGTTTGCAATTTGTGTCAGCATATTTAATTGTTGTGCAAGAAGTTAATAATTAGGGCATTCAATATTTCTTGCGTTAACACCTCCCCTCTAAATACCGAGCGTCCCGTTCGGTTAGAAATATGGGATATTGGAGATTCTTGTTATACCAGGTTTACTTGGTTTGCTGGTGTCAGATAATTCTGGCATGGATACATGTACCGGTGGATTTGCTGTATCTACCGATGTTGGAATAATAACCATTTTACTGCTTTTTTTTAGTATCTTCGTTTTGATCAGAAGTGCCACTATGGAGGCTATTGCCATTAAGGAGAGGCCAAGGTTAGTAGCTAGTCCCTTTGTGTGTTTTTCGTCTAATAGGTTGATGGCTTCAGTGTTATTTGCTCGTATTTCCTTTACCATTTTTAGTGATAGGGTTTCCTCTATTGTCTGGTCCAAATATCTGGGTTGCAGTATTGCTGGTAATGGTTGAAGCTGTGTTGTTTCAAAAAGGTTGTAAGTCTTGTTCTCCACTGTCACTGATGTATTGTGGAATTGTACCACATAGGTACCAGTGAGATTCTGTGGTTCTGTGTTGATAAAGATTGTTCCATTAAATTGATTCAGGAGAATTGTTCCGGATGCAATTTCTTCAATGGTGGGGGTATTTTGGTTATCTATTAAACTGCAATTTGCTACTCTGCTTTTAATTAAGTCTGCTAGACACATATCGCTTTCTAAATTATCTAAATTATTTCTGTTGCAAATAGTAATATTGTTGTAACCTTTGCATTCATTTTTCATACCATACATTACATTTTCACATATAAGAACATTTTTATACTTTATTTTGTTTACATATTTACCAAATTTTACAGGCCTTATTAACATTTTGTTACATGAATTTACATATGTTGTTGGTATGCTTAATATATAAATGATTGAGTCATGATTGGATGCTATTTTTACTTCGGCAAACTCAAATGCCTGTTCTAAATTTACGAATGGTATGGAATCATCATTTATTATATCTTTTACAATATTGATATCTTGGGATGTCAGTAAAAATGAGTTAACTACACCTACTTTCGCCCAATGCATGGCATGTTGGATGTTCGTTAATTCTATCTTAACAGCATCTAATTTATATTTCAACAGTGTTATTAACTGTTCTTTCATAGCATTACTTTTATTGTGGTTATCATTATTATAATTTTCTATTATGCCATTCGTTATACGGGTGAGTTCATTAATTTTTTCTATTGTGAGTTTATTAATAATTACTTGTTTGTTGTTATTTCTCAATACCCTATTTGTTTTTTTTGTTAAAATTTCGAGATCGTCGTGATCCTATAAAATTTAGGGATCTTTTTATCCTAGGTTTTAACCTGTCCAGATATGACTGGAGTTCTGTTATCTCATGGTTCAGGATAGGTTGCATAAAATGAGCTGGGCTGACGTCATGCTTTAATGTCTCTTTCAATGTATTTATTAGGTCCTGATATTCGTTTGTTTCTATTATATGTATTAATTTAAATGTACCAGTCTGTAGTTTAGCTAGTCCATGATTCCAAGTAATTATTTGTGAGCTGGAGTAGTCCAAGATTTTAACTTCTGCCGAAGCCAGTGTCAAAAATGATCTGAAAATTGGAGTTGGGTTTGGTTTACGTGGCTGCCTGCTACGCGCAAGCATTCAAGTAGTGGGTTTAGTTTTTTATGTTATTTTTGTGTATCGTCCTTCCTGATTCTGTCAAAATTGTCGTGTTTCTGTTCTCCCTAACTATTTCTTTCCTGTATGTCTTGCTCAGTTTCGTACCTAGTCTTCTATTTTCCTTGACATAAATGATTTGTCCGGTTTCGTAAGTCTTAGGTATAGTTTTCCGTTTGTTATGATAGTTCATGTCTTCTAGCTGTTTGTCTTTAAGCCTTTTGATATTGTCCAACCTAACCTTTTCTATTTTTTGAGGATCGGTACTTACTCTTCCTAAAAAAAACATCTCTATTGGCTTCCTTTTTGTGGTTGAATGGATGGAAGTATTGTATTCATAGATCACTCTATGCAATAATTCCGAAAATGTGCTGTGTGTACCTTCGGCCTTCAAACAACGCATCATTTCGGAAAGCGTGGAATGAAACCTTTCGACCTGTCCATTGACACTACTACTATATGGTGGAGTCTTGAATACCTTCATATTGTACTGATTTTCCAACATAAAAATTATAGCTGTAGAATTAAAGGTCTTTTCATTGTCCATGACAATTGTCTCTGGCATACCGAAAGAAAGCAAAAGTTCTCGCAAAGGTTCCTTTACGTCCTCAACGGCTCGCGATTTTAATATTTTCGCTTGGGCGAACTTGGAAAATTTATCTATTGCAGTTAATATTAGTTTCTTTTCTGTCATGAAAATGTCTATGTGTATGATCTGTCCAGGGAATGTTGGTATGGGTGTTTCTTGAAGTGCAATTTTGGTGGGATGCTTGTCATATTTGTTCTCCTTGCATACTTTACACAAACTGGTGATTTTCTTTATCTTGGCGTTCATATGAGGGAAATAAAATTTATTTAGCAGTTGGATTTTATTTTCTCTACTATTTCTGTGTGCTCTGTTATGTTCAATGGCTATTTCGTTTTCCTGTTCTCCTTCTCCCTTCAAATCTATTACCATGGTTCGGGTATATTTTGTTCTGTATTGTGTAAAATTATCACTATAAATCACCTGTAATCTTCCTAAAATTTCATCAGATGTTTTTATGCAATTTGTCACAGAAGGGTTCAAGTATTTTTTTAAAACCTGCGTGAGGAAGTGATCTGTAATGTTGGGTTCGTTTATTGTATGTCTATGAAATGTAGGGAACACAATTTCAAAGTTATAGCTAGGTTGAGGTTCTACATTGGATATTATTATTTGGTTTTTGAAAACATTAAGCGGTGCGTCTGTGAATTGTATGAAAGAATGTGATGAACTTTCATCACTATGTTGTGTTGCTGTCATGGAATTAATGTGCGATAATTCTTGGGGAATTCTTGATAAAGCGTCCGCGACAACATTTGTACTTCCAGGCTTGTAAATAAGCTGGTAGTTATAATCTTCCAACAATGCCTTCCATCTTTTTAATTTGTAATTTGTGTTTTTATTACTCAAAGCATAGGTTAGAGGCATATGGTCAGTGAAAATTTTAAGCTTTGCAGAACCGTAAAGATAATTCCTTAGAGATTTAAGGGCCCACACTATTGCGAGTAGCTCTTTCTCGTTAGTGGCATAGTGTTCTTCCGATTTACTCAGAGTTCGGGATAGGAAAATTATGGGTCTATCTTCCTGCGATAACACAGCGCCAAGAGCGAAATTTGACGCATCCGTGGTCAAATGGAATTCTTTACTAAAGTCTGGATAAGCTAATAAGACGTCTTCGGACATAAGCGCATTTTTTATCTTGACAAAGGCATTTATTGCTTCCCCGTTAAGGTCTAATTTTACATTTCTGGAGGACTGTTTGGATATCCGTCCTCTCTCCCCTCTCAAGAGCACAGTCAGAGGCTTTGCTAACTTTGCGTAGTCTCTGACGAAACGTCTGTAAAAGTTTGAAAGACCGAGAAAAGATCTAAGATCCCTAAGAGTTTTGGGGGTAGGAAAATCCCTTATGGCTTTCACCCTCTCTGGATTACTTTTGATACCCTTGTCTGATATTAAAAATCCTAAAAATTCGACCTCCGTTTTGAGAAAGTCACATTTGTCCAATTGGACTTTTAGGTTTGCCTTTTCAAGTGTTTCAAAAACGATTTGAAGGTTCCTTAAATGAGTGTCTTCGTCCTCTGCAAATATGATAATGTCGTCAATGTAGACGAAACAGATTTTGCCAATGTGATGCCTCAAGACATCGTCCAATGCTCTTTGGAAAATTGACGGAGCATTTTTCAGCCCAAAGGGTAATCTCGTGAACTCATATTTGCCATTGTTCACAGAGAACGCCGTCTTTTCCATATCGCTTTCTTTCAGAGGGATTTGATGAAATCCACTCTTTAAGTCTATTACGGAAAACCATTTGCTATTTGATAACTGAGGTAAGATGTCATTTATATTAGGTATTGGGTATTTATCTGGTATCGTAGCATCGTTAAGTTTTCGATAATCGATGACCAAACGATACTTTTTTTTCCCTGAGGCGTCTGCCTTTTTTGGCACGATCCATATGGGCGAGTTGTAGGGTGACCGCGATGGTCGAATTATGTCGTTGTCTAATAAATCCTTAATTTGCGCTTCAACCTCCTCTTTTAAATTCATAGGGTAGGGATAATATCTAGAATATACCGCGTTTTCGTTTTTTGTTTGAATTTCGGCAACAACTGTTGTCGTAAATGTTAATTTTTCATTGGGATCACAAAAAAGATTTTCATATTTGCCTACCATCATATTAAGTTTAGTTTTCTGGGTTTGTGTCATGTGGCTATTACGAATATCGATCGTGTTTACAGATTGGGAAACCTGCTGTTTTATTCTAATCCTATGTCTCCTCCCTATTTCCATATAGTTTTCGGCAGTATAAATTACCGCTGATAACTGTCTTAAACTGTCATTTCCGAGTATCCCGTGGAAGGATTCCAATAATGGTAAAAGAAAAACTTTAATTCTACTTGTCTTATTATTAAATGTATGGTGCGTTATTTTCGTTGTTGCTCCGACTGATTTTGCAAAAAAAATTTTTTCATTTTCTATTGGGTTTTTAACTAAAGACGGTTGGATGTAACTTTTGGTAGATCCAGTATCTATAAGAAATTTTAGGATTTTTCCCGTACTCGTCTTACACTCAAAATAGGGTAAGGACGAGGTTTTTAATCTAAAAAATTTATATCAACGAAATCCTGCACAAGTCCCTCGTCACTGCGAGAAGTGTCATATTGATTGGTTAGATAATCACTAAAATCATCTAAGTTCTCTTGGGTTTCGTAGCTCTCAATTTGCTTCTCATATTCTCTTTCATTGACTGCTTCCCCGTCATCTATGTGGAAATTTCTTTGTATTTTATTTGGGTTTTGAGCCTCATAAGTTTGATTAGGCCTTTTTCCATAAAATTTATCATTCTGAGAGGGCCTATTTAAATAATTCACGGTTTTGGTCCTGATAGATTGATCAATATCCATCGGTTCAGGCCGGGGCTGAGGTTTTGGTGCCGTTGGCCTTGGAGGCTGAAATTGTTGAGCTATGGGGAATTGCCGTTGCGGTATTGCATTATATGAAAAGTGTTGTTGGGGTAATGGGTTTCTTTGGGGCGTCGTATTGAAAAAGAATTGCCGTTGATTGTAACGCTGGGGCACAGCATTATAAGAATAATCTTGTGGAGCCTGTACACGACTAGTTGTCGGAAGAAATGGTACAAATGGCTGGTGTCTGCGTGGTGGCACATGTGGTGCTGGTTTATTTAATTTGTTTGGATGATGCGCGTTAGCATAGTTTGTCCTAAATTGTTGGTTTTGTAATTTCAGGCATAATTGGAGTGCCTGAGGTAGCTCAGTTGGCTCTTTTACTGCCAAAAGTTTCGGAAGGTCGCCTTGCAGCCCACGTATAAACGTGTCCAAGGCTTTGTCCCTGTAAGTTTGCGTCAATACTTCCCTAGACTCGTGTCCAATTTCTAAGCAGGGGGTAGATTCTGGTTCTGCGATAACGTGAAATGTAAACATTTTTCTCGTTTACATTTTGTTTCTGATTCCCGTTCTGTGAAGAAATTAAAACAAATTAAAATCTTTTCACAATGAGAGAAACAAATGGAATGAAACAATTTTTTTCTCAGTTTCACAGCAAAACTGATTCTCGTTTTATGTAACTGCGAAAACAAATGTCAAAACATTTTCATATGACGAGTTTTTTTTCACTTAAAATTTGCCAGCGAAAATGGAAAAAGCAGCAAAAGGCATGCGCACAAGCATAAATCAAAAAGAATTTTTATTAATTTTTAGAACATAAATGTCGATATTGCAAACGATAAATATGTAAGTATGTATGTATGTATGTATAGAGTTCAAAAATAAAAAGAATCATTTGAGTAGTTGATTTATGTATACATACATGCTGATGTACATACATACATACATATGTATATGTATTTACAGATTTTTTACTACATTTAAAAAAAATTATGCATACATTTTCAACTTTTATATATTATTCGCATGTACAACCTAATTTATTTTTGTTGTTTGACAATTGTACAGACCCAAGCAGAGAGAAAGTTGGTGTCGGCTTAAAAAAAAATAAACTAAGAGGCGGCTTAAACTTATTTTGGAGCCGGCTGCTTAAAAAGTACATAAGGCGATAGAAAATCGAAAAGTGAGAAAAACTTATTATGCAGTAAATCTCGGAAACGCATAAAATTGAATATCTAACACATTTGAATAAACTCGGGCCAAAACTAGAAAGCAATTAGCATACCAATATTTCCGACTTTACTATCGATTGAATGTTTGTACTTAAGTAAGAAAATTTCAACTAATTATAACTATTCAGGCAATTTGTTGTTATCACTTTATTTAAATTACTACCTGCAACCGCGGCGTCGCCCGCCCGGCATTCAGTTTTGATTTACTACTTATAAAGTGCCCTGGAGACGAGCAAAGAAGCACGTCAATCAGTGCATATGTGTGAGATCGTGTTTTTGTCGTTTAAAGGGAGACGTACAAATAAAATCATCAATCATCATTTTTGTTGTGACTTCGCGGCGTCTTGTGTAATTTTGTCAAAAATAAAAAAAAAAAATACATGCGTTTGACACTGTTTATACACAAAAATACCAGAGCATAAAATTAACAAGACTGCGTGTGCTGCCATCTTTTTACTCATTACTGTTCGATACAAAACAACTGACATTTTCTTTGTCAATCACAATTGGAGACTATCAAAATAATATATCACAAGATTATGGTTTTCACCAATCAGAGCCGACAACGTATGTACCCGAAAAAGCACGACTGCACGCACACACTTTGAAAGTTGATGTGTTTTTTATCGTCTCCAGAGGGCACATGAGAAAGGTTAAATAAAACATTTTTAAAACATCTCGAGTTAATCCCGTTTAAAAATTTTGTTGCTCTTTGCAACATGCATACATACGAGTATGTAATTTGAAAACATTTCATTTTATTAAAAAAAAAAAATAAAAAGTAAATAAATAGAATGAAACTAAAGGAATGGTTCAAAACTGTATTTTAAATATTATCGATACCGATATTTATACCTCTCTATATTTTCGATATTTTTAAACTATTGATTTTTATTTTCAGAGCTTTTACCATCTGAAATTATAGTATAAAAGTGTGATTATACACTATTTTTCGATTATATTTTTTGGTCAATAAGACATTAAATAATATCTCCGATTATATATAAATATATATATATATATATATATATATATTTATTCCTTATTCAACTTGTAGGATTAGCTCAGTATCTGTAATGATAGACTATTAATAAAATTGCCTACTTATGTAATTCATACAATTTCTTCACCACCGCTAATTTGTTTATTTAATATTTTCTAATTTTTATTCAATTTTCTATAACATAAGCTATGTACATATATTATGTAATATATGTTCAAAAATAAACTTCAAAATTTCAACAAAGAATATACATATGCATGTTGTAAAAGCCGCAAAAGCAAATATATATTTGCATTCGGCCTTGCACCGCATCGAAGTAGTTCAACTTCATTCTCTGTGTATGACATTTAAAGTTGAATGACATGGTTATAAAGTTACACTGCAACAGATGGAAAGAAACACTTTTTCATAGTATAAACGGGAATCGCATTTTGTGCAACTGCGAAAAGATATTACGTAAATTTGTAATGAAAACGAAAATGAAACATTTTTTTACATTTCACGTTATCGCAGAACCAGAATCTACCCCCAGGATATTTTATTCATTATTAGCGACAGATGGGAATAAACTTCTTGATAGAAATCATGAATACTACTGTTGCCCTGAATTAACGATGTCATCTGATACTCTAGCGTAGTCAGATCCCGCTTATCCGCGTAATGAAGGGTTAGACATCTCGAAATACACTCCCAATTTAGAGGTGTATTATAGGCTTCTAAGACCGCGTCCGCAGTTCCTATTATTTTATTACGTATAGTGTTCAAAATACCAAAGTATTTTGGGGTCCCTTTACAGGGTTCGTACAACCTTAGTACACGCTCAACACTCTTTTTCCAAGAGCTGTATTCAGAAGGATTCCCAGAAAATTCACGAAGACATCTAATAGCGTCTGGTATCTTATCCAAGTCTGTGAGGTTATTCCTAAATCTATCTTCTATTTCCTGGTCTACCCCGGAAATTTCTAAATTCGGATTTAAAATTCTTCTGTCTGTTCACAAATTCGTGCTATAAGATTCATGTCCCTATTCCTAATTTCGTCTATGTTAGGTAGGTTTTGGTTCGGGTTGGATGGAGCTTGAGGAGCCTGAGGTGGAATGTTTAGGACAGATGGTCTAATCAGATTATTTTCGTTAGCCATATTGTTATTTTTTAGCTTTGGTAAAAAAAAATCCTTTAGAAAAATCTTTTAATGAACTTCCCCGATAAAGACAAATATGACAACTATCCAATATCTTTCTCTTAATGGATTTTAAAATTTCTCAATGAATACTTTATTTTTAAACTTATAATTTTTCCTACTTTTCTATTTGGAAAATATTTCCCTTTACCTAAAATGTGTTTAAAATGTGTTTTCTTTTTTTTCTGTTATTTCCGCTGGAGGGTCTCGTGAGAATCTCAGCAGTTTTTATTTATTTATAATAATTCACTAATATTATTTCTTCTTATTATTGATCTTCTTAAGGATCGCAATTATTTTCTTTAATACTACGTGCTTATTATTAATAAAATATTTTCTTTTAACTCAAATGTTATTTTCAATTTTTTCTTCTTTAAAATCGCATATAGCTTTAATATTGAAATTTCACTTTCCACTCTTAACTAAATTTCTTAATTTAATGCTTACATAATAATGCTGATCATCCTTGTAGAGTAGATAGATGGGTATTGCTCCTTTTCACGTTGTTACTACGGTACCGGTGTCTATACTAGGGTCTCCACTTAAAACGTCCTTTGTTTTATGAATGATACCTTCAGTTGCAGCCTATGGGATGCTTTTTACTTATATCTGCAGCCAGTGGGTGCTTTTGATGTCCTTGCAGCCTATGGGGTGCTTTTGGTGTCTGGATTGTCCTTTACAGCCTATGGGGTGTTTTTAAGGATTCTTCCTTTTACGTTGGGCGCCAATTAATATTTTTATAATTGATTTATTATAAAAAAATATTTTTTATTTCTTTTATTTTCATTTCTTTACACTTGTTTGTTACACTTTAAAATGTTAACTGATTTCTCATTATTCGATTTGGGTTTACAATGACTTAAAAATAATAAAATAATTTGCATGGTAAGATTTCTTATTAATTGAATTTGGTTTACAATGATTAAAAAAGAATAAAATGATTTGCATGGTAATCAAAAGTGCACGCGCTACTTTTATTTTGCAATTTCCTGTTTGCAATTTGTGTCAGCATATTTAATTGTTGTGCAAGAAGTTAATAATTAGGGCATTCAATATTTCTTGCGTTAACATGTACAGTCCGACAATGACATTAGCGTAATAAAATTTTTTTGGTTGACAAATACAAAGCCTTTATGGCATTATCTGATCATTTATTTATTAATTTTTAGTTAAGTACGTTTTAATGTTTTATTATTATGTATCTTTATTTCACCTACTCAAAATCGGAACAACATCCACTTATTGTCTTTTCTGTAGCGATAATTTCTATGTAATATTTGTTGCACATCAATTTTTCGTCTGTACCATAATAAACATATATTTTTTTATTATAACTTAAAAATTAATTCCAGATTAAAGAGTTGCAAGATGTTTGCAACAACCCGAGTGGAATTAAATCGATGGCATTGATGGAAATGCCGGAAAGGTCGAAACTTGATGAAACTTTTAAAAAACCTGATAGAGGATTGAAAATAAAAAAATTGCTAGAACAACAATCAACAGTAAATCCTTCCATAATTTCTGCAGCAATTCCTCTACCGCCACCAAAAACATCTAGTCTAGCGCCCATTAATATTTTGATGACCACGAATGCAGAAGATGAGAAAACAAATTTTTCTGAAAAATATAACGAAATATCGAAGAGCTGTAATCAACAGCTGACGACGTGTTCGCGCTTTCATAAAAATAATCGTAATGAAGAAGAGATACTGTCACTGGATGTTCTTTCTGATCGGTCTTCTACACCATATACACAACCCATTTCCCATAAACTGGCAAGTTGTGATTTGACTTACGTATCCGAGCATGTTAGTCCTATGAAGAATGATGAAGGTATCATATATACGGACAGTGCCAAAGGGGTACCCCAAAATTTAGAAGTCAAAAGTACTACAGTTGCCGGATCCAAATCTGTTCAATCGGTGGCAATTTCGAGTACTCTAGAAAATATGCTTCCTGAAACTAAAACTGGTAAAAGCGATGCAATTATTCGCTATTCCCAACCAAATCTGCGTATGATTCGTAAAGACGTCAATAATTCGAAGTCAAAACAAAATCGTTCTACTTATGAGCCACCTAATATTAATATGGTTAATTGTGATGTAATTGAATTAGAGGCGCGTCTCAAACGTTTTAACATTTGGAAAGGTTTTTCGGATGATGAAGCCATACGCTGTAATAACCATAACAATACTAATATTTATCATAACAACAGTAATAATGGTAATTTAAAATCATCCTGTGACAATATGATGCCAGCCTTCATTAAACGTAAATTTATGGATGAATCAATTATAATAAGCCAACCGCCACAACTACTACCACTTGATTTTAAAGTAAGTTATAATTGTTCTTATAATAAATTTATTATTTGAAATTTTCTCCCAATATTCATATTAAGATTTAAGTTGTTTTGTGTTAATCATGTCTATCTATATCTCTACATTTCATTGGTGCTTATATAAAATCATCAGTTGGCAGCCATATTTGCAAAAGTTACTTATAATGTGACCAATAAGAAGTTACATAATTGTAAAAAGGCTGCGAGGAAATCAAAATAGATTCATAACAAATAAAATTAGTTTTATGTGCTTTTGATAAGTTTCTAAGCCTACTACACTTATTGTTGTGTAATTCTAAAACAATGTTTGAAAGTTCATATAGATATGTTGAACGCACAACAAATGAAAATTTCTTTTATTTTTAAGACTTCTAATTTTTAATATATATTTTATTATAAGGATCCAGCAATAATAACAAATCAACGGCGCATTGGCAGTGGTCGTATTATACATAATAAATGGTCCGGTAACTATCAACCTTATTGTTACCAAACAAAACCAATAAACGTTGATAATAACTTTACGGGTAAGTAAAATTTTGAATTCGCTTAACATAATTCTTTCAAAAGAAACCCCGACTTCAAAACAGGATAAGCAGGTGGACCGTCAACAAGTCTAGTAGTAGCTGAAATAATATTGCAGGTCACATAACTATTCTGTACTAAAATGGGGGTTAAAATATCTTTACACATATCTTAAGAAAATTTATGCGCCTACGTAATGCCAGAGGTGTTGCACACTTCTATAAAAGTAATAAAGAATAATTAGCAGAGTCGAAAAAGAACTAAAGCTTACAGTACGGCATGTCAAAAGCCACATTCGCATGTGGCTCCGACGTCACAAGAACTTGCAGCATTTTGTTTACATTTACTAAACATGTAGAAGTGGCTACATGCTTCAAAATTTTGGTAGTACATGAAATGTTGTTTTGTCCCAAAATTTATATGTGACAAATGTAGCCGAAGCGTACACATTTGCAATGGCAGCATATGTGTGAACTTTTGATTGGCTACATTTGTATTGTCAGTACACCGCATGTAACATACGTACACATTTTTCATATTAACATGTACAACAGTCATATGTTTATGGCGCTTGTTTAATTTTTAAAATTTTGTGTGAAGTCAAATTTATAAAATGTCGAAGAGAAAGAAGAAATAAAACAACATCTGATAAAAAGTATCGTGAAATAATTCCCATGAACAATAAAATGGTGAAAAAAATTAAATAATACTGCACTGGCACAAAAACAACACAACAATTGGCGATCACAATTTTGGGAACACATTTCACGTAAACTTTTGTTCCCGATAAGGGTGATTATTTTTTACATTCAGAGAAAGTCTTATTTACAAAATGTTTTCTACATATATATTGTGCTTATTTTATTGGCATAATTTTTTATTCTATCAGTTGCTTCGGTGTCAATACATAGTTTATATAACAACAGTTGTTTATTAATTATTGAATAAATTTACTATTTATACACGAATTTTTTCATCTTAGCTTTGAAGGTATGGAAAAGAGAAAATATGATTATTTTTCTACCCTTCTTTTATCTCTACCCCACTCGTCAACCAAAAAAAATTATCATGAATTTTAGTCATAGTGTAATTAATAATAATAAAAAATTTTGTGAGTGCCACAAAAAGTGGAAGTACACGACATGTTGCAATTTACCTTCATGGTGAAGTAAAAATTACGTCAGAGCCACATGCGAATGTGGCTTTTGACATGCCGTGTACTGTAAGCTTAAGCTTTATTCTACATTTTCACCATTTATTTTCTCTACACAACGCATTGCATAAGTAGAGATCATCCCCTGAGTTGTGGTCCTCAAAAAAAGATTAAAAAGATAAAACAAAACAACTGAACTGAAAACCCTGATGTGTTCGAGATCTAACACGATATCATATGATCTCTTATTGTAAGTCTGTGCAAGGTCAAGTAGATAAATTACCAATATTACAACAATGCTTTTAAACTTTACTTGCTTTCGCTTTTAGGGCCAGGTATCAATGGTGGCAAAATTTGTTGCACATCACTAATTGTGCCAAATATATTTTGTGACGGTGCAGCTGATGTTTTAGCAGAAGCACGAGTAAATGTTTTTGTTGTCTCCGCATTAGAGACTCTAAACATTATCTGTAGGCATAGCTTGAGAAACTTGTTCAGCAGCTATATTCTGTAATTCTCGTAGCTAAACCTAAATCTCGATCGCTAAAATTTTTAGGGCGAAAATTTTAGATATTTTATATGATATAAGTGAACTAAAAAAAAGAGAACTCTAAATGAGTTCATCTTCTGGCAACAACAATAATAAACCTACAAGCAGTAGGAATGCTTATTTAAATTTTGTTGCTGATCACGACAATAAAAAAAAATGAATTAAAGTCAAACCTGAATTCTACACAAAATACTCGTGCGCGATCATGCTCTCCGTTATTGTTAACCCTTTCTCTATATTGTATCCATATACACTCAAATATGAAGGCAGCTGACAATCTCCAAGTCAAAGAATTGATTTAGGTATCGACTTATTATTGTTTCTTAAGATCTTACGAATCATTTTCATTAAAAAACTTTTTGATTTTTACAAAACTGAGAAAAATATAGTATTTTAAAAAAACGTTTTTTTTTTTGAAAAAGGTTTTTTATTTTACAAATAACATACATATATATTTACCATGTTATTTTTTTTAAAAATCCAGCATAAAGCATATTTGTATGGTGCTTGTTCTTCTTTCGTCCATCAATACAAGATTCAAGCCGGTACAATCACCCCTATCGCGAATAAACATTCCCATGAAAAAACTCCCAAATTTTTACTATCGTGAATGATTCCCATAAATTTTTTTTTGGAAATGAATTCCCATACCTTACAAATATGGCATCGCAAATGTTTACTCCCGCGAATAATTTGACTAAAATTATTCACAACAATTGAAAGTGGGAACAAGAAGTGAACATGTAAGTAGCAATTTGTTTTTTAATCCAGAACTTCATGTAATCAGTTTTTTCTCTAATTTATTAACACAGGAGTGTTAACAAAACTGAAAACAAAAAAAACCGCATCAAAACAAAGCGGATCAGATTCATCACGTATTTGTCTTCGCTGCAGTCGTTCTATGGATTGATTTTCCTTTTCCAGCAACAGAAAACGCAAATAAACGCTATTCATAATATTTACCTTATTAGCTTTAATTTTTTTTTATTCATACACCACAAAATAAATCCCGCAAAAATTATATGTTAAATCAAAACAACCAATTCAAAATAAAAACTTTTATTCCCAAGTAATTCACAATAGAGACTCCCAAAATATTCGTGATAGCAATTTGTTGGGGATGGGAATACAATTTTTCTCCCAAACAACTTACTCCCATAATATTCGCGATAGGGGTGAATATACACTAGGTGCTCACAAACATATAAACAGAAGTGTATTTCATACAAGATAGACGATATAAATTGTTGTGAATTCAGCAATTGTATGTATCCATATCGATACAAACGCAAGTTATGCTTGTAAATGATATACACACAATACAAATAAAATAATTTTACTTTTGATGCTGCTATGATGTAGACTTTCTTTTTTAACTCTGATTTAAATTAAATTAACAAAATGGCAAGAAAAATAAAGGACTCCGAAATTGAAAAAATTTTAAGCAATTTTGTCGATTCCGATGTTTCTGACTTCGAATCGGAGGAGTCTGAAGTAATAAGCAATTTATTTGATGCTTTTGATAACAATAACAGCTTTTTATTAGAAGATCTTTCTAAAGAAGGTCCGTATGAAATCAACATAGAAGACATTGATGTTGATAAGAATGATGAAGATGATACTGTTATTGATATATAGAGTTGATGGAACAGGTCAAAAAAGTCTAACAATTTTTCAAACTCCACAGGTTCCAGCTAAAAAGGTTGAACAACTTCGTTGGAAAAAAGCTTCATTGTCAAATCCAGAGACTTCTTTTTCTCAAGCATACAAAAAAAAAAAAAAAAATACAAAGTACTTTTTGGAGCACTTTACGGAAGACTTTCTTCAAAAACCAGTATTTTCTACAAACCAGGCTTCAATGATTAGAGATGGAAAAACTGTTAATTTAACTAACCATTGGCTCTCCGCGTTTGGAAATGTATTGGATAATCGGTACAGTAATACCGTCGTTCAGAGAAAACATGTCCAGGCTTAGATTCCATTTTGTTCGAAATAATTTAAAGTTCACAACAGACCCACCAGGAAGCGATAAACCTTACAAAATTCGCCGTATTATAAATATGTTTATAAAAAAATCGTACCGCTATTCCAAAAGATGAAAATCTTTGTGTGGATGAGATGATGGTCCCTTTTAAAGGTAGAACCACCCTGAAACAGTATAAGCCGAAGAAACCCATCAAATGGGGAATGAAGATATTTTGTCTTTGCAGCTCAAAAGGCATAGTTTACGATTTTGAGATATATCATGGAAAAGGTACAATATTAACTGGGGCAAAGCTGGGATTTTGCTCTGATATTGTGATTCACCTAGCAAAAACTGTTCCTGAAGATAAAAATCATAAACTATATTTTGGCAATTATTTTACTACTCTGAATTTAGTATTACATTTACGTCAAAAAGGTATTTGGGCTACAGGTACTATAAGAGGAAATAGATTCGGCAAAATCGATTTTAAATCTGAGAAGGACTTGAAAAATGAAGGCCGTGGAAGTTTTGACTACCGTGTAGAAGAGCAGACAATCGGGTCTGTGCTAGAATCCGAATTCACTCGAAAGTGGACTACTTTAGCATTTTTGGTGTTCTGCAATTCAGATCCACATATTTTTATTAATAAAAACATGTGGATGTGAATTGCAGAACACCAAAAATGCTAAAGTAATTCACTCGAAAGTGAATTCGGATTCTAGAACAGACCCGAATATTTTTCTTCTCCGTTGGCTTGATGGCGGAATTGTACAACTCGTGTCATCAATGCATGGCCATGAACCCATGAATGTATCTCCCGATTTTCTTCTAAAAAAAAGAAAAACTTTAAAATAAATATGGAAGGAGTAGATAAAATGGATTTTCTCCTCTCTATAGATAGAATTTCGTTAAGATCTAGGACGTGAACTCTTAAGACTTTTGACCACTTCATTGATTTAGCAGTATGCAACTCGTGGTTAGAGTACCGAATGGATAACGAAAATACCAACCCGAAAAATAAGTATATGGACTTATTGACTTTCCGTAACGATATTGCGAATGGGCTTTTAGCTCGGTCCCACCAATAGGCATGTTCCAGTAAAAGAGGACGCCCAACGTCATGTCTGCATGAGGATATTCCAATTACTCCAACAAAACAGGCAAAACTACACCCTCAACTTCTGTTCGATATGATGGAAATCAGCATTGGCCGGAACACACGACGAACAAAGGTAGATGCAAAGCCGAAGGATGCAAGGGTCAAACTAGATACAAGTGTTCAAAGTGCAATGTTTTACTGTGCATTCTCAATGGAGCGAGAAACTGCTTCAAAGAATTTCATCATATATCAAATGAATAAATTATTTGTAAGATATAATTTTGTCTTTTAGATTGTATGCCTTTAAAGAAAATTTCAAATCCATTCCACTTGGACATTTTCTAGACTCGGTTATGTTATCACCGGTTACAAAATACCGGTTTTGGAAGTGGTTGATCTGATCCAAATATAGAATCGATTCTGAACTGGCCAGTTCTACTTCAGAAACGCTTCCGTTCTTGGATCACAACAACCAGTTTCACAACCGTTTCTATTTAACCGGTGATAGTAAAACTGGTTCTGAAACACGTTTTATTAAAACTGATTTAAAAAAATTTTCTTATATCAATTTTAGGTTTATAATTTTTAGTTTGTTTATGTAAATAATTTTAATGTTTGCCTTTATTTTATATGTTAAGACTACTGAAATAAAAAAACTAAAAAAACATAATTCACTAGTAGTTTTCTTTACCATAACCGAAATATGTATCCATATGGATACATTCCAAAAAACACATTTAGGGTAATTTTTTTGTAAAACCAAGTATTGATTGTTGTTCTTAGGGACAATTATAGCAACCTAGTTAAAACTTGTAGCGAAAGGGTTAAATATTGATCAAGAAGCAACAACAAATGCACCTATTAGCAAACTTTTCAGCTTAGCTGTACAAACAAACAATATGTAACAAGGTGACCAACGTGCACAAAATTGTAAATAAAAGGTATAGACTCTTGCGTGGATCCAGAAGAGGTCAAAATTGGGCTTGAAAATAGTGGCTACAAGGTGAAAAATGTCATTCAAAATAGAGAAAAAAATCCCCCAACCAATATTTAGAGTCGAGCTACAGCCAGTTGACTTGAAAATAAAAAAAATGAATCGCACCCAATTTATGAGCTGCCACACAAGAAAACTGGACCTATCCAATGCATGAACTGCCAAGAATTTGGCCATACCAAAACTTATTGTAAGTTGCCTACCGTTTGCGTTGTATGTGGTGAGTTACACAGTACCGCTAACTGTGACAAATTAAAATGTGATACCAAGGCAAAAAAAATTTGGCAATTGCGGCGGAAACCATACTGCTCAACTACAAGGTAATAATAAATTTTCATACGCTAGTATTTTAAAAAGCAACCAGATTACGGCGCAAAAAACCGTACCAGTAAATTAAGATTCGGGGTCTAATTTTAGTCGTATTGAAGCCTCAATAGAGAGCTTAATCCAAATAGTAAATACATTTCCCCTCAACATGTCCTGTATGATGCAGGAAATGTTGAAAATGCAGTATTCCATGTTGCAGCCTGTACTAAACAAACCATGAACTTGAAAATATGTTTTTGGAACGCAAACGGCATCTGCCAACATAAAAACAAAATACAATACTTTTTTCTGTATAAACAAATCGATGTATGCTTATCTCAGAAACTCATTTGACCTCCCGAAGCTATTTTAGAATTAGAGGATATAATTTCTACGACACCGAGGATCCTCGAGGTAGAGTTTGTGGTGGTTCGGGAATCCTAATAAAAACGCGAATTAAACACTACCTATTGAATGATTTTTGTGAAGATTATCCTTAAGCAACAAACATCTGCTTTGAAAATTACTATCAAATATACGCATTTTTATAAATAACAATGATAAACACACATTCTGGGGTTCACGTTTAATCACTCCTAAGGGTCGTGTTTTGTTCGACACAATATCTAAAATGAGTTTGAATGTAGTTTCAAGTGGTCAGTCAACATATTGGCCAACAGATCGACAAAAAATTCCTGATGTATGTGAATCCTCTTTGGATTTATCTTCAGACCACTCACCTACAATTGTCACTATATACTCGCATACAACTTCATAACCTACATGTGACTTACCAATGACATCTGCACGTATTAACTGGTTGAAATAAAAAATACCTGAGTGCTCATTGCTCTGACAATATGCCGTTGAGAACACCTTCTGACATAGATGACTCTATTAGGTTGTTTCAAGCACACGTTAAACAAGCTGCTCTTAATGCTACCTCAAATAAAATAAATCAACCAGTGAGACTAAACAATATTATTTTCTGTTGATATAGAAAGGCTTTTATCTAAAAAAAAGGAGAGCTCGACGAGAATGGCAACGTTACAGATCGCCTCAGCTAAAATTAAGGCTTAAAGTGTGTAACAAGCATCTTAGAAAAGTTTTACAAACACAAAAAACAGCTTCCCTTCAAAAATTTCTTCAAGAACTAGATGCAACACCACAAACAGATTGTTCGCTGTGGCGTGCAGCCAGAGGACTTAAAAGGCCGGTGATATGTAAACCAGAGTTCGGCAACGAGTGCTTAATTTTCGAGTATACTTGATCATGCACATTGATTTTTATGATCTAATCTTTTTCGTTCAAACGCAAAAAACACTTTTACCCAACCGCTCGTTTCAAACATTCAGTTTTATTCTCTTGTTGTTTTATGCAACAAGCATGATCGAGCCTAATTATTCCCTAACGTTCAATTTTAAGAACAACACAAACATGTATTATTCAATTTTATACTCGTTCGCTTTTTATGCACAAGCAGAAAATTCATCAACAAGTATAAATCATTTCGATCATTTGATGCGAATGTACATGATCTGCAGCTATATTCTGTAACTCGCTAAAGCTAAATCTCCATTGCTAAAAATGTCTAAAATCGTTTTAGAGAATTTTAGCTACATATTGAATTCTGTAATTCGTATTGCTAAATTAGGCAAGATCATAAAAGTTAAATTCGCCGCAATTTTTGCTTTTGCTCTGAGAGCAAACAATTATCTCTCTCATCGCTAAGATTTTATACATTTGTATTCTCTAAGCACATTTAAGCAACTTTTCTAGTTCGAAACGCTAAAATTTAAGCAACGATATTTGGAAGGCGCTAAAAAGTAATTTAAGCAAAATATTTTTATATCATTGTTGTTTAGTTATTTTTTTAGAAAAATAATGTAGGAAACTACAAAAAGGATAAAAAAGGGCAAAAATACATACTCATTTAGTATTTGGAATAGCATAAAGAGTTTGCCCATGATAGATTGAAGCGTTTTAGCTTTTATGAGTAGTTTAATTTAAATAAAACAAATACTAAATTTGATATAAAAATGTAGTTAATAAAAAAAAATATTTTTACAATATTACAAAATTAATCAAAACTATGTACACAAATTTTAAATTTATGATGATCAAAAACATTTTTGTACAAATAAATACTTTCAAATAACTACGCCACAGTACCGCCAGCAAATACCACAGTTTTAACATAGAAAAAATTTCAATTGTTTACTGAAATTATTTCTTAACAGTGATGCAATCTCTTATAAATGTTCCCATAAATTTCGAACGTAATGCTTTCTTGAGAAATTGCTACGTAAAAATCATACGCTTTACAATTTTCAAAATGCATGTGCTGCAAAAAATAATAAGTTTTGACTAGAACTTTGTGAAATAGCTTTAAAAAATAGACGTTTTATAATATATTTTAAAAATTCTTTTAACAAAAACACAATCATTGTTACGGAGTATAAATTATAATGTAAGGTAACACTAATATAAAATGCCAAATACACACGCATATATATTTGTCTCTTTTCAATATTATATTATCAAATAAGAAAGAAAGGAATGGTGTAATGATAGCAAATTAGATACGGCGAAAAGAGTAAATTTTAGCTAAGCGATTAGAGTTACAGAATACCTTTTTAGCAAAATCGCTAAAATTTTCGCCCTAAAAATTTTAGCGATCGAGATTTAGCTTTAGCTACGAGAATTACAGAAGATAGCTGCTGATTGCTGATACAATGAACATAAGGTATATGCAGAAACACAAAGAACAAGTAGTGTAAATCATTTCGATCATTTGATGTGAATGTACATGATCTGATTGCATGCAAGACTACTAATAAGGGGGCTCAAAGTGAGCCAAACAAATTAATTTAAAATAGCAAAATCAAAAATAAAATAAATAATTCAAATATAAAATCAAATTAAATAGACAAACAAATAATCGTTTTATACGCCATTTGGCGACACTTATTAAAGCATTCGCTAAACGAATGCCCTTGTTTATTGCAAAAACTGCAGTATTTTGTGAGGTTCCTCTGTATATTATTGTTCGGTATGGAGTTATTTTTAGCAGGTAGATAACTCGTCGTTTTCGTGACCAATGAAGTTTGATACCAGCTTGGGATCTAATAAGCCACTTATGTAACTTCTTACGCCTGATTGTTTGCAATGGTCTATCATGGATTTTCGATGGGAAACGTCTTGCCACTGCGATGCAATTAGGTCTGGAGTGCCTCTTGTCTCCCCGATGTCATATGCATAACCTGAGGTCTGGTCCATCCGTTCCGTAGAAAATTGGTACCACATGGAAATATTTTTCAAAATTTCACTGAAACTTGCCATGTTATTGCTGATTGTAACGTT
Source organism: Lypha dubia (assembly GCA_947311025.1). Lineage (NCBI taxonomy): Eukaryota > Metazoa > Arthropoda > Insecta > Diptera > Tachinidae > Lypha > Lypha dubia. The sequence goes on from OX371261.1 coordinate 83,469,956, forward strand.
GCACATAGCTTAAAGAGTGTCCGAAATTAATTTTTTTCATGTTCGCCGATTTGGTTAATTTTTTGGTATGTTGTTGTCAGATATCTGAATATTATGATTCCGCAATATTAGGCTGATATATTTATTATTTGTTTGGACAGACACGCTCGAAGTTGTTTCAAATGGCAAGCAAATTTACTGTATATTCAATCTTTTGGTAAAATCACAGTAAACTTATCATATGACTTTTTTGTATATTTTCGTAAATGACAATTGTCATAGATGAGATTTGCATTAAAAAAAGTTGGAAAAAGTGCCATATAAAAAAATTTCGTAAAACAAAATATAAACAACATAAAATATTCAATGTTCATCAACTTCGGTGGACTGCATCTTTTTAGCGCTGTAGAGCGCTGTTTAACGAAAGATGTCAAATTACAGCTTGAAGTCTCAGCTAAAAGTTAAAAAAAATTCAGCTGCTCCTACCTGCTCCTTTCCAAAAAAAGAAGCAGTAAAGTGAGCGATCGACACTAAAAAATTTCATATATAATGCATGTGTATCTGCCAAGTTGTTTGTTGATCTCAGTTACAGGCATGTAGTACCAGCCAACATTGCTGTAACTGTGCATAAGATTCTGGTGCATGGTAGCAAAATTATAGCAGAAGTTATTCTGCCAATAGGTATGTCTCTACCTAAAGACCCTTATTGTAATGCATAATCTTTTATTGTCTTCAGACCCAATAATAAATAGATTTCGCCCAAAGCTGCAAATCAAAAAATTTCAGTACGATAATGATGTTAAAAAATTATTAAAAGAGTATGCTTAAATAACTATTCATGTTTTTTCTATGGGAGATGGGCGTAAAAAATTATAATATTTATATATAATATATATAATATTTTGATTCTGAGTGTTTAAAAATTCTATGTGCAAAAAAACAATGCAATTAAACATTAAACATTAAATTTAATTTTCACTTTGTATGGGAGGTGGTCGTAAAAGTGGGCGGATCATATTGATTTTTCCATTATTTTGTTGATTCAAACAAAAAATGCATATGTGCCAAGTTTCATTGTCCTTCGACTACTTCTTCTATTTTTAGCCGCTCGTTCTATTAACCTCAACCAATGTGCGTTTTTAGTCGAAATCTCTTTTCTCGTCCTTGTGTTTTCTTCGGCGGAAAAAACCATTGAGCTCAGCCCAACGTAAATATATTTTGAACGCCTTGTAGTCCATTTTGAAACGCTGGAAGAGAATTACCCAGAGGTGTATTAACACTCACATTATACTTGTCATGTTATTGTTCCCATCAACAGACGAAATAAATGGAAGGTCATTCACTAAATGCACGCGCAAATCATGCGCTGCGAAAAGCACATCATATTGGTTTTCTGGGGTTGTGTGGCTCGAATGTTGAAGCCAAGAAAAGTTCAAAATTGAAAATGGTTTTAATTCCGTATGTACATTACAAGATCCATGTGAAGACTAAAACGTTATAGAATGTGATAGCCAGGTATATAAAAATCCTCTGTATCAGAGTTTTCAGACACCTGAAACTCACATAAGGCGAAAACATCTGGCCGATAGAGACAAAAGTGAGTAAAGACTGAAAAAAAATTCTTCCTTAACCTTCGTATGTTACAGAAGGTAATTCCGAATCGACCTGCCATAACAGATGTGTTACAGATTAACGTCGATACCAGACTTTCGGCCCAATCCGACGGTAGTTTTAACACCGTGTCCACAAACACCTCCGAGTCAGCCCTCAGGAGCCACAAGTGTACCATTCGTGGACATCAGGTGGCAATTTATTAGGTATGGTCCACCCCCATGTTTAACACTTTACTTAAGTGTTCGAGCTATCTAATTTCTTATCTGTTAGAGGCTTTCCATTGGTAGGCCAAAATCCAACCAGCCACTAGCACACCGCAAATGTGTCCAATGTAGGACAACATTCTCTACGCCCCAGTAGACACTCTCCCGTGGGGCTTACTGGCTCCCTTGGTACCAGTTTAGGTTGCTTGTAAAACCTCGAAAGAAAACACGAAGGATTAACTTTGGTCTTGAAGGAGATTTTAGGTGCCTTTTCACTTTCGACTAGATTCCCACTTCTTTTATCTACCTTATATGCACATCCGGTGCTCTATTATTTCAGAGATTGTGTTGTAACACACAAGCTTTATGGGTAATTGAGAAATGGTAATGCCTGGAAAAGACAATTACCCTTTTCCCCAGCAGGCAGAGCGCCAAGGTGTGGACATCACCAAGATGACAAAACGTTACACCGGGGGACCTGCCATAACAGTACGAAAATTCCAAATCGAAAGTTGGAAACCAATGATAATAATTGTTGTCATTAGACTGATCAGTGAACACTCAAACTAAACATAGTAAACGGAAATTTATAAGGGAATTTGTATACTTTTTTTAGTTTTGCGGCTCGCTTTTTATTGTTGATATGTTTTTTTGTTTGAATGTTGTATATTCTTATATAAGAATTTCCAATAGGGATAATATGATTTTGAAGTGACGTTTCGGCCATTTGTAATATGTCATGATCTATCATTTGTTTTTCATTGTATTCAGTAGTGTTTACAATTGCCCCTTTTGCGGTTGACAACTTTTGAAACAATTTGGTCGTCGTTTATAAATTCGCATTGCTATTCTCAACTCAACTCATGGTTGACTTTTTGGTTGTGTTCACTATTTTTTGTGGTATTGTCATTTGCAACTCTGCACAAGTTTGGTTGACAAAAATGATAAATACACACAAGTGCGTATTAGTAGTTTGGTTTTTGTTCGTTACAGTTTACTTCGACATAAAGTGCAGAAAAATGGAGAGATCGTAAGTAGAAAAATTTATTCTGCTTAATATTGCAGTTTATCAGCATTTAATATATTTAAAGACCTTTGAAAACTATAACAAAAGCCCAATTTGAGAGACTTGTTTAGCTAATGGAAAAAAATCAAAAGATTGCTCGTGGGAAACCAAAATTTGACATGACCAAAAATCATGCGCTGCTCTAGCACATCTAACACTTCTTTTAAAACAAGTGACATTGTAGATTGAGCTAATAATATATTGAAGTCGTTGCCCTGCACTTCTGGTAGCTCCCGTCAGCAAAAAATCTAAGGGCAGCACAAAGTTTCTGTTGAATTGTTGTATTATTGTTGTATTATATGTATATGAACAACTTAAATAATATTACTTTGCATTTCTGTACTCTTTGTAATTTTCTATTTAAGTATGCTTTTGTTAAATACTTCAATTTATTATTTTTCATTATAAATTAGTTTCATAAATATTCTTATTCAATAAACAAATAAATTCTAACAGGTTATGGGCCACACACACCTAACCATTATTAAAGAATAAGAGATTTTAGTTGCAAAAACTAAGAAATTTACTATACATACGTATTCTAATTATAAAATTTTATCAAAATGTCTTCGTTGAACGGTCGAATTCCTTTGCTAAATGGTGTAAATTATGGAACATGGAAGCCGCAAATGGAAGCAATTCTTCATAAAGCAAGATTATTGCAGTTTGTGACGGGAAATCTTAAAAGACCTGAAGTTCGCGAAATACAAGAAGGGGCTTCTCAAGAAGTAAGAAATGTATTTTAGAAATCTTTAGAAGAGCAAGATATTTTTGATAATTTGGAACTCGATGCTCGATCGGAATTGATTATAGCAATGGAACCAAGCATTGTAAGAATGGTAAAAAATTTCAAAACTGCTCGGGATATCTGGTCGTATCTTAAAGAAACGTATGACCGAATATCAACTAGGCGTAAAGCTGCAAACTTTCGTAAGTTACTGAGTTTAAAAAAGGAATCTTGGAAAGTATATCGGATTACTTAATAAAATTTGACATTTGTATTTCATGTTTATCCGAAATGAATGTTAATTTGGATGAAAGTTTACTAGTTGTTATTTTATTAGATGGTTTGAGCGACCAGTATAAAGAATTACGTGCTGCATTTGATACATCAAATGAATATCCAACGTTGAATGTTTTAAGATCAAGATTAATTGAAATTGGAGATAAAAATGAACATGAAGAAAATAAAGAAAACGCTTTGAAGGTAAAGAAATGGAAGCCAAAACCGTTTAAAGAAAGAGAAACAAGTATGTCCTATAATCAATTTCCGTACAATTGCTATAAATGCGGCCGAAAGGGACATAAAGCAAAAGATTGTATAGCAAGGTTAAATCAAAATAAAGTTGTGAAAGAAGTAGGAATAATAAGAGGAAATGCACAGGGTTGTAACGAACTTCAAACTGGTACAATAGCGAATTATAAATTTGCTACTTGGTTATTGATAGTGGTGCCACTTCCCATATGTCCTATGATGATTCGTTATTCTCTGAAATTAATTATAAATACACGGGAAAGGTTCAGTTAGCGGATAACAAGGTGCTTGCTGTAAAAGGCATTGGCACAGTTGAATTGAATTTCATTTTAAACAATCAGAAAACTAGTTTCAGGTTGTTTAATGCATTGTATATTCCAGATCTAAGAAGTAACCTAATATCAACAACAAAATTGACAGATAATGGTTTTCATGTTTTAATGAAGGGTGATGTTACCCAAATTTTAAGAAATAGATTTGTATATCTCGAAGCAAATAAGGAAGATGATTTATCGGGTCTGTTCTAGAATCCGAATTCACTTTCGAGTGAATTACTTTAGCATTTTTGGTGTTCTGCAATTCACATCCACATGTTTTTATTAATAAAAATATGTGGATCTGAATTGCAGAACACCAAAAATGCTAAAGTAATCCACTTTCGAATGAATTCAGATTCTAGAACAGACCCGTATATTTAATTAAATCACAAAGAAAATTTGGTTATTCTTGCGGAAGAACTAAGGAATTAAACTCGAATTTTGATTTATGGCATAAAAGATTAGGACACCTCAACTCACTACATTTACACTTTTTGAAACAAAATGAAATGGTATATGATTTGCAGAAAATGACAGTAAAACAACAAATAACGTGTACAGTATGTATTCGGGCAAAACAAACAAGAAACCCTTTTCCTAAGAAATATGAAAAATCTACTTCAGATATATTACAGTTGATCCATACTGATTTATGTGGGCCAATGAGGGTTGAATCTGCAAGGAAAAAGTTATATTTTGCCTCTTTTATAGATGACTATTCAAGAAAAGTATGGGTATTTTTTATAAGAAACAAAAGCGAATATTTAGACGTATTTAAAGAATTCAAAAATAGTGTTGAACTAGAAAAAGGCAAGAAGATTAAATGTGTTAGAAGTGACAACGCACCAGAACTAGTTGGAAAAGAATTTTCGAGATATCTCAGAGATACTGGAATTCAGCGCCAGTTAACTGTAGAATACACCCCTCAGCAGAACGGAGTTGCTGAAAAGATGAATAGGACTTTAGTTGAGATGGTGAGGTGTTTCATGGTTGAATCAGACTTACCTGAGTTTTTGTGGGCAGAATTAATTCGTACAGCAGCCTATATAAGAAATCATTGCCCAACATCGTACGATAGGTTGTAGAGCATTTGTTTTGAATAACAGAAGCGAAATTTGAACCTCGCAGCTATGAACCTGTCTTAATAGGATATGATGAAAAATGTAAGGCATATATATTGTGGAAAAAAGGCACTACTGTAGTATTAAAAAGTAGAGATGTGAAATTCTTAGAAGACGAAATCTTTGTTGAAAAAGAAAACAAAGATAAAACTAAATTGCGTTGTTATGAATATACTGATGAAACAAAATTAAGAAGCGGTAGACAGAAAAAATGGAAGGTGATTCATTAAACATAGAAGAGCCAGAAGAAGATGATAAGTTTTTCGATAGTACAGATCAGATAGATATACCAGAACAACATAACAAACCAGAACATGAAATAACATATCAGATAGATATACCAGAACAACATGAGGAACCAGAACCTGAAATAATTCCTATAAAACAACGTTTAAGATCAAGGAACAAAACTAAAGGTGAAGCAAAACTTGTTAAAATAAATAAAGTTGATGATCCGAAAACATATACAGAAGCTGTTAATAGTAATGAATCTGAAGAATGGAAAGCTGCCATGAAAGAAGAATATGATTCGTTACTCAGAAATAAAACATGGTATTTAGTTGAATTACCAAGAACTACAAAACCTATAAATTGTAAATGGGTTTATAAAACTAAACTTAAAACGGATGGAACAGTTGAAAAGAAAAAGGCAAGGCTAGTTGCAAAAGGTTATACGCAAGAATGCGGTATTGATTATATGGATACCTTCGCACCTGTTGTTCGACAAAGTTCTTTACGCCTCGTTTATGCACTTGCAGTTCAATATGGTTTAAAATTACGTCAGTTAGATGTTTCAACAGCATTTTTAAACGGTAACTAAGAAGAAGATATATATATGTTTCAGCCAGATGGATTTGAACTATATGAAAACAAAGTATGTAAATTAAATAAGGCAATTTACGGATTGAAACAAGCAGCTTGTCAATGGTTTAAAAGAATTGATGCAGTTTTTAAAAAAGTAGGCTTAACACAATCTAAACATGATCAATGTATATATTATAAAACTGGAAATAATAGTACGATAGTAGCTCTTTATGTCGACGATATTGTGATAGCATCAAATGATAACAATAATGTAGACAAATTAGTTAATATTTTAAAACGAAATTTTGAAATAAAAGATTTGGGAAAACCAAAATATTGCATTGGGCTGGAATTAGAAATAGAAAATGATATGATAACAATATCGCAACCAGGATACATAGAAAAACTTATACGAAAGTATGGTCAAGAAAACTCAAAACCAATGAAAGTTCCTATGCAACCTAAACTTACCTTAGAAATGAGTCCAAAAATTCCAGGGGAAGCAGAAAGTGTTGATAAAACAAAATATCAAGAAATTATTGGTTCTCTTCTACACCTGTCAGTCTATAGTCGTCCTGATATTGCATGTAGTGTAAATATGCTGTCGCAGTTTTCCCAGGATCCACGTAAACAACACTGGACGTCGGCTATACAAATTGTTAGGTACTTAAATACAACAAAGAAATTTAAGTTAATTTATAGAAAGAACAGAGTGCCATTAGTTGGTTATGTTGATGCAAATTGGGCCACAGATATTAACGATAGAAAATCTCAAACGGGGTATTGCTTCTTTCTCGCAGGTGGTGCAATTTCTTGGGAATCAAGAAAACAATGTGTGGTGGCAACATCTAGCGCTGAATCAGAATATGTCGCTCTTTCAGAAGCAGCTAAGCAGCTTTGCGATATTTACTAAAAGAATTTGGTTATCTGTCCGATAACTCAACAACATTGTATAGTGATTCTCAAAGTGCGCAGCAGATGGCAAAGTTTAGAGGCCATCATACAAGGACTAAGCACATAGATTATAAATACCATTTTATACGCCAAGGAGTTGAAGAGAAGATAATAAACATCCAATACAAACCAACAAGTGAAATGGTGGCAGATGTTTTAACAAAGCCACTACCTAGTATCAAACATCACTATTGTATCTCATCAATGGGTATTCAAAAAACAATTTAAGTTGAGGTGGCGTGTTGAATTGTTGTATTATATATGAACAACTTTGCATTTCTGTACTCTTTGTAATGTTCTATTTAAGTATGCTTTTGTAAAATACTTTAATTTATTATTTTTCATTATAAATTAGCTTCATAAATATTCTTATTCAATAAACATTGTCAGAAATAAATTTCACTATAGGTGGTATAGCTGACGTACAGGTTTCTTTAATTGATCTTTTATGTCAATCAGCAGATAGCAAAAGGCTTTACTCAGTCGGAAATACCTAATAAATCTTTAAAAATTATTTTCTTACTGTAATTGTAACTTATATTTTGAATAATTTTACTTTGCAGTTGGTAGTTCAAGAGGGTTGGATTCATCACGAATTTTCCTCCTTAGGCGTAGCACATCTAGTATATATATTACCATCTTCGTTTCCATCTTCATAAAATAAATCTACACATATATCCATTTGAAATTATTTGCTTTCGAATAAAACACTTAAAAAACACTTTTTTCTAATATATTTTTTAAAATTTTTACACGAATTTGTATGCTTTTCTGTCAAAATGGATATTTTAAGAAGGTAACTCTTTAACAATTTCAACTAAAAACAGTACAACAAAACAATTTGGTGGTGTGAAAGTTGGGTGGACTCGTACACAACAAAACTGATTTGGGAACGACAATATGGGCAAATTTCATCATAGAGAGATATACGTAAGAACAAGGTTTACAAATTACTCAGATTTATTATCAAGCAATCGTTCTCCAATTGTAACTGTTAGTGCGCTTTTGCCATTTTATGGTCGTAATAATCGTCAAGTGTGCTCGCTATTCGTCGAATTGTGGAAAGTTTTGAGCGATTCTTGTGCGAAGAAAATCCACAAATTATACATGAAAAACCATTATATTCACCTAAATTGACAGTTTGGTGTGGTTTTTGGTCTGGTGGAATCATCGGTCCCTACTTCTTTCGAAATGAAGCTGGTAGCACCGTTACGGTCAGTGGAGAGCAGTATAGATCGATGATAATCAACTTTTTATGGCCGAAATTGGAAGAAGTTGATCTTGTGGGGTTATTTGAAGTCATTGGTCGTTCGAAATAAACCATTCATGACATACGACTTGTTTTAGTGGAAAAAGTGCTCGAAAATTGGGTTCATCGAATTCGTTCCTGCAGAAGTTGTGGAGGCCATTTGAATGGGGTTTTATTTAGAACTTAATTGTATCGATTGTACTTCACACTAAATAAAAAACTTTTGAATTTCCTTAACAATAAGTTTGTTTTTTTTTAAAGAAATCATATATTGTGTAATTTCTATTTACATTTGAGAGAATGGTTGACCATACATACATAGCCCGTAGAAAAATCTCCTTATAAAACATTGGGAAGATATATTTTTGGTAAAAAATCACATTTAAATAAATAAATATTTTACCTGGACGATACGCGGACAACATGTGAACATAGCAAAAGGCAAATCTTTATAAACCAGCATTTAACAGTTGGATTTGACTAACGTTTAAACCAGAATTTATTAAAACCATATCAGTGTGAAAACACTTATTATCTTTTTAGAGTAGGCGAAAAATACATTGATATTATTTTCTTTAACAGCTTCAACCGAAAAATCGTACAATGATCGAACTGCTGATGTGAAAGATGGCAAATCGAACTATGTGAAAAGAATTGTATCCGGATTTTTGGTTGTTTCAAATCCAAAGGAAAGAGAAAAAGAGGAAAAACTCGAACATTATAAAAACCAGAAAAATGAGGAACCCGAGTGGTTTAGCTGTGGCCCAACTTCACGTTTAGATACAATTGAGTTATGCGGATTTGATGAAGATGATGAGCAACAACATTTACGTAATGAAAATAATAGCAGTAGTGCAAAAGCTTCTGTTGAACTAGTTGACAATGTCGTTAAAACTGATGAAAGGAAGGAATATTATATCAAAAATGTAAAAAAGGTAAATATAATGAAGTTTTTAATAAAGACTTTCCAAAACTTCACACTCAACAGCAAAATCAATCTATCCATACTTAAGTCAAGCTCAAGAAGTGTCAAATGATTAATTAAGTATCCTTTATCATCCATTCAATACAAAGCTTTAAGCCAAGCCTACCACGTACAAAGTTCAATTGGGGAGAAAGGTAAAGAGTAGAAAAGATAGATACTGAAAATGTAGAAGGCTTAGTTTTTTCACAACTCTGCTACTGCGGGTTAAATTTAATGTCTTTTCTTGTTTTAATTTAAAATTTATTTGTTCAATACTGGTATTGAATATCGGCAAGGAAGTTTATGCCATTTTTAAACACCAACTCCTTTGACAACTGCGCTCGTATCAGCATATCACGACAGCTAAAAGGCAGGATAAATTGCAGGAAATGGTTTGGTTAATATATTTTATAATTTCACCACAGTATAACTCAATTATGAGTTCAAGTGATTTTTAACAGTTAGAAATATCTTCAAAAATTATAATTTTTGCGACGAAAAAACCACTGTGCATAGTGCTTCTGTAGGCCCATTGGCATGCCTGCTACTTATTTTTAAGTGGAAGGTGTTATCTTTCAAATGCTTTATACATTTTTAAAATATCTTTACTTTAAAAGTTATGATGTTTGTAATGAAAACAGACAAAAGCTGACACTGTGTACAGTGCCACGGCTAATCTATGATCGTGCAAATCATGTATATTAAAGATTGAGGAGTCTTCTTTCAAATGCTTTTTAAAATTTTTAAATATCTCTATTACTCTATGAGATAATTAAGCAAGCTCGAGGTCAAGGTTTTTTTTTATAAAAAACGTTATTTATATTATTTTCCAATACTTCGATATTCTTCGAATATCATCATCAGGGAAATTTTTTTTCTTAAAATTTTATCTTTATTACTTTAAAACTTATGTTTTTTGCAAAGTCAAGAGGCCCCACTGTGAGACGATCAAGATGTGTGGATTTTTATAGGCGGGCATGTTTCTCTGCGCAACTTAAAAGTGACGTGTACACATTTCTCGTTAACTTTTATACGCCATTGTTTTAGCCATTTTTCAAATTTGGATATATACCCTTGGTAAGTTGCGGGAAGCTTCTACTAGATTTTCATGAACGTTTAGATCGTGGCAGTTTTTAAATAAAGAGCTCAGTATAAGCAGAAATGAGATAAAAACGGTTGTCAATGAAAACAATCAAACTATCTCAGGTGATTCCGAAAAATCCGCAGCGTTTAATAATAACATATTTTTTAATAGTGTCGAAAATATGTAATCAAAGCTAGTTATTAATACATGTGATGGTATTAACTTTTTCCGTACGTTAGAACATCAAAGGTCTAATTTTGTGCTGCAAAAAGTTAAAATAGTGACAATGGAAAGTGTTTTGGACAATTTGAACAAAAATAAAAGTTCCGGCTATGATAACTTAACACCGAATATGTTGTTAATAAGAAGGGATTTGACAGTTGTTGTCTTACAGAATATTTTTAACAAAATGTTAGATGAAGGTTGCTACCCAGATGCCCTGAAAATACATAAGGTAGTACCCATTCCTAAAGTAGTCGGCTCGAATAAATAGAAAATTTTAGACCTATGTACATATATCATTTTTATCTGTGGTTGATAAAATTTTTGAAAAAATTATTGCTTATGAACTTTCTGCTTACCTTGAAAGGAACAATATATTGTTTAAGCGACAGTTCGGCTTTAAAAAAGGCACTCGAACGGAGGAAACAGTTATCAATGTTGTTGATTACATTTGTAGTGAACTGGATGCTGAATTTTTTGGCGTGGCAGGAGTTTTTTATGAATACTTATAAAAAAAACTAGAAATTATTGGAGTTGCAAATAAAACATTGGAAATGTATATGTATGCCAATGATATATGCCTTCTTTATCGTAAGATGCATAAACAAGTTTTACAAGCACCAATTGAGTATGATGCTGCCATTCTTTCCGAGTTTTCTAGACTCAATAAACTTATATTGAATTCAGAAAAAAGGAAATTTGTATTATTTAGGCCGTATCGTTCTAGATATGATGACAAAATGATTGTTTATATTGATGGGTCTCCAAAAACGGAATAAGACGCGGTTAAGTATTTGGGTAAAAAGTTAAACGACATGGGATGTTCATATTTATATAATCAAGTCAAAAATATCGTCAGCAATTGGTATACTTTACAAATTCAAAAAGAAGCTCTCTTGTGAGGTTAAAAGGCTTATTTATCAGTCACTTATACATTCACATTTGACGTATTTACCAATAATATATGGTTGCAAGGAAAACTATTCATTAAAATCTCTCCATTCAGCTCAAAACAAAGCTCTGAAGCTTGTGTTTAATCTGCCACTACGTTATAGCACAATATACCTGTTTAAAAACTATGCTAAGAATATTTTGCCCTCGGGGTCTGTATAAATCAAATTGTTAATATATATGCATTTTTTAAGCCTTAGGAGAAAATTGGTGTGAGTTCAGTACCATTTTTTTCAGAACATATCTCATACACATATACCCCGTTTATACACACTTCTTATTTGCAAATAAGAGTGGAAAGCGTTGCCGTATTACTTTTTTGTTGTAACTTAAAATGTTTCGAAAACTATTTGCAAATAGCTTGTTGATGTGTGATGCTACCAGATGACTATATATTTACTGCGTGTCATTACAAAAAACAATATTTCTGAATGCTATTTGTGTATAAACAGTGAGTTAAGTTTTTGCAAATAGTTTTATTTGCAAATTAGAAATGCGTATAAACGGGGTAATAGACTCACCAGGCAATCAGAAAACTTACGATCCTCAAGATGTCATTTAGAGTTAACGAAGCAACGAATTCCATTTTCTGGGCCACTTGAATTTAATCAACTGCTGCCCAGTGAATTACGTGGTATTCAAGTTCTATCAACTTTTTTTAAATGCAATCTAAAAACGTATTTACTACAAAATATAGAAACACTTCTTATGTAATAATTTAATAACGATCCCTAATTTTCTACTTGAACAAATATCTTGCAATATTCAGCCTGACTACGGGTGGCGTATTTCGACTACGCCAAGTACTAGATTAAAGAAAAATCTTGAACTTTTCTAATCAGGCTTTTTTATTATTATTATTTTTATTATTATTATTTTTATTTTATTTATTTTTTTTATTTCATCACTAAAGTTGGACATAAACTTAATGCAATGTTATACGTATAATGTTGTCAAATAGCCTCTCATAAGCCTATAAGGCGCTGAGTTTTAGACGAGTATTTTGGTGTGCGACATACATCAGAAAATCAAAAATTTTTGAATTTTGAACATACCCTGCAAAATCTGCCTAACCGATACACCAATACATTTAAAGATTTTTAAATTTCAATAAGCACCCTTTAAGTTTAAAGAAGCGTGTTATACCCTACTCTTTCTGTCTACTATACTAATATGAACAGTGTTCATTGAATACCAAAGAACTTTCATAAAAAAATAAACTAAAAACAAAAAGTGTGTTAAAATTGAAAAAATTAAAGTACATAATTAAATTAAAAACCTTAATAAAAAAAATAAACAAATTGCTTTAAGCGTTGAAAAAAAGAAATATAAAAGAAGAATGGATATATATAGAAATATAAATAAATTTGCAATTGTGGATAGAGCAGGAAGTGTAGAAAGTTGTCCATCCGATAGTGAAACTGCGGATACTTTGGAAAATGAAGTGGAGATGTCGGAAAATATTCAAGAAATGGGAAATGTTTCCCAAAATACTAATATAAACCAGCTCAAATCGTGGGCTATTCGTAACAATGTGTCTCAAAATACTGTGACAGATTTGTTGCTGACTTTGAAGGGAATGAGAGTTCCTAACTTGCCGCTTTGCGCAAAAGCGAAAAATTCCAATTCAATCTATTCCATGCAGAGAGTTTTTATATTTAGAAATTCAAGCTTATTTTTGTGCAGGCACTTTTGAATAACTAAAAAGACAGGGATGAAGTTCAGATCGACGTAGGAATAGATGGTTTAAAATTGTTTAAAAAGAGTTGCAGTCGAGTTTTGTGGCCAATCTTAGGAGCAGTGTGTGGGCATCCTCAAGAAAATCCCTTTGTTATAGCATGCTTCTTTGGAAAAGAAAAACCTTGGAATATAAATGACTATGAAAGACTTTTGTGATGAAGTTACTTTACTGAGGGAAGTTGGGCTTAAAATTGGACCAGGTGAAATAATTAAAAAATTTAACATTCGTTTTTTCATTTGTGACTCGCCAGCTAGTCCTTTTGTAACAAGTGTGTAGTCACATAATGAATTAATTGTTTTTATTATATTTCTATTTTAATTTTATTTAATTTACTTTTTTTATATAAAATATTATTAATACAGTAGCAATAACCAATTTTTAGAAATACAATAAGTGGTAGTATTCAGTAGCACTAACCTATATAAATAACGGTTAACTAATCGATATATAAAGCGGTTAGCTAACAAATTATTTCTTAAGTAGCAATAACGGATATGTTTATCGGTTAACTAAGAAGTTATTTAGGGGCTGTGCACATATTACGTAACTCTGTTTTCAGAGATTTTTTCACCACCCCACCGCTTTTTAATAATTTTTTAGTGCAAAATTTCCAATCCGTAACAAATCTTTATTTCTGGGTATAAATTAAACCGCAATTGTATAATGCAGTCAGTTAAAATTTTGTAAAAGTAGTGCTCAGTACCAGAATTTATACAATTTTACTTTAAAGTGCGATAATGTCATTTCAAAATTCGGAATTGATCGAGTTATTCACTAAACTAATGAAAATGTATTTAAATTTGCTATTGTGGAAAAATTATGGAATGCTCAGGCTGGCTAAATAGAGTAATAACTATTGAAAACATTGAAGTACCGCATACATCTTCTGAATGCAGAAGACCTGCAAAAACTATAAAGTTTGCTTTAGCCGACTGTAACTCTAGAAATGTAAATGTTGATGTGTCAGCTGATTGTTTCTGTCATATGCAAAAGCTGTGAAAATACTTACTTGACTGATATGAAACGTTGCCGTAACGTACCAACCTGCAGAAAATAGAAGAGATAAAAAGTAATCCCAAGGCGTTTTGGTCTTTCATAAAGTCAAAAAAAAAAAGATCGTCTGATAGTCCATCGATAGTTCGTCTTGATGGTAGAGTTTCTAGCTCTTGTGATGAGGCTGTTAATATGTTCACTTCCTTTTTTAAATCTAACTTTGAGCCAGATGGAGGCAATAATTTTCCTACTTCGCAGGTTCTTGCTAACTTAAATTTGGGATTCTTTGTTTTGTTGGAGAATGATGTAGCTGAAGCAATCGATCAGGCTAAGATCTCGATTAATTCTGATGTTGATGGACTATGCACGTACTTATTGAAGAAGGCTGCCTTGGCTTTTATTCCGGCACTGACTTACATATATTTTCAAGTTGTCACTTGATGAGGGTAAATTTATTGATAGATGGAAATGTGCGACGGTCACTCCCGTTTTTAAGGATGGGAAGAGAGACGATGTTAAATGTTACAGGCCTATATCTAAATTATCATGTGTTTCTAAAATCTTTGAACACATTATTCATAAGAAGATGTTTTTCTTTACTAAGGGCTGGATAACCCCTTATCAACATGGCTTCTATGCTGGTAGGTCTACTGTAACGAATTTATCAAGTTGAGGTAATTTACACTGATTTTTCGAAAGCGTTTGATAAGGTATCACACTCGGTGTTGCTATCTAAATTAAAGTTAATGGGATTTCCTACTAATTTCCTAGTTTGGATTAATTCCTATTTGTCCAATAGATTATGCTCAGTTTCAGTATAAGGGTTTAGTTTTGTCACTTATTTGCAAACGTCAAGTGTACCTAAGGGTAGTATACTAGGCCCGTTGTTGTTTAATATTTTCATAAACGATATTAGTAGTTGTTTCGTTCAATCTAACCATATTTTATATGCTGATGATTTAAAGTTTTTTGGGAAACTAGTTTCTATACATGATGCGCTGATGAGGAAAATGGAGCTCAATAGTTTAAGTAATGGTTAATGTTTTGTGTTTGAACATTAATAAAAGTGTGCATGTCTCTTTTCATAGGTCTCTTGCCTCCACTGTGGTGGAATTTTATATTGATGGAGTAATGTTGAATAAATCTAATTCTAAACTTGACGTAGGCTTATTGTTTGATAATTCTTTGTCGTTTGTTGCTCATGTTGAATACATAGTTCCGAAAGCCTATAAGATGCTGGGTTTTCTGAAAAGAACTTGTTCTGAGTTTGCTGACCCATACACTCTTAAGCATGTTTATACGTCGTTTGTTAGGTCGAAGTTAGAATTGCTTCTGTCATTTGGAGTCCTCATGTAGTTAATCTTATCACTCGTTCGGAGAGAATTCAACGTATTTTTGTTAAGTTTGCTACGCGATCGCTATCTTATTTGTCCGCTGTTCCATATGAGTCCAAATGTTTATTTATTGGTTTGCGTACTTTGGAATCACGTAGGAAAGTTCAATCTGTCCTGCTGTTGTACGATATTATCAATGGCTCTAGTGATTGCCCAGATTTGCTTTACGCTATACGGTTTTATATTCCGCCGAGGAATCTAAGGTTAGCTAAGTTATTTGATATTCCGTTTCGTCGTACTGATTATGCACGTAATGGTACCCTGACTCGCGCGTTTGCTCTATTAAATTAATTAAATTTTAATTTGCAAAGAACCTCTTAACTCATTTATCGAATTCAGCACTGGTAAAATTGAGTTTAAATTGTTACTTTTTGTGGTTTCTGTTGTTTTGGCCAATTTTGTGTTGTTGATTATTGATATTCAGCTATTAAGGACTAACGCAGTTTATGACAATAAAAAACTTTTTATTTCATATTTAGCCAACGTTTCGTCAATTTTAAGTTGACTTTTTCAAGGGTTTCGTCTATTTGAAAAAATTAAAACTTAATATTATTATAAATAATCACACCAAAATTTTCTTTTTACTTACAAAATGATGTTAGGTAATCACTCTATATACATATGTACATATAAATTAGGTTGTTTTAAAAAATTAAAAGTATTTTTTTTTTGGAGTGAAAACTTCTATTGGCGCTGTACGAAGGTGAGACAAAACCTCAGAACTCGCGACACCGTCACGTTTTTTGACACTTGTAGCATCTCTGTTTGTGCCAATGCCTACCAAACAAATCACAGGTGTAGTAACGCCCGGATATGTGAACACATGAAGCGAGCTCAGTCAGCTGTGCTAGTAAGCTCACCTGTTTGATACGCCTTGATAGCAGACGAACGCACATTACATACACAACAGACCAAGGCGAATTCATTACCAGGTGGATGCAGTGGCGAATTCGGGCGAATGTATCAATTGCCTACACTGTCAAATTTTGTACATATTTTCCGGCGCCATTTTTATGGAACTTTTTATGCATGGAGAATTTCGACAGCGTAGGATATGAATTCGCCGGTAAACAAACTAAATGCCTGTTGTTTGTTTTGTTGGTGAATTGTTGTAGTCGTGCATATGCCTGCTAATGAATTTGCCTTCATATAGACAACCTTAATTTTACTAAGACAATTTTCCAATTACAACTTTAACTTTTTGATGATAACAAGGTTAGGCTGCTGGTAAAGGGAAGATTAGATTCCAGCTCACTTGGGTCCTGATGTGGTCCCATTGTGCTACCTGTAGTGAAGGAGAGTGATAGAGGAGAGGAGATTAGAAGGGTCGGCCAGATTGTCAGCGATGACGTTGCCCGTGTTTTCTCCGTGTCCCGGCATCCAAATAAGGGTAACACTAGAGCAATTAGCAACTGAATTAAGTGATTTCCTGCATTCCAGGGTAAGGAGGGATGTTGTGTACACACCCGAAAGTGCTATTATTGCAGGTTTGCTGTCGGAATAACACTATTTGTTATCCTATAGTACCGTAGCCAATTAGTTGCCTTTTTGATGGCGTATATTTCAGCTTGTAAGATACTACATTCGTCCGGGAGTCTTAAGGAAATCCTGATCCCGAATTCTTCAGTGTAGACACCCCCGCCAACCCTGGAGCCCCGTTTGGAGCAATCCGTGAACACTCGTAGGTTCCCGAGCGATGTAGGGGGGAGGTCCTCCGATAGAGAGTAGTTAAATGCTCTATAAAAGGAAGGTTTTGGAATGCAATAGTCGATGAGATCAGGGATAATTCCCATAGTCTCTACAATGCTAGCATGACCTCATGGTCGATATTTCCATGCGTCAGTTGTACTAAGTCGTACCGCAGTGCGTAGTGCTAACTTCCTAGCCAACAGATCAACTAGAAGCCAGCCCAGCATAGCAAAAAGAGCCTTTGTGGGCGTAGTTCTAAGGGCACCAGTTATCATGATTGCCATTATGCGGAGAGTTCTCTCAATTCGCTGTCGGTTTGTTGCCAAGTTGCTTTCCACCAGATTGTTACACCATAGAAATGATTTGGTTTGATAACCGTTTCAAATAACCAATTAATCCCGGTGGAACCATTCCGTAGCAGATAAGGGATAAGACACCACCTTGTGGCGTACCTTTACGGGCGTACCTGGTAATGTGTGCTTCCCCCATGGTAGATGTGATGGCTCTGCGTTCAAGCAAATTCTTGATGAATTGACATAGTGATTGGTCTATTCCTAAATCTGTGAGAACCTGGGTAATAGCATCCGAGTTGATTTGTTAAAGGCGCCCTCAATGTCCATGAAGGCCGCTAGAGTATTATTCTTATGCTCAAGTGACTATTCAATGTGATTGCCTCGATTTTTGTCGATTTTTATAGTTCTAATATGAACGTCGATCAGTCTTTCTAAAGTCTTTAAGAGAAAAGATGTAAGGCTGATAGGTCTAAAGTCCTATGCCTTCGAGTGCGATGCCTTTCCCCTTGTTGCGGAATGTGGGACCAGGTAAGACATGCTCTGTATATTATGAGTAGCCTGGGTGTCACAAGGTCTAAATTGTGTTGTAGATCTGCAGGGATGATTCCGTCCAGACCGGGTGATTTGTACGGATGGAAACTTTTTATAGCCCAGTGAAGTCTGTCAGTAGTTATTACTACCTTCGTCATACTCCGGGCAGTAGGGGGTTTGTACCTCCATAAAAGGGGAGCA
Organism: Lypha dubia; assembly: GCA_947311025.1. Lineage (NCBI taxonomy): Eukaryota > Metazoa > Arthropoda > Insecta > Diptera > Tachinidae > Lypha > Lypha dubia. The sequence goes on from OX371261.1 coordinate 83,488,581, forward strand.
GCCCGCAAAGTGAGTTTCCATAAGGGCTTCTAGGGACTCCAAGGAGTTTGTAGTCCATTTGCCATATAGTTTCTGGATGAATCCAGGTACGGATGGTTGTTTGGCCAGAATTTTGCGCAGCCTGTTAGTGTTGGAGAAGGATTCCACATATCCGTAGAAATCTTTCCAAGACTTACGTTTTGCATTTCTGACATGATTTTTGAATTTATTCAATGAGGTTTTGTAAAGAGTCCAGTTACTTGTTTTTTTTTTTGCCCCATTGAAGAGTCTGCGGCAGCTCCTGCGAGACTCTTATAGGCTGACAGACCACCAAAGTGGTTTGCTATTTTTACATTGTGTGGAAGCTTTGCAAGAGATTCTTGTTGCTTCTTAAAAGCATTAGTCAGATTATTGACAGCTAATTCTATGTCAGCTACTTCCTCTATGTTTGGAGGATGTGCAATTAAGTTGGTGAGGATATTCTTATGTTCCTCCCAGTTCGTTTTACGTCTATTTAGGAAAAGTTTGGTGTTTCCGTTTGTTATACTGATATTGAATTCAATATAGCGGTGATCGGAAAAGGAGCAGTCAGCTGAGACCCTCCAGTCTCTAATTATATAAGCGTGTCTCGCACTAGCAAGTGTAATGTCTAGTACCTCTTGTCTGTTTGAGACTACAAAAGTTGGATTCAACACTACTAAGTTTTTGTCAATAATAAAATCGAATAGACACTCACTTCTTTCGTTGGTATTTGAGCTACCCCAGATGTGGTGATGTGCATTTGCATGCGCCGCCAACAGCATTGGTATGCCTTTCAAGTTGGCTTCGTGTACCATTTTGTGTATCAGATTGTGGGGTGGTTGGTCCGCATGGTCACGCGCCATGTAGCAGGATATGATCCATATGGTAGATCCTCCTGTCTCCCGTGTTGCAGTTACAGTGTCTTCATCACTAAAATCGGAGAGAATGAAGATATTGAGATTTGCTTTTGCTAAGATACAGGATCGAATGTTTTTGTCGTTGTTACCTGTTTTTGTTACATATAGCAGTTTGTAGCCAGTGGTGCTAAGTCCAAGTATTCTGCCGTTTTTGGTCCACTGCTCTTGGACTAGCACAATGTCCTCCCCTTTTTCTGAAAGGCGGAGGGTTAATGCAGCTGATGCTGCCTTAGAATTCTGCAGATTAACCTGCAGCACTTTCGCCATTGTCCGCGTCGGGGTCATAGACGGCATTTGCCTCGGAATCACCCTGACTCGGGTTCAGGAGTGCGTCCTCGTCATCTCCGAAAATGAGTCCCTGCAGGAGATCCCCAACTAAACCGGCTGTTGATTGGGAACATCCTGAAGTGACCGAGTCTGCCGAGTCCCCTATGACCTCCGTACCGGCTGGCTTATCAGCTGTTTTGTTGGCTCCTTCTCATGGCCGATAGCACTGTCGTAGGGTTATATAGTACGAGCTAAAAGTCGACTTTTCGACTTTTGAAAATTTTCAAAAAGTCGATTTTAGACTTTTCGACTTTTTGCTCAAAAAAAGTCGATTAAAGTCGACTTTTCGACTTTTTATATGAAAAATAATTCTAGCATATCTGAGCTATAGAGTCTCGCTGCAAAATTGATAGTCATAAAATAAAAAGATAGTCATAGAATGCAAACTTTGGAAGTTATAAGTGAAAAACCAAAAAAAAGACTAATTTTTACCCGGCAAAAATTTTATTGGACACATTCAGATTCGTGTTCAGCAGCCCAAAATCCATAAGGATAGCCAATAAAACCAAATATACCAGAACTTTTCACTTTAGACAAAAAAAAAGTTAAATGATTGGGATATTTAAGTGAGCACATTATAAAAATGTGCCTCGAACCTAGTTTAGTGACATTGAGGGATTTTTTAAATTAACATTGGTACACGTAGAAAAAAATTAGGGGATTATGAAACAAGAAACTTGGTAATTTAAACCGTACAAATTTCCTGGTAAAAGTTTAATAAGAACGTGGTCAAATATTTGTTTTTTAGCAAAATACTACCAATTATGTACAAGAAACTTGGCAAATAATTGTTATCATTGCTCAAATGTTATAGTTGCCTTGACAAATGATTACAAATTTAATAAACAATGATTTACCAATGAAATGACATAATCTTGCCCTCGGTATTTCTTTGTGTGTAGAGCTAGTTGCTGCAAACAAATTTTGGAAATTTTGAATTAAGCTAGGGGCAAATCTAGAATAAGAATAAAGAATTACCTGGCAAAACTGCATATAAACAGTAACTGATAATAATTTGAGCGAGTGAACTAGCACTATTGTTATACACATATAGCAATCTTTTTTCTTCACATTGTTTTTATTGACTCGTTCAATGTTGCTAATTCCATAAACTAACAAAACCTTAAATTTGGAGGGAAAAAATATTAATAGCGTTTAATACGAAAAACCTCAAAGTTGACTACAATTTATTGTTTGTTTCATCGAAAACCAGCAGAAGCAAGCAAAAACAAAAGAAAAAAAAGTCGACCTTAGACTTTTCGACTTTTTACTACAAAAAGTCGACTAGTCGATTAAACGATTAATCGACTATAGAACCCTACACTGTCGGAATCGCGTTCGCCATCACCGCGGTACACACAGATCCTGATTCCCAGGAAGCCATAGAAAACCAGGCTCTGTCTGTCCCGAAGTAGAGGCAACGTCTCTTTATTCAGGACAACGATCACCTTTCTACGTGCACCTTCCGCCCTAAAAACCTTGACCACCTTCCAATCGCTGGTTGGTAGGTCAGGGTTCGCAGGGCGGAAGATACCCAGGATAGCCTCTGGGTCATGCGGTTCTGCCGGAATGGTCGTAACTGCTCTCGGTCTACGAGGAATTTCGCTTCCGGGACCAGTTCTAACCTCCCGCCAGGTCACACCTCACCAAAAGACTCGATCACCACCTTGAGTTTGGTGACCGACCTCTCGTCCGTGCAGGAAACCAGTTTTACACGGCCCTGGACCCAGCCAGCGTCCGTAAATTGAGGCGAGGTTTCTTGGGCCTCGCTGGTATTGAGCAGGTAGACGTCAAGTGACAGATCAATCCCCATTGAGTATGATCGATTGATCCGTTGCTCTTGCTGCGATCCAGAACAGCTCTTATCAGCGGATTTTTCGCAACCTCGCTGTAAGACCTGCTCGTGATTTTGTCGTCTACCTGTCTCGGTTTTTTGTTTAGTCGCTGCATCTGCTGCTGAGACGAATCCTCTCCTGATCTTTGTCTTTTTGGGCCAAAACTTGAAGTCGGTTTGGCAGTGCCCTCAGGAGAAGATCCGTCTACAGTAGCCAGATGTGTCTTGGCCAAAGCTAGCGAGGATTTCTCCGCGCTAGTGAGTTCCGCCGCCGTTTTATTGCCCAACCGCTCGATATAGCGTCAAGCGGCCCTTGTCTCGGAAATGGCTTTACGGGACGAGAACTTTCTGTCACGTGAACTTGTCGAGGCGGTTGAAGTTGCCTTCGCTACAACTGGCGTATCCGCTTCGATGGTATTGGGTGCAGTTGGCACGACTGGAGCATGTAGAGTCGGTGCACCCTTTGATTCAATGATTGCTGGTGCATGTTTGTATAGGTACACGAGGCACAGTAGAGGATTTCTCAGCCGGCGTACCCGTTTTGATGTTAGTGGCTAGGTTTTTACCAGCGTGCATGGATTAGGGAAATAGTTTTTTACAACCGATCCGTGCCCTGGCATCAGAGGGGAGCCGTTAGGGACCAGTTCTCTTTAACCACTTACTGGCCATGCGTACCTCGGCACGGCTTCCAACCACCTTGGAAGCAAGTGGAGTAGATTTGTTTTGGTCCGCGGGTCCGGTAGTCTAAGTCACCGTCACGAGGGTGTAGGAGAGTCATGCCCAAGACCCGAGGTCTGCCGCAAGACCACCTAAGGGTGTGAAATTGCAGCCGACCCTACGTCGTGCAGCAACTCCTCAGCAAGATCTCATTTATGATGGAATGCCGGTCTTGCTCAGGGGTTTCTGGGGGATGACCCTCCGTCATGACCACACTTGTATCAAGCACCAGCATGAGCTGCCTGCTTGAGACGAGTGCCTTCATGTTTCGTTAGGTTGATATAAAAGCACCTGAGACCTCGGTCTGGCATAATTCCACGTGTACCCCTGGTGTGCTGACCACACGTAGCATTAGGCCCGACCCGAGTCAACCGTTTGTTGATTAATAAGCCATTGACATGTCTCTACCCCTATCCGCCACCTGGGGTCGCGCCCGATGGGAGACTACTACCTCTCCACACGGGTTGATGATAACAAAGACAGATACAAATCGAACATAATTGCATCGGTCAACATAAAATGATGAAACAGAACACGTCCGCAACTTGAAGCAAAAACGACTCTCAGAGAAAAAATGCCCAGAATTGAAGCGTCGGCTTCATCTTCATTGACATTTCCAATTTTTATCCACAAGTCTTGTTTTTGTACATTGATTACTGCAAATTATATATGAAATCATGTTTATGCACTTCTGCAATAAATTTTTCGACAATATTACTCATAATATTTACAAATTTAGAAAATTATACAATTATATTGCTCTTTCAAATGTTTTTTTGATTTTCTTTTGTTCTTATTTTTCTTTGGTTTTGTTTACAAATTGTATGAAATATAATAAAAGTGTGGTAGCATTGTTGAGAGAATTTTACTCTGAGAGTAAGAGCATAAGCAAAGTCGCTGGCAAAATAAAATAGATTCTATCTCACGACTGCTTTCAGCCGCGTCTTTTATATGCCAAATTGTATGAAGAAAAACGTCAAGCCCCAGTTCTGTTTCATCATAAAGACTAAATAAAATAAAAGAAAATTTGCTAACGCAAATAAAACAAAGAAACATAACCATAACCCTACGTCCATACATATATATGTATGAATTGTGGGAATACCAAAACATAAGAAAATCACACACAAAAAAAAAATAGAAAAACAAACTAAGAATAAAAAATTGAAATAAAACTTGACAGCATAAAACAAAACTATTCGATCACAATAAACAAACAAAACTAGAATAAAATACAACAATTCGCCAACAAAACAAACAACAGGCATTTACTTGTGTAAAAGGCGAATTACATAAAAATGGCGTCGGGAAATATGTACTAAATTTAAAAGTGTAGGAAAATTACAACTTCGCCCGAATTCGCCACTTCATTCACCTGGTAATAAATTCGCCTTGATATTTAACTTAAACTTTTGTAGCCACTCTTTTCATGGCAATACATTGCAACCAAATTACAGGTGTAGTAACGCCTGGACATTTGACACTTGACATATAAGATGCTGCCATTTTTATTCAAGTTGCATTTACGTTTACAATAAAAGGAATGGCAAAAGTAGCAGGTATGCGTAGTTCGACAACAAGTACAACAATCCAAAAACAACATGTATTTTGTTGGTTTAAAGCACTCGCTTCATATCAAAATACACAAACAAATTTAAAGCATTTTGATACGTATGAATACAAACTGTAACCATTTTTTGTGTACTCTCTTTAAACTATATCAGTTTGTATGAAAATTTTTTATAAAGCGAGCTCAGTCAGCTGTGCTAGTAAGCTCATCTGTTACATACGCCTTGATAAGTGTTTAAATTTGTTGCATGTATTTATGTAATTGTTTATACCTACGCATAATTTTTTTGGCAATAGCATTTGTATTGTTGTAATCACAAAACGTTTTCACTTCTGTCGGCACTCCCGAAGTGCTACACGTAGTTTTTTTAAATTGTCAAATTGGATTTTTTCCGTTGTTTATTTGCTAATTGCAAAAATGTAGCTTGTATTTATGTTATTTGTGTCTTCTTTTAGGTTCATGGTTCTGTTTATATTTTGTTGTATACGTAGACTTTCTATAGTGTATCTTTTCCTCATTTTATTTTCTTTATCAACTATTATAAAAATCTGCTGTATGTCCCGTATTGAGTATATGTTGTGATAATGCTGTTGATTCTCCCTGTTTTGTTATATCTTTCTAATGCTGCCTCATTCTTGCCTCCAAACTTCGTTTTGTTGTCCCAATGTATATTAAATCACAGTTCTCTTCATCACCACCTTTGCATTTAACTTCATATACAACATTGCATTATTGTTGTTTTTCTACCTTATCTTTCATGTTGGTGAAAATTGTATTAAGTGTGGAATTAGGTTTGAATGCAAATTTTATATCTTCAGTTTGTGATATTTTTTTTAACCTTTTGCTGTCTCTTAGGCCTGGTATGAATGTAACACCGTAAAAACGATTTGGTTGGTTGTTTTTGTTGTAACAGCTCTGATGCTGTTTGTGACGTGAGTTCTTTCCTAAAAGTGTAATAGAATAGTAATAGTAATAGTTGAGAGAATTAGTTTTAATTGGTTTATTGGGTTATTGGGTTTTATTGGGGTGTGTCATTCGGTGGAATTGGGGTTGGGAGTTGGAGGAAGTCTGCCACCTCGGTTGGTCTTAGCCATAGGTCTATTGGGCTAAGGGAGGTTGATCTGTTCGGGCAGTTGAACAAGTGCTCAGTGTTGTGCGGGCTCTGGAGACAATCTGGGCATCTGTTTATAGTGCCGGGGACAATGCGCTCTTGGTAGCAGTTAAGTATACTGCTCCAGCCGGCTCTTAGTTGTGCTAAGATTGAGCGGGATTGTCTGGGGAGCCGCCGTTCGCTATTTGCGATCGCGGGTGGTCTTGAGTTAAGGACCTTGTTGCATCTATATCCGCTTGTTGTTTCTATGACCGCTTGTTGATGCAACTTCTTGAGGGCACTTGTGATGGACATCTGTGTAACGTCTGGTGGAATGGCGTTTCCGATGTCCTCGCTGTAGTGCCGGAAGTCCTTACGGATGCGTCTCGGGAGAGGGTCCTGCAGCACCAGTTGGTGGTTGGGGTGTGTTGGCAGCTGACATGCCATCAGGAATTGCTTTGAAAGCATCACATTATGCTGCCTGACGGGCAGCATTAATGTCTCCTCATGCAGGTGGTCAATGTTGGTCATTTTTACGCATCCTGTAGCGATTCTAAGCGCATTGTTCTGTGTGGTTTGCAGAGATCTCCACTGTGTGTCACTAAGGAACGGGGTCCATACTGGTGCGGCATAATTTAAGAGGGAACGACCGATGGCTTTATACGTCGTTACAAGTACCTCTTTAGTCATGCCCCAGGAGGTGCCCGAAAGGGCTTTCAGGACTTTGTTCCGGGCTTTCACTTTTTGGCTGATATATGTGGCGTGCGAGGCGAAGTGAAGGAGGCTGTCGAATACTACGCCCAGTATTTTGGGGTTCCGCACCGTAGGTATGCGTATTCCCTCGACAGAGATATCTAATTCCATCCTTACCTCTTTGGTCCAAGAAGTGAAAAGTGACACTGACGACTTTGAAGGTGATAGCTTCAAGTTACGTACCTTCAGAAAGTCTGTAATGGCGGCCAAGTAGTTGGTAATTTTGGCACTTATGTCGGGTATGCTGACTCCTGACGCCAGGATGGTGCAGTCGTCAGCATATGACACCAGTGAGACTTCCTGTGGGGGGTTTGGGATGTTGGCAAGATAAATGTTGAAGAGCAATGGTGATAGTACTCCTCCTTGTGGCACGCCCATTTTTATCTTGCGGTAACTTGATTTTTGGCCTCTGAACTCTACGAAAGCTTGTCTTCCATTGAGATAGTTGGCGATCCAGCGTTTAATATCGTTGGGAAGCCTGGAGTTCAAGATGTCGTTAGTCAGAATCGTGTGATCGACCGTGTCAAAGGCCTTGGATAGGTCTAGTGCAGTGACAATTGTGCGTTGACACGGTCTATGCTGATTTAGGCCATTAGCGATCTGGGTAGCTATCAGATTCAAAGCCGTCGTGGTGCTATGGGCTTCCCTGAAGCCATGCTGGTGAGTGGCGAGCGGGAGGTGCTCTTTCAGGGATGGTAGCAGCAGCGCTTCCAAAACCTTTGCTACTGGTGATAGAAGGGATATTGGGCGATAGGAATCTCCTTGTGTAGCGGGTTTGTCAGGTTTTGGGATCGGGATTATTCTAGCCACTTTCCATATATCTGGAATCACCAGTTGGTGTATTGACAGATTTAGGATCCGTGCTAGAAAATCCAGCGCCACTGTTCCAAGTTTTTTCAACATCAACATTGAGATGCCATCAGGTCCAAGGGCCTTGGAGGGTTTAGCTTTGGAGATAATTTTCTCGACTTCAGCTGATGTGAAGGAGGGGCATTCCAAGTCCCGTTTTAGGTTCTTGGTTCTCCGTACTACAGACCTTTTGGACGGGTTCTGCTGGGGGGGATGTTCGATAAATTGTCTGCAGAACATTGTAGCGCATTTTTTGGCATCTGAGTATTGTGTGTTGTTGAAGCCTATAGCAACGAGATTTTTCTGCTTGCGTGAGCCAGATTGACTTTTGATTGTTGACCATAGCTTTTTTGATTCTATAGAACATTGGTTGAGGTGGGCTAACCATTTATTTCGGCGATGTTCGTTAACTTGGGAAGTTATCTGTGCCGTGAGTTGTTCTATGCGTTCATCAGCTGGGTTGCAGGCGCGTAGGAGATCGCGTTCTTGTGCCAGGCGCGCTGCACTTGATGGGAAGTGTGGTCTGATGTTAGGGATTCTTCCTGCCGGGATAAAGCGCTTGGCCGCCCTGAGGATAGTGAGTCTAAGGGCTTTCTCCCCCTTCCTGGCACAAGTAGGATGAGCGTTTATCGGACTCTACGAAGTCACTAGGCTTGTCTATTTCGACCAGGATGGGAATATGGTCTGAGTTGAAAGCAGTGTGTGTTTGCCAGGTGATGTGGGCAAGTAGTGACGAGCAGACAATATAGATGTCTGGAGAGCTAGAGCATCTAGCTGTAACTCTCGTTGGGGAGTCTTCATTTATGGCAGCGAAGTCGGATTCGTCTATCTGGTCAGCAATGAGAGTGCCGCGGGGGTCGTTTGGGATCAGTGAGAACCACCTCTCGTGGTGAGCATTGAAGTCGCCGAGTATCAGTCTGTTATCCCCATGCAGGAGGTGGGATATGCTTGGGTGATAGCCCGCCCCTATGCTGTTAACGGGCGGGATGTACACGTTGACGATTTCCAGTTCAATATCTCCGGTGTTTATTGAAATGCTCATGGTTTCTAAGTACGGGTCGGGTTCGGAGGGAGCAGGTGGGGCGGTGAGTCTGTAGTTGACATTGCGTTCAATTATGAACGCAAGACCCCCACCATGGTCTCTTTCTCTGTCTCTCCGAATTATGTTATAATTCCCGCACGACGAGAGGGTGCTCCGGTTGTGAAGCTTTGTTTCCTGGATTGCGGCTATGGGTATTTGGTTTGCGTGCATGAAGTCTGTAATCTCCGCTACCTTATTCCTGAGACCATTGCAATTTAGCTGCATGATTCGGAATGAAGGTAGTGGAACAGAGTCATGCGCCCGCCGCTGTGAGATATTTCCAGGTGGCCGTCGGGGTATGGTGTTGGCTGTTGGGGTTCCCGATGGCAGGTTGAGTTGCTGCGCTTGAGGGGATTGCACTTGTGGTTGCTCTACGCTTGCCGTTGATGTTGTACGGGAGGCAGAGGCTCGGGGGCTACCTGCGTCTGGTGGATTCAGGCAGCAGGTAGCCATGAAACTTGAGTTCCATTCTCTGCGAAAGCGTAGAGATGTGCACCGCCTCATGTGGCACCAATTGTTACATCCATTGCATCTAACTGCGGTTGTGTTTCCCCTAATGTTGTCCCTACATATTGCACATATCTTGGGGGATGGCAGGGCCCTATGTTGAGGTGTGTTTACAAGGGCGGGACTATGTGGGATTGTGTTGGGAGGGGGAGTGCTAGGATTTGTTTGGTGCGAGTTGCAGCAGCTCGCTACAAAGCTTGGTGTCCATTCACGGTGGCTGGTGAGACCTGAACAGTTTTTTAGGTGACACCAGCCATCGAAACTGGTGCACCTCACAGAGGTGACATTTCGCATTAAGCGAACATGACACACAGAACAATACCAGACTTGTGGGCCTGGATTTTGTTCTATGCCAGCTCTGCGTAGTAGGATACTGAGCAAGCTCGCTGGCATGAGTTGCTCACCTGTGGAAAAAACTTCCGTCTGATACAGCTGTTGCTGAGTTGACAATCCTTGGCCGAATTGGATTCGGGTCGTTCCGGAGCGAAGATCCGATTGTCGTGTTTGGTTGGTTGTTGTTATTGGTTTGAGTTTGAGGATATTTGTTTTTGAGTTTAATTTTTGTTTCATGTATTAAATTATTAATTAGATTTATCGGAAAACTACTGTCTTTGAGCAATTTGGCAATTTATGTTGATGTTTTTGGTGTGAAAATTCTCGTCACTTATCCTTAGTACTCTAGAAATCAAACTTTTTGCTGTATTTATTTTATTTATAACTAGCATTTAACCCGCTACTGCGTTAGCGTATCCATTTCTTTCGTGGACATATTTTTACGCCAAAGCTTATGTTGCATTCACTCAGGGCATTGCATGTTTAATTTTATGTTTGTAGGTCCAATACTTACCAAGATTAAAAAGTACGTGTTGTCTTTGATTCGCTTCAGCTCAGGAAATTCTTTGTTTCTAGGTTCAATATTAACGAATACAAAAATGTACCAGTTAAAATCGAAAAAGTACCACAAAGATCCCTTTTACAGATTCTCATTCTCTCAGGACCATGGATATTTAATTTGATATTTGTATGTCCAATACTAACGGAAGTTTGAAAAGTACCAGTTAATGAACTAAAAAGTATCAAAAAGCTCTGTTACAGTCTCTGATGCACTCAGTACATTGCATATTTAGTTAATGTACCAGTTAAAAAAACTAAAAAATCCATCTTATAGATTCCACTCAGGACATTTAATGTTGAATTTTATGATTCTAGGTCTAATACTAACGGAAATTCAAACAGTTAAAGACCAAAAAGTTCCTATACAGATTCTCATTTTCTCAGGACCTTGGACGTTCAATTTTATGTTTCTAGGGCCAATACTAACGGAAATTCAAAAAGTACCAGTTAAAAACAAAAAAGTACCAAAAAGCTCTTACAGATTCTCATTTACTCAGGACCATGCATGTTTAGTTTTATGTTCTTAGGTCCAATATTAACGAAAATGAGAAAAGTACCAGTTAAAGAACGAAAAAGTACCAAAAAGATTCCTCGATCAAATTCTCATTCACTCAGGACTTTGCATGTGTAATTTTATGTTTCTGGTATTAGAACTAACGGAAATTCAAAAAGTACCAGTTGAAGAGCAAAAAGCATTTAACCCGCTACTTCGTTAGCGTATCCTTTTCTTTCGTGGACATATCTTTACACCAAAGCTTATGTTGCATTCACTCAGGAACTTTCATGTTTAATTTTATGTTTCTAGGTCCAATATTAACGTATGTAAATTCAAAAATTACAAGGTAAAGAACAAAAAGTACCAAAAAGCCTCTCCTACAGATTCTAATTCACTCAGGGCATTTTATGCTTAATTTAATGCTTGTTGGTCCAATATTAACTAAAATTAAAAAAGGTATCAGTTATAGAACGAAAAAGTATCAAAAAGTTACCTCTAACAAATTCTCATTCACTCAGGACCTTGGATGTTTAATTTGTTAGAACCGTATTAGCGGGTTTGCATTAAGGGTGGCCTGTTCCAAGAAAAACGAAAACATAAAATGCATAAAATATTGTCAGGAAAATCAACCGTTATTACCTGATGACAAATGTACATTTTTGTAACGTTTATTTTAGACATTGCATTATAACGGTGTATGTTGTTTAGGAACATAAAGACTGATGAACATTTTCTAAAACAAATCTGTAATAAATTAAAGGGAATAAGTATGATAATATTGTTGTAATAATTACCATAAATCGTGTATTTAATGTGGTATTTCCATTATCAATAGTTGTGTGATAAAATGATGACATCCTTTTTAGTGAAGATACTGGAAGATGGCGTTAATGGGTTCATTTCAGGACAGGTGATTGTGGTTTTGTTGGAAACGTGTTTATGGTATGAAAGCTCTAGTAAGGATGGAAATATTTTTTTTGTTTTGCGTTGATATTACGATCCCAAAAGAAATGATTGTTATTTTGATAGCAGTGAGCTGATATTAACGTTGTGCCAAATTTAATTTAGTGTTGGCTGGGAAACTTCAATGAGGCTGGAGCTGTATTTGCGGGTTTGCGTTGAGGGTTGCCCGTCCCATGAAAAATGATTGTAATTTTGGTGGCACCAAGCTTATTTTAAAGTGGTCTTAATTTTATCATAGTGTTGGCAGGAAGACGACAATTAGGCTGTATTTGATGGATTGCGTTGTGTTTTGCCTGTCCAAAGAAAAAATAATTGTGAGTTTGGCGGCAATGAGCTGGAGCTAAGGTTATACCAAAATAAATATTTGAGTTTTGCAGAAAAACCACAGATAAACTGCAGGTTTACGCTAAGGCTGAGCCGTCCCAGTGCTTGCATTCTTTATAGCAATGGGTTATACGACATTTCATTTTATTTAAATGTGCGATCCAAAATTAAATTTATAGATTTTTAACGGAGTACCTCTTTATAAACAATGTTAGATGTTTTTCCGTCAGCAGTAAGTATGATTAATTCATAAGGCGAACTTACTCTTGAGCAAGCCACATAAAACTGACCGTGGGAAAAACAATCCTCACTCAAATCAACTCCAGAGACTGTCCTTGAGATTTGTTTATAGTTACAGCAAATGACATTTTTAAATGAAACTGCAGCCTTTTGAATTCAAAGGGGAAATCATTTGAGTGAAGGGGTATACGTGGGTTGAACACCGATTCGCCTTTTCCGCAACCGGTTAAAATGGTGGCTTCTATGACATTTTTTTGAAGGGTCTTTACTCGTAGTCTTGTGCCATTACATAGTTTTGGTGGACGGTAATTACGAAGAAGTATGACTGGTGTACCATTTTTAAGGACAAGTTTGTGCGTGGGGAATCCTGGGGGGTTTAGTGAGTTAAGAAATTCAACCGGGTAGTGTACAGCTTCCTCTACCTGTGAAATGGAATCTATAGACACATATTCGTGTTCGGGAGATTGGAATGATTTCAGTATAAAGGTGTTTATTATTAGGTAAAATAAATCTATTTTGTACATTGCCAAACTCACCATTTCCAATTTTTATTAGAATTTCCGAGAATTTTGCTGCTGTACTATCACCTTTTAAATGAACGCGCATATTTTTTTTTAAAGAGAGTTTAATTATAAGAGACCAAAGATGAGATGATTTGATGCATGCTTTAACTTCATCTGCACGAGTTCCTCTAGGTACTACTGACAGTTATACCTCCCATTATCAAATTATTTGATTTTATATCCTGGATTGTCCTATTTACTGCCTCAAATGCCCCTTTATGAGCCATAGTACTCTCATCCCATACAATTAACTTGCAATCGCGAAGCACTTGTGCTAACTTGCTTTGTTTTGATATATTGCACATAGGTGTATCGATATGGTTTAATTCCAGCGGGATCTTTAAAGCAGCATGTGCAGTTCTACCACCTTTTAATAATGTTGCTACTATACCTGATGACGCTAATGCCAGTGCAATATTCCCTTCACTTCGTACTTTCGTATGGAGAAGGTTTAAAAGATATGTTTTGCCAGTACCTCCGGGAGCATCAAGAAAAAATAACTGGCCTAAATTATTTTTGACACTATCTATAATTTCGTTGTACACCTTTTGCTGTTCGTCTGATAGAGTATTTTCTTTAATTATAACTTCTCTTTCCAAATTATTAAAATCGTAATTAATTTCAGCAAGATATTCTGCATTTAGATGAGTGCTATGCGATCTATTAGGTGTTGGTAAACCATATTGCACTAACTATTGACCACCTATATGAAGAACGATATTTTCAATATAAATTAAACATTTGTTGTATACTGCGTCCTTATTGTGCACTTCTTGTTGACATTCGCTTTCCATTTGCATTTCTATATCCTCTGAAAATTTGTTTTTGTACTTTTCCCAGAGAACTGAAGGATTTGAAAGTTGGCAATTTTTCAACATAACGGCGAAAAGATCACGGAGTTAAATAGGGTGATCAGAAATTGATGCTTCTTCGAGTGCATTGTCCCAGTGCATATCATCTTCTAGCAAACCCAAAGCTAATGGTGTTTTCTTTTCTACACAAAAAATGGCACCTTGTTGAAAGGCACATGAATAAAATGTCTTGCCAACCCTGTTACAATGCAACTCGTTATTTCAATAGAATAAAACTCGATTTATGAAAAAGTGGAACGCACTGTTTTTAACAGCTGACAGCGAAGCTTTTTCTACACAATTAAAAAAAATTCAACAAATCCTTTGACACGCGGATGATGGCTACGACTTAATAAATTTAACATATCTTCCTCATCACATGAGGAGGATGAATCCAATAATTGACTGACAGTAATTTCTGCACATATAATAGATGCGGCAATATCCATATTTTTAACATTTTTGTTTAAAATTGCTGAATATGTTAAAAAATTCACAAATTTATTTTCATACAATACGTAAACATGAAAATACAGCTGCCAGATAGCTGATTTATCGATCTGAACTTTTAACGATTTTTTCATATGAAGATTTTGTTATGAGAGCAATTTTATAACACCGAATCCAGTAAGATTCTATATTACTGAAAATCTAGCATTAACAATGTAATGTTTTCTCATGGCTGGCCTATGAAACAATAGAAATTTTAACTTTAAAACCTTAACTTTTTTACTTCCCAATTCCAGGCGATTTTTTTCAACTTCGTCTGGTAACACTATTTATAAACAAAAACTCCATGTTAAGGCGAATTAATACCAGGTGGCGTTATTAGTGGAGATTATCTGCAGCTTTCTAACCAAAGTGTCAAACTCTATATGAAAAACTAAACAACAATTTTTTGTATATGCATTTTACATTACAGTTTGGTGAATGCTAGATCTTGTTGTACTAATAACGTCACTTTGTATTATTCGCTTTGCTGTTTTACAGGGCACTTAAAACACTGCCGATTTTAACGGGGCAAAAAGTGCAATGCCTTCCACCATTATTGAGGGCAATTTTCTTAGAATCAAACACACTGCCCTTTTAGAGAGCAAAACATTTTTAAGAAACAAACACGAAAGTACACTTTCTGCATGGAGATGTAGCATTTTTTTGTAGAAAAGAAAACACCATAAGTATGCTGCCTGAAAAGTGCAATGTATTTCACAGTTTACAGTTTTTAAATCTATGTATGATGTTGGACCCTTCACTACGTGCTTTTACTTGAGAATGTAAAAACATTCTGTGTTATTTGGATGAATGGTATAAACTCTTCCTAATACATCATCTTTTTTAATATTGGGCCATCCATCAACAGTTTTTCCACGCTTTCTTCTTTCAAATTTTCGATTTTTCCAAACGTAATACTGTGGTACTTCTGAGTAAATAAGTGTTTTAGCAAAGTTATCTGATCTACACAATTCAAAAAAGCCCAAAAGTGTTTGCGGCGGATTACTTATTTGCTGCATAAGATTGTTAGTAGTAAAGTAAACACGCTGGCCATTTTCTAGATGTGCAGCTAAGTGAAACACAGGAGGATACCTCTCATGAATTGGAAAAGATAATATTCTCCACGCAGCTTCCAAGCTACTTATGTATCGTCCAGTCTCAAACATTGCCACTTCGTCGTTATCATTTTCTAAGGAAAATGCCGCTTGGTCGCTACCTTTATTTACGTATTTGCAAATATACTTTATTGATTTCACAGAGTTACATATTTCAACGTTTATATGTGCGCAAAAAGTACGTAAAAGCACGGGATTATACGGAACTACCCACCGGTTGTCAATTTACATTTCTTTTATTTTGACTGTAAACCCACCGTTGTTGGGAGACCTTCTTCTATATTTGGGGTAGCCGTCTTCTCCTGTCTGCGTTTCACTAATAAAGTCTCTAGGATATTTTTTTTCATGCATTTACCATCTTTCATGCATGGTGAATTCGTATTCATTGCACCGCAAGGTCCATGAATCATATTATTTTTAACAATATCGTGGAGAATTGGGTCAGTTCCGAAATTTGGTATTTTAGCACATACAACTTTGTCGAACATGTTTGGTGTAGTTCGTTGTTCTAACCAAAGCAATATGTTTACGTGAGGCAGACCACGTTTTTGCCATTCCACAGAATACATGTGGCATCGTATTTTTCCGAACATACATATATCCTTTGGTCAAAAGCGCCATTAACTTTTTTATTTTTAGGTGAAACACTCTCCCTATTATATCATGTCTATCGTGTGGTTTTTGTGACGAAAACAGGGCACTGGCTATATCTGGCCATTTAGGATTACATGTAAATGTAATAAAGAGATTTGGACGACCAATATGGCGAACGTAAGTCATGGCATCTTATATAATTTTCGGACCGTAGCTCTTTTTGGTGGGACCTTATATAGTTTAACCTCTCCGTCTCTATTTTAGCATACATGTCGACTAAATATTGACTTAAGAAGGAGCGGTAACGGAATATGTGATCATCATTAGATCTTACCATTAAACGGTATGCATAAAAGTTTGCCGCTGTTACAGCCTTTTTGTGTAGTGGGTGCTTGGTTACTGGATCTCGTAAACTAATGTTTATTGAATACCCATTCTATCTACGGCAAAACATTAGGGGATACTGTAAAGTATCATACGACTTATGAAGTTCGCTTATTCGCTGCAATTTATTATCGTGGCTTTGCAGAATAATATCCCGTTTTTCAAATTGTTGACCTACAATTACTAATGCCACTTCACCACACGATGCCTCATTATATCTGCCAGAATGGGCTTCAGGTGGTTTTTATCAGCGCGAATCACAATTTGGTAGTCTTTACGTTCTGGTGGAACATTTTCTATAGTTGACTTAAGCTGCTTAACATATGAATTAACTTCATGTAGCATGTGTTGAAGCTTATTCACTAACCCATTTTTAACACCCGGAAAATTTTTACATCTTATATTTGTTTCTCTCTCATCTTCTCCTACAAAATATATTTGTAGGAATTGGGGACTATCTTTAAGTAATAAACTACCGATTAAATGGTAGACCTGACCTTGAACTTTAAAAGTTGGCATAAAACCATGCTCAAAAATGCGAGTTGCGCCAAAGGACGTCATTTGGAAACAACCATTATATTTACGAATATTCTCCAAAAAATGCTTATGTTCTGGGTGCCTATCCATTATTAAACTTTCTAATAAATCTGGTAGTTTTTGAAATGATTCTAACTGCACTTTACCACCGCTGCAACATAAGCCAGCTGATTCTTCTTTCCATTTAAGAGCATTGCAGTATGTGCATCTATGATTCATTTTTCCTATATCAATTTCTTAATCGTTGCTATACATTACTTCAACATTGTAATTAAATGCTGAATTTGCTTTTATTCTCCAAGGAAGAGATCGTCTTTCCCTATATTGCATTTGCGACTGTATACAATAATCAGGATTAGAGTTTTGATATACAGCCACCGCAGCTCTGTGTACTTCTGGAGTTCTCCTTTGATATGACTTAACCGCTGCTGTGTGAACTTCAGGATGCGTTATTGCATATTTCTTTGCAGCTTGATTAATCTGTTTCCTTCTCACATTTGGCGTAAATCTGGCTCGTCGTTTTCGAGAAAGTTGTGAGAGATTTGAAGTTAAATTTGGTACAACACAGGGTTTATAAATGTCAAAATATCCTCCCGAAAGGCTTCCCGTGAACCGAAGCCTTTCTACGGGGTTATCCTCTGCACCACAGCTTACAAAAATTTTTCCATCGCGATACACTTCAAACTTGTAAGGATAAAGTTGAGCTGCAGCCATTAGCTCACACAGACTTCCATATGTAGAGGGAAGAGACATTTCGGCTATGTACTCATTTTCGGTAGCATAATTGTTTCCATAATTATTATATGTCATTATTTTAAATTCCTCCCAATTATTAACAACATGGGTAATAATTTCATAACGAATTTCCTGAGCAAAAATTTGATGTCGATATAATATAAACGATATTGCCCCAAAAATACATGAACCATCCTTATAAATTTCAATTACTCTATGGGACTCATATATCCCATTAACGCTAAGCAAATCCATTTCCATAGTTCAACTTTTATGTTAGACTAAAAAAAAAAAAGGGCACCAATTTCTGATTTTCAACTCATCAATATTTAAATTAACGTCGATAGTTAGTGTTGGCTATTGATTTAATTATTATTATTTATTTGAACTCAAAAATGGTGTTCACAATTCAAAGGTTTATAAAGGAATGAATAACAAAAGAAAAAGTGTTAAACTACAAAGATGTAGGAACGAAATAAAAAAGGGATAGAAACATTCACGTTGTGTGGTTGCCATATTTTCATCACGCCCCCTCAACGTGGATGTATCTTTACATAAATTTTATTTTATATACATCTCATTAATACAATAATTATGTTTTGGTTTAGGCAAATTCTTTGTTAGAATATCCGCTACCATATTGTTTGCCTTAACCACCTCTCTGATATGATGGTACTTTATATCCACATGTTTACTTCGTCTGTGGTATACGGGGTTGGTTGCCAGTTTCTGTGCACCTTGGTTATCAATATGAAGAGTTACTGGTTCACCTTTGGAATAACCCAATTCCATTAGAAGTCGTCGTAAATATACTGCCTCTTTTGCTGCTTCAGATGCGGCCATGTACTCTGCCTCAGTACTGCTTAGTGCCACAGAATGTTGTTTCCTCGACTCCCATGACACCAAACATCTGCCGACAAAAAACGAAAAACCGGTGTATGACTTTCGATCAGAAACGTCACCGCCCCAATCAGCATCAACGTAGGCCAGTTAACAAACAATCTTCCGAATTCGTGTAGTTCAATTTATAATCAGCTGTACCTGCCAAGTATCTTAATATATGCTTTACTGCTTGTAAATGTTCACGATGAGGATCAGAATTTCGTTGTGCCAGATTTGATACTGAATGTAAGATATCTGGTCGAGTAGTGATGGCCAAATACATTAACGCGCCAATCATTGATTGATATTGCTGCTGATCAATCTTCTCGCAATTGTCCGTGCAATGTGGTTGATAACCCGCTTCAAGAGGTGTCGAAACCCTTTTACAGTCACTCATACCATATTTTTTCAACAAATTCACAATATAATTCGTCTGACCAAATTTTATTGCACCAGTCTCTCTCGCCACATCGATCAATTTCAATGCCCAAAAAATGGTGTAATGGTCCTTTGTCAGTCACATCGAATTCACTGCATATTTGCATATTTACCTCCAAAAAAATTTGATTATCTACACATCCGATAATAATATCGTCTACATAAACTGCCACCAACACGAAATGATTTTTAACGTCACGCTTATACAGACAGGGGTCAGCTTCAGTCGGTTTAAAACAGTGTCGGGCGATGTTTGAAATGCTAAGCACGCGTGCTTAGCAAGAAAATTCTGTTTGCGCGACGTCGACACACGTATACTATAAGTCCCGGTTCATACACTTCAATTTTTGTTGCTCAAATTCATTTCAATTCCCTTTAAAGTTGCCTTAATGTTCACACACAGACATCAGTTTCAACTAATTTTCGTTTTCTTTTGCTTCCAATTTCTTCAAATTTGTGAGTGAAAGTGAGCAACAAAACGAGCTTCCCAGTACAAGCAACTCCGTACCAAATACCACTCCTCTTTCCCCTCTCTTCAACAAACTCAAAAGTAGAGCAGCAAAAGTTGAAATGTGTGAACTGGGACTAAGCATCTTCGTGTAGCTTATGAGAATTAACGTTCGGTTGTTGCTTTGTTATCATTTCGTCAATGTAAATCAAACCAGTCGCTGATCAGCACTTGTTTGAGTAAGACCTCGCTTTACAATTTTTTGTTTACACTCAAAGCAAAATGTTCAATGAAGAATGGGAAAATGATTTTTTTTTATAATATTGTTTTTATTCGAACTTTTATTTTAATTATCGAATTATCGAATAAATTATCAAGCTTGAGGGCTTCGTTTTTAATAAATTTTATTTTTATTTATTATGTTTTCTCGATATATCTTCAATTATTAAATATTATATTTTATTTCATTCGTTGTGTAACTAGTTTATTATTAAATGAATATTGTTTTCGTTATTATTATATTAACATAAAAAGTATTATTGAAAAAAAATTCAAATCAAATAAAAATACTAAAAGCCCAGAAATGTATTTTACTTTTGGCAACAGAAAAATTTTTCGAGTGTATAATTATTTACGGTCGTTCGTTTTTTGCTGCTTCCCATACCAAAACATATGAGAGAGTATGTGTGCGCCCGACACTGGTTTAAAACCAAAATTTTTCAATACTGCATCAAGTTTGGAATTCCATTCCCTACCTGACTGCTTTAAGCCCTATATTGCCTTGTTTAGGCGTAGAACCTTATTAGGGTATTTTCCATTTTTAAAGCACTGTGGCTGCTTTATGTAGATTTCATCATGAAAATCGCTGTTCAAGAATGCGGTACTCACATCGATCTGGTGTAGATACATTTTGTACTTAACCGATAAAACCATCAAAACTCTTATAGTTGAGTGCCTGGCTACAGGGGAAAATGTTTCCATGTAGTTAATCCCGTATTGCTGGCTGCAACGTTTTGCCACGAGACGAGCCTTATGACGTTCAACATTGCCCTGTTTGTCTCTCTTTAGAGCATAAACCCACTTACACGAAATTGCTTTATGACCATCAGGTAGATCTGATAATATCCAAGTGTTGTTTCTTTCTAAAGAAGAAATTTCTGCATTCATAGCATCTAACCATAAATCCTTTTCGTTACATGTAATCGCCTCTTCTGTTGTCTGTGGAATTTTTATTTCCACTAAACTATTTAATTCATTAAACTGTTTGCGTGGTCTGCCGGGTTTACCATCTCTCACAATTTTCGGTCTGCCTTTACCAATTACTGTTGGTTTTTGTTCAACTTCTTTAAACTCAGGTTGGCTCTGTTCATCTGCTGTATTAAATTCTTCTTCCTCATTTTTTACATTTTCGACGCTATCAACATTTTCAATTTGTTGTGGTTCCTCAACATTTTCTACGTCATCTGTTACTTTCAAACATAATGTTAAATAATTATTATCAGTCACACAATTATTTTCATTACTGCACTGTTCTTGCCCGTCTGTATTGTTATTAAAAACATTCTCATCAAACAAACATTTCTTGTTTCATCTATACGATGTGTTTTTCTGTCATACAGCCTGTACGCCTTCGCTACTGCCGAATAGCCAAACATTATCAGTTGCTCACCCTTTGGTTCGAACTTTGACTTCTTTGTCCAATGCAACCGCAAAAGATCCAAATGTACGTAAATGTTTAACAGTAGATTTTCTACTGTACCACAGCTCATATGGCGTTTTAAAATTATTTGATTTTGTTGGGCATCTGTTACGAATATAAGCTGCTGTGTTAACAGCCTCTGCCCATAAATGCTGCAGTACGCCAGAATGAAACATCATAGAACGGCCCATCTCAACAAGTGTTCTGTTACAGCGTTCAGCTACGCCGTTTTGCTGTGGTGTGTACGGCACTGTTAGCTGACGTTGTTTGCCTTGTTGTTGTAAAAATATTTCAAATTCACAGTTTACGTATTCTTTGCCGTTGTCTGTGCGTAAAGTCACTATTTTATGGCCACTCTCATTTTCTACCTGTAGTTTAAATTGCTTAAATTTCTCCAGCGCTTCACTCTTCGCTTTCATAAAATATACAAATATTCTTCTTGACTTGTCGTCAATGAAAGTAATAAAATACTTGGTGCCCCCTAGCGATTGTGTTTTAAATGGTCCGCACACGTCAGAGTGTACCAATTGCAACAGATTTATTGATACATGCTTACTTTCATTGGGGAATGGTAGGACATGTATTTTGCACATCATACATGTTCTGCATGGTTTGTTGTCTCTGCCGACGTTAACAGCTGTCACGATGCCTGCTTTAACTAGCTCGTTTAAGTTATTGTAGTTCAAATGGCCGAACCTGTTGTGCCATAGTTGATTTGTATCAGTCATACTAAACAGCGACTCTTTTGTTCTGTACACAGCAAAAAGATTGTCTTCCCTTTTAGCACGAAATACAATCGTACCATCTTGTCGTCTAGCCGTTGCCATGTTCGCGTCAAACTTTACTGTGATACCTCTGTCGACGACCCTAGTGACAGAAATGAAATTTCCCTGCAACTCGGAAGAATACAGTACATCTTCGAACGTAATATTCATATTATTTAACTTTAAATATACATCACCTTTTCCTGTTGCTGTTATGAATTTGTTGCCTGCTAACGCTATCTGTTCATTATGCTGCTCAAACCTTGCGAACATACTTCTATCATTGTACATGTGCGCCGTTGCGCCACTATCGACATACCAAGCACCTGATTTTATTTTACGATCTGCCTCTGCTACTGTAGACAATGCTGTTGTTTTTGTCACCATAGACAATTTTTTAATAAAATAACCATTTTAATATAAATGCCTGTATTTTTGTAATATACATTCAAAAAATCCATGCCTTATATTTACGAAAACTGTCTTACATTGCACGAAATGGTTCGTAATTACGCACCATAAAATTCTTGCGTACAATGTATGAAAGTTCGAAATGCTTTAGTTATATACAAAATAATTTTCAATAATTTACAACTAGAAATTTGTATATTTTCCGAAATGTGTTTGTATTTTCGTAAATTTAAAAATGTTTTTCAAGTAAGATAGTAATTTAAAAAAAATCGTCGATTAATTACTAAAATTTAACTACCTGTTTTTAGAAAATGGAAACAAAATTTCGTTTGAGAAATTATATTGAAAACTACAAAAAATATGAAAATTTTTTTTTGTTGTATATCTCACACGAAATTTTCATTTAATTTTCTTAAAACAGGCAGTAGGACTCATTTAATGGAAATATTTTTATGAACTTTTTGGAATAAATATCGCAGGTTGTAATAAAAGGAATTCTATAGAGCAGGGATGTTAAAGTTGGTACAATTGTACTTTTTTGGTACATTTTGACCTTCTAAAGTACCGTGGTACTACCGTGACTCATTTGGTACAATTTAAAAATTTGTCATAGTTCCCCCTTTTTGAATTTTTAGTATAGCAAACAAATTATTGAGTTGAATGTGATGTCTCTATCGTAGACATTTACAAAAATCACATTAATTGCGAAAAAGAAGTTGATTTATATATCTCTACAAATAACATTAATATTGATATTGTTAAAGAAATGAAAGAAAATGCAAAACAATTCATTCCGTATTTTTGTAATTTTGAAAATTGCAAAAAAATTTTGCGGAATGAAACCATATTTGTTTTCATGAACGGAATAGGAGTTTTCTGTCGTTATTTTATTGAAACTAAATTATTTCGTAATATACAAGAAATTTGTTGTACTTTACAAAATAAATTTGATAGAAAATATTTTCTTTAGTTTCGTAAAACATAACAGACATATGCGGTATGTATACATTTTGGGAAAGTTATTTTGGAAAACATAAAAAATGTTGTAATATTATCGAAGGCAGTACTACGAAAGAATTTGTCAGCTTCGTAGAATTAAAAAATGCTAGAGTAAAATTTCGTATTGTATATGAAACTTTTGTAAATAGTACAACAAAGAGGAGCTACGAAAAATATTTTCGTGTTTTGTTTAAAGTTTCTTGTGTGTGATCAAAAAGTCAATTTTGTTTTGTTATACGTTTATTGTGTGTAAAAATATCTTCAGTAAGTGATTTTTCAAATGATGATGATTCAAGGGATCCTACATATTTCGTTCCACAAATAAAGCGAAAACGATTGTTTACCTATGATGATAGAAATGAAGACGGACCGTGTTGTTCCAATATCTCCCGTGGTGCTCTGGCAGATCTTACTTCAATTGAATGCAATTCATTTTCGATTTGATAAATATGAATTACAAGTTACATTTGTAATCCATTTGAATTAATTTTTCTAACGTTTTACATTTACTTACAGTAGTCTTTTTTCAAAATCAATTCAATTCAAAAAAATTGGAAATGAATAACAAATTCATTTTTCGATTAATTCAAATGAATTGGAAATGAATTCAATTAATTTTTTCTAACTCATTTGAATTAATTCAAAGTCAATTCAATTCAAATGAATTCGAAATGAATAGCAATTCATTTTTGCTAAATTCAAATGAATTGATTAAAATTTCATTCAATTCGTTTTTTGGTAGAAAGAATTAATTCAAAATTTTACCAATTTACCAATTCAGTGCATGACGAATTGGCGAATTAATTCAAAAATGAATGATTCGTTTACAACTCTGGTTAAAATATATTTTTTAAAATCAACAACTATTAAATTTTACGGAATATGTTGTTTTAATAAGTAAGTTAATGCAAAATTCATTTATTTGAAATATTATATATATAGATGGACGGGTAGTATAAAGTAGAAAGTGGTTTGCAAGACGCCTATAGAATAAAAGCAATATTGCAAGGCAGTTTCTGCAAGATTCAGGCGCATCAGGCGCATATGCAGTTTTAATCATGAAAAATATATATGTACATCAAAACAGAAAATAGTTTTATTAACTTTTGTTTAAACATTATACAGCAGTACATATACATATGTACATATGTATGTAAGTATATACATACATAGCTATAGTTACATATGGATGTGTGTATGTACAATTCATATTTTTATTTCTTTGAACTTCTTTTTCTCTATGCGTACCAATTATACCACGAAATGAGGTTTCATTTAAATTTTGTCAACAATACTACGTTGGACATTTTCAGTTTAAACTAAATGGTTTATCAATTTAAGGTTTTTCTAGTTTGAAATAAAATATAAATAATCCATTTTTAAATAAATTTTTAGTTCTTTAAGTGAATTTTCGTTTTAATTTAGCTACATAATATTTTGAGTATATATATGTATGTAGATAACGTCGAAAGTTAGCAAAAAAAAAACGACACTTACCTCGATTGTTGTCACTTCCTTTTTATTTAATTTTTTTTTATCAAGGTTTATTTAAGAAAATTTTCTATATTAATTAGGCTTAAGTTCATCCAATTTAACACTCCTGAAAGTATTTTTTATTTTCATATAATTTTATTTTTTTCACTTTTTATTGATGAAAATCCTTGTTAAATAATACACATTTATTTTGTAATAAAACTATTTTATTTGACAATAAATTAAAAGTTCAACTATTTATTACAAAGTTTGAAAAGATTATGTTAAGAAAAATAAAATAAAATGTCATTGAAATAAAACAATTTGCATAGCCTACTATGAAAATATAAATGTTGAATAATGAAAGTGTTTAAGATATCAAGTATATTTCCAACACTCCCTTAAACGTCCGAATTTCGAAAAAGTACCAAATTTGTATTTGGATTTTTTAGATAAGTTTCAAATGTGATATAACCCTTATTTCTATGTTTATGGGCTTAAAAGATAGATGGGATGACAAAAAAGTACGAAAATGCAGGTTTTACCCGTTTACTCCGTTAAAGGTCTGAATTTCCAAAAAGTACCAGACACCTGTCCGCTTATTTTTCTAAAGAACAACGATAAGCATTAAATTTTTTTTGTATCTCATTTAGTTTTAGAGATATAATGTTACCGAATTTACCCGTTTTTGCCCTTTTTTACCCCCTAAACATTCGAATTTCCAAAAATCCCGTCTAAGTGTACTCAGGACCATGCATGTTTAGTTCTATGTTCATAGGTCCAATATTAACGAAAATGAGAAAAGTACCAGTTAAAGAACGAAAAAGTACCAAAAAGATCCCTCTAACTAATTCTCATTCACTCAGGACCTTGCATGTTTAATTTTATGTTAATAGGTCTAATATTAAAGAAAATGAAAAAGTACCAGTTAAAGAACGAAAAAGTACCAAAAAGATCCCTCTAACAAATTCCCATTCACTCAGGACTTTGCATGTTTAATTTTATGTGTCTAGTATTAAAACTAACGGAAATTCAAAAAGTATCAGTTGAAGAGCAAAAAGTACCCTCATAGGTTCTTATCCACTCAGGACATTGCATGTTGAAGTTTATGTTTCTAGGTCCAATATTAACGATAATTAAAAAAATTGCCAGTTGTAGAACCAAAAAGCTAAAGTAAGAGATTAAATTTCCCGTATTTCCCATTTTGCGTACTATTTTTCTCCCCATTGAAGCATGAAAAATTTCATTATTGTAGTGGGAGCCCATAATTTAATACGTTTATGTCAATAAATAAAAAAAAATGTTTTATAAAAAAGTTCCAAAAATAGTTACGCTTTTAACCCCTTAAACGTCCGAATGTCGAAAAAGTACTAAATATGTATTTGGATTTTTTAGATAAGTTTCAAATGTGATATAACCCTTATTTCTATGTTTATGGGTTTAAAAGATAGATGGGGTGACAAAAAAGTACGAAAATGAAAGATTTACCCGTTTACTCCGTTAAAAGTCTGAATTTCCAAAAAGTACCAAACACCTGTCCGCTTATTTTTCTAAAGAACAACGGTAATACCGAATTTACTCGTTTTGCCCTTTTTTACCCCCTAAACATTCGAATTCCAAAAGTCCCGTCTTAGTGGATCGATTTGGGGAGAGACCAAGCCCTGGTCCAAATTTCAAGTTTTTGCCTTCAGGCGTTTAGGCTGTGCGATGATGAATCAGTCAGTAACGTTACAATTTTATATATATAGATAAGATGTATTAGATTTTAATTTTTTCAAATAGACGAAACCCTTGAAAAAGTCAACATAAAATTGACGAAACGTTGGTTAAATATGAAATAAAAAGTTTTTTATTGTCATAAACTGTGTTACTTTTTAGTTTATTAATATAATTGGCTTAAATCGTTTTAATAAAAGAGTTATATATCAAACTAATGTATGTGCACAACTACATCTAATTGCGGCGGAAACCATACTGCTAACTATAGGGGCTGCCCTCTTTATTATTTTTTTAAGAGTTCGTCGAACAGAAAAAGTAACTCCTTTATACTACCCACAGTTACCCCAACTATCTACCAGCCAGAATCAATATTCAAACGTTTTCAAGTCTAACACGACTATTGCTCAACAACAAGCTAATAATAAATTTTCATACGCTAGTATTTTAAAAAGCAACCAGACTACAGCGCAAAATACGTACCAGTAAATTAAGATTCGGGGACTAATTTTAGTCGTATTGAAGCCTCAATAGAGAGCTTAATTCAAACAGTAAATACATTTACCCTCAACATGTCCTGTATGATGCAGGAAATGTTGAAAATGCAGTATTCCTTGTTGCAGGCTGAACTAAACAAACCATGAACTTGAAAATATGTTTTTGGAACGCAAACGGCATCTGCCAACATAAAACCGAAATAGAATACTTTTTTCTGTATAAACAAATCGATGTATGCTTATCTCAGAAACTCATTTGACCTCCCGAAGCTATTTTAAAATTAGTGGATATAATTTCTACGACACCAAGGATCCTCGAGGTAGAGCTTGTGGTGGTTCGGTAATCCTAATAAAAACGCGAATTAAACACTACCTATTGAATGATTTTTGTGAAGATTATCTTTAAGCAACAAACATCTGCATTGAAAATTACTATCAAAAATTCGTAATATCATCTGTCTATTCCCCCCAAGATTTTCAATTACCGAGAGTCAATATACGCATTTTTATAAATCACTAGGCCCCCGTTTTCTAGCAGCTACCGACTACAATGCTAAACACACATTCTGGGGTTCACGTTTAATTACTCCTAAGGGTCGTGTTTTGTTCGACACAATATCTAAAATGAGTTTGAATGTAGTTTCAAGTGGTCAGTCAACATATTGGCAAAACACAGATCGACAAAAAATTCCTGATTTATGTGAATCCTCTTTGGATTTATCTTCAGACCACTCACCTACAATTGTCACTATATACTCGCATACAACTTCATCACCTACATGTGACTTACCAATGACATCTGCACGTATTAACTGGTTGAAATACAAAAACTACATGAGTGCTAATTGCTCTGACAATATGCCGTTGAGAACACCTTCTGACATAGATGACTCTATTAGGTTGTTTCAAGCACACGTTAAACAAGCTGCTCTTAATGCTACCTCAAATAAAATAAATCAACCAGTGAGACTAAACAATATTATTTTCTGTTGATATAGAAAGGCTTTTATCTAAAAAAAGGAGAGCTCGACGAGAATGGCAATGTTGCAGATCGCCTCAGCTTAAATTAAGGCTTAAAGTGTGTAACAAGCATCTTAGAAAAGTTTTACAAACACAAAAAACAGCTTCCCTTCAAAAATTTCTTCAAGAACTAGATGCAACACCACAAACAGATTGTTCGCTGTGGCGTTCAGCCAGAGGACTTAAAAGGCCGGTGATATGTAAACCTCCATTACGAGCTTCAAATGGTGACTGGGCAAGAACTGATGCTGAAAAAGTGCTCTTTTGTAAAATACTTAGAAAAAGTTTTCACTCCGAATATTTCTGCTGATATTGTTGAACTGCCACCAGTCGTCTCTTTACCAGAAATACCGATGAGATTTAACATGACGGAGATTGAAGAGGCTATTACTAGTCTCAACACCAGAAAAGCCCCAGGTGTCGACAAAATAAGCAACAAAATGCTTCAAGAATTGCCTTACACTGCAAAAAGAATAATTCTATTCATTTTTAACAGTATTCTACGCCCAGAACACTATCCATAAAGGTACGGTCACATTGAGAAAACATTTGCTTTAAATATGTTTCCCCATATCGCAATAAAATGTTTTCAAAATTAAAGATAATTTGTTTTGTGGTCACACATCGCATATTTATTTGACCATTTTTGTTTGGTAAAACATCCATCAAATAGTGTCATGTGCAAACATGGAAAAAAATATTTTCTGTGCGGTCACACTTATGTCAAACAAAATATTTAATACAAATGTTTAACCAAAGTGTCAAAATTTAAAAATATGATTTCCCAGATAGTTTAGTAAAAATTTGTTACACACACTATATTTGCATTTTCTGCAAATCACTTTTTGTGGAAGTGATTTGAAATCACAAAAAAAGGTTTCTGCGCACAAAACTTTTTGAATTTTAATATTTTAAATTTTATTAAAAATATTAAAATATTTTCTTTAAATATTTTGTTTAAAACACTATTTATTTTTCAATCTATAAAAAATGTCGCCACATCAAAACAAAAGTCAGCTGTTTTATTGTGTTTTCGAAAATCCAAAAACACATCGAAAAACGGCTTTATTACATTTTTTACCCAACGTTTCGTCAATTGTTTGTTGACTTCTTCAGGGGTTTCGTCTATTTAAAATTTAAAAAACATTATATGTATATTTTGAAAAAGTTTTTTCACCGTACCATGGTATAATAAATAAGGTAGTCTTGTCCCTAAAACAAATACAACGTCACAAAAAACAACAGGCATTTTGTTAGTGTAAAAACTTGGCTGTTGTCAAAATGTGATGTGTAAACAAAACAAAAATTAAATTAAAAAAAAAAATCAATTGCATAAAATAAAAATATAAGTTAAAATTATTTACAATACAGAAAACAAAAAGGTGTTGATAGATGTATGTATAAAATCAGGATGTGTCTTTTATTTGGGTACTTGGAACAACTTTCCTTCCCCCTTTGCAAATTTTTTTTGCAGAAACTACATACACGCATTTTAACCGATATTTTTAATTTTAATTAAATATTAAAAATTTTTCACGCTTGTGAATATAATACAAATGTTGAATTAAAAAGAATTGCAATATAAAATTATTTTTGACTTTTTTTAATGCCGAAAAAAATTTTAAAAAAATTAATAAATAAAATTATACTGTAAAAACACACAGTTGGTGTTATTATTTGATTGCAACAATATAACTAGCGCCGATATTGTCGGTGTCCTCTTTTATGTTCATCGTTCTCTCTATGTTTTTTTATATGCGCAAGCTTTCAATTGTGTATCTTTTTCTCTCTATATTTTCTCTGTCTAAAACAGTGTCGGGCACACACATACTCTCTCATATGTTTTGGTATGGGAAGCAGCAAAAAAACGAACGAACGTCAATAATTATACACTCGAAAAATTTTTCTGTTGCCAAAAGTAAAATACATTTCTTGCCTTTTAGTATTTTTATTTGATTTGAATTTTTTTTCAATAATACTTTTTATGTTAATATAATAATAACGAAAACAATATTCATTTAATAATAAACTAGTTACACAACGAATGAAATAAAATATAATATTTAATAAGTAAAGAAATATCTAGAAAACATAATAAATAAAAATAAAATTTATTAAAAACGAAGCCCTCAAGCTTGATAATTTATTAAATTCGATAATTAAAATAAAATGTTCGAATAAAAACAAAATTATAAAAAAAAAATCATCTTCCCATTCTTCATTGAACATTTTGCTTTGAGTGTAAACAAAAAATTATAAGCGAGGTCTTCCTCAAACAAGTGCTGATCAGCGACTGGTTTGATTTACTTTGACGAAATGATAACAAAGCAACAACCGAACGTTAATTCTCATAAGCTACACGAATATGCTTATAGTATACGTGTGTCAACGTGCTTAGCATTTCAAAAATCGCCCGACACTGGTCTAAAATTCTCACATTATCAAAATCAACTGTATGTTTGTTGTTGATGATATGTGTTGACAAAGCTAGTTTAGCCAAACCGGTTCAAAAGAAATAAAAATTAGCTCATGTTGTAAGTTAGCTGCGACCCATATTTTTCGAGTAAATGATGAAACAGAACACGTCCGCAACTTGAAGCAAAAACGACTCTCAGAGAAAAAATGCCCAGAATTGAAGCGTCGTCTTCAACTTCATTCACATTTCCAATTTTTATCCACAAGTCTTGTTTTTGTACATTGATTACTGCAAATTATATATGAAATCATGTTTATGCACTTCTGCAATCAATTTTTCGACAATATTACTCATATTATTTACAAATTTAGAAAATTATAATTATATTGCTCTTTCAAATGTTTTTTTGATTTTCTTTTGTTCTTATTTTTCTTTGGTTTTGTTTACAAATTGTATGAAATATAATAAAAGTGTGGTAGCATTGTTGAGAGAATTTTACTCTGAGAGTGAGAGCATAAGCAAAGTCGCTGGCAAAATAAAATAGATTCTATCTCACGACTGCTTTCAGCCGCGTCTTTTATATGCCAAATTGTATGAAGAAAAACGTCAAGCCCCAGTTCTGTTTCATCATTAATATGCTTCTGGGGGGTTATTATGTATTTGAAGTTTTCATATGAAAGTTGAGAAGATAATGGGATAATATTGGTGCCTTTTAGAAGATATGTAGAGAGACTCTTTTCTAAATAGCCCTGCGTCGGGAAATACCATGGATGAGAAAATCTTTAAGCGCAAATTTTTTATTTACATTTTCTTATTATTGTTCAATTTCCTACAACATAGGGAAAACTAAATTTGTTACGAAAAAATTTCTGTATACATATGTATATGCATATACATATATATGTACATATGTATATTGTTTTTCTTGAAATGTATTTTCTTTTTGCCATTTTTGGGAAAGAAGTTACATTTCAAATTTTGAAACGTCATCTCTTTGAATAAAGTTAACTTCTGGCTAAATGGTTTTGTAAAGAAGCAAAACTTTTCGTAATTTAATATTATGGTTCTACGCTAGAAGTAACATCACTGTTGGCAACAGCTGTCATTTGCCAATGTTTGTTCTTACAAAAATTTTGTAAGATTAAATAAATTTTTGACCAAACAGACGAAAAATGTTTGACATAGGGTGGTCACACTATGTTCACATTAGAGAATTTTTTTTTGCCGTCAAACAAATTTGCTTTCTGTAAATATTGTTTGCCTTCAAAAATATTTTATGGTCAGATTTACGGCAATCAAAAATTTCATGTTTTTGGTCAAATGTTTTACAAATCTGACCGTACCTTAACGGCCAATAAATGAGTGGATGATAATCACCCCCATTATGAATGTCGACGTCGACGTCAACACAATACTATAGTCGCCGTCACATTTGTATGCCGTCGACATCAACACAATGTCAGATCGGCATTAGCTAAAGGTATTGTGTTGACGTTGCCTTGTTATCGATAAAGTGAAGAACATAAATATCATCACTATAAATTTTTACGTTTTATTGATTTCTTTCTTTTATTTTAATAAATTTTATTGTAATTTAAAATATGTTTTTACTGTTGTGTTCAAGTGAGAGTTCTAATGAAGAAAATAATGAAAAACTCAAAGTTCAAAGAAAACTTTTGAGACAATAACTGTTTTTTTATTTTGCATTTAAGATCTCTCCGAACCTGTACGTAAGTATGTATTTATCTAATATAGACTCATTTAAAAATTTATACTTTAAAGAAGTTTTTTTCCTTACCTTTTGCCAACCATCACTGTCTCTAATTGGAGATCCAATAGAGTTTAGCTTTGTCTTGATTTCTTCCCATTCTTCTTTAAAATTATTACCACTTTGTCCCCTATGAAATCCTTTGGCTAACCTTGGATTTTTTTTCAAGTTGTATAAGCAATTCAAATTGCTTATTGGTAGTAATTTTAATTTTTTTTTTCATTTTAAAGATTTTTTTAAACACTAAACGGTGACAGTTCAAAATATGTATAGAGTCGTTAACAAAAACTTTGTCGACAAAACCAAAGCCAATCTAAGGCAATATCGCCGTTTTGTTGCCTTTAATAATGCCAAAATATTATCGGTTGTTATCGAAAGTTGGCAATATTGTCAACGCCAATGTCATTACTGATCTGTCGACGTCAAATGAGACAACATTGACATTCATAATAGGGGTGAATGTTTCATTTATTTTTAAAACTCGTTGAAATGAAAAATTTTGATTTTCATTGCAATATTAAATCAACATTAAATAGCCAACGTTGTGTATTTAAACTTGGTTTAAGTTATGCAAATTGAACATATGTTTTCGACTGCTTGTTCTTCTTGTTTGAAAAAAAGCAAATAAAATATTTGTGGCTGCTGACAAGTTGCATAAAATTTTGGCATCTTTTTTCGCTATTACCCTTTTAATCGTTCTGAAAGTTGCTCTTATTCTTTTAAAACATTTCAACAGTTCTTAATTATTCTTATTTATAGCTAAAATAATAATTTATTTTTTTTAGATTTTTCTTTATTTGCTCTAGTCAGCTGTTTTTTTGGGAAATTTGTGGGAAATTTTTTATATTACGTAGTGGTACCATATTTTCATCGTAATTAAATAAGAATTTTAACTTTGACTGAAAAAATGAAAGTATGTTTAAACGAATTTTAAATTTTTATGAAAATTAACTAAAACTATAATTAAATATCCACTCATTTATTGGCCATAAGAGTGGTAAGTGTCAGAGAACTGCACGATCACAGGTTTTCGTGATTTAGGTATACTCGTCTTAAATGCGGTTGCGGTGTGATCGCCACCGCATTGCTTTTGCTCAAGTATTCGCCATATCCGTACACAGTTGA
Source organism: Lypha dubia (assembly GCA_947311025.1). Lineage (NCBI taxonomy): Eukaryota > Metazoa > Arthropoda > Insecta > Diptera > Tachinidae > Lypha > Lypha dubia. The sequence goes on from OX371261.1 coordinate 83,522,070, forward strand.
GTATTGCTACGTTTGAGCTTCTAGCATACACAATCATATGCGTTCCCGGTGATTGCTCTGCCTTACGTTTTTTACACATTCGGCAGTCGTACTCATACTTAACGTACACAACAAAAACAATATTTGTATACGAACATGCGAGCACACTCATTGATGTGTGCTTTATCTGAAGTAAATACAGCGTTGCCACTGTGTAATTATACAAAAGCTGTAATAATTTGAAAAAAACATCTATGTATTTGTATATAGCTTTTGTGTTCTGCAAAAATTGCAGTAAATGTAAAATATTAGCGACGCATATACTCATATGAATGTACATAAGATGTATGTATGTATCTATGTGTAAATGCCGTATACCTATATCATGTTTTTCGCTTCTGTTGTAAAATAATAAAGTTGATAGTTAGGGCATTTATCGTTTCAGGTAACGAAATGCTACATAAAAACCCGTCTTGTTTTTAATGTTTATTTTATTAAACTCTCATAACACTTTCAGATTATTTTTCGGAATCGAAATTTGGTTTTTAATAATGCTGCGCACTTGCATTTTTCAATCTCAGTAGGAAAAATAACTACGCTGAAGAACAAATTAAATATTTTAGAATGAATTCTTGTATACAAATATAAGCAGATAGCGCCTTAAGAAATGTTTTGTGAAAGACTGATTCGTAAATATAATTTTCGGGTAATTTTGAATCTGTTATTGTGTAAGGATTAATCTTAAGTCTGGCATCACTGATTGTTTGTAGAGAAAACTTCCAAAAGCAAATATAAAAAAATAATAGAGTATGAAAAGACGAAATACTAAAAGTTTTGCTCATGCAGATTGCGATGTTTGTTGCTACTGGTTTTTGCGCTCATTGGTTTTATGTACGCAAACACCGCAAAGTAGCGAGCATATTATGATCGCATCAAATCTCTGTAAATAAACAGCGAGTCAAATCAACACCGCAAATTTTTTTATGCGTTGTTTAAAGTGCTCGGATGTGTAAATTATAGAGTACATATGCGGTGTATTTATGGTTGCGGTGTGATCGCGCCGTTCTCTGGTAAGTGTCGCTAATTACTATGATACCAAAGCCCGGCAAGGATCAAACAAAGGTTGAATCCTATCGGCCTATTAGTTTATTGGTGGCACGAAATAAGCCCCAATGAAATAAGCCCCAAATCGAAAAATGAAATAAGCCCCAAAAAATTTAAAAATTTTTTGTTTGGGGTTTATTTCATTTTTTTTTTGGGCTTATTTCATTTTTTAAAAATTTGGGGCTTATTTCATAAAATTTTTTGGGGCTTATTTCATTTTATTTGGGGCTTATTTTATATCCGTAAAATATATCTAAAATCCTTGCGCCCCGCCGTAGGCTGGTTATGCAGAGAATACTTTGAACGCGAAGCCGGTGTTCGATATACAATAGAGGATGAATTCCTTGCGGCCGGCCGTACGCCGGTTAGGCAGAAAATACTTTGAACGCGAAGCCTGTGTTCGATATACTATAGAGGATAAATTTTTTGCGCCCGGCCGTAGGCCGGTTATGCAGAGAATACTTTGAACGCGAAGCCTGTGTTCGATATACCATAGAGGATAAATTCCTAGCGCCCGGCCGTAGGCCGGTTATGCAGAAAATACTTTGAACGCGAAGCCTGTGTTCGATATACCATAGAGGATAAATTCCTAGCGCCCGGCCGTAGGCCGGTTATGCAGAAAATACTTTGAACGCGAAGCCGGTGTTCGATATAATTTAGAGGAAAAATTCTTGCAGTTTTTGGTAGTTGATTCAATGCGTTTTAATAATTAAAAATTCGTAGTGAAATCTATTTATTAAAGGAACTTCTGTAAAAGCTTTCACACTTGTTTATTTTGTAGATGACAATTAATTTATTCTGGTTAAATAAAACACGAAAATATATCAATATTTGATTTGTGATATTTGGTACCCTAAATAATATGCAGTCATAAGTATTCATATATACATATATGAACTTTACATATCTAAAAAATAAGTGTAAGTAAATCATTAAAAAGACAAATTTAACTATGGAAGGCAAAATAAAAAAACTATGTAGTTATTTTCTGCTCTCCTGTAAATTTTCATAGAAACTATTTATTTTCAGTTTTTGCTCCAATTTTAATTCAGCTTTTAAACTTTTAAATGTTTTTATTAAAATTGTATATATTTTGTTCGCAATTGTTTGTTTACTTTATTGAATCATATGTTTTTGTTTTCTACTGTTATCCACTAAAAATTTGCTCTCGGTCAGACAACTGTCACTTTACTCTCTCAATTGATGTTCTCTTTTGCATATTTATGTGTAAACGAACGAGTTTCATTAAAATCCCGTGTAAATTTGCACAAATTTGCGTTAACGAACAAACTTATTATAATAAACATAGCCTGTAGAATTGTATTATTATAGTACACTTTTGTAAAAAAAATATTTTAAAATATGTAGTTTAAATATTTACGACATTATGACTGTATGACTTGATATTACTAGCATTTTAATCCCCTAAATGTTCAAAAATTCTAATTTTTTGCACTATTTGAAGGTCGAAACGTCTAATAAATCCCAATGGTCCGACAACTTTAATAAATATCCAAAATTCAATCCTAAAATTGATACAAATAATAACGGTAATGACATTAATAGTGTGGAAGCTTTGAAAGTCGTTAATCATAAAGGAAAATCAGAATGTGGACAAAAGAAGTCGAAGCCATTTCAATATGATCAGTTCTCTGGAAATACAAAGTCGCGGGCTCAAAATCGTAATAATGTCTTAAGTAACGGCACAAGTTCTCCGCACTATCAAAACCATAACGAATGCTCAAGATTTTTACCATTTTTTGGAGGCAGTTCTTCACGGAATAACTCCAGTGAGAAATTAGATAAATGTGGTTCTTCAACATCATTAAACGAATTCTTTAAACAAGCTATCAATTCCCAAAAAAAAACCAAACCCTTCCATTTAATGATGCCTCAACGTCAGCAAAGTGCATACACCCCAAATATCAATATAAACGAAATACCTTCTGTTGATGAGTTGGAAGCTAAATGGCGCCAGAATTCATCTACTGGCGGCAGCGGTATTAATATTTCTGAAAATGCTTGTAACGATACCATCAATAAGGTCACTCGCGATTCAGATAATTTCAAAAGGCTTATTGGTCAGTTAAATAACTATTCAGTTCCCAAATGTGAAAATCAGAAGCAGCGAAATAACTATAGCAATACCAATATTAATAACGAAAATCTCAATAATTTAATTTTTAATCAACAATTACAACAGAGACAGTCTCTGCAACAGCAGCAATCAGCAGGATTGAAACAAATAAATCGTCTACATAATAATTTTTTATTACAACAGCAACAAACAGCTCTTGTTGCAAATTGGCAAATAAATGCTATATTAAGTCGACCAGAAGCACAAGTGTATTTGTTAGGGTTAGCCAAAGGTAATAAATTTCATACAAATTGTTAGTGACTTTAATATGCAAAATTAATTTTGACTTTCTTTTAGGTGATATCTCAAAACATGGCCTGTTAGTACAATTGGCAAATCCTCATTTACCTCAAAAGGAACGTGAAGCAATGACCGCAGTTCTTACATTTACCTCAGCACAACAGCAACAACAGCAGTTTGATGCATTTTCTAACAATTTAATAATGAATCAAATGCAAAATCTTCAAAATCTAGCTATTGTTCAACAGACTTTGGCAGCTCAACAGCAGCAGCGTCAGTCGAAAGCCGACAACAACAGTTTAACCACAACGCAGCCTATAAGTCAAGAAGAACTTCAGACCCATGCTAGCATTATAATGCAGAATGCTTTAATCAAACGTAAAATTGAAGAGCAAACGAACACATTAGGAGTTCAAAAATTTTTACAATTAAATGCAGCTGCTCAAGCGGCTAAACAGCAACATCAACAACAGATTCATTATCATAATATTAGTAGTTCTGGGAATCGCAATAATTCGAATATGAATCGCATAGCAAACGGAAGTCGTCGTCTTCAAGCACTTCAAAATTTATTTAGCGATTCCAATGGTACGGTCGATAATATACATCAGCAACAGAATATAAGTACCACAAATGTTGGAAGTAACATCAACAATACAAATTGTAGAAGCCATCGCAGTTCGTCTTTTCAAGACCAACGTAAACGTACTTCTGGCATCACATCGGTAGTACCTATTAAGTACGCGCCAGAAGTTGAACATCCATCTCAACAGAATCAACAAAAATGTCAATTAACGGACTCGGAACCGCATATGACTCATTCCATTCCAGCGCAACAACCAGCAGTTGTTTTTACAGAAAGTTCCAGTAAGTAGAATTTGCATAATAATTACGTTTATATATATGTATACATACACACACACACACACATATATATATATATAAATATATATATATATATGTATATATATATCTTTATTTATATAATTCTACTGTACGTGCCAGTGTACGGTTTGAATGCCTAATTTTAAGCAGTTGAATGCATTCGCAAAATATGAATATATTGTTGTCAACTAACATCATTCAGTAAAGCAAGCTTGCCTTGCTTGCTTCTGCTAAACACAAACAAAAGCAGTGAATGCATAGCGAATGGTGCGAATGGTTTCTTTGACACACCTAACACAGCACTCAATATCAATAAATGTGAGACAAAAAGTATGAATGGCATCAATACCAAATAAAAAAAATTGTTTTTTTTTTTGTAATAAAACTGTTATTTAATTTTTTTTATTTACTTAAAATGCTGTATATTACAAAAAATATTTTTTTTTATAAAAATAAAATTCATTTTTGATTTAAGAAAATAAAGAAAAATAAAATTAGATTTCAGACTTCAACTTTGGTGACGTTTTTATACATTATTTTATTAAGAAACTATAATACTATTAAATTTATTCAAAAAGTACGTAACGTAAATTTATATACTACTATAAGGAATAACAAAGGTAATGACTTCTAGTATGATTTTATATTGTTTTCCCTGATTTTTGGTAAAATAAATAAAAAATTCTTATATTACTTAAGTTTGTTCATATTTAAAAACAGAATTTAAAAATAAGATATTGTTCACTGACTTTGGGCGTAACCGATTTCGTTTTTCCGTAATTAAATTACCTGCTGCAGAAAAAACTCGTTCTGATTCAGAGCTACTTGCAGGGATAGCTAAAATTTTTTTAGCAAATTTAGACAACCTGGGGTATTCTGTAGCGTGATGGTCCCACCATTCTAAAGAATTGAAATTGGGAACAATATTTACATGGCAAAATGAATACGGATTTACTTCTTCGGACACGTTTTCTTCTATTGTTAGGTTGGGACTGTTTATGAAATCCGAAAAAAACAATTCAAATCCACTTTCTGCTGTATTTGCAGTATGTATTACACTTCTTTGGTATAATAGACAGTCTTGATCATCTAAAATTTGTGAAACACAAAAATTTTTTACCTCTCTTAGAACTTCTCCTTCCAAAGTGCGATTTGTAGGGGGATACAAAAAACAAGCAGCATATTGGTATATACTCATATTGGGAATCCATTTGCAATCTATTTGCTTTAAAATGTTTGACTTGAAATGAGCTATAGGCGGTGAATCAGAGCTTTTAAAAGCGCATATATTTTGAATACTTTTAATTGACAAACATATATAGTTTATTGTTACATAATTAGAGCCTTGTAACTTTTTACTTATTATGTCAAAGTTTTCAAGAAGATCTACAAGTGCAGTGAGCGTTGAAAAATTGATTTCATCAACTCTATTCATTTCGCCGTTTTTTGCAAGAATTTCTTGAACAGAAACCCAATTGTTGAAAATCGATTTAAACAAATTATAATAGGAGTTCCAGCGAGTTATGCAATAGTTTTTTAACGAAGTCACCAACATATGCTGCAAATTACATTTCTTAAAATATTTAACAAGCTTTTTGCAAGAACTTATCATTGGCTGCAATTCCGTAGTATCGTCAAAAGCAGTATGTAGTACATTATTAAATAAATGGTTTGAACAGTTAAGCCTTGTATAATTTTTTAAAGCTTTATTAATATTTGCTCCTCTGTCAGTTACGAATTTAATATTTTCTAAATTATTAACGTCAAACTCACTCAAAATACATATTAGTTTACCCAATATATTTTCTCCTGTGCAACTCTGAAAATCCATTGACTTAACACCCCGGACAATATTTTTTAGTTCCGAGTTCTTGACGAAATGAAACGTAGCACACAAAAAGTTTCTTTTTATATAGTCGTCGGTCCACAAGTCAGTTGTTATTGATGCCACTTTATTAGTCACAGCTTCTTTAACATCTTTTTTGATTTCATGCCTCTTTTCCTCTGCCTTTTTTTGTATACGATTTGATATCGTAGTAGGATCTGGTATTAAATCCAATACATCCGTATGACACCCATATTTTGATCCTATATTAATAAGAGCTTGTGCTAACTTTTTAAACCCGCTGCCACTAACGGTAGAAAATGGACGACAATCTTCCACCACCCATTGGGCGCACACATTTATAAAGTCTTGTTTATCAGCGGTAGAAACTGTTTTTAATTCAATATTGCAATTTTGCTGCAAGTAACATTTATGGCGGACTAAATTTGATGTTTGTTTCCCTTTGTATTTCAACAAGTGATTACACTTTTCACAATAAACAAATCCATTGACTATTTCATAATTTTCATTTTGAATAAGAGAAAAAACCTTCCATATTTTACTTTTATTATTGTTTGGAATTGTATGAAATACACTTGCATTTATTTTTTGTAAAATTTCTTCACTCTGCATGTTTTTAACATTAAAGGCAACGAATACTGAACGAATGGTACGAATGTTTTTTATTGTTTTATGTGCCATCACATTTTTCATTGCTTGACATGTAACGGCACTATAAAAGCAATGTGCCAAAAAGGCAGTCAGTGAAAACAATGAATCAATAGCAAGCAACATCATTAGTTGTTTTTATTGAGAGAGTGAATGGCAAAAGCAGTAAATTTATGAATGCTCAATAAGAGTGAATACTTTTATTCCGCTCTCTGGTACGTGCGTTGTAACTGAACTCCTCCTTAACGGCTGGACAGATTTGCATAAATTTTTTTGTATGCGTTTGGGTGGCGCCCCGGGTGGCTTAGATTTACAATTCGGTGCAATTGGACAAAGGGGCGTGGTACCGTACCTCTCATACAAACCACATTTTAAAAATTTATTATTTCTGCTCCTGATAACGGTATTTGAACAAAATTTGGTAAGTCGGTTTGGTATGCATTTCTTAAGTGCTGCTGCAAATATGGGCGGGATTAGACAAAGGGGCGTGGTACCTCCCATACAAACCACATATTAAAAATCTATTATTTCTGCTCCTGATAACGGTATTTGAACAAAATTTGGTAAGTCGGTTTGGTATGCATTTTTTTAGTGCTGCTGCAAATATGGGCGGGATTGGACAAAGGGGCGTGGTACCTCTCATACAAACCACAAATTAAAAATCTATTATTTCTGCTCCTGATAACGGTATTTGAACAAAATTTGGTACGTCGGTTCAGTGTGAATTTTTTTAGTGCTGCTGCAAATTATAGACGGGATTGGACAAAGGGGCGTGGTACCTCTCATACAAACCACAAATTAAAAATCTATTATTTCTGCTCCTGATAATGGTATTTGAACAAAATTTGGTATGTCGGTTTGGTGTGCATTTCTTAAGTGCTGCTGCAAATATGGGCGGGATTGGACAAAGGGGCGTGGTACCTCTCATACAAACCACAAATTAAAAATCTACTATTTCTGCTCCTGATAACGGTATTTGAACAAAATTTGGTACGTCGGTTTGGTGTGCATTTTTTAAGTGCTGCTGCAAATATGGGCGGGATTGGACAAAGGGGCGCGGTACCTCTCATACAAACCACAAATTAAAAATCTATTATTTCTGCTCCTGATAACGGTATTTGAACAAAATTTGGTATGTCGGTTCGGTGTGCATTTCTTTAGTGCTGCTGCAAATATGGGCGGGATTGGACAAAGAGGCGTGGCACCACCCATATAACCCAAAAATTTAAATCGCCATATCTTGGGCATTTTTTTACCTACGTCCATGATATTTGGTACATATGGTATTGGCATAATTTGGAATACATACCGGGAGAAAAGTGGATGGGACCACGATCCGTTTTAGGAAAATTAAAAATCGTAATATAGTCTTAACTACTTGACCGATCGTCACAATAGGATATATAAATACTTTTAATTTTATTTTATAACGAGGGGGTAGCGAAGAACACCAGGATCAGCTAGTATATATATATATATGTATATATATATATATATATTAGGCTTTTGCACTAAGTACATTTAAATTCAAAAACATTTGCTTTTTTAAAAATTCTCGAGAGTAAATCCAAGTACAAAAGGGGATCAAAGCAAGTAAATACAAAACGGAAAAAAAACAAACACAACATTTATTCTCTTTATACGCTCAGAGTATTTGTATTTACTCATTCTTATTCACTATAAGTAGAGTAAAGTAAACATTTTTTTTGCTAATATTCTGTAAGTATTTTGCAAGGTTCTTATTTTACCATGTGGGTATTTTAAGTATTTTCTTAGTTTTTATCTTTAGCATCAATTTAGCAGTTAATTTTATGGAATATACATATGTACATACCTATCTAAGTATATACAACTATTGATATGTTGATAATTTGACCTTAACATCAAATTAAATAAAAGCGAAATTTCATACAAACCAAATAAAACTTACAAAAATACTCGAGTATTTTAGTAAATAGTTTAAGTAGTGCTTGTCTTTACTTAATGTGCTTGGTTCTTATTATGCTTAGTTCTTACATGCTTTAATACTTGCTGTATTTATTTCGTACAAGAACAGTATTTATTGTGTTTGTTTCTTATAATAGAAAACAGAAGAAGGTATAGTAATGAGAGGGTATAATAAAACAAATACACGAAAAAAAGAGAATGCATTTAAGTATTTGTTTTTTGTACTTTTATATATATATATATATACATATATATCTATATATATATACATATATATGTATAAATATATACATATATATTATATTATTATTAGGAATAAATGTAATTATTATTTGAACTGTAATCTATACATCTTTATATATATAATTCTACTGTACATGCGTTGTAACTGAACTCCTCCTAAACGGCTGGACCGATTTGCATAAATTTTTTTGTATGCGTTTGGGTGGCGCCCCGGGTGGTTTAGATTTACAATTCGGTCCAATTGGACAAAGGATATATAATAGGATATATAAATACTTTTAATTTTATTTTATAACGAGGGGGTAGCGAAGTACACCAGGATCAGCTAGTATATATATATATTAGTGATGTTACGAATACTCGTATTCGACTATTCGCCTGTTTTAAGATATTCGTATTCGTATTCGCCAAATTCAAGCGAATATTTTTCGAATAATTTTCCCATACATTTTCCAAAAAAATCATACAAAAGTTTAAAAAAAGTACATACAATTTAAAAAAAATATATTAATTTTAATAAAAAAACCCATTGTATTTCACGCAGAGTAAGAAAAACGAAATCTGAAAGTATGTAAGTAAAATAATTAAAAAATGTTCTGTAGAGGTTTTCAAATTCGGCATCTTAATGCAATAATAATGTTAAATCACAAATTTTTTTTTTATTTATAGTTACTAACGCAAAGGCAGGGATTTTTTGCAATTAAATTTGAAATATAAACCTCAAAAGAAATATTCGTATTCGTATTCGGCGAATACGGTTTTAAATATTCGTATTCGTATTCGCGAATATTAAAAATTGATATTCGTAACATCACTAATATATATATATATTAGGCTTTTGCAAAAGTACAAAAAACAAATACTTAAATGCATTCTCTTTTTTTCGTGTATTTGTTTTATTATACCCTCTCTTTACTATACCTTCTTCTGTTTTCTATTATAAGAAACAAACACAATAAATACTGCAAGAATGATAGAAAACAAGATTACGCCATCCCGAATTCAAAAATTGTGTTTTCTGCGCATGTTGGTCAAATGACGTCACGAAATTATTTGACATTTAAAAGTTTAGTCAACATGACAGTGGGACATTTTCTTGTTTTTTTTTTCTTTAAAAATTATATGAGAAAATTGTTTTTATTTTGTTTTTGTTTATTAATGTATAACGTTATGAAAATGATCAAATATTGAAAGAATATATAAAATTTATTTTATATACATAAAAAAGTCCATTGCTGCAAAAAATTTGTAAATAAATATTAATTTTTTTCCCAAACCTTTTGCAAAAATTTAAGAATTTGTTCATAAATTTTAAAACGTTTTTATGTTAGGAATTTTTACTTTAATATTGGATTTTTCGCTAAGAATTTTCAATTTATGATTATTCTAGAGACTTGAAGTATAAATTAGCTGAAAAAAAAATTAACTTTTTCGGAATTCTTGTAAAATTTTTATATTAAATCCTACCATAATATGACATCCCTTTTTTCAAAAAAAAAAAACTTAAAAGTCTTAAAAAATGTTCAAATATTTATTGTGACAAAAAAATTCTAATATTTTCTGATTTTAGTTTTTTATTTTACTTAGTTTTCTTTTTCGATAATTTGTATTTTGTATAATTTCCGCATTAAGTGTTCTTATTCTAAAGAACATCCTACATCTAAAAAAGAGTTTTTTTACTTCATCACTTTCTTTAATGTTCTTTGCTTCCTCTAAATGTTTTTTAAGGTATTTACTTGTAGCAAGTAATTTGTCGCCATTTAGTTTCATAAAAACTTCATCGCAAGATTTAAGGCTATCCATTAGCGAGCCTGATGGCTTACTTAAACCACCTTCACTTAAGTGATTAACCCATGAATATGACGTGTCTTCTTGAGGTTTAATGGCAATACTAGGGTCTTTACTTTTTAATTTGTGACAAATATAACCCGCCAAATTCTCTAGACCATCACAGTTCAGGTTCTCCAGCTCTTTTTCGTGATTTTCTTTTTGCAATTCTTCTTGTTCTATGTTTGTAATAACGGTCTTAAATATTTTGCCTGTTCTAAATCAGGAGTACTGTCTACCTCTACATTTGCACTAGTGCCTTAGATCCCTTCGTTGTACCCCAGAATATAGGATGGAAGTCTATATTTGAATTCTTGACGATCGGGATGGTCATGGAGGCCTCCCTTAGATCCTTAAGTTCATTATACAGCAATATTAAAGCATTGTTTGATTGAATAATTCCTGTTAAGTAAATAAATTACATTCTGGTGAAATATTTTTAGAAGTTTAAATTACATTGAATACCTTTTTGAAATGGCAGAAGTGTATTCCTTCCAATAACACGTATGTCTGACATCATTTTTGTCATATTATTCAATATTTCTTTTTGTATTTCTAGTGACAAACCGTATGCGTGTAATCGCTCCCTTGTATCTTGTCGTGGTACCCTTGAATTCATAACATCAAACCAGTCATTTGTCTATTAAATAATTTATATAAAAATTATTGTCCTAATAATTTAAAAATTGGAAAAGGGCCTTACTAGTTTGAAAAATTGGCTACATTCACTCCAATTTTCGTTACTCAAATAACCTAAACTGGCAGCACGATTAATAGATTGAGCAACTGTATGTGAAAAAAGTTTGGTAGCCAGTTTAACCTTCTGTCTTTCAGCTCCTGCAACACTTAAATTATGTGTTGATATTTTATGGGTTATCTTTAAGTCGTTACTTTGAAGAGATAAAAGATTTAAAATTATATCTTTTTTAACTTCTTTCTTATCAATGATGTATCCACTGTCAATAAAATGGTTTCTTAATAGTTTGATCATGTGTGGGACATCACTGAACACGAATATTTTTTTGTCGTCGTACAAAAACCTGTAAGCTTAGAAACACATTAATTACTATCTAATATAGGCTAAATTGTATAAAACGCACCAGGGCTTATTAAAATCAACTTCAAGTTCGTTAAATAGTTTTCTAATTCCACCACCTAAATCGCAAACAATTGCCACAATTATGAAGCCACACTGCTTCATAGTCTTCAATATATCAAATAATATTAGTTTTGTCATTTGACAATCAAAATTATAAAATATTGGTTGCTTCCATTTTGCCACTAAACCTATTAATGAAATAGAAAAACTTCTGTAAAATTTTTTTAAATTGCAGATGAAGCTAAATCACCTCTCAACAAAGCCACCTGGACATAATTTACTGGTTCTAACAAGGAGTCTGTTGTCTTGTCATAGCAGTACTTTTTTTTACCTTCATTTCATCAAAACTTAAAACACATAGCTTTTGCGTTTCTGAAAGTTCATTAGCTGCAGACAATAATTTTACAACAGGCTTTAAAATACCTGACGATACATCTAATTTTTGTGCCCATCTTTGTAGAGTTCTCACCGAAGGAAGTGGAAATTTTTTTCTTTTTAACAATCTGTAAGCTTTAGCACTTGGAGAGTACAGAGTGATTGAGTGGGCAATATCTGCTGCTGTAAAGTTTTGCCTTTTGTCACCGTTTTTCATTTTTTTTATTTGTCCTTCAGTGAACATACGTGTTAGTGCTTTTTCGAGATTTGCGTTTGAAAAACTTAACCTTTGAAGTCTTTGAGACATATGTTTTATAGTTATCTCAGATTGGCTTTTTTCCATTTTTAAAATTGCATTCTCCTGACGCAATGTATCTCTAAAAACGATTATAATTAAATTTTTGTAAACTTTTAGAAATTTTCTGATAAATCGATCAACACGAGGACATTGCCTTGAAATAAGCTCAAAAACAATGTTAGTATATTTCCAAAATAAATTAACTAATTATGTATTTAGAATTTCAAATTATCTTAACATGAAACCACAGTTTTTGAGCTCTATAAAAAATTTGGAGTTAATACCCTTTTGTTGATCAAACCCGATATGTACATTTCGACTTCTAATTTTTGTATGTAAAGTTCCAAACTATCTTCGTTTGTGTCAGTTTCAGTATTTTTTGATTTAAATTCATGCGGTTGTATTTCCATTTCAATTGCGATAGCACTGACCTCTATTGTCGGGACTGCTCCCGGTTTTAATGTAGCGTATCACACAAGTCTATTATGCTTGTATAGTGAACACAACGAAAACAATAATTAAGTATCAATAACATTTCTTTTGTTCTATGCATGGTGCAATGCAAATTGCTTATGAGGAACTATTTGAGTGACACATTTCTGTTTGATTGAAATTGTAAATACAAAGTACATGATTGGTCAAACAGAAATGTGAATATGATCCTTCATGGTACTGAAAGAGAAGAATGATAAAATTGTATGTTTAGAATAAGTTAGAAAGCTTAAGATTTATTTTCATAAGTAGTATATAAGACCAAACAAAATCATAATAAAACAGACTTTTAATTTGAATGATAAATCGGCTATTCAGCCTTGTTTTCTTTTTAAAGTTTCAATCTTTTGGCAGTTCCTTTGAACGCCTACCAAATGAGCTGTGCCCCCCTCAGCTGTATAAAATAAATACAGGGGTTGTAGGGAATTAGAAAGTTAACAACATAAAACCTTTACAAGTTGCTCTGTTACTAAATCCTATGCGTAATAATTAAATAATGAACTGCACAAACAACAAATACGAATAACTTACCCATTTCATATTTTAAATTTCTTTCAAAATCGTCCGGTTTAAAATGTAAAGAGCAAATTCTCTCCCTATGTATTTTAATGGAGTCTGGCCGATTGCAAAATGCTATGCAAAGCTTCATTTGCTCTTTATTGTTCTTTGGAAAAGAATAAAAGGACACGGCTAAAGTAAAAATTTATTTAAAACAAGCACAACATTAGGTTTTAGTACATTTGCTCACTTGATTTTTTACCATCGTTTTGCATACACTTGCCCACTGCACACTTTATGTTTACAATTTACTTCAACTTTTTAAATGAATTTATTTTGCACTTACGGCTTTTAAAAACACTTCACACACGATTTGTATAAAACTTATAATTTTTTTACACTATATTTTAACAACTTTTGTACAAAATTCTTTGTTATTTACGAAATCCAATAAATAAATGTTTGGAGAACTGTCAAAGTAGTTTTAGTTGCAGGGTTACCATGTCTCGAACAACATATAGATTTTTGCGGGGAAATTAACAACTAAACTAAAATATGTATATTGACTTCTTGGGCTTTATAATTCGGTTTTTAACGAAGAAACATTTTTAAACGCGCTCTCATAAAATACAGAAGCGAACGCTAAAGCGCATTCATAGAAGGTGATGTTTTTTATGTATGATTTTTTTTATGTGTGATCATCTTTTATGGCTGAAAGCTTGTTAAAAATAAACAAAAAAGAGATAGAAATTTTTTAACGCTCATTTTTAGTTAAGGAATTATAGGCGTTTAATCTTTAAATGTTAATTTATGAATAACCTCTGCAGTATTTATTATTAGTTGAATAAAATATTTTTTACTATCACACATTTTAATATAACACGCAATAAATTTTTCACTATTGATAAAACTTCTTATTGATCCAACTAATTTTTTTAATGAAGATTTTAAAATTGACAATTTAGGTTATTGTTTAAACAAAAATGGTTTATTACAGGAAATTTGAAAACAAATTTGTATTCAAATGTGCACAGAAAAAAATATTTTTCAATAGAAATTCCCGGTATCCAATAAATTTGTTTTCAAATTTCCTGTAATAAACAATTTTTGTTTAAACAATAACCTAAATTGTCAATTTTAAAATATTCATTAAAAAAAATTAATAAACGTTATTGAAAATCTTGTCTTTTTTAATAACGTACCTTAATCCAAAAAATTTTCATCTATTTTTTTCTGTGCGGTATGAATAGCATTTGTATCAATAGACACCTTTCGATGGATATATGTATAACTAATTTAGTTTGCTTAATCTATTAAGTAACAATTACAGAAAAAGTGGTTGTTTACAAATTTTTGTAATTTTTTAAAGAATTTCATTTTATTTTTCAAAGAAGTTCACATTAATAACTTTAGTGTTCTCAATGATGCTTTAAGCAAAAATAATAAGCAAATAAATTTCTATATTTGAGTGTTAGGAACTGTGTTTATAGCTCCCCAAGTTCTTCTAAAAATGCATTTTTATGCAAAAATGCCAGCTCATTATATTGATATTAGTTCCAAATTTATTATTTTCATGTTGTTGCTTCTAATTGAATACACATATTGAACATACATATTATATGACATTCATATTCAACTTCCAAATGTATAATATTCTTATTTTCAATCATTAATATTAATCATACAAATAAAATTTGTAAACACAAAAACATCCTTAAATAATTTGGAAATACGTAGAATAGACAACCCTTGCATGGGTCAAACTACGTCATCTAACGGGAAATCATGCGCATGGCGTAATCTTGTTTTCTATCATTCTTGAAATACTGTTTCTGTACAAAATAAATACAGCAAGTATTAAAGCATGTAAGAACTAAGCATAATAAGAACCAAGCACATTAAGTAAAGACAAGCACTACTTAAACTATTTACTAAAATACTCGAGTATTTTTGTAAGTTTTATTTGGTTTGTATGAAATTTCGCTTTTATTTAATTTGATGTTAAGGTCAAATTATCAACATATCAATAGTTGTATATACTTAGATAGGTATGTACATATGTATATTCCATAAAATTAACTGCTAAATTAATGCTAAAAATAAAAACCAAGAAAATGCTTAAAATACCCACATGGTAAAATAAGAACCTTGCAAAATACTTACAGAATATTAGCAAAAAAAATGTTTACTTTACTCTACTTATAGTGAATAAGAATGAGTAAATACAAATACTCTGAGCGTATAAAGAGAATAAATGTTGTGTTTGTTTTTTTTTTTTTTTTGTTTTGTATTTACTTGCAATGAACGTTTTTGTACTTAGAATTACTCTGAGAATTTTTAAAAAAGCAAATGTTTTTGAATTTAAATGTACTTAGTGCAAAAGCATAATACACACGGTAAATACACGTTGTAGCGCATACACGCATACACATTTACAGCTGTCAGTGAGTAATCATTTTAAGTTTAAATCGAAATTTATAAAAGTAAATATGGCTGCAGCTTTGAGAAGAAAATCATCATATGCAGAAAAAAAATCATATATTATGAGAAAATCATAAATTTCTTTTTTAGTACAAAATTTTATTTAAAAATTATAACTTTATGTTTTTTCTTTAAAAAAAATTGTGACAAATTCGTATAAAACAAATACATATTTTACAATTGTTTGAAAATTAAAAATTTTTGAATACATATCTTAAGGGTTCTAATATAAAAATTATTTTTGTCATTATATGAAAAGTAGAAAATAACAAACATGTAAGTATAAGAAAAATAAAGTTTTAGAGCAACATATTTTATTTAAAACTTTATTTTTCTTATACATGTTTGTTATTTTCTACTTTTCATATACATAATGACAAAAATAATTTTTATATTAGAACCCTTAAGATATGTATTAAAAAAAAAAATTTTTCATTTTCAAACAATTGTAAAATATTTGTTTTATACGAATTTGCCACAATTTTTTTTTAAAGAAAAAACATAATTTAAATCCCTGAAGAGGCTACCCATTGTTGGTAGCGAAATATCGGAATAAAAAACAATTGTTAATTTTTATAAAATACATCTTTAGCTCTAAAAATAAGAATTTAAATCTTTAAAAAAGATCAAAGGAAAGTAAGAAAAACTAAAAATTATAACTATAATTATATTTAAATATTTATTGTTTAAAGCATTTACAGCGACACGTGTACTTATGTACATATTTTTATATGGTGAAAAACCATATTTTCGCTTAAAATGAACTTATTTGCGCTTTTTTTTGCGCAATAATATATATTTGCATCAAGAATAATCATCTATATAATTGGCTCTTTACTTATAGGCCGATTTTGTAAAAAAATTTCGTTTCTAAACGTTTTAAAATTGTATGAAAAATAACAAAAATTCGTTTCAAAACATAATTTTTCCATAAAAGTTTCAAAACGAAAAAAACGTTTTAGTTTACAAAATCTGCCCCTTTTACAATTATACATACTCACATTGTATGTATGTCTGTCAAATTTATTTAAAAAAAAATCTTGTCTTGGAATTGAAAAAAATCTTGTTAATGATGGGTTTTATACACATTTCGTTACCTGTAAGAAACATACACATAAAATGTAGGAAAAACCTAAACTGCTCAAAAATCCGATAGACAATAATTAAAAAGTCTTAAAAATAATTGCTTGCGAAACCACAGAAAGGGTAAGCAGGCCAAATACTTTTGGATATTTTTTGTGAATGTACATTCATTCACACCTACAGATGATGTAAATGTCATCATTAGGTTCACTACAGTATTTTCGGGCTTGCCTTCTTATTTTAGAATTTTCGTCCCCTTCTTGTTATAAACGTACAAGAGAACAGTTACATACAAAACATACCTAAATGTATTTGTTGTGGCTATTGCTTATTTAAACTGAAATTTATAAAAATTATTTTACGTTGTTTGTTGTATCATGGGACCAAACTGCGTGATGCCGTAATAATATATGCAAACAAACAAACAGCTCATTTTAATACATATAATATACTCGTACATGTATGTATATGAATCAATCCTTCAAGGCCAAATATGATTGATATTTTACTCAAAAATAAAACACACCATTTTAATAAACATTTAAAAAATATTCTGGTTACTTTTATTCTTATTTGGTTACGTTTTTTAAAGATTTTGACTCCAAAGACTTTTTTTTCGTTGCAGCAATGAATAAATCAAACGAACCACTGTTGTCATAAAATAGAGCGTGCGCAAAGCGCCGCTCAATATGCGCAATGCGCAGCGCAAAGCGCTAGACAAAAAATATAAATGCGCATTGCGCAAAGAGCGGCGCTAACAAATCGAATGCGCTTGCGCTGCGCATACTAATTGCTCCTTTTTTTTCGCTCCGCTCTTTGCGCTTGTGCGCATTTTTAATACGCTTGTAAGAAGTGCGCAATGCGTAAGGAGCAAAAGGAGTGCGCAAATCCGAACTCTGTGTATAAATGAAAAGTAATATTATCAAACTCTTAGTAATTTTGAATTTTCATTAATTCAATAAAACTGAACTTGAGCCTGATAATATTACTTTTCATATATATATCAATATAAGTTCAAATAATAATTACGTTTATTCGTAATAATAATAATATAAAAATATTAATTCCGCTTGGGCACGAGCTATAAATACCCTAATAACAAGGGTCACAGTAATATGTGAATTTCCCTAATATAGAGTAAAAATAACAAAAACGTTAGAATACAAAGTAGAATACTTTGATGATAACGGACATATTCATATATTTCAGTTGTTTTCATAACAAAAATTTAATTATAATAATAAAAAAAATATTAATAATACTAATAACAATAGTAATACGAGTAACAGTTTTTATTCCGATTCGGAACTACTAGATGAATCTAAGGTGTAAGGTGCACAATTTGCTGACAAAAGTTGTAAAATATCATTATCGACATGCTTCTTTTTTGAGTTGCCTTGTGTTTTGCGTAAATTTGAAATCAAGTGTTCTGATGAACAGAAAAGCACATGCATTAAGTCCTCCATTGTATTTAATCGGGATGTCTTTTTATTACATTTTATAAAATTAAATTTGTTATTATCGGGGAATAATTCAATCAATTTATTTTTAACCATATTAAATATGATTAAAGCTACGTTCACATTTATCAAATATTTGTCGAAAAAAACGTAACCAAGAAAAAAACTAATAATTTATTCCCTTTAATTCCAATATTTTTTTAATTTTGGGTTCGAATTTTTTAAAAACTGTATAAAAATACTCTTTTGGAGAAGAATTAATTTAATTTTGTAATATAAAAATCGTGTTAAATGACTCTATCCCTAAGCAAAACTATTGGTTACGTTTTTTTGGGCAAATATTTGATAAATGTGAACGTAGCTTATGTTGTGAATTTTTTATTCGAACTGAGTGATATTTAATCAAAGAATTTTTTTATTTTTCAGGCTTAAGTTCGTTTTCTCTTAATATAATTTTGTTATAAATTAAATTATTATTTAAATTAGAAAGAAAAATCTAGTGGCTCTTAATATTTGAACAGACAAAGAAAAATTAGACTGCGCGGTGGGTTGAACCAAAGACTATAAATATATAAAGATATTGCACGTAGAACATTGAATAAAAACAAAAATTTTTTGCGTTTATAGATGTTGTGGGGGGAAGTAGCAAGAGATAAGACCACAAAAATTTTAGGCATACATACATATGTACGTACATAAGTATGTATGTAGTAATAATTTTGTCAAGTTTATTTTGTTGTTGTTTTTGAAACATTTTTGTTTTTTTTTTAACTCTACTAGAAATTATTTTCCACAGGAATTATGGTTTCTTTTTTGTTGTTTACACATATAAATGATGCTTATTGAGAAATGTGTTTGTGTGTGTGTTATATTTCTTGTGCAAAGCACATTCATTAACAATATTATCAACTAAAAGCAGTTTCATGTTTTCATATAAATCATGTGCAAATAAACAGTGCAAAGCCAATGCGACCGATTTCTATGGCTGTAGGGTAAAATTACGTTTTTTGTTATTGTACTATTGCATTTATGTTGATTCGCACCGAACTATGTATACTCATTTGTTTTAAAAATATTTTATTTTAGAATTTTCAATTGTATATGTAGTTAGAATATCTACATATGTATGTATATGCATAAATCAAATAAAACGTGCGCTTATCTGAGTTCGAAAACCATAAAATTTATTATTTTGTTTACAAAACTATTATAAAATTTATTAAAATCTTAATAATAATAATAAGTTTTAAATGTAAACGCAAAATTCAAATAACGGTAAAGTAAAGTCTGTATGCCAGCTATGCATGGTTGTCAATGTAGCGGTTTTTAATGCCCAAAAAGTCGTTTTTTTGGCCCAGCGCATTCTCAAAAGCACCCCCCCCTCCCAAAATTGCTCTTTTTATATACTTACATACATATGTATATATATTAATACACATATATATACATATGTATATACTTTTATATATCTTGTCCCGTTGCTATAGTCTTTCAGAGAGGAGAAAGAAAATTGTTTTATAAATAGCAGAGTTATTAACAGATTTCCAAAAATAAATTTATGAGACCCAACTGCAGGCAACACCTTTCAAACAAAACAATAATTTTGAAAATCTGTTTATAAATGACCAAGTTATTCAAAAAGCAATTTTTTCTATTTCAAATTCAAAATAATACATACATATATAGCCTATATTTCAAGTTATACACTGTTAACATATCTGCGCGAAATTTCATTTAAATCGGTCCAGTAGTTTCGGAGATTAGCGAGAACAAACATCGTGACACTTTATTTTTATATGTATGTATATGTATATAAATTTCCAATTTTAAATAATATTAAATTCGGTGCGAATCGATGTTCTTGCAATAGTACAACAATAAAATACATAAGTATATTTGCCATTCAAATAAGAATCAGCGACATTAGCTTTACGTATCTTATGTCCACATATATTGTGCGATTACAAAACGAGCCTTTGCTTCAAAAGCGTCATAATTCAAAATATGTCATTTTTGAGCTAATATATAATTAACTAATCGCGATATCAATTTTTATATTGTGCAAAATTTTCATACAAATATGAAAGATATTTGTATTTTATTATTCTCTTGGGAGAAGAATATTTTGCCATTGATTTATATGTAGGTAAATTCTAGACTTTAAATTCGTTTCCTGCCAAACAAGCTTTTTTGAATTATGACTCTATTGCAGCAAAGGCTCGAAAAGTTTTTTGTTTGTTTATATGGAATCTTTCGTTTGTTTATTAAATGTACACACATGCACACATACTTGTGTATGCAAAGACACAAACGTACACATGTATACATATCTAAATGAATAGTAGAGACATGAGAATAATAAATTCTCTGAGAAAATAAATGACTCTCTTGAAAAAAGTGGTTTTAGCAGCGTTGTCAACTTGGTGCGTTTCGCACCTTTTTTGGTTCTTTTCTAAATGTTTTGTGCGAAAAATATCTGAGTTGGTGCGTGGTGGGCTTTTTTTTTAATTTTGGTGCGTTTTTTTAATTTTGGGTGGCTCCAAAGCATATTAAACACAAAAGAATTTTGTACAAAAAATACAACTGTTTGAATATCATTTCATTCAATTGTGTACAATTTTTACGTTCAATTTTACAGACCATAATAAGAGCAACCATTAATGATGTTTAAGAGGTACCAAAACACATTCGCAAAAACCGTTAAACCGTCTTGTTGTTATAGATAATTTGTAACATTTCATTATAAGAAATTTGTTGTCCCTTTTAGATTTTCAGAGTACCTAATTGTTTTTTGTCGTAAAAGTTGCTGTCAAGTCTGTTAAAGAGCTTAGCAAAAACAAAGTATTCTCGAGACTAGCGATCATTGTTCGATTTTTATAAAATGCATAAAAAATGCGTTTATATAAAGTGTTGTAACACTAAAATTAATAAAATTTCTATTTACCAAAAAAAAATATTTAAAGTTAGTATCAATAATGGAGTCTAAAAAAGGAAATCATAAGCGAAATACAAAAAGATTTGGGAATCACAATGTGAGTTTAAGCAATGAATTCGGCCTTGTCCAAATAATAACATAAAAGCAAGATGTTATTGCAAATGCGATATTACGCCTAAATATCCAACCTTGTTCGGCATGCTGGAACACGGAAACACATTGCAGCTTTAAGCCCATTTAGCTACAAACGACATCAAGAACCAAAATTGTAGAAAATGTTTTATCCCATTACAAATATGATATCATGCCATTAGCAGTACAATTTGAATCCGATGTCGAAATATTATCTATCTAGTATTCAAAATCGGTGGAGAATAATTTACTTCATGCAATGGCACAATATTGTATCAACATTAGAATTTTGGATTTTGTAAAGACGTAAAATTAATTCAATAAAAAAAAAATCTGAACTTGGTGCGTTTTTTGTTGAATGGCGCGTTTTTTTCTTCATTTTGGTGCCTTTTGAAATTTCAAAGTTGACAACGCTGGGTTTTAGTACTAAAACCACCAGCAAATTAAGCATTTGCCGTACAATGTATGGCAGTGTTACATCTTCATATATTTATAGTCTTTGGTTGCACTGACATCGATGTTTCGAGACTAACCACAGTCTCATCATCAGAGTTGTCTACCGCTTAGACCTCACTGCCACCAAGGCAGCTGCAATTACATTAGTTAAAGATCCTCTATCATTAATTGAATCTGCTGAATTACATGTAAGTTTTTACACTACAGCTTTTATCATTTTTTAATGGGTTGGAACTTTACTATAGTTTTTCAAAGTCTATCTTGTTCAAGTTGAGCTTTATTCTAGTGTTTCTTATTTGATTCCTAGGTGGCAGCCTTCGGCTACCAATACTCTAGCGGTTATGGAATGTGATACGTTTATATGCAACTGGTTTTTTATTGTATAAACAACTGTGATGTACAAACACGTTCTTAGGTGCCTTTAGTTTTTTTTTTTTTTTTTTTTTTTTTTTTTTTTTTTTTGTAATTAGGACCAGCACTCAGGGGATGTGCCCCTACGTATGCAGTGCATTGTGCCGGAACTCAGAGAGAGGGATAGAGTAGAGAAAATAGATGTTGAAAATGTAGAAGGCTTAACTCTTTTACAACTCTGCTTTGCGCGTTATGTTAATTTTTATTGCAGGGTTGATGCGCCTCCGGTGTTAGGTAGACGCATTAACTTTGTTAAGCTATATCAGCAGGCATTTTATTAATTGTTTTACTTCGCCGATGTTTATGCTAACCGACGAAGGAGGGCGATGTTGTGTACATTAGCTTGGAACATCATCAATCGCTGTCGGAACAGTTTTTTAGTGACCAGTGCTATGCCTTCATCACTTAAATAGTCCGACAACAATTAATACAATGTCTCACTAATGTACATTAGTGAAATTAATGATGTTGATTGACTTGCTCTGGCCAGGGTTTGAACCCAGGCCCCACGTCATTGTTTGCTTAGTAGTCAACGCGCTAACCACTTCAGCCAACACCACCCTCAATTAAGTTGTGAATTTTTTATTCGAACTGAGTGATATTTAATCAAAGATTTTTTTTATTTTTCAGGCTAAAAATTATATTAAGAGAAAACGAACTTAGTAGACAACTCTGATGATGAGACTGTGGTTAGTCTCGAAACATCGATGTCAGTTCAACCCTCCGCGCAGTCTAATTTTTCTTTGTCTGTTCAAATATTAAGAGCCACTAGATTTTTCTTTCTAATTTAAATAATAATTTAATTTATAACAAAATTATATTTAGAGAAAACGAACTTAAGCCTGAAAAATAAAAAAAAAACATTAAATATGTTTTCAATTTCCACATAAATTCCAATTTTTCCTTTTCTA
Source organism: Lypha dubia (assembly GCA_947311025.1). Taxonomy (NCBI): domain Eukaryota; kingdom Metazoa; phylum Arthropoda; class Insecta; order Diptera; family Tachinidae; genus Lypha; species Lypha dubia. Next base: position 83,545,557 of record OX371261.1, read on the forward strand.
AGTTCTCGCCTAAATAAATCATTTAAATAATGTGTGTTCGACAAATCATCTTTGGCTAAGTATATTATTTTTTATTTTCTAAACAGTATATCAATCTCCTTAGTTTTCCTTCTAACAATTCGAATCTGTGTTCTATATTTATTTACGATTTTATCTACAACAAAAAAACTCTTCCTGATTTGGAACTGAATCTATAGAAGTTTGATTCATTTAAACTCTGCTCTGGTTGAAGTTGAAGCATCTTTGGACTTATCCTCAGACCACTCGCCTACTATTGTCACTATTTACTCACACACAACAGCGACGACATCTGCACGTATTAACTGGCTGAAATACAGAAAATATCTGAGTGCTCATTGCTCGGAAAAAATGCCGCTGAGAACACCTTCAGACATAGACGATTCTCTCAGGTTGTTTGAAGCGCATGTTAAACAAGCGGCTTTTAATGCTACTTCAAATGAAATAAACCAACCAGTGAGATTTAACAATATTTTTTCTGTAGATATAGAAAGGCTATTGACTGAAAAACGGCGAGCTCGACGAGAATGGCAGCGCTACAGATCGCCCCAGCTAAAATTAAGGCTTAAGGAGTGCACCAAGCAGCTTAGGAAAGTTTTGCAAGCTCAAAAAACCGCTTCCCTTCAAAAATTCCTTCAAGAGCTAGATGCAACACCACAAACAGATTATTCACTGTGGCGTGCAGCCAGAGGACTAAAAAGGCCGGTGATATGCAAACCCCCATTACGAGCCCCAAATGGTGACTGGGCAAAAACTGATGCTGAAAAAGGTGCACTCTTTGTTAAACACTTAGAAAAAGTTTTCACTCCGAATATTTCTGCTGATATTGTTGAACTGCCACCAGTCGTCCCTTTACCAGAAATACCGATGAGATTTAACATGACGGAGACTGAAAATACTATTACTAGTCTTAACACCAGAAAAGCCCCAGGTGTCGACAAAATAAGCAACAAAATGCTTCAAGAATTGCCTTACACTGCAAAAAGAATAACACTATTCATTTTTAACAGTATTCTACGCCTAGAACACTATCCTAAAGAATGGAAGGTTTCGCTAATTACTATGATACCAAAGCCCGGCAAGGTTCATACAAAGGTTGAATCCTATCGGCCTATTAGTTTACTGTCTAACATTTCAAAACTATTTGAAAAGCTGTATAGGAGCAAGCTGATGCCTATAGTGACTAGTAATGGATGTATTCCAGATCATCAATTCGGTTTTCGCAGACAACATAACACAATAGAACAAACTCACAGACTTGTGAATGTCGTTAGAGACACTTTTGAAAAAAAGAAATACTGCTCTGCGCTCTTTATTGATGTCTCACAAGCTTTCGATAAAGTATGGCACGAAGGTCTTTTCAATAAATTAACACAAAATCTACCAGAAAACATCGTAAAGCTTTTAAAAAGCTATTTGATGGAACGTAAATTTGTAGTTAGGGAAGGCAATTTTTTAAGCCCTCCGCAGTCGATTGAAGCCGGAGTCCCTCAAGGCAGTATCTTCGGACCCTTACTTTATTTAATATATGCCTCTGACTTACCGTTAAGCAGTAACATTCATACATCAACATTTGCGGATGATACAGCCTTTCTAAGCGTTCACGAAAATCCTGTAAAAGCTTCCCGCAACTTACAAGAATATATATCCAAACTGGAAAAATGGCTCAAACAATGGCGTATAAAAGTTAACGAGCAGAAATGTGCACACGTCACTTTTACGTTGCGCAGGCAAACATGCCCGCCTATAAAAATTAACACCGAGACTATACCACAACACACTGTAGTCAAATATCTAGGCGTTCATCTTGATCGTCGTTTAACATGGAAATCGCATATAGACGCAAAGTTGACTCAAATGAAATTAAAAGCAGCTCAAATGAATTGGCTTATTGGAAGAAATTCTATACTAAGCCTAGACTTTAAACTACTATTATACAACGCGATCCTGAAACCAATATGGTTCTATGGAATCCAGTTATTGTATCAATATGGCGGCCCACGTGGTATTTAATAAAATAACTTTGGTAGCAACTTTATTTTATAAGATTGAAATCAACGTGTTTTGTAGGCGTCACAGAATATATTAACTTTTATTTCTAGAATGTTCAATGACGGGGTTGCCATCTTATATTTAAGACAACAATGTTGTCAACTTACAATTCTAATGTACATCGACTTTCAGGTGAATAAACATTAATTATATATTACATGCTCTTTTTTTTTTTTTTTTTTTTTTTTTTTTTTTTTTTTTTTTTTATTTAATTTTCTTATAATATAATTTTAATTTAATAGATGCTAACGTTTGGGCCAATTCTCCACACCATAATCCCTGCCATAGCGCATTGGGGGTCTAACAGTTCGACCACTTCTCGTAGCTTTTTCCCCCCTAATGTGAGAGCCTACCATCGCAGAGTCGTTCACTTCAGAACCAGTTGCTTCTGTACTCGCTTGACTATCGGCCAATTCAACAGGCTCAACATCGACAGAAGGGGCTGATTCATCAATGTTACTTCTAACTTCAATCGTATTTTCGCCATCCACCGTTACGAGCTACTTTCCTCACTCTTCTCATTATGTTCTGTCCTCCCTCCTAACTTTTCAACAATTTCATTCCTAGCATCTTTCATGTCGTCCTCAAATAACAGATCGCTGGCATTAAAATCCTCATTTCCAGTTTTCATAATAAAACGTCTATTGCGTCTAAAGTAATTATTAAAACCATCCCTTACCAAGTACGACCTACCGTTGAACGATGACATTATTCTGCCATAATGCCATTCCTTCCCGGTCTTTTTGAACATAACTAAATCACCCTCATTTAATAATGGCAAGGCCCTTGCACTTCTATCATAATAATATTTTTGTCTTTCCTTTTTCCTTTCCAATTTCGTCTGAATTTCGCATTCATTCAAGTTGTTTCTGATCAAAAGTGAACTTGATACCGGTAATTTGGTCTTCAAAAGTCTCCCAAAGAACAGTTCAGATGGAGTAACATTCATGCCCGCTAGCGGCGTCGTGTTATATTCCAATAAGTGATATGGAAATTGGTCAACATCATTCACTTCAAAACACCGCTTTAGCATGTTTTTCGCTATTGCCACGCCCTTTTCGGCCAGCCCATTTCTCTGAGGATAACCTGGACTTGAAAATTTAAATTGAATATTGAATTCGTTTGAGAACCGTGCAAATTCTGCCGATCCGAACGGACTATTATCACATTTAATGATAGTTGGATACCCCACAATGTCACATATCCGACGAATTTCACCTATAATATGCCCTGACGTTTTGTTCCGAACGCTAACAGACATGAGGTAATTAGAATATGCATCAATAAGTGCAATAAAATTACGGCCCGCGTACTCAAAAAGGTCTATTGCCACTATATGAAATGGATACTTTGGAATTTCTTCCTGATGTAATGGCTCTTTCCGATTATTCCTTCTGAACCTTTCACAGATTTTACAAGACACTACTAAGTCCTTAATTTGTCCATTCATCCCAGGCCAATAATAAAGCATTCTAGCACGCGCAAGCGTTTTCTCTATTCCGAGATGTGGCGAGTGCAGCCAATTCGCCATTCTACGCTGCAAATACGATGGAATAACTAATCTATGATTAAAAAACAACAACTCGTTCTCAACATGTAAGTCTGTCTTTAATTTGTAAAATTTCTGACTCAGTTCATCCAGTTGATGAAAACCCGGCCAACCGCTCTCAACATACCTACGAATCTTTGAATATTCCTTGTCACTGTCTAACATATCCCGATAATACTCATAATTCTCCCGAGTTAAACAGACCGATTTAGTGACTGAGTGTATGACACCTGACAGCCCTTCTATTTCCGCCACGTCCGATAATTGAGCCCTTGATAAACAGTCAGCCAGTAACATTTCCTTACCAGGCTTATAAATTATTGTTATGTGTGGATATTTCAATAGAAACATGAACATGCGCTGAAGTCGCATTGTTACACTATCTATATCACGTTTAACCAAAGCTTCCAATGGCTTGTGGTCACTTTCGACCGTAAAGGCCCTTCCATACAAGAAGAAATGAAAACGCTGGCAGGCAAAAACGATTGCCAAAAGTTCCTTCTCAATTTGCGCCCACTTCTGCTCACTGTTGCTGAGTGTTCGAGACGCGAAAACCACCGGATGTCCATTCTGAATTAATACACAACCCAGTCCGTCCTTCGATGCGTCAGTCTGTATAATCACTGGCAACTTTGGATCATAGATAGCCAACACCGGCCCTGTTGTCACTATGCGCAATAAATTTTCGAATTCCTGATCGTGCCTTTCTGTCCATTTAAATTCCACATCATTCCGAGTCAAGTATCGTAATTCCGCCGAATTTTTCGATAGATTAGGTATAAATCTTGCCAAATATTTAAGTAGGCCTAAAAATCTCAATACACCCGATTTATTTTCCGGTTTTTTCATTTTCAATATCGCATCACTGTATTTAAAATCCGCTTTAATTTTTCCATCCGATAAAATATTCCCCATAAACTTCACTTCGCGTTGTCTGTATTGAGTTTTCTCCGGGTTAAACTTAATATTATTATCACGAGCCCTAGTCATTACCAACTCCATGATCCGATCATGTTCCTCTTCACAATCCGCGCAGATAGCCACATCATCAAAATAAATTAAAACTCCCTGTATATCCCCAAAAATCCTTATCATTTCTTGTTGAAACATTTCCGGGGCGCAATTAAGCCCAAAGGGCACACGCATAAATTTAAACCTACCAAAAGGGGTTAAAAATGTCGTAAGATCTGAACTTCTCCTATCTAATTCCATATGCCAAAAACCGCTCTTTAGGTCGAGAACCGAAAAAACTCGTTTTCCCGCTAGCCCCGATGTAAGGTCCTCTATTGTTGGAATCAAAAAATATTCGCGCTTAATGCACTCATTAAGAGGTTTAGGGTCCAGACAAATTCGTAGCTCACCGTTTGGTTTTTCCACTAATTGTAAATTGTTCACCCAATCCGTCGGGTAGTCAACATGTGAGATAATTCCCTCCCTAACAAGTTTTTCAAGTTCCAGTTTTAGTTTGTCCAGCAGGGAATTCGGTATTCGCTTCCTATAATGAAGCACTGGCTTTGAACCTTCCTTTAGCGCAATAGAAAAAGTTCCCGGAAATTTACCGAGTCCCTGAAAAACATCATGATATCTCTCCATGAACAATGCTTTCACATCCGTCCAGGCAATACTACTCACATCTAGTCGTTTGATTAAATCAAACTCCACACAAGTTCTTAACCCAAGTATTGGTTCACGTTTGTCATCCACAACTAAAAATTCCGCTGATTTTCCTATTTTCGAAGCTAAATCCACACACTCAATTATACACGTACCAAAAATTTTAATTTTATTGTTATTGTAGTCAAACACAGGGAAATTGTTCTTTTGATTATACATCTTGATACCTAACTTCTTAACTAAACTTAGTGGTACACAATTGACGTCAGCCCCAGTGTCCAACTTGAATTCTATTATTTCGTCTCCTATCAAATAATTCTTGGTCCAACGCTTGCTTACAGTTGTTATTGAATTTAATCTACGAAAATTTTTAAAACTTAATAATCTACTTAAGTTTCTAACTTTACCATATGTTTTACCTTCAACTTCGTTCCAATTCAGGCCTGCTACCTTCTGCTTGCTGCTGCTGCCAACATTTCTCATTGAATGTTTTACTTCGGCTGGTTTTTCCCGGGGCTTGCGGCACATTCTTTGGAAATGGCCTTTTTTAAAACAAGATCGGCATATCACCTCCTTCGCTTTACACTCATTAACGTGGCCAACTTTCCATGGCCCCCCGCAGTTAAAACAGAAGCGATTAATCGCACTAATTGTTGTTGATTCTAATTTGTCATTGACTTCTACTACATTTATGAGTGCTGGCTTTGCATCCAGTATGCCTTTATTTGTGTTTGCTGCCTCATAGGTTTTGCATACATCGATAACACGTGACAATTGTTCGTCACGTCCGTCCAGGAGTTTAAGTTGCAATTTTTTATCGTGCACTCCAACAATAATTCGGTCACGTAGCATCCGCTCCTCATATGATTTTCCACACTCACATTTAAATTCGCAGTGCTGGATTTGACTTCGTAGTTCAGTCTCAAATTCCACAAATTTTTGTCGCTCTTTTTGTGAGACCATATTGAACTTGTATGACTCCATAGCTATGTTCCTTTGTGGTAAACAATGTTCGTCAAATTTTTTTAACACCTCTTCCAATGACCGTTGTACTGAAGTCTGTCCCGTACCTTCAGTGCCCAGCAACGAATTTTCAGTTCCATCGTTCGGAAACAAAGTATTATAGATGTTTGCACCACCTGTCCCAACTAGCCAAAGGAAATTTGCAATTTTTTTATTTTCCCCTTGCGCTGACTTGCCAGTTGCAATCATAAATACAAGGAAACTTCTCTTCCAATTCGGCCATTCATTGGCAAGATTTGAACAGTCAAGTTCTGGTGGTAGACGGTCACTCGCTGCCATTTTGGATTATATCAGCTTCCAGGAAATTATTTATTCTTACTGTGATTTGTACTTATCCGTTGAAATAACTTAGATTCTGTTCGTTTCTTCTGACACCATGTATCAATATGGCGGCCCACGTGGTATTTAATAAAATAACTTTGGTAGCAACTTTATTTTATAAGATTGAAATCAACGTGTTTTGTAGGCGTCACAGAATATATTAACTTTTATTTCTAGAATGTTCAATGACGGGGTTGCCATCTTATATTTAAGACAACAATGTTGTCAACTTACAATTCTAATGTACATCGACTTTCAGGTGAATAAACATTAATTATATATTACAGTTATGGGGCACTGCCTCAGCATCAAATGTCGAAAAAATTCAAAGGCGACAAAATAAAATTCTACGTACAATTACAGCAGCCCCCTGGTATGTCAGAAACCATCGAATTCATAAAGACCTAGACGTTCCATTGGTGAAGACAGTATTTTCAAAACACGCGAAAAAATATATAAAAAAACTTGAATCGCACCCAAATCCACTTGCGCGCAATATTCTTCATTATAGAGGCCACACCCGGCTGAAAAGAAGGGATACTCTTTTTCTCAGCCGTTCACGAGAAATGTAAAACAACAAAAATTAACCGTTGAAATTAAAAATTTTGTTTAGCATTGGCTAAACTTATATTTAATATTTTTTTAGATTTAAGATTTGAAAAACTTATTGATAATTCAATTTAAATAATTAAAGATTCAATAAATAATAAAATTATCACAAAAAAAAAAAAAAAAAAAAAAATTTGGACTCTGCTCAAAAAATGTGCCACTTTGTTCTCCTTGAATTTGGGTCCTTTAATGAATATAGCCATTTCGTTCGTTTCGTCTGTTTGCAGCAAAAATTTTCGGCCATAAAGGTAAGGACGATGGTATTTTACTGCCCACATGATTGCCAAGAGCTCTTTTTCCAAAGTTGAATAATTTTTCGCATGACCATTCAAGGTTCTGCTGGCATAACTTACTGGTTTTCCTTCTTGGCTCAGCACGGCTCCTATGGCTAAATTGCTGGCATCAGTGGTCAAAACGAATTGCTTATCAAAATCCGGATAACATAACAAGGGTGGATTGACTAATATTCTTTTCAATTTTTCAAATCCTTCCACATATTCTTTATCATTTAAATCAATTTTGCTATCCTTCTTCAAATATTTTATAATTGGACTAGCTAAAAACGAATAATTTTTAATAAATTTTCTGTAATAACCAGTTAAGCCCAAAAATGATTTTATTTCCTTTACTGTTTTCGGTAACCATAAGCTCTGTATGGCATTAATTTTTTCCGGATTTGGTCTTATACCTTTATCTGTAATAATGTGACCAAGAAAATCTGTTTCTTTTGACAAGAATTTACACTTATCAATTTGCACTTTCAAGTTGTATTCATCTAACTTATTAAATATTTTCTTTATTTTAATTACAATCGACATTCGTTAGTATTATATAAAATATATATACATAAAACTATAATTTTTTTATTAAATTAAATATGTATTTTGCAGATAATGTATGTATTTCAACTCTCCCGATTCTTCCAGTCCTTCTGCAATGTTAACATACATACATATGTATGTATGTATGTAAAATAAGAAAATTCAAGAAGAAATACATATACATATATGAATGGACGTGAATATGTACATACATATATTATAGCTTTTTAAAAATTTTGCAATGTGTTTCGAATTTGCAATTTTTTGCGACAAGAGTAATTTTTAAAGTGAAATGTCAACTTATTTTAATAGATAAACGGCTTTATTAAATTTGTCATAATAAAAATAGAATAGATGTTTGCATATGAGAATACTTATATTGATGACCGCAGAGCATCACGCCGGCAGGTTGTTGACTATGCTGATTTTGTCGTTGCAGTGTATTAAACTAATTTATATTATTGTTGGCAACAATAAACAATAAAGTGATGTCAATGCGTAGTATAGTGAAATAGTGAGTTGCTGTGGGCATTACTCAATGCCGACTACTTTTCGTCATCTACCGAGCTACAATAAAAAGAGCGTAACAAACAGCGTTGTCAACTTTGAAATTTCAAAAGGCACCCAAATGGAGAAAAAAACGCCTCATTTAACAAAAAACGCACCAAGTTCAGATTTTTTTCTTATTGAAAATTTTTATTGAATTAATTTTGCGTCCTTACAACATTTAACTGTAGTCCAAAATTCTAATGTTGATATAATATTGTGCCAATGCATGAAGTGTATCATTCTCCACCCTTTTTCAATACTAGATAACATTTCGACATCGGATTCAAATTGTACTGATAATGGCATGATATCATATTTGCAATGGGATAAAACATTTTGTACAATGCTGGTTGTTGATTTCGGTTGTAGCTAAATGGGCTTAACGCTACAATGTGTTTCCGTGTTCCAGCATGCCGAACAAGGTTGGATATTTAAGCGTGATATCGCATTTGAAATAAACACATCTTGCTTTTGTGTTATTATTTGGTCAAGGCCGAATCAATTTCTTAAACTCACATTGTAATTCCCAATGATCTCCTTTTTTAGACTCCATTCTTGACACTAACTTTAAATATTTTTTTAGTAAATATAAATTTTATTAATTTTAGTGTTACAACCCTTTATATAAATAAAAACAATTATGTACTCTGAAAATCTAAAAGGTACAACAAATTACTTGTAATGAAATGTTACAAATTATCTATAACAACAAGACGGTTTAACGGTTTTTGTAAATATGTTTTGGTACCTCTTAAACATCATTAATGGTTGCTCTTATTATGGTCTGTAAAATTGAATGTAAAAATTGTACACAAATTGAATGAAATGGTATTGAAACAGTTGTATTTTTTGTACTGAAACAAAAAATTGCGTTATGATTTGCAGCCACCCATAATTAAAAAAAACGCACCAAAATTAAAGAAAAAGCGCACCACGCACCAACTCAGATATTTTTCGCACAAAACATTTAGAAAAGCACCAAAAAAGGCGCGAAACGCACCAAGTTGACAACGCTGATATGTATGTATGTTTACGTATGTATGTACACAAATGTGTCTGTACCCTACAAGCATTTTTTGAAAAAATTGATCATATTCGAGTCATTTATGACTCCTCTGCGCGATTAAAATAAGCATATATGAGCTCATTTTCTGATCATAAATGTTTGTTTCCTCGGGAGAAAATGGTACACTACCCGCGACTCTTCTTGGGGAGTCATTTATTACCCGATTTTCTGATCAGTTTCGAGTTATTTATGACTCATATTTTTAATGATTTGCGAGTAATTTTTTAGTCGTATTTCTGATTGTTTGCGAGTCTTTTTCGAGTCATTTTTTAGTCGTATTTCTAATTATTTTCGAGTCTTTTTCGACTCATTTTTCATTCATATATGTAATCGTTTGCGAATCATTTATGAGTCGTTTTTTAGTCGTATTTCTGATCGTTTACGAGTCTTTTTTGACTCTTTTTTTTCAGTCGATTACGAAAAGAAATATTTTTCGATTTAAATTATCAATTACTTCAGTTTATTAAAATTATATAAATTCAATTATTATTAAATTATAAAATAAATTAAATTATATAAATTAAATTATTATTAAATTTTATAATAAATAATAATATAAAAATGTTTAGTAAAAAAAATAACAGTAAAAGAAAGGAATTGAATTTATAAAGAAAGTAATAATAATAGTGGTATTCATAATTCGTTGTAAATTTTGTATAGTGTGTAATTATAACAGAATAGTGTTAGAAAAAAGTTTACACACCCGGTAGGCTTATTTTACAATTTGTTTTGTATTTTCAATTCGTTTGTTTGAGAAACAAACCGGCACGTGTTCGTCTTCGCTGGTTCGAAAATTGACGTTGAGTTATGTGACCATGTTTTGCACTCTGTTATCAAAAAACAATTCAGTTATTTTAACAAGTTAAATAAAAACAATTATGTTTATTACCTTCTGCAAACCTGATGGTCCTTTTGGGAAATTCTGTTGCATAGAATATTTTTTAATTTTTTTCAACTTTTATGTATGTATACCTTTTTTGAAATTAGCTCTGCTTTAGGACTCTTACGTTCTTTATTGTATTTAAAGGAATTCGTATTAGGTCATTTGTTAACACTAAAATACCCAGATTTTGGCCAACTTCTAAAGCATTTCGAATGTTCTGTTCAATATTTTAATAACGCTCTTTAGGATTTTCTGATGACAAAATATATTTGATTTGTTCACTAACATTGTCATTTAGTATTACCTGAGTTTTAAAATACGAGTAATTTACATAAGTATGTACATATGAAAAAGTTCCTACACAATTCTGGCTTTTGGTTAAGCGTCTCCAATATGTATTGAAATAGTAAAGAGCCCATGGTATCCTTTCTTAAATTTGTCATTTTAAAATATCTTACAAAAAATTTTAATTAATTCTTACAAGAAATTTAAAAAAAAAATTTTATCGGTCTGAAGCAAAATTAAATTTAAAATTAATTAAATTAAAATGACAAGAAAATCCGAAAATTTATTGAAACTTTTTTTCGTTTAATACAAATAAAAATAACTGAATTAAAATCAGTTTTTCATCATCTAGATGAGCAAAATATTATTCATAAATAATTTCAAAATAGTCATATTTCAAACACCTGCATGATCCATTTTCGATTGCTGTATGTTTTGTTATTGTATTTTCAATCAATTACTTTTTAAGCATAAGCACGAATCATTTTCAATGCTTTTTTCAAGCGCGCAAGTGATTAATCAGTTTTTAATCGTCAAAAGTACTCGAGGATGACTCAGTTAGGTGATTTTTGATAAAACAATCTTCCAAATGCTAGTAGGGTATGTACTTATATGCATGTACATGCATATTTGTTCACATGCGTACTTTACTTAAATTCTACCTGCTCTTTGAAATATTAATATTATTACATCTTTTTTCATGATTTTGTGCATAGTTTGTCACATTTCAACCACAACAAGATTAAAAATATTTCCAAATAAATAAAGCAAACAAATTAGTGGTGTGTAATAAATTGTAACGAACTCGGTATTTGAATACTTTTGTAATAACTTATGAAAATACATTGGTAGCAATATCAATACAACACATATTAAAAAAATTTTATTATTTTTTTAAATATTATAAGCAATACTCTGTTACTCTAACTTGTTTAAATAAAATTTATATGACATAATTTTTACATTTTCAAACCATTAGAGACTACTTGCTTATCAAGTATGTTATTGTACACAACACTAATTATAACTTGACAATTGAAATGAAACAATGTTGCTAACACAGAATCACAAAACTGAAAAAATCACACAATAGTTAATTTGGCTTTATTAAACGTTTGTGAATAATGTTTATTATTACCGGGTAATAACACAAAAACTGATTATTAACTAATGTGTACATTATCTCTACAATAAGAATTTTTCATGAATAACACTGAATGTCTCTAAGTCGAGCGCTCTAGTATTTTTAATATACAGGGGTGTCACAGAAACCAAATTCGTACGAAAGTGAAAGTGAAAACGTTTTTACCTTCTCCAGAAAACGTAAAACGCAAAAATTTTTCGTGTAAAATTTCACTCTCGTAAAAATTCTGTAACACACCTGACTATTTTCAATCGCATTGAAAACGAAAAATTTTTGCGTTTTACGTTTTCTGGAGAAGGTAAAAACGTTTTCACTTTCACTTTCGTACGAATTTGGTTTCTGTGACACTCCTGATAATTATAGTTTGTTTTTACAAATGTTAATGATTTTTGTTTATTTACAGAAGCAATATATACAAAATATTTATTTACAATGAAAATAATAAAAAAACATTGCGTTTATAACAAAAGAGAAAAAAAAGGGTTTGCAAACGTAGTGTCAAGCGATAAAAGAAAAAATGTATAATTATTAATTATTTATAAAGCCACCAAAATTTTTTGCAATTTGTTTTTTGCACTAAACGTAAATCTTTTCACGATTTAGTTGTACTGTATCTTATATTGAGTTGCTCTAAATTGCAGTTAACTGCTTTAATATTGGCACGTCTATGGTTGTGATAAAAGATTGGAGTGCCATTTATATCTTGAATTATACTTTTGCTATCAAGAAAAAGAAATGCTTCCGGAGGAACAAATCCTTTTTCCAGACATTCAATTATGTAATTTTCGTAATACAGTTCCTTGTTGTAAGCCATTGTTAACTTTAAATGATTTGTAGCTTCTTGTATTTTGATAATAGACTATGAAGTTTTTATCACTTATCATATTATATATTAATATAATTTGATAAACTGGAAACTTGTATTGAATTAATTTATATATTATGCCTGGAATCCATATGCTATCGAAAGCCTTCTCCATATCAATGAGACATGCTCCTGTGCAGTAATTCCTATGCCAATTCCAATTAATGTCGGAAGTAAGTTTATGTATAGCGTTGACTGTGGAATGTTTGAATTTAAAGCCGAACTGCTTTTCACTACTAATATTCTTTACACTGCAAAACTTGTTTATAATATTATTAATACATATTTCACATATTTTACTTATATTAGGTAATAAACTGATAGGGCGTAAGTTTTTGGGGCTATTTGGTTCTTTACCCTTTTTTGGAAGGATAACAATCTTAGCCATTTTCCACTTACTTGGGAAATATGAGTTATTAAGCATATTATTGAATAATTTGCAGTACTCGTAAGTCATTTTTTGAGGAATCTTCTTCAGTACTATATTTGGTATGTTGTCAATACCTGAAGATAATTTATTCCTTAAGCAAGAAAAAATATTTAATAGATTGTCCTTAGTTATGAAAAAGTTTTGAGTTTGTGTCTCATTCAAATTATCAGAGAGAACTGTATCAGTGAAGCTAATGAAAGTTTTTTTATCTCTCACATAAGTTCTTTTTGTTTCTAAAAATGTACTGAAAGATTCATTAACTTGATGGTGTATAACATTATTCGGATTATTTTCTTTACGTTCAATTGTTTAATTGTTTTTATATTCGTTTAAGAATTTAAAATAATATTGTTACAATATATTGAGCCTTGTGTCGTCCATTTACCATGGAAAATAACGAACATGCCCGACTTTCAAAAAAAGGAAGATATACAACATTATGCGATAGATGGATTGAAGAAGCAGAATATTGCAAATAGATTAAAAAAAATATGATTATACCGCATTTTGCAAATTATGCCAAATTGATATTTCTATAAAATATGAAGGAAGTCGAGCATTACGGATGGGATTTGACCTTATAAAGGCTAAACTGTTAATAAGACAAAACTTTGATGAAAATTGTAAAAAATTTTCAAAATTTTTTACTAACGCCTAAAGGAACAGAACTAGTTAAGTCTGTTACTAAAAGTACAACGTACGAGGGCGGTTCGGAAACTTCTTAGCCTAGCACAAAAAGCGCGGTATAAACAGAAAAAAGTTAAGTGTTTTGGAAACTTCCATCTCTGCTATGAACACATGTTAAATTTTGTTTCGATCTGGCAACTCCTTCATATAGAAACAGGTGTTCACAAAAGACGCATCCGCGATTTTTTTACAATGGAAAAATTAGAAATGCGTGGTGTCATTAAATATTTACATAAAAAAGGTTTATCGGGACAAGAAATTCATAATGATATGGTGAATGTGTTAGGTGAAAGTGCTCCTTCATATGCAACAGTAAAAAATTGGGTTGCTGAATTTAAACGTGGTCGTACAAGCATTGAAGATGAACCACGTGGTGGACGTCCAAAAACAGCAACAACAACAGAAATTGTAGCCAAAGTGCATGATATGGTATTAAATGATCGACGAATAAAAGTGCGTGAAATAGCTAATATCATGGGCATCTCAAATGATCGAGTCCATTTAATTTTGCATGAAGAACTACAGATGAAAAAGCTTTCTGCAAGATGGGTGCCGCAATTGTTAACAGTCGACCAAAAACGCATAAGAATGAACATTTCTCAAGCTTGTTTGGATCGTTTTAAGCGAAATAAAATGGATTTTAAGCGTCGTTTCATAACTGCTGATGAGACATGGATCTACCAGTATACTCCAGAGACGAAAGAACAATCCAAACAATGGACTGAAGCTGGAGGAAGTGCTCCAAAGAAGGCAAAAACAATTCAATCGGCTGGTAAGGTTATGGCAACGGTTTTTTGGGACTTCAAAGGTATTTTATTGATTGACTATCTGCAAAAGGGTAAAACAATAAATTCAACCTTTTGGATCAATTAAATGTACAAATTCGAGAAAAACGTCCTGGCTTACAACACACAAAAATTATTTTTCATCAAGACAACGCACCAGCGCACAAGAGTGTTTTAACAATGGCTAAAATCAACGAATTAAAGTACGAGTTGCTTGACCACCCACCTTATTCTCCTGATTTAGCTCCCAATGACTTTTACCTGTTCCAAAATCTAAAAAAAATCCTTGCTGGCAAGCGTTTTACCTCAAATGAAGATGCAATTACAGTTGTAAACCACTATTTTGAAGACCTTGAGGAAAACTATTTTAATCAAGGGATAGAATTGCTAGAAAAGCGTTGGACTAAGTGTATTGAAGTTTCAGGAGATTATATTGAAAAATAAAAATATTTTTGAAAAACTAACTATTCTCTTTCATTGATAGGCTAAGAAGTTTCCGAACCGCCCTCGTATATGTGGAAAAATTAACATAGCTAAATGTAAATTAATTGTAGGATGTTTATATTATTTAACGTAGACTGAATTTTAATAGGTTTTTTTTAAAAAAGTTTTTGTATAATTTGTTATGTTTTTATTGTTTTTTTTAAATAAAATTCAGCAGTTTTTCTGCTCATATATACGTATGCGTTATGTTAATTGTCAAGATATTTTTTTGAAATGAAGCTCATTTTAGGTGAGTGTCAAGCTGGCTGGCTTTTGGGATGTGGCAAGCCTAGAAAGACAGCACAAAGAAAAAAACCAAAACTCGCGAATGTATGAGTGTATACAAACAAGTATGCAAAACTCTCCGTTTCGAGACACTTCTGTATAGTGTTGAAAAAGTATTGAGTATTTGAGTACTGAGTACTCAATACCGGCTGTTTCTCCCGGTACTCAATACTTAAAAGTAACTACTCAATACTTTCAGGGTTGTATTTTGTAGTATGTAAGCGAAAATTTTACTTAAAAATGTGTAAAAATTATACAACTATGTGTGCAAATTTAAGCTTGTTTAAAATATATGTAAAGCTGAATACTTGTTGAATACAAAAACTTTAATAATTATTAAAATTACACTTTAAATAAAACTAAAATAATATACAAAAATCTAAAGGTACGGTCACATCTGTCAAACATTTGCCCAAAAAAGCGTAACCACTAAATACCAATGAAAAACTTTTTAATTTATGCATTTATTTATTAAGTTAAACAGCATCTAATAAGATAAGATTCTATTACATTTTCTATAAATTATGTAGGAAACTGTTTAACGTAATAAACAGGTATCTAAATCAAACGTGTTTTCATTCGTATTTAGTGGTTACGCTTTTTTGAGCAAATGTTTGACAGATGTGACCGTACCTTAATAAAACAATGGCTTCATTTTAAAGAATCTGAGGGAGGATACATAGCCAAATGCAAAATTTGCAAAATGTTGATTTCCCATAAAGGTAAGTTTTTTATACTAATGTATGTTGTACATGTGTTAAGTTTTAAAATATTATCTTTTGTATGGGAGGAGGAAGCTCCAATTTAAAGAAGCATTTGGTTTCTAAGCACCCGACAATTGATTTGAAAAACCCAAGTGAACCCGAAGGCAGTATCGTCAAACGGCCCCGTCTAACATTTTGAAAATTGTTCAGGAGGAGGAAAAAAAATTTTTTAAATTAAAAATATTGAGATTTTCAATGCTAATTTCTCCAATATGATAAAAGCGCCATACCATGTGGTAACCTCAGTTCCCAGCGAACGCGTTTTCTCCAAAGCAAGTCAAGTTCTTACAGATAGGAGAAATCTTTTAAGTTCTGGCAATGTCGACAAAATTTTATTTCTACATTTCAACGATGATTAAGTAATAACATAAATTTTGACAAGAGCTTAAATTAAAAATATTTTGAAGAAATTTGAAGAAATCAAGGTCAGTGACAAAGTACGTTAAAAACGATTAATGTACAAAAGCTAAAGTTCAAACCTATTTACAAATTTTTATTTTTTATAAATGAATTTATATATATTTAATTTTTGTTTTCCTTATAATATAAGTTAATAATATTATATTGCATACATTATATGTATTGCAGATTAATGTGATTTAATAAACAATAATATTTAACCTCATATGAATGTGTATGTGTGTTTTTACTTTGAAATACAAAAAGCCGCTAAAGTATTGAGTAGTATCGAGTACCCAATTAAAAAATTATCGAGTAGTGTTGACTAGTCAAAAGTAACCGCTTTTTACAACACTACTTCTGTATATTTTGTGAAATACGTTTTAAAGCTTAGTGATGTACTGGCTGAAACATATGTTGTGTTTAACAGCTCACAGCCATTCAACTAGATCATATAAATTAAAATAGAAGCGACATACAAGTTCAGTGGGATACTAGTTATCGAAAAACACAATTTCGGCGCTATTAAACATTAGATCGACCATTTCGCCTACAGTGCGATGTGTTACCATCATGTGAGTTCTATGTTCAATACCAAGAGTGGGCAAAAATAAATTTGGAAATTAAATCAGAGTGAGTAAGCAAATTTAATATAGTAAAGTCATTGTGTTCCAGCATAAATATATGTACAATAATATAAACTGTAACGAAACCAAAAAAAGTGTGCAGTTACCATAACTTTTGTAAAAAATTGTCATTTTACAATTTATTTTGGTTGATTTTACTATTTGCATTGGTTGGTGCAATTCTAACCAACAAAATTGGTTAGATTTACCAACATTTTTTTTTGTGTATACGCAACAATAACACTGTTAGAATTTTTTGTGCGTATTTTACTGAAAATCACTCTTAAGCAGGTAGGGCCTGCTTTCAATGTTTTTGTTGTTGTGAAATTAGCACACAAAATTTTTTATAAATAATAAGACCATCACTGGATAATTTCTATACAGCTGTTTGTTACTTTGTTTTGACAGGTTTTGCATAAAAAATTGGAAAAACCAAATTCCATTTACAAAAATGAAATAAAACATGCACACTTGCTGCATGACTTTGGGCATAACTGGGAGACACGGGTCTTTTTTGTTCTTTTATCATTTCGTGGTGTCCGTATATGGTTATTTTTTTCGTGTTGCACTGTGTTATATATTATATAGCATTAATATTAAAAATATTTCAAAAATGTGTATCTGTAGTAAAAATAAAAATATAATATTAGTGTAACATGCTATATTAGAGTGGTATTTTTTCTAGACTTCCTTATGAGAAAATTATTTAAAGCACAAAAAGTTGTGTTTTAAATTTAAAAATATTATTTCAAAAGATATGATTTTTGCGATAAACTAGGTCAAAAGAACTCCCGTACCCAGTGCATATCACAATGCGGGACCACTTATTTTGAAACTAAAGGATTTAAAATTCAAGTGATTTTTAACCATTAGAAATATCTTATTAATTTAAAAAATAATGATTTTTGCAAGGAAAACACCACTGTGCCTCTGTGGGCCTATGGCCATGCAGGTTACTTATATTTTAACGGAAGGAGTAGAATAAAAATTGAATTAAAAATTAATTCTCATATTCTATTTCTGTTGAAAACTGGTTAAATAGTTGATATTCTTCTCAATTAGTATCCACTTTACGAAAATTGTAAAGATGGACAATTGAACGCTGATGAGAGGTGTAGCGGCCTTGAAATCAGTACTGATACGTTCTGCTAAAAAAACTGATTGGATATAAATAATAATATTTTCCAACATAAAAAAACTCTTAGAAATTTTGAATTTTCATTAATTCAATAAAACTGAACTTGAGCCTGACAATATTACTTTCTATATGTACATCAATATAAGTTCAAATAATAATTATGTTTATTCGTAATAATAATAATATAAAAAAATTAAATTTAATAAAAAAAAATTCACAACTTAATTAAAAATTAAATTTATATATTGTGTTAAACATCATTAGTACATGATTTACAAATAAAAATTGCATTGTTTTTAGGAAGACATTTGTCGTGAGCCCATATAAACCGCATTGCAAATATTGTGACCACATTTTTGGTTGAATGTCTTCATTATATGAAATACTACAAAATTCACTCTGTGTGTCCTTATTGTAAGGAATGTTAAGACCAGAGTCGAATCTGACTGGCTTGAACAGGAATTACCTATATTGTATGATTTTGTTCGTTTCTTTTTTTTTTAATTCTCTGTCTTAACTTTCGCTTTGATTTTTACACCAATTTTTTTTTCTTTCCTGTTCTTTATTGTCTTTCATTGCTTTTTGTTCTTTTTTAAATTGTAGTGATGGAAATTCTTCCAAATGCTTTTTATATGAGGACTTCGTCAGAACCGTTGGTTTTGTTTTTCTTCGCTTACAAGTGACCAAATTAGCTTTAATTTTAGGAACCGGAGATAATTGCCAAGTTCTAACATATTTGCTTTTACTTGGCTGTAAATCTAATAGAAAATCGGTTCAAATGCTAGGGGACAATTCCTATCTGTTGAATGTTGATATTCACTTATTGATACGGTTTCCGTGTTTTGTTATATTTCTGCGCATTCTTTTACTTCCTGTTCAATTAATTGGCTAGCACTTTGTGGAGTACCACTATTTTCATTTGTTTCATTTGCAATTTGTTCACCAGCTATAAAATCTGCTTCATCACAAATATATCTATTGAATGGATAAATGCCCGTGCACTTAAATCCATTCACAGCGATTTGGGCTTGCTGGACTTTGAGGTAAGCTTTCAAAAAAAGTTTTGCAATGTCAAAATGTGTTATTTTTCTTGCGTTCTCACGTATAAATTTTCTTATTTCTTCACTGTAATAAGTTTTTAACGGTCCCATAAATGTTCTATCCAGAGGCTGCATCTTGTGGCTTGAATGAGGGGGTAATGAAATTATGGTTACACCATTTTCACGGGCGAGATTTAAAAGAGATTCTATATTTCTAGTGTGACTATAATGTTCATCATAGTAAGACCCCAATATCGTGCCTCCATTTCTTTGGCATATTTTACTAAATCATTTTCCATCTCCTTATTTAGGACAGGCTTTCGCCCCAAAGGCTCAGACAGAAGATCTGAAGTTTTGGCTTTACTCTTGCACATTTTAATAAGAGTTGTTTTCGGAACACAGAAAGTTTTTGATGCCAATAAAAATCCTATTTTTTTTTTTTTTGCTTGCACTGCTTCTACAGCTTTCTGCATATCTTCATGGTTCCATTTTCGAACTTCTCCTTTCTTAGGCATTGTTGTAAAAAACCTGAAATATGTATATCTACATAGATATGTAGCTCTCTTAATTGCATGTCGGGTAATTTGGACTACTGGTCCACAATAAACGACCTTTTGTGGTCCATATTAGACGACTTTCAGTTTTTTTTATTGAAAACATTATTTTAATTTTAAAAATAACTAAAAATACAAATTCACCAATTGAATCTACGACTGAATGTATATTGTTATTGTAGAAAATAACGGACCAGCTAAATAACTCATATATGTGAAATACAAACTGTTCGACTCTTGCACTAAAAAAATGTTGACATTGACAATGCAACATTGCAATTATGTATACAAAATCTAATTTGATGTTTGTTGTTATCAATTGGCAAAACATATGTACGAGTACATCAAGTCGGTGTTGTCATATTTCACGCATTTTCTAAAATAAGCGGGTGGTCCAAATTACACGCATAGTCCATATTACCCAAATTTACTCTATAGTTTTGATTTGACTCGATTTGAGATTAATGTGTCTCTTTTAATCTAGTTCGGTTCGACAACCGCAGTTTGGTGCATTATTTTTATATCTTGCTTGGATTGTTGTCTCTGCTTGCTTTACTTAGTAGAAGTCATCTAAAATATAAAAATCTCGTGTCACGATGTTTGTTATCGAACTCCTCCGAAACGGCTCGACCAATTTTAATGAAATTTTTTATGCATATTTGGTAGGTATAAGATTAGGTTTTAAAGTATATTTTAAACCGCTAGGGGCAGGAGGAGGGGAAGTAGGGGACAATTCCTGTATTTACTAAACTCTTAACCCAATTCGTATTTCAAACAGAACAAAATATTTTTTTTTAATGACAAATGGCGCTATTTCCGCCGCATTTACGAGAAGCGTCGCATCATATTGACAGAAAGATGGAGCTACGTCCACCTCATTCACGAGAAGCGTCATCGTTCGTATTTCAAGTAGAACAAAATTATTTATGTTGTTGAAGGACAGATGGTGCTACGTCCACCTCATGTCGTCGTTCGATTTCAAATAGTCAAGCATAAAATAGGGGAGAATGGTTCCTCCATATAAGAAAAAAGCTTCCGGACGAAGCCGGTACAATCATCTAGTCTTTTTATAAAGTTATTGAGAGGTAACATTCAACGTATACATATTTCTAAAAAAACATACGTAAATTTTATTCAATAGCTTTTTTATTTTTTTTCAAGCTGATTTTATTAAATTTTTATTTAGAATATTAGAATATGTACATATGAGCATACATGGGAGTAATTAAATAAATTGACTTATTAATTGTCGATTTCATTGGCATTGACTTATAAACAATGCCAATCAAATTTTTAGCATTATCAATTTTTTGAACAATGCTAATGCTTTTCAATGAAATAATTTCATTATTAGTTAGTTAAAAAGTAAAAGCATTACAAATAATCAATGCTAAAGTTTTTCAAAAGCATTATCAGTATTAAAAGTCAATATTATTTCACATATTTATTGACATATATATGTATGTATGTGTATGTATTAAAAAATGTACATAGCTTGGTTTGTATTTTAATTTATAATTTTATTTTTTCAAAAGCTGATGTGACCATATTTTTTTTATACAGATAGTATTAATTATTTTTTTTTATCAATTGTAATTAGTATTTCAAAGCTTTCAGTGTTTTTTCATTATAAATAGTAGAAAAATTATATTTAAAAAAAAGCAATGGCATTTATTGGTACTGATTTTTATTTCATTGTAAATGTTTAAAATAATGCCAATGAAAATTCAATGCCAATGAAAAAGTCCCATGTATGCATATGAGCTGTTTGTTTTGAAAGTTGCATAAGTCACTTTTTTTTGTTTGCAAATTTTTTACAAATGAAAAGATACCGTTCAATTTTATTTAGTGTTGCCATTAACTCGATTTTTTTGAAAAAGTGACCTATGCCACTTTCAAAATAAACGGCTCATATGTATGTATGCAAACTTTTACAAAACACGTTTTAACGACAAAGCAGTAAAATATCTGAAAAAACTAATTTAATCTTGAAATTTTTTTTTTCACCTTAAAAATACGTACATATTTCCAATCGTAATTTATAAGTACAAAAAAATTACTAGCGTAACAAAACAAATTAATGAATGATTAAATTTGTTAATAAATATCTTGTTTATTTATGTGAGTGAATAATAACACTGTACAATTGTATGTGTAATCAAATTACATACAGAAAATGTTTAAAACTGCATTTATAGTACAGGTTGTAGTACTTTTCCTGCAAATATAATACTTCCAGTGGCTTCTTCTTCTATGAAAAATATGAAAGGGCGATTTACTGTGAACTCTTCAATAACTGGACTTCCACCAAATTTATTGCCAATTTCAAATACTGTGGAGGCAAATGCTTCTGTGCCCTTTTCATTGACATCAATTCCAGCCTTTTGAATAACATTTGAAACCTTTAGTTTTCCAGCCACTCCAGCACCTCTATCAAGACCGGGTAAAGATGCATCGTTTGTAAAAATGTCCTTTATACCCAGAGCATGTAGTGTACTTTTAAGATTTTTGTCGAACTCAAACTTAAATTTGGGTAGAGTTACTTTTAGTTTTGTTTCTTCCATCATAAATTGCATGCGTTTGACTTGATCATTTTGCAGAACTTGTATTAATTCCTCTACGCCACCTTTAGTTTTAGGTAATAATATGAACATGGAGAATTTTTTACCTTTGTAGGGAACCCTCAATATTTTAGCATCCATTGAACTGTGATCGTAATAATAAAAATATTCGGTTTGTTCCATATACTGTACACGAGATTGCGTTTCAGGTGTGCTGAAGAAAACTCCTTGATAGGTTTGATTAAATTGGCGACGCCACATACCATTAAAATATATGGCGTTTGTTAACAAGAGGACACTATTTTGAACATTTTCTTTAGTGACGAGATTCTGCAATCTACCGTTAGTAACGTTTTTGCACCACTTGTTGATATGATCGGCCGATGCTTGTGCATCTTTAAAGTTTAAGCGCTCGATATCTGTACCGTAAAAATTTGCTAGCAAAGCTGCATATTTCTGTTTGGGTTCAATGAACTCATCAGTGAAGAGTTTTGTTTCCAGATTCAAAGTAGTAAACGGGTTTTCTTTTCTTAATGATGTCAGAATCTTTTTATAGAAACCACGTAAATTGTCTGCTGATTTTATAACTTCCAGTGTGTTCATCAATTCCCTTTGTGTTTGTGTATTATTGCCTGCCGCTTCTGCTAACATTGCCAAAAGTACAGGGTGGCCCAGAAAGACCGAAGTGGTGTGAATTGCTTATAACTTTTTATTTAAGAGATATTTTTTTAATTTTTTTTTTTTTAAATACATTAAATTTATGGGGAATATTTTTGGATTAGTTATTAAAAATGATATCCCGCAAGTGGTGGCCATATTCTGCTTCGCACAAATGTGCTCTTTCCAACACATTTTCCATGACCTTTCGCAAAACTTCCGGTGGTATGTTGTTAATTTCTTCTCGAATATTGGTTTTTAACTCCTCAATAGTCCTAGGCTTATTAACATAAACTTTTCCTTTTAAATAGCCCCAAAGAAAACAGTCTGGAGCGGTTAAATCCGGGGAACGCGGAGGCCAATTAAAATTGCTGTTACGAGAAATTATTCTTTCACCAAAGATGTCGCGTAAAAGAGTCATTGTGGCCCTCGCAGTGTGCGCTGTGGCTCCATCCTGCTGGAACCATATTTGCGGATGGTTTTCCACGGCTGGCCTTACAAAATTTTGCAACATGGCCCGATATCGATCACCATTGACGGAAATGGCGACACCTTGTTCATTTTCAAAAAAAAATGGGCCAATGATCCTTTCTGAAGAAACACCGCACCAAACGGTACACTTAACTGGGTGCAATTGTCGTTGATGAAGTACTCTCGGGTTTTCCGTAGCCCATATCCTACAGTTTTGCTTGTTAACGAACCCATTTAATTGAAAATGGGCTTCGTCACTCATTATTAAGTTATGAATAAAATTTGGATTCTCTTGTGCTTTTTGCTGGAAATAAATTGCATAGTCAAGTCGTTGCTGGTAATCTGTTGGTTTCAATTCTTGGACAAGTTGAATTTTGTATGGAAACAATCCTATGGTGTGCAAAATTCGCTGCAGCGACGTTCTTGAGAGGCCCAGTTGTGACGAACGTCTTCTGGTTGATGTTTCTGGATCCTCCCGAATACTCTCCTGTACCACTTGAATATTGTCAGCCGTGTGGACAGTTCGGTGTCTGCCGGGACCAGGAAGGTTCCTTACTGCTCCTTGTTCTCGAAAATTTGCAACCAGACGGTTTATTGTTGACTGAGAGGGTGCAACCCGCACATTAAATTGACGACGGTATGCACGCTGAGTCAACACAATGGACCGTTGATTTGAAAAGTAAATTTCAACAATTTGGGCACGTTGTTCAATTGTGTATTGCTCCATTATAAATTATCCAAGTCTTCTTTACAAAATACTGAAAAGAAAAGAAAAAAAAAATTATAATAAAAAAGTTATAAGGAATTCACACCACTTCGGTCTTTCTGGGCCACCCGTTATTTTAACGGAAAAAGGAGATATAATAACGTTTGTTTTCTCTTCTTCAAGTATATTTCTAAGTAACTCCCACGAAAAATGATCGTGTTCATCACTCCTGAAAGGAACATAGACATCCATATCATCGTAGGCATAAAAACCTGTGTCAAACGGTTGGGAAATAATACTAAAAACTCCTGTTGGTAGAGTAACTGCATTATTAGTTGCTACTTGGTGTACTTTTGTTGATGAAGAAGGCGCTGGCGTTGGTAGTGGTGCAGTCATTGTAGGTGTTTTTGTTTCTGTTCTAGCACATAGTGCACACGTATTAAGTATTACACAAAAAATAATAGATTTTTCAAGTGATATTTTATAGTTTATCATCTTTTCTGTTTTAAATTTATTATGATGATTGGATTAAAAATCAAAATTTTTTAATTGTATTTTACAGATTATTATTTTTATTTTACTTCAAATTTTCAATCTTGTTCGTTTAAAGTGAAATCTCTAAATGATTTGAAATTTTAAAGACTTTGCATTTAAAACCAGTTTCATCTGCAAAGTTCGTATTTGTTCAATATATTGATGTGAGTGAATATATATAAATACATGCATATGTATTTATGTATGGATACACATTAGGGGCGCACGTTAAACGATAGATTTATTAATCTATTATCATTTATATTTGCTATTGCTCGCTAAGTAGTTTTTAGAAAGAATTAGGAATATGTATTTATTTATTTATTTACCTTGTAATTCATAAACGATTCACAAAGATAATGTGCACATTAAAACCGGGTTTCCTACACAAAATTCGTACATTAACGCCACAATAACTTTAATAATTGTTTATGAAAAAAGCTCACCATAAGAGCTACTAGAAACAACTTAAATAAATATAGAAATGGAATTAATGGAAAAAAATTCCTGAAAAGTTTTTTTTTTTTCAATTTTCACAAAACTATTAATTTCGTGTATATTTTTTTTTTAAATCGATAGTATTTACATACTATGTATATATGTATGTCAAACTATTATGTCAAACATGGCGACCTTAAAATTAATAATATTAAAAATTTATTATCTTTACTTCAACTAATATCAGGACATAATATGTGTTACTAAATTTAAAATAGTATATCCTTTGCTTCAGGAAGAAAATATTACTAAATGGTAAAATATTATGTACGTTGAAAAGTGCTTGCAAGAAAATTTATTTTTAAGCAGAGTTTTAGATAACTTATCAGAGTTGCGTATCGACCTTTAAACTTTCAATGCGTTTTGTTATAAAAACAAAAAGTATTGCTTATCCGAAAAAATACTCGGTACCCATTACACAATACTTTGCCAGCACTAGGTTGGAGCTGTTGAAAAAATATGAAACAATTTTGTATATTAATTGTAATTTTTTTTAATTACTACGAACTGTTTATTATTAACATTTGTTAATATTTGTACAGGCTAAAGTTCGTAAATGTTTATAATCAAAGAAATATTAGATAGACATTGTTAACATATTTCGAGCAGCAAAGGAAATATTTAATATTTATACATCCCTTTTTTTAGATTTTTCAACCGCACTGGCCGAATAAAACAAACGTTTTTTTCGGTAGAAGCCACTAAACCTCGTCTGTATTCATGTGCAAATGCTTTCACTACTTGTTAGGTAGCTTCCTTGGATGTGATTACATATTCTATTTATACACCATTATAAATACAAATAGAATATGCGACTTATCACTACTAATGGATGCTAGCTGGCGAATTTTTATTTTATTTTTATTTTATTATTATATATTAAACATTACAGTGCTGCCAGCGAATTATATCCCACAATGCACTATCTCTTGATTTTTTATTCTCCTTAATATTTCTCTGATTATTAACATATACGAACTTTAGCATATATAAATATTAACATGAAAAAATTTTATTATTAAAGCAATTTTTTCTGTCAGTCTAAAACAGTACCGGCTGTGTCGGCTCCTGGGAGCCGAACCTCAAATGGCTTCTTATATGTATGTATACCTACAATCGAATGAAAATAGACATACTCACTAAAATTAAAAAAATAAACAATAATTTTGGCCCTAATTGTGTAAATGACATATGCAACAAGTGACTTTTATATGGAAAGCTAAAGCAAATTTTTTAATATTTGATTGTGCTTTTGTAATTCGCAAATTTTATTTACGAGTTTACGTATGAGTAACTGATTTTCGGTACTTTTCAAACATAAATGGTAAAGGTCTACTGATGAGTTGGTATTTAGCAACCAACAAAATGCATATAGATTTGCTAACCCACAAATAAATAAAATTTTTTAAAAATATTTAAAATTTTTTTTTTTGTGTTATTCATACAAATTCATCACCGAACAAACGCACCATAATGCAAGCGTTGCTTTGCCTTTCAGAAGTGGAAAAAATTTTATGAAAAATAACAAAATTTTTAAAATATTTGAAATTTTGTTTTTGTTCTCCATATAAATTTTATATTGGTGAGGTGATTTACACAATTATGGTTTCATTTAGTTGTATGATAGTTTTTGGACAAGAAGATTTCTGTCGATTAGATACACAGTGAATAGTTGCAATAACGCACAATTTTTCTATTGTCTTCAAGCTTATAATTTGTAAGCAGATTTTTAATTACACTTGAGGATGATTGTAGGAAAGTTTTTTTTCTTTTGTTTAATACATATTTTTTAATAACTACGAACAAACCAATCATTGAGTTTTTTAAGCGTAGACATTTTTATATTGTTTCTGATAAAATGATTGGTTGGTGTATTTTATTAAATTCAAAATTATTCATACATCTCAACCATGTAAACAAAAACAGAATCAAATTCAATGTCGGTGTTTTGTTATGTCCATCCATTTTGTGGACTGTAATAACACTATTACGTACTTATAAAAAATACTACTACTTAATTTCTCTCGTTGGCCGGGACTGGTCTAAGAAGTTGTACAAATTCATACATAGCAGAAAAAAGTCAAAATTTCGCTGTTTGTAACTTATCTATTCACAAGTGAGTATGAGTATTAAAGGCCGTGCTTCACTATCCTACACAATTGTACGATTCCTTCACAGAAAATCTTACAAAAATCTGACCGACTTTAATAAAAAATCGTTTCAAAATGGTGTTGTAAGTGCCACACCATCATACAAAACTGATGCCAAAACTTCTGGTTCCTCTGATCGCATGAAAACTATCATTTTATTAAAATTTTCATACAATTTTACAAATTGCCTACTTGCCAAAAAATCTGTCATACAGTGCATTTTTATTCCACTCTACCATACGTTTTTTTAGCACACATCTCATATTTGGCAGATCGCACGATTGTGTAAGATAGTGAAGCACGGCCTTAAATCATATGGGCACCAACTAGTATGTAACATATAGGTATATATATGTACATGTACCTATCGATAGGTGCTGCTTCGATCACACATACATATGTACATGCTATAGGTAGGTAATGGAATAAGTACGAATGAAGATATCAATGTTACCAAATACGTACATACATATGTAAAATAACTTCGTTATGTATAAACTATGATGTTACGAATATCAATTTTTAGTATTCGCGAATACGGATACGATTATTTGAAACAATATTCGCCGAATACGAATATTACTTTTAAGGTTTAGAGCCACAAATATTTAAAATTTAATTGAAAAAATCCCTCCCTTTGCGTCAGTAACAATAAATTGAAAAAAATGTATACAATTCTTTAGATATTTAACATCATTACGACATTGAGATGCCGAATTTGAAGACTACTACGAACATTTTTAAATTAATTACTTACATACTTTGAGGTTTCGTTTTTCTTACTCTGCTTGCGCTTTTAATTAGTAATTCAGTGCTATTTGGGCATATGGCGCAGCCATCTTTCGGTTGACTTTCACATATTAATTTTTAATTCTCCCATTTTTTAAGTCCAACATTCCTCTACTAAGAATTGATTACTAACTTAACATGATATGAATATCCATGCATATAAGACTAACTTTTAAATTCTAGTTGCAAAATATATAAGTATATGTATATTTGTGTCTGTTTTTAAAGATGGTTATTATCTTGCGTCAAAGATTAAAAAAAATATTTAAAATTAATATACATAATTTTGTACATAGTATGTACTTTTTTAAACTTTTTCTTTTTGAAGTGTAAACTTCTTTTAGCGCATATTTTTAGATGAGATCAAATCTCTGAACTCGCGACACAGGGCTGAGACGCTAAATAAAAACGACACCGTGATGAGACGCTATACCCGTATATACATTTTTATGTATAGTCTTATTACTATGGCTGACTTCCAAAACGTTCGTATACAAAGTTTGTATACAGTACCCTGCAGGAAGCCTGGGTGCAAATGAAGGCAAGTCAACACCTTAAGAACCATTTATGCTGTCAATGTCAACAATAAGTCTACACTTTTAACTCTGCCGCCGTCATTGAAATTGTGCCGGCTTCATTCTGTGACTGCGTTTCTTCTTATTTTGTTTTGTTGTGTCATTTTCTTTAGTGGAAAAAAAATTTAAGTGAACAAAGTTAAACGCATTTTGTGTAAAAAATTAAAAAGTAAATTCATTTCATTAAATTGTGATTAAAATAAGAGTAAGTATTAGTGAAAGTTTTAAAATAAAGAAAATGTACATAATATGCATGTACATATGTACGAAAATGCACATCTTTTATTGCAAACTTAAAGCAAACAAAACAAGTTAAAAATAGTGGAAAATGTCTAAGATGATTGGAAATAATAATGTTCGTATGTTAGCTACCTTCGTCAAAAGTATTATATAGTACATATGTATTATACATTACTAATTTTGTTTAACGGATTCCAAAAGTACTCTACAAATAAGAGCTGCATCATTTTTTATTGCATTATACTTTTATTCAAATATTGCGCTATATTAATTGATATTGTCGTCGTCGAAAAGTATGAAATTGTTATAAATTAACAACCGAGCAATAGATTTTTTAGCGATATCGTCCATTTGTTTGCAGGGACTAAGTATGAGCAAGAGAAACTATAAAAGATTAGTGAAGAAGCAGTCAATTATATATATAGAGTACCTAGTCAGTAGTAACAATAGAAGTACCTAATCAGTAGTACCGGCGCCTATAGTTAATATCTGGTCCCAAGTAGAGTACCTAGTCAGTAGTAACAATAGAAGTACCTAATCAGTAGTACCGGCGCCTATAGTTAATATCTGGTCCCAAGTAGAGTACCTAGTCAGTAGTAACAATAGAAGTACCTAATCAGTAGTACCGGCGCCTATAGTTAATATCTGGTTCCAAAAGGAGTACCCAATCACTAGTACTAATAGAACTAGTGCATTCGCAATGACACGTACATGTTAAATGTCTATTGCAGCCAACATTGCAAAAGGTATAGTAAGTCAGTAGTCCTGGTGACAATGTCAGTAGTGATTCAGTACTGTTTCACTATTGACATTTCCTACAGGGGTATTGCTACTGTATTTAAATCACATACATATGCAAAGTTCCGAAGCAATGCAACAACTATAAAACCGATGCCGTGTTTTCTTTCTTACTGCGTTAAAAATACTTGGCGGCGGCGTTTTGAAATGGTATGCATTGTACAATTATTGTACTGCGGCGTTATGAAATGTGATGCTTTGTTCAAACACAAAGCAATTGACGTTTTGGAAGTCAGCCTATGTTTATATGCAGCCTAATCGCAATTAAAAATTATATGCAATTAACGAACTCATTGTATATATGCCACTTTTGTTATAGAAAATTCTTATTTTTATGTGATGCCGGTTGGTAATATTTAATTATTTGGCAACTAAAAACGTGTGGCAATGTTTAGAATACGAATACATGCAAAATTTCACGGAATAGACACAATGAGGACCTTTTCAATATGTTGGCGTCCTCTTCAGAACCACTATTTTCATCACGGAGACATATAAGATCTCGAAAGGATTTGGAAGAACATAATTATAGCTCCGATATATTAAGTCTATTAGATATCGCACCCAATGTTAATGACTATTTTAAAGAAAACTAACTTATTAGTTTATACTAGTTTATACTAGTTTGAAAAAAATATAGTAAATAAATTATTATCATTATATATTACACTGTGTGTAATTTTTTAATTCATGGAAAAATAACCATATACGGTGATAAAAGACCAAAAAAAAAGACCCGTGTCTCACACTTTTGCCCAAAGTCATGCAGCAAGTGTGCAGGTTTTATTTCATTTTTGTAATCTAAGAATTACTTTGCTATAATTTTATAATAATTATTTTTACAAAAATTGTAACAAAAGAAAATCAAATAAAAAAATACATACTTCTAAGAGTAATAATGTTAAATTCATACATACACAAAACAGCAATAAAACAATTAAGTTTTGATCCTTTTGTTCTTGTAAAAAATGTTCAATGGCTTAATTTGTAATAAACAAAATCAAACCCCAATAAAATATACCTACACACAAAAAAATTTTGTTGGTTAATCTAACAAACTAATTTTTGTGGTAAATGAACTGTTAATGTAAATTGTTGTTGCAATTTCAGTGTCATACTATTTCTATTGGTTAAATTAACCATGTCACAGCAGTAACTCAACTACTTGTATAAATTGTTTTTGGAATTCACATACATACCTAAACATAAAAATACTCAGTTGAGCTCTTATCTTATTTTAAATTTCAACTGTGTGTTTATTTTTCAACAAAAACAGCAACGACAACAACATGCATGTTGATAAGCAATCATACGAATTGTGTTACAATAAGTGTGTTCGAGTACCCAAAAGTTTTTACTATTTTTTACTGAACTTTACTGCATTTTACTAAATTGCGTTCGTTTACACAAAATACAGTAAATGAGAACACAAATTGAGAGCTTAAAGTGACAATTCTTAATTGAGAACTTGCAAATTTTTACTGCAGAAATTTTTCGCAGTAAACTTTAGTAAAACAAGAAAACATATGATTCAAAAGGTAAACAAACAAAAAGTATGTAATTTGTGACTAAAATATTTATCAAACTAAAAATTTAAGTAAAAATAAAACAAAACTAAAAGTAAATTAACATTAAATTGAACTTGTTTGCAATTAGGGGCTGTGCACATATTACGTAACGCTCCAGGGGGGAGGGGGGTTAAAGATTTGTTACGGATTAGAAATTTTGCACTGAAAAATTATTAAAAAGCGTTACGAAGGGGGGGGGGGGTATAAAATCTCTGCATTACGTAATATGTGCACAGCCCCTTACCTACATGCCTTTTAATGGAAAATAAAAGTTATTTTAGTTTTGTGGAGTTGTTATATTAATTATTTGGAGTTGTGAAATTCTAAAGTACTTGGGTACTTAGTACCGCACTTCTTTTTACGATAGTCAGTAGCAAAAACAAATATTCATGTATTTTGAATAAATTTAACCACACACAAATATGCAAAATAAAATAAAAAAAGAAGAAATGGGGATTACATAAATTAAATTGTTTATATTTTATTAAAATATTTGTGTTATAAAAAGTATTTAATCGAGTACCGATAGTTAAATTGTTCAAATATCCAATAATATAAAAATTTTTCAACACTATATTTATTTTCCATTAGCTGTTGCCTAAATCTTACGAATTTTTGTTTTTACAATTTTTCCGTTCGCGTACTTTTTTGTGCAAACACTTTTTTGGAGAGTAAATTCTGCTGTTTACTCATTTATTACTAATTTACTGTATTTTACTGTAAAAGTAAACAAACGGACCTAATTATACTTTGTTACGCTCTTTTTACTGTAGCTCGTTAAAATTCGTGTTGTGTATATGAATATAACGAAAAGTTAGTTAGACCCACACACAATGTTAAGATACAAACATCTTTGTATTTGCTTATATGTTTATGTTAATATTCTACTGTGGCTGAGCTGTCTAAGGTGATGCACAGTGGGCGAAAAGGCTCATCTAGCGGCGTTTAATTAATAGCGCTTAGGAAAAATTTTTTTTGTTTGTGTAATATTTTTTTTAGTTGAAAATAGATTAAGCTACAATGTTAATTAAAAAAAAAATAAATTTATTCATATATATATATACAATATAATTAAAAATTTTTTCAATATTTATAATATTTTTTTTTGTTTTCGTGAATGTTTAAATTTTTTCATATATTAGACATTATTTATTTCATTCAGAAAAATATATATTTAATGTTTCACATTCTTTTATATATTAAACTTTTATATTAAAAACAGTTGTTTTTTAATATTTTTTTTTTATATTTTTCTGTTAAAATAACTATTTTTGGCCTTATTCAATCTTCATATATTTCAGTTGTTTTCATAACAAAAATTTAATTATAATAATAAAAAAAAATATTAATAATACTAATAACAATAGTAATACGAGTAACAGTTTTTATTCCGATTCGGAACTACTAGATGAATCTAAGGTGTAAGGTGCACAATTTGCTGACAAAAGTTGTAAAATATCATTATCGACATGCTTCTTTTTTGAGTTGCCTTGTGGTTTGCGTAAATTTTAAATCAAGGGATCTGATGAACAGAAAAGCACATGCATTAAGTCCTCCATTGTATTTAATCGGGATGTCTTTTTATTACATTTTATAAAATTAAATTCGTTATTATCGGGGAATAATTCAATCAATTTATTTTTAACCATATTAAATATGATTAAGTTGTGAATTTTTTATTCGAACTGAGTGATATTTAATCAAAGAATTTTTTTATTTTTCAGGCTTAAGTTCGTTTTCTCTTAATATAATTTTGTTATAAATTAAATTATTATTTAAATTAGAAAGAAAAATCTAGTGGCTCTTAATATTTGAACAGACAAAGAAAAATTAGACTGCGCGGAGGGTTGAACCAAAGACTATAAATATATAAAGATATTGCACGTAGAACATTGAATAAAAACAAAAATTGTTTGTGTTTATCGATGCTGTGGGGGGAAGTAGCAAGAGATAAGACCACAAAAATTTTAGGCATACATACATATGTACGTACATAAGTATTTATGTGGTAATAATTTTGTCAAGTTTATTTTGTTGTTGTTTTTGAAACATTTATGTTTTTTTTTAACTCTACGAGAAATTATTTTCCACAGGAATTATGGTTTCTTTTTTGTTGTTTACACATATAAATGATGCTTATTGAGAAATGTGTTTGTGTGTGTGTTATATTTCTTGTGCAAAGCACATTCATTAACAATATTATCAACTAAAAGCAGTTTCATGTTTTCATATAAATCATGTGCAAATAAACAGTGCAAAGCCAATGCGACCATGCATATAAGACTAACTTTTAAATTCTAGTTGCAAAATACATACTTATATAAGTATATGTATATTTGTGTCTGTTTTTAAAGATGGTTATTATCTTGCGTCAAAGATTAAAAAAAATATTTAAAATTAATATAATTTTGTACATAATATGTACTTTTTTAAACTTTTTCTTTTTGAAGTGTAATCTTCTTTTAGCGCATATTTTTAGATGAGATCAAATCTCTGAACTCGCGACACAGGGCTGAGACGCTAAATAAAAACGACACCGTTATGAGACGCTAAATAAAAACGACACCGTGATGAGACGCTATACTCGTATATACATTTTTATGTATAGTCTTATTACTACGTTTATATGCAGCCTAATCGCAATTAAAAATTATATGCAATTAACGAACTCACTGTATGTATATATGCCACTTTTGTTATAGAAAATTCTTATTTTTATGTGATGCCGGTTGGTAATATTTAATTATTTGGCAACTAAAAACGTGTGGCAATGTTTAGAATCTTACTTGCAGTGTCGTTAATCAGGAATTGTTTTCGTTAGTTAGCTAATCGCAAATAAGAAATTAACTCACCGTTTATGCGGCAAATTTTTGTATTTGCAGTATATTTAATTGCAAGTAAGTCGAGCGTATAAACGTAGTATATGTGCAAATTATTCGATAAATATTCGTGACTTAACCATAATGCCATAAATTCATAGAAAACAGCTGGTCAAACCAAACTTATGAAAAACAATGTATTGTTGTTATGGTTAAGCATTATGGTTAAGTCACGACTAATTGGACCTTAAAATAGCATACAACTTAATCTTACTTTCTGACAATTTCTTCACACTTCACACATTCATGTTGATAAGCAATCATACGAGTTGTGTTACAACCGAATGAAATTTTACTTTGTTACCAGCGTTGGCAACTTGGTGCGTTTAGCACCTTTTTTGGTGCTTTTCTAAATGTTTTGTGCGAAAAATATCTGATTTGGTGCGTGGTGCGCTTTTTTTTTTAATTTTGGTGCGTTTTTTTAATTTTGGGTGGCTCCAAAGCATATTAAACACAATTTTTTTTCAGTATGAGAAAAAAAAAAATTTTGGACAAAAAATACAACTGTTTCAATACCATTTCATTCAATTGTGTACAAGTTGTGCGTTCAATTTTACAGACCATAATAAGAGCAACCATTAATGATGTTTAAGAGGTACCAAAACACATTCACAAAAACCGTTAAACTGTCTTGTTGTTATAGATAATTTGTAACATTTCATTATAAGAAATTTGTTGTCCCCTTTAGATTTTCAGAGTACATAATTGTTTGTTGTCGTAAAAGTTGTTGTAAAGTCTGTTAAAGGGCTTGCAAAAACAAAGTATTCTTGAGACTTGCAATCATTGTTCGATTTTTATGAAATGCATAAAAAATGCGTTTATATAAAGTGTTGTAACACTAAAATTAATAAAATTTATATTTACTAAAAGAAATATTTAAAGTTAGTGTCAAGAATGGAGTCTGAAAAAGGAGATACGCGAAATACAAAAAGATTTGGGAATCACAATGTGAGTTTAAGCAATGGATTCGGCCTTGACCAAATAATAACACAAAAGCAAGATGTTTTTATTACAAATGCCATATCACGCCTAAATATCCAACCTTGTTCGGCATGCTGGAACACGTAAACACATTGCAGCTTTAAGCCCTTTACAAATATGATATCATACCATTAGCAGTACAATTTGAATCCGATGTCGAAATATTATCTAGTATTGAAAAAGGGTGGAGAATGATTCACTTCATGCATTGGCACAATATTATATCAACATTAGAATTTTGGACTAAAGTTAAATGTTGTAAGGACGCAAATTAATTCAATAAAAAAAAATTCTGAACTTGGTGCGTTTTTTGTTGAATGTAGCGTTTTTTTCTCCATTTTGGTGCCTTTTGAAATTTCAAAGTTGACAACGCTGTTTGTTACGTTCTTTTTATTGTAGCTCGGTAGATGACGAAAAGTAGTCGGCATTGAGTAATGCCCACAGCAACTCACTATTTCACTATACTACGCATTGACATCACTTTATTGTTTGTTGTTGCCAACAATAATATAAATTACGACAAAATCAGCATAGTCAACAACCTGCCGGCGTGATGCTCTGCGGTCATCAATATAAGTATTCTCATATGCAAACATCTATTCTATTTTTATTATGACAAATTCAATAAAGCCGTTTATCTATTAAAATAAATTGACATTTCACTTTAAAAATTACTCTTGTCGCAAAAAATTGCAAATTCGAAACACATTGCAAAATTTTTAAAAAGCTATAATATTGCAGAAATTTTCTAAACTTTTAAGGGTTACAACGTGAAAAATTGATTAAAAGTTTCTACAAATGCAAAACAGCCAAAAAGTTGCGAAAAACTCAAAAACTTACGATAAATTGCAAAATTTCAACATCAGAATTTTGGTTAGTATATGGGATTGGCACCGACGTTTTGAATATTAAAATTTCGCTATTCCTGCGATATACATACATACATACATATGTACATATTAGTGAGGTTACGAATACTCGTATTCGACTATTCGCCTTTTTCAAGCTATTCATATTCCCCAATACTTTCCAAGGAAAAAATATACATATGTATAACGTTTAAAAGAGTACATAAACACCTGTGTTCTGTATTTCACTACAAAATGAAAGTGAAAAACTTTTGAATTTCACATTTACAATTTAACTGTGTTCTAGAAAAGTAATGAAATTTTGCTTTTTCGACGATTTCAATTTTGTTTCGTTTCAAACAAATTTTTAAAATAATGTGGGAACAAATCTATGCAGTTTGGCTGCGTTGTTAAAAAAAATATCCTATCCGATGGAGAAACAAAAAATAAGAACAAAAATTAAATTAAAAATTTGTCGGCTATGCTTACTAATTACTAAGCATTGCTTAGTTTTCGAGTTATGGGCATTTAGAGTTCCTGTATAAAATTGTGAATATATTCTGTATGTTTCATATAATGTGGTCAATATTGGTATAATTTAAAATGTTTTGAGAAGATGTTAATAATTTGCTAAAATTTTTATTTAATTCACTAACCCACTGGAACAGCGGTTTCGCTGAGTAAAGATTTTCTGCCATTAAGCCATTGTTTTTTCTGTCCAATATAAAGTTCAGATTGACAAACAATTGGTTTGTATCTTAATTATTTGCAAGAAAAAAAATCTAGCAATCTTGCTCAAAGTTTTTTTGCATTGGAGCAAATTAAGCCTATCGCGAAAATTAAAAAAAAAATAGCAAGAAACACAAATTCAATGCAAGCCCTAAAACTGATTATAATTTGCTAAATTTGTTCGCTTTTGGAAAAATCGCGAAATTTATGAAAGTGCAAAAACTTGCTAAAATTTTAATTTATGTTTGATTAAAAGTCCCTCAAGATGTAAGAATTCCGGAAACTTTGCAAAAATTACGCACATTGCGAAAAACTGCAATAACTTTAAAGATATCAAAAGTATGATTAAGAATCGCTAAGCTTTAAGGAATATAAAACAAATTGTAGAAATCACCAAATTGGCGAAAAATCGCAAATTATTGGGTAAATGTAAAATACTATAGAACGCAATACTAATTAAAAACTCCGAAAAATTTAAAAAAACAAAAACTTCGGCAAAATTTTGATTAAAAATTGCTAAAACTTTGAGAAAATAAAGCTATAAAAAACTCTTTCTATTATTTTTACCAACAAATATTTTATTTCACGCGGCTGTTTGCTTTCGATTTCAAATTACTTTTTTTGTGGTGAAAATTATTTGAAGAACACAAAAATTTCACTTGAAACAAGATGAAAATGAAATTTTACTTTTTATTTCACTTTAACGAATTTAAGAACACAAAATTAGTGAAATTTTCACTTTCATTTCATTTTACGAATGTAGAACACAGGCGATAATGTACAAAAATATATTAATTTTTATTTAAAGAAAATCTGTTATCTTTTACGCAAGATAACAACCTTCTTCAAAACAATCAAAAATATGTAAGTATATATACCTTTTTTCAACCAGAATTTAAACTTTAAAAGTTAAAGTCTTATATGTATACATACATACATACGTACTAGGCTTTTGCACTAAGTACATTTAAATTCAAAAACATTTGCTTTTTTAAAAATTCTCAGAGTAAATCCAAGTACAAAAGGGGATCAAAGCAAGTAAATACAAAACGAAAAAAAAAAAAAACAAACACAACATTTATTCTCTTTATACGCTCAGAGTATTTGTATTTACTCATTCTTATTCACTATAAGTAGAGTAAAGTAAACATTTTTTTTGCTAATATTCTGTAAGTATTTTGCAAGGTTCTTATTTTACCATGTGGGTATTTTAAGCATTTTCTTGGTTTTTATTTTTAGCATTAATTTAGCAGTTAATTTTATGGAATATACATATGTACATACCTATCTAAGTATATACAACTATTGATATGTTGATAATTTGATCTTAACATCAAATTAAATAAAAGCGAAATTTCATACAAACCATATAAAACTTACAAAAATACTCGAGTATTTTAGTAAATAGTTTAAGTAGTGCTTGTCTTTACTTAATGTGCTTGGTTCTTATTATGCTTAGTTCTTACATGCTTTAATACTTGCTGTATTTATTTCGTACAGAAACAGTATTTATTGTGTTTGTTTCTTATAATACAGAACAGAAGAAGGTATAGTAAAGAGAGGGTATAATAAAACAAATACACGAAAAAAAGAGAGTGTATTTAAGTATTTGTTTTTTGTACTTTTGCAAAAGCCTAATACGTACATATGTATTCATATCATGTTAAGTTAGCAAAAATTTTCAGTAGAGGAATGATTGATCTCAAAAATAGAAGAGCTAAACTTTAGTATGTATGGAAAGTCCACCGACATAGATGGCCGCGCGAAAATATGTTCTCCCAAACAGCACTGAATTCCTAATCCTAATTAAAAGCGCAATCAGAGTAAAGGTGGAGGTACATAACACTATTTCTACGAGTTAACGCATTCTACGCGTTTCATGCTTTCTATGCATTCTACGCTTTTTTTAATTTCAAGTTACATAGGAAGCGTTTTGTGCAGCAAAATAACCATAAAAACAGTGATGGAAAACAGTATTTGCAAGAAATTTTGTTGAGTATTTTTCTGATGCACAAAGTACCAAAAATTATTTTGTTCTTTAATTTTATTAAAAGAATTATATAAAATGTATTTAAAATATATATGTATGTATGTACATATATACAGAATACAAATCGCACACGAACATATCTAGGAACATATGTACATATCACAAATTTACTAATACAACGTCATACCTCAAAATTTCAAATTTATATTTTGTATAAGTTTTATCTTTATGTCTTTTGTACTTTCCACGTTTTAAGAGATAGATGATTAGAACAAATCAAAACCTTCAACTGCAATTATCTCGAAATGGATTTTTTTGAGTTATGACGTTCCGGCCCAATGCTTTGCATACGTAGGGGTCATCCCCTGAGTGCTGGTCCTAATTTAAAAAAAAAAAAAAATTAGTAAATGATAGATATATAGGAACACACATACATACATACATATGTGTGTATAACAGTTTTTGAGTAGACATGGATGTTTTAGGTCTAATTTATATCGTTTCCGACATGCCAGTGTCCCGTTTTGTTCAAGATGTGATAATTTTGTGCAAGATGTCGAACATATGTTTTTCATCTGTCCACGATTAAACAATTCAAGTTCAAGGACGCACGTGTGTACAGTTTCTTAAATTACATAGTTCTATTGCAACTTCGTAGGTTGTTTAGTTATCATGAAATTTTGGTAAAATAAAAATACTTTTACATTTGCTGAGGAGTAAATTTGGGTAATTTTTATATATAATAACACTGTGATAGTCGAAAAAATTAACTTCGATGAATCCTTTTCGAACTATTAGGGGGCAGTCCCCTGAGTGCGAAAGTGCATTTGGAAGTGTCAAATTGGCTCCAGTTTTTGAGAAATCGGTATATATCCAATTTTCATGGATATATACCAACATCTACTGATGAGTTGGTATGGCTACCAACGAAATATATATTTAGATATTGCTAACCCGCAACAAATAAATAAAATTTAAAACATAAATACTTGAGTACATGCTCAAATAAATGTAAAAATTTATTTTGATCAACAAAAAAAAATATACATAAAATTAATAATACATAAAAAAAAACTTAAAAATGTAATAACTGAGATTACTTCGATTTTAATACTTCAAACACACATGTTTTATTCAGTCAAAATATCTCAAATGATTTTTTTTTTTTTGTTAAATTAGACAATTTAGGATGTTCTTAAGAAATAATCTTTTAAAAACAATTTTTTTGCTTTCAAACGATTTTTGGTTTTTGTTTTTATTAAATTAGATTTTGAAAAAACTCTCGCTAATTGTCGAGGTAGGTGATATACTTAGAAAAGCATAAAATAGTTTAAATATCTAATTTTTCAGCTCTTTTTTAGATTTTTCCAAATATATGTACTACATATATCGTATAATCCAGAACTTAAAAAATATTATTAACGTATTTTAAAGATTTATACGTCTCTTATTTATTCTTATTTTAATGCGTTTTAGTAAATTAAAATAATTAATAATTTTTTTTGTTGTTGATCCAACAATTTTGTATACTTTAGGACAGTTGTTACATGTGACTTTTTATCATTATGTCTTTTGTACTTTCCACGTTTTAAGAGATAGATGATTAGAACAAATCAAAACCTTCAACTGCAATTATCTCGAAATGGATTTTTTTGAGTTATGACGTTCCGGCCCAATGCTTTGCATACGTAGGGGTCATCCCCTGAGTGCTGGTCCTAATTAAAAAAAAAAAAAAATTAGTAAATGATAGATATATAGGAACACACATACATACATACATATGTGTGTATAACAGTTTTTGAGTAGACATGGATGTTTTAGGTCTAATTTATATCGTTTCCGACATGCCAGTGTCCCGTTTTGTTCAAGATGTGATAATTTTGTGCAAGATGTCGAACATATGTTTTTCATCTGTCCACGATTAAACAATTCAAGTTCAAGGACGCACGTGTGTACAGTTTCTTAAATTACATAGTTCTATTGCAACTTCGTAGGTTGTTTAGTTATCATGAAATTTTGGTAAAATAAAAATACTTTTACATTTGCTGAGGAGTAAATTTGGGTAATTTTTATATATAATAACACTGTGATAGTCGAAAAAATTAACTTCGATGAATCCTTTTCGAACTATTAGGGGGCAGTCCCCTGAGTGCGAAAGTGCATTTGGAAGTGTCAAATTGGCTCCAGTTTTTGAGAAATCGGTATATATCCAATTTTCATGGATATATACCAACATCTACTGATGAGTTGGTATGGCTACCAACGAAATATATATTTAGATATTGCTAACCCGCAACAAATAAATAAAATTTAAAACATAAATACTTGAGTACATGCTCAAATAAATGTAAAAATTTATTTTGATCAACAAAAAAAAATATACATAAAATTAATAATACATAAAAAAAAACTTAAAAATGTAATAACTGAGATTACTTCGATTTTAATACTTCAAACACACATGTTTTATTCAGTCAAAATATCTCAAATGATTTTTTTTTTTTGTTAAATTAGACAATTTAGGATGTTCTTAAGAAATAATCTTTTAAAAACAATTTTTTTGCTTTCAAACGATTTTTGGTTTTTGTTTTTATTAAATTAGATTTTGAAAAAACTCTCGCTAATTGTCGAGGTAGGTGATATACTTAGAAAAGCATAAAATAGTTTAAATATCTAATTTTTCAGCTCTTTTTTAGATTTTTCCAAATATATGTACTACATATATCGTATAATCCAGAACTTAAAAAATATTATTAACGTATTTTAAAGATTTATACGTCTCTTATTTATTCTTATTTTAATGCGTTTTAGTAAATTAAAATAATTAATAATTTTTTTTGTTGTTGATCCAACAATTTTGTATACTTTAGGACAGTTGTTACATGTGACTTTGTTTTTCTTTTTCATTTTTGTTCTTGGTAAAATACTTCCAAACCGAGCTCATTCTGAAAGATTATTATATAATTTATAAAAAATAGAATACAATACCAACATTTTCTACTTATATGATAAGATTTATATAAAGCAATTGTTTCTTTTTTAGATTTTAGTGTATTTCTAACTTATTCACTTGACAGTAAAAAAAACACTTTCTTGAAAATTGTTTACCGTTTCATTTAAAACATAGCACGACTACTAGGTAGTTCGACAAAAACTACAAACTTCCAAAATAACATGTATTGGTTGATATAAAGTACTCGCTTTGTTTCAAATCATACAAACAAATTTAACACATATTTTACGTATGTAAAAATATGTTCGATTAATTGAGATAAATTAATCGATTTATTCATTATTCGAAATTCGGCATTTTAAAATTATTCGAACAAGAATTTAGTTTTGTTTTGATCGATTAATCGAATTATTCTTAATCGGTTGACAACTCTAGTACAGATATATCTTAACAATGCAAGATGATCTGACAAAATATATTGTAGCATGTCCTATAGAAGCAAAGTATGCAAAAACAGTTGCTAAGAATATAGTAGAAAATTTAATTTTAGTATATGGACACTTTAAAGTCGTCAAATCTGACAGAGGTACTGAGTTTCTAAACGAATTATGTCCTATAGAAGCAAAGTATGCAAAAACAGTTGCTAAGAATATAGTAGAAAATTAAATTTTAGTATATGGACACTTTAAAGTCGTCAAATCTGACAGAGGTACTGAGTTTCTAAACGAATT
Organism: Lypha dubia; assembly: GCA_947311025.1. Classification (NCBI taxonomy): domain Eukaryota; kingdom Metazoa; phylum Arthropoda; class Insecta; order Diptera; family Tachinidae; genus Lypha; species Lypha dubia. The sequence goes on from OX371261.1 coordinate 83,588,205, forward strand.
ATTGTCTGAACATTTTACAAATTAAACAAGTTTTTAGCACACCATATCACCATGAGACTCTAGTTGGAGGTAAAGCTTGTTGTCAAATTTAAAATAATTGTCGTCTTTTTGCTTAAACTGTAGAATTTTAAGAAATTGTTGTTTTGTTATTGATGTGATCCCTTTTAGTTTTTCCCAATTTTTCATTATATTCCGTATAGCTAGATGAATCGGTATGTTGGTAAACAGCGAAACCACGTCGAATGATACTAAGATATCATCGTCATCTAATTTTATGTCTTTTATTTTATTTTTTTAGTTCAAATGAATTTTTTATGTTGTATGTTGAGGATATTAAATTTTTTAAAATATTTCCTACTTATATATTTTGCTAAGTGATAGCACGCAACTTTTTTTTGTAAAAAACAAACGAAACGTTGGGTAAATGTAAAATAAAATTCGTTTTATTTTATTTATATTTGGAAACAAATAGTTGACCATAGAGAGCAAGCAGGTAAAAAACTATTGAAATTATTAAAATATATTGTTTATACAAAAATTTATCGAGAAAATTAAATTCTCTCATATAGTGCTCATACGCTGCTTTGTGGTTTAAATCTCCAGTTTCCTTAAACTTATTATAGTATTTATTTCTAAGATTTTTCAATTTTAAAATATTGTTAGTTCGTTAAAAAAACAAATGTTCTTAACAAAAAAAAAATTTTTTTTCAAAAAACTTAAGATAATAGTACAGTATTAGAAATGTTAAAAACGTAGCTATTTAAAATATTTATCTAAGGACTAGTTTTTGGGATGTTAGTTAAACTCTAATTAGTTCATCCACAAACTAACTCTTTGAATAATATCAAATTTGATAATCGAAATAATAAAAAAAATATTTTTTCTGTTAAAAATTTTGGTCTGAATTGAAATTTAAAATAAAATGGCACTCCAAAGCCGCTGTTCCAGTTGAAAACTGCGATAATCTACGTTTAAGGTTAATTCACATCTAGAAAAGTCAGCCTAAGCTATTCTGTTGATAACTCATCTTCGACTAAATCTGGATGTATTTCTATAGATTTCTCCTGTGTTGATTAACTTTTATAAAATGGATGAAATAGTGGACTTATAAATGGAAGTAAATCCAGAAGATCCTTTTTCTTTTTTATATTCAATTTTACCTAAATTAGTCTTTGTATATCTGCCAGCTAATATTTTTCCAAACAAATCTTTCCCCATCTTGATTTGTGGTTCTCCACATTAGCTTTGTTTTTAACAAAAGAAAAAAATTAAAAAAATCTTCTGCACTCATTTCATGTTTCATTTTAGAACCTACACCTCTAACAAAATTATACCAGTGGTGTGGATGGTGTATTTGTATTAGTGATGTTACGAATATCAATTTTTAGTATTCGCGAATACGAATATTTAAAACAGTATTCGCCGAATACGAATATTTCTTTTGAGGTTTATATTTCAAATTTAATTGGAAAAAATCCCTGCCTTTGCGTTAGTAACTATAAATGAAAAAAAAAATTTAGTGATTTAACATTATTATTGCATTAAGAAGCCGAATTTGAAAACCTCTACAGAACATTTTTTAATTATTTTACTTACATACTTTCAGATTTCGTTTTTCTTACACTGCGTGAAATACAATGGTTTTTTTAATTTTTTTTTTTTTTTTTTTATAAATTTTATTATTTATTGAATATTCAATTATAAATTAAATTATCAATAAGTTTTTCAAATCTTAAATCTAAAAAATATTAAATATAAGTTTAGCCAATGCTAAACAAAATTTTTAATTTCAACGGTTAATTTATGTTGTTTTACATCTCTCGTGTACGGCTGAGAAAAAGAGTATCCCTCCTTTTCAGCCGGGTGTGGCCTCTATAATTTAAACATTTTTTAATTATTTTACTTACATACTTACATACTTTCAGATTTCGTTTTTCTTACTCTGCGTGAAATACAATGGGTTTTTTTAATAAAAATTAATATATTTTTTTACATTTTATGTACTTTTTTTAAACTTTTGTATGATATTTTTTGGAAAAGGTATGGGAAAATTATTCGAAAAATATTCGCTTGAATTTGGCGAATACGAATATCTTAAAACAGGCGAATAGTCGAATACGAATACGAGTATTCGTAACATCACTAATTTGTATATCAGTTTGTTTCTTTTTCCTTTCTATCACAGAGTGATCTGCATCGCATTCCATATGCGCATGTGCAGGTTCTAAAAAATGATGATCAATTGCCTCCAAATCCTGATTGATTTTGTAGAGTCAATATGAAAATTTCGCATACGAATGAGTTCTTATTTTGTCCCATACAGGAATCGCTGTAAAAAATTGAGTGATTAATTTGTTTAAGATTAATTGTATGCTTGAACAAGCACGATGCAATTTGGTTGCCACCACGAGCAGATAATGATTGATGCCACATAAAGCAATGTGGGGTACCAGTTGTGCAGTCGTGAACGGTCAAATTATATGTCCAAAGTTATCTTTTGTAAAAACTAATTGAGTTTCTTAAGAAAGGCGTAGAGGCAAACACTGTTGCAAATCAAAAGTATAGACTTTGACTGTAGGATCATTGGCAGCTAAATTTTGATTATTCCTTTTCAACTCATAAGCTAAGTCTGCTTTACATTAAATCGCGTAATAGATTCTATCGGCTTCCTCTTTGGCAATACCAATTTGGCTTTGAGTTGATCGCATTTAGAACAAGTGTCCAGGCTAGGTTTCTTAAATTTTATGTTCATACCTGTTAAACATTATTAGGTTATGATGAAATAATTTCAAGAGATGTCAAAAGAGATGCTCACCTTTGAAAACACTAGTGTATGATAAGATGCTTATTGCTTCGGATTTATATTTATCGCAATATAACTTATACATTTGAGCTAGGGATAAATCAGCATGAAAGTATTTGCAACTTGTATCTCACCTAGTATAATGACTTTCATAATTTTGGAAGCTGTTTATGTGGTCCTTTACAAGCTGAATTTTATCATCCGTCAGTTTATTTTTTCCTCCAACTGATACACGCTGGTCACGAAATTCATTTTGAGGAAAATCTAGTTTCTTCTTCAAAACACTTTTGACAAAAAAATTAATGTGGCAACGCCGGGGTTAAGCAAGCAAAGAAGTTAAGCTCCGCATGAAATTTTAAAAATATATAAATAATGTAGACAAAAAAAAAAAAAAGAGACTATAGAAAAGTTTAAATAAACAAACGGAAACTAATTAAATAAAAAAACGATCATAAAATAAGTGTTTTAATTGGTAAAAATCCCAAAATATGGCTGAGTGCAGTAAATGCACAACAGCAATTAGAGGGGAAAGTGGAATGAGGTGTAATGGAATATGCAATAAAATATGCCATTTCACAAAAATGTGCAAAAATTATCGAAGAGGACAATTTTATTAGATATATATGTAATGATTTCTTTCAATATATTCAGAATGTAGATCTTGTGTTAAAAGACATTCAAGACAGTGTTAAGCAAAACAAACAGTTATTGAAAGATTACAAACATGAATTAAGAAGATAATTGCAGCAAAATGAGGGTGGTGTTGGCTGAAGTGGTTAGCGCGTTGACTACTAAGCAAACAATGACGTGGGGCCTGGGTTCAAACCCTGGCCAGAGCAAGTCAATCAACATCATTAATTTCTGTAATGTACATTAGTGAGACATTGTATTAATTGTTGTCGGACTATTTAAGTGATGAAGGCATATAGCACTGGTCACTAAAAAACTGTTCCGACAGCGATTGATGCTATTTCCAACTAATGTACACAACATCGCCCTCCTTCGTCGGTTAGCAGAAACATCGGCGAAGTAAAACAATTAATAAAATGCCTGCCAATACAGCTTGACAAAGTTAATGCGTCTACCTAACACCGGAGGCGCCTCAACACTGCTATAAAAATTAACATAACGCGCAAAGCAGAGTTGTAAAAGAGTTAAGCCTTCTACATTTTCAACATCTATCTTCTTTACTCTATCCCTCTCTCTGCGTTCCGGCACAATGCACTGCATACGTAGGTGTCATCCCCTGAGTACTGGTCCTAATTAAAAAAAAAAAAAAAAAAAAAAAAAATGAAAGTGAAAGTGAAATAAAAACAATACTGGAAGCTATCGAAAAACGTTAAGAAGAAAGACTTGGAAAAATGGATAATATCCAGAGAAAAATATGCAAGAACTTAAGAATCTATTTGGAAATGTAAGCGAAATTGGAAACAAAAACAAAGATATGTGTGAAAAAATTGAGATGACTAATGCGAAAATGTGTAATGAAATAAAGAAAATGGTCAAAGATACAAATATAAAAACAAATATTTCATACGCGCAAACTGTTGCAAAAAATATAGTGATGCCAGATGTATCGAAAAATGTCCCCTTAATTATCAAACCGAAAGAAAAGCGAAGTATTGAGAAAACTAAAGCGGAACTAAATAAAAAAATCGATCCAATTAATTTTAAAATAACAAACGTTGAAAATAGAAAAAATGGTACTGGTTTTAAGTGTTCTGCTGCATTTATTATTCTTCTAACAGTGGAAACACTAGCACTGGAACCTTTTTTTGCTTTGATTTGTGCAGCAGAGTGACTCGAATTGGAATCTATTCTTAGAATATTTCGCCTTTCTGTAGATTTTGTGGCCATTGTTTGCCTTCCCTTTTTTTTTTTTTTTAATTAGGACCAGTGCTCAGGGGATGACCCCTACGAATGCAGTGCATTGTGCCGGAACTCAGAGAGAGGGATAGAGTAGAGAAGATAGATGTTGAAAATGTAGAAGGCTTACCTCTTTTACAACTCTGCTTTGCGCGTTATGTTAATTTTTATAGCAGTGTTGAGGGGCCTCACGTGTTAGGTAGACGCATTAACTTTGTTAAGCTGTATTGGCAGGCATTTTATTAATTGTTTTACTTCGCCGATGTTTCTGCTAACCGACGAAGGAAGGCGATGTTGTGTACATTAGCTTGGAACATCATCAATCGCTGTCGGTTTTTTAGTGACCAGTCTATTCCTTCATCGCTTAAATAGTCCGACAACAGTTAATACAATGTCTCACTAATGTACATTACAGAAATTAATTATGTTGATTGACTTGCTCTGGCCAGGGTTTGACCCCAGGCCCCACGTCATTGTTTGCTTAGTAGTCAACGCGAGTTAATTATTCGTAATACACGGAGTTCAAAAAAATATTTTTTCTTCACGCTTATGCGTGTTGTTTTCTTTATTATATTTTCTTGACTAACTCTAATTTTACAAATATCTTACAAAGTAATTTATAATGTTAGTTTCTTATCAACTATGTGCTTACAATATTTCTTATCATTATTTTAAACTGTTGTTTATGGTGTTTATCTTACATTATGTTTCTTTGTCTTATTATGAATAATTAAACATGTTTGTTCTTTTGTTTAATCTATGTTTCTTTGTCTTATATTTTACATTATATTTCTTTGTCTTAAATATTTAAACATGTTTATTTCTGTTTAATCTATATTTATGATTCATAGTTATTTACTTAATATTATCATGTATGTCTGAGCATGCTATTCTTATCTTAAATCTTAATATTATGTACTACCATAGAGACTGACCTTAACTCCCCCCTGGGTTAAGCAAGATCGTCCCGATCTTTCCTAATGCGTTGTAATTCTATTTTGTATGCTCTGTTAAAATTTTCTATTTCCGTCTTCCTCCTACATTCAGTTATTCATGTTGTAATTTTTATTATAAAGTAGATTATTATTGTTAGTAGTATAAGAAAAAATATACTGTAAAAGAAAGATCTAATGGGATGTTCCTCAATTGGGATTGTGAATTTTTTTAATGAATCTATATCGCTAAAAGCCAGTGTGCTATCCGATTCTATTATTTCTAGAATTTCGAAATTTTCATTATGTTTCATATGGATAGCTTTGTTTATTGTGTCATGAATATTCCTAAATACCTTGTTATCCATCGTGACTTCGTCTGTATATGTTACTAAGGTTATACCAGTGGTGGTGATATTGTTGACATTGTGGTCTCCGTCCAGTAATATTGAGCCTTCGTCAATTTCTAATAGTTTTTCGTTATATTCTTGAACCACTGTGCATTTACTATTTCTGTTATTGAGTAGTTGGATTATGCATGTGTCTGTTTCGTTATTTATTTGGCATATGTTTCTGCCCAGATAGTTCTTGCAAAGCTTTACTCTAATATATTCTTTGTGGCATTCAGCGATTAGTTGATCTGTCTGAACTTTTCCATGCCTATAGCTTATAGGTGTGAATTTAAAAAGGTTACAGTGTTTATTAAGTATGGGATATTTATACATTGTTACGAATAGCTCCCCTGTACCTGCTACGTGTACATCTGCATATTCCAATATGTTTATTATTGGTACCGAGATTAATTCATGTTCCAATATTTCCTTTATATCGTCAATATTCAAAGATTCTGTAAGATATTCATTATTCTTCGCGGCATTTATTGTTCGAACAAGTAAAAGTAGCTGCTCGTGCACTTCTTTTATGATGATGTGGTTTTCTAAAGTGTGGCCTTGTAATGAATCAATTAATTTCTCAAACCTAGAGTTCATTAAGCGTTGTTTTTCATTATTGTTTATTAATACATTTATTGCTTTTTCCATTTCTATGAAGTCATTATGATCTGGGTTTCCAGTGATAAATTTTAGTGCAGACCCTAGGAAGTTAAGTGATCTTGCATATCTTTTGTGCTCATTCAGTTGTCCTGCTAGTGTCTCAATTTTCTTTATCCAAACTTTTTCCTGAGTAGTAGGCTCATATTCTTTTGTAATGATATTTCTGTATGGTGTGAGTATTCTTGTCAAGTTAGTTACGTGAAAAAGATATGAAAATTCGTTGAATAGCAAAGCATCTTCGGTTTTAGTTAGCAAGAATTTTCTATCTTCTAATTTTTTTATTTCCACGTCTGCTTTTATTGCTAATACGGCATTCACGAGTAATATTAGGAATTTGAGTGTCTTCATTTTTTAATGTATAGTTCTTTATGTTGTCCTTGTGTACAATAACTCCTCCCTGTGTTAAAATTGTGTCCTCACGATCTTCTTTTACTATGTGTTTTTTATATCTTGCGTTATTTTTCTTTCTTAATCCTGATATTTTTACTAGTATTTGTTCACCTGGATCAAATGTGCGGTGTTTTCTTCCCTTGTTTAATTTTTCCAATGTTTTTCTTGATGCTGTTTTTATTTTTTCTGATATGTCTTGTTGGTTGTATTCTATTCTACCAAAATGTATGTCGCTGGGCTTATGTTCTGTTACCGTATGTATCGATTCATTGAGTGCTTTAACTGTCCTAAATATTTCTTCTATTATCGTTGTACTATTCTGTATTTTGAATATTCTAGATAATTCTGATATTGTATTGTGTGCTCTTTCGACTTGACCGTTTGCTGTTGATCTATAGACTGGTGTTTCTACTTTCTCTATGTTGTATTTTTCACACATCTGCTTTACTGAAGGTGATGTAATGCAGGGTTCATTATCAGTCAGGAGTCGTTTGCAGTTTGGAAAATTATTTGTGATTAATTCTTCTAGCTTATCACTCATTCGTTCTTTTGATTCACACTCTCTTATTGCTATGTATTTCGAATATTTATCTATTGCAACCAAAAATATTTTCTTATCGTTATAATATATATCTGCGTGTATATGTGTTCCCTTTTCTATTGGTATGTCTGAATCTGTCAGAGGTTCTCGTGTAGGTTGTCCTTTCATATTTTCCAAAGAGGCATGCTACGCATTTTTTGCTTTACATTCTCTTTTTTTTTAAATTTGGCCAAAAAAATGTTTCAAGTATCTCCTTAGTGTTGTTTTTATACCCCCTATGAGCTCTATCGTGAGTTTCTTTGATTATTTTAATTTGTTCTTCTTTATCAGAAACATCTCTTAATTTCTTTTGTGTATAAACGAATTTCATTCCATTGAATATTTCTTTTATTTTCCCACCAAATCGGTATATTGTTTCGGGATTTGTATATATTGCAGTTATTCTATTTGGGTTTAGTATCTGTTTTAATTCACAGATTAAATTTTCTTCGTTTGTAAAATGTACCTGATACCGGATTTTGTTTGTAAACACTGTATTTGTTATTGTTTTGTTGGTGTCTACGCTTGGTATCAGTTCGATTTGAGTCGCATATGTATTGAAGGGTTGGGATACTGCTTCAATAGCATTTGTTGGAGAACTTATTGCTGAGTGAACTGTACTGATAGTTGAAGAGTTTATTTGCTGTCTTGAAAGTGCATCGGCTACGACATTCAAATGACCTGGTTTATATACCAGTTTTGCTCCAAAATCTTCGATTATGTTTTTCCACCTCATAAGTTTTGTGTTTGGATTTTTTTCGGATGTTGCAAATGTTAAGGACTGGTGATCAGTGTAGATTGTCAAATCAGCTACACCATAAATATAATTCCTAAGTTTTTGTAATGACCAAATAATTGCCAATAATTATTTTTCATTGGTGCTGTAATTTTCCTCTGTTTTACTTAAAGTGCGTGATAAGAAAAATATCGGTTTCTTGTATTGACTAAGAACTGCTCCAAGTGCTATGTTGGATGCATCAGTTGTTAGTTCAAAAGGTTTAGAATAGTCGGGTTGGAAAAGTTCTACTTGTTCCCTTAAACATGTTTTTAATTTATTTATGGCTTCTAATGCTTGCTTATCAAGGTTTATATACGTATTCTTACTCTTATTTTTTCCTATTTGGCCATTGTCTCCTCTCAAATGTACTGTCAAGGGTTTGGCTATGCTGGCATATCCCCTAATAAATTTTCTATAATATCCCGTCATTCCTAAAAATCCTCTTAAGTCCTTCAGAGTTTTAGGAATAGGGTAATTACTAATTGCTGCTACTTTCTCAGGGTTTGTTGAAATCCTATTATGTTTTATAACATGTCCTAGGTATTCCACTTCCGTTTGAAAGAATTTAGATTTCTCGTCAGATACCTTGAGTGTTGCTTTATTTAATGCTTCAAATATTATTTCGATATGCTTCATGTGTTCATCGATTGAAGAGGAGTATATGATTACATCGTCTATATATACGTATGCAAATTTACCTATGTAGTCTCTAAGAATGTCATCCACACATCTTTGGAATATTGCAGGTGCATTTTTTAGGCCAAAGGGCATTCGAATAAATTCATATTTACCGCCGTTTACACAAAATGCTGTTTTTTCCCTATCTTTTTCAGCGATTCTTATCTGGTGAAAGCCAGATTCTAAGTCTAGAGTGGTAAAATATTGGGCTTTACCTAAGTTTTGTATGGTCATATTCACATCTGGAATAATGTACCTATCTGTAACTGTGTTGGCGTTCAATTTTTGGAAATCGATGACCATTCGTTTTTTGGGTCTTCCTTGTTCATCCATACCTTTTTTAGGGACTGTCCATATTGGAGAGTTGTATGGGCTATTGCTTTTTTGTATAATTCCTTCATTAAGTAATTTTTTTATTTCTTTATTGACGAACTCATTATCCGCTATGGGATATGGATACTGTTTCGTCCATATTGGCTCTTCGTTTTGTGTTCTGATGGTGGCTAAGGGTAATGGTCCTATGCCATTATTTTCCTTCATAATTTTATCTATCTTTTGCCTATATTTTTCTTCTCCTACGATATAATTCAGTTTGGGTTGACTCGCACTATCTATGGTGGTTAAGGTCATATCCCTAAGGATTATACTAGCATTTAATACATTTAGTCCTTCTAATCCTAAAATCATATCAAATGATTCAATATTACTTAATTCAAAAAAAGTTATTTCCCTATTCATTAATTTTATTATTCTTTTCGTGTTTATTATGGAGTAACCGTGTATGGTTTTTATTTTAATGGGTTTAATTTTTATCCTATCTGAAGAGTCGCAATTTATATTTATATAATTATGGGTTGCACCGGTATCAATTAAAATATCATATTTTTTATTACTTAAATCACTAGTTAAGGTGAGATAGGGCAACCCGTCTCTTAGTTTAAATTATCTAATCTTAAGTTATTTACCATTTGTCCTGTTTCCACGTACATACTTGAATTGTCATCTTCTTCTTGAGATGTATGGTTTATTCGTTGTTGTTTATTGATGTAATGATTACCACTGTGTTCTCGCTTCCATGGTCGGTTGTCTACGAAAGGTTGATGTGGAGTGTTGTAATTGGTATTAGTTCTCCTTTGTGCATGTACAATCTGCCTGGAGTCCGTTTCCATAGGGACAGGTTTAGGTTGTTGATTGTTGTAGCTTCGTTGATTATAGTGTTGTTGAAAATGTCCTTTCTGTGGTGTAAAATTTGGACGTCTATAATGATGTGTATGGTGATAGGACTGCTCTTTCTGTGAGTGATGGCTCTGAGGTTGTTTGTTTTCGTTATCGTATGATAACCGTAAATTCTGATGATGGTTATCATGCTCAATAGTTCTAGCAACAGCATATGCATGTTCTAGATCATTTAAAGAGTTGGCATATAAAGTAGATCTGATAAAAGCGTTTGTTACCCCAGAAACGAATACACGTACTGCTTCATCATTAGCATTTCTTATCATAGCTTCGATTGCAGTAGGATGGTCACCAGACATTGAAATTTTGGATGTAACTAAATTCAATGCTTGATTTATTCTGTCATGATATTCTGATAGAGATGATTTATTTTGTTTTATTCTTCGCATTTCTTCCTGGAGGACATTTAGTGGACGCATGTCAGCATATGTGTAATCCAATCTATTTCGAATGGCTTCAAAATTAAACGGAGTATTATTGTTGGTTAATATATCCGACGCTTGGCCTCTGATTTTTGATTTAATTATGGAAAGGGCTTCAGAGTAACGGCTTTGTCCTTCAAAATTTTTTATGTCGTTCATTAATCTTGAGGCGTCTTCTCGCCATGCCCTATACTCTGCTTGGTTACCACTGAATGTTGGCAGGGCTTTAAATACTTCCAGGGAGATGTCAGAGGGCTGTTGGTAGTTTGTTACCACATCCTTGAGTTTCACCACTGGTGCTGGTTCTAGCACGAATACTTGCCATTTTCTCATTTAGTGCTTGGCAATATTGCTCCATTTCGAGTAGTCTTGCAGTGAGAACTGCCATGCGTTCTTCGTTGGTTGCCATTTCCAATGGGCGCTGTTCGTCAAAGTTCCCTTCACGTTTCTTTTTAAATGAGTGCATGAATTTCTATTATTGTTGAATATTTATTTCACTATTTTTTTTATATATATCCTGTTCTATGCAGGATTTTGTTGTTTTTTCTTTTTACTAAACGATTTTTGATAAACTCTTTTTTTTTAAATAAATTTTTTAGATACATATTAAAATTTGTTGAGATTTTTTATTTTCGTTTTCTCTATGGAAAATTTTATTTTTTATTTTTTCTTCCTATGAAGAAATTTTTTACTCGCGTCCGTGCTGCGACAAGGATTCCACGATGGTCCGCCTCTGAAGGATAAGTATAATTATCCTCCTGGCAGGATCGCCAGTTAATTATTCGTAATACACGGAGTTCAAAAAAATATTTTTTCTTCACGCTTATGCGTGTTGTTTTCTTTATTATATTTTCTTGACTAACTCTAATTTTACAAATATCTTACAAAGTAATTTATAATGTTAGTTTCTTATCAACTATGTGCTTACAATATTTCTTATCATTATTTTAAACTGTTGTTTATGGTGTTTATCTTACATTATGTTTCTTTGTCTTATTATGAATAATTAAACATGTTTGTTCTTTTGTTTAATCTATATTTATGATTCATAGTTATTTACTTAATATTATCATGTATGTCTGAGCATGCTATTCTTATCTTAAATCTTAATATTATGTACTACCATAGAGACTGACCTTAACTCGCGCTAACCACTTCAGCCAACACCACCCTTCATGTTTTTGCCATATTTTTCTTTATTTCTTAAGTAATTCCACACAACGTTAGCAGTTTTATTAATCTTCTTGGAAATTTCACGGCCGGACAGACTTTGATCGTCATAGACATCGAACTAAGAGTAGCCAAGAGGGATCAAATTAGAAAATATCAAAAGGCTATACTCGAAAACTCTCATGAAACAATTATAAATTAGCCAGAAACTTATACAAAGTTAAAGTTGAAAATGCAAAAATGAATTATGTAAATAGCAAAATAACCAACACTAATAATCAAAAGGAAATGTGGAAAAAAATTAAAAACTAGTACTAAAAAATCCCAAAAATGTGATGAAAAATGTGATATATGAAAACATAGAATATACAAATAATTCAGAAATTGCCGAATATTTGAAAAAATAATTCGTTGATAGCATTAGATAAATACGTAACTCAATTGAAAACGTACAATATGAAAACAAAGTACCTGATAAAAACTATAAGTTCCGTTTCCATTCAATATCTTTATTAGAATTAAAAAATATATGTAAAAATATGAAAAGAAACCCGGACTACACAAAAAATTTTAACCAACATTAAATTAGATAATTGGGACACAGCTGGTAATATGTTACTTAAAATTATAAATAATTTGTTTGAGAATGGAATTTTGCCAGAAAGCTGGAAAGAATCGATGATCACACCTGTAGAAAAAATTAAAAATTCGAATAAATGTGAAGAATTCCGTCCGATCAATACCCTAAAAACATGTGAAAAAATCATTGAAATAATAGTAAAAAACCAATTAGAAGATTATTTTGAGCAACACGAAATGCTATCGAAATATCAATCAGGCTTTAGAAAAAATATTCATGTGAAACTACAATTAATTATGTGATAAATAGATGGAAATTTATAAATCATGATCGTAAAGTTTTTGCAATATTTTTAGATTTCAAAAGAGCATTTGAGACAATAGGTGTTCAAAATAGTGAACTAAAATGGTTTCAAACGTATCTAACAAGGCGTAAACAGATAACAAAAGTAAATAATATTGAATCAACTATAAAAGTGAATGATTTTGGGGTACCGGAAGGCTCAATACTAGAAGCTCTGCTGTTTGTAATATACATAAAGGATATTGAATATGTAATAAAAAAATGCGAAATTTTTACTGAAGAAAAGACGTGCAAATTATGCTATGAAAATCTAAACTCAGATATGGAAAATATAAATGAATGGTTGAAAATTAACAAACTTAAACTAAATGAAAATAAAACAAAATTAATGGAAATTAATATGAACACGAAGAGCGTTCGCAATTAATAACGTTATAATAGAACTAGTTAATAATATAAAATATCTCGGTTTTTTAATTGATAAGGAACTAAAATTAAAAGAACACTTAAAATACATTTGTAAAAAAAAGTGTAAAAAGATAGGATTCTTCAAACGGTTAAGAAATAAAGTCTCAATGAAAACAGTAATTAACATATACAATACTATCATAAAGCCACATTTTGAATACGGATCAACTATACTGTACACATGCTGTTCCGAGCAACAAATATCAAGACTGCAAAAACTAACAACAATAACATTTATGCTAGATACGCTAAGATGGCTTAATGTGCAACAACGATTAGAATTCAACACGGTAAATTTTATTCAAAAATTAAAGATGGGAGAAGCACCAGAATATCTAACTGAGCAGCTACTATATGTTGGAGAAGCGCAGCCGTATATATTGATAAATGCCTTGGATTTTAGACTACAGAGAGCAAATACTAGTGCCATGCAGAAATCATTGTTCTATAAAGGGTTGAATACATATAACAAAATGCCAAGAGACTGAACGAAACATTAATGTTTTCAGAAAAAATATTGTTCTATTTGTTCGAAATAATGAGCCGAGCTCAAATATGTAAACTATAATGTAAATGTTTTGTAAAAGTATTTCAAATACTACTCAATAAATAAATAATAATACAAAACTTGCAATCTCATGAAAGCACTGCAGAAAACATTTTTGGCATACTTGTACTCTTTGGCCTCCATATTCCACATATTGAGATTTTTTGTTATTGATGTCAATCAAAGACCCAATAAATAAAATTCGCTGATTGTATGTGCCCAAAGACCAATATTTCCGAAAAATACTTTCTTGCAAAGTACGCGGGACCTTTGCTTTGCAATTCATACGACAGCTATGTACCAGAGGTCTTAATTTTCTCTCCGGAACTATAATTTTTTTTTATTTATTTTTTTTTTAATTTATTAACAGATATTTAATTTCATAGTTTTGGTGCCCCAGCGTCACAACACATTGTTGAGGCGAGTTGGCATTCTGCTTACACATTTAATAAATTTAATTTCATAAAATTAATTAAGTTTACATATTATACTTTAAGAAAAAAAAGAAAAACATCTAATATATATGTATGTACTCGTATATACTAATTTAAAAGCATTTCCAAATTACTTAACAAAAAAATTTTTAGATTCGATTTAAAATTTGATATAACATCGATATATTTCAAAAACTGCAGTAAATTGTTAAGCTCAAAACTACCAATATATTCAATTCTCTGCTTTGTGCTTTCAAGTCTGCATCTTACTGTTCTTAGGTTTATACTATTTCTTTTACTGAAGGCTGTTTGATTGCATGAAAATGTTATTGTGTTATGCCCTATGTTATATAGCGATTTAAAAACAAAAACTGCATTTTATGCATCGTTTTTATAGGCAAAATGTTCTTGGATACTTCCTTGTACAAGTTTAACGTAGGGTGCATTAGGGGTAGGTTATAAACAGTTTTTAGTGCTTTATTTTGACCCCTTTGAAGTGACTTTAGCTCAGCAGTATTTTTATAACCATATACCAACACCAAGTAACTCAAATGGCTTTGTATCAAAGCTTCGTAAAGAATCAACTTTGTCTTTTCATTAAATTTTTGTTTAAATTTAAGCTCTTGAATATGAAGATTCCACGAAAGGTTGCTTTGTAATGTATTTTGTTGAGTAACTCTCGCAAACTTCCTCGCCATTTACAAAAATAGTAAACAATTCAGTAGCTCGATATACTCGTAAATGTGGTTTAAATCTTATAACCTTAGTTTTGACGTAATAAGGACAAGCTTATTTATCCTTGCATATTCAAAAATCAAGGCCGCATCTCTTTCCATATACGGTTTCACTGCAGTCTCATGTTTGTACGAATAGAATAGAGCAATATCATCCGCATACATATATATTTTCCCGGTCAGTCCGAGATTTTTTATATAATTTGTGAATAAAAGTGGAATAAAGACACTGACTGCCCTGCGTTACCCCGTGCTCAACATCTCCACAAAAACTTTTGCAGCCATTCAACTCAACATAATGCTTCCGATTTACCATATAGCTTTTTAGTAGATTTAATTCTCCTTCTTTAATTCCATAGCAAGGAAGTTTTTTGATCATGATATCATGATCTACAAGGTCAAATGCTTTGGAAAGATAATTGAAAATACCAGCAACACCATTAAATCCTTCATCTAAACCACGACATATGAAATTTACAACGTTAATTACAGAATTTTTTGTAGCACTACCTTTCCTGAAACCATATTGAAAATCATAAAGTAGCTGGTTTCTTTCCAGGTAGTAACCTACCTGTAAAGTAGCTTGTGAAGTAGTTTTTCAAAAATTTTTTCAGTTACAGGCAACAACGCAATAGGTCTATACATTTCTTCTGTGTTTGCATTCACTACTTTTGGTATAGGGACAATTTTCGATATTTTTAATATGATTGGATATTCTGATGTAAAGATGATACTATTAAAAATATACAGTAAGTACGGCGTTATTTCCCTGTTACATTTATGGAATAGCTTTGCAGATAGACTATCATGACCAGTAGTGCGATTCTGTAACTTTCAACAATAAGCGTTAATTTTACCAACACAATTTGTTACTTGTGGTAACAATGCATCAATTCTGTAACTCAATATAACCAACATTGTTAAAAATTTCAATCAGGTGGCATCTTTGTTATAAAATACGTCAAGGCAAAGAAAACAAAAATATAAAAAAATAAACAAAAAAGTTTCTGTCCAGCCGAAAAAAGTTAAAAAATTTTATATTTTTGCAAAAGGTAAGTAAATATTGTGAATTTTTATTTATATAAATGTGTGATTAAGTTAAAAACATTATTATTTAGAGAATGGGATCAAAAAACCAACAAAAAAGAAACGGGCAACCGCTGAGCAACTTCAGTTGATTTTTAATGGATAACCAAGGGCTGGCAGAAGGCAAATTTGAAAAGCTTGATGGCAAATTAGAACAGTCTTTGCAGAGCAGATAAATCCGTGGATCAATGGCATTCGGTATGTACATAAATGTTTTTAACAAATAAAAGTATACATATGTATATAACAATTATATGTATGTGCATATTATGTACATATATGTACATATATAGAATTTTTATTTTAAAAGGTATGGCGAGACTTACTGCCTGGTCCACGATGTCGATCGACAACTTAAGCGAGCGACAGCAAGTCACTCACTATCGATCGCTTAAGCGCCCCACTAAATATCGACTTGTCGGTCGTCTGGCTTTACGTGTTTAACGTAATCATTGTCAAATAACTATATTGCCACATCAAATATTCCATGTTAGTTGAGCCATAAATATGGCCATTTGAACGTGGCACAACTACCAGGTATGCACACTTCGATAACAAGTACAACAAACAAAAAAAAACAAGTATATTGTAGGTATAAAATACTCGCTTTTTTATTGAAACAATCAAATAAATTTAACAATTTCTTAAAAATGATTTACAAACTGTAACAATTATTTGTGTATGCTGTAAAACTGTATCAGTTAGTATGCAAATTTGATCTAAAGCTATCTGAGTCAGCTGTGCTAGTCAGCTCACCTCTTGAATATGCCTTGCTTCAAATGTAAACACAAAACATATGTTTTCAATAAATCAATTTTGTGAAAAATAACTTATAGCAAAATAATATTTTGATATTGTGTATATTTTACAAATTCAACTAGAACCTGCATCTGCTTCAGATTTGCCTTTTTAAGGCTGAAAAATGTTGTTGGTAATAAATAATTATTAGCTGTACAAGAATATTTTTATCAAAATACATATTTATATACATGAATACCTACGAGTACATATCAATTTTCCATCATGAAATTTCTAAAATTATTTATAAAATAACCAATTTTTTATATATTTTGTCAAATTAATTTCTCAGTCGACAACCAAAAAGCAAGTGACTGATTTTGACAGTTGTTGTCGTACAATATTTCTTAGTGGGGCGCAAATTTGTACAAGATTGCTTACGTTATCGCTCGCTTTGATTGTCGATCGACTTGTCGTGCTGAAAACTCTTAGTGGGGCGCAAATCAGCTGTTTGTCGTCACAAAAGCAAGCGAGCGATAGCGGTCGACATCGTGGACCAGGCAGTTAAAATACGTACTAGCACCAAAGTATGTACGTGATCAGAAAAGGCAGCAATCGCTAACCGGCAACAAGCCCCTTACATGTGATAGGAAATTAGTATGTTGAAAGGTATGAAACCGTGTTGGAAAATGTGCCATTAAGGGGCAAATTTACAGTAATTAGTTAGCTATTAGTAAACTAAAATGATAACTATTGTTTAACTAATACTTCACATTCACAGTGTATTATTTAACCAACACTCTTAATATGAACAAAAAATGGTAACCCTATTAACTTTCAGTACTGGCAACTCTGTTATAGCATATGACTTTTGTTTACATTTGATATATTATTTCTTACAGCCATACCTAAACAAGAGCGGAAAGCGGAACGTTTTCTACCGCCTAGCGTTAACGCTGAAATACCATACCTAAACAAGAGCGTCAACGCTTTGTCATAAAAACAGGGTTATTACAAAATATATAACAACCCTGATTATAATAGTATACTCATAACGTAATAATAGATGCATCTCTACAACAAACACAACAAAAAAATTCCTCAGAAGTCAAAACTATAAATGTGTATGTGTGTATGTTTCAACCTGTGACAAAAATATAAATAAAAATTATTCATTCAAATACGAAAAAATAAATACAAATCAAAATTTAACACTTGAAATAAAAAACAAGTAATTTACAAGAATTGTCAGCTGGGCTTGTAAGACTACCTTATAGTCATTGTATCATGAGTGCTTGTCTTTTGCAGCTAACTTCACTATTAAACGCGCTGTCAAAATCGGATTTTCCAATTGCAAAATTTTGCCGCCGCGTTACCGCCGCGTTATTTCGGGATGCTTCATACAAATTGTATGGGCATGAGAACTTTTGACAGCTAAAAAACGCTTGCCGCTCTTGTTTAGGTATGGCTGTTAAAAAAATGGCGTATGCATTCAAGAACTTGCCACGCCACCTACTTGCTAACACGGAATATACCCATAAAATCTTTATACATTACGT
Organism: Lypha dubia; assembly: GCA_947311025.1. Taxonomy (NCBI): domain Eukaryota; kingdom Metazoa; phylum Arthropoda; class Insecta; order Diptera; family Tachinidae; genus Lypha; species Lypha dubia. The sequence goes on from OX371261.1 coordinate 83,606,561, forward strand.
TGGCGACGCTCAGCAACAATATTCCGCGTATTATCAGTATCAGTATCACTTTCAATATCGGACTCCGTGTTTTCAATTTCACATGCCATATCTAAAATTTTTCACAAAACAAAAATACTAATAATAAATTCCAACGAATCAGCTGTTGTCTAACTGTTAGTTAACCAATGACGTTTGATGGTTTAACTAATGTTAAACTAGAAGCTGTGAATCAAATATTATTAGTTAAACTATTGCTATTAGCTAACTAATGACTGTGAATTTGGGCCTAAAAGAGGTAAGTTCGAATAGATTTTTTGTAGCTTTTTAACATTGGTTAAATATTAGGAATTTCAACTTCTCCTTGAAGAAGAAGATGACATGGAAGTCATGGCACTCTCCAGCTCCAGCTGAAAATCCACAAAATGAAAATTCACAACTATATAATTGTTTTATTTATTACTTTTTTTTTGCCAAAATGTATGTATGTCCATATGTCGTTTTATGAGAAATTAAAATAATTTACACTGTTTTCCAAAAATAAACTAATGCACAGTAAAAATTTTCGTTTTCTCCTTTGGATTTTATTAAAAAAATTTATTTATTGAACATTGAAAAGTAACCACAACTTTAAAAATAAACAATGAAAAAATTATTGCTGTTTAGTTAACTGAAACATTTGACGTTATAATTGGATATAATGCTAAACGTTATTGTTAAAAGTTTTACTGAATAACATTGACGTTAATTTTGTTGTTAAAAAATTTTAACAATTCCATTGACTTTAAAATTGAATAGAGAATCGCACTACAGGTGACTTATTATTGGAGAGAACTTGTACAATCTGCGAAATTTCATCAATAGTAATGTTTCTAAAACGCAATGTGCTAGTACAGTATCTTAGGGTCCGAAGTCCATTACAGAAATCAGCAGCAAAGTAAGGAATTTGTTCCTTCAAGGATTTCGGGATTTGTAAAAAGTATTGATTTAAGCGTTCGCATTTTGTCTCATCGTCTGTGATCAATTCATCATTTGATGACTTTAAATTTATTTGATTTTTAAAGTTTCTTCCTAAGTTTTCATTTAAAAATCTCCAACACTTTTTAGCATCCTGCTGAATACTAAATAAGTGGTCATGATAATAGTTATTCATAGACTCTCGATAAGCACCTTTAATAGTTTTGCTTATTCTTTTCAGTATACCTTGAACTTCAGTGTTGTTCGGACTTCTTCTCCTCTGTTTTAAGATTCTTCTCTTTTAAGTATTATTAAATTCTGCAAGTTTTCATTCATTCAAGGCGCTATTTCCTCTTTGAGTAATTTCTTTCTAGTTATAATTGAAGTGGATTTTGTATTTGAATTTACCAGACAATTTATCAGATTGAATGTATCGACTGAAGGACTTCCAGTAAGGTGCTTAGAGTCATCATTTAAAAAGTATTCTTTTAACTTGGTATAGTCAACATGTTTCTGAATGGATTTGATATAATTATGATTTGGCATTTCCTTTTTATATTTACAAGATATCATATTGTGGTCAGATAACACGCTTTCAACAGAATCAACATAAAGATCATTAGAAATGTTGGTAAAAACATTATCAATTGATGTACCAGACATCGGTCGTGTAATTAAGGTATGACAATTTCTAAAATTATAACTTTCAACTAGATTTCACAAAGTATTTGACATATTGCTTAAGAATTTAATATTTTTTAGATTTAAGATTTGAAAAACTTATTGATAATTTAATTAATAATTAAAGATTCAATAAATAATAAAATTATCAAAAAAAAAAAATATTGCTTAAGAAGTCAATATTAGAATTTCCAATACAAATACAAATCAACACCGAGACTATACCGCAACACACTGTAGTCAAATATCTAGGCGTTCACCTTGATCGCCGTTTAACATGGAAATCGCACATAGACGCAAAGCTGATCCAAATGAAATTAAAAGCAGCCCAAATGAATTGGCTTATTGGAAGAAACTCTATACTAAGCCTTGACTGTAAACTTCTCTTATACAACGCGATCCTGAAACCAATATGGTCATATGGAATCCAGTTATGCGGCACTGCCTCAGCATCTAATGTCGAAAAAATTCAAAGGCGACAGAATAAAATTCTACGTACAATAACAGCAGCCCCCTGGTATATCCGAAACCAGCGAATTCACAAAGAAATTGATGTTCCGTTGGTGAAGACAGTATTTTCAAAACACGCTAAAAAATATATAAAAAAACTTGAGTTGCACCCAAATGTACTTGCAAGCAAAGTTCTACATTATAGAGGCCACACCCGGCTGAAAAGAAGGGATACTCTTTTTCTCAGCCGAACACGAGAGATGTAAAACTACAAAAACTAACCGCTGAAACTAATAAATTTTGTTTAGCATTGACTAGACATATATTAAACGTTATTTATATTTTTTAGATTTAAGATTTGAACAACTTATTGATGTTTCAATTTATAATTGAAGATTCAATAAATAATATAATAAAAAAAAAACAAATACACGAATTTTTACCATATAAATCCATTAAATTTTCGAAAATGTTGTAAAAATTATTAATATTGCATTTTTGGGATCGATAATATGATATAATTTTCAGCGGATTACCATTGATTTTGAAGTTTTCCAAAGATAAAACAATCATATTACAATAAAGCTTACTTTCGCACACCTGTGAATTTGTAAATTTGTTTTTGTTTTTAATATAAATAAGAGAACGACATCGACTTGTCGACAGTGTGAAACAGGCCCATTATTTAACATTAGAGAGACGATAAAATTTATTTAAAATACAAAATATATAAGTTTAAAATCTCAAACTTGAGATTTAAAAGGCCATACTATTTCCAGTATCACCCTCAGAATCATGTGCATCTACATTTGGCCGATATAACGATCTGCGCGTTGATTTCGAAGTAGCAGCTTCAGATAGTATGTGATCCACATCATCTTTACTTGTTATTATTTCATTTTTTTTAACAAAATCTCTAGCACCGCTCGTATAAACTTTGTTGTATCCAATTCATTTCAACGTTTTGGCATAATTAAAAAGATTCATTGTTTCCTTACTTAGATAATCGTTCACATAAACAGTTTTAATATCTTCAGTCTCTCTCAGCTTAGCTTTAGACATCATTATTTTTTCTTTAGATTTTGTATTATTAAATTTTACAACCATTGTTTTATTCCTATTTGACTTTCCATCTTTAGTTTTTAAGAAGTAGGCATCATCCACATTTTCTTCCTGTAATTCTGTACCAGCTTTCTTTGTTACTTCTAATTCTCCATTGCAGTTGATTCTTTTTCTACAACAATACCTCTAATAATACAGTCATTACGGACTCGTTGATCGTTTAAGAACTTGACGGAATCTTTCAGGGTTGAAATTTCTTTCTTTAAATTACGGTTTTCCTTCTGTAAAACTTCCAACTTCTTATTATTTTCTCCAAATCCTTTCAATTATTCATTATATTGTCTAGACATGAATTCAATTGATTGATTAATTGAATCCAGCTGATCGCGTTTTTTTAGATTTGTTTTTATTTTTTTTAGTTCTGTTGTTATTTCAGTATCATTTATATCAACACGCAAGTGACAAACATAATCTTCTTCATTATCAAGTAGATATTGTAATTGCCGTTTATCCAGTTTTGTACATACCGAGTGAAATATTTTAGAGCATTTATCACGTTGTATGTTTTCTTCTTTATTTTATATTACTTGAATTTTGCACTGGCCACAAAATATTTTCGTATTAATATTGGCACGGCGACTTTTTGCTGCTATTTTAATAATATTATTATTCCAAATGTTTGTTTAAACAAAAAGTAAATAAATTTTGTAAAAGAAAACTGTTTTAATATACTATTTTTTTTTAAGTTTATTGCCCCTATTGCGGTTGACAACTTTTGAAACAATTTGGTCGTCGTTTATAAATTCGCATTGCCATTCTCAACTCAACTTATGGTTGACTTTTTGGTTGTGTTCACAATTTTTATTTATTTAACTATCAATATTACAAATTAACCGAGCTCATAGAGCCATATACAGTCAAAAAATTCTACTCAAATAATTACAATATTCATTAAAGAAATTCATAGATACATAAATTTAAAGGAAATAAAGATAAAATCAAATCAAAAATAAATATAGTTGGTATTATTCATAAAAAAATAAAAATGACCACACATGTGTTTAGTAGAAGATTCCAGTACAAATATTTAATAAAACAGACTCCAAATGCATTTAAAATTTTCGTAATTAGAGAAAAAGTGTTTATTAAATATTAGATCCTAAAATAATAGAGCTGTAAGTGTAAGAAAGAAAAAAAAGAATATATACAAACATGGACCTCAATTGCAGACAAAAAGAAAAAAAAAAAAAAAAAATAAAAGAGAACATTCAAAGGCAGAAACTAGAAATTATAATGAGATATGATAAGAAGGAGCACAGGTATTAAACAAAAATAAATCACAACTCAAAATTATTCTCCTGAATAAATTTTAACACTCTCATTATAAAAACATTATGAGACAGCTCAAAGGATTTTAAAGCACTTGGCAGCGCATTAAACATACGTGCAGCTCTTACATGAAAAGAACGCTCCAAACTAGACGTCAATCTCGGAATAAGAATCTGACAGTTACGCCTCGACCTACCAAATTTAAAAAATGAATTCAAAAACAAAACATTCCCACTCCTAAACATTTTATAAAAAAACACTAGAACTCTTAATTTTACAAAAATGAGAAAAGAACACCCTATAAAGCGAGAAACGTACTCAGAAATATGACTTCGAATATTAATGCAGTAGAGATAACGGACAACCCTATTAAAAAGCAGATTTAGTCGCCTGAAAGCAGCACTATTAGAACCACTATATACTTCAAGCCCATACAGAAAAATAGGCATTACAATTGTATGAACAAGCATCGACTTAATATGCACAGGCAAAACAATCCTAATACTATATAAACGCCGCAAAGAATAATTAACCTTAGAGATTACAAGGTTAATATGTCTATCAAAACTTAATTTACTATCGAGCCATAACCCTAAGCAACAAATCTTATCAACAAATTCAATAACGGTTCCATCAAAGACAATAGCCAAGTCCAATGATGGAGCTCCAAATAACATAGCCTTCGTCTTCTTAGGGTTAACAAAAAGTTTGTTATTATTAAACCAAACAGATACATTATCAACACAGTAGTTTACAACTTGTTGTAATACATCAGAAAATTGTCGCTCACCACTAAACATAAGTATCAAGTCATCTGCATAGGCAAAAGAGAAACAGGAAGAAAAACCAAGGCAATCAAATATATCATTAATATAAATAATAAAAAGTAGCGGCCCTAGCACAGAGCCTTGAGGCACTCCACTTCTTACAGGCAAAATAGAAACATATTGCCTTCTATTACTAAGAAAGGAAGTAATAAGTCTACAAGCCATTACCGATAATCCAAATGTCTGATACAGTTTTCTAATCAAAATATTATGATCCACCTTGTCAAACGCTTTAGTTAAATCAAGAGACAAAAGAATAGTAACCTTGTCCTCACTGACTAATTGACGAATCTTACCAGTTAGACCTAGCAAAAGTGAAGTTGTGCTCCTGCCACACCTAAAACCATACTGAGAGTCACTAAGTAGTAAATTATGATCTATATGCCAAACAAGTTGTTTCTTTAGTAAAATCTCAACCACCTTAGAAAGAGTCGGAAGAATTGATATTGGTCTTAAATTTTCCATTTCCACAGAGGACCCTGTCTTTTTGATAGGAACAATCCTACCTAACTTCCAACCATCCGGAAAGCATGATGTAGTTATAATACTATTAACCAAATGGAGAATAAAATCACTAACAATCGGAAAAACTAACTTAAGATATTTGACCGGTATACCATCACAACCAACAGCATTCGATTTAATAGAATGTAGAGCTTCATTCAACTCTGCAAAATCCACAGCACGAAAAGAAAATCTACGTAAATCTGTTACTCCCGTTGGAAGACAAAAGTCAAAAGACCCATCCTGCTGATTCGTCGCAAAAAAACAATTAAGATCTTCAACATCAACACTATCCAAAGATTGATCACAAGAATCACTAAGACCGTTTGCATGAAGCACATTCCAAATTTGCTTAGAGGTCATTTCATTAATCAGCTCAAAATCAGCCCTTTTTTTGGCATTACGCATAACGGTCTTCGCACGGTTTCTCAATCTGCAAAAAACTTTCCACGTTCTCTCCGATCTATCTCTCAAAAAACACCGATAAGCAGTGTCACGAATTGATAGACTGTACTGAACGGCAACAGAGTTCATCCATGAATCATTACTAAGAACCCTTATTTTAATCTTCTTTTTAGGTACTACAGAGTGCATTCTACACAATGCTTTGAACAAAATATTCGCCTTTTCATTTACATCTGCAGTTCTAAACATAAGATCACAGTTACATGAATAGAAAACATCAATAAACGAAGCAATATTGACGCTATTATAGTCATAGAACTCAGCATGTTGCACAACAGGTGCCATATCAATATCTAACGACACAAAAATAAAAGAGTGACGAGAAATTCCCGGTATCTGAACTTGTCCAGACGAACAAACTGACATTGAAGGCGACAAAAGAAAATAATCTATCAAAAAAAATGGTAACCCTATTAACTTTCAGTACTGGCAACTCTGTTATAGCATATGACTTTTGTTTACATTTGATATATTATTTCTTACAACCATACCTAAACAAGAGCGGAAAGCGGAACGTTTTCTACCGCCTAGCGTTAACGCTGAAATACCATACCTAAACAAGAGCGTCAACGCTTTGTCATAAAAACAGGGTTATTACAAAATATATAACAACCCTGATTATAATAGTATACTCATAACCTAATAATAGATGCATCTCTACAACAAACATAACAAAAAAATTCCTCAGAAGTCAAAAGTATAAATTGTGTATGTGTGTATGTTTCAACCTGTGACAAAAATATAAATAAAAATTATTCATTCAAATACGAAAAAATAAATACAAATCAAAATTTAACACTTGAAATAAAAAACAAGTAATATACAAGAATTGTCACCTGGGCTTGTAAGACTACCTTATAGTCATTGTATCATGAGTGCTTGTCTTTTGCAGCTAACTTCACTATTAAACGCGCTGTCAAAATCGGATTTTCCAATTGCAAAATGTTGCCGCCGCGTTACCGCCGCGTTATTTCGGGATGCTCCATACAAATTGTATGTGCATGAGAACTTTTGGCAGCTAAAAAATCCATGCCGCTCTTGTTTAGGTATGGCTGTTAGTGTGGCCAAATTCTTGGCAGTTCAGGCATTGAACAGGTCCAGCTCTTTTATGTGGAAGCTCAACGGTAACTCTTCGATGCAACAAGTACTTTAAATTGTAGATAGGGTGCGATTCATTTGAAACATATTTTATTTTAAAGCCACTATTTTCAAGGCCTGACTTAACCTCTTCAGGATCAACACTAGAGTCTATACCTTTTATAACGACTGTTAGGCCTTTAGCACTCTTTAGTTGGTATGTCTAAAATTGTTTATTTTTTGACTCGAAATCGGAAACTATTTTTCGATAATGATTTTCTTTGGTTACCTGAATTTTTGTTTCGTTGATTTTGCCGCGCTTAATTGGAGTTACGTAGAACTCATTTTCTCCAATTAATGAGATAAGGCTTTTAACCAACAAATTGGAATTCTGTTCTCTTAAATATATGGGTGGTGGTTTACACGACCTTGTTGTTGTTGTGTCTTCATCGCCTTGTTCAGTTAAAATCGCGAAACGATTTTCGGAATTTTTAATATTTTTTCCATCTCTAGGAACTTTTGCCGTTGGCGCTATTTGAGCAGATTTGGGACTTCTTCCCCTTTTCAGCACGGTAATGTATCTATCCATACCTGTTTGAATTTTATTATCACTATTTTCACTTACTGCATCTAGAATTTTATTTATTTTGTGCACGTTGGTCACCTGGGTATTTATTGTTTGTTTGTTTGATTGTACAGCTAAGCTGACAAGTGAAAAACTTGTTGGATATTCAACTTTTTAATGAAACACTAACACAAAATTTTAGTTTTTAACACGTGCACTTTCCGTTCACTTGAAAGCCAATTTATTTTAAAATTGAGCATTAGGGTGGGTAAATTTTTTTGCCTACTAAGCGTATAGCAAAATCTTAATCTACGAGAAATTCTAAGAACTTTTCCCAAAGAAACCATAGTTCTAAAATCAAAATCGAGCTTCCGGTTTTTTTAGAGAAAATATTGGCTGTGTTCACTATTATTGTTTTGGGTTGACATGAGTAAAAATAGTGAACACAGCCAATAACCTCATTAGAAGAGTGTTAAGTATTAGTGACGTGGTTTATCATGAGCAAAATATTAGAAAAATAAGAGATATTCTGCAAAAAAACAATTTTCCTAAAAATTTAGTTAACAAATTATTAACTAATTATAAGCATGAAAAGAAAACATTACCAGACAATACGACGAGTATATACAAGTCCTTGACATATGTTTCAAAAATCACGAAAAGAATTAAAAACGCAGGTATATACAACACTGCAAAAATAAAAATTGCACACACATCACAAAACACATTAAAACAATTATTTTCTAAAACAAAATCTAAATTGGACAATATGGAAAACGCTAACGTTATATATAAAATAAATTGCAAAGGAAATGAAAATGAGAGTTGTGACAAAGTATATGTTGGAACAACTGGTAACAAGCTAAAAACAAGAATAGCCGGACACAGATCTGACATAAAAAACATAAACAAAAATTTGACAACAAAAACTGCATTAGTGGCCCACTGTGCAAAAGAAACACACAAACCAGATTTGGAGCATGTAAAAATACTGCAGAGAGAAAATAAATATCACAAACAGTATACATTGGAAATGCTTCACATAATTAACACTAACAACGAGTAAAGAATCAATTACAAAACAGACATAGAAAATTGCGCTAATAGCTATAGGCATATAATAAGTAAAAAAATGTAAACAGTATAAAACTCAATTTTTAAGTCGTTTGACATATGTTTTTTATACATATATATGTATGTACATTGTTACTACATGTAAGTTTATTATTTGTTTATATCGCCTAGCAATAACATTGGGTATATCTTCTTTCCTGTTCTTATTTATAAATTTTGTAGCTTGCCTGATGATGATATCCGATGGATATCGAAATATCGCAAATAAATAAATAAAAAAACATCACATTAAAAGTGGCCTCAAGCTCGAAAATTCGTCTTCTTTTTATTTAACATAAGTTAGTAAAGGCTGAACAAAACTATATTATCAGCCATGTCACAGAGCTTAATTCCGTTCGGAAGTGGAATTGATTCCGTATTTTGCTTCTACAGAAAAAGTAAAACGAAAAATTTTTTCGGAATGAAACCACTTTCGATTTGTTATGTGGAATACTCATTTTAAGCATTTCTAAAATTCAAACAACTCAGAAAGCTATTTTTATTAATAAAGAATGTTGTTTTACTTACGTATTGGTCTAAATAATATTAAATTTTATATAAATTTAATTAAAAATTTACAATTTTTTAAATACAAACTAAAAAATAAAAAAATATACGGAATTTATTTATTTAGTAATGCCGTACTTGTATTTCTGTAAGGTTTGTCAAAAATTACCAATGTGGCAACACACAAAAAGAACGAAAATGCACAAATAAGAAATACAATAATTAAAAACAATTTCTGGAAAAAATTTTTCATCTTTAAATAAAATACAAAAAGGCAATAATGTGAGTATTGTGATTTATCATCCTGTGATTTATTTTCTTCTGCTGCTGCAATTATAGATATTCCCGGCATTATTGTATTTTTTTATTACATAAATATTTTTTTGGCACTTTAAACATAAAATTGATAAAATTTTTATTAACTTTCATATCAGCTGTTTTTTGTTTTGCTACATTCGTTGTAGTGCTGCCGTATTTAACACATAAAAAGTGGTTTTGTATATTTTTGCGGTTTAATGAAACCGAACGGAATCTATAGAAGCTAAAACCATTCCGATCGGAATGGTAACTACGGAATCAAAACCATTCCGATCGGAATGTGTGACATGGCTGTATATGTGTAAATATTATATTTTAATTTTTACATACATACACAATGTATTAAGCCTACAGTACACGGCATGTCAAAAGCCACATTCGCATGTGGCTCTGACGTCACGAGAATTTGCAGCATTTTGTTTACATTTAATAAACATGCAGAAGTGCCTACATGCTTCAAAATTTTGGTAGTACATGAAATGTTGTTTTGTCCCAAAATTTATATGTGACAAATGTAGCCGAAGCGTACACATTTGCAATGGCAGCATATGTGTGAACTTTTGATTGGCTACATATGTATTGTCAGTACACCGCATGTAACATATGTACACATTTTTTATATTAACATGTACAACAGTCATATGTTTATGGCGCTTGTTTAATTTTTAAAATTTTGTGTGAAGTCAAATTTATAAAATGTCGAAGAGAAAGAAGAAATAAAACAACATCTGATAAAAAGTAAAATAAATTCACTTTTATCGTGAAATAATTCCCATGAACAATAAAATGGTGAAAAAAATTAAATAATACTGCACTGACACAAAAACAACGCAAAAATTGGCGATCACAGTTGTTTTATTAACTATTGAATAAATTTACTATTTATACAAAAATTTTTTCATCTTAGCTTTGAAAGTATCTTTTGCATGGTTTAGAACAAAAACGAGAAATAATAACAAAAACCCAAACTAAATAAGCTGTTCATTAAGATATTAGTTAATAAAACAAAAACCCCAAAGCAAAGAGAAATACAAATAAATGCATGGAAAAGAGAAAATATGATCATTTTTCTACCCTTCTTTCATCTCTACCCCGCTCGCAAACCAAACAAATTATCATGAATCTCAGTCAACGTGTGAGTAATAATAATAAAAAAATTTTTTCGTCATTAAATTCCTACCACATTTTGTTGGAGAAAATCAACATTGGCAAAGAGTGCCATTGGCTACATACTATTGAAAAATGTTGTGTCAAAAATGTTTGCTGCCACATGTTTGGGACTGCTACATGCGCATGTAAAAATATTACAAATGTCAAAATTCAAATGTACCAAGCTAGTACACGACATGTCTAAAATACGCATGTTTGCATGTCTCTACAAAGGAACATGTGGCACACATATCAATGTGTGCTGCATGTGAGTGTCACAAAAAGTGGAAGTACACGACATGTTGCCAATTTAGCTTCATGGTGACGTCAAAATTACGTCAGAGCCACATGCGAATGTGGCTTTTGACATGCCGTGTACTGTAAGCTTTACACATGCAGGCTCATATGTATGTTCATGCATTTGTAAATATTTTCAATTCTTTAAACAAATCAAAACATTAATTTTCCAATGAACCCTTATATGCGTAACAAAATTTTTTTTTGATAACAATTAAATTATTTCTTAGGTTAACGATGAATTAAAAAAATACAGACATACACAACCAATAATAGTTGTAAATTTTTTATTTTTGAAGAAACTACTTCAATATGCAGATAAAAACTATGCGTTACAAATTCAAAAAATCCGTTAAAAGTATCGAGTAGTATTGAGTACCCAAATGAAAAGTATCGAATATTATTGAGTAATGAAAAGTAGTAGAATTTGCCAGCACTAGTTTGTGTGTTGATTTTTTGACAAGTCACCAGAATAAAGCCGCATTCAGCAGAATAAAAAGGCAGAGAAACACAGAGTTGCATGGATGCGGGTACCTGTTTTTATTGTACCATGCTTTACTTGTTATCTGGAAATAGGCCATTCGTACTATTAGGAGCAGAGTACTAAGCCGGTCGGCAATTAGTCGGCTAATAGCCGCTACTGACTTACGTTGTCACTTACATATAAAGGATCCATTGAAGTGTTTAGTAGAAAACTCATATTAGCATTTTAAGATAACTGACATTTAAATAAGGAAATAAGTGACCAGGCAGAAATTGTTCGTTGATGTGTTTGAACAGCGTTATAGTTTTGCTTACTTTTAACCAATACTGGTTATTTTTTCGGAAACGAAAATATATCAAATATAAACGATAATTTTTTTAAGCTGTACAAGGTTTGTAACATTCACCATGTTAATTAAAAAAATTAAACATTTCTGGTGCAGCTAAGTTTATTTTCTGAAAAGCTGATTTATAAAACACACAATTCACGCGCATCAACTATAAATTTCAGATATTTAAATAATTTTATTCTTTTCAACAAACAGGTAATACGAACATCACATTGATAACTATGCCGCATGTGTTTTGCCTTGTGTTAATATATTTTATTCATATATACACACATACATACATATGTATATTATATTTTATCCATGGTCTAATAATCAGGTCTGCGCAAGAAGGAATATGGTTTTTTGTAGGGTTGTGTTTTGACCGTTAAATAATCTGCAAAAATATGGTAAGTTAATTCGGTCTTGTCAAAAGTTGTTTACATTTTTGGCCGCCATCATGAATATTATTGTTTACGTTATGCTTTTTGTTTTTGCATAACCAATAAATACATACAAAACAACTTTTGTTTTGTTTTGTATACAGCTTTGTTTTGACAATTTTGAATGAATTTTACACAAACAAAATGCATGTCGATTTTGTTGTTGCGTTGATACGCGCACCTTATTATTCCACCATGATTTTATCTAATAAATATTTTAGCACAGTTTTCGATCCAATTCAACACAGAAGGGACACGGCCATCTAGCGGTGTGCACGTGAACTAAAAAAAGTACAAATGGCATCACAATGGCATCACCATGATAACCCTAAAAACATTAAAGGACAGAAAATTTTGTGTGCATACGTCTGTCTCTCTTAGTTCTGAGGGTTAAAATTAAATTATTTGTTTACATTTTAATAAAAGAGATTTTTCAGCAAATTGGCGCAAAATTTTTGGGAAATCCTTGTTTTGGCGGACTTTTTGACAGATTTCCTTCATTTTTTTGCGCCAATTAGGTTGTGTGTTAGTTAATAGTGGATGATAACTGAAGTGAAGAAGACCAAAAAGTATATTCTATAGGAAAAATAACCAAGAAAATGTAAGTATATTTTTAAAACAATTAAAAAATTTTCTAAAGTTTATTTCTTTTCAGGAGTCGCAAATGTGTTATGGGTTACCAAAATATGGACAGTCTTCATCGTTTTCCGAAGAATCCGACAAGGTAAGTGATGGTGTTTTTTATTTCCAATTGGTAAAAAGAAAACCAATTGGAAAGTTTGTGCAAAGTGCAAGTGCAAGTGTAAAAGGTCTATTTAAGACATCAGTAACGTCCCGTCAGTGCCATACGTCCAAAGCAGTAATATTTTCCACCGTGAATACTGCTTTGGTACGTTTTTGTTATTGGTTTATGAAAATAACAGGCGTATTAGGACGTGGAACCAATATTTGGATTTGGTATCATTGGCGGACGTGCACTTGCTTTGGCATGTTACTGATGGATGCAAATAGACCTTTAATCGTTATACGTGTATACTTAAAGCGTTAAAAGGTTTTAAAAAAATATTCCTCTCGGAATCTGATGTAGATGTAGCAAACAAAAACCATAATTTCAATATAAATATTAGAATGAAGTGAATTAATAAAATTTGTTAACATGTTAAGAAGTTTTACAATTTTACATTCTCCTGGCATTCATCTTTAAATTTGGTTTATTTGGACACCCATATCAGAACTTTGAGAGGAATATTTTCGTAAAATCTTTTAACGCTTTAACTGCTGTGTGTCTGTATGTAATCAAACATAACAGAAAGGGTTATAAAATATATAAAAACAACACTAGAGCTCACGGTATATAACACTAGGGCTCAACTATCATATAGCTTATGTAGTCATTTGTAGGTCGATTTTAAATCTTTTTGCAGTTCTGAGTAGCTTAATGTTCATGCTTTTAGACTGCGTTAAAAAGTTTTAAAATTTAAAAATCTTATGCCAAAATAATTGCAAAACTATTTTTGAAATTTAAATTTTTTTAAAAATTTTTTCATAGACTGCCTTTGATTTCAAACTTTTTACTCAAAACCATATTAATATTTTTACCCATTCTAAACGTATATTGTGTACAGAAAAAAGTAAGACATAAAATTTGAAAATCGATTGATAATTGAAAAAGTTGTACAATTATTTAAACAACCCTAGTACTCACGGTATTATAGCTCTTTTGTCATTTATAAGTCCATGATCTAGACTAGGAAATTCCAAAACAAAAAAAAATCAGCTTTATATTTATTATATATAAATGAATTTAAAAGTGAAGTTTATTCAAAAATATAAATTGTACATATAAATATATTCTTTAATTAATAATTCATTTCTTTTCATTATAAAAATATGTTTGTTTCCGTTCATTTCCGGTAGCCAATTCGTCTGAAAACAGGTCTGCAGCAATCAAATGGTCCAATTGGTGAGCTATAAATATAAATAAAAGTAAACTTTTTAATACAAATAATCAATATTATTCTTTTCAGTTAATATTGTATACTCACAATTTGTTTCGCTTCATTTCCGGTGGCCAATTTGTTTAAAATCAGATCTGCAGTGCTACAATATACCTTATAGTAACTTCAGTCCAGTTGGTAAGCTGAAAATAAAGTATTAAAATGAACTTATAAAATATAAGTAGTTTAAGTTTTTATTTACAGATACATATGTACTCACCAACGATTTTCGGTTGCGGCCAATTGGATCTGCAAGCTCGTGGCATCTTTGTTGTCTTCGTAATGGAGTTTACATAAAGGTTTCACCTATTTCTGGTTCTCTAAAAGGTCAGTAACTACCACCTTTTGTCTATGTAATATACCTACAATACATAATATATCAGTACAACACAACCGATAACCATAATTGTTTATTATTTTCATGTGATATAAACTTACATCTCATATGCTGATTTAATCCATTCGTCCAGTAAAGTGGACAGGAAGTACAGCCATTCGCCTTGTTATGCCTGTAACTAAATAAATCAATAATTATATATTAGTATCAACAAATGATTTTTTCATTTCAGATTATTGCTACTTACCAATTGTCTGCTGAAAACTTATCCATTTGTGTTGATTCTCCGTTCTACATATGTATGTATACTATCTTTTTTCATTTTCTTCATTAAAATTGTGAATTTTAATTATATTTATAAATTTTAAACAATTTTAATCAAATAAAAAATTTTCAACCCCAATTTTATTTTGCTTGTTTACATTTTTATTTTTTTTTTCACAGTATTTGGTAATGTATGGTTGTTGTCACTTTCTTATTAAATTTTTAGATTGCCACATATATTTTTACTACTCATAATTAAGGGTTATCACACATGATATGGCCACTTGACACCTGTCAACGTTGCCATATCTGTTTACATCTGTGCAATTCAAGGCAACGGCGAAGTGTATATAACTTACAAGCGGCTAACTGTTGATTTCGATTCATTTGGCTTGGTTCACGTGTTTGTGTTATTTAACATTTAATAATTATTGCATTGGAAATCAAAGAATAATATATGTATATTAGTTGGAAATCAAGAAAATTGTGTCATGAAAATACGTCGCCCTCGCGGTATTACGGTCCCACAGTTAATGGTAGTAACTGCATTAGGAGTTTTAGGTGGGGTATATATTTGGCAACCTTTAATTGTTAAGTGGAAGAAAGATACTAAATCTGCAACAGATCAAGCACCGCCGCAGGAGCAGAAGAAAATAATGTCAGTTCTTTGAGGGTTTTTATACATACATATGTATACACATATGCATGTTTGTACGTACATACATATGTATGTACATATGTATAATATTAAAAATTGTAACTTTAATAGCAAGATTTATGTACATACTTATGTACACACATACTTACATACATATATTACAGAAACTCTAAAATTTCTTCTTTGCAGATGAGTTTAATTAAAAATTTGAAGCAATTTACCACCTCAGCTTCTGGTCTTATGACCATTGGAATTGGTTCGACATTGGCATTAATTGTAAGTTATCGCGTTTTTTTGAAACCTGAGTTTGATAAGCGGCGCCGCCAAGAGGCCAAAGCAATGGCAGATTATATTTTTCAATGTGAAACAGCAGAGAAAGTTGTCCGCTGAAGAACACCAATCTTTTTAATTATACAAACATTTAATGTAAAAATTTTATGATAAAAAATCTTGTTTTCAACTTGTTCAATAACCTTAGTTGCGAATTATGTTAGAAATATCTTACTTTTTTAATGTTTTATTATTTTTCGCCTTTAAACTTCGGAATTTTGTACTAGGTTAATAAAAGCCAACAACATCTAGGACAAAATGCCGAAAAACGGCAACCACAATAAGCGTGAATATGTACATATGTACATATGTATTTATATAGAAATAGTACTGTAATGGTTGTTTTGTATTAATTAAATTTTTTTTTCTACTCGAG
Source organism: Lypha dubia (assembly GCA_947311025.1). Classification (NCBI taxonomy): domain Eukaryota; kingdom Metazoa; phylum Arthropoda; class Insecta; order Diptera; family Tachinidae; genus Lypha; species Lypha dubia. Next base: position 83,623,058 of record OX371261.1, read on the forward strand.
GGATAAGTTTTTAACTTTTATTCTTTAATGAACATATCGTCATCTTAAAGACCTAATAACTTATCTGCAAAAATTTCAAAATTGAGTTTTTTATGGATTATTATTCCGCATTTCATAACGCATATGTGTGCAAAATTTTGAACATCTAATGGGTCGATTATGGATGGCAACCGAACTACAGTTGCGTTGCCAGTTGCTGAGAATTGTATTATGAATGGCAACAGAGCTGCAAGTTTCAGTTGCTATTTAGTGTTTTTCTGGCAACCACAAATTTGCAGTTGCCGGCTGGCAACGCAATTGAGGTTCGGTTGCTATCCATAATCGAGCCATAATATTACAAATGAGAAGTTATTACCAAATCAAAATATGTAATTTTCGTTTCAATATTGCAAATAGTTCCAATTTTATAACATTTTTCCCTCCTATAAACTTTTGAGAACTGCAGATAGGTTATTTCGTCTTTAAGGTGACGATATGTATGTATGTAGTATGTAGAATACACTTTACTATACTGTTGTACTTAACATTTGACATATCACACCTGTCCAACAAAAGGGTATTAACTCAAAATTTTTAAACTTTCAGTAGAGGCAAAACATTTTTTTATACTACTGTATCACAAAGAGAGAAACAACAGTATTTTTTGTTAAGTAAAATCGCTTTGGTATTTACTTAAATCTAATGAAGTATTTCAAACGTTTTGATTCTATTATTAATTTTATTTTTTGAGTTCTTTGTAAAACAATGAACATAACTTTCCTTTATTTTTTTTATATATACTAATATAGTTATTAATTAAATGAATAAAAATGTAATATTGAATTTGGTTTAAAATAAATATATAAATAAAATAAATTTTTGAAATATCTATCGTAAAACAGATTTACATATGTATCCATACTTATGCATACATACACACAAAAAAAATATATACATATATAAAATTATTATTATAAATTTATCAGTCTCGGCCAAAAAGACCCTGTCGGGATTTGAAGTAACTAACATGTAACACATCGTTAATCAGATACAAGTTAACCGGTTTTTTAACGTAATGTCATTACAATGAGTCCGTACTCACTCATACTGCATAAGTTCGTTTAGTGTTTTTAGGATGACAATTAAGGGGTTGTGCACATATTACGTAACACTCCAAGGGGGGGTTAAAGATTTGTTACGGATTCGAAATTTTTCACGGAAAAATTATTAAAAAGCGTTACGAGGGGGATATAAAATCTCTGAAAACAGCGTTACGTAGTATGTGCACAGCCCCTAACTATAATTACTTCAAAGTTTAATCGGCCAATGTTGGCGAGTTAAACTTATTACAATATGGTAACACAACACATGTATAAAAAGCCAGTTAGCAAAATATAATAAACAAAAAAATATAAGAACATAAGTAACAGATTTTTTTTTTTAATTTTATGCTGTTTTTTTTAATATTTTCTATGCACTCAATTTTCCAAAATTTCTTCTTCTTTTGCATAACATGCAGTGTTGCTTGCTCTTTCATGTATAGTGTTGATAATTTCTATTCTGCAGTATGGCCATTTGTCACGGTTTAAGCTATCACTTAAAAACAGCAAACACAATTAAACTCGATTAAATTTATATTTAGATTAACAGAAACGTAGTTTGAAACTACGTTTAAATTCTATCCCTTAAAACTCACTCTTACAAGTTAGTTTATAAGTCAGAAGCTAGCTGACAAAAGTCCAACAGGGACACAATACCTACATTGAATTTGTTTTGTATAAATATTGATGTATGTATGTAAATGAAAAAATTTTATTTAAGTTAATAAATTGCATCAGACAAGCATTTTTTCAGAAACAATATAAAAATGCCAAAACTTAAAAAACTTCAATATTTAAGATAGGTAAGGTCGCAGAAATTAAAAAATATATCTACATATGATCAGGCTCAAGTTCAGTTTTATTGAATTAATGAAAATTCAAAATTACTCTTAGTAACTTGAGCCTGATAACATTACTTTTCATATGTACATCAATATATGTAAGTTCGAATAATAATTACGTTTATTCGTAATAATAATTATATAAAAAATATATCGTTGAACAAAAGAAAAAATTACTTTCTTAAAATCACCCTCATTATTACTTATTTTTTTTTTTAAAGTAATTGTGCGTTCTTGCAAATATTCGCTGTGTATCTAATAAAAAAAATAAAGAGAAAAAGACAATTCGACATAAAACTTCTTGTACAAAAGCTACCATTCAACTGACTGAAATTGTTGTTTATTTTTTACATTTTGGTGAAGTTTTATTTTCATTCGGTTGTATACAAGGTATATTAATTATCAGGTAGTCGCATTAGATAAAATTGACGTCAGCTGATCGATATTTTGTTGTCAAAACTTCGTTGTGTTTTTATAAAAATATTGTGACATTTTTTTTATTTAATTAAAATTTAAGAAATTGAAAAAAAACGCGTGAAAAATTTTTAAAATTTAATTAAAATTAAAAATATCAATTACAATGCGTGTATGTAGTGTCTACAAAACAAATTTGCAAGGGGGGAAGGAAAGTTGTTCCAAGTACCCAAAGAAAAGCGCCTGAGAAGTATACATATGTAGCGAAATTTGTTTTAGGAATTTCACACCAACTTCTCTTTTATGTATGTATGTACATAGCTCTCACTTTTTGCCATCAAGCATTTTACATGCTGGAAAAAAGGTAAAGTCTAATCGTGAATTGTGCATTTCCATCTTTAAAATTTTCCGTTGCTCCAACAACAGCATTTACAATACGTTCAATATTGCGTTGTTACAAAATATCCTGGAAAGGAGGATACATATACTTTCTTTAAATTTTACTAGGAATTTTTCGATACATACATATAATTTTGTTTTCTTACCTTTCCTGTAAAAATATCCTTTAATGAAGCAACATTCTTCTCCAATGCCACTACTACTGGTAATTTTTACGTATACTTATATGGGCAGTATTCTCTTATGATCTAATTCCACTTTTCGATGCAGTTAATTTATCATAACTCCAGCCTTAAACAAATGCATTTGCAAAGGGAGGAAATTGTTTCCTAGTACCCTAATAAAAGACACATCCTGATTTTATACATACATCTATCAACATCTTTTTGTTTTATGTATTGTAAAAAATTTTAACTTTATATTTTTATTTTATGTGTTTTTTAATTTAATTTTTGTTTTGTTTACACATCACATTTTGACAACAGCCAAGCTTTTACACTAACAAAATGCCTGTTGTTTTTGTGATGTTGTATTTGTTTTAGGGACAAGACTACCTTATTTATTGTACCATGGTTGTATACATATATATGAAGGCAGTGATGCCAACTCTTGCAACATGAAAGGCACTGTGAGCATATGGAAATAGGGTAAAAATGAAAAAAATTTCGGGTACAAAAGCCCTAACCTAATTTTGTTTTGGGTCTGGTGGATCCAAAGACAGCCTTGGCTGTACTCAAAAAATTGCATTTGGATCTATTGCTTTTTCATGGTTTTTTGTGCGACTTAGTCGTAGTAAATCGCTTTTATAGTGCATTTATTTCGCAATTACAACAAATGCAATATGCTTTTAGTTCATCTTTTGCTGGTCTAAGCCACCTTTTGAAAGTTATATCATTCTCCCAAGCTTTTCTATATATTCGTTTTTTCGGCTGTACGAATAATCGCCCAAGTGAAAATCGACCGAATAACAAATATGTAGGATCGCCCAAAAATTGTTTTAAAATAAATTGGGTATTTGGGTATTTGTTCATAATGAATAATTGCCCAATTTTTGTAAAGAGTTAAAAACCCCAAAAAAAATTTTTGGGCGATTATTCACTCTCAATTCGGATGATTTTACATAATGAACAAACATCCAAAATCTTTAGGCGATTATTCGTTTCACACTTTTGGATTTTCCTTCATCTTTATTGGGCGATCGAGCACTGTTTTTTGGGTGTTTCTTCACTATGACGAATTACCCAACTATTTTGGGCTTTCCTTCATTTAGCTGCTTCGGGCGATTTTCACTTGGGCGATAATACGTACAGCTCGTTTTTCCTTCTAAACTAAAGCCATTGTTAGATGATGAACTTTAACACATATAAAATGAATGAAGAAGTTACTTTTAATAACTGGCACTTTCTTGCTTATATTTACACAACAAACAAATCAAAGGATAGGTAAATTAAATGTAAATCGTTGCTAAAGAAATAAATCATGAAATTTTTTCACGAATTAAAAAAAAATATGCTTGAGAAATTCTAGAATTCAAACTCTTAACAGTTTGCGAATACTAATCAAAATATAGATGCAAATAATACGCAGTTGGTTAGAAAAGTATTAGGTGGGTTTAAAGAATATGTAGTAGGAAAATGCATTAATGCCAAATATGTTGATTATTTAAAAAGCACTTAAAAGCACTCTGAGAAATTGCTAAAAGTACTATAAATACCCGCTTTTCGAAAACGGGTATTTAATCAAATTTCGGGTATTGCTTGATTAAAAAAGCACCAAAAAATACCCGAAAAGCACTGAAATGGCAACGCTGTATGAAGGTATCATGGTTTAATAATATACTTAAGTTGTGCTTTTCAACATAACAATAAAAAACGACATGCATTTTGTTTGTGTAAAAATTTGCCAATATTGTAAAAAAAACTGTATACAAAACAAAATATGGTTTGTATGTATTTAGTGGTTATGAAAAAACAAAAAGCATAATGTAAACAAAAATATTCATGATGGCGGCCAAAAATGTAAACAACTTTTGACAAGACCGAAGATATCATTTTTTTGCAGATTATTTAACGGTCAAAACACTACCCTACAAAAAACCATATTCCTTGTTGCGCACACCTTACGCTGCCTTTACACATGAAAGTAGTTTCATGAAATTTCTGTATACGTATTATAAATTAAAATTGTGATGAAATAGACGACTTTCTTGAAAATTTCTTGTCTGTTTACAGAGGAAAGTGAAAGTTCATTTTAAATATGTCGTCGATGAGAAAGGTTGCTAAAATTACTACATAAAAAGAGTTGCCAATATACATACACATAGACATCAATAGGGCAATAGTTGGAAATAATTACAATTGATAATTTTTTAATGAATTTATTATTACAAAACAAATGAAATGGCTTAGTTTTGTATATATAAAGAAAAATACTGTAATTATATTCATATATATGTACAAAATAACTAAAATGTTGAATTATCCGTTTAACACAATCCTGTAACTGTGTACAAGTCTGTTTAGTGGGCAACACTGTTTCCCGTTCTGTCATTTTACTTTCAGAAAGTGTCAGAAAATTACTGTCTTGAAAAATTCGTTGAAAGCTGAGTGGAAAGTAGAAAACGTTTAAGTGTGTTAGTGAAAAAGTGTGAGTGTATTGCGACTTTCTTGCAATTACTTTCATGTGTAAACGCTATGTTATATTATTACACCATGGAAGGAATAAAAACATTCGCCACAACAGGCTACACGAACACACGAGTACAAATGCTGCTAGCTGCAGTTGTAGACTCAGCGTTACCATTTGTCAAGTTTTCCCATTTTTTGCAAGTTTTTTGAGATGCCAAAAAGTTTTAAATTTATTGGGTAAAAAAACAAGTTTTTTGAAAATATATAAAGTTTTGTTAAGTTTTTTATAAATACATAATTTAACTTTTGCGGTATATTGGATGAAAAAATTAAGTGATGTTTGTAAGCAATGAAACGATCTTATATTTTCTCACCCCTTATGGCTCCGTTAGTCAAATCGTATCGTGGAGTTGCGTATCAGCTGACAAAATCCGTAACATTAAATAAACATGTTCATGCTTATTGAAAATGTATTGGCAACGTTTGCTTCGTAAAAATCTACAGAAAATAGATTTTTACGTGCCAAACGTCAAATTTTGGCTGGCATACATACACACACACATGACACATTTATTGGTAGCCGTACGTTTTTACCTACTAATATCCGAACTTAAACGATACGACAACTTTAAAAGTAAGACGATACGATTTGACTAACGAAGCCATTATTACTGCAACAGTGTCTAATTGTGTTTACTCCCTCTTAAGTACAACCATGCCGTTTTAATACATTGAGGCCTGATTTCACAATGTTCGGTAAAATGTCGGTTACGTATTTTCGTTTCACCATCTTTCGGTTAAGTAACAAAAGAATTTAATAAAAATGTGGCAATACTATCGGTTTGTTTACATAAAAAATGAATTAAAAAGACAGTTTTTGCAAATTTGAGAAACAAAACTTTATGATAATAGTAAAATTCAGGTAAGTAATAATTAAAATATTGTTATTTGTACATACATACATACATATGTACATGCATATATAGCATTAATATAAATTGTTTGTTTGTAGTATGTTCTCCTACGACAATGTATTTGGGACATACATACATATGTAGTTGAATGAATCTAGTTTGGATGTGTCCAGAGGATGGGAAATAAACCAAGAGACGAAATTTGCCATGGTAAGATGATGTAAAAATATGTACATACATACATAATCGTATTTAATATCCATTACTCTTATCTAGGATTGAAAAATACCGACCGGCAAAATTTTATGATATTGTAGGCAATGAAGATACTGTAGCTAGTTTGTCCGAATTTGCTACGCAGGGTAATGCTCCTAACATTATTATAGCGGTAAGTAAAATTATGTATAAAAAAATAAGCCAAAGCTGATTTTTTTTTTTGTATGGTATAGGGTCCAGTTTGTTGTGCGCAAAACAACAACTATTCAATGGATGGCTAGAATATTATTTGGTGACAGCTATAAGGAAGTAGCATTGGAATTAAATGCCTCAAATGAACGTGGTATTGAATTAGTGCGAAAAAATATTAAAATTGTTGCTCAACAAAAAGTCACTCTACCCCGTGAACATCATAAGATTGTTATACTAGATGAAGCTGACAGCATTACTGAGGGTGTACAACAAGCACTGAGGGGTACAATGGAAATTTATAGTAATTTCACACGTTTTGCATTAGCTTGTATTACAAGTGAAAATATCATCAAACCCATACAGTCTCGATGTGCCATGTTGCGTTTTACGAAAATAACAGATGCCCAGATTTTGGATAAACTTATTGAAGTTTTGTGAACAGAAATTTTTAAATTAAAAATATTACAAAAATATAAATATCGATTTGTATCTCTATCCATTTTGTTTTATTTTCCTCCGATTAGAGTGCTAACCGGCAAATTTCTTTCAGTTAAATTTAACATCAACTTTTCTGTTAAATTCTGTCAGTTAAGAGTTAATCATATATTGTGTAATACAATTTAGCCAGACTTTCGGTTAAAGTGTTGATTATTTTTTAATCGAACATCGTGAAAGCGGGCGTTAGCCAGACTTTCGGTTAAAGTGTTGATTATTTATTAATCGAACATCGTGAAAGCGGGGGTGACAATGTGTAGCTAACTTTTGGCAGTTAGTGTTTGGGGTGCAAAAGAAATTAAAAAAGCATGGACAAATATTTAATGAAAAATGGTAAGAACAATGAAATATGAAAATCTAAATATGAATTTAATTTTTTTTTTAAACTATTGCATAGCTTCTATCGTGGGCTTATACTACGTTCACACGGAACATGGTTCGCTCTCTATTCATGCTTCACACCCCAATCATGAGCGAAGCAACAAGGTATAAACACATTCGCTACAGCCAAGGCGTTCCATATTCTAGGAGTTATGGTCAATAAAAAATAAGTTTTGAACCGCGTAACTCCGGAGCCAAAAAAGTTCCATGAGATGAATTTTTTCGGTTTATGTCAAAGCGAATCCATACAAAGTGATGTGAGTGACGAATTCAATTCCCCCAGAGAACATAAAAAAACTAAAAGCGCTATATATGCACCACTGTAATATACACAAATGAATCGTTGCAACAACTCAGGATCAGCTTTTTACTGTGTATCTGTCGTTTCCAAAATAATTAAGTAGCTGGCTAAACGGCTACATCAGTAGCTAGCAGCATTTCTAGCCTTGTGTTCGTGAAGTCTGCTGTGGCGAATGTGTTTATAGCTTCAAGCTGCAATATATGCCAAAAAACATCAAGTCAATTAAGCCATCCCCTTCCAGAAGATGATATTTTTAAGGCAGCATATTCGTATGGAATTTCTTCTTTTCACGCTAGAATACGTTTTATGAAGAATATTCTTAAATTAGGGTATTATTTGGGTTTTGGTCTGTTAGGCGAAACAGTGAAAAAAAATAAGGACAATGAAGAAAAAAGAAAGAGAAAAAAAAACAAAAAAAGTAATGAATCGTTTAACAATTAAGGATCGGCTGTTTACTATGTATCAAGGTGAATTAAAGAACAGGTGGCCTCATTAGCCAAAACAGAGATCAGCTGTGAATCTTAAGTGTCAAAAACTGATTATGTTTAAAAGTTGGGTTAGCTTTTGTTTATTGTTTATAATACATATAACAAAGCTATAAAGTGAAGCAATAGTGAAGTAAATTGAAAAAATAAATATCAAACAAAATAATATCAAAGTTAAAAATATTAAATTATATAAAGCTATATATTTTTCTGTATAATCGACCGAGACAAAGTGAAGCAGGATATAAAGTATCAGTCCATTTGATTCAACAATTCCAAGAGAATACTATGTACTTCACGGTCAGCGCCAGTTTGAGTGTCAAAGCGTTTAGTGGCAATATCATCGATTTCATCTATAAAGATGATTGCTGGTGCTTCTAAAAATCTACCAATTGCAATAGGAACTGACTGAATACGTTTTACTTCCTCTTGGGCGTGAAGATATTCATTTTTAATATTTTGTTGTTCATATTTTATATACTCCTAAATAAGTAATCATTGATTTATTTTCTAAAAATTCGCTTCTTATATACTAAATTAACGGTAACTTAAAACTACAAAAATTCCTTAAGTAGCAAAGAAGTATACTAATCATAGTTGTTGTATCGAATAACAATAGAAATAAAAGTATAAGTAGTTGTTGTAAATGTAATTATAGTACAGTGTTTGTTTTTGTATATTTATATCAAAGGAATTTGTTTAAGAATTTGACTACGAGGGTAGATCTAATTATAGGTAAAAATACTTATATAATAAATAATGCAAGATACACTACACTAGTTCGTTCAGGAGCTACTCACCTCTATTTGTGTGTTAAGTTTTATTTGTTTAACTTTTTTTTTCCCTTTCTGTTACAGCCATACCTAAACAAGAGCGGCAAGCGTTTTTTAGCTGTCAAAAGTTCTCATGCCCATACAATTTGTATGGAGCATCCCGAAATAACGCGGCGGTAACGCGGCGGCAAAATTTTGCAATTGGAAAATCCGATTTTGACAGCGCGTTTAATAGTGAAGTTAGCTGCAAAAGACAGGCACTCATGATACAATGACTATAAGGTAGTCTTACAAGCCCAGCTGACAATTCTTGTATATTACTTGTTTTTCATTTCAAGTGTTAAATTTTGATTTGTATTTATTTTTTCGTATTTGAATGAATAATTTTTATTTATATTTTTGTCACAGGTTGAAACATACACACATACACATATATACTTTTGACTTCAGAGGAATTTTTTTGTTGTGTTTGTTGTAGATATGCATGTATTATTAGGTTATGAGTATACTATTATAATCAGGGTTGTTATATATTTTGTAATAACCCTGTTTTTATGACAAAGCGTTGACGCTCTTGTTTAGGTATGGTATTTCAGCGTTAACGCTAGGCGGTATAAAACGTTCCGCTTTCCGCTCTTGTTTAGGTATGGCTGTTAGTTGTGCACTTTAATAATGACTGTAAAATTGTGTTGGCTACATATATTTAAATAAATATGAAAATAATTTGTTTGTTGTCGGTTAGCAAATGTATCTAATGTAGTGCCTGTTGGATGCTAATGCCAACTCATCAGTAGATCTTAATCACAATATGTGAAAAGTTTACATAATTCTTGAGAATATTGGCTCCCAGCAAGGCGAATTTATACCAGGTGGCCTTATCCCTACAACAAAAAAAACAATATGAATAAAATATGAATTTCGCCGCAAATAATCTACAAATAAGTCAAAAAAAATGCAACACTGCACAACTAATTTGTTTACAATTACGTGAATTGCAATCAGAAAAAATTGATGAAAAGAAGATGTGTTTGTCCATCAAAGCGCTATTGTTAATTATTATTGTTAATTGTGGTTAATAATAATCCCAAAAAGGCAGTGAGATCTGTTGGCAACGGTAAAGTGGTAGAATTTGATGTAGCAATTACGGCTGATACACAATATTTATAACATTTTCAGTATCGATTGTACTTAGATTCAAAGTTTGGTCTAGTGATTTTTTAATTTCATCGTCAACAAAAAATATGCAAGGTGTTGCTTCTTTGCTTTGTTGCAAAGCATTACAAATGAGACCCAATTGTTCAACGGTCACTCCAACTGGTAAATCTATAGGCGGACCGGCTTCTTCTCCAGTATCTGAGATAAGTGTTGCCTGCAAAGTGTGTGTTTCATGGTTTTCCACTATTTTATTTTCAAAATTTTCATTCAATTTAATACGTTTCGAATCCATTTTTTTATATGTATGTATATAAAATAGAGCACGTGTTTGTCCATCAAAGCCAAAAAGGCAGTAAGATCTGTTGGCGACGGTGAAGTGGTAGAATTTGATGTAGTAATTGGTGAAAAAGACAACGAGGCTGCAAATGTTACTGGGCCGTCGGGAGAGCCAGTACGTGGTAGCCAATCCGCAGCCGATAGACGTCGCAATCTTCTAAATATGTAGATTATTATTAATACAATACAATAGACAATAAAAGAAGTTATTTTTTATTAAGCAATGATAATATAACGAAAAAGTTAACAAGTTTAGTTCGATTTTTACATTATAAACAAAACTTCTATAAATAATTTATTATGTTGCAATAAAAATGTTGTATTGAAAAAGAAATCTTAAAACGTTTTGTTTCGTTTACTAAAGTAAAAAATATGCTTTCATTTCCACTATATAAATAATTAATTTGGGAAAAATTTTTAGCAATTTTGTAAAAAAACAAAATCAAGCTATTAGGCTTTCGAAGCACCAAGTAAAGCTGGCCTTATGACACGGTCATGTAGTTTGTAGCCCAATTTGGTAACTTCAACGACAGTATCGGGTGCAACAGTGGTATCGGGCTGTTAATATTGAAAGAATGTTAATAATAAAAGTTAATACGAAATTATTTATTGCGACAAAAAGTATACCTTTTGAAATAAAGCTTCATGCAAATTGGGATTGCATTTTTCATTTAACGGATCCATGGGCTCAAGACCAAGACGTAGGGACCTTGCAGTAGGGAAGCATTAACGTGGTCAAACCTTCATATAAATTTTTTAAATGCCGATTACTATCCTTTATTTGATCCTGTGGCACTGCTTTAGTTGCATGACACAATATATCGGCAACTTCGAGTAAATCTTTACAAAATGATTTACGATATTTCTCTAACAATTCATTGTTTTTCTCCTTCAATTGTAAGACTTCTTTGTTTAAAGATTCCACATCGCTGGCCAATTTTTTTATATGTTCAATTTCGCCGGTAGCAGTATGTTCTGTTTGTGCGTCTGCATTTTCAGCTAATAATAAATAATAAAATATATATAATAAAAGGTTTCTACAATGATATAAAAAAAATCATTTTACCTTTCATAATTACATTCGTTATTTTAGCCTGCATTAACTTTAATTGTTGTTGCAATTGTTCGCATTGTTATATTTAAAAATTTATTTTATTTTTATTCAATTTAATTTTATTATCACTTGTATATTTTCACAACCACAATCAGATTAAAACATAAACAATTTTTGACAGTACTGTAGGTAAGAAGCCATTTGTATTATCAACAGCTGATCACGGCGAATGCTAATAAGGCCACCTGTTATAAATTCGCCTTGGCTCCCAGTTAAAACCACAGGGTAACCAGAGATGACACGTGACGGAAGATTTTGCATACTTGTTTGTATACACTCATACAATCGCGGGTTTTGGTTTTTTTCTTTGTGCTGTCTTTCTATCCAAATGAAAATTATAAATCGCAAAACTAATTAAATATCCATATATTTCTCTAATTCACATTAAAAATATTATTAATTAATTAATTTAAGTTGGTTTTCACTGATCGTTTGTTTTTTATCACTATAATATGTATCTGCAAAATATCAGAATTTATCAAGTATGTATGTATGCATGTGTGTATGTAAGTTAAAAACCACCACCATTTGGCAAATTTCCAGCATATACATATGTACGTATGTATATAAATTTAATATACTGAGTATATAAGAACACATTATATTGTTTTATCACTTTATTTTCGAATTATATCCCGTAAATACTTAATATTATTACATTTTATTAAATTTAAGCGTGCTTTCATGTAGCATTTTCCACTAAAAACTGAACTTTTTTTTTGCTTTTCGTTTTGTTTATCTTCATAACAAACACACTAATGATGTCTCTTTTTCACGATGCCGAGTTATGATAAATAAAATATGATCGAAGTTCAATTTTTTTTTTTGTCATCTCTGTATCATTTTCTTTGCTAAGTCTAAGGTCACACACGACGATCTTAATTGCCCAACTTTTTCAGAATTCTCTTTTGAACTTGCTTTTATGTTCACACACGACGATTTTAGTTGGGCAATTCTTCTGTTTTGTTTAGCTTTTATTTTCTTACAATTTGACATTTGTGCTTTCATAAAATAAATAATTTCAATAAAATAAACAAAATGTAGTATGCTTTTACTAGAAATTATTACTCTATAATATTTTTTTTATTTTACATATTTAAAACGTTAATTTTTTTCGTTTAATTGAAATTATAAATGCTGTAAACACCAAGAAGCGAAACACCGAATGAAAAGAAATGTCAAATATTCAAATAAAAAAAAAACGAATGAGAGAATTGCTTGAAATAGCCGGGTACCGGCGATTATTTTTCCGTTTTTATTCCCCTCACCGCAAACTGATAAAAACATCTATAAATTCAAGAATTGCCCTACTAAAATCGTCGTGTGTGAACATAGACTAAAGCTGTATAACACGATACCTGTGAAAATGGCAAAACTATCAGGTATGCGCAGTTCGACAACAAGTACAACAACCAAAAAACAACATGTATTTTGTTAATATAAAGCACTCGCTTCCTATAAAAATCCACAAAGAAATTTAAAACATTTTCTTACGTATGCATACCAACTGTTAACATTATTTATGTCTTCTTTCAAAACTGTTCAGTTCATAGACTAATATAACTAATAGTAATAATAAAGACTAATAATAATAATATATAATATAATATATATATTCTGTGGTTCAGTTTGTATGAAAATTTGCTATAAAGCAAGCACAGGCAGCTCTGCTAGTAAGCACACCTGTTGGATACATGCATGGTGGAATTAATAAGGTGCGCTTATCAACGCAACAACAAAATCGACATGCATTTTGTTTGTGTAATAATTAGCCAATGCTGTCAAAAAAAAGCTGTATACATAAGCTACATATTGGTTATGCAAAAATAAAAAGCATAACGTAAACAAAAATATTCTTGATGGCGGCCAAAAATGTAACCAACTTTTGACAAGACCGACCATATTTTTGTAGATTATTTAACGGTCAAAATACAGCCCTACAAAAAACCATATTCCTTCTTGCGCGCACCTTATTAATTCCACCATGGATACACCTTGCCTATGGCACAGTGGCATAGCTGCCAGATTTGACGATTTATCGTCATTTTGACGATTTTGGGTCCTAAAGATGACATAGTGACGATAGGACGATTAATGCCCTAATTTTGACGATTTTAAATAATTCAAGTTTGCAACATTTATTTGTATTATTAAAGAATCCTTTAACTGCTGAAAATTGTAATGAAAAACGTTTTAAAAACTAGTTTGCTTAAAATTGAAAACTTTTATTTAATTGATTATAAGAGAAATAACAATTTTTTTATATTATTAAGACATTTATTTAGGAATATTTGGCAGAGACGTATTGGAAGAAGCACAAATAAATTAATAAATAAATGTTATATTCGCCCCTATTATGAATGTCAATATTGTCTGATGTGACATCGACAATTCAATAATGGCATTGCCACTGTCAACATTGCCATATGCCGATAAAAATTGACAACGTCATCGCATTATGAAAGGCAATTTAAAGGCTACATTGTCTTAAATTCACTCTGTTTTTGTCGACAACAATTTTAACAACGACTTGAATCAATTGGTGTTTGTGACTGACTCAGTGCAAAAATATTAAAATAACGACAATTAAACCATTTGAGGAGCTAATGCAGCAGCTGGAAAAAAAATCATACCTAGCTAAAGGATTCCATAGGGGCATAACACCAATTAGTTAATTAATGGGAAGAATTTACAAATAAACTAAATTGTATGGGACTACCAATTCGAGATAGCGATGGATGGAAAAATTTATGTTTAAAAAGAGATTGTACTCGCATATGTATGTTCATTTCCAAATAAAAATGTGTTTGTTTATACATATGTATGACCAGGTGAGGAAAGATTTCAAATGCAAGGTGAAAAACAAATTGATGTTGAATAAAGCTGAAGTTAATGCAAAAGGAGGAAAAACTTGCAAATTATTCACCATTTCACCTGTGGAAAAAGTTTTTCCAATTTTAATAGCAACATAATCTGGGTTAATTCAAGGAACTGAACCCTCTATTGGCGAAATAAACATAAATAAACATAACTTAAACAGAGTTTTGTATGCTTGAGAATGCCGAAAAGTTGCCCTCAATTGCGCACATTCAGCTACAGTGGAAGTCAGTTCTAAAAAAAGAAAACGAAGTCAAAATCGTGAAAGCTGGAAACGAAATGAATTTTTGAGCATCATTATGTTATAAAAAAGGAGGTTTCTATTGAATTATATAATATAATGAAAGAAATAAAACATTTTTTAATGGACACAAAAAATTACATTTTTCTTACATATTTTAAAAAATAAATAATAATTAAATTAACTTCAACATTTATGGTTAGGACATTTATTTCTTTCATATTATCGATAACAAGGCAACGTCAACGCAATACCTTTAGTTAATACCGATATAGTATTGTGTTGACGTCGACATTCATAATGGGGGTGATTAGTAATAATTGTGTTAATTTTTATATAGAGTGTTGTGATCAGATATTATCAAGATTTGATTTTGAAAATATATATAAAGCTCTTGGCCAAATTAATTCAATTAATATTATTAATGCAGAAAAAAGTTGGTTTTCTGAAATTATAAAAGAATTTTCCTATTTTGTTGCAGAAAGTGAAAGCCAAGAGCTAGAAACTGAGTTCAGACAGTTAAAATTATTGTCCTGATAAAATCATATAACTATTGGATTTTTTGAAAAAAAAAATCAGAATTGGAAACGAAGGATTCTAGTAATTTTGGTTTTGACTAAATTTATTACAAAAATACATACGTATATGAATATGTCTATTTTCATAAAAAATTATATTTTTATTGTATAAATTTTATTGTATTTTTCATACATTCTTAGCAAAATTGTTTCCAAAAATTAATTTTAAAATGCATATATTACTACATTGGAGAAGAAAAAACTTAAAGATTGAATTTTTTTATATTTTTCAATACAATGTATATATACATATATATATAAATGTATACATACATACATATATATATATATATATCAAAGTATTGAAAAACATGCAATATATTTACATGTGATTTTCTTGTGAATTTTAATTGAAATATCTGATCTCTGTATTCATAAGAATGCTGTTTTTTAATAATATTTGTTTATTTAAGAGTTTTGTTATGTTTTGCTTCTAATAAAGTATGTTTTGTTGGCAAAAAAAGAGGTTTTTTCATTTGACGTTTTTATGGCGATTTCAATAAGCTATATTGACGATTTTTGCGCAAAAATATGACGATATTACCTCAAAAAATCTGGTAGCTATGCACAGTGGTCAGTTTTTTTACCCGTGGCAGCACTACTCTTGTTTATCACTTACACTTTGAAGTATGTAATATTTTGTAAAAAATAAAACAAAAGAAAACCATTTCTGATACGATATCAAGAATTTAATGCAATTTTATTATAATTACGAATAAAATCTTTAGCGATTAGCGACATTGCAATGATGGTGGAATCAGATGGTAATACTGATGCCACTCGCAGACTTAATGTGAAAAAACAAACCTTGGATGATGCATATGCCGTGCCTGCAAATTTTTTGGAAATAGATGTTGTGAATCCCCAGACTACCATGACGGCTGGAAAAAAAAGGTATACTGATTATGAAGTGAAAATGCGGACGAACCTCCCTGTATTTAAAGTAAAAGATTCTACTGTTCGACGTCGATATAGTGATTTCGAATGGCTTAGAAATGAACTAGAACGTGATAGCAAAATTGTCGTACCTCCGCTACCAGGCAAAGCCTGGAAGAGGCAAATGCCATTCCGAAACGACGAAGGGATATTTGATGAGAGCTTTATTGAAGAGCGGCGCAAAGGCTTGGAGGCATTTATCAACAAAATAGCAGGCCATCCACTAGCGCAGAATGAAAGGTGTCTTCATATGTTTTTACAGGATAGTGCTATAGACAAAAATTATGTTCCCGGAAAAATACGTAACACTTAAGACATTTAATGAAAGACGGTAAAAAAATATGCGTATTGAAAAATGTTAAAAGATTGGTAAATGTTTAAGAAATAAGTCTCTTTGAATGAATCAGATGTGAACGATTATTGGATTCTATATATTTTCGAATTCTAGTGTTAAACTAATTGTAATTTTTGAACAAATCTGGTTCACCGACGCAACTTCAAATAAAAATTGCATAGGGAGATAAAAAATCGAAAAATATGACGAAAATTTAATGTTATTGGCCTCTGAAGTTTTCATATTCATGTGCGATTTCTCTTTAGATTTCATGGTGGAGAAAATGATTTTTTTTCATTTGGAGCTGCGTCGGTAAACTAGATTTAAGCCGTATTTTTCTTAATATTAAATATACACAAAAATTCTTTGTCATATGTATATCCGATGTAAATAGATGAAATAAAAAAAGTTTAATATCGAATTTTCGTTTTTATATTTTCTTCTCAATCGGCACTTATACAGCGAAAATTATTGAAGCTGCGTTATTTTCAAAATTAATCATATAGGATGAATTTCTCGCAAATATGGTATTTACCCACCGGCTATTTCGAGAGTGGCTTATAGTTAGGCTTGCCACCCGTACTTCATAATAAAGTATTGTACTTTTTTTTGATTAATTGTACTCTATACTTTATAGAAACAATAAAGTACACGAAAATACTTTATTTCATGAATTTTTTATTATTTATCGATAAAGCCTTAGAGTACCTGAATAAATGGTTTGATTTTAAAAGTACAAACCGGTTATTTACAATTAGCAATAAAAATTTAAAGAGCAAAGTTGAATTTGACAATGTTGTTAGCATAAACGAAAATTTAAATCTGCAAAAACTTAATATAAATATGGATGATCTTTATGGAGAAATTGCGTCATTAAACAAAATTTATGATCAGATATACTTACATACATTCTTTTCTGAAATTTTTGCGGAATCATCTACAGCAAGTAAATGGCAGCTATTATTTAATAAGTATAAGGCCACCGTACAGGTGACCATATTTTTCCACAAAAAAAAAAGGACACTCAAAATTAAATAAAAATTAATTATGTACATAGATATATTTTATATCAATAAAATAAAATTATAATTCAAACAATGTAATATTAGTGACTGTAATCATAAAGGTGTTTGGGCGGTTTCTAACATACGCCCATGGTTTGGTGGTCGTAAATGTTTCTTAAGTTAGCATGAGATACGGTGATCTCATGGTCAGGATGGCCGAGTTGTAGTAATATTATATTGGTGACGTTACTGTTTGCTTACGGCTACAAACATAAACACATATACATACATACTTATGTACATATTATAACTACATACTTATTTACATATCTCTTTGTAAAATCCTAGCTTGCTACAAATATTTTTTATACATACATATGTATACATATGTATGTACATGCATATACATATCACACTAATAAATATTTTTATAAAATCTTAGCCTACTAAAATTTCTGTTTGGAAGCTTCTAGAATAATAAATTATTGTTCATAGAATAAGCCTGGGATTGATTTTGGAGTTTCCGAAGTGAAAGCATACCTGAATTATTTTGTCAATTTGTTGAAAATAAAAAAAAAAAAATAATTAATTTAATTTACTTTATACAAAAATATAAAATAAAATATACATACATATGTATATTACATACTCGTACATATAAGTATACAAAACTAAAACATCTAATCTGCTATGAATAGTGATAGTGAAGAAGCTGATCCTGTCAATAATGCTAATTGGCAGGTAGTCAACACAAGAAAACGATGTAAGTATGTATTACTGAATCACCAAAAATGCAACGTAAACGCATAACAACAACAAAGGATCCTTGTACCAGCAGTAATAAGTCTACTATACTTGGGGGGAACAATAACGGTAACAATGATGATGATGATGATTGCAATGACAGTAATAACAATAATAACGTTGTTACGGAAAACAACAATTCTTGGCCAAAGCCATCGCCGATATTTATACCAGACGTTAAAGATATTAAAATCATGTTAAATAACTTTTTGAAGGTAATCAATTCAAAAGATTTTTCTTATAAATCGCTAAAAGACGGCCAAGTCCGCTTAACCCATTAAACGCCAAGACCATTAAAAATGAAAAATATTGAAATTCATTTATTTATTTATAGTTAAATATAGTTATAAAATATAGAATAAGCAAAAAATAAAAAAAAAAATCTTGGAATCTTTTAGGGCTGTACTCGGGCGGGTACAGTAGCGTCATGAGTATGCTTTTTTTTAAAGTATGGAAATTTTTAAAGCATACTTTTTGTCAAAAAACACAAAATGATCTGAAGGGTTAGGAACGTTAACTAAAAAATCAAGCACTACTCGGGATCCAAGAGGAAGTCTTGATCTGTCTGCACTTACACCTTTGGCCCCACAGTAGGTATCGAACTGGTATAAATAACCGGAGCTGCTTGTTAGCATCCAATTTTTAAAACCAAATCTCACTGGCTTACCTCTGATGAATTGTTTTGAAGAGTGGCTACCAAAGTATCGTACCATGGATTCATCAACTGACAGGTTTTCATGCATATAACCATACTGGCAAAAATTTTTTGACAGAAGTTTTGACAAGGGTCTCACTTGGGCCATTTTGTCAGATGCGTCTAAATTACTGTTATCAGCTAAATGAATAAAAGGTTGTATTTCTAAATCTATTTCGTGACATATTTTGGGAAACAATCGGGGTGTGCGTGTCTTCGCAAATCTGCCAATACATATCCTCTCTGGGCATTGAGTGATATCCACTGTACAGTAAAATACCGATGAATATTTTAAAGTCTTCTGCCTTGAAGGAGAAATTGTGCTCGTTAGCTTGTGACGCATAAATGCAAGTTTGCTCTACGATAAAACTAACTACTCTTTCATCAAATAAGACTTCAAAAACCTCAACGGATGATTTTCCATTCAATTCTGCGACCATATTTTGCTCATTGTCCGAAAAAAAACTGGTTTGATGCTTTTGAATATCACAAGTTGTCTTTGTCCAATTAGGAGCTTCTTTGCTTGATTTTGTAGACATCATTGTATGTCGTAACTGCTCAAGTGGGATATCATTTTCGCTATCACTTCCTTTTCATCTGTGTTGTAGTCCGGATTTGGCGGAATAATTGCTATATCGAAATTTGCGTGATCATCTTTTTCCACAAAATCAAGAGCGCTGTTTAAATTCATAAAAGCTTTTACATAAAAACTTGACGGTTTTATGGCTTTGCATTCCATTTTGGTCCAAGGAAAATTCTAAAAAAAAATATACATATCAAGCCATTGTACTCGATTGGGTACAGCAACTTTGCTACTCACATAACGTTGTCAAATAAAACTTTTTTCTTGTAACTTTTTTTTTTATATGTACACACAATGACTCTTCTGCAAAAACATATGTATAAAAAAATCTCGTTTGAACAAAACAGTATTTGCTGTACGCAGCTGAATTGTTACGGACCTAGCTAAAATCACAAATTTGATATTAGTGTTACAAAAAAAAAACAAAATACACAATAACGGTATATTTTTCTTCACATTTTTGTATGTGTTGCTTTAAGCACAATGTGTTGAATGCAAAAGCACAACAAACGTTGTCAAATTTCTTTTCGTAAAAAATTTATGCGCACTTAAATATTGCATTTTTTCTGTACTCAAGCGAGTACAATGGCTGGGAATGGGTTAATGACAAAATCAGTAGATTCTTATAGAAAAATTGTTAAATATCTCGATGAAAATCTAATTAAATTTCACACATTTCAATTAAAACAAGAAAGAGCTTACAGAGCTGTAATTAAAAATTTGCATTTTTCAACGCCAATAGAATCGCTCAAATATGAAAATTTGGGGCATACAGTAAGAAACATTGCAAACGTTAAAAGTAGAGTAACGAAAAGCCCACTATCTATTTTTTTTGTTGATCTGGAACCAAATGAAAATAATAAAGATATAAGCTGTGTTCATTTACTAAAAATTGTTACAAATTTGTAACAATTGTTACTAGAAAGCGTTCATTAACCCAAAAAATTTGCAAAGAGAGAGCGTCGAAAGAGCGTAAAAAATTGAGAGACAGAAAAATTCTTGCAAGTTTTTACAAGTAAAATTTTTACTTGTAATAGGTCTGTCTGGGTACTTTTCCAGTAGCAAATACTCAGTAACTTTTTTTGGGAGAGTAAGACCAATTTTACTCTGTCGGCTGAAAATATCTCAAAAAGTACGCAGACAGCATCCAGTGAAATCTTGCAAGAAAACAGCTGATCGGTGTGTAAACAATTGAAATAAGAAAGCAAAAGCATTTTAGCATATGTGTACGCAAAAGTGAATTCTCGCGGTAAATTAAAATAT
This sequence comes from Lypha dubia, assembly GCA_947311025.1. Taxonomy (NCBI): domain Eukaryota; kingdom Metazoa; phylum Arthropoda; class Insecta; order Diptera; family Tachinidae; genus Lypha; species Lypha dubia. The sequence goes on from OX371261.1 coordinate 83,644,095, forward strand.
TATTAATTAAAGTACATTTGGACGTTTCTAGCATGAAGTAAAATGTTTTGTTTATTATAAACGTTAAAAATCAACACAATTCTAACTACTTACCTCTGCCATTGTTAAATTTCAATTTTTATTTTCATTTCACAAAAATTATTTCATGCAAATAGTAAATAAAAACAGCTGTTCAAAGTAGTTGCAAAATCTTGCAAGAAGAAATTTCTCCAGCAACATTTTGCAAGTTCTCTAACTTCCAACTGTCAAAAAATTCTCTTTTTGCCTCTCTCGCTGCAAGAGATTTGGAGTACGCAGACAACATTTTGTAAGATTTTGCAACATTTTGCACAAAATTATGCAAAATATGTGTACGCAGACAGACCTAATAATTATTCAAACAGCTGTTTTGCGTTTGTGTTTACAAAACAATATTTCTAAATTAAGTTGCAAATAAAAATATTTTGGAAAATTTACGAAATTGTAAGTAAATGTGAACTTTTAAGACGATAAAAAGTATTAAAAAGATGTATCTTAGGAACAACAATAATAATAATAATATTTTTCTAGTTTTAACAGCCTCTGAAATGTTTTGGTTTTCTTTTTTCTTTAATTTTCACAGACCAGCTGTTATTTCTAATATTGTAAATATTGTGAGTACCTAGGTACTCGGTACTTTACACTAAGCAGGCAAATAATTCAATTAGTTCAGATATATATTTGCAAATAAATTAAATTATTTTTAAAATTAACTTTGAAATAGTAATGTTTTTAACTATCAAATTCTATTTCTACCACCATATGTCCACATGTGCACCGCAGAGAGATTTGTTTTCACTTATATTGCGAAATGATTGTTCGAACTTATGTTTAACAAATTAATTGGTTGCTTTTTCTTTTGCAGTTGTTTTTATTTACCTTAATTACATAAATAAAAGAAACTTTATAAAATTTGAAAAATAGTCTAATTTATAAAAAAATTTAAATATACTTCCAATCTTCAAATTACCTAATTTATTTTTTGCCTTATTAACAGTTATTAATTATTATTTATAAGCGTAAATTAACACATAATTTATTAAATTAATTTTTTACTGCTTTTGGGGTTTAATGCTGGCAGCAACATGATATTTAATTTTGGATAAAGCTTTTTATTACAGTACCTCAGGTAGAAATTTAGAAATTAATCGAAAAAGCTACAATAATCTAACGAATAGCGTTTTTTTCTAAGAAATAAAGAAATCGGACAAACAATTTATAATAATTTGTAAAAGTAAATCACGGAATTCATCCATTACAAAAATATATTTCTTAAATATGCCAGATAATATGTTATAGCGTATAAACTAATTAAAAATAGATATTTTATTTATTCATTTTATTCAAAAGTAGCTAATCACCCTTATCGTGTTTAGTGTATTTCGACTACGCCTAGTACTAGATTAAATAAAATTGCAAAACTTTTCATCATTCTATCACAAGCAGTACTCGAAAAACGCCAGTCACGACAATGCTGAATATAAATGACCATAATCACATTATTTTTATAATAATATACATATATGTATAATTTGTCCAAAAAATATAGAGGTAGCTATTAAGTACTCATATATACCTATACATTACAACACTACTTTAACTTGCAAATTGTTACTAGTAAAGTGTTCATTTACTTTTTCACATTTTTGAGAGTAATTTTGGAAAAATTTTTGTTAAGCTGGATTCACCCATTGTTTCGGAACAAAATTTTTGTTCGGACAAAATTTTTTGTTCTGAAACATTTTTGCAACTCGATTCACTCATTTCGAACAATTTGTCTGAAAAATCAAAGCTACCGTATGAAATACATGAGTTTTATTAAATTTACAAGGTGGCAGTACAGTGACAGATGAATTAAATTTGGTGTTTTATTTGTCAAACGCACTTATTTTTTATTTTTTAATAAGAAAATTACATGTTAAAAAAATTAATAAAAGTCAATTAGTTTTTTTTACTAGCAATTGAGCTTTTCTTTATTTTTATTTTACTGGATATAAGTTACTATGTGCTTTTATTATACATACTTATAACATTATGTGGCAGCTCGCTTCAACTTTGGCTGAGAAAATAAAATAGGTGGCAGCTTGTTTCAACTTTGTCCGGACAAAATTTAAAATTAAGGTATAAACACATTCGCCACAGCAGACTACACGAACACACGAACACAAATGCTGCTAGCTACCGTTGTAGCCGTTTAGCCAGCTACTTAATTATTTTGGAAACGACAGATACACAGTAAACAGCTGATCCTGAATTGTTGCAACGATTCATTTATGTATATTACAGTGGTGCATATTCAGCGCTTTTAGTATTTTAAAGTTCGCTGGGGCAAATTGAATACGGTGAATTGTATTCGCCACTCACATCACTTTATATGGATTCGCTTTGACCGACAAATATCATCTCATAGATCTCTTTTGGCTCCGGAGTTACGGGTTCAAAACTTATTTTTTATTGGCCATAACTCCTAGAATATGGAACGGATATAAGCGATGTGGATATCAATCTTCTCCAAAATACCTTTATACTGGTATACAAATTTTTTAAAACAATTTACCCATTGCGAGTGAAATTCAATTTTAAAATTTTTTTATCTGACTTTTCACTTTTACAGAGAACTTACCATGCTTTTATTTGGTGTATATTTGAAAGCTGTCACCGATGAAATACGTAAGATATGCTTCTTTAATGATGATTTTAAGAATTAAATGAGTTATATAGAGCATTTTGAAATGATACCTATGTCGTTTATATTCGTTCTATATTGTAGGACTAATGATCAATAATATATTAGAGTTTTGAACCCCGAAACTGCGGAATCAAGAAAGCGCCGAAAAAATTACACAAAAATTTTTAGGTAAAAAAGAGCTATTACCCTGTGAGTTTTTTTAAATCTTTAACAATGTTGGTATTTTTGACTCAAGTCAATATTCTATATAACAATAAACCTAATAAAAATTATTTATGCATATATATTATAACATTTCAATTTTGAAATTTTCTTTTTTATTTTACAATAAAAAATATTTCTAATCACTAATTTGCTTCACATATTTTGTTATATTGTCAACACTGTTTTGGTTTTGTGGCCATCAGAAATAGAAATTAGTTTAATTTGACTACACGACAAAAGTAGCATGGACAAAAACCTTTTGCCGTGTTGCCTTGCTGTCTTCAATATAATCATTCTCATATGCACACATGTATTCTAATTTTGACAGGTGGTAGTCGGTAGTCTGCTGTGGCGAATGTGTTTAATGCTTTAAACCAATTCAACTAAAAAATGTTCCGAACAAATTTTATTCTCTTTTTCTCTCACTCTCAAAAAGAGAAACGTCAAACTTCATATAAAAAAAATTTTGTCCGGACAAAAATTTTGTTCCGAAACAATGGGTGAATCCAGCTTTACTCTCTCGTTACTAATTTTTACTAGTAAAGTAAATGAACACACTTATATTTGGCATTCAATTTCTTTTTAATGCTGTTGTTAAAATAGAACCGCCTTTGAAAAACAACGATATTGTCCAATGTTATAGATGCCAACAATTTGGGCACACTAAATCATATTGTAGAAGAATATTTAGATGTGTGAAATGCGGGTTAAATCACCCAACATCCCAGTGCAACAAAGATGAAAGCACTCCTCCACAGTGCTCAAACTGTTTGCAAGCACACACTGTTAGTTATAGAGGCTGTGCGGTTTATAGAGAGCTTATAAATAAAAGAAACTTTAGAAATAAGTATAATTATCATAATAATAATAGAGAACAAGAAAAATTTAATATAAATGCCAATAATTTTCCAAATATTAGTAGTAATAATGAGATAAAAACTAGTAATAATGAAGATAGAAATAACTCAGAACAATTTTCATACTCGCAAGCTGTTAAGAGTAATAGTCATCAATACGAAAATTTATCTAGCTCATTCCAAAGAATTGAAGCTCTAATGGAAAAACAGATTGAAACAACCACCACATTACTTAATATGATGTCTGCACTTGTAACCAAATTATGCAACTAAACCTACCTATAGCAATATGGTATGCGAACGGCCTTTCAAATCATATACAAGAAATTAAAATCTTCCTCAAAACAAACTACATTGATATTCTATTAGTTTCAGAAACTCATTTTACGAGTAGATCCTATTTTTATATTAGAGGCTACGATTTAATAAATACTAACCATCCGGATAACTGTGCTCATGCAGGTTCTTGTATCTTAATAAAGTCTTCAATAAAATACGATACATTGAGTGAAATTAAGGAAAATTTTTTCAGGTAACTAATATTAAAGTCAAATGCAACGAATCAGATGTTGTCATTAGTTCAATATATTTTCCTCCGAGATATACTGTAAAATGTACTGATTATCAACAGTTTTTTACTTCACTGGGTCAGAGATTTATTGTTGGAGGTGACTATAATGCTAACCATCCTTGGTAAGTTACTATGTGCTTTTATTATACATACTTATAACATTATGTGGCAGCTCGCTTCAACTTTGGCTGAGAAAATAAAATAGGTGGCAGCTTGTTTCAACTTTGTCCGGACAAAATTTAAAATTAAGGTATAAACACATTCGCCACAGCAGACTACACGAACACACGAACACAAATGCTGCTAGCTACCGTTGTAGCCGTTTAGCCAGCTACTTAATTATTTTGGAAACGACAGATACACAGTAAACAGCTGATCCTGAATTGTTGCAACGATTCATTTATGTATATTACAGTGGTGCATATTCAGCGCTTTTAGTATTTTAAAGTTCGCTGGGGCAAATTGAATACGGCGAATTGTATTCGCCACTCACATCACTTTATATGGATTCGCTTTGACCGACAAATATCATCTCATAGATCTCTTTTGGCTCCGGAGTTACGGGTTCAAAACTTATTTTTTATTGGCCATAACTCCTAGAATATGGAACGGATATAAGCGATGTGGATATCAATCTTCTCCAAAATACCTTTATACTGGTATACAAATTTTTTAAAACAATTTACCCATTGCGAGTGAAATTCAATTTTAAAATTTTTTTATCTGACTTTTCACTTTTACAGAGAACTTACCATGCTTTTATTTGGTGTATATTTGAAAGCTGTCACCGATGAAATACGTAAGATATGCTTCTTTAATGATGATTTTAAGAATTAAATGAGTTATATAGAGCATTTTGAAATGATACCTATGTCGTTTATATTCGTTCTATATTGTAGGACTAATGATCAATAATATATTAGAGTTTTGAACCCCGAAACTGCGGAATCAAGAAAGCGCCGAAAAAATTACACAAAAATTTTTAGGTAAAAAAGAGCTATTACCCTGTGAGTTTTTTTAAATCTTTAACAATGTTGGTATTTTTGACTCAAGTCAATATTCTATATAACAATAAACCTAATAAAAATTATTTATGCATATATATTATAACATTTCAATTTTGAAATTTTCTTTTTTATTTTACAATAAAAAATATTTCTAATCACTAATTTGCTTCACATATTTTGTTATATTGTCAACACTGTTTTGGTTTTGTGGCCATCAGAAATAGAAATTAGTTTAATTTGACTACACGACAAAAGTAGCATGGACAAAAACCTTTTGCCGTGTTGCCTTGCTGTCTTCAATATAATCATTCTCATATGCACACATGTATTCTAATTTTGACAGGTGGTAGTCGGTAGTCTGCTGTGGCGAATGTGTTTAATGCTTTAAACCAATTCAACTAAAAAATGTTCCGAACAAATTTTATTCTCTTTTTCTCTCACTCTCAAAAAGAGAAACGTCAAACTTCATATAAAAAAAATTTTGTCCGGACAAAAATTTTGTTCCGAAACAATGGGTGAATCCAGCTTTACTCTCTCGTTACTAATTTTTACTAGTAAAGTAAATGAACACACTTATATTTGGCATTCAATTTCTTTTTAATGCTGTTGTTAAAATAGAACCGCCTTTGAAAAACAACGATATTGTCCAATGTTATAGATGCCAACAATTTGGGCACACTAAATCATATTGTAGAAGAATATTTAGATGTGTGAAATGCGGGTTAAATCACCCAACATCCCAGTGCAACAAAGATGAAAGCACTCCTCCACAGTGCTCAAACTGTTTGCAAGCACACACTGTTAGTTATAGAGGCTGTGCGGTTTATAGAGAGCTTATAAATAAAAGAAACTTTAGAAATAAGTATAATTATCATAATAATAATAGAGAACAAGAAAAATTTAATATAAATGCCAATAATTTTCCAAATATTAGTAGTAATAATGAGATAAAAACTAGTAATAATGAAGATAGAAATAACTCAGAACAATTTTCATACTCGCAAGCTGTTAAGAGTAATAGTCATCAATACGAAAATTTATCTAGCTCATTCCAAAGAATTGAAGCTCTAATGGAAAAACAGATTGAAACAACCACCACATTACTTAATATGATGTCTGCACTTGTAACCAAATTATGCAACTAAACCTACGTATAGCAATATGGTATGCGAACGGCCTTTCAAATCATATACAAGAAATTGAAATCTTCCTCAAAACAAACAACATTGATATTCTATTAGTTTCAGAAACTCATTTTACGAGTAGATCCTATTTTTATATTAGAGGCTACGATTTAATAAATACTAACCATCCGGATAACTGTGCTCATGCAGGTTCTTGTATCTTAATAAAGTCTTCAATAAAATACGATACATTGAGTGAAATTAAGGAAAATTTTTTCAGGTAACTAATATTAAAGTCAAATGCAACGAATCAGATGTTGTCATTAGTTCAATATATTTTCCTCCGAGATATACTGTAAAATGTACTGATTATCAACAGTTTTTTACTTCACTGGGTCAGAGATTTATTGTTGGAGGTGACTATAATGCTAACCATCCTTGGTGGGGATCAAGGCTATCTAATCTTAAGGGTAAAGAATTATATAAATGTTTAAGAAATAATAATTATTATGTTTTATCAACGGGTTCTCCAACGTACTGGCCATCTGATCCTCGTAAGCTTCCCGACTTGTTAGATTTTGCCATATATTCAGGAATACCAAGCAATCGACTAGAAATAAAAAGTCTTAATGATCTCAGCTCCGATCATACTCCAATACTGTTAATTTATAACGTTTCTATTAATTTAAAGTCATTTAATAATAATATTATAAAATCTCTAACAAATCTCCAATCATTTAATAACTGGATTGATCAAAATATTAATTTGAATGTTCAATTAAAAACAGCTGAAGAGCTAGATGATGCTGTAGAACATTTTACAAATATAATTCATGAAGCCGCCACCTAAAAATACAAATTTTCAAAGAAGTTTTATTCAAATATCAGCAGAAATTCGGCAGTTTATAGCAGAAAAAAGGAGATTACGAAGAAAATGGTTCTTAAGCAGAAATGCTCTTGACAAGAGTTTATTTAACAAAGCATGCAAAAATCTTAAAAAATTACTGTATGAACACAAAAATAAAGCAACTGCGGAATTAATTGAACAAATTAACAACTCCGAATATGACGAACATCTCTTGTGGAAGTCCACGAAATTTTTGAAAAGGCCAACTCACCGTAACCTAACAATAAAAAATAATGATGGTACTTGGTGTAAATCAAGCAAGAGTATTGCGGAAGCATTTGCTGTTCATTTATTCGATATATTTCAACCTTACGAACTCAACAGTATTGAAGAACAAAATGATATTACTACTTTTTTAGACTCTCCATGTCAAATGGATCTACCCATAAAGTATATCAGTCCTAGTGATATAGCTTCTGAAATAAAATTGCTGAACACAAAAAAGTCTCCTGGCTATGATTTGATTACTGCAAATGTTGTAAAGAAACTGAGTGGTAAAAGTATTCTATATTTAACATTACTTTACAACTCAATTTTAAGAATATATCACTTCCCAACACAATGGAAATGTGCTGAAATTATAATGATAGCTAAGCCAAATAAACCTGAAAATATGCTGCCGTCATACCGTCCAATTAGTCTACTTGCAATATTTTCAAAAATATTTGAAAAAATTTTTCTAAAAAGATTGCTGCCAATTCTGGAAAGAAAAAATATCATTCCAGATCACCAGTTTGGTTTTCGACATAAACATGGAACTCCAGAACAATGCCATAGAATAGTGAATACTATAACTGATACCCTTGAAAACAAACGCTACTGTTCAGCTATTTTTCTCGACATCCAACAAGCATTCGATAGAGTATGGCACCATGGCTTACTTTTCAAAATAAAGAAGGTTTTACCGGCTCCTTTCTATCTCTTTTTTAGAAGTTACCTCTCTCAAAGACATTTTTATGTAAAAATTAAAGATGAAAGATTAGATATATACGAAATAAAAGCGGGTATTCCGCAAGGGAGCGTATTAGGTCCTGTTTTGTACACTATTTTTACTGATATGCCAGTTAATGATGATGTCATGGTGGCAACATATGCGGATGACACTGCAATTGCTGCAGCAAGTAACTCACCAGTAGAAGCATCGTTATTTGTCCAGAATGAAATTCATCTTCTAGAAAAGTGGCTCACAAAGTGGAATATAAAGGTAATTCAGATAAATCCAAACATATAACTTTCACACTACGGGAAGGAGACTGCTCACACGTGACTATTTATGGTAATCAAGTACCTAAAGAAAATTCTGTTAAATACTTTAGACAGAAGGCTGACTTGGAAGCACCATATTAAATCTAAGCGAAATCAATTAAAGATAAAAACTAGTAGATTATATTGGCTACTAGGGCCAAAATCAGAACTAAATTTAAACAATAAACTTTTAATCTACAAGGCAATTCTAAAACCTATTTGGACATACGGAATTATGCTTTGGGCAACAGCAAGCAAATCAAACATCGATATTCTAGAAAGATATCAGTCCAAAACTCTAAGACTAATTACTGCAGGGCCATGGTTCTTCGCAAACAAAAATATTCGTAGAGATTTATGCATGTCTTCAGTACGCGAAGAAATACAAAGGTTCAGTAAAAACTATCTTCAAAGATTAAGTAATAATACCAATCCTCTGGCTATTACTCTATTAGACGATACCAATGAGTGACGAAGATTGAAACGAGTGCATGTGTTGGACTTGCCTTTCATAGGCTAGTCAGCTTTTTATAAATTGAATAGCTTATATTATATTTTATCTAAATTAAATTGTAATTGTTATGTAGTCCATTAAGGCTACTAAACTACTGTAATTTTTGATTTAAATTATCACATTTGCTTATTGTCTTACAGAAGATAGATTGCAAATAAATAAATAATAACAAAAAAAAAAAAAAGAATAAGCCTGGAGTGTTTTTGAAAAAATAATAAAACAGTCAGTCTAGATTTGGAAGTGAAAATTGATACGACGTCTTTTGCTTAAAGTACTACATATAGACTACAATTAGTTACATATGTATGTATGTATTTATTTGAATGTTTAAAACAGAAATTAAATATGCCTAGAAGTTCACACGTCGTTAAAACAAAAAATTAATTAATTAATAAAATTAACAAAGACATTAAATTTAGCCAATAATACAAAAATAACAACATTTAATAAATAAAAATAACTGAAAACAATAGTTTAAGGATTAGGTATGTATTATTAATATATTTGTGAAGAATGTATTTTTTGAATGTATGTTATTTGATAAAAACAATTTAAATTCTGCACAGTCTATTTGAAAGCCGACAGCAAATTAGACACATTGAACATACACTTTTCAGTGTTGCCAGGCAATTCCTGATTATAAATTTATATTGTATTGACTTTAAAATTTCGGTATTTTGAGAAAATAAAACTTTTAATTTTGGAAACTAAAGAAGAAAATTAGCCATCAAAAAGAAAGGACAATTCAATTAAAAAAAGGACAATTTATTATGTTTAAATTTGAAAGGACGTTGTGTCAAAATAAATAGGACTGTCATTTAAAAAAAAGGACGGATGGTCACCGTAAGTATATGCAGAAATACAAAAACAACCAACTCTATGTATTTTGTTGATAGAAAATTTGATTTCGGAAATCAACATTATAAATATGTATGTGTGTATGTATCAAACTGTGAAAAACTCCCAATTCATACGTTGATTTAAAAAGCACGTTCTTTTTTTAATTCTCTTCAAAAGTTGCTTGCAAAAACTTTACAGATTCATACGATGATTTTTTCCCATGGTTAAAATGTTGATTTTTTTCTCCGTAATCGGTTATTCTTCTTTACTTGATTATTTGTATGTTTATAAAACAATCTGACTAAATCTGATGCAAAATAACAAAAACCGCATGAAAAATGGATGGTTCCCCTCTGAAAGTCTCATCCCTTGCTTCGTTTTTTTCCACTTGTTTCTCTTTCACATACTCTTCTGTAGACTTTCCTAATCTCCCTTTCTCTACTACCATTCTTCCCTACATGCAACACAAAGGAACCCTAAGCTAACCTAACCTAACATCCCTCAACTTAAAAACCAATTAGTTAACATTGGTAGACAATAAAAGTATTTATAAAGCATAACAATGTACAAAAACCTATAAAATATTTAATATACGAAATTATTCCAGATATTCTCAAGAATTTTGTAAACTTTTCACATATTGTGATTAAGATCTACTGATGAGTTGGCATTAGATATATTAGCTAACCTACAACAAACAAATTATTTTCATATACATACATATATTTAAATATGTATATGTAGCCAACATTTGCAGTAATATACACACATAAATTAAAAGTTCTTGTTTTAAGTTAAAAAAAAAAAAAAATTATTATAATATTTTCTTGATTTACATCTGTTTATTATTAAAGCAAAAATAAAGCTAAGCTATTCTATTCCCAAAAATCATATTTTTTCTTTTTGTCTATGTACATTTGTACATATTTTGTTGACAGCAAATTCACAAATCATGAAATTTGAAACCTTTATTTTGCTAGACAAGTTGTCAGCATAGTTGATGGGAAAAAACATTTTAAAATTAATTTTTAATTTCATATTATACAACATCTTAACTTATTTATCTCTGGCAATTAATAATAATGGCTTAGGTGAAATTTCATGTTTTGAGATATTAAGGGTTCTGTCTAAGAAAATTGTGTTTGGCTTTTGTATAAAATTTTTAGCCACAGAAAAAGATGCACATTTATGTAGTTAATATTCGTTATTTTTTAATTAAGATATTATGAAAAAATCCATTGTCAGAAACTAACTGAAGTGAAACTAACTAACTAAAGTGAAAGGCGAATTAATTTTTATTGATAGTAAATCGAGATATGTAAGTGTTTTAGGTTAAATTGAAAAATGTGGAAAACCTGAAAACCTTTCGAATTATAAAAGCTTAGTTTAATATACGGGTTTTTATGAGGAATAATTTGTATGGACTGTTAGTTATTTAACTTACGAAAAAGGGCTGTTAGACACGCATACTTGTCTGCAGACATGTACGATGGCATACTTTGCGTTTTGCTATTACACTCTCGAACGCTGACGGCATACTTCAGTACACATACATATGTATATGTTGTGTGCATGTTGGTGTGCGGCAGACATCAGAAATGTTTGAAAACCAACATACATGTCTGACGTACTCGACATACATGCTATTAGACAGTGAGTTTTGGTATGCCATCGTACATGTCTGCGGACAAGTATGCGTGTCTAATAGCCCTTTAAGTGTTTTAAAGCTTAAACATTTTAACATTTATGTAGCAACCTTAAATAAAAAAAGTTGAGTTAAGATGTTATGGCTTATATATTAATTTTCAAAAATAATTACGCATTTACATGTATATAGTTTTATTAATAATGAAATTTTATACTTGTGTTTACGCGTGGTACTCAAAGGGTTAAGGATGCAAAGAATTAAGAAACCAAACGATCGAAAGTAGAGTTATTTCTTTTTACTTGCAGACAGATCATTCTATTCGTAATTTTTAAATAATTAGCAACCAAATAGTGCAGTAAACAAAAGTAAAAAATGGCAGTGTGACAATTTATGCCAACTGCAAAAAATTTTCCAAAAAAATCACTAATTTTTACAACTTTGATATAAATTTTGCTTTCAAGTTTTGTTTAAATTTTTCATTCAAGTAAACAGCAACCATTTCAAGTTGTTTTCTTGATACATCTTTAAAGCAAATTGCTTTCAAATTGCGTGCAGCCTACGACACAGCTATAAATTTTTGTGAATTTTTACGAGCAGTGTGTATAAAAAAAATTGATAGCACTCCGGGAGTGGCAACAGAAGTGAAAACGTATATTTATGAATTGTATTTTATCAATTATTAGAAAATTTAAAATACATTCAATATTCTTTTATTAATAATCATCGTTAACAATTTCGACAACTCTTCTATCATCATCATTATCATTAAAATTAATAAAATCTAAAATAGAAACTATAGGTTCATGGTAACTAAAATAGGAAATAAACAATTTTGATTATTGGCACAAACAGAGATGCTACAAAATTTTAAGGTTAATATCAAGGCGAATTCATTATTCATTCATAATTCAATTGTTTTTTCGTACATTTTGGTTAAAATAAAAGTTTTTACGTTTGTACACATGAACTTGAGCCTGATAATATTTTTTTTTCATATGTACATCAATATAAGTTCGAATAATAATTACGTTTGTTCGTAATAATAATAATACAAAAATATTAATTCCGCTTGGGCACGAGCTATAAATACGCTAATAAAAAGGGTCACAGTAATATGTGAATTTCCCTAATATAGAGTAAAAACAACAAAAACGTTAAATTACAAGGTAGAATACTTTGATGATAACGGACTATGAGTTTGTGTTGATTATTAGTAAATTCCAAACAGTAATGAGGGAATTTCGTACTAACCAGCACTGTTTCAATGTAGAATAAAAAATGAATTAAAAATTAATTCTCGTATTCTATTTCTGTTGAAAACTGGTTAAATAGTTGATATTCTACTCAATTAGTACCCACTTTACGAAAATTGTAAAGATGGACAATTGAACGCTGATGAGAGGTGTAGCGGCCTTGAAATCAGTACTGATACGTTCTGCTAAAAACTGATTGGATATAAATAATAATATTTTTCAACATAAAAAAAAACTCTTAGTAATTTTGAATTTTCATTAATTCAATAAAACTGAACTTGAGCCTGATAATATTACTTTTCATTTGTACATCTTTTACATAAATTAACAAATTTCGATTCGAAAGCTATCGAATGACGCGATCCAGTCATTCGATACGTCACGAAATTTTATTCGATACGAAACCTTACTCGCTCACGTATGCGGCGATTTGGGCCCAGGTTTAACATTAGGAGCAAGTCTAGTATAGCAAGAGTTAATGACATGCAAACCACTAGCATTTATTTCATCCAAAAGTTGATATGATCCTGTGTTATTAATTGATAAAACTATATTAAAATTGCCGCAAACAATTAAGTTTTCATAATTCATCGCTATCACATTCAACTTATCAAAAAAACCATCAAGATCATTCAGTTTACTTCGATTATAAACACACACTACACAGCATTTAGTAAAGTTGGATCCCTGAAACTCAACACCAATAAACTCAACCACATGAGCTGGATCAGATTTTACAACAATTTTATGTTTCAAACCCTTTTTATAATAAATTGCAACACCTCCTCCCTTTTCACCAGATCTTCTATCATTACGAATTAAATTGAAATTTAAAATATTATGAAAATCATCCTCAGATTCAGGATCGAACCATGTTTCTGAAACACAAAGAAGATCTACAAAACAGTTTGACAGAATATAATTAATGTAATCAATTTTCGTAGAATTAAGGCTTCTAGCATTAAAGTGACAAATTTTAAAACCTTTATAGGTCTTCCCAACAATCCCCAAAACTATTTTTAAGTTATAGTTATGGCTGATCAAAAGTTGCATTTGCTTTGTGGCACGTAGCTCCGTCTTGTTGGAACCAAATGTTGTCAAGATCAACTTCTTCCAATTTCGACCATAAAAAGTTGGTTATCATCGATCTATACCAGTCCCAATTGTTGAGAACGTCTTGGAATCGACAAATTGCGGTCTTCAGCAACACCTGCCTGAACGGCAGCAATATTTGTATTAGTCGTGACTTAACCATAATGCTACAGAACCACAGAAAATAGCTGCTCAAACCAAACTTATGAAAAACAATGTATTTTGTTATAGGCCATAGCCATAACCATAAAAACCAATTGAATTTTGGTTTTTCGCCATAACCGTAAACAGCTGTTTGGCTGTGGCGTTATGGTTAAGTCACGAATAATTGAACCTTTACTTCGAGCGGTTCTTTGTCTTATTGGCACTTTAACATTATGTAAAGAAAATGTAAGCTCAAAAACGACCATAAAATGGAAAAGGCGTACGAAAACTTGCAATTGATGAAATTGTAAACACTACTGAATACAATGAAAATCAAAAGACAGATCATGACATATTACAAATGGCCGAAACGTCCCTTCAAAATCATATCATCCCAATTGGAAAACTTTTTATTTTAAATGCTTTTTAGCTAGCTCAGGGTATTCTGCCTTTTGCTTTACCCAAAATGTAGAATTATTTTGTGATAAATATTCGATTTTGAGAATTCTGTCCGCTGCCAGCTCACATAAATTTTCATTCAAATTATTGGCAAGATCAACACAGTGAGTGGATTTATTAACCAGCAATCCCCATTATCTTCTTGCAGCTCTTTTGGAAAATAGCGGTATAGTACCTTTTATAAATTTTGCAGCGCTTCTATCATGGTAGGAATAAAAATCTCTCACCAATTCATCCGATGAAATTTCTGTTGCAATACTTTCAAAGCTAGTGAAAGAATCAAATTGTAGTTGTTTCAAAGATGTTGACCACATTTCAATTTTTAAAATAAATGCTTTGATTTTATCTTTGGCTGATATAATGTTTTCGTCTCTTCCTTGCATACTAGCGTTTAAGATGTTCTAATGACGAAAAATGTCTGCAATATATGCACTTAGGATTATTAAACAAATTTTCATATTCGGTTTCTCCTTCTTGAAAAAACGTGTTCAATTCCGGTCTCAATTCAATTACGCTTGTCAGAATATTTTCTTTGGTTAACCTCCTCACCTTTGTGTGATAAAGAAGATTTTAATAGAGAGCGGCTACGTCTTCACATACTGTTCGAAATAATCTTGACTGTAACGATTTTTTAATGGAATTTACAACTTTGATGACAGTATTAAGTACATCGCTTAAATTTGACGGTAAGAACTTGGCTGCCAAGGATTGACGATGGAGAAAACAGTGCGTCCACTTTACATTTGACAACATTGTTTTAAGTCTTGCTACGTATCCACTTTTATTGCCAGTAATTGCCCTAGCACCGTCCGTGCAAATATCAACAGAAAGTTCCCAGTCAAAGTACAAACCTTTGGTGCCTTCCAAAAACATTTCATACAAACACTCGCCAGTTGTATTTTTCGGTAAAGATTTGCAAAACTGCGTACACGTATACTTTTTTGCCAGATGAATTAATCCCGTGTGTTTTGGAAAAAACAAATGTTAAGCGGACTAAAACTTAATCTCGTGTAAATTACCTCAATGAATAGGAAACAAGCAGTGTCATGTTTTTGCCAATCAAATAAATTAGCATGCTTCTCACAAGTAATATATAAACACAAGAAATTTTAAATAAAGTAATCATTCCATCTATGATTAAAATATGCGCTCGTGTTTTACTCTTAACAATAGAGTTGGGTATTTCAGCTCAGTTGAGTGAGCGCTCTTTTCCGCTCAGCTCAGTTAACTGAGCTAGTTCGCTCTTTTAGTTCAATAGCTCAGTTTAGTTCAATAGCTCAGTTTAGTTCAATAGCTCACTTTAATTCAATAGCTCACTTTAGTTCAGTAAAATACATTACCTCCATTGGTTTCACCTCAGTTTATCTTTGTTACGAAAGTAAACAAAACGAAAAAAAAATTTTTCATTTGTTAGTAGAAAAAATTAAACTGGTTTATCAGCGTTACCATAACGTTTTTATTTTTAAACTACAATTTGGAAAACAACTTTATTTTAATTATATAAAAATAAGCTACAATATACAGCTTATTTAATATATTTTTGAAGTGAAAACTTCTTTTAGCGCGGTACGCAGATTTTAGATGAGACTAAATCTCTGAACTCGTGACACCGTAACGCTTTTTTGACACTTGTAGCATCTCTGTTTGTGCCAATGCATACTAAAAAAAAATACAGGTATAGTAACGCCGGGACATTTTTTGCAGTTGCCATAAATATTTTCCTTTGCCCCAAACATATTTTTAAGTTTCTATTATTTGAGAATAATGACGCTTAATATAAAGTTGTTCATATAATTGGTATTCCAATAATGCTGTTCCCAAAACTAGTCAATAATTTTTTTGTTAATAATTCGTTAAACCTAATGAGTATCAGTCATCTTTATCTGTTTCATAATTTAAAATCTTTTCTACTACGTTTGGCATTAAATGACTTAATTCAAGAATAATTTGGTTGTTATTCTTCCCAATATTAGCAGGTATAAAGAAATAAGATTAAGCCTTACACGCAAAGAAAAAAATGGTTGATGGAATCATAATCGCGAACTATTGTAGTGCATCCTAAATAATTTATTATTATATTTATTATTATTTTATATGTAAGTACACTTATTACACTTACTGTTCTTATTATTACTTTTGCACACGGCACTCTATTAATCTATTATTATATTTGTTACACATACTGTTCTTATTATTACTTTTGCACACGGCACCCTATTAATATTACTACCATTTTTACAACAAACATTTATACCTTTAATACAATTGTTCTTTTTTTATATTACAACAATTGTATTGTTCAATACTGAAAACAACAATTATGTTAAATGTATTTTATATTTTTTTCTCAAACTACAATTATATTTAGTGAATAAGAAATTTTGTAGTTTTAGAATACAGTTAGTTTAAAATATAAGGAACATATTTTTGAAAATAAAATTAATTAATACTTTGCCTTCCATCGGCATTACTTATTTCAAAAACATCAATTTTTATTCTTGCCTTAAATCGGCATGTTAAAATTGGCATTCATCTGCCATATATTTATATTTGCCAGTGGCGTTTATTAGCGCCGGCAAACTTCCTATACATTAAAAAATACTACTCAGACACCAACCTTTACATGGCGATCCTGCCAAACATTGGCGACCACAACATACCCGAAGAAGGAGCACCTGAAGCTACGGCCACTCCAATAAATGCAGGCAAAATGCAAAATCATACGTTTGCGCCGTAAACTGGCAGCACACAGAAATACAGTAAATCAAACTAAACCACCATCCTGGGACATTGCATCCGAAATATGGACACAAATCGGCCCACTTAAAGCCGAAATGGAACAACACAAACACAAATAGATTTTTTTTTACAAATTAAATTTTTTTATATAAATAAATAATGAAATCTTTTTTTACATATGTATGTATGCATACATACACTTATAATTTTCGAATGAAGTATGTATATTAAAATAATATATTATAAACACATACAACATGAATTTTTAAATCACATGCTGAAATATATATAACAATATTATATTCAATATAAAAATAAAAAATCACCAAACTTTTTCACTAAAAAATACACTAACTTTTACCGTGCTAATTAAATAAATTACAATTATGAAATAGAATTTCACAATAAAAAGAAATGTCAAAAAAATTTAAGAGTTGCCACATTGAAGTGAACAAATGAAACACTAACAGCCTGCAAAAAAAATCTTAATTGAGGTTTGAAGTTCGTGTTAGTTACCATCGACTTTAACGCTAACAAACCTATGTTAAAAAATAGTATGCAAAAACACCATATTAACTAATGTATGCTTTAATAAATTTAATATGTTGATACTGGCAATACCATCATTCTCTCTTGTCTCTTTATAGATAACGATGCAAAAAAACGATTCTTAATTCATCCGGATATTCGGATATATTAATACATTTTTGCATAGTTTTAATATAAAATTAAATATTTTCTTATTAAAGATGTAAATTAATATTTATAGTACATAACAACGTAAACTAAATACATTTATAGTATTGTAAAATAAATAAATACGGTTATATTTTGTTAAGGATTTAAATTACTTCAAATAATCGGATACAAATTTTAATCCGATTATTTGAAGTACGAGCTTTGTTTACTTGAGTTGGCTGTATGTACATCACTAAAATGTTCTGTAGATTTCCATTACTTTGCTAACTAATTTTTGGTAAATATTTTGAAAATTTAATAAAGAAATGGATAAAGCAGAGGATATTAAAAGAAAAAGATCCAAAAATTAAACGAGGAGAACAAAGTAAGTAAAGCTATTGTTATAATTGAGTAAAAGTTTTTGTTGAAAATACTTGCGAATTTTTTGGATGATATAGACCCCGTGGTCTACTTCAACATCGGTTTTTTTAATTTTTATATGGGTTCCGTCAATGTCAACGAAAACAGTAGGAAAGTTGCGTATTTCTTTAAATTCTTTAGATATTCTTACTTCTTCTTCTATAGATGCAAGCATTTCGATTTTGTATTTTGCAAGTTTCGCAATGGCGCAGGAGACTTTAGCACAAATTCTGCTTACCGTGGCATGGGAGAGGCCATGAATATCTCCTGCATCATCCATCATGCTGCATCTTAAAGAACAATTTTGTCTTTTATGTATCAAGTACATACATACATATGTACATATATATGCATCATAGAATATGAGACCTACCTCTCTTCTTCACCAAGTACGCAAAGCTACTAAAACTTGCAATTCCGCTGATGTGCCGCATCCTCTACTGTCCAACAATATATCTTTTTTTTATTAAATTTGATTATTTTTTTACAGTTTCTTTGTTGAATCGGTATATTTTTTAAATTCCGTGTTAGGAAGAAAGAATATGTCAACCCTCTCCTTGTATATTCTCGGTTGACTGGAGTTGGAAATTTCTGTGATGTATTTTATTTAAGTGCAACAGAATTAAAAAAATTCTTCTAATAAAATTTAATGTTTCCATATTTTACACAAATAACCACAAAAATTTATTATTTTTTAACAAGTTTTTATAAAAAGGCGCACATTTAAACAAATGAATGTCAGCAGCACAGAAATCTTATTTTACTTTAATTTAGGTTTAAAGTAGGGGTCCTCGTACTTTACAATTTCAACATTTAATATGGCGTTAAAGTCTGTAAATTAAGCTAATAATCGTTTGTGAATAATACTTTAAGAAATTTTACTTAATAGTGGATATTAAACCTATTTTAACCTTTTCTGAATAACACTGTATATATATATATAAGTTAAAAAATATGAAAAGTGAGATAATAAATAGAGTTGCCATAGTGGATCAAACTAGAATAGAATTTAAAAATAGTATTTATATGCGACTAAAACCTTTTCTGTATTAAATGGAATCTATAGAAAAATTTATAAACGAATTAGAGAAAATTGAAGTAAATATTAACAAAAGTAAAAATAGAGTTTACACCGAAGAATATAAATTAGAAAAATTAAAACGTTTGCAATTAATAAAAACAGAATTCGAAAAATATTCTCAATCATTAATTAAAGAAAATTGCGAAAAATTAATTCAGAAATTTGAAGAAATATATAGTAGAGTGTTACCACTTATAAAAAATCTTCTAACAAAAGAAAGTAAAGATACCAATTTAAAATCAGACGAAGAAGTAGGTAATATATGCCTCATTTTGACATAAACGTCGTAGGTAAAATTCTACATGTGTTTAAGGGTCCGTATGAGGCGTTGGAAGACTTTTTGTTGCAAACAGAACTATTGCACGATATTATTCTTGCAGAAGAGAGAGAGCTTTTTATAAAATATGTCTACAATTTCAAATTAACTGCAAATGTTCGTAGCACCATTGGACGAGCCAACAGACCAACAACCTTTACTCATCTAAAAAACTTATTGGTGATATCGTATCCTAATCCAAGAACCCTACAACAAGTTTTAAATGAGCTTGGAACACAAAAACAAAATAATTCAAACATAGCTTCGTTCAGAGAAAAAATTGTCCTGCTAGGTGAACAATTAAACGATTTTCAAATAAAGGCATTAGAAAATCCGACACAAGAGGCTTAAAATGCCATATATAAAATGACTGAGAGCATGGCACTTAATATATTTATGAAAGGCGTAAATGAGCAGTATAGAACCCTATTGATAGCGTGTAGTCCAAAAACATTAAATGATGCATCAGAAAAATGCATAACATTAGAAAAAGATAATCAACAAAACAACAATAACATTTTTAGAGTTGGCGGCAGAATACCCAACAACTTTCAAAACCCCCAAAGATTTCGCCAACGCGACAACATCGAATACCAATATAGTGGTAGAAATCATAATTTTCACCACAGTAACATGAGTAGCCGAGACAATAACCAACGTGCAAATTATAGTACACACCACAATTTTAATAACAATCGCAGACAAGAAAATCCCAACTTTCACCACAACAATAATAATATTAGAGACAATAACCAATATAACAGATCGCAAAATAATAATAACAGATATAGTTATAACAATAGGGGCACACATTCAAATAATAATTTTTCACAAAATGGAAACATAAATAATATTCCTCAAAATAGAAACAGAAACAACAATAATAGCTACCCACAGAATAGCAGCAGAAGCCAAAATGCTAATAATATTTCATATGGACAGGGAAACTAGAGAGGCAGGATAACGAAAATTGTTATCCGAAGCCACGATATTTCAATTTTTCAATAAATACGCCAAATTCCATAATAATAAATTGCAAAATTACAAATAAAAATCAGTACTTCATTTTAGACACAGGTTTAGATATTTCCATATGCAAACAAGCAAATTTAAAAGAAATAAACCACAGGGATATTTCAATTTTAAGCGGCATAACACTAGACACCATTGAAAGCATTGGTTCAGCCCATTTAAAATTTACATTTTGAAAATCAGCATATTAACCATAAATTTCACATAGTATCCAACGATTTCCCTATTCCCACTGATGGAATAATTGGAAGAGATATTTTGGAAAAATACAAATGTAGAATAGATTTCGAAACATACACAACAACATTTAATATAGAAAATGAAGAAATTACCATACCCATGAATACCAAATGTACCTATAAAACGGATATATGCATACCCGCACGTTCAGAATTAATCGCACCAGTAAATATATTTACAAATAAAGAAAGTATCATTTTAAGCAAGGAGATAACTCCAGGCGTTTTTGTAGCCAATAGTATAATACCAGCTGTAGGCACAAAACATATTAGATTTTTAAACACAAATAATCATGATGTAACGATAAACAAATTAGAACTTGATAGAAAAGACCTAACAAATTATGAAATATATAAATACACAAGTAATAACACTGCAACAAATACGAACAGGATGTCTAGAGTTTTACAAGACTTAAACATTGAATCAATAGACCCCGTAGCAAAACAAGCACTAACTGATATAATTGTCAGGAATAACGAAATTTTTCACGTAGAAGGAGAGAAACTTACAGCAAATAACTTTTATTCACAAAAAATTCACACGACAGATGCAACACCGGTATATGTCAAAACACACAGGTTACCACAAATACAAACAAGCGAGGTAAAGAAAAAAGTAGAAAAACTACTAGAAGATGAAATTATTGAACCATCAATAAGTCCTTATAATTCACCTTTATTGGTAGTACCCAAAAAATCCGCGAAAGACAAATGCGAATGGCGACTAGTAGTAGATTTTCGTAAACTAAACGAAAAAATAGTAAATGACAAATTCCCATTAACAAGAATCGAAGATGTTCTAGATAAATTAGGTAGAGCAAAGTACCTTTCCACATTGGATATGACCAACTCATTCCATCAGATTAATTTGGATAAAAATTCCAGACCCTTGACAGCATTTTCGACAGGAAATGGTCATTTTCAATTTACACGATTACCGTTTGGTCTTAAAATATCGTCAAATAGTTTTCAGCGCATGCTAACAATAGCACTAAGTGGCTTAGACGCCGAATCATTTTTGTATGTGGACGATATTATCATATTTGGATGTAGCATAAAACACCATAATAGCAACTTAGAAAAAGTTTTTGAACGATTAAAAAAATATAATTTGAAACTAAATACAAAAAAATGTTGTTTTTTAAAGACAGAAGTACTTTACTTAGGTCATCTAATAACAAAAGAAGGAATCCGAACCGACCCTAACAAGAATCATGTTATAGAAAATTACCCGATACCAACAAATGTTGATGAAGTACGAACATTTATCGCTTTCTGTAACTATTACAGACGTTTTGTGAAAGATTTTGCACAAATAGCCAGAAATTTAAACCAATTATTAAAGAAAGGTAAATCATTCGTTTGGGATGAAACTTGCCAACAATCGTTCGATATGCTCAAAAACAAACTCATAAATCCACCAATTCTCCAATACCCCGATTTTCAAAAACCGTTTATTTTAACTACGGATGCATCAAATTTTGCTTTAGGAGCAGTATTGCCTCAAGGAGAAATAGGAAAAGATTTACCGGTATCCTATTCCAGTAAAACGTTATCAAAACATGATTTGAATAAATCAGTCATAGAAAAAGAACTCTTAGCCATACATTGGGAAATTAATTTTTTTAGGCCATACCTTTACGGTAAGAAATTTTACGTAATTACAGACCATAGACCTCTCGTATCGTTATTTACCCACAAAAACCCATCGTCCAAAATGACCAGAATTAGACTCGATTTATGCGACTACGACTTCGAAATTTCATACAAAAAAGGAAAAATTAATACAAATGCTGACGCATTATCTAGAATACGTATAAATACCGACACTTTGAAATCAATGATTCCATCAGACAACGTACCCATGGAAAATATCTTTGCAATAACGCGAAACATGAAAAAAAATCTTAACCAAGAATGTAACAACGAGAATGATAATAACGGCTCAAACAAAAAGCCTAATAAACTTTTTATATGGGAATGTACGTCAATCTCAGATGTCAAAAATATGAAAAAATTAAAATTTGAATTAGATTCAAAAATCAAAAAACCCGATATTGCAATTAGTGATGTAGAGATAGTAATTAGGTGCAGCGACAATCCATCGAACATACAAATGTCTTTGGAGAAACTTTTACCAAAAATGCTATCCCTAGGCATACACAAATTAGCACTAAAAAATAATGATGTTATTTTCAAGAATATAAACATTGAACAATTTAAGAATATTTTTAATAAATTAAAAAGAAATGAGTGTGAGAATTTAAATATTTTATTATATAGAGAACCCATTAGAATCACAGACAAAAATCGTCAAACCAATTTAATTAATGAATATCACAATTCAATTTTAGGAGGTCATTTAGGTGTAAGAAAAACTACCCTAAAACTTAAACAAAAACATATATGGAAGAGCATGGGAAAAATGGTCAAAAAACATATACAAAACTGCAACGAGTGCAGAATAAATAAACAGACCAAACACACAAAAGAAAAACTAATCATTACTGATACACCACGAACAAGTTTCGAAACAATATCAATAGATACTGTAGGCCCATTGAGGTATTCAAACCAGTACAGATATATCTTAACAATGCAAGATGATCTGACAAAATATATTGTAGCATGTCCTATAGAAGCAAAGGATGCAAAAACAGTTGCCAAGAATATAGTAGAAAATTTAATTTTAGTATATGGACACTTTAAAGTTCTTAAATCTGACAGAGGTACTGAATTTATAAACGAATTATTGTTTGAAGTATGCAACATTTTACAAATTAAACAAGTTTTTAGCACACCATATCACCATGAGACTCTAGGATCAGTAGAGAGAAATCATAGAGTACTCAATGAGTTTCTTTTAGACACAAATTACACGCCATATGAGCTAGTATTTGTCAAATTACCGAACTTTCCTAATGAAGAAATTTCAAGTAATAAAGCAATTTACAACCCTGAAAATTATGCCCAAGAATTGAGGTTCAGATTACAATATTCTATAACTAAAGCAAGAGAATATTTAGAAAAGTCGAAACAAAAACGAATAGACAAATTTTTAAAAACTAATCCCCTAAATTTAAAAGAAGAGACTTAGTACTCGTTCGAAAATTTAACAGAAAAAAAAAATCAGGCACCATATCATGGTCCATATAAAATAGCCAAAAGAAAAGGAGTCAATTCTATTTTAGAAATAGGTAATGAATTTAAAGAATACCAGAATAATAATTTAAAAAAAATATTAAAAACAAAAAAAAAAAAAAACACAAAACAAAAACAAACAAATTTTAATCCTAAAAATTGTAAAATTTTTCTTAAGGGGAAGGATGTAGTGCATCCTAAATAATCTATTATTATATTTATTATTATTTTATATGTAAGTAAACTTATTACACTTACTGTTCTTATTATTACTTTTGCACACGGCACTCTATTAATCTATTACTATATTTGTTACACATACTGTTCTTATTGTTACTTTTGCACACGGCACCCTATTAATATTACTCACAAATTTGATATTAGTGTTACAAAAAAAAAAAAAAACAAAATACACAATAACGGTATATTTTTCTTCACATTTTTGTATGTGTTGCTTTAAGCACAATGTGTTGAATGCAAAAGCACAACAAACGTTGTCAAATTTCTTTTCGTAAAAAATTTATGCGCACTTAAATATTGCATTTTTTCTGTACTCAAGCGAGTACAATGGCTGGGAATGGGTTAATGACAAAATCAGTAGATTCTTATAGAAAAATTGTTAAATATCTCGATGAAAATCTAATTAAATTTCACACATTTCAATTAAAACAAGAAAGAGCTTACAGAGCTGTAATTAAAAATTTGCATTTTTCAAAATTTGCATTTTCTCCGTGTGGAGAGGTGGTAGTCTCCCATCGGGCGCGTCCCCAGGTGGCGGATAGGGGTAGAGAAATGTAAATGGCTTATTAATCAACAAACGGTTGATAAGTCAACGACATGACTCGGGTCGGGTCTAATACTACGTGTGCTCAGCACACCAGGGGTACACGTGGTATTATGCCAGGCCGAGGTCCCAGGTGCTTGTAGATCATCCTAACGAAACATGAGGGCACTCGTCTCAAGCAGGCAGCTCATGCTGGTGCTTGGTACGAGTGTGGTCATGAGGGAGGGTCATCTCCCAGCGGCCCCTGAGCAAGACCGGCATTCCATCATGAATGAGTTCTTGCTGAGGGGCTGCTGCACGACGTAGGGTCGACTGTAAATTCACACCCTTAGGTGGTCTTGCTGCAGACCTCGGGTCGTGGGCATGACTCTCCTACACCCTCGTGACGGTGACTAAGACTACCGGACCCGCGGACCAAAACAAATCTACTCCACTTGTAAGTACAAGGTGGCTGGAAGCCGTGCCGAGGTACGCATGGCCAGTAAGTGGTTAAAGAGAACTGGTCCCTAACGGCTCCCCTCCGATGCCAGGGCACGGATCGGTTGTAAAAACTATTTGCCTAATCCATGCACGCCGTCACTGCATGGAGGGTCCAACACCTTACGTGCTTACTCGTGGGAACAAAATTGACAATAAAAATAAACTAAACACAAAAACAAAAACAACAACAAACAAACAAAACAATAAACCAGCTGCCCTGTCGCTAGGTAGGGCAAGAGTGCAGCGGAGTGTGTCCAGGGATGAAAGTCCAGGCACCTCCGCGGCTGGTAAAAACCTAGCCACCAATATCAAAACGGGTACGCCGGCTGAGAAATCCTCTGCTGTGCCTCGTGTACCCAAACAAACATCTGCGGGTGCGCCGGCTGCGGTCAAAGCAGCTGTGCCTAATGCACCAGCAATCAGTGAATCAAAGGGTGCGCCGGCTGTACACGCTCCAGTCGCGCCAACTGCACCCAATACCATCGAAGCGGATACGCCGGTTGTAGCGAAGGCAACTGTGCCTGATGTATCCGCCTCGACAAGTTCACGAGAGAGGAAGTTCTCGTCCCGCAAAGCCATTTCCGAGACTCGGGCCGCTCGACGCTATATCGAGCAGTTGGGCAATAAAGCGGCGGCGGAACTCACTAGCGCGGAGAAATCCTCGCTAGCTTGGGCCAAGACACATCTGGCTACTGTAGACGGATCTTCTCCTGAGGGCACTGCCAAACCAGCTTCAAGTTTTGGCCCCAAAAGACAAAGATCAGGAGAGGATTCGTCTCAGCAGCAGATGCAGCCACAAAATAAAAAACCGAGACAGGGTGACGGCAAAATCACGAACAGGTCTTACAGCGAGGTTGCAAAAAATCCGCTGATAAGAGCTGTTCTGGATCGCAGCAACAGCGACGGATCAATCGACCATGCTCAATGGGGTTTGATCTGTCAAAAGCTGCTTGACGTCTACCTGCTCAACACCAGCGAGGTCCAAGAAACCTCGCCTCAATTCACGGACGCTGGCTGGGTCCAGGGCCGTGTTAAACTGGTGTCTTGCACGGACGAGAGGTCGGTCACCAAACTTAAGCTAGTGATCGAGTCTCTTGGCGAGGTGTGGCCTGGCGCGAGGTTGGAGCTGGTCCCGGTAAACGAAATTCCTCGTAGACCGAGAGCAGTTGCGACCATTCCGGCAGAGCCGCATGACCCAGAGGCTATCCTAGGCATCTTCAGTCGTGCAAACCCTGACCTACCAACCAGTGATTGGAAGGTGGTCAAGGTTTTTGGGGCGGAAGGTGCACGTAGGAAGGTGATCGTTGTCCTGAATAAGGAGACGTTGCCTCTACTTCGGGACAGACAGGGCCTGGTCTTCTATGGTTTTATGGGAATCAGGCTCAGTGTGTACCGCGGTGATGGCGAACGCGATCCCGACAATGCTAGCGGCCATGTGAAGGAGCTGGCAAAAACAACACCTGACAAGCCAGCCGGTACGGAGGTCATAGGGGACTCCACGGAATCGGTCACTTCAGGATGTTCCCAATCAACAGCCGGTTTGGTTGGGGATCTCCTGGAGGGACTCATTTTTGGAGATGACGAGGACGCACTCCTGAACCCGAGTCAGGGTGATGCCGAGGCAAATGCCGTCTATGACCCCGACACGGACAATGGCGAAAGTGCTACAGGTTAATCTGCAGCACTCTAAGGCAGCATCAGCTGCATTAACCCTCCGCCTTTCAGAAAAAGGGGAGGACATTGTGCTAGTCCAAGAGCCGTGGACCAAAAACTTCAGAATACTTGGACTTAGCACCACTGGCTACAAACTGCTGTATGCAACAAAAACAGGTAACAACGCTAAAAACATTCGATCCTGTATCTTAGCAAAAACAAATCTCAATATCTTCATTCTATCCGATTTTAGTGATGAAGATACTGTAACTGCAGCATGGGAGACAGGAGGATCCACCATATGGATCCTATCCTGCTACATGGCGCATGATCATGCGGACCACCCACCACACAATCTGGTCCACAAAATGGCACACAACGCCAACTTGAAAGGCATACCAATCCTGTTGGGTGCGGACGCTAATGCACATCACCACATCTGGGGTAGCTCAAATACCAACGAAAGGGGTGAGTGTATATTCGACTTCATTATTGATAAGAACTTAGTAGTGCTGAATCAAGGTTCAGAACCAACTTTTGTAGTCTCAAACAGACAAGAAGTACTAGACATTACACTTGCTAGTGCGAGACACGCTCATATAATTAGGGACTGGAGGGTCTCAGCTGACTGATCCTTTTCTGATCACCGCTATATTGAATTCAATATCAGCTTAAAAACCGGAAGCACCAAGCTTTTCGTTAATAGGCGTAAAACGAACTGGGAGGAACATAAGAATATCCTCACCAACTCAATTGCACATCCTCCAAACATAGAGGAAGTAGCCGATATAGAAATAGCAGTCAATAATCTAACTAATGCTTTTAAGGAAGCAACAAGAATCTCTTGCAAATCTTCCACACAACGCAAAAATAGCAAACCACCTTGGTGGTCTGTCAGCCTAGAAGAGTCTCGCAGGAGCTGTCGCAGACTCTTTAATGGGGCAAAAAGAACAGGTAACTGGGCTCTTTACAAAGCCTCATTGAATAAATTCAAAAATCAGGTTAGAAACGCTAAACGTAAGTCTTGGAAAGATTTCTGCGGAAATGTGGAATCCCTCTCCGACACTAACAGGCTGCGCAAAATTCTGGCCAAACAACCGTCCGTACCTGGATTCATCCAGAAACTAGACGGCAAATGGACTACTAACTCCTTGGAGTCCCTAGAAGCCCTAATGGAAACTCACTTTCCGGGCTGTTCCCCTTTTATGGAGGTACAAAACGCTTCCCCTCCTGCCCGGAGTATGACGAACGTAGCAATAACTACTGACAGACTTCACTGGGCTATTAAAAGCTTTCATCCGTACAAATCACCTGGTCCGGACGGAATCATTCCCGCAGATCTACAACACAATTTAGACCTTGTTACACCCTGGCTGCTCATAATATACAGAGCATGTCTTGACTGGTCCCATATTCCGCAACAATGGACCAAATGCGATGTAATTTTCATCCCAAAAGGGGGAAAAGCATCGCACTCGAAGACAAAGGACTTTAGACCTATCAGCCTTACATCTTTTCTTTTAAAGACTTTAGAAAGACTGATCGACGTTCATATTAGAACTATAACAATCGACAGAAATCTTTTATCAGCCAATCAACACGCCTACACCAAAGGCAAATCGGTTGAGACGGCGTTACATTCGCTCGTAGGTCACATTGAAGGGTCACTTGAGCATAAGAATTATACTCTAGCGGCCTTCATGGACATTGAGGGCGCCTTTAACAATATCAACTCGGATGCTATTACCCAAGCTCTCACAGAGCTAGGAATAGAGCAGTCACTATGTCAATTCATCAAGAATTTGCTTGAACGCAGAGCCATCACATCTACCATGGGGGAAGCACGCATTACCAGGTACGCCCGCAAGGGTACGCCACAAGGTGGTGTCCTATCCCCTCTGCTATGGAATGTGGCATTAAACGTCCTGCTTAGTAAATTGGAGTCCATGTGCGTCAATACTGTTGCATATGCAGATGATGTGGCAGTGACTATCTCGGGCTTCCATCTTGACACAATTAGCTACAGGCTGGAAGATGCACTCAGTGAGGTCTGTAAATGGTGCTCACAGAACGGCCTCAGCGTCAACCCAACCAAAACGGAACTAGTGCTCTTCACTAGAAGATACAAAATTCCCACCTTCACTCTACCCAAAATAAATGGCACTACACTAGCCCTATCGGATAAAGCCAAATTCTTAGGCACTATCCTTGATAATAAATTAACATGGAGAGACAATCTTCATGCTCGTGCAACAAAAGCCGTAGCGGCATTATATGTTTGCAAGAAAGCCATTGGTCCTACCTGGGGCATAAGTCCCAAGGGGATTAATTGGATATTTGAAACGGTCATCAAACCAACTCTTTTCTATGGTGTAACAATCTGGTGGAAAGCACTGGACTTGGCAACAAACCGACAGCGAATTGAGTGAACTCTCCGCTTAATGGCAATCATGATAACTGGTGCCCTTAGAACTACGCCCACAAAGGCCCTTTTTGCTATGCTGGGCTGGCTTCCAGTCGATCTGTTGGCTAGGAAGCTAGCTCTACGCACTGCGGTGCGACTTAGTACAAATGACGCATGGAAATATCGACCATGGGGTCACGCTAGCATTGTAGAGACCATGGGAACTATCCCTGATCTCATCGACTATTGCATTCCAAGACCATCCTTTTATAGAGCATTTAACTACTCTCTATCGGAGGACCTCCCCCCTACACCGCACGGGGCCCTACGAGTGTTCACGGATGGCTCCAAACGGGGCTCCACGGTTGGCGGGGGTGTCTACATTGAAGAATTCGGGATCAGGATTTCCTTCAGACTCCCGGACGAATGTAGTATCTTACAAGCTGAAATATCCGCCATCAAAAAGGCAACAAACTGGCTACGGTACTATAGGATAACAAATAGAGTTATTCATATCATAACCGACAGCAAACCTGCAATAATAGCAATTTCGGGTGTGTACACAACATCCCTCCTTACCCTGGAATGCAGGAAATCACTTAATACAGTGGCTAATTGTTCTAGTGTTACCCTTATTTGGGTACGGGGACACGGAGAAAACACAGGCAATCTCATCGCTGACAATCTGGCCAGGAGAGGTACAGAGTTAGAGGCCGCTGAAATTGACAATTTCTGTGGTCTTCCGCTCTTGGCCTGCTGGAGGCGAATCGAGAAAGCCCTTATGCAAGAGGCACAAACAAGATGGTTTAATGAACCATCCTGTACCACAGCAAGGACCCTATGGCCTTGCATTGATATCAACAGAACCAAAAATCTGCTGAACTTTCCAAAACCGCAATTGCGCAATCTTGTGGCCACGGTCACGGGACACTGCACCTTCGGAACCCATGCCAGACGCATGGGTCTACCATACAATGAGTATTGCTCCAGCTGCAATGACGAGGAAGAAGAAGAAAGCATCGCACACCTTCTATGCCTCTGCCCAGCTATGGAGGATCACCGCCTCCGCTTTCTAGGCAGCAGATCCTTCAGAACCCTCTCCGAGCTCTCAAATACGGAACTCGGTTGTATTAGCTCCTTCATCAGGAGCAGTGGATGGTTCGCCCAATAGGGGGCTCGACATCCTGGATGTTCTGCAAGACAACTCCTTGCTATGGTTTTTCCCACCTGTTTCTGCTTTCTACTATTCTCTTGCTCTTCTATGGTCTTCCCTCATCTACTCTTCTTCCGACTCTTCTAATCTCCTTTCCTCCATCACTCGTCTTCACTACAGGCAGCACAATGGGACCATATCAGGACCCAAGTGAGCTGGAATCTAATCTTCCATTTACCAGCAGCCTGCTAACCTAACCTAACCTAACGCCAATAGAATCGCTCAAATATGAAAATTTGGGGCATACAGTAAGAAACATTGCAAACGTTAAAAGTAGAGTAACGAAAAGCCCACTATCTATTTTTTTTTGTTGATCTGGAACCAAATGAAAATAATAAAGATATAAGCTGTGTTCATTTACTAAAAATTGTTACAAATTTGTAACAATTGTTACTAGAAAGCGTTCATTAACCCAAAAAATTTGCAACGAGAGAGCGTCGAAAGAGCGTAAAAAATTGAGAGACAGAAAAATTCTTGCAAGTTTTTACAAGTAAAATTTTTACTTGTAATAGGTCTGTCTGGGTACTTTTCCAGTAGCAAATACTCAGTAACTTTTTTTGGGAGAGTAAGACCAATTTTACTCTGTCGGCTGAAAATATCTCAAAAAGTACGCAGACAGCAACCAGTGAAATCTTGCAAGAAAACAGCTGATCGGTGTGTAAACAATTGAAATAAGAAAGCAAAAGCATTTTAGCATATGTGTACGCAAAAGTGAATTCTCGCGGTAAATTAAAATATTATTAATTAAAGTACATTTGGACGTTTCTAGCATGAAGTAAAATGTTTTGTTTATTATAAACGTTAAAAATCAACACAATTCTAACTACTTACCTCTGCCATTGTTAAATTTCAATTTTTATTTTCATTTCACAAAAATTATTTCATGCAAATAGTAAATAAAAACAGCTGTTCAAAGTAGTTGCAAAATCTTGCAAGAAGAAATTTCTCCAGCAACATTTTGCAAGTTCTCTAACCTCCAACTGTCAAAAAATTCTCTTTTTGCCTCTCTCGCTGCAAGAGATTTGGAGTACGCAGACAACATTTTGTAAGATTTTGCAACATTTTGCACAAAATTATGCAAAATATGTGTACGCAGACAGACCTAATAATTATTCAAACAGCTGTTTTGCGTTTGTGTTTACAAAACAATATTTCTAAATTAAGTTGCAAATAAAAATATTTTGGAAAATTTACGAAATTGTAAGTAAATGTGAACTTTTAAGACGATAAAAAGTATTAAAAAGATGTATCTTAGGAACAACAATAATAATAATAATATTTTTCTAGTTTTAACAGCCTCTGAAATGTTTAGGTTTTCTTTTTTCTTTAATTTTCACAGACCAGCTGTTATTTCTAATATTGTAAATATTGTGAGTACATAGGTACTCGGTACTTTACACTAAGCAGGCAAATAATTCAATTAGTTCAGATATATATTTGCAAATAAATTAAATTATTTTTAAAATTAACTTTGAAATAGTAATGTTTTTAACTATCAAATTCTATTTCTACCACCATATGTCCACATGTGCACCGCAGAGAGATTTGTTTTCACTTATATTGCGAAATGATTGTTCGAACTTATGTTTAACAAATTAATTGGTTGCTTTTTCTTTTGCAGTTGTTTTTATTTACCTTAATTACATAAATAAAAGAAACTTTATAAAATTTGAAAAATAGTCTAATTTATAAAAAAATTTAAATGTACTTCCAATCTTCAAATTACCTAATTTATTTTTTGCCTTATTAACAGTTATTAATTATTATTTATAAGCGTAAATTAACACATAATTTATTAAATTAATTTTTTACTGCTTTTGGGGTTTAATGCTGGCAGCAACATGATATTTAATTTTGGATAAAGCTTTTTATTACAGTACCTCAGGTAGAAATTTAGAAATTAATCGAAAAAGCTACAATAATCTAACGAATAGCGTTTTTTTCTAAGAAATAAAGAAATCGGACAAAAAATTTATAATAATTTGTAAAAGTAAATCACGGAAATCATCCATTACAAAAATATATTTCTTAAATATGCCAGATAATATGTTATAGCGTATAAACTAATTAAAAATAGATATTTTATTCATTCATTTTATTCAAAAGTAGCTAATCACCCTTATCGTGTTTAGTGTATTTCGACTACGCCTAGTACTAGATTAAATAAAATTGCAAAACTTTTCATCATTCTATCACAAGCAGTACTCGAAAAACGCCAGTCACGACAATGCTGAATATAAATGACCATAATCACATTATTTTTATAATAATATACATATATGTATAATTTGTCCAAAAAATATAGAGGTAGCTATTAAGTACTCATATATACCTATACATTACAACACTACTTTAACTTGCAAATTGTTACTAGTAAAGTGTTCATTTACTTTTTCACATTTTTGAGAGTAATTTTGGAAAAATTTTTGTTACTCTCTCGTTACTAATTTTTACTAGTAAAGTAAATGAACACACTTATATTTGGCATTCAATTTCTTTTTAATGCTGTTGTTAAAATAGAACCGCCTTTGAAAAACAACGATATTGTCCAATGTTATAGATGCCAACAATTTGGGCACACTAAATCATATTGTAGAAGAATATTTAGATGTGTGAAATGCGGGTTAAATCACCCAACATCCCAGTGCAACAAAGATGAAAGCACTCCTCCACAGTGCTCAAACTGTTTGCAAGCACACACTGTTAGTTATAGAGGCTGTGCGGTTTATAGAGAGCTTATAAATAAAAGAAACTTTAGAAATAAGTATAATTATCATAATAATAATAGAGAACAAGAAAAATTTAATATAAATGCCAATAATTTTCCAAATATTAGTAGTAATAATGAGATAAAAACTAGTAATAATGAAGATAGAAATAACTCAGAACAATTTTCATACTCGCAAGCTGTTAAGAGTAATAGTCATCAATACGAAAATTTATCTAGCTCATTCCAAAGAATTGAAGCTCTAATGGAAAAACAGATTGAAACAACCACCACATTACTTAATATGATGTCTGCACTTGTAACCAAATTATGCAACTAAACCTACGTATAGCAATATGGTATGCGAACGGCCTTTCAAATCATATACAAGAAATTGAAATCTTCCTCAAAACAAACAACATTGATATTCTATTAGTTTCAGAAACTCATTTTACGAGTAGATCCTATTTTTATATTAGAGGCTACGATTTAATAAATACTAACCATCCGGATAACTGTGCTCATGCAGGTTCTTGTATCTTAATAAAGTCTTCAATAAAATACGATACATTGAGTGAAATTAAGGAAAATTTTTTCAGGTAACTAATATTAAAGTCAAATGCAACGAATCAGATGTTGTCATTAGTTCAATATATTTTCCTCCGAGATATACTGTAAAATGTACTGATTATCAACAGTTTTTTACTTCACTGGGTCAGAGATTTATTGTTGGAGGTGACTATAATGCTAACCATCCTTGGTGGGGATCAAGGCTATCTAATCTTAAGGGTAAAGAATTATATAAATGTTTAAGAAATAATAATTATTATGTTTTATCAACGGGTTCTCCAACGTACTGGCCATCTGATCCTCGTAAGCTTCCCGACTTGTTAGATTTTGCCATATATTCAGGAATACCAAGCAATCGACTAGAAATAAAAAGTCTTAATGATCTCAGCTCCGATCATACTCCAATACTGTTAATTTATAACGTTTCTATTAATTTAAAGTCATTTAATAATAATATTATAAAATCTCTAACAAATCTCCAATCATTTAATAACTGGATTGATCAAAATATTAATTTGAATGTTCAATTAAAAACAGCTGAAGAGCTAGATGATGCTGTAGAACATTTTACAAATATAATTCATGAAGCCGCCACCTAAAAATACAAATTTTCAAAGAAGTTTTATTCAAATATCAGCAGAAATTCGGCAGTTTATAGCAGAAAAAAGGAGATTACGAAGAAAATGGTTCTTAAGCAGAAATGCTCTTGACAAGAGTTTATTTAACAAAGCATGCAAAAATCTTAAAAAATTACTGTATGAACACAAAAATAAAGCAACTGCGGAATTAATTGAACAAATTAACAACTCCGAATATGACGAACATCTCTTGTGGAAGTCCACGAAATTTTTGAAAAGGCCAACTCACCGTAACCTAACAATAAAAAATAATGATGGTACTTGGTGTAAATCAAGCAAGAGTATTGCGGAAGCATTTGCTGTTCATTTATTCGATATATTTCAACCTTACGAACTCAACAGTATTGAAGAACAAAATGATATTACTACTTTTTTAGACTCTCCATGTCAAATGGATCTACCCATAAAGTATATCAGTCCTAGTGATATAGCTTCTGAAATAAAATTGCTGAACACAAAAAAGTCTCCTGGCTATGATTTGATTACTGCAAATGTTGTAAAGAAACTGAGTGGTAAAAGTATTCTATATTTAACATTACTTTACAACTCAATTTTAAGAATAGATCACTTCCCAACACAATGGAAATGTGCTGAAATTATAATGATAGCTAAGCCAAATAAACCTGAAAATATGCTGCCGTCATACCGTCCAATTAGTCTACTTGCAATATTTTCAAAAATATTTGAAAAAATTTTTCTAAAAAGATTGCTGCCAATTCTGGAAAGAAAAAATATCATTCCAGATCACCAGTTTGGTTTTCGACATAAACATGGAACTCCAGAACAATGCCATAGAATAGTGAATACTATAACTGATACCCTTGAAAACAAACGCTACTGTTCAGCTATTTTTCTCGACATCCAACAAGCATTCGATAGAGTATGGCACCATGGCTTACTTTTCAAAATAAAGAAGGTTTTACCGGCTCCTTTCTATCTCTTTTTTAGAAGTTACCTCTCTCAAAGACATTTTTATGTAAAAATTAAAGATGAAAGATTAGATAGATATATACGAAATAAAAGCGGGTATTCCGCAAGGGAGCGTATTAGGTCCTGTTTTGTACACTATTTTTACTGATATGCCAGTTAATGATGATGTCATGGTGGCAACATATGCGGATGACACTGCAATTGCTGCAGCAAGTAACTCACCAGTAGAAGCATCGTTATTTGTCCAGAATGAAATTCATCTTCTAGAAAAGTGGCTCACAAAGTGGAATATAAAGGTAATTCAGATAAATCCAAACATATAACTTTCACACTACGGGAAGGAGACTGCTCACACGTGACTATTTATGGTAATCAAGTACCTAAAGAAAATTCTGTTAAATACTTTAGACAGAAGGCTGACTTGGAAGCACCATATTAAATCTAAGCGAAATCAATTAAAGATAAAAACTAGTAGATTATATTGGCTACTAGGGCCAAAATCAGAACTAAATTTAAACAATAAACTTTTAATCTACAAGGCAATTCTAAAACCTATTTGGACATACGGAATTATGCTTTGGGCAACAGCAAGCAAATCAAACATCGATATTCTAGAAAGATATCAGTCCAAAACTCTAAGACTAATTACTGCAGGGCCATGGTTCTTCACAAACAAAAATATTCGTAGAGATTTATGCATGTCTTCAGTACGCGAAGAAATACAAAGGTTCAGTAAAAACTATCTTCAAAGATTAAGTAATAATACCAATCCTCTGGCTATTACTCTATTAGACGATACCAATGAGTGACGAAGATTGAAACGAGTGCATGTGTTGGACTTGCCTTTCATAGGCTAGTCAGCTTTTTATAAATTGAATAGCTTATATTATATTTTATCTAAATTAAATTGTAATTGTTATGTAGTCCATTAAGGCTACTAAACTACTGTAATTTTTGATTTAAATTATCACATTTGCTTATTGTCTTACAGAAGATAGATTGCAAATAAATAAATAATAACAAAAAAAAAAAAAAGAATAAGCCTGGAGTGTTTTTGAAAAAATAATAAAACAGTCAGTCTAGATTTGGAAGTGAAAATTGATACGACGTCTTTTGCTTAAAGTACTACATATAGACTACAATTAGTTACATATGTATGTATGTATTTATTTGAATGTTTAAAACAGAAATTAAATATGCCTAGAAGTTCACACGTCGTTAAAACAAAAAATTAATTAATTAATAAAATTAACAAAGACATTAAATTTAGCCAATAATACAAAAATAACAACATTTAATAAATAAAAATAACTGAAAACAATAGTTTAAGGATTAGGTATGTATTATTAATATATTTGTGAAGAATGTATTTTTTGAATGTATGTTATTTGATAAAAACAATTTAAATTCTGCACAGTCTATTTGAAAGCCGACAGCAAATTTGACACATTGAACATACACTTTTCAGTGTTGCCAGGCAATTCCTGATTATAAATTTATATTGTATTGACTTTAAAATTTCGGTATTTTGAGAAAATAAAACTTTTAATTTTGGAAACTAAAGAAGAAAATTAGCCATCAAAAAGAAAGGACAATTCAATTAAAAAAAGGACAATTTATTATGTTTAAATTTGAAAGGACGTTGTGTCAAAATAAATAGGACTGTCATTTAAAAAAAAGGACGGATGGTCACCGTAAGTATATGCAGAAATACAAAAACAACCAACTCTATGTATTTTGTTGATAGAAAATTTGATTTCGGAAATCAACATTATAAATATGTATGTGTGTATGTATCAAACTGTGAAAAACTCCCAATTCATACGTTGATTTAAAAAGCACGTTCTTTTTTTAATTCTCTTCAAAAGTTGCTTCCAAAAACTTTACAGATTCATACGATGATTTTTTCCCATGGTTAAAATGTTGATTTTTTTCTCCGTAATCGGTTATTCTTCTTTACTTGATTATTTGTATGTTTATAAAACAATCTGACTAAATCTGATGCAAAATAACAAAAACCGCATGAAAAATGGATGGTTCCCCTCTGAAAGTCTCATCCCTTGCTTCGTTTTTTTCCACTTGTTTCTCTTTCACATACTCTTCTGTAGACTTTCCTAATCTCCCTTTCTCTACTACCATTCTTCCCTACATGCAACACAAAGGAACCCTAAGCTAACCTAACCTAACCTCCCTCAACTTAAAAACCAATTAGTTAACATTGGTAGACAATAAAAGTATTTATAAAGCATAACAATGTACAAAAACCTATAAAATATTTAATATACGAAATTATTCCAGATATTCTCAAGAATTTTGTAAACTTTTCACATATTGTGATTAAGATCTACTGATGAGTTGGCATTAGATATATTAGCTAACCTACAACAAACAAATTATTTTCATATACATACATATATTTAAATATGTATATGTAGCCAACATTTGCAGTAATATACACACATAAATTAAAAGTTCTTGTTTTAAGTTAAAAAAAAAAAAAAATTATTATAATATTTTCTTGATTTACATCTGTTTATTATTAAAGCAAAAATAAAGCTAAGCTATTCTATTCCCAAAAATCATATTTTTTCTTTTTGTCTATGTACATTTGTACATATTTTGTTGACAGCAAATTCACAAATCATGAAATTTGAAACCTTTATTTTGCTAGACAAGTTGTCAGCATAGTTGATGGGAAAAAACATTTTAAAATTAATTTTTAATTTCATATTATACAACATCTTAACTTATTTATCTCTGGCAATTAATAATAATGGCTTAGGTGAAATTTCATGTTTTGAGATATTAAGGGTTCTGTCTAAGAAAATTGTGTTTGGCTTTTGTATAAAATTTTTAGCCACAGAAAAAGATGCACATTTATGTAGTTAATATTCGTTATTTTTTAA
Source organism: Lypha dubia (assembly GCA_947311025.1). Classification (NCBI taxonomy): domain Eukaryota; kingdom Metazoa; phylum Arthropoda; class Insecta; order Diptera; family Tachinidae; genus Lypha; species Lypha dubia. The sequence continues at coordinate 83,682,601 of OX371261.1, forward strand.
TTAAGATATTATGAAAAAATCCATTGTCAGAAACTAACTGAAGTGAAACTAACTAACTAAAGTGAAAGGCGAATTAATTTTTATTGATAGTAAATCGAGATATGTAAGTGTTTTAGGTTAAATTGAAAAATGTGGAAAACCTGAAAACCTTTCGAATTATAAAAGCTTAGTTAAATATACGGGTTTTTATGAGGAATAATTTGTATGGACTGTTAGTTATTGAACTTACGAAAAAGGGCTGTTAGACACGCATACTTGTCTGCAGACATGTACGATGGCATACTTTGCGTTTTGCTATTACACTATCGAACGCTGACGGCATACTTCAGTACACATACATATGTATATGTTGTGTGCATGTTGGTGTGTGGCAGACATCAGAAGATCAAAAATGTTTGAAAACCAACATACATGTCTGACGTACTCGACATACATGCTATTAGACAGTGAGTTTTGGTATGCCATCGTACATGTCTGCGGACAAGTATGCGTGTCTAATAGCCCTTTAAGTGTTTTAAAGCTTAAACATTTTAACATTTATGTAGCAACCTTAAATAAAAAAAGTTGAGTTAAGATGTTATGGCTTATATATTAATTTTCAAAAATAATTACGCATTTACATGTATATAGTTTTATTAATAATGAAATTTTATACTTGTGTTTACGCGTGGTACTCAAAGGGTTAAGGATGCAAAGAATTAAGAAACCAAACGATCGAAAGTAGAGTTATTTCTTTTTACTTGCAGACAGATCATTCTATTCGTAATTTTTAAATAATTAGCAACCAAATAGTGCAGTAAACAAAAGTAAAAAATGGCAGTGTGACAATTTATGCCAACTGCAAAAAATTTTCCAAAAAAATCACTAATTTTTACAACTTTGATATAAATTTTGCTTTCAAGTTTTGTTTAAATTTTTCATTCAAGTAAACAGCAACCATTTCAAGTTGTTTTCTTGATACATCTTTAAAGCAAATTGCTTTCAAATTGCGTGCAACCTACGACACAGCTATAAATTTTTGTGAATTTTTACGAGCAGTGTGTATAAAAAAAATTGATAGCACTCCGGGAGTGGCAACAGAAGTGAAAACGTATATTTATGAATTGTATTTTATCAATTATTAGAAAATTTAAAATACATTCAATATTCTTTTATTAATAATCATCGTTAACAATTTCGACAACTCTTCTATCATCATCATTATCATTAAAATTAATAAAATCTAAAATAGAAACTATAGGTTCATGGTAACTAAAATAGGAAATAAACAATTTTGATTATTGGCACAAACAGAGATGCTACAAAATTTTAAGGTTAATATCAAGGCGAATTCATTATTCATTCATAATTCAATTGTTTTTTCGTACATTTTGGTTAAAATAAAAGTTTTTACGTTTGTACACATGAACTTGAGCCTGATAATATTTTTTTTTCATATGTACATCAATATAAGTTCGAATAATAATTACGTTTGTTCGTAATAATAATAATACAAAAATATTAATTCCGCTTGGGCACGAGCTATAAATACGCTAATAACAAGGGTCACAGTAATATGTGAATTTCCCTAATATAGAGTAAAAACAACAAAAACGTTAAATTACAAGGTAGAATACTTTGATGATAACGGACTATGAGTTTGTGTTGATTATTAGTAAATTCCAAACAGTAATGAGGGAATTTCGTACTAACCAGCACTGTTTCAATGTAGAATAAAAAATGAATTAAAAATTAATTCTCGTATTCTATTTCTGTTGAGAGGTGTAGCGGCCTTGAAATCAGTACTGATACGTTCTGCTAAAAACTGATTGGATATAAATAATAATATTTTTCAACATAAAAAAAAACTCTTAGTAATTTTGAATTTTCATTAATTCAATAAAACTGAACTTGAGCCTGATAATATTACTTTTCATTTGTACATCTTTTACATAAATTAACAAATTTCGATTCGAAAGCTATCGAATGACGCGATCCAGTCATTCGATACGTCACGAAATTTTATTCGATACGAAACCTTACTCGCTCACGTATGCGGCGATTTGGGCCCAGGTTTAACATTAGGAGCAAGTCTAGTATAGCAAGAGTTAATGACATACAAACCACTAGCATTTATTCCATCCAAAAGTTGATATGATCCTGTGTTATTAATTGATAAAACTATATTAAAATTGCCGCAAACAATTAAGTTTTCATAATTCATCGCTATCACATTCAACTTATCAAAAAAACCATCAAGATCATTCAGTTTACTTCGATTATAAACACACACTACACAGCATTTAGTAAAGTTGGATCCCTGAAACTCAACACCAATAAACTCAACCACATGAGCTGGATCAGATTTTACAACAATTTTATGTTTCAAACCCTTTTTATAATAAATTGCAACACCTCCTCCCTTTTCACCAGATCTTCTATCATTACGAATTAAATTGAAATTTAAAATATTATGAAAATCATCCTCAGATTCAGGATCGAACCATGTTTCTGAAACACAAAGAAGATCTACAAAACAGTTTGACAGAATATAATTAATGTAATCAATTTTCGTAGAATTAAGGCTTCTAGCATTAAAGTGACAAATTTTAAAACCTTTATAGGTCTTCCCAACAATCCCCAAAACTATTTTTAAGTTATAGTTATGGCTGATCAAAAGTTGCATTTGCTTTGTGGCACGTAGCTCCGTCTTGTTGGAACCAAATGTTGTCAAGATCAACTTCTTCCAATTTCGACCATAAAAAGTTGGTTATCATCGATCTATACCAGTCCCAATTGTTGAGAACGTCTTGGAATCGACAAATTGCGGTCTTCAGCAACACCTGCCTGAACGGCAGCAATATTTGTATTAGTCGTGACTTAACCATAATGCTACAGAACCACAGAAAATAGCTGCTCAAACCAAACTTATGAAAAACAATGTATTTTGTTATAGGCCATAGCCATAACCATAAAAACCAATTGAATTTTGGTTTTTCGCCATAACCGTAAACAGCTGTTTGGCTGTGGCGTTATGGTTAAGTCACGAATAATTGAACCTTTACTTCGATCGGTTCTTTGTCTTATTGGCACTTTAACATTATGTAAAGAAAATGTAAGCTCAAAAACGACCATAAAATGGAAAAGGCGTACGAAAACTTGCAATTGGAGAACGATTATTTTGATGAAATTGTAAACACTACTGAATACAATGAAAATAAAAAGACAGATCATGACATATTACAAATGGCCGAAACGTCCCTTCAAAATCATATCATCCCAATTGGAAAACTTTTTATTTTAAATGCTTTTTAGCTAGCTCAGGGTATTCTGCCTTTTGCTTTACCCAAAATGTAGAATTATTTTGTGATAAATATTCGATTTTGAGAATTCTGTCCGCTGCCAGCTCACATAAATTTTCATTCAAATTATTGGCAAGATCAACACAGTGAGTGGATTTATTAACCAGCAATCCCCATTATCTTCTTGCAGCTCTTTTGGAAAATAGCGGTATAGTACCTTTTATAAATTTTGCAGCGCTTCTATCATGGTAGGAATAAAAATCTCTCACCAATTCATCCGATGAAATTTCTGTTGCAATACTTTCAAAGCTAGTGAAAGAATCAAATTGTAGTTGTTTCAAAGATGTTGACCACATTTCAATTTTTAAAATAAATGCTTTGATTTTATCTTTGGCTGATATAATGTTTTCGTCTCTTCCTTGCATACTAGCGTTTAAGATGTTCTAATGACGAAAAATGTCTGCAATATATGCACTTAGGATTATTAAACAAATTTTCATATTCGGTTTCTCCTTCTTGAAAAAACGTGTTCAATTCCGGTCTCAATTCAATTACGCTTGTCAGAATATTTTCTTTGGTTAACCTCCTCACCTTTGTGTGATAAAGAAGATTTTAATAGAGAGCGGCTACGTCTTCACATACTGTTCGAAATAATCTTGACTGTAACGATTTTTTAATGGAATTTACAACTTTGATGACAGTATTAAGTACATCGCTTAAATTTGACGGTAAGAACTTGGCTGCCAAGGATTGACGATGGAGAAAACAGTGCGTCCACTTTACATTTGACAACATTGTTTTAAGTCTTGCTACGTATCCACTTTTATTGCCAGTAATTGCCCTAGCACCGTCCGTGCAAATATCAACAGAAAGTTCCCAGTCAAAGTACAAACCTTTGGTGCCTTCCAAAAACATTTCATACAAACACTCGCCAGTTGTATTTTTCGGTAAAGATTTGCAAAACTGCGTACACGTATACTTTTTTGCCAGATGAATTAATCCCGTGTGTTTTGGAAAAAACAAATGTTAAGCGGACTAAAACTTAATCTCGTGTAAATTACCTCAATGAATAGGAAACAAGCAGTGTCATGTTTTTGCCAATCAAATAAATTAGCATGCTTCTCACAAGTAATATATAAACACAAGAAATTTTAAATAAAGTAATCATTCCATCTATGATTAAAATATGCGCTCGTGTTTTACTCTTAACAATAGAGTTGGGTATTTCAGCTCAGTTGAGTGAGCGCTCTTTTCCGCTCAGCTCAGTTAACTGAGCTAGTTCGCTCTTTTAGATCAATAGCTCAGTTTAGTTCAATAGCTCAGTTTAGTTCAATAGCTCACTTTAATTCAATAGCTCACTTTAGTTCAGTAAAATACATTACCTCCATTGGTTTCACCTCAGTTTATCTTTGTTACGAAAGTAAACAAAACGAAAAAAAAATTTTTCATTTGTGAGTAGAAAAAATTAAACTGGTTTATCAGCGTTACCATAACGTTTTTATTTTTAAACTACAATTTGGAAAACAACTTTATTTTAATTATATAAAAATAAGCTACAATATACAGCTTATTTAATATATTTTTGAAGTGAAAACTTCTTTTAGCGCGGTACGCAGATTTTAGATGAGACTAAATCTCTGAACTCGTGATACCGTAACGCTTTTTTGACACTTGTAGCATCTCTGTTTGTGCCAATGCATACTAAAAAAAAAATACAGTTATAGTAACGCCGGGACATTTTTTGCAGTTGCCATAAATATTTTCCTTTGCCCCAAACATATTTTTAAGTTTCTATTATTTGAGAATAATGACGCTTAATATAAAGTTGTTCATATAATTGGTATTCCAATAATGCTGTTCCCAAAACTAGTCAATAATTTTTTTGTTAATAATTCGTTAAACCTAATGAGTATCAGTCATCTTTATCTGTTTCATAATTTAAAATCTTTTCTACTACGTTTGGCATTAAATGACTTAATTCAAGAATAATTTGGTTGTTATTCTTCCCAATATTAGCAGGTATAAAGAAATAAGATTAAGCCTTACACGCAAAGAAAAAAATGGTTGATGGAATCATAATCGCGAACTATTGTAGTGCATCCTAAATAATTTATTATTATATTTATTATTATTTTATATGTAAGTACACTTATTACACTTACTGTTCTTATTATTACTTTTGCACACGGCACTCTATTAATATATTATTATATTTGTTACACATACTGTTCTTATTATTACTTTTGCACACGGCACCCTATTAATATTACTACCATTTTTACAACAAACATTTATACCTTTAATACAATTGTTCTTTTTTATATTACAACAATTGTATTGTTCAATACTGAAAACAACAATTATGTTAAATGTATTTTATATTTTTTTCTCAAACTACAATTATATTTAGTGAATAAGAAATTTTGTAGTTTTAGAATACAGTTAGTTTAGAATATAAGGAACATATTTTTGAAAATAAAATTAATTAATACTTTGCCTTCCATCGGCATTACTTATTTCAAAAACATAAATTTTTATTCTTGCCTTAAATCGGCATGTTAAAATTGGCATTCATCTGCCATATATTTATATTTGCCAGTGGCGTTTATTAGCGCCGGCAAACTTCCTATACAATAAAAAATACTACTCAGACACCAACCTTTACATGGCGATCCTGCCAAACATTGGCGACCACAACATACCCGAAGAAGGAGCACCTGAAGCTACGGCCACTCCAATAAATGCAGGCAAAATGCAAAATCATACGTTTGCGCCGTAAACTGGCAGCACACAGAAATACAGTAAATCAAACTAAACCACCATCCTGGGACATTGCATCCGAAATATGGACACAAATCGGCCCACTTAAAGCCGAAATGGAACAACACAAACACAAATAGATTTTTTTTTACAAATTAAATTTTTTTATATAAATAAATAATGAAATCTTTTTTTACATATGTATGTATGCATACATACACTTATAATTTTCGAATGAAGTATGTATATTAAAATAATATATTATAAACACATACAACATGAATTTTTAAATCACATGCTGAAATATATATAACAATATTATATTCAATATAAAAATAAAAAATCACCAAACTTTTTCACTAAAAAATACACTAACTTTTACCGTGCTAATTAAATAAATTACAATTATGAAATAGAATTTCACAATAAAAAGAAATGTCAAAAAAATTTAAGAGTTGCCACATTGAAGTGAACAAATGAAACACTAACAGCCTGCAAAAAAAATCTTAATTGAGGTTTGAAGTTCGTGTTAGTTACCATCGACTTTAACGCTAACAAACCTATGTTAAAAAATAGTATGCAAAAACACCATATTAACTAATGTATGCTTTAATAAATTTAATATGTTGATACTGGCAATACCATCATTCTCTCTTGTCTCTTTATAGATAACGATGCAAAAAAACGATTCTTAATTCATCCGGATATTCGGATATATTAATACATTTTTGCATAGTTTTAATATAAAATTAAATATTTTCTTATTAAAGATGTAAATTAATATTTATAGTACATAACAACGTAAACTAAATACATTTATAGTATTGTAAAATAAATAAATACGGTTATATTTTGTTAAGGATTTAAATTACTTCAAATAATCGGATACAAATTTTAATCCGATTATTTGAAGTACGAGCTTTGTTTACTTGAGTTGGCTGTATGTACATCACTAAAATGTTCTGTAGATTTCCATTACTTTGCTAACTAATTTTTGGTAAATATTTTGAAAATTTAATAAAGAAATGGATAAAGCAGAGGATATTAAAAGAAAAAGATCCAAAAATTAAACGAGGAGAACAAAGTAAGTAAAGCTATTGTTATAATTGAGTAAAAGTTTTTGTTGAAAATACTTGCGAATTTTTTGGATGATATAGACCCCGTGGTCTACTTCAACATCGGTTTTTTTAATTTTTATATGGGTTCCGTCAATGTCAACGAAAACAGTAGGAAAGTTGCGTATTTCTTTAAATTCTTTAGATATTCTTACTTCTTCTTCTATAGATGCAAGCATTTCGATTTTGTATTTTGCAAGTTTCGCAATGGCGCAGGAGACTTAAGCACAAATTCTGCTTACCGTGGCATGGGAGAGGCCATGAATATCTCCTGCATCATCCATCATGCTGCATCTTAAAGAACAATTTTGTCTTTTATGTATCAAGTACATACATACATATGTACATATATATGCATCATAGAATATGAGACCTACCTCTCTTCTTCACCAAGTACGCAAAGCTACTAAAACTTGCAATTCCGCTGATGTGCCGCATCCTCTACTGTCCAACAATATATCTTTTTTTTATTAAATTTGATTAATTTTTTACAGTTTCTTTGTTGAATCGGTATATTTTTTAAATTCCGTGTTAGGAAGAAAGAATATGTCAACCCTCTCCTTGTATATTCTCGGTTGACTGGAGTTGGAAATTTCTGTGATGTATTTTATTTAAGTGCAACAGAATTAAAAAAATTCTTCTAATAAAATTTAATGTTTCCATATTTTACACAAATAACCACAAAAATTTATTATTTTTTAACAAGTTTTTATAAAAAGGCGCACATTTAAACAAATGAATGTCAGCAGCAGAGAAATCTTATTTTACTTTAATTTAGGTTTAAAGTAGGGGTCCTCGTACTTTACAATTTCAACATTTAATATGGCGTTAAAGTCTGTAAATTAAGCTAATAATCATTTGTGAATAATACTTTAAGAAATTTTACTTAATAGTGGATATTAAACCTATTTTAACCTTTTCTGAATAACACTGTATATATATAAGTTAAAAAATATGAAAAGTGAGATAATAAATAGAGTTGCCATAGTGGATCAAACTAGAATAGAATTTAAAAATAGTATTTATATGCGACTAAAACCTTTTCTGTATTAAATGGAATCTATAGAAAAATTTATAAACGAATTAGAGAAAATTGAAGTAAATATTAACAAAAGTAAAAATAGAGTTTACACCGAAGAATATAAATTAGAAAAATTAAAACGTTTGCAATTAATAAAAACAGAATTCGAAAAATATTCTCAATCATTAATTAAAGAAAATTGCGAAAAATTAATTCAGAAATTTGAAGAAATATATAGTAGAGTGTTACCACTTATAAAAAATCTTCTAACAAAAGAAAGTAAAGATACCAATTTAAAATCAGACGAAGAAGTAGGTAATATATCAAATATGCCTCATTTTGACATAAACGTCGTAGGTAAAAATCTACATGTGTTTAAGGGTCCGTATGAGGCGTTGGAAGACTTTTTGTTGCAAACAGAACTATTGCACGATATGATTCTTGCAGAAGAGAGAGAGCTTTTTATAAAATATGTCTACAATTTCAAATTAACTGCAAATGTTCGTAGCACCATTGGACGAGCTAACAGACCAACAACCTTTACTGATCTAAAAAACTTATTGGTGATATCGTATCCTAATCCAAGAACCCTACAACAAGTTTTAAATGAGCTTGGAACACAAAAACAAAATAATTCAAACATAGCTTCGTTCAGAGAAAAAATTGTCCTGCTAGGTGAACAATTAAACGATTTTCAAATAAAGACATTAGAAAATCCGACACAAGAGGCTTAAAATGCCATATATAAAATGACTGAGAGCATGGCACTTAATATATTTATGAAAGGCGTAAATGAGCAGTATAGAACCCTATTGATAGCGTGTAGTCCAAAAACATTAAATGATGCATCAGAAAAATGCATAACATTAGAAAAAGATAATCAACAAAACAACAATAACATTTTTAGAGTTGGCGGCAGAATACCCAACAACTTTCAAAACCCCCAAAGATTTCGCCAACGCGACAACATCGAATACCAATATAGTGGTAGAAATCATAATTTTCCCACAGTAACATGAATAGCCGAGACAATAACCAACGTGCAAATTATAGTACACACCACAATTTTAATAACAATCGCAGACAAGAAAATCCCAACTTTCACCACAACAATAATAATATTAGAGACAATAACCAATATAACAGATCGCAAAATAATAATAACAGATATAGTTATAACAATAGGGACACACATTCAAATAATAATTTTTCACAAAATAGAAACATAAATAATATTCCTCAAAATAGAAACAGAAACAACAATAATAGCTACCCACAGAATAGCAGCAGAAGCCAAAATGCTAATAATATTTCATATGGGCAGGGAAACTAGAGAGGCAGGATAACGAAAATTGTTATCCGAAGCCACGATATTTCAATTTTTCAATAAATACGCCAAATTCCATAATAATAAATTGCAAAATTACAAATAAAAATCAGTACTTCATTTTAGACACAGGTTCAGATATTTCCATATGCAAACAAGCAAATTTAAAAGAAATAAACCACAGGGATATTTCAATTTTAAGCGGCATAACACTAGACACCATTGAAAGCATTGGTTCAGCCCATTTAAAATTTACATTTTGAAAATCAGCATATTAACCATAAATTTCACATAGTATCCAACGATTTCCCTATTCCCACTGATGGAATAATTGGAAGAGATATTTTGGAAAAATACAAATGTAGAATAGATTTCGAAACATACACAACAACATTTAATATAGAAAATGAAGAAATTACCATACCCATGAATACCAAATGTACCTATAAAACGGATATATGCATACCCGCACGTTCAGAATTAATCGCACCAGTAAATATATTTACAAATAAAGAAAGTATCATTTTAAGCAAGGAGATAACTCCAGGCGTTTTTGTAGCCAATAGTATAATACCAGCTGTAGGCACAAAACATATTAGATTTTTAAACACAAATAATCATGATGTAACGATAAACAAATTAGAACTTGATAGAAAAGACCTAACAAATTATGAAATATATAAATACACAAGTAATAACACTGCAACAAATACGAACAGGATGTCTAGAGTTTTACAAGACTTAAACATTGAATCAATAGACCCCGTAGCAAAACAAGCACTAACTGATATAATTGTCAGGAATAACGAAATTTTTCACGTAGAAGGAGAGAAACTTACAGCAAATAACTTTTATTCACAAAAAATTCACACGACAGATGCAACACCGGTATATGTCAAAACACACAGGTTACCACAAATACAAACAAGCGAGGTAAAGAAAAAAGTAGAAAAACTACTAGAAGATGAAATTATTGAACCATCAATAAGTCCTTATAATTCACCTTTATTGGTAGTACCCAAAAAATCCGCGAAAGACAAATGCGAATGGCGACTAGTAGTAGATTTTCGTAAACTAAACGAAAAAATAGTAAATGACAAATTCCCATTAACAAGAATCGAAGATGTTCTAGATAAATTAGGTAGAGCAAAGTACCTTTCCACATTGGATATGACCAACTCATTCCATCAGATTAATTTGGATAAAAATTCCAGACCCTTGACAGCATTTTCGACAGGAAATGGTCATTTTCAATTTACACGATTACCGTTTGGTCTTAAAATATCGTCAAATAGTTTTCAGCGCATGCTAACAATAGCACTAAGTGGCTTAGACGCCGAATCATTTTTGTATGTGGACGATATTATCATATTTGGATGTAGCATAAAACACCATAATAGCAACTTAGAAAAAGTTTTTGAACGATTAAAAAAATATAATTTGAAACTAAATACAAAAAAATGTTGTTTTTTAAAGACAGAAGTACTTTACTTAGGTCATCTAATAACAAAAGAAGGAATCCGAACCGACCCTAACAAGAATCATGTTATAGAAAATTACCCGATACCAACAAATGTTGATGAAGTACGAACATTTATCGCTTTCTGTAACTATTACAGACGTTTTGTGAAAGATTTTGCACAAATAGCCAGAAATTTAAACCAATTATTAAAGAAAGGTAAATCATTCGTTTGGGATGAAACTTGCCAACAATCGTTCGATATGCTCAAAAACAAACTCATAAATCCACCAATTCTCCAATACCCCGATTTTCAAAAACCGTTTATTTTAACTACGGATGCATCAAATTTTGCTTTAGGAGCAGTATTGCCTCAAGGAGAAATAGGAAAAGATTTACCGGTATCCTATTCCAGTAAAACGTTATCAAAACATGATTTGAATAAATCAGTCATAGAAAAAGAACTCTTAGCCATACATTGGGAAATTAATTTTTTTAGGCCATACCTTTACGGTAATAAATTTTACGTAATTACAGACCATAGACCTCTCGTATCGTTATTTACCCACAAAAACCCATCGTCCAAAATGACCAGAATTAGACTCGATTTATGCGACTACGACTTCGAAATTTCATACAAAAAAGGAAAAATTAATACAAATGCTGACGCATTATCTAGAATACGTATAAATACCGACACTTTGAAATCAATGATTCCATCAGACAACGTACCCATGGAAAATATCTTTGCAATAACGCGAAACATGAAAAAAAATCTTAACCAAGAATGTAACAACGAGAATGATAATAACGGCTCAAACAAAAAGCCTAATAAACTTTTTATATGGGAATGTACGTCAATCTCAGATGTCAAAAATATGAAAAAATTAAAATTTGAATTAGATTCAAAAATCAAAAAACCCGATATTGCAATTAGTGATGTAGAGATAGTAATTAGGTGCAGCGACAATCCATCGAACATACAAATGTCTTTGGAGAAACTTTTACCAAAAATGCTATCCCTAGGCATACACAAATTAGCACTAAAAAATAATGATGTTATTTTCAAGAATATAAACATTGAACAATTTAAGAATATTTTTAATAAATTAAAAAGAAATGAGTGTGAGAATTTAAATATTTTATTATATAGAGAACCCATTAGAATCACAGACAAAAATCGTCAAACCAATTTAATTAATGAATATCACAATTCAATTTTAGGAGGTCATTTAGGTGTAAGAAAAACTACCCTAAAACTTAAACAAAAATATATATGGAAGAGCATGGGAAAAATGGTCAAAAAACATATACAAAACTGCAACGAGTGCAGAATAAATAAACAGACCAAACACACAAAAGAAAAACTAATCATTACTGATACACCACGAACAAGTTTCGAAACAATATCAATAGATACTGTAGGCCCATTGAGGTATTCAAACCAGTACAGATATATCTTAACAATGCAAGATGATCTGACAAAATATATTGTAGCATGTCCTATAGAAGCAAAGGATGCAAAAACAGTTGCCAAGAATATAGCAGAAAATTTAATTTTAGTATATGGACACTTTAAAGTTCTCAAATCTGACAGAGGTACTGAATTTATAAACGAATTATTGTTTGAAGTATGCAACATTTTACAAATTAAACAAGTTTTTAGCACACCATATCACCATGAGACTCTAGGATCAGTAGAGAGAAATCATAGAGTACTCAATGAGTTTCTTTTAAATTATTGTAAGAATGATGAGTGGGACAAATGGATTCCTTACTTCTGCTTCGCATACAACACAACACCTCATATAGACACAAATTACACGCCATATGAGCTAGTATTTGTCAAATTACCGAACTTTCCTAATGAAGAAATTTCAAGTAATAAACCAATTTACAACCCTGAAAATTATGCCCAAGAATTGAGGTTCAGATTACAATATTCTATAACTAAAGCAAGAGAATATTTAGAAAAGTCGAAACAAAAACGAATAGACAAATGTTTAAAAACTAATCCCCTAAATTTAAAAGAAGAGACTTAGTACTCGTTCGAAAATTTAACAGAAAAAAAAAATCAGGCACCATATCATGGTCCATATAAAATAGCCAAAAGAAAAGGAGTCAATTCTATTTTAGAAATAGGTAATGAATTTAAAGAATACCATAATAATAATTTAAAAAAAATATTAAAAACAAAAAAAAAAAAAACACAAAACAAAAACAAACAAATTTTAAATTTTAATCCTAAAAATTGTAAAATTTTTCTTAAGGGGAAGGATGTAGTGCATCCTAAATAATCTATTATTATATTTATTATTATTTTATATGTAAGTAAACTTATTACACTTACTGTTCTTATTATTACTTTTGCACACGGCACTCTATTAATCTATTATTATATTTGTTACACATACTGTTCTTATTATTACTTTTGCACACGGCACCCTATTAATATTACTACCATTTTTACAACAAATATTTATACCTTTAATACAATTGTTCTTTTTTATATTACAACAATTGTATTGTTCAATACTGAAATGTTTGTTATTACTATACAACAATTATGTTTAATGTATTTTATATTTTTTTCTCAAACTACAATTATATTTAGTGAATAAGAAATTTTGTAGTTTTAGAATACAGTTAATTTAGAATATAAGGAACAAATTTTTGAAAATAAAATTAATTAATACTTTGCCTTCCATCGGCATTACTTATTTCAAAAACATCAATTTTTATTCTTGCCTTAAATCGGCATGTTAAAATTGGCATTCATCTGCCATATATTTATATTTGCCAGTGGCGTTTATTAGCGCCGGCAAACTTCCTATACAATAAAAAATACTACTCAGACACCAACCTTTACACTATCATTTAATGTTCAGACTAATGATCATAAACCCTCTAAACCACTTTTGCTGAAAATTAGGTCAATATTAGTAGGCAACACTTTACCGAATATAATCGACCTAAAATTACACAACTACTTTTTTTCAACACTTTGTTGATTTTTGAACAAAACATGTTTAATAATAAACAAAAAATATTCAATTCCTTCAAACACATTGTGTCTAGTTTGCTCTCTTTTCTACTACGTTTGGCATTAAATGACTTAATTCAAGAATACTTTGGTTGTTATTCTTCCCAATATTAGCAGGTATAAATATATAAGATTAACCCTTAGCACTGTGATATAAGGAAAACGGGGAAGGAATGATAGGTTCAGAAATTGGAATTAATATAACAAAATTCAGACCAATAAGGTGAAATATAAATCCTGCAGTCTGCTAACTTTATATATTTAATTTTTTAAATAAAATATTTCAAAATTGATCAATGCTTCGTAAAACTACAAAGTGAAGATAAATTAGCTCATTTGGCAATGCAGGCTATCCAAATCAAACCTTATTTAATACAATATTGTAAATACTATATTGACAGCATTGTATTGTGCCAAATGTCATATTCCATGCGAAATAAAAGCTATTTAGGGTACGTTAAATCCAATTGTCATAATATATGAAATTGAATTGATTGATTTTAAAGAGCGCTCACTTACTGAGCTAAAAACGCTCAGTAAAGTGAGCATTTCATTTAGCTCACTTGTGTGAATCGTTCAGTTGAACTAGTTCGTTCAGGAGCTATACACGTCTACTTAACAAGCTTAAAATATTACACTACATTGGGACCAAACTCAGACGTTAGTTGCCAAAGAAAATCAGTAGTCCAAAAGAAATCAGTAGTTTCCGTTTTCAACGAAATTGCACTCTTAAACCCATTTTCAACGGATTTGAGAGCTTGAAGATATGTCGCATAAGCCGAGGTCGTACTCAGAGGACTTGTTTTGCGAAAAACTGTTTGAGATGACAACAAGTCGTAACAGCGACGGTCTATTTATTGTTTCACTCCGTTTTTTTTTTTTTCATTAGGACTAGCACTAAGGGGATGACCCCTACATATGCAGTGCATTGTGCCGGAACTCAGGGAGAGCGGTAGGGTAGAGAAGATAGATGTTGAAAATTTAGAAGATTTAGCTCTGTTTTTCAACTCTGCCTTGCGCGTTATGTTAATTTTTAAAGCGTGTTGAGGCGCCTCCGGTCTTATGTAGACACATAAACTTCGTTAAGCAGTATTATCAGCCATTTTATTAATTGTTTTACTTCGCCGATGTTTCTGCTAACCAACGACGGAGGGCGAACTGCATCAATCGCTGTCGGAACAGTTCTTTAGTGACCAGTGCTATGCTTTCAGCACTTAAGTAATCCGACAACAATTAATACAATGTCGCACTAATGTACATTAGAGAAATTAATGATATTGATTGACTTGCTGTGGCCAGGGTTTAAACCAGGCCCCAAGTCATTGCTTGCGCAGTAGTCAACGCGCTAATCACTTCAGCCAATACCACCCTCATTAAAAAAGAGTTTCCTGAAACTCTGAATGTTGGCATATCCCATAATATTGCTCTATCCCAATACTTTCGAAATGAAGAAAAACTGAAGAGCAACCCCCAAATTAAATCCGAATCTGATCGCATGATTAACGAATATTCGACCTGACTACGAGCTAACCACGGTTCGGCGTGAACTGTGCTCTTACTTGGCCATCAGGACGTAACTAGAACTAGCCAAGGAATGTGAATCGCATCACCCCCGTGCTTCTGACATCCTCAAAAATTTCATGTATGTCGATCACGTACTAGAAGGAGCTCACACCCTATCAGCAGCCCGCAAATCAATAAATGAATTTCTGGACGTTCATGAGTGCGCGGGATTCTCGCCCAGCAAATGGACAGCAAACCACGATTACTTGCTGAAAGATCTTCTTCCATCATTACCAAAACTATCGGCTTAAGGTGGAATGCTGGAAACGACCACTTCTACTTTTAATTAAAGACTCAACCCGAGCGTAATATGACCACGAAAAGAGGGTTACACTCTGAAATCGCAAAGTTGTTTGATCCCGCCGGTTGCCTATCCCCCAAGATCATTATGCTGCAAATTTGGAAAGACGGTACCGATTGGGATAAAGATCTGCAACACTCAACACTGCAACAATGGAACGCTTTTCCAGAGGACTATATAGAGCAGATTAAGATTCTCCGCTAATTGAACTTTGATCCTGCATTTTGCGACGGCTCAGGGAAGGCATACGCAGCGATGCTTTATAATCGCGCTGAAAGTGATGGTTTGTCAAAAGTAATCTCTTAACGTTTAATCAATTTCTCGACACTGAGGGAATGATGCGAATACACGGCAGGTTATCAAACTCGTCGACACTTAGCTATGATGAACCCTACCTCATCTTGCTCTCTTGTCACGCCGTTTTACTCTGCTATTTCTCAATTACCTCCATAAATACTCCATTAATGGCCAAAATGCCCTCCTATGTATATCGGCTAATGAGGACTCGCTTTTATGTCCCCATACTGGAGCCGTTAATAAAAATAATTAATTCCCAGTGCATCGTGTGTGTGAAGCAGAAAAGCCAACGTAGTCGTCAGCAAATTATGGCGGCGTTACTTTGTACTTACCTTTATTCATACTTGAATTATACACATATTTATATTTATATTCTATTTTATTTGACCTTTTCTTTATATTTATTAGAATGTTTATTTAAGCAATAGGTCTTTTGATTTAATATATATATATATATATATATATATATATATATATATATCAAAAGACCTATTGCTTAAATAAACATTCTAATAACATATTTATATTTTATACAATTGGCCACATTATACCTAACGCTACAATTCCTATGTACTAATCTGCTCACGTCACTCTGACTTTTACACACACTGTGTTGCTCAAAATCATATGCCAGTTTACCATTTCCAAAATTGCAATATAGCAAGGGGCCGAATGTTTACGCGCGGTACTCAAAGGGTTAAGGATGTTTATACTCTTTACTATCCTTATTTGCATACGATCTGTCTGCAAAGAATTAACAAACCAAACGATCGAAAGTAAAGTTATTTCTTTTTACTTGCAGACAGATCATTATATTCCTAATTTTTGTGTAGTGAGCAAATGTGGCGGTGTGACAAATTTAAAACAAATGAACCTTAAACCTAAAATAATAATACAAAACAAATTTAAAAACTTTTAAATTAAAGTAACTATTGTTCAAAAGGTTGAGCAAAATAAAAGAAAAAAAAAATAAATAAAAGAAATTAAAATAAACATAATACCAAAAGAATATTTAGAAACTAAAAAAATGACATAGTTATTAATAAAGTGCACAAGTAACACAAAGGGAAAAAATCGGTTTAAATTTACAACTCTAAAAGGCAATATGGGTACAATTGTACCTTTATACACTTATTCTTCTAGGTAAAAGTTTTTTGCAATAAATTACCAGTAATTTTATTCGCTAAAAGTCGTTATTACAATGTGAAAGTTCAGTGGAAGTTCTTTTTCATCTTTTGAATGAAATTTCATTATTTTTTAGTATAAACAATAAATGAAATTTTTGAATTTGAAATGCCAGAAGTATACGTTAATTTTTAAAATATATAAAAAGATGACAAATCGCAAACAGTTCGAAAATTTAATGAACACAGCTCTTGTGTTTAGATTGCATAATATCTAGAAGATATGTGGAATATTGATGCAGTGCCGCTTTCACGTGCAGCAGTGTCTCGATTCCGTTGTAAAATGTTGTCAATTTTGTTTGCTTCTAAATGTAACAAAAACTCTCATTCTACACACAATCTTTCAAAATGTGGTTGACGGCGCTGCCTTAGCATCTTACGTTATTTACAGGGAGGAACATCAAAGCTGTAAAACATAGGGCCAGAGAAGAAAAGTTGTAAAAGAACTTTCTAGCCAGCTATGTTACGCATGAGTAGAGGAACGTAGCAGAACTAAACTTGTTATGAGAAAATATATTTTTCGAAGTGCTGTAGAAATTCTCCTGCAACGTTGTGTCTTTACACCACCAGTAATTGAAGCTGGAACGAAAGTGACGCATGGCAGTCGTAGAGCGTCACCAACAATTGAAAGATGTTATGTCTGTCACTGCCAAAATCCAATACAGAAAAACTAGAAAGTCATGTTTGATATGTAGGAATCCTGTGTGCTATCAACACTCTATAAAGGAAACAACCTCTGTATCGTACAAAGAGACTGAATGAAAATATTTTCAATAAACATATTTTATGTACATATTATATAATTTAATACATTTTTAAAAATCTATATATCAGTTTAACTGTTTAATCATCATTTCTGTTTATGCTTTATATAACATATATATGGCTACATTTGTACCCATATAGCCTCTTAAGAGTGTTTGATATAAAAAGGCCAATTAACTGCAGTAGGGCGCCTAATTTTGATTTTATATATCTGAAAACTAATCATTATTATTAGATAGAAGATGCCACGAAATTCTAGGTATCTAGCGATAAAGGCTAAATAGTTATAGCACTTTTAAAATGAAAAAGTTACAATTGTACCCATTCCGCTTGACAAGGGTTAAGCAAATAAAACTAAATATAAAAGTATAAGAACAGCAAACGCCATCGCCCGTTCTGCAACACCACTACCGGATCCTTCACAGAACCAGGGTTCCAATCCAACAACTTGAAATTTAGCTGAGTGATAAATCTTAAAGAAGAGATTAAGAATATATAAGAAAATGAAAAAGCACTTACTTATGTCAACTTAAGGTACCAATACACTACGTTTTTGCTTGTGTTTTTTCAAGTCACATGCTTTTTTTTGTGTCTGTCAAACTTGATTAATTTACATAAGGTTTTAAATTTTTGGTCACCAACTTGTATGTATAATTACACATGACATCGGCCATGATTGTTTACAACAGCTGATATGTTCATATTATAATGTATATTACTCGCAGTCTACATTAGCCATCGATTTGTTCGGCCAATGAACAAATGCTTGTTCGCACATTATTTTAGCTAATGTAGACCACTGTTGTTCATGTATTGTTTATGGTCAAACAGCGTTGTCAGAACATTTGTTCGTACAACCATGTTCAACCATCAAATGTCATTTTCCAATATGAAAATTGAGACAACAAACAAAAGCTATTTGCTGTTTCTGCCACTCCACCTTAAAATTGTGGTAAAACAGCACATGAACATTTACTAATATTCCCCACATAGAAAAAAATTAACAAATTTAGTACTGTTATTCTGCTGGCGCTATGTTAATGTTATAACAAATAATAAGCTAATGTAGACTGCGAGTTAAAGCCGCTGAAAATTTCTTTGGCAGCGTTGCTGAAGTGCCGGCGTCACAAATATTTATTTAAGTTTTTTTCTTTTTAATCTGCAAAATATGGAGCTTGTATCAACACTTGTTATATACTTTATATCATTGTTATTAAAATTTTAAAATGAGATAAAAAATAATTAATTTATCACCAATGCAAATACTTTAAACGGACGGCTAATGATATCAGAGACATTCCACCGTCGATAAATGTTTCCACATGGCATAGACATTTAAACATAAGAAAATAGAACATGCTCTAATTGAAAATTTGAGTATTTTTACACAAGCAAATTTTTTGAGGTCACCAACTACATGTTTTTACCGAATTATGTAAAATTTGACAGGTGCAATGTAAAAAACATGTAGTGTATAGGCACCTTTAAGCCAGTATTATTACCACAGTTATGTACGTAATTATATTCAGCAACATAGATAATGTTAAAAAATAATAGTTCCATTTCCCTTTTGCTTGCAAAGACAACGTCGATTGTATCATTAAAATTTCGATACTGTTTATTAAATATCTAATAAGGAAATCTCAAAAGGTGTAAGATACACGTTCAAGCAACAACTCGCTCTTTAGTCGCTGATTATTAATACACATACACAGAAGTCATTTAATTTTATTTCGCTGCAAGATTTAATCATAAACATTTTCTTATTACAATTTGATGTCATACATGCATGCGTATTATATACATACATACATACATACATACATATTTTTAAATAGATTTTGCAATTAAACATTTTTTTATATACTTATTTTTTTAATTTTGCTATTTTTATAAAAAAAATATTTTTACCGGTGTCTTATATATTTTTTCCATAAAACCCTAAAAGTCTAATACGTGTTGACACGGTACTTTGAACGTGTTCCAGAATATCCATCTTCAGTGTTTTAGTTGTTAGGTAGGGAATAATAGAAAAGAATATAAAAAATGAATTCATTTAAGTATTTGTTGAATATTTCAAATATTTTTTTACATACATATGTATATAATGAAAAATATATTTGAGAAAAAGATTTTTGCTAAGATTTTTTAGCCCCCAACAAAGGGTGTTGTTATAAGTTTAAAGCACACGGTAAGCAGAGATGACAAAAACAAAAAAATTGGACTTCGATCATATTTTATTTGTCATAAGTAAGCTTCGTTAAAAAGAGAAAACATTAGTGTGTTTGTTATGAAAGTAAACAAAACGAAAAGCAAAAAAAAGTTCAGTTTTTAGTGGAAAATGCTACATTAAAGCACGCTTAAATTTAATAAAATGTGATAATATTAAGTATTTACTGCATATAATTCCAAAATAAAGCGATAAAACAATTTAGTGTGTGCTTATATACTCTGTATATTAAATTTATATACATACGTACATATATTCTGTAAATTTGCCAAATGGTGGTGATTTTTTGCTTACATACACACATACATACATACATACATACTTGATAAATTCTGATATTTTGCAGATGTATATAGTAATAAAATACAAACGATGAGTGAAAACCAACTTAAATTAATTAATTAATAATATTTTTAATGTAAATTAAGAAATATATGGATATTTTATTAGTTTTGTGATTTATAATTTTAATTTGGATACAAAGACAGCACAAAGAAAAAACGAAAACGAAGGATTGTATGAGTGTATACAAATCAGTATGCAAAATCTTCCGCCTCGTGTCATCTCTGGTTACCCTGTGGTTTAAAGTGTTAAGCTGTGAGTTTGTTTAGGTCGGCTTAATCGATTTTGACTATTTTGTGTGTAGAAAATCAGTCCGGCCGTTTAGAAATTAAGGTGATGCTACATAAGAACCGTTCTACGAGTCGCCGCTTTTCACGCGGCTGCCAAAAAAGTTTATTTCGTTATTTTAGTGCAAAAAACGCTTACTATGTAACTCCAACTTAAGAAAATCGTAGAATGGATTAAAAATTCGAAACGTGTAGAATGTAAAAACGCGTCTTAAGGACTTTTGTCGCTGGAGCCTGTTTAATTTGTGTGTGAGCGCGTCCGTAACTCCCAAACGGCTAGATAGATGTTAATTATTTATTTCTTTGCAAGATAAATTGACCTTAAATCTTCTGAAATATTTTTAAGGATACTTTGTCCTGACGTTTTGGAGTTATCATGCGTTTTCTAATTGATGAATGGATAACACCATTTCTGAGGTATTAAAACATGTCGAAATTAAATTTATGCTGCAGCGTCAACTGTGGGCAAGCTTTTTAATTTTTAATGTAATGATATTAGTTACATGTGTTTTCAGTAAAGAAATAACGACATTGAAGAAATAAAACACTATTTCTAAAGGTACGGTCACATTTGGCAAATATATGGCCAAATGCAAAAAAGCTACAAACAAAAATACACAAAAATATACAAATAGATCCCAAAGAACCTGTTCACAAACAATAACAAATACACAACCATATAACATAATACTAAAAAAAGTTCATGAACTTATGTAATTTTCTTATTTTTGTAAACAAAAAAAACTTATAGCAGTAAAAAAAATTTAAAACCAATCAACAAAAATAGAATAAAACAAATATATAAATCAAAATTACGCAATAAGCGCACAAGTAACAACAACAAGAGTAATTCAGTTAACGCTCCAAAAAAAATCTAAAAACAATATTCAAGAGCCGAAAGTCAGGGGTATAATTACCGCTTTTGATATCGAGCTAATTAGATCGAAAATTTTTGATTTGGGATTATGGCATTCGATATCGTACAAAAATAAATAAAATTGGAGATGATGCCTTTCGATGTCATCGATCGAGTTTTTATTTGCAAACATTGCTCGATACCAAAATGTCAATCGTAAACAAAACAAATGGTTTTCCTAATTTTAAATGCAAACAATAAATTGTGAAAAATGTAAGTATTATTTATTTTTTGAGTTAAAACAATTGTAATTATGGTGTACATTTTGAGAAAAGTGTGAAAAATATAAATTTAAAACAAAAAGTAATACTGGCAGAATTTATGTCCGAACACCCGAATTTAGCAAAGAACCTATTGCCAAATTGTGGACAGGGAAGAGTTGTTGCAATCTAAATCTAAAAAATATACAGTCAAGAATTTCCGCCTGATTATTTCATTCCAAATATGTACTAAATTTATTACTTAAACTTTTGTTGGCAAGGATAGAACGTCGCTCTTATCCCGCATTTGTCTCCTAATACGCACCAAATGATGTTCTTCTTCTGACTCCGACGAAGATACATATGATACCATCAATATTTATTGATCCATTTTCTGTAAAATACAAACTTTTAATTAAAATAACAAAAATTCTAGTTTTTACTTACATTACTTGTATTTTGTTTTATTTATGTATGTATGTATGTATATTGCATGTAAACATGTGTTGCCACTCTATTACAAATTTAATAAATTCTTTTACAATTAGTATGAAAACTCGATTCGATAGCGATCGAATGCCATCATGTGGAAACTCGATATAGATCGAGTTTTATTTTTGCTCGATAGTTCATTCGATATCGAAAGCGGTAATTAGACCCCTGAACAGAAAAATCTTCACCTATGAAAACTCCGGTTCAAAAACGCATAAGAGAAGTCCTGCAAACTCCTTTCTAGAAAATGTCAGTGAAACCTCACGTCACTCAACAACTGAATCTAATATTAAACTGATAACTTAGGTGTTCTCAACGGCATAAATTCCGTGCAATGAGCACTCAAATATTTTATGTATTTCAGCCAGTTAATACGTGCAGATGTCAGCGGTAAATCACATGTTGGTATTTCATTTGTGTGTGAGTATATGGGGATAATAGTAGGCGCGTGATCTGAAGATAAATCCAAAGATGCTTCAACTTCAATCATTTCGCTAGGCACACCTTTCACAATTCCAAAGTCGATAACATCAGGAATTTTTTTTGTTGATCCGTTGGCCAATGTGTTGGCTGACCACTTTAAACTACATTCAAACCCTTTTTAGATATTGTGTCGAACAAAACACGACCCTTAGGAGTGATTAAACGTGAACCCCAGAATGTGTGTTTAGCATTGTAGTCGCCAGCTGCTATAAAAAGCAGTATATTGACTCCCGGTAATTGAAAATCTGGGGGGCGAATAGACAGACGATATTACAGGTTTTTGATGATAACTTTCAATGCAGATGTTCGTTGCTTGAAGATATTCTTCACAAAGGTCATTTAACAGGTAGTGTTTTATTCGCCCTACCTCGAGGATCCTTTGTGTCGTAAAAATTATATCCACTAATTCTCAAATAGCTTCGATACGTCAAAAGAGTTACTGAGATAAGCATTACATCGATTTGATTATCCAGAAGAAAATATTCTATTTAATTTTTATGTTGCAGATGGTTTGTTTAATACAGCCTGCAACAAGGTAGGCTGCATTTTCAAAATTTCCTACATCATACAAGACATGTTGAGAGTAATGGTATTTACTGTTTGTATTAAGCTCTCTATTGAGGCTTCACTACGACTAAAATTAGACCATGGAACTTCGGTTGCTGGTACCGTTTTTTGTGCTGTATTCTGGATACTTTTTAAAATGTTAGCATATGAAAATTGACTATTAGCCTATTGCTCAGCAATAGTTGTGTTAGATTTCAAAACGTTTGAATATTGTTTCTGACTGGTAGATATTTGAGGTAACTGTGGATAGCTTAAAAGTGTGACAGGCTAAGCAGGGACATTATTTTCTTTTTTGCTCGACGAACGTTTAAAAAACGAGTAAAAAGAGCAGCCTCTATAGTGTGTGTGATTACCGCCACAATTGCCTAATTTTTTCGCCTTGGGATCACCTTTGATTTTGGCACAGTTAGCGGTACTGTGTAACTCACCACATACAATGCAAACGGTAGGCAACTTTTTTTTTTTTTTTTTAATTAGGACCAGCACTCAGGGAATGACCCCTACGTATGCAAAGCATTGAGCCGGAACTAGGAAAATATGTTTTGGGAAGGAGGATAAAGGGAGTAGTGTTTGTGGTCATTCGATTTGAACTCTGACACACTGAAAGTGGCAGGAAAGACCTCTGCGGGGAGTTTATTCCACATACGAACAGTACGGCCAAAGTACGAATTCTCTCTGTAATGCGTGGTGCGGTTCACTGACATATCGACCACAAAGGGATGTGCTCCTGATGAAGAGCGTGTTATACGTGAAAAGTGGCGGATTTCAGGAACAAGCTCCCTGATTTCATTAGAGCACATTCCGTTTTAGTAGCGATAGAACAACGAAACACACCCAACATTGCGTCGATGCTCCAATGAGTCAATAGAGTTGGCTACCCTACTCTCACCGATAAGCTTCTTCGCCCTATCCTGTACGCGGTCGAGTAACTTCAAAATAGATTTTGAAGCATCGGCCCATACATGAGAGTTGTATTCCATTTTCGGTCGGATAAAGGTGGTATAAATATTAAGGAGATCACATGGAGTGAAGTATGTCCCTCACCGTCTTAGAAATCCGAGGCACTTGAATGCTTCTTTTGAGACATGAAAAATGTGATCATTCCATCGAACATCACAATGAATTTTCATGCCAAGAACATCAAGAGCTTCTGGTTCCTCAATATCTATACCATCCATGTTAACAGATGGAGCAGCATGTCCGGTCATACGTCTATGTGTGAGCATAGCACATTGGGTCTTTCGTGCGTTAAAATTTACCCTATTAGCATGACCCCAATTTGAAATTAACAGGAGATCGCGATTTAGCGTATCATTCATATGTTGCCGCATTGCCCGGATCTCCGACGGTTGTGGCCTGTTGCTGAATGAATACGAATGAACTAAGCTACTGTCATCTGGAAAAGAGTAGATAGGGTTGGAAGTTTGACGTAGAAGGTCATTAAGAAATATAAGAAAAAGGGTAGGAGAAAGAACGGAGCCTTGCGGTACCCCTGAATTTAACTTGAACTCGTTTGATGAGACCCCATCTACAACAACTCGTATAGTGCGATCTCTGAGAAAGCTCGATACAAATCGAGTGAAGCCATCAGCGACACCAAAAGCAATCAGTTTTGACAGAAGTGCTCCATGCCACACTCTATCAAATGCCTTGGAAATATCTAGAGCCACCACTTTACTTTCGCCAAAGTGATGTATGCTATTACACCACTTCTCTGAAAGGAAAGCAAGTAGGTCCCCCGTAGAGCGGCCCCTACGAAAGCCATACTAAACTGTAAACTGTTGAGCTCCAAATACTTCACAAAATGGAAATTCAACATACTTTCCATTACTTTGGAAAGCGCAGAACAAATTGCAATTGGGCGGTAATTTTCAGGGTTGTTGGCCTCCCCCTTTTTAGGGATCGGCGTTACATTGGCAACCTTCCAACACTTTGGCAATTCACCAGCATGGTACAAAGTGCTAAACAGGCGTGCCAATGGACGTGCTAACGTCGAAAAGCACTGTTTCAAGACCAGTGCTGAGATACCATCCGGCCCAGGAGACTTTTTTATGTTGAGCTTCGCAAAAACCTTTTTAAACTGCACGTGCTACTTATATATATGCTTTTAAATAAGATATCGTATACATATGTATTTGTATAAATATTAGTTTTATTTCTTCAAAAAGTAAAATAATAATGAATAATATATCAATGATCAAAAAACTATGAAGTCAAAAAAAATTATGATTAGAAAAAATATGAAAACTTAAATATGTATTCAAAGTATAAATTCGCAGAGAACGGCGCGATCACACCGCAACCATAAATACACCGCATATGTACTCTATACTTTACACATCCGAGCACTTTAAACAACGCATAAAAAAATTTGCGGTGTTGATTTGACTCGCCGTTTATTTACAGAGATTTGATGCGATCATAATATGCTCGCTACTTTGCGGTGTTTGCGTACATAAAACCAATGAGCGCAAAAACCAGTAGCAACAAACATCGCAATCTGCATGAGCAAAACTTTTAGTATTTCGTCTTTTCATACTCTATTATTTTTTTATATTTGCTTTTGGAAGTTTTCTCTACAAACAATCAGTGATGCCAGATTTAAGATTAATCCTTACACAATAACAGATTCAAAATTACCCAAAAAACTACGACTAAAATTAGACCATGGAACTTCGGTTGCTGGTACCGTTTTTTGTGCTGTATTCTGGATACTTTTTAAAATGTTAGCATATGAAAATTGACTATTAGCCTATTGCTCAGCAATAGTTGTGTTAGATTTCAAAACGTTTGAATATTGTTTCTGACTGGTAGATATTTGAGGTAACTGTGGATAGCTTAAAAGTGTGACAGGCTAAGCAGGGACATTATTTTCTTTTTTGCTCGACGAACGTTTAAAAAACGAGTAAAAAGAGCAGCCTCTATAGTGTGTGTGATTACCGCCACAATTGCCTAATTTTTTCGCCTTGGGATCACCTTTGATTTTGGCACAGTTAGCGGTACTGTGTAACTCACCACATACAATGCAAACGGTAGGCAACTTTTTTTTTTTTTTTTTAATTAGGACCAGCACTCAGGGAATGACCCCTACGTATGCAAAGCATTGAGCCGGAACTAGGAAAATATGTTTTGGGAAGGAGGATAAAGGGAGTAGTGTTTGTGGTCATTCGATTTGAACTCTGACACACTGAAAGTGGCAGGAAAGACCTCTGCGGGGAGTTTATTCCACATACGAACAGTACGGCCAAAGTACGAATTCTCTCTGTAATGCGTGGTGCGGTTCACTGACATATCGACCACAAAGGGATGTGCTCCTGATGAAGAGCGTGTTATACGTGAAAAGTGGCGGATTTCAGGAACAAGTTCCCTGATTTCATTAGAGCACATTCCGTTTTAGTAGCGATAGAACAACGAAACACACACAACATTGCGTCGATGCTCCAATGAGTCAATAGAGTTGGCTACCCTACTCTCACCGATAAGCTTCTTCGCCCTATCCTGTACGCGGTCGAGTAACTTCAAAATAGATTTTGAAGCATCGGCCCATACATGAGAGTTGTATTCCATTTTCGGTCGGATAAAGGTGGTATAAATATTAAGGAGATCACATGGAGTGAAGTATGTCCCTCACCGTCTTAGAAATCCGAGGCACTTGAATGCTTCTTTTGAGACATGAAAAATGTGATCATTCCATCGAACATCACAATGAATTTTCATGCCAAGAACATCAAGAGCTTCTGGTTCCTCAATATCTATACCATCCATGTTAACAGATGGAGCAGCATGTCCGGTCATACGTCTATGTGTGAGCATAGCACATTGGGTCTTTCGTGCGTTAAAATTTACCCTATTAGCATGACCCCAATTTGAAATTAACAGGAGATCGCGATTTAGCGTATCATTCATATTTTGCCGCATTGCCCGGATCTCCGACGGTTGTGGCCTGTTGCTGAATGAATACGAATGAACTAAGCTACTGTCATCTGGAAAAGAGTAGATAGGGTTGGAAGTTTGACGTAGAAGGTCATTAAGAAATATAAGAAAAAGGGTAGGAGAAAGAACGGAGCCTTGCGGTACCCCTGAATTTAACTTGAACTCGTTTGATGAGACCCCATCTACAACAACTCGTATAGTGCGATCTCTGAGAAAGCTCGATACAAATCGAGTGAAGCCATCAGCGACACCAAAAGCAATCAGTTTTGACAGAAGTGCTCCATGCCACACTCTATCAAATGCCTTGGAAATATCTAGAGCCACCACTTTACTTTCGCCAAAGTGATGTATGCTATTACACCACTTCTCTGAAAGGAAAGCAAGTAGGTCCCCCGTAGAGCGGCCCCTACGAAAGCCATACTAAACTGTAAACTGTTGAGCTCCAAATACTTCACAAAATGGAAATTCAACATACTTTCCATTACTTTGGAAAGCGCAGAACAAATTGCAATTGGGCGGTAATTTTCAGGGTTGTTGGCCTCCCCCTTTTTAGGGATCGGCGTTACATTGGCAACCTTCCAACACTTTGGCAATTCACCAGCATGGTACAAAGTGCTAAACAGGCGTGCCAATGGACGTGCTAACGTCGAAAAGCACTGTTTCAAGACCAGTGCTGAGATACCATCCGGCCCAGGAGACTTTTTTATGTTGAGCTTCGCAAAAACCTTTTTAAACTGCACGTGCTACTTATATATATGCTTTTAAATAAGATATCGTATACATATGTATTTGTATAAATATTAGTTTTATTTCTTCAAAAAGTAAAATAATAATGAATAATATATCAATGATCAAAAAACTATGAAGTCAAAAAAAATTATGATTAGAAAAAATATGAAAACTTAAATATGTATTCAAAGTATAAATTAGCAGAGAACGGCGCGATCACACCGCAACCATAAATACACCGCATATGTACTCTATACTTTACACATCCGAGCACTTTAAACAACGCATAAAAAAATTTGCGGTGTTGATTTGACTCGCCGTTTATTTACAGAGATTTGATGCGATCATAATATGCTCGCTACTTTGCGGTGTTTGCGTACATAAAACCAATGAGCGCAAAAACCAGTAGCAACAAACATCGCAATCTGCATGAGCAAAACTTTTAGTATTTCGTCTTTTCATACTCTATTATTTTTTTATATTTGCTTTTGGAAGTTTTCTCTACAAACAATCAGTGATGCCAGATTTAAGATTAATCCTTACACAATAACAGATTCAAAATTACCCAAAAATTATATTTACGAATCAGTCTTTCACAAAACATTTCTTAAGGCGCTATCTGCTTATATTTGTATACAAGAATTCAATCCAAAAAATTTAATTTGTTCTTCAGCGTAGTTATTTTTCCTACTGAGATTGAAAAATGCAAGTGCGCAGCATTACTAAAAACCAAATTTCGATTCCGAAAAATAATCTGAAAGTGTTATGAGAGTTTAATAAAATAAACATTAAAAATAAGACGGGTTTTTATATAGCATTTCGTTACCTGAAACGATAAATGCCCTAACTATCAACTTTATTATTTTACAAGAGAAGCGAAAAACATGATAGAGGTATGCGGCATTTACACATAGATACATACATCTTATGTACATTCATATGAGTATATGCGTCGCTAATATTTTACATTTACTGCAATTTTTGCAGAACACAAAAGCTATATACAAATACATAGATGTTTTTTTCAAATTATTACAGCTTTTGTATAATTACACAGTGGCAACGCTGTATTTACTTCAGATAAAGCACACATCAATGAGTATGCTCGCATGTTCGTATACAAATATTGTTTTTGTTGTGTACGTTAAGTATGAGTACGACTGCCGAATGTGTAAAAAACGTAAGGCAGAGCAATCACCGCGAACGCATATGATTGTGTATGCTAGAAGCTCAAACGTAGCAATACTCAACTGTGTACGGATATGGCGAATACTTGAGCAAAAGCAATGCGGTGGCGATCACACCGCAACCGCATTTAAGACGAGTATACCTAAATCACGAAAACCTGTGATCGTGCAGTTCTCTGTAAATTAGTATATAATAAAACAGAATATTAAAATAATAAGAACGTTGGAATAATGATAAAGATACATATATAAGATAACATCGTAACTACTCCCCCATATAATATAATGACACTCCTGAGTCATTTAAGTAAATTTATACATTTATAGAACAACATATTTTTGTAACTCATTTTAAATTAAAAAAAAATTAAAATCTCTAAAACCATTCTTAAATCTTTTATCAATTGATATTATTTTTTTTTTAACTTGATAGCAATCAGAAGAAGCATATATTCTTCTAGCATGAGATGTTTACATATTTTCTTATATCAACATTACCATCAAACTTGGTTTGTCGTTTTATATTAGAGCTATGAACGTTTTGAAGTTCATTTATTCTAAATTTAGGTTGTTCTTTATGTCTCAAAGCCATGTAATTTTTTATATAGCCTATTTTCCTATTATCGATGTAATACTCCCTTGTTCGATTACTTTTCTCAATATATTTTTTTTTTATTATTAAGAATAGTATTATGAATTTTTAATTTATCACTAAAACCATATTCTACATTAAAAGGTTTATCTTTTATGACTGAGTGGTAGCTATTATTGTAAAATTCTATAGATTTACTAATCTTATCTTTTATATTCATCAATTTCTGTTCTATGTTTAATGCTCTTATTTTCTCAGTAAGGGTGTTATGTAATCTTTCAATATCTCCATTACCAGTATGGTTATTAGCTTTAACTAAATGTAATTCAATATCCTCATTTTTTAAGTAGTCTTTAATATTTATGCTCTTAAACTCATTATCTGTAATGAGCTTTTCAAAATTACCTTTTTGTGATTTATACAACCTAATTTTTTCAATTATAGTTTGATTAGTCCTATCTTCAAGGTAATAGGCGCTAGCAAATTTGGAAAATCTGTCGATAAATGTCAAAAAGTTTGATTTCGAATTGGTATATATATATCCATATGAACTATTTGCTTGATATCCGTTGGCGTTTCTGAAAGATGAAATTTTGGTTTTACAGGATGGCGATCAAACTTTGATCTATTGCAAGTATCGCAATTATTGATATATTTTTGGATTAAAAGTTTCAAATTTGGAAAGTAAATCTTTCTCTTTAGTCCCTCATAATTCTCATTAATTTTATGCCCTTTATAGTAGTAGGTAATTTTAATTGTGAAATGCATTTAACCTTGGCAGGATTAGTTTTGACTCCTTCAGGGGTCAAAATATGTTCCAAATAGAGAGTTTCTTTAGCAAAAAACTTACATTTATTTATTTGAATTTTTAAATTTCCCTGTCTTAATTTTGTTTTTTATTATTTATTTGTTCAATTATATCTAATTTCACAGATTCACTTTTGTTTCAAATTTATCGGTTTTTTCTTTTGCTTTTTGTAATTAATCGGCGATTTTATTAGTTTGTTAATAAAACTTAGGTTTTAATATATTTATTTTTGGTTCGGTAATAGACTGCGCCAGCTATGTATATGCTTTTAAATAAGATAACGTATAGATATGTATTTGTATAAATATTAGTTTTATTTCTTCAAAAAGTAAAATAATAATGAATAATATATCAATGATCAAAAAACTATGAAGTCAAAAAATATTATGATTAGAAAAAATATGAAAACTTAAATATGTATTCAAAGTATAAATTAGTATATAATAAAACAGAATATTAAAATAATAAGAACGTTGGAATAATGATAAAGATACATATATAAGATAACATCGTAACTCGCTCGAAAGAATATTTTTGGCATGGTTATAGATACTCCCTCGAGAACGGGTAGTGGTTGACTGCTTCCAGGCAAATGAGAATTTCTTGCAAACATTTCAGCCAGAAGGTTAACTTTATCAACCGCGTCAGTGAATACATGGTCGTCCTTTTAAAGAGGTAGAATTGAAGAACTAGCATTATCCTTGACTCTTTTAACGAATGACCAAAAGCTCTTGCTACCCCGTGGAGCATCAAGAACTTTAGTACGAAGGCGCTGCTCGTACAAAGCTTTTTCGCGCCTTAGTACTCTGGCACATGAAGATCTCACCTTTTTGCGCAGCGAATTAGTATCGGCGTTTTTATTATTACGCCAGATACTAAATGCATCCTCTCTGGATCTGATTGCATTTCTGCACGTCTGATTGAACCAAGACTTAACTTTCGGTTTAATCAAAATTTGCTTAGATGGAATGAAAGTTTTCATTCCTAGCAAAATGATATTTTCTACCATTTTCGCCATGGCATCGACGTTATTGTCAAGAAAGCATAGCTTCCAATTAAAATGCTGGAAAATTCGTTGAGCTCAGCCCAACGCGCCTTTTCGTACATATATTTTAAACGCCTCGTAGCTGATTGGGAGACGTTGCGAAGATTAGAGAACGAAAAGGTGGCGGAAATGGTACAATGATCCGAGTTACCAAGAGGTGCATTTACACTCACTTCATACTTTTCAGGGTGCGAAGTGAGAAAAAGGTCGAGAGTGTTGTTATTGTGCCCTTCAACACATGAAATATGTGTTGGCTCATTCACTAGTTGCGCAAGGTCATTATGCGCGGCGAAAAGCTCAACATATTGGCCTTCTGGGGTTGTGTGGCTCGAATGGTGAAGCCAAGTTGTGAACATTGAAATCACGACAATTTCACTATTCGGACAGCTCTCAAGGATCTTCGAAATTGAATCGGAAAGGGAATCGAAGTGGGATAAGGTTTTATCCCTTGCCGGGTTTGGACTTCTGTAAAGAAACCCGAAACGTAAATAGTGTGTCCTGATTTTGATTTTAACCCAAAGACAGCTAAATTCAGAATCAGACGTGCCTAATGGTTGCTGGCACTGGTACACAACTTCATTACGTATGTATATTGCAATACTCCTGTGTAGATTAAAAAGTGATAGGAGGTGGTAACCAGGTATATGAAAATCCTGTGGATCAGAGTCTTCAGATACCTGGGTCTCACATAAGGCGAAAACATCCGGCCGATGGAGTCAAATGTGAGCATACACAGAGAAAAAATTGGACCTTAGCCCCCTAATGTTACAGAAATCAATTCTGAATTGACCTACCATAACAGTATGTAAAATTCAAATCGGACGCTCATTTTGCTATGCTGATACCAATGGTATTAATTGCTGTCTTTAGAGTGTTCAGTGACCATCAGCACAAAAAATGGTTTATATTTATTATTTTTTTTTTTTTTGGAGAATATGGAACGGCTGACACTAACTTAGAGCCATAAAAGCCCTGGGCTGGTCATTTATTATAAATAATTTTTTGTTTATAATTAATTTTTATTTTGTGTCACGGGGTCCGCACTATTCACTGTGCCAACACTGGTGCCCGTTAATTATTGTTTTTGAGTTTTGTTGTTATTTCTTTTTCTTTGTTTTGAAGTTTTATTATTATATTAAGTATATGTAGTATTGGAATGTATGTAGTTTTTTTTTTTGTTTTTGTACAGAAATATGCAGTGTAAAATTTTTATATATTTATTTTTTATTTTTTTTTTGACGTATATATGTAAGTATGTGTGTATGTTATGGCGTTTTTTTTTGTATTTATTTATTATTTTAAATTTTCCGCTTGATTTAGTTTAGTATTTTCACATAAAAAAGAAGTAGAAAAAAAAATATGTTTGACGACAGAAAAGAAACTGGACGACACGCGGACAACATGTTTACACAGCAAAGGACAAAACACTCAACTTGCAATATTTTTTAGCATGTCCAAATTCTTTGCAGTTCAGGCATTGGACAGGTCCAGCTCTTTTAAGTGGCAGCTCAACGGTAACTCTTCGATGCAACAAGGACCTCAAATTATATCCACTATTCTCAAGACCGGACTTGATCTCTTCCTGATCCACGCTAGAATTGTTGGTATTGGAACTTTTATTGGAAGTTTATAATAAATTTTTGTAGTTTTAAGTTACCGTGAATTTAGTATATAAGAAGCGAATTTTTAGAAAATAAATTTAATTATTACTTAGCCTTAGAATCGACTTGTCTTTTTCTTTTCGAAGCATTCAACTGCTTTAGAAAAACTTAAATATAAACAGGCATTCATCGGCCTTGAATAATTTAGGCCAGTGGCGTTATTAAGCGCCGGCACATTTATAGGCAGGATAAAAATATACTACTCCATATATTCACGATACTATGCACTAGTAATGGATGCATTCAAGATCATCAATTCGGTTTTCGCAGACAACATAGCACTATTGAACAAACTCACAGACTAGTGAATGTTCTTAGAGACACTTTTGAAAAAAAGAAATATTGCTCTGCGCTCTTTATAGATGTTTCTCAAGCTTTCGATAAAGTATGGCAACAAAATGGAAAGTTTCGATGATTACTATGATACCAAGCCCGGCAAGGAAGGTTGAATCTTATTGGCGTATTAGTTTATTGCCCACCATTTCAAAACTATTTGAAAAGCTGTATATGAGCAAGCTGATGCCTATAGTGACTAGTAATAGATGCATTCCATATCATCAATTCGGTTTTCGCAGACAACATAGAACTATTGAACAAACTCATAGACTTGTGAATGTTGTTAGAGACACTTTTGAAAAAAAGAAATATTGCTCTGCGCTCTTTATAGATGGCACGATGGTCTTATACACAAATTAACGCAAAATCTACCCGAAAACATCGTCAGGCATTTAAAAACTATTTAAAGGAACGTAAATTTAGGAAATTTTTTAAGCCCTCCGCAGTCGATCGAAGCCGGAGTACCCCAAGGCAGCATCTTTGGTCCCTTGCTGTACTTAATATATGCCTCTGACTTACCGTTAAGAAGTAACATTCACACGTCAACATTTGCTGATGATACAGCTTTTCTAAGCGTTCATGAAAATCCAGTAGAAGCTTCCCGCAACTTGCAAGTCTATATATCCAAATTGGAAAAATGGCTAAAGCAATGGCGTATTAAAGTTAACGAGCAGAAATATGTACACGTCACTTTTACGTTGCGCAGGGAAACATGCCCGCCAATACAAATCAACACCGAAACTATACCGCAACACACTTCTTTAAAATATCTAGGCGTTCATATTAGGGATGCCAATCGTTACTAAATTTGTGAATCCCGGGATTTAGGATTTCAAAAATTGCAATCCCGGGATCCCGGGGATGTCTTGCTGTCTTTCAATCCAAATTAAAATTATAAATCACAAAACTAATTAAATATCCATATATTTCTATAACTCACATTCAAAATATTATTAATTAATTAATTTAAGTTTGTTTACACTGATCGTTTGTATTTTATCACTATAATATCTGCAAAATATCAGAATTTATCAAGTATGTAACTATGTGTGTACGTAAGTAAAAAAATTACCATTTGGCAAATTTACAGCATATATGTACGTATGTATATAAATTTAATATACAGAGTATAAAGCACACACTAAATTGTTTTATCACTTTATTTTCGAATTATATGCCGTAAATACTTAATATTATTACATTTTATTAAATTTAAGCGTGCTTTCATGTAGCATTTTGCGCTTAAAACTAAACTTGTTTTTGCTTTCCGTTTTGTTAACTTTCATAACAAACGACACTAATGTTGTCTCTTTTTCACGATGCCTCTTTATGACAAATAAAATATAATCCAAGTCCAATTTTTTTTTTCGTCGCATCTGGTTACCTGTGCTGAGGCCAGCAAGCAAGACCTTATTTAATAGTCGCAAGACTAGAGGTTGACTCGTAGTACGGAGTATTGTGTTTTACACTGCTCCGGTAGCGTTACCGTTGGCAATTATCATAAAGGGGATTTTCCAAAAAAAAGGTGCACAAAAGAGGGTTTTCTATGAAAAAAGGGGCATCTTCAAAAACAAGAAAACAAAGAAAATACATATGTATATACGTTTAACTTTTAAGAACAAAGGTCAACAAACATTTTTATTAAAAGTATTTTGATAAAATACATGTACATAAATTTAAAACAAAAATAAATATAAAATTCAAAAATTTATGTATTCATTTTATGAAAAAAAAATATAGCTACGAAAAATAAAATATAGTAGTTCATGGTAACAATAAAAACGTACTTAAGTTTTCTGAAGGATAAGACACATAAGAAGGATAGATATGTACATAAATTTATTTTCTTAGAGGAAAAGTATTTATTGTTTATAACAAATGAAACATACAATTTGGAAGAGAAAGACAATTGTGTAAATTATTAAATTAAAAGATATAAGCAAATTAAAATACATGTATAGTCATATAGTTTGCACTCAACACCTTGTAATGCCATCACTGATGACACTATGCAACCCTGGCAATAAATACTAAATTAAGCAACTATGTGCACATATTACGTAACGCTGTTTTCAAAGATTTTATACCCCCCCCCCCCTTCGTAACGCTTTTTGCTATTTTTTCAGTGCAAAATTTCCAATCCCCCTCCACCCTGGAGCGTTACGTTATATGTGCACAGCCCCTAAACTAACGAGGAAATAACATAAGATAATAAAGGAACTCTTTACTTAACCATGGACAAATAAAGTACTTTTCACACTTTATCGGTTCAAGTTATCACATGGCGACCGTGAAGGAAGAATTTGCGTCGGCAAATTAAATAAATTGAAAAAATTTAAATTAAAAATATGAATTAAAATTAATAATGAAGACAAAGGAAGAAAAATGGAAATGGAGAAAAAAAGTCTACATAATTAATAACAAGACAATACATAAAAAAAACTTTTAATTAAACCAAAAAAACACTAATCGAACAAACAAAAACACATGTGATGAGATATAAAAAAAAAATCAAACGAAAAAATGATTCAAACATACAAACAAGCAAAAACAATAAGAATACATTTTTTTACGACACGAGGCACACAAAGTGCACTTTAACAAGTGAAATATACATACATATGTATATAAAACTAAAATAAAAAGCTACATATGTATGTACATACATACATACACACATATGTATAAAACAAAAAAACAAAAAACAGAAAAACCATACAATAACTGAACATTATAAAAATCAAAAATAAACAGTTAAAAAATAAGAGAATACCTATAAAAGGAACAAATTAAAAAGTAGAGTCAAATCAAAAAATTCTGAAAAATATAAAAAAGTTACACATTTTGGTACGGACTGTACACATTCTACAACAAATTGAAAAGTATTAAGAAAAAAAAAACAGAAAAAAAACACAGTTACAAATATAGAACCTCAAGCTACAAAAATACAAAAAATCACAAGAGAATAAAGAACATTTTTTTTTGGAAAAAACTAATGGTGTTTTCTTTTCTACACACAAAATGGCACCTTACTGAAAGGTACATATATAAAATGTCTTGCCAACCTTGTAATAATGCAGCTTATTATTTCACTAGAACTGAACACAACTTACGAAAAAGTGAAACGCCCTGTTTTCAACAGCCGACAGCTAAGTTTTACAGGGCACTATCAACACTGTCGATTTTTATGAGGCAAAAAGTGCAATGCCTTCCACCCTTAGTGAGGGCAATTTTATTAGAATCAAACTCACTGCCCTTTTAGAGAGCAAAACATTTTTAAGAAACGAACTCCAAAGTAAATTTTCTGCATGGAGATGTAGCATTTTTTTGTAGAAAAGAAAACACCATAAGTGTACCGAAAACGTCTAAAAAAAAGAAACAAAATGAAGTTGAAACGATATAATATGAAATAGAAAAAAAATAAGAAAAAACAAAGAGAAACAAAATGAAAAACTATACATATACATACCAGAGAAATGCAACAATCATGATCGAGCCTACTTATTCCCTAACGTTGAATTTTAAGAACAACACAAACATGTATTATTCAATTTTATACTCGTTCGCTTTTTATGCATAAGCAGAAAATTCATCAACAAGTATAAATCATTTCGATAATTTGATGCGAATGTACATGATCTGATTGCATGATAAAATGAACATAAGTTATATGTAGAAACACAAACAACACCAACTCTATGTATTTTGTTGGTAGAATATTTAATTTCGGAAGTCAAAAGTATAAATACATATGTACATATGTATGTGTGCATGTTTCAAACTGTGACAAAA
This sequence comes from Lypha dubia, assembly GCA_947311025.1. NCBI lineage: Eukaryota > Metazoa > Arthropoda > Insecta > Diptera > Tachinidae > Lypha > Lypha dubia. The sequence goes on from OX371261.1 coordinate 83,720,317, forward strand.
ATATATGTAAATAAAAATTACTTATTCAAATAAAACTATAAACAATAAAAACATTTGCATATGAAATTTTTTATTTTTATATTATTATTATTAGGAATAAACGTAATTATTATTTGAACTTATATTGATTTACATATGAAAAGTAATATTATCAGGCTCAAGTTCAGTTTTATTGAAATTCAAAATTACTAACTGGTTAAATAGTTGATATTCTTCTCAATTAGTATCCACTTTACGAAAATTGCAAAGATGGACAATTGAACGCTGATGAGAGGTGTAGCGGCCTTGGAATCAGTACTGATACGTTCTGCTAAAAACTGATTGGATATAAATAATAATATTTTCCAATACAAAAAAACTCTTAGTAATTTTGAATTTCAATAATTCAATAAAACTGAACTTGAGCCTGATAATATTACTTTTTATATGAAATTTTTTGTGAAAACTTCTTTCCACGATTTTAGTTTGGTTTCATCTTTGGGAGCTTTTAAAAAAGGTTCATTTCCTCTTCTAATCTTAGGTACATACTTATGTATCACATCTATTTTGCACAAATACGAACTCATATTTACTTCGTATTCATTTTAAGAAATTTTACAATTTTCTTCTTAAATAAATTTTTTAATTTAAATATAATAAACAAATAAAAATTTGAAGCCTGAAATTAAAAACAAGTGGTTTGCAAAAATGTCAGCTGGGCTTCTAAGACTACCTTATGTTCATTGTATCATGCAATCAGATCATGTCCATTCGCATCAAATGGTCGAAAAGTTTTACACTAGTTGTTCTTTGTGTTTCTGCATATACATTATGTTCATTGTATCATGCAATCAGATCAGGTACATTCGAATCAAATGATCGAAATGATTTATACTTGTTGATGAATTTTCTGCTTGTGCATAAAAAGCGAACGAGTATAAAAATTAATAATACATTATTGTATTGTTCTTAAAATTCAACGTTAGGGAATAATTAGGCTCGATCATGCTTGTTGCATAAAACAACAAGAGAATAAAACTGAATGTTTGAAACGAGCGGTTGGGTAAACAAGTGTTTTTTGCTTTTGTACGAAAACGATTAGATCATAAAAATCAATGTGCATGATCAAGTATACTCGAAAATTAAGCACTCGTTGCCGATATCTGATACATACAATAAAAAGAAAATTAAATGAAAACGAAACATCATCATTTCCATCGTAACCAATAGTACCTATTAAAATAAAACAAAATATATGATATAAGTATATGTATAATTATTTTTTTTAAGCGGTCTTGTGGCTTGTTTACTGGATGAATGCTTAACTGCCGCGGATAGGTTTCGAATACGATTACCTTCCCCGTGTAAAGACAATACTCCAAGCTTGCAAACTCGTGCACATTATATTGATATTTTTGGAAATGTATAAATATGTACAATATATATAAAATAATCTAAAAACAACTGGTTGGTTGGTTGGTTTACGTGGCTGCCTGCTACGCGCAAGCATTCAAGTAGAATCAATGAGATTCCGTTTTGACAGACCACTCCACTCGTCAGTGTCAACCTGATTTAGGTCCGAATCCAGGCCTCAAATTCGGAGTAAGATTCTAGATCCTTCCCGTCGAATTAAGGTATCTAATAAGGTCACCTAGACCTATCCCTGATACCTCCGAGAGATCGTCTATTATGCTGTTGCCTAGAAATTTGAGTCTCGAATGGTGTAAGGCCGGGCATTCGCAAAGAAAGTGGAAGACTGTTTCCTCTTTGCTTTGATCCCAGCAACTACGGCAGAACGCATTGTAGGAAAGGCTTAACGTTGTAGCAGGGCCACATTTTTTTAGCCACCTTGCACGTGCTCAACCTGCGCCACCTGTCTTCAGCTTTCTGCCTGAAATGGTTGAGAATGAGATTTTTAATACTGCCAAATGGCATGGCTACCGATTCAGCAATGGAGACGTTCATGGCAGATCCAGCCCTGGCCAGTTCATCCGCCTGTTCGTTGCCTTGGAAGTTGCTATGTGCGGGAACCCAGATGAGGGTGACGTCAGTCTGACTACCTAGTCTGGATAACGCGTCCTTGCACTGGCTAACTAAGGTAGAAAAAGTAGTGTGTGACCTTAGAGACAGAAGTGCCGCTTGGCTATCGACAAAGATGCCGACTCTTCCTTGGACACCCCTGTCAATCAAAACCCTACACGCCTCCCTTATGGCCAATATTTCCGCCTGAAATACACTAGCTTCATCAGGAAGTCGGAATGAGAATTTTATTCCAAGCTCACTCGAAAATACTCCAGAGCCCACACCGCAGATCATTCTTGATCCATCAGTATACGTCCTGAAGTTAAAGTCTTTTTCTATGTTTCCCCCCTTCCACTCCCGTCTGGATGGAATAAGAACTTTGAACGTACTGTCAAAGTCCAGATGAGCTACCATGTAATCGGTGGGTTTCCTCAGTGTCGGTGGTAGCTGATCTAGGATTTTGGCATGGCCATAGGTCCTTGATCTCCACCTCCCAGATGCCGCTAGTCTTGCCGCACTGCTTGAGGATGCCGCCAATACATGTAGGTCGATCGGAATCCATTTAAGCATGTTAGGGGTTAGGCCCCATTTGGAGCCAAACATCCTCCGACAGGAGGCAACTGTGGCCTTTTTGACCCTGTGTTGCACATTTTGTTTCCACGATAATTTTGTGTCCAGGATGACTCCTAGATATTTTGCATTGTCCGATAGAGACAGTTCCAGATTATGTAGCCGAGGGAGTCTAAAGCTCTGGACTTTGGTCTTAGTAGTAAAAAGTACCAGCTCCGTCTTGCTAGGGTTCACACTTAGACCACAACCTGTAGCCCATTTTCTAAGTGTACCCAAGGCACTGGACATGATATCGCTTATCACGTCCGTGAACATCCCTGATACCATTATTACTACATCGTCCGCATAAGCCACAGCTTTCACTCCCGCAGTGTGCAGTCTGAGAAGAATTGTGTTAACAACGAGAAGCCATAGCAGTGGGGAGATCACCCCGCCCTGTGGTGTTCCTCTGCATGCCCATTTTGACTTCTCGCTACAACATAAACTTTTTAATTACAACATATGTTATTGTTTAAAGAACAACTGTGGAAAAAGTGCTTTAAAGACACCACACAAACATACATACAAATATTAAAAAAATTTAAAACAACAAGAAAATAATAAAAATAAAAGAAGACGAAATTCAACGACAACCAACAGCAAGTCATAACAAAATTCTTTATTCGTTATGTACGCAAAACAAATTATTAATGAAGAAGTCATAACAAACAACGAAATTAGAAAGACTTGGAAAAAATGAAAATTTAAAAACATCACAAGACCAACAGAAGAAAAGAGGAAAAAAAAATAAACCAAACAACAACGAAAGTACGAAATGAAATCAAAATAGAAGAAAACTCAACAAAATTTATACAACAAACCAAGTAAGCAACAGACACAACAATAACAATAACAACCAACTATTCGAATTCATCGAAGAAACTAAAAACAGAGAAGACAACGATAACAAAAGTACATCGCAGTAACAACCCTGTAGTTTTTTCGTGACAATTTACCACAAAAGTGGCAGTACTATACAATGTGGACTGGTTATAAAACTATCCACATTGATCCTATACTCTGAAGACTGGTTATAAAACTATCCACATTGATCCTATACTCGAAAGACTGGTTATAAAACTATCCACATTGATCCTATACTCGGAAGACTGGTTCTAAAACAGTGGAAAATTTTACTGTCACTTTGTGCAGGCACTTAGCTGTCTTTTTGTGTTGCAGATGGTGGATAGTAAAAGATGTATGTCATTAAGCACACATAGCTTAAGTAGTACAATGTGCACACATAGCTTGAGTAGTACAATGTACAAGTACCAGTGAGTGTAGCTGAGTGGGTTGAGATGTTGATTAGCAGTCGGAAGGTTGCTAGTTCAATTCTCAATACAGTCAAAATACATTTACAAAAATAGTGCAATGTTACGCATCCTTACTAAGTTACAAGTGGGCTGTAGGAACATTATTGTACTGCAGTGGGAATAACCAGGGTGAAGATGACTAGGATGAAGATAAATAAAATAAATTTTAATAATTTTATTCGGGCTCAAGGTCATACCATTTGTTTAAATAAAACTCTTTTTTGTTTTATTAAACTATGTAATTTTAATTATTTATTTATTGTTTCAATATTTCGAACACCTTCGGTGTCCTTCCTCAGGAAAAAACTATTATAAAAAATAAAAATAAACAAAAATATAAAGACATTATTAGAAAATAATGTTTACAATGATAAACAAAAATAAAGAACAAAAAACTTTATGTATGTCTTACATTGAATTAGGTTTGAGATTATCTAAAAGCTTTTTTGTTTATATTTTGCTAATATGTGTTTATATGCATGCGCGCAATTTTCTGTGTCTGTTTTGTAGTTCATTCGTATGTTCGCGGGAGTATTAATTATATGTAACATCTCAATTGTGTACCTTTTTTTGTAATTGGTTTCTTGTTGTAATATTGCTGTATTATTAATATTTGGAGAGTGCCCACTAGTTGCACAGTGGGTTGCTAACGCTGTTTTTTGATCTGTTATACCCAGGGCTGGGCAGTATTTGAAAAACATGTATTTGAAATACGTATTTAAAATACAAATACGTATTTTGTATTTGTATTTTAAATACATAACCTGAAAGTATTTTGTATTTTGTATTTTAAATACATGTCCTGCAAGTATTTTGTATTTTAAATACATACAATAAATAGAAGTAGTTTGTATTTTGTATTTTAAATACATACAAAAAATGGCAGTATTTTGTATTTTAAAAACATAGTTAACAAAATATATTTTGTCAGTTTAATGCCGTGCTTCACTATCTTACACAATCGTACGATTCATTCACAGGAAAATCTTGCAAAAATCTGACCGACTTTAAAAAATCGTTTCAAAGTGGTGTTGTAGGTGCCACACTATCATAGAAATCTGATGCCAAAACATCTGGTTGACAATAAATACTCCTCTGATCGCATGAAAACTATCATTTTATAAAAATTTTCATAAAATTTTACAAATCGCACGACTTGCCAAAAAATCTGTCACACAGTTGCATTTTTAGTCCACACTACTACACATTTTTAGCACACATGTCATATTTTGCAAATCGCGCGACTGTGTGTGATGGTTGTTTGCATTTTGATCTATTTTTAATAAGGGTAATCACGATGGTGATTGTGCAAATACGCATTTTGCAAATTTGCTGTGCATATTAGTGTACTTCGTGAGCGTACTTTTAAATTTATTGCATTTTTGTGAAGAGCATGTAATTTTGTTCACAAAAATGTGGCAGCCCATCAACAATTCTGGCAACACTGACCTCAGATGTCAAGTTACAAATGCATAAATTTATTATTTACTAATAAATTAAAAAAAGAAGACTAAAACTTTTTAAATTAAATTAAAATTAGTTACAAAATTAAATTTTCTTTTTCTAAACATAAAAATATGATAGTCTATATGTCACAAGTTACTGTTTATTTTCGTTTGTAATTGATAAAATATGCACTACTATCTTTGCTCATGGTTTTTTTAGTCCAAACGAAGCAAAATTAAGCAAATTGCAAATACATACATTTTGTTGTTATGTTGTGCAAATGTGTGTATATTTGCACACATTTGCATCGTTTGCACACTTTGCACTACCCATCGTGATTATCCTTAATGTATCATGCGTCAAACCAATAACCAAAAACTAGAATCGCTAAAAAACGTAACTATACAAATTCTTAGAGTTGGCATCAACGCAATTCAGCTGTCAACTCTAAAGCATTTTTAACAATGCGATTTTATTTTGCAGGTAGTACTGTTACGACAACAAGTTTAACAATAAAAAAAATGGCATGGTTCTTTTTGCATTGGGAGTCAACATAAGGGCGAACAATTTTCAACGTATGTACGTGCCTCTCACTAGCAAGAATTGTGTGAGCCTGTGTTAGTAACACCACCTGTAAAGTGAATACATCTTCAGCGTTGGGCAGTATTTGAAATACATGTATTTGAAATACGTATTTGAAATACAAATACGTATTTTGTATTTTGTATTTTAAATACATACATGATGTGTAAGTATTTTGTATTTTGTATTTTAAATACATAACCTGAAAGTATTTTGTATTTTGTATTTTAAATACATGATCAGCAAGTATTTTGTATTTTGTATTTTAAATACCGCAAACCATGTATTTTGCCCAACTCTGGTTATACCTTTACGTGTTTTATAGTCAGATCTATGTGCTGATAATCTAGTTCGTAGTTTAGACTTTGTCGTTCCTACATATATTTTGTTACATGTATTCACCCCGTCGCCGTTACAAGGTATTTGGTATATTACATTGGATTTATCTAATATATCCACCTTTGTTTTTATTTTTGAAAATAATGAGTTTAATGTTTTGTCAGTTTTTAGTGCAATATTAACATTTTGTTTGTCGAATATATCTGAATAAGTAATTCTTTCAGAAAACCCAGGAACATGAGTCATTGATTTGAAAATTTTTTGGCGTTTTTCCACTGGTTCTTGGTTAAGATTTTTAATTGCGTTTTTTACGATATCGTTTGTCATGGTGAACGAAAAACTATTTTTCTGTAGTGTTTTCTTTATCTTTTTAATATTTTCTTTATGGTACATGGTATCGCTAATCTGCAGTACTCTTTTAGCAAAGTTTTGTGCTGTATTAATTTTTACGTGCTTAGGATGATTAGAAAAGAAGTTTATGATGCGTCCAGAAGCACTTGGTTTTTGGTACCAATCAATAGTGATTATGTTATTATTTCGAATTATTAGCGCATCTAAATATGGTAATCTTCCGTCCTGTTCCAACTCCATCGTAAATTGTACATGTTTATGGAAACTATTTAAGGTCGTGAGTATGCTTTCCACATTGTTCCTCTTAGTTATGCAAAATAAATCATCTACATACATATTTAGTTATAAACCTTGGTTTACAATCTAACTTCATTATTACAGAATCCAGCAATTCTTCCATTACAATGTCTGCTATTACTGGTGAAGCTGGCGAACCCATTGGCATACCTTTTAATTGTTCAAATACTTTGTCGTTATATTTAAAATATCTATTATGTTTAATGCAGAAATTTACAATGTCAATGAAGAGATCTTTTGGTATCTTAGTGTGGGTTGAGATTTCTTCCCATCTGTTCTTTATTATTTCAATTGCAAGATTAATTGGGATGCTGGGAAATAAGGATACAACATCAAAAGAAACTAAGACTTCATCTTCACATAATTTGATAGTTTTTACCTTCTTTTTAAACTCAATCGCATCTTTAACATTGTATTTAGAGTTATTTGTTATCATTTTTAATATATCAACTATATATCTGCAAAGGCCATACGATGGAGAATTTATTGATGAACAAATAGGTCTTAATGGCATGTTATCTTTATGTACTTTAGGAAGTCCATATATCCTCGGCGCAACAGCTACATTAGTACTTAATTTGTATTTATCCTTTATATCAATTATATTTAATATAAATAATTTTTCAACCAATTTGTTGTTCTGTGTTTGTAGTTTTGTTGTTGGATCTACCTTAAGACGTTTATAAGTACACATGTCTTGCACAATACTTCTCATCTTATCTTCGTACTCAGCTTTATCCATTGCAACCGTAGTGTTACCTTTGTCTGCTTTCACAATTAAAACATTTTTATTTTTGTTCAAAAATTTTCTTGCTTCGCCCACTGTGTTAATCAGATTTTTTTCTCTGGCTGTTAATGATCTTTTATTAAGATAGTTGTCCATTGTCATTACGAGTTTTGTTCTTGCAATCTCCTGTTTCTCTTTTTCTTTATTTGTTTGGATGATATCTTCTCCGTCGGCAATACATTTGAACATTGGAAAATGTTGTTTCTCTATTGGCAGTGCAAATTTTGGACCTAAAGATAGCAATTTTTGACAATCCATCGGAATTTCTATATTTGTTTTGTTTATAAACCACTCTTTATTGTATTTAATGTATGGTTTTTTATCTTGCATATTTTTCAATGCACGAAATTTGTTTATATGTTTCTGTTTATTCTTCTTCATTGTACTTTGTGGGCGAAGCAAGAAAATTTTTGAACAAAAATAAAAATGTTTTAATTGTGAAAGCAGACAAAGGTAACACTACGGTTGCAATGGATAAAGCTGAGTACGAAGATAAGATGAGAAGTATTGTACAAGACATGTGTACTTATAAACGTCTTAAGGTAGATCCAACAACAAAACTACAAACACAGAACAACAAATTGGTTGAAAAATTATTTATATTAAATATAATTGATATAAAGGATAAATACAAATTAAGTACTAATGTAGCTGTTGCGCCGAGGATATATGGACTTCCTAAAGTACATAAAGATAACATGCCATTAAGACCTATTTGTTCATCAATAAATTCTCCATCGTATGGCCTTTGCAGATATATAGTTGATATATTAAAAATGATAACAAATAACTCTAAATACAATGTTAAAGATGCGATTGAGTTTAAAAAGAAGGTAAAAACTATCAAATTATGTGAAGATGAAGTCTTAGTTTCTTTTGATGTTGTATCCTTATTTCCCAGCATCCCAATTAATCTTGCAATTGAAATAATAAAGAACAGATGGGAAGAAATCTCAACCCACACTAAGATACCAAAAGATCTCTTCATTGACATTGTAAATTTCTTCATTAAACATAATAGATATTTTAAATATAACGACAAAGTATTTGAACAATTAAAAGGTATGCCAATGGGTTCGCCAGCTTCACCAGTAATAGCAGACATTGTAATGGAAGAATTGCTGGATTCTGTAATAATGAAGTTAGATTGTAAACCAAGGTTTATAACTAAATATGTATGTAGATGATTTATTTTGCATAACTAAGAGGAACAATGTGGAAAGCATACTCACGACCTTAAATAGTTTCCATAAACATGTACAATTTACGATGGAGTTGGAACAGGACGGAAGATTACCATATTTAGATGCGCTAATAATTCGAAATAATAACATAATCACTATTGATTGGTACCAAAAACCAACTGCTTCTGGACGCATCATAAACTTCTTTTCTAATCATCCTAAGCACGTAAAAATTAATACAGCACAAAACTTTGCTAAAAGAGTACTGCAGATTAGCGATACCATGTACCATAAAGAAAATATTAAAAAGATAAAGAAAACACTACAGAAAAATAGTTTTTCGTTCACCATGACAAACGATATCGTAAAAAACGCAATTAAAAATCTTAACCAAGAACCAGTGGAAAAACGCCAAAAAATTTTCAAATCAATGACTCATGTTCCTGGGTTTTCTGAAAGAATTACTTATTCAGATATATTCGACAAACAAAATGTTAATATTGCACTAAAAACTGACAAAACATTAAACTCATTATTTTCAAAAATAAAAACAAAGGTGGATATATTAGATAAATCCAATGTAATATACCAAATACCTTGTAACGGCGACGGGGTGAATACATGTAACAAAATATATGTAGGAACGACAAAGTCTAAACTACGAACTAGATTATCAGCACATAGATCTGACTATAAAACACGTAAAGGTATAACAGATCAAAAAACAGCGTTAGCAACCCACTGTGCAACTAGTGGGCACTCTCCAAATATTAATAATACAGCAATATTACAACAAGAAACCAATTACAAAAAAAGGTACACAATTGAGATGTTACATATAATTAATACTCCCGCGAACATACGAATGAACTACAAAACAGACACAGAAAATTGCGCGCATGCATATAAACACATATTAGCAAAATATAAACAAAAAAGCTTTTAGTTAATCTCAAACCTAATTCAATGTAAGACATACATAAAGTTTTTTGTTCTTTATTTTTGTTTATCATTGTAAACATTATTTTCTAATAATGTCTTTATATTTTTGTTTATTTTTATTTTTTATAATAGTTTTTTCCTGAGGAAGGACACCGAAGGTGTTCGAAATATTGAAACAATAAATAAATAATTAAAATTACATAGTTTAATAAAACAAAAAAGAGTTTTATTTAAACAAATGGTATGACCTTGAGCCCGAATAAAATTATTAAAATTTACAAATTATAAGGTCGAATATTAAAAAATCAACAGATAAATAAAATATTAAGAATAATAATAAAAAATAGCTGAAAGCAAAATTTAATTATTATATTAATTAATTATTATTATTTTTTTAATTAATAATTGAATTTGTTATGTTTTTTTTGGACGAAATAATTTTTTTTTTTTTAAGTTAAATAAATTATAAAATGACTTTTATTTCATAAAAAATAGGGAATGATTTGCGGTTTTAAGGGAGTGGTTTGGCTGGTATAAGGAGACACTTAAGGGTAAGCCAAGAAGAACCGGCTTATGAACTGTCTTTTTGTGGCCTCTTGGTGACAATTAACCCCATCGTAGGACATCCCCTTGTTAAAGTGGCCAGTCATATGGCTAGCATTCGGACTGGTTGTGTCATAAAGTGGCTAGTATTATAACCAGCTCGGAGACAGCCTCTTGAACTACAGGGAACAGAAAAAAAACAAGAGAGATGACAGCAAGAGGTCTAACCAACAACAAAAATAAACATAAAAATACAAAATTTAATGCATTCATACTACTTATTTCTATTTATAAATTTTTCTTGAACACATCCCTGTAGTTTTTTCGTGACAATTTACCCCAAAAGTGGCAGTACTATACAATGTGGACTGGTTATAAAACTATCCACATTGATCCTATACTCGAAAGACTGGTTATAAAACTATCCACATTGATCCTATACTCGGAAGACTGGTTCTAAAACTGTGGAAAATTTTACTGTCACTTTGTGCAGGCACTTAGTGGCCAGTCATATGGCTAGCATTCGGACTGCTTGTGTCATAAAGGGGCTAGTATTATAACCAGCTCGGAGACAGCTACATGAACTACAGGGATGTTCTCAAACACAAGTAAATACATACATACATACATACTCCAACACAAACAAAAATACACAAAAACAAACACACTTACCTCAATACAAAGAAATAAAGACAAAATACAAAAAAAAACCGAAACAACTCAAAATTGTTTTTATATGCACATGTACATACATAAATACATAACACAAAAGAACCTTAACGCTTACAACACCCAATAGGACTTTAAAGACCTTTTTACTCAAAATTCTTTTAATATTTCAAAAATATACATACTTGCAATTAATATTAAAATAAAAATATAAGGAAGTATATTAAATTAAAAAAAAAATAAGATATTTTTCGGTTCTTTTACTTTTTGGAAAAATAAAACTATTTCATCAAATTTCTAAAAAAAAATCCGCCGATCTCTAATATTCCAAAGTTTAAAGTATATAATAAATTTTCCAACAATTTTAACAAAAATATTAAAAAAATCAGAACACAAAAAATAAATGTGGATTCAAAAATAAAAAAATAATATAAGATATTGCGCATAAAAATGTATCATAAATTTTAAAGAAACTCCTATCAGTGAATTTCAATTTGTTAACGAAACTTATAGTTTAGACTATTTGCTTTCGGGGCTACAGCCAACAAATGTGAAATTTACAGGGCAGAATGGCCAAAAGATAATAATTTTTTAAACATTACTCAATTCGAGATTCGAAAGATTACGGAAATTTTTATATAAAACATTGGAAAATTATATTGATGGAACCAATAGTAAAACCAAAATCACAACAAATGTTTAATAAAACATGACCTTTTTTTTATCATAAAAAAAATAAAACAAAATTCGTAATAAAGGTAAAAACTATTTAAAATTTTTTTAAGTTTATTTATTCGACCTTTTTATTACTAGGTAAAAACTATTTTTATATTATTATTATTGCGAACAAACGTAATTATTATTCGAACTTACATTGATGTACATATGAAAAATAATATTATCAGGCTCAAGTTCAGTTTTATTGAATTAATGAAAATTCAAAATTACTAAGAGTTTTTTTATGTTGAAAAATATTATTATTTATATCCAATCAGTTTTTAGCAGAACGTATCAGAACTGATTTCAAGGCCGCTACACCCCTCATCAGCGTTCAATTGTCCATCTTTACAATTTTCGTAAAGTGGATACTAATTGGGAAGAATATCAATTATTTAAACAGTTTTCAACGGAAATAGAATACGAGAATTCATTTTTAATTCATTTTTTATTCTACATATTGAAACAGTTCTGGTTAGTACGAAATTCCCTCATCACTGTTTGGAATTTACTAATAATCAACACAAACTCATAGTCCGTAATCATCAAAGTATTCTACTTTGTAATTTAACGTTTTTGTTGTTTTTACTCTATATTAGGGAAAATCACATATTACTGTTACCCTTGTTATTAAGGTATTTATAGCTCGTGCCCAAGCGGAATTAATATTTTTATATTATTATTATTACGAACAAACGTAATTATTATTCGAACTTACATTGATGTACATATGTATGAAAAGTAATATTATCAGGCTTAAGTTCATGTGTACAAAGGTAAAAACTTTTATTTTAACCAAAATGTACGAAAAAACAATTATAAATACAGAAATTGAAAACAATCACATGCATTTACAATTTTTTTTTCTTATTTTGCATATATGTATTTAAAACATTATAATAACCTTTATCATAAAACTTTATTATAATAACTTGTAACAATAACATGTTATAAAAAAAAAAACAATTTAATGTAAATTTAGGAATCTGTTTATTTAAACAAAATATATTAAAAAACATATATAAATAATTATATACTTATAATTACTTATATACAAATATAAATCAACTTATTTTACATCAAAATCAATTTACTTACCTATAAACATAAAATTACTTAAATTATATTAAAACAAAACATTGTACAAACATTTACTTATTAAATTAAACCAATTATCCTTTTAAAAAATTTTTTTTAATTAAACAAATACCCACTTTACATTACAAAAAAAAATGAAATATTAAATATAAATTAATATGTATAAGATAAATTATATTACATGTATATAAATCATAAAAACAAAAAAAAATTACATTTCTTATCAAACATGTTTCTATATACATATAAGAAATTTTTTTTTAAATTTGTGTAAAATTAAATTAAAACAAAATTTTGGTTGTACCATGGTACTATAATATACAGGTAGTCTCGCAACGCCAGCTGACTTTTTTTTGTAGCTAGGTGTTTCAAAAGTTGTTTATGAAGAAGATAATAATAAAAAAAATAATATTGAAAAAATTTAGTCTGTGAAAAATTTGTAAAAAATTAATTCAAAGTCAAAAAGTTAAAAATATAAAAAAAAATTGAACTAAAATAAAAAAAATTGTGATTTATTAACCCATTAATGCCTGACCATAGATCCGCTCGCACGATTTTTAAACATGTTCGTGGTAACGTATAGAAGTTGTGCGGATAGAAAAAATCAATTTTAGCTCCTTGCGTACCCGAGATAGGACATGGGTATTTAAATACCTAACAGGCTTTAGTGTGATATTTTTTTTAATATTTTTAACAAATTATTTTAGTTGAAATAATCAGCGTTTGAACGGCTACTCTAAAAGTAAAAAAGCCGTAGCGACGAAAAAAAAGCCTACTTTTTAAAGTACAAATTTGTTAAAAAATAATATCAAATATACATCTACTTCTACTGCTACATTCACATTTAAACAGCAAACCATTGCATACGCCTACAGCTCCAACTTTTTCAAGTAGAAGTAGCGGTAGACGCTGTATTATTCCGAAGAATTTATATTTTTTAGCTACAGTTACATTTCAAAAAATAAAGCGGCAACTAGAAGTAGCCTCTTTGCTACTTCAACTAAGGTATTGGTAGGGGTAGAAAACAGCAAAAATAATCTAGTTAATTTTTTGCTTTAATTTGAAAAGTAGCCAAAAACGAAAACATTATTTCTCGCTACTTTGTGGCTACTTTATATGAATACTTTATCAATAAAACATTTTTTATTCATTCTTGTTTTTGAATCAGTAAATAAAAGTTGAGTTTTATTTCGGCCAATAGGTTATGGGCCCAGACTACATATCTGAATTAAATTAGACAATTGATATAAACGCAGAAAGAAGAAATATCAACATGGAATCTGAAGGCAAGATTGAAAAACTAAACGACGCAAGTCAATGGTCAACATGGAAGTTTCATGTTAAAATAACAATGATTGCTGCAGATGTTTACGAATTGACGACTGCGGACGAAGAATGTCCATTAACTGATGAAGCTAAAATTCGTGCGTGGCGGAAAAGGGATGCTAAAGCTCAGCAGATTATAGGAATTTCGGTTGGTAGTAAGCAGATTATTCATATTACAAATTGTGAATCAGCTATGGCTATGTGGACAAAGCTACATTATGTTTTCGAAAGGAAAAACGAATCCAGTTTACTAATGCTGCATCAACAATTTTTTAATTTTGCGAAAGATTCTGATGAGAACATGATCACATGTATTGCAAGACTTGAAGAAATAGTTCAACGTTTAAGAGATCTTAAGGAGACTATGTCAGATGATATGATTATTACAAAATTAATATTATCATTGCCATCTGAGTATGCAGCATTTAGTAGTGCGTGGGAGTCAGCAAGTAAAGCAGAACGCACTTTCGATAATCTTAGGGCAAGATTGGTAACTGAAGAAGAGCGTTTAATTTCTCGTGGACAAATTGAACCAATGGAAGCTTTGACTGCATCTAAGGGGATAAGAAGAAGTACCATTAATAAAAATATGACGTGATACTTTCCGTAATGCAGGTAATGTAAATAATTGCAACCGGCCAGCAGTAGGCCGATGTTTTATATGTGGTGATGATGGGCACTGGAAACGAAATTGCCCTGAACGTAGTTTAACCAAAAATTTTACTGCGTTGAACTCCGATGCTTTCGATTTTTTTAATCACAAAGGATAGTTGGTTATTAGATTCTGGTGCAAGCCATCATATGACAGCTAATCGTGACTGGTTTCATACCTATCGTTCAGAGGTAAGGAGTGTTAAAATTGCAAAAGGCACTATTATAGCGCATGGAATAGGAACTATTCATACACAAATATTTGATTGTATTAAATGGACCAATGGTATTTTAAGAGATGTACTTTTTGTTCCTCAAATTGAGACTAATTTATTTTCACAAAATCATGCGTTGGATCAAAATTTAACTGTTGAAGGTAACAGCAAAGAGACAAAATTTAGACGAAAGTCTGATAAAAAGGTTGTTGTTGTTGGTCAACGTCATGGAAACTTAACTGTCATTTGTATAAAGGTATTAACGAGCAAGACGTTTTTTGCATCAAACAAGATTTCTTCAATACAACTGTGGCACGAGAAACTAGCTCATCAAAATATTGAACAAGTCCGGAAATTTTTAAAAGATAATAATATAAATTATGTAGATGATTATTTTGAATGCGAAGCTTGCTTGCAAGGAAAGCAACATAGACGTTCATTCAAAAATCGTGAAACTGTATCAACACAATGTGGTCAAATTTTATATGCTGATGTTTGTGGACCGATAAAAGTTGAATCTATTGGTGGATCCAGGTATTTCCTAGTTATTAAAGATGATTTTTCTCATTATCGTTTTGTATTTTTCTTGAAATATAAATCTGAGGTATATGAAAAAGTATATAATTTTTTGAAAATGGCACAAAACTTATATGGTCACAATATACAAGTTTTTTGTT
This sequence comes from Lypha dubia, assembly GCA_947311025.1. Lineage (NCBI taxonomy): Eukaryota > Metazoa > Arthropoda > Insecta > Diptera > Tachinidae > Lypha > Lypha dubia. The sequence continues at coordinate 83,736,064 of OX371261.1, forward strand.
CTGATAATGGAACAGAATTTGTTAATAAAAAGATTAAGAATCTGTTTGAAAAAGAAGGTATACGTCATCAAAGGACAGTTCCCTATACTCCTCAGCAAAATGGCAGTGCAGAAAGGGAAATGAGAACTATAATGGAAGCAGCTAGAACGATGATTTATGCAAGAAATATGGAATTGAAATTCTGGGTCGAAGCAGTTAATACCGCTGTATATGTAATTAATCGATCAGGAAAAAGCACTATAAACAACAAAACTCCCTACAATCTTTGGATGGGCAAAAACGCAAAAATAGATTATTTTCAACCTTTTGGTAGTGAAGTTTATTGCCACACACCAAAAGAAAAACGAACCAAACTGGATGCAAAATCGCAAAAATGTATATTCGTCGGCTATGATCAAAATGTAAAAGGCTTTCGTGTGTGGAATCCAAGTAAGAATAAAATTGAATACTCTAGAGATGTTAAATTTCTACACGTAGATTCATCTGCTCATAACAGTAATCAGAGTAAATTTTCTGTGAAAGAAAATATAGTTCTTCGTTTGGGTAAAGAACATAATGACAATGATGAGGAAGATTTAATTAATCATTGTGAACATCAAGGTTTTGAAAATGAAGTTTATGAAGACGCTTGTGAAAATTTACTTGATAATGCTGCTACAAATGAACAATTTTTGTCTTTAGAATTAGTCGGAAATTCTACGAATAATAATTGTGGATCATCACAAAATTTGATTGAGAAAGAATCGGTTCGAAACATAGAACGATTAAAGAAAGTGCCAAGAGAACTTTACTATTTAAACGAGAATAATATACTTGAAAGTCTACTGCGGGACAAGTCAAAACGTTTTGCTGATAAATCTGATGCTAGTGGTAGAAGAACCAGAAAACTATAGTCAAGCAATGAAATCTTGTAACAAAGCTAATTGGTACCGTGCAATGACTGATGAACTTAAATCATTAGAACAAAATAACACCTGGACGTTAGAAGATGCTCCATCAGGTAAAAAGGTAATAGATAATAAATGGGTATTTAAGATTAAGTATCGGCTTGATGGTAGCATAGAGAGATTTAAAGCCAGATTAGTTGCACGTGGCTTCACACAAGAATACGGAATTGACTACGAGGAAGTATTTAGTCCTGTTGTAAAATTTACGTCAATTCGTGCAATTCTATCGTTAGTAGCTATAAAGAAAATGGCTATGAAACAATTTGATATTAAAACAGCTTTTCTCCACGGCGATTTAGATAAAGATGTCTATATGTGTCAACCTGATGGGTTTAATGATGGAAGTGGTAAAATCTGCAAATTACTGAAAAGTTTGTACGGTCTCAAGCAATCGTCGCGATGCTGGAATATAAAATTTTGTACCTTTATTAAAAAATACAAACTTGAACCCCTAGAGTCCGACACATGTGTGTTTGTAAACGTAGGCAAAACCCTAATTTTGGCTTTGTACGTAGATGATGGTCTAATAGCGGCAACATCAAATGAACAAATTGATTCTGTAATTAATTATTTACGATCTAATTTCGAGATAAAGTTCTGCAATGCTGAATGCTTTCTTGGTTTGGAGATATGCTGTTATTCTGATGGTTCTATTAGTCTTAGTCAAACTAATTATACTAAAAAAATTCTAAAAAGATTTGACATGGAACAGTGCAACGGAATTTCAACACCAATGGATGTAAGCCAGGAATACGAAAAATTTACCGATTCAAAAAAATCCAAATTTCCATTTCGTGAAGCAGTTGGAAGTTTTCTTTACCTATCAATTGCAACTAGACCTGATATAAGTTTTGCAGTGGTAGTTGTAAGCCGGTTTATGAAGAATCCTAATGAGGCACACGTGAACAGTGTTAAACGAATTTTTAAGTATTTAAAATCAACTACGAATTATGGCATTCATTTCAACAGAAGTGATCAATTAAAATTAGTTGGATATAGTGATGCAGACTACGCAGGTGATAAAGAAACTAGGCGATCAAAATCTGGTTATATATTCATGTTTGGAGAAAACGTTGTAAGCTGGGATTCAGAAAGACAAAAATCTGTCGCTTTATCAACCACTGAATCCGAATATATTGCAGCAAATGTGGCTATTAAAGAATTAGTTTGGTTGCAACGTTTATTTAAAGAATTAACAAATATGAAAATTTCCACAGAATTTAATATGGATAATCAGAGTGCAATACGATTAATTAAAAATCCTGAATTTCACAAACGCACAAAACACATTGACGTGCGTTATCATTTTATTAGAGAAAAATATGAAGAGAATTTATTCTGCTTAAACTATGTATCTTCTGATGAGCAATTAGCTGATATTTTCACAAAAGCTCTCCCAAAATTTGAGTTATTAAGACAGTTAGTTTATATTAAAGAAAAATAAACAAAATATATTATAAACAAATAGTGGGAGTGTTGAAATAATTTGTTTTAATATGTTTTTATTCTTTACTTGCTTAATATTCACTTTATCCGTAACTTTACAATCAATAATGCTTTGTTATTTTAATATATAAAATAATTATCAATAAAACATTTTTTATTCATTCTTGTTTTTGAATCAGTAAATAAAAGTTGAGTTTTATTTCGGCCAATAGTGTCCCTGCATCCAAATAAGGGTAACACTAGAGCAATTAGCCACTGTATTAAGTGATTTCCTGCATTCCAGGGTAAGGAGGGATGTTGTGTACACACCCGAAATCGCTATTATTGCAGGTTTGCTGTCGGTTATAATTTGAATAACTCTATTTGTTATCCTATAGTACCGTAGCCAGTTTGTTGCCTTTTTGATGGCGGATATTTCAGCTTGTAAGATACTACATTCGTCCGGGAGTCTGAAGGAAATCCTGATCCCGAATTCTTCAATGTAGACACCCCCGCCAACCCTGGAGCCCCGTTTGGAGCCATCTGTGAACACTCGTAGGGCCCCGTGCGGTGTAGGGGGGAGGTCCTCCGATATAGAGTAGTTAAATACTCTATAAAAGGAAGGTTTTGGAATGCAATAGTCGATGTGATCAGGGATAGTTCCCCTGGTCTCTACAATGCTAGCGTGACCCCATGGACGATATTTCCATGTGTCAGTTGTACTAAGTCGCACCGCAGTGCGTAGTGCTAGCTTCCTAGCCAACAGATCGACTGGAAGCCAGCCCAGCATAGCAAAAAGAGCCTTTGTGGGCGTACTTCTAAGGTCACCAGTTATCATGATTACCATTAAGCGGATAGTTCTCTCAATTCGCTGTCGGTTTGTTGCCAAGTCCAGTGCTTTCCACCAGATTGTTACACCATAGAAAAGAGTTGGTTTGATGACCGTTTCAAATATCCAATTAATCCCCTTGGGACTTATGCCCCAGGTAGGACCAATGGCTTTCTTGCAAACATATAATGCCGCTACGGCTTTTGTTGCACGAGCATGAAGATTGTCTCTCCATGTTAGTTTATTATCAAGGATAATGCCAAAGAATTTGGCTTTATCCGATTGGGTTAGTGTAGTACCATTTATTTTGGGTAGAGTGAAGGTGGGAATTTTGTATCTTCTAGTGAAGAGCACTAGTTCCGTTTTGGTTGGGTTGACGCTGAAGCCGTTCTGTGAACACCATTTGCAGACCTCGCTGAGTGCATCTTCCAGCCTGTGCGTAATTGTGTCAAGATGGAAGCCCGAAGGAATGGGTTAAAAATACAAAAAAAAATTATGAAATATTATTTATCAATAACAAAATAATAAACACAAAACAAATAATGAAATTGTTTTGTAATTTTTCTTTTTTTCCTTTATTCGTATTGACACATCTAGCTCATGAGCAACAATAAAAAGCCCTGTTGTTTTTTTTATTGTTGCTTTGTTGTAGTTGTGCGGCTACCTGTATATTATTGTACCATGAGTTGTACATATATTTTTGAATCATGGTTTACATTTCAAATATATAAAAAAATTTGTAAGATGTAAAAAATATATTATGAAAAATCTTGAAGCAAGCAAGATCGATCAACTTGCTTGTTTCAACATTTTTTGTAAAAAGGGAGGTGCATAGGTATGTGGCCAATGCCTGAGTCTCCAAACTTTTAAAACTATAAGCCTTATTAAACAATATAACTTCTAATTAAAATTTTTTATATAAAAAGGGAGGTGTAGCGCCATCACTGATGACAATATGCAACCCTGGCTCTAAATACTAAATTAAGCAACTATGTATAAGAATAAACTAACGAGTAAAGAAACATAAGATAATAAAGGAACTCTTTACTTAACCATCGACAAATAAAGTACTTTTCAATTATTTCAGTTATTACAACGTATTTTTTTGAAACTGCACTTTTGTATTTTTGAATAAGTTCATCACTCGGAATTAAATCTTCCAAGTCACTTTGAAACAAATTTAAGGCTTATAGCATGGACTGACAAGTGTCTACCTTCAGTCTATTTGTTAATTATTTTTTAGTAATGCTAACTTCAAAAAAACACGTTCAGCAGAAGCACTACTATGTGGCAAAGTAAATATATATGATGCAAATTTATACAAGTTTGGATATAATTTGTCGTCCAAACAGTTTTTTAAATTTCCTATTTCATGCCAAAAGGTTTCAGGCTTAGATATTTTTAAAAAATGATTTTTCATTCGCTTTGCTTTCTAATAGTCTTGACAAAATTTCCCTACACAATTTTTGGTAAATTTTGGTAATCCCCAAAAGGGGATTTAAATTGAAGGGGCCGAAAAAGAGTCACAACGGTAACACTGTGCTCCGGGAGTATTGTGTTTTACACTGCTCCGCCACTACTACCGAACTCTTTCTGCCTGAGTATTGTATTTGACACTGCTCAGACGTTACTACGCTCACCGAACTCTTTCTGACTGAGTATTGCGTTTTAGGCTGCCCAGCTACTACCGGCATATCTAGCCCTCTGCTTGAGTATTGCGTTTTAGGTTGCTCCACCACTGCTGATACCAGCGAATTCCCTCCGTCTGAGTATTGACGTGTTACGCTGATCCGCTAACTATCGGCTTATCGAAGCCCTCTGCTTGAGTATTTGCGTGATACGCTGCTTCATCACGACGGATATCAGTGAACTTTTTCCGCCAGAGTATTGGTGTTATACGCTGCTCCGCCGCTACTGGTACTCACAAACTCTCGTCAAACAGGAATGATCGACGTTGTGCGTTACACAAGTTCGACAGCAACAACCGCCTCAGTGCGTGCTCTCATCATTGTCATCTCATCACTGCCACAAAGCTCAGCCAATGACAACCGACAATAATGCTAATACTCTCACCAAGAGATAGTGTGTAAGGAAATATATAAAATAAGAGACATTAAGAAAGTAAAGATTATAACGTATTTGAAGAAAAGTGAGTATAATAATTCTTCGTTCCTCTGCTTTTACTTAAATATAAATTTTTGCAACAACCCTGGACGCCGCGAGTCTCCTCCCCCAGCAACCAGCGAAAACGTGTCGTTCAACTCTTTTTCTCAGTCGTAAAACAACAAAAATCAACCGTTGAAAATTAAAAATTTTGTTTAGCACTGGCTAAATATATGTATGTATTTAACTTTTTTAGATTTAAGATTTCAAAATACAGTGAAATTACCCGATTTTGAGATATAACTACCACGTATTAGTTATATTACATTATTATATATACCTAATACGTGGTGGAGTACATATCGAGCCTTTATTGCAACGTAGTCATAACTCAAAATCGGTTAATTTCACTGTATTCTGAATAAAATCAACATTTATGCATCGATTTTCATGAAGTCAAGTTTATTTTATTTGGAATATACATACCTTTCTAATCTACATATACATATATATAAAACCGAATGTGTGTCTGTTTATTTGTTTGTTTGTTCCTTATAGGAGGCCAAACCCTTGGACCGATCTTCCTGAAATTTTCATAGTATTTAACTGGAACTCTCGGATGAATTATAGGCTTTTTTTCAACCACACCCACTTTTACGCCCACTTTTTTAAATTATGTTACTCCACGTAGTTTTTAACAGATTTTATAATGTAAAGTGAGCATAACTTCGCCATTTGTGGATCAATTTTAAAAAATTCGTTCAGCATATGGAAAGGGTGCATTAAATTATTTTGTTTTTAGAAATTGTTTGTTGGGTCGAACGGGGGAGGGGGCGGTAGGGCGTTGCAAATGGCCCGCCACAATAATTGATTATCAAATAACTTCGCCATATTTTGGGCATTTTTTGACCTACATCGATGATATTTGGTACATATGGTATTGGCATAATTTGGAATACGTACCAGGAGAAAAGTGGATGGGACCACGCCCCTTTTTTAGGAAAACCAAACCCTTGGACCGATCTTCCTGAAATTTTCACAGCATGTTACTGTGACTCTGGAAGGAATAATAGGCTATTTGAAGTTTTGCTTGGAAAAAGAGGCGTGGTACCGCCCATATAACCCAAAAATTTAAATCGCCATATTTTGGACATTTTTTGACCTACGTCGATGATATTTGGTACATATGGTATTGGCATAATTTGGAATACGTACCAGGAGAAAAGTGGGTGGGACCACGCCCCTTTTTTTGAAAATTAAAAATCGTAATATAGTCTTAACTACTGGACCGATAGTCATTAAATTTTCACAATAGGATATATAAATACTTTTAATTTTATTTTATAACTAGTGGGTAGCGAAGCACACCGGGATAGGCTAGTCATGTAAAAAAATATGAAGCTTTGCCATTTTCGAATTTTTATATGTATATTTTTTAAGAATAAAAATTTTCCAAAAAAAATTATTTTTTATCAATGCAGTCTAAATAATTCGGAATCCGTTGAGTTTATAAAAAAATTATATTAACACATCTTAAAGTAATTTCATTTCAAGTTTTTTAGTATTTTTGTGACAAAGTTGAACAAGTCGTTCCATAGTTAGGATAAAATTGGTAAATCAGGCCTTCGAAAAACCCAAATTTTAGAAAATAATTTAAAAAAAAAACTTATCCATAGAATTGAAAAATTGGACCATTTTTGTACTTAGATATCCATGATGCATCAAATCTATATAGTGGTTATTCAAACCTTTAAAATTTATTCGATTTTGTTCACTTGTGTTATAAAGCGCGTGTGTACACTGCGAGAGTTGAAAATGAATGGATTCAAACTGATGGAGATGAAAACTCAAGTAAAGACCGTACAAGAGTCAATAGCATTAGCAGAAATGGAAATTTGTAGATACGAGTACATTATAAAAATTTTAAAATTACATATGTGCATATGTGCGAACAAACTTTTAATTGTGATAGGAAATAAAGAAAATTTTAATTCTGCACTTAAATTAAAACGCATTTTACTTTTCTTATTTTATGATTGAATTATATTTATTTTTAAACCGTTTACATTAAACTTGCTCTAAGTATTTGAATTGATGTTATGTATTTTAAAAAGTTATAAATATTAAATAATAAATAAAATATCACACCCAATTGAATTATTAACTCAATTCTCGCTCTAATTGAACGCCCTTTAAAATTATATGCATATTTCTTTTACAGCAACTTATTTTAAATCACAATTTTTAAGAAAATTAAAATTAATACATACATATATTTTATGTAATTAAAATGTACAAAAAAAAATTTTATGAAAGAATAATATAAGACGGAGACTAATTTTAAAACGAAAGGAACTTTTAAAGTTACAAATGACAGGTGCGTAAAGGATTTTCAATCTGAAATTAAAACAAGAACATAATTAAATAAATAATAGTGTATTATTAATATATGTATGCAACTATTGGAAAGATTTTAAAAATAAAATGAAATAAATAAATAAATTCTTAGGCAAGATTGTTCTTGCCAACATGAATAAAATGAAAGTTCAATAGTACGAAATATAAATACCAGTTAAGAATAAAGGCAGACTTAAGCTATAAACACATAGACCACAGCAGACTTTAAATGCAGTTGGCTTCAGTTGCTGCTATGTAGTTAACTACTGAATTATTTTGAGAACGACACAGCTGACATATGAATTTGAAGATTCGATATTATTTTTCAATATTTGTTTTACTACATATTTCAGAGCTGCCACATAAATATTTCACAAGAATATAAAGGAAATAACTAGTTCAAAGCGTTATAAGATTGAGTAAATATATAAAAGCACACTAATTAATTTATTAAATAAATTTTTTAAAAAAATGTAAGTGTATGCATTTAATTTTAGAAATTGCAGTTATACACAATCAAAACAAACTTCAATTGATGATGCAGAACTCATAATACAATAACATTAAGCGTCAAATTTGGAATCTGATACGAAATTTATGTTGTTGTTCATTGTTTTAAGTTTTAGTTTTATAGCTTTATTGCCAACATCTTAAATGAAAAATAGCCCTAAACTGGAAAAACTTCCACAAAAAATTTGTACTATAGTTTATAAACAAGAAAAAATATCGCAAAATATTTCCATTCAAAAGAACAACAAAATATGTTGGGGCAATTTTTGTATTTTTAATAATTTTTCCTAATTTCAAAAAATGGTTCTGTACAATAAAGCCATAAACAATAAGGCCATATGGCAACCAAAAGAAACTTCGGGAAATACCAAATTGAAAGAATTCCTTAAGCCCGGCTATGCACAAGGTCTGTGGTAATGGAAGTTAAATATCTTAAAATTAGTGAGTACTATCCATAAAGGCAGTCCTTCAGTATCCTACACAATCGTGCGATCTGCCAAATATGTGTTGTTTGCTGAAAAATTATGATGGTTTCGACTAAAAATGTAACTGTGTGACGGTTTTTTTTAAAGTCGTGCGATTTGTGAACATTTTCTTAAGATGATATGCGATCAGAGGAGTATTTATTGCCATCCAGCTGAGAATATAAACTTTGTCTTTATTCGTAACACTATTTTGTTTTAATTTTATAGTACAACGAAAGGGATCTATTTTTTTTTTTTTCTAATATAATTAAATGATTGCACAAAACAAACAAATGTGTAGTCATCAGTTTTGTATGATATTGCGGCACCTACAACGAAACGATTTTTTAAAGTCGGTCAGATTTTTGTAAGATTTTACTGTGAATGAATCGTATGATTGTGCACTGCTTTCCTTCGCTAGGCTGTTTTTAGAAACAAAATCAAACGGTTTTATGGGTAATTTATTTTACATTTTTTAATTTTTAAATTTTATGAAAAGCTACAAATGACGTCCAACAAAAAAACTAAAACTTGCCAGAAAGTTGAAAATAAGTAGCCGCAAAAACAGCTGAGCTTACTAGCACAGCTGACTGAGCTCGCTTTATAGCAAATTTTCATACAAACTGATATAGTTTGAAGAGAGTACATAAATAATGGTACTCATACGTAAGAAAATGCTTTATATTTGTTTGTGTAGTTTGATTTAAAGCGAGTACTTTACACTAACAAAATACATGTTGCTTTTTGGATTATTGTAGTTATTGTCGAACTGCGCATACCTGTTAGTTTTACTATGCTTTTTATTTATTTCTGCGAAACAGTTAAAAAGAAGAGAACAGCAACACAGTGTAAAGACCAATGAGGCGTATTCATAACTGTTGCCTTTACAACAAATACTACAAAACAATGGGCGTTTTGTAGCCATACTTATAATTTTGTAAATCACACCGCCAAGTGATTTTATATGGAAAACAAAAACTCAAATATTGGTTTTGGTTTTCTCACAAATTCATCATTCAAAAGCACTAAAATTCAAGCGCTACTTTGCAATTAAAAATTGTACATTTCTTTTCGAAAAACAAAAATTTTTTAATGTTTGAGTTTTTGTTCTCCATATAAATGTCATTTAAGCTATAAACACATAGACCACAGCGAGCAGCAGGCAGCAATGTGTCAAAAATAAAATACATGAGCCTTTATGATGGTAGCAAGGCAGGTTGTTGTCTATGCTACTTTTGCTGTTGCTGCCAAATTAGACTAATTTCTATTTTCATAAGCAGGAATAAGCAAAGCTGCCAATATAATATAAATGTTACGGCAATGAGAACCTAAAATATTTTGTGTTATTTAAACGAAAATAACATAGCAAAATAAAAATAAGTAAATAAATTGATGTGCTTTTATATTTTTACTCGATATTATAACGTTTTTAGCTGGTAATTTAATTTTTATTCTTGTGAAATATTTATGTGGTAGCTCTGAAATATGTAGTAAAACAAATATTGAAAAATAATATCGAAATTTCAAATTCATTTGTCAGCTGCTGTCGTTCTCAAAATAATTCAGTAGCCAACTACATGGCAGCAATTGAAGCCTACTGCATTTGAATTCTGCTGTTGTGAAGTCTGCTGTGGTCTTGTGATTTATAAAATTAGCGGCTGAGACTCCTATTGTGTCAAAATCGGCCATGTTTAAGAATTATATAAATTATAATGAACTAAACTGAAGATTTTGTTTACTTGTTTCTCATACTATTTTAGTAGTACAAGTATACTCCATAATTTAATGTAACGATTTGAAATTTTCAATTAAAATTAAAATTTAAAATTATTTTTTGATTTAAAACCGATTTTTATTGAACATATATTGTGTAATTGTTTCAAACAAAAGGTTTGTATTCATACATACATGCATGTATAAGAGTATGTATATATCTATATACATACCTTTAAGTTGGTTTTAAAAAAGTTAGAAATTTCAAGTTGTTTTTTGATGCAGTACACTGAGCACTTGTGTAAATTGTTTATAAATTCATTTTATAAAATCTGACCGTTTAATTTTTTCAGAATCTCTAATTTTTCCATTACTTTGCCCTTACAATTTTAAACTTTTATCATATTAAAATATTGCGCTTCCAAAACAACACACACGAATAAGCTGATGACATAAAATATATAGATTACAAATTAAAAATCCAAAATTCTTTAAATAGGCTCATATACGTAAAAAAACCAAAGGTATATTCCGTAAATACTGCTTTTGCAAAGACAAAAAACAAAAGTCTCGCTTATAGAGCCTACAATGTTGAAAATTAGAGTATCGCAATATCGGACCGTCGCGATAATAGTTAGTCGCGAATATCGAGCGTGCACTGTACGAAAATTTAAAAAATAGTGACAAGAAAAACGTGCTTAAGTTTTCTAAAAAATTATAGACACAGATACATTTTTATTATTTTCTTTTTTGAAAAGATAGCTCATTAAAAATATACTTAAATAATTTAGAGGAAAAGATTTAACTACACAAAATTAAGTTAGCCGAAAAAATAAAACACTTGTTACTTGATGCTGGTAAAGCAAACTTAATTTCTTTATTTATTCTTTGCTTATATACAAACATTTTGCTTATTGTTGCAGTCACAAATAAATGAACTATTGGTAATCAATTCTTTAGAAATTTGTCTTTTGGTGATTCCGCAAACAAAATGCAGGCAATAAAAATTTTCAGTTTAAAATTATTTGAAATTTCAATTGATTTAGGTTAAATTTAAAATTCTTTGGAATTGTAATTGATTTAGGCCCAAATTCACAGCCATTAGTTAGCTAATAGCAATAGTTTAACTAATAATATTTGATTCACAGCTTCTAGTTTAACATTAGTTAAACCATTAAACGCCATTGGTTAACTAACAGTTAGACAACAGCTGATTCGTTGGAATTTATTATTAGTATTATTGTTTTGTGAAAAATTTTAGATATGGAAGGTGAAATTGAAAAGCGGAGTCCGATGTTGAAAGTGACAGTGATACTGATAATACGCGGAATATTGTTGCTGAGCGTCGCCAACTAATCTAAAAAGATTTTATGGATAGATTCCGTCTTAGCAAGTAAGTGGCGCACAGTGGGATTTGGTTATACAATGTTTGGTAAATAATATAAGGAGTGCTCGTAGAATGTTGAAATTTTGCTCTGAGCCTTGGGTTAGCTCAGTTAAGAAAAATATAAAGTTTCATCAAAATTGGACACGCCCACTACCCACAGCCCATAGAACCCAAAATTTATATTACCATGGCGTGGCAAGTTCTTGAATGTATACGCCATTTTTTAAGAAATAATATATCAAATGTAAACAAAACCCATATGCTATAACAGAATTGCCAGTACTGAAAGTTAATAGTTTGATAGGGTTACCATTTTTTGTTCATATTAAGAGTGTTGGTTAAAATAATACACTGTGAATATGAAATATTTGTAAATAATTACGTTTGAATACTTTTTTAGTACTGATTTATTTCTATTAAAATGTTTCCTTATATACTAGAAATCTTAAATCTATTTTAGCTATTATAACAATAAATGTTTACAAGCACAGCTCACTAATGATATTTTCAACGATAAAAGACATGTGTGTAAACACAGACAACAATCGATATTTCTAATTACTTAGGTCTAACAACTTATATTGAATCTTTATTAAAATGAACCAATAAACTAAGATAATTATAAATCCTAAATAAACACACAACTAAGTCTAGACCGTTAGTCTAGACCGTTAATATTTTGTAACTAAGATAATTATTAATCCTAAATAAACATACAACTAAGTCTAGACCGTTAGTCTAGACCGTTAATATTTTGTAACTATATGTTCATATTTGAACATATTAGTTAAACAATATTTATCATTTCAGTTTACTAATAGCTAACTAATGACTGTAAATTTGGCCCTTAATAGTTGATTCAATGATTGACACTGCATTTTCATTTGTGGAAATGTAGCAAAATAAAATGTTACAATTCTTTGGAAAAATAAAAATTTAAACTTAAAATTCTTTGGAAATGTAATTAATTTAATAACTGGTTCAATAAACTATGACAATATGTATTTTCGTTTGCGGAAATGCAGCCAAAAATATTATGTTAAAAATAAAAATAAATACAATAAAAATTACAATTACAAACTTAATTAGGGCAAAAACGAAGGTCGTAGTTGATGGCACTATAACACCCCAATCACTTGTTTGAGTCTCCGACGAAATTAAATTATTCTTATTGGGTTACTTATAGTAGTTTAATTTTTTAATTGTACGTTTGGAATATATGTTTTTCTATTCATAATATCAATAACGGAGATATCTATGCAAAAACCAATTATTTTTGATGCCCCTTCGTTCTCAACTCAACTCAGTTTGGTTGTGTACGAGTCGACCCAATTTTCACACCACCAAATTGTTTTTTTTTTTTGTATTGTGATCAGCGTTACCGTTCGATTTTATCAAAAAGTTTCAAAAAAAGGGGATAAAAAGTGGCACCAAAAAGTGGATTTGACAAAAAGAAGTGACAAAAATAATATGTTTATACATACATACATACATATGTATGCGTGTATACAAATTTAAGATATTCAGCCATGTCACGGAATAAATTTCCGTTCGGAAACGGCATCCTTTCCGTATTTTGGTGCTTCAGAAATTTAATTACGAAAAAAGGAATGAAACCATTTTCGTTTTCCTGTACGGAATGGGAGTTTTCTGTATTTCAAAGGTCAAATAACTATCAAAATATACTTTCTTTCAGTATGTTTGAATTATTATTTTTCAAAATAAATTTAATTTAAATAATTTCTAACCCTTTATTTTACAAATATATTAAACTCATTAAAAAAATATTTACAGGAAATCTAAATTTTCGTAATTGATTTGTGAAGCGTTGCCATATGTATGTATGATGAAAACGATTGGAATCTAAAACACTAAAAATGATTTCGAACGGAATGAAAAATACGGAATTGACATTATTCCGAACGGAATCTGTGACTCGGCTGAGTATATATTTTTATAACGGCTTCTATACTTTCGTAAGTTCTTCGCTTGGAAAAAAGTAAAAGGTATCAAAAAAGTAGCAAGAATTAAAGAAAGTACAGTAGAATCTCACAAATTAGAACTCTCACAAATAAGAACCGTCCAGAAATTAGAAACGACCATTCCAATGTATTGTACGCTCTGAAATTAGAACCTGTGGTTCTATTTTCTGGAAGTTTTTTTTTATTTTGTTTTGTATTTTCACTACAAATTATTTTTTTGCTCATTGAAGTAAAAATAAAACGGGGAATCCCCGAGTTATTCGTGGTGAGTACAATTCGGTCATATGCATGTGAAATTTGATATGCTTGTTAGTTAATGACTGAAGGTCAAAGTAAGTTGTTCATACGTGTGAAAGTTTAAAAACAAAATGCCAAATCAACGTAAAAAAAACACCTTATCTTTGGATACTAAGGTTAAAATACTAAAAAGACTTAATGAAGGCGTAAGTGGAAATCGTTTAGCTCAAGATTATAAATCTGCCATAAACTACATAAAATCAAAAAAACAAGAAATAATGGATGCAGTTAGCTGCACCTATCAGGAAGCAAAAAAAAAATCTTTACACAACGCAGAATATGAGGAAATGGAAAAGTGTCTTTATAAGTGGTTTTTAAATCAACGTGAAAAGAAGAACACACTGACAGGACCCGTATTAAAAGCAAAAGCTAAGTCAATTTTTAGTGAAGTGTACCCCGATAAAGGAGAAAACGCATTTACTGCAAGTGATGGATGGTTTTCCAAATTTAAAACCCGTCATGGAATACGGTTTTTAAAAATTGGTGGCGAAATACTTTCGAGTGATGTTGGTGCGGTCACTCCATTTCTGCACAGTTTTCGTGCAAAAGTCGCGGAAATGGGTTTATTGGAAACACAAATCTATAATGCTGATGAAAGCGGATTATTTTTCCGTTGCCTTCCGGATAAAACATTTGTCGCTGCTTGTGGAAAAAGTGCCCAAGGATTTAAAATTCAAAAAGAACGCGTTTCAATTTTGCTAGGCGCAAATTCTGATGGCTCACACAAATTAAAACCATTGGTCATTGGAAAAGCTAAAAAGCCAAGATGCTTCAGAGGATTTGATACCCCACTTCATTATGACTTTTCGAAAAATGCTTGGATGACTTCCCGTATTTTTCATCATTGGTTTCACAAGATATTTATCAAAGAAGTATGTTTAACCAATGCATATTTTAAACTCCTTATTTTTAAATTTTTGTTTTTTTTTACAGGTCATCCGATTTTCTGAAGACAATAATTTGCTCCCAAAAGCTCTTCTGCTAGTAGATAACTGCTCCGCTCATGCACCAATTGATAAACTTCAAAGCGAGGATGGTAACATAATTGCATATTTTTTGTTACAGCAGCTGTGCAGCCAATGGATCAAAATCCTATCAAACTGACAAAACTTATTTATAGAAAGAAGTTGCTATCTCAATTAATTGGTGATGGTGGTGATATTGATAAGCTTTTGAAACGGTATTCAATACGAGATGCAATAATATTGTTGAAGCAAGCATGGGATGAGGTAACACAGACAGTTCTAAAAAATTCTTGGTCCAAATTATTAAATTGGGACTCAGGTGATTACGACAGCGATGATGATTTGCCACTAGCACAATTGGCTCAACAAAATGAGGATTGCAATGAAGTTCTTCAACTAAATCTTAATCTTTTGAATGAATTTATGCCAAATAATTCCGTAACTGTAAATGAAATCGAGGAAAGGAATGAAGACGAGTTTACTGGCGGATCTAATGCAGAGAATAGCGATGAGGAGGCTTCAGATAGCAGTGACAGTCGATATTGTCGACATAACGCCAGCTATTCCTCATTCAAAAGTCCTTGAAGGCATCAATAATGTTATAAAATGGTGCAAAACCAGTGATATATTTTCCAGTAAACACATGTCCAACCTATTGGACGTCCGTAACGATATCGTTGTATCCAGTTTAAATAAATCAAAAAAACAAACAAGTATTACTAATTTTATGTTAAAAAACAATTAAATACCTAATAATAAAAAAAAATTTTAAAGTTTTCTATGAATTTAATATGTTCAATTATTTAAATAATATTAAATAAAAATTGTTTTGTGTTAAAATAAAGCTTTCATAACTAGTTTTATTATAATTTTCTGTAAAAAAAAATTTCCAGAAATTAGAACTTTTCAGAAATTAGAACTGCCCGATGTACAAAGTGGTTCTAATTTGTGAGATTCTACTGTATCACATTTGGGTGCGTTTTGTAAAAGTGACAAAATAGTACCCAGTCATTCCAAAAAGTGGCAAATTGCTACTTTAGTAGCACCAACGCTAACGCTGATTGTGATACACAACTATTTTTAGCTGAAGTTGTTAAAGGGTTACCAACTTAAAATATCCAGTTTGACAGAAAAGCATACAAAAATTTAAAAATATATATTACAAGAAAAAAGTTTTTTAAGTGTTTTATTCGAAAGCAAATAATTTCAATTTATTTATTGGATTTATTTTATGAAGATGGAAACGAAGATTGTAATATAGATGTGCTACGCATAAGGAGGAAAATTCGTTATGAATCCAACCCTCTTGAACTACCAACTGCAAAGTAAAAATATTCAAAATATAATGGGCCGATTATGGATGGCAACAGAACCTCAGTTGCGTTGCCCGCCGGTAACTGATAATTAGTGGTTGCCAGCAAAACACTAAATAGCAACTGAAACTGGCAGCTCTCAGTTGCCATCTGTAATACAATTCTCAGCAACTGGCAACGCAACTGTGGTTCGGTTGCCATCTATAATCGACCCATAAGTTACAATTACAGTAAGAAAATAATTTTAAAAGATTTATTAGCTATTTCCGACTGAGTAAAGAAGAGGCAACGACTTCAATATATTATTAGCTCAATCTACAATGTCACTTGTTTTAAGAGAAGTGTTAGATGTGCTAGAGCAGCGCATGATATTTGGTCATGCCAAATTTTGGTTTCCCACGACCAATCTCTGGATTTTTTTCCGTAAGCTGAACAAGTCTCTCAAATGAGGCTTTCGTTGTAATTTTTAAAGGACTGTAAATACATATATTAAATGCTGAGAAACTGCAGTATTAAGCACAATAAATTTTTCTACTTACGATCGCTCCATTTTTCTGCACTTTATGTCGAAGTAAACTGTAACGAACAAAAACCAAACTACTAATAAGCAGTTGTGTGTATTTATCGTTTTTGTCAACCAAACTTGTGCACAGTTGCAAAGCACAATACCACAAAAAATAGTGAACACAACCAAAAAGTCAACCAGGAGTTGAGTTGAGAATGGCAATACGAATTTATAACCGACGACCAAATTGTTTCAAAAGTTGTCAACCGCAATAGGGGCATATATAATTCTGCTTTTACCTTAATATTAAATTATGTATTTCGGGATATTTTTCCTCACTTACATTGCCGTTTACGAAATCTATTGGTTTTCCTATAACGCGTGATATTTTCTCTTCTGTCGTCTCGCCTTTAGACTATTATTCGTGTCGTAGTAGTCTCAAGTGTTCTTTGAACGTGTTGTGAAGTCGTTCGATATATGCGTTTGGTGTCTGGTTGCTGTTTGACGTGTAGTGTATGTATATCGAAGTTTTCCTTCCTTAAATATTCCTGCATCAGAATGGCTTTGAATCCTAACTTACTGTCGGCAACAATTTTTTCTATTTTTCCAAACGTGCTAGTATATTGTATTCATTTTATTTTAAAATTTACCTATGATCTTCCATTAGTTTTGTATGCTATAGCATGCTTTGCATCGTTGTTTTTTTAATATATAGAATACATTTAAGTGCAGTATTTCTCTGGGTCTTATGGGTGTCTCCGTTAGTTTATAAGGTAGTCTAGGTGGTCTTCTGTCATACTTTTCTAGTGTAAATATTTCACAATTTCAAATGTTGACAATTGAATGCCCCTGCGATTCTTGCTTAGATCTTCTTCGATTATCTATGTCAATTCAAGTTCATCCTCTACGTCGTCTAGTTTTATGAAACATCTAACTAACTTGAACCCATTATCACTTGTAAACATTTCTCTATAAGTAACTCTGAAAGTGTCGTCAAATTCATTATCTATAAATACAGCATTTATTTGGGTCGGGTTCGTAATTGAGTATTCTTTAATTGTTATCGTTGTTCTGATATTCCTAAAAATGGTTTGGTTTTAATTCGTGCTGATCCGGAAGACATTTTCTTATTGATCATTTGGTTTTCAAAAAGGTTTATAGACGAATCACTCTGTTAAATTTATTTGAATGGTTTCTACTGAGTAGATGTTGGCAGATTCTTTGTCAATTCTTGATAGTGCGTCCTCATTACAATTTTTTTATCCCTTTTTTTATTTAATCTCATAGTAAAACTCTGAAAGTCTCAGCCTCTATCTGACTAGTTTTTTTTCGGTTTTTTAATAGAAAAGAGCCATTTTAGCGGCTTATGATCCGTTTCGATTATAAATTTGTGGCCGAAAAGGTATGGCCGAAAGTACTTGGTGGCCCAAATGATTGGCAAGAGCTTCTTTTCTATGGTACTGGAATTGACTTCGTGTTCATTTAGAGTACGATTAGCATAGTATATCGGGTGGATTTCTTGCGAAAGTACGGCTCCGAGTGCAAAGTTACTAGCGTCGGTTGTTAGAGTAAATTTTTTTGTAAAATCGGGATAGGCTAGGATTATGTCATGTGTCAATAGGGTCTTTAGTGTGTTGAAACTTTCTTGATACTCTGGATTGGATATGTATATTTTTGCGTCTTTCTGAAGACATTTAGTTTGGTTTAGCTATTAGTGAATATTCCTTTATAAATTTGCGGTAGTAACCAGTTAAACTAAGAAATTATTTGATTTGCTTAGGTGATTTGGGGATGAGAAAGTTGATTACGCAATAATTTTTTTTCGGATTGGGTTTTATCCCTTCTAAGTCACTATGTGACCAAGGAATTCAGCTTCGTTTTTTAGAAAATTTTGAGGTTGGCCTTTTGTAACCGATTAAAAATAACTTTTATTGATTTAATGTGTTCTTGTAATGAAGTAGAAAATATTATTACGTCGTCTAGCTAGGCATTTTCTGTTGACATTGTATTTAAGGATGTAACCATTGGAACGTCGCTGGGGCTGTCTTTAGCCTAAACGGCATTTTTAGTAATTCATATATATTCCTCCTTAATCTCTATTTGGTGAAATCCTTTCGCTAAATCCAAAGTGATGAAATACTGGCATCTACGCAGTTTGTCAAGGATTTTATCGATATTGGCAATTGGGTACCTGTCATCTATGGTTACTTCGTTCAGCTTCCAGTAATCAATGACAAGCCTCCATTTGGATTTCCCACTTGCATCAGCCTTCTTTGCTACGATCCAAATTGGTGCAGAGTAAGGAGAATTGCTTGGACTTCATTTTTGTGTATAAAAGGTTAACGATATGATTTGGTGTGCATGGGAATGTTGTTTGTGGTTTTAATTTCGTGTTTTATAGCGGAAGTAAAGGTTAGTTTTGTGTTTTCTTGATAAAATATATCTGAATATTTCTTTACTAATTTTAAAAATGTTGTCTTCTCTTCGCCAATAAGATGATCTGTTCGGCTACATGAAAAATCGCCCAAAAAAGTTTATGAAATATCGCCCAAAATAATTTCATACAAATTTGGGCTATATTTCATATGAAAAATAGACCAATAGCCTCCGGCCTGGCCTGGCTTAGAGATTTTCTCCACCATGGTACTTCCCGACACGGCGATATTTCCTGAAGATTTTCTGCATTGCATTGTGGTGTTAGGTCAAAATAAAATTAAGTACGTATGTAATGCAATAAAAAATTTCGATGAGGAGTGCAAATTCCAGCAATTTTGTAATTATTTTGATAAACAATGGATAGGAAAAGTGATGTTTTATGGTTCCTTTGTATAAGAAAATGTTTTAATATTTTTACATATAATTTTTATAGGTAAAACCAGAAATTTTTTCAGTGTATAAACTATGCACATGCCTTAGGTCTACTTCAGCCATTGAAGCTTATAATGGAGTATTATAGAGAGTGGTGGCATTATGGTTAAAAAATAGGAAGACACCAATATGTGGAAAAGGCTCGGCAAATTGTAGAGGCGGTAGAAGCTTTAGAGTCAAGATCCATTACTTTTATACAATTTTTAAATCGTGTCGCTTTTCCAACAAACAATATATGCACAGATTGGGAATCATATGAGGATATATTCGAGGACGAATTTTCTGATTCAGAATCTGAAATAGATAAAACTACTCAAGAACATTCCCAAATAGATGAGGAAGACCCTTTCAAATGCACTATATGCATGAATAACAATCCAAATGTTTTATTTTTGCCATGCAGACATTTAAAATATTGCCAGGAATGCGTACTAATATTGCAAGCTAGAAGCTTGGCCAATGGAAGTGATCAATATCAATGTCCTTACTGCCGTTCAGAAGTAGCAGACACAATTGAAATTTACACATAAAAATCTTTTTAACTTTTTGAGAATATATATACATATATATAAATAAATATCAATTAAAAAAGTGGGCCATTTTTCATTTATTTTGGGTCCTTTTTCATATTTTTTGGGCTATATTTCATTTCTAATTTTTTGGATTTTATTTCATAATTTTTAAATTAGGCGATATTTCATAAACTTTTTTGGGTGTTTTTGTTTTGGGCGTTTTTGTTTTGGGCGATTTTTCATGTAGCCGATCTGTTCAGATTTGTTCCAATAATGGTTTAGGCTCTTGTTTTACGATTTTGCTGAAATTTCCGTGGTATACTATTAATTTAATAAATTTAAATTTAGTTACGATTTTCAAAAATAGAAGTTTGTACCCGAGGCCGATTCCCGAAAATTTTCTGTTATTTCGACCTTGCCTATGTCCATCGGTTCAGGTTGGTTTCTAAAGTGTTGTGTGTGTGAATAGAATGGAATATTTTGTGGAACATGATTCTGCGCGTTTATTTGTTGGTATGAACGTGGTTGTTGGAAGTTTCTTCCATGGTTGTTGGGAGTTCCTTTATTGTATGTTGTTCCTAGGTTGATGATTTTCCCGTTTACTAGTGTGTACATTAGGCTGTATCCTATTTCCTCTACTGTTCTCGATATAAACATACCCGGCTTGAAATAGAATGTACATAGCTTGTTCTAGGTCTTCTGGGTTTCTACAGAACAATACGGATTTCATGGGCTCAGAAATTTTACTTTTAAAAAGATTTAAGACAGTGCGCTTATTATTGATCGCGCTTTGCCTAGTTGCTTCAGTCTCGCCTAGTATGTTTATTATTTAATCTGTGAAGTTTGTTCTATGCGTTTGTGTATGCGCTACAACGTGTATTTACCGTCTGTATGAAGTCAGCACACAGTATACATATAGCACACGCTCATAGGTGCCTACGTATTTGTTGTTGTTTTTTATATGGACAAAATCACATGTTGTCATGAAGAGTAATAACTCACGAACGCGTCGACCGATTTCGTGCAAACATAAACCATCTACACGACCATACGAACAAACCCTAAAAATTTAATCGAATTCGGTTTGACCGTTTATGAGTTATAAAGTGACACCACATTTGCAACAATTTTTTATATATATAGAAGATAGAATTTTACATTTATTTTAGCATATACTCAAGTATTTATGTTTTAAATTTTATTTATTTCTTGCGGGTTAGCAATATCTAAATATATATTTCGTTGGTAGCCATACCAACTCATCAGTAGATGTTTTATAAATAGATGTTTGTATAAATAGATGAGCTTTAAAATTAAAAAAAAAAAAAAATTTTAAACATAAAGATTAAAACATCTACTGATGAGTTTGTATGGCTACCAACGAAATATATATTTTTATATTGCAACAAATAAATAAAATTTAAAATATATAGAAGACAGATTAAAATTAAATATACATATTTACATTACAATCAAAATAAATAAATAAATAAAAATCGCAATGTTGCAGCCAGTTGAATCTTACAAGAAATATTTGACAAAGGCAAGTGTACTTCAACAACATCCAAAAAGCATTTGAAAAGCCGCTTTGTTCAAAATGTAAATACAACTTCCTGGCCAAAAACTCATATACTTACAATGACTCTGGGAGTTCCAACGGGTTGCTATAATCCCTAAATCATTTTATTTTTTTTATACTTTCAAAAATATTTTAGAATCTTTAAATACATATATATTTTTTTAATAAAATGTCTCACTTGTTAATAAATTATTCAATTTGTGCTTAAAATGCCGGTAGTAAAAAATGTAAACAAATCAAAACATCTGATCGGAACATGGTTTTGTTTTTCAAAATTTTTCATTTTCATTTCATTTTTTTTCTACTTTATTGTAAACATCTGGAATGTTTTATTTTTTTACCAAATAGGTTATTTTATTACCAACATTTTAAGCGTAATTTGGAAAAAAACGGATGAAAAATAAAGTTTTTATTAAGGATTTTGTGGAAAGACAATATTTTCATTTTCATTGCTCACACACTATATTCGGCGTCAATCAGTTTTAACGTATTAAAAAAAAACGGAAAATATAGTGTGTGAGCAATGAAAATGAAAATATTGTCTTTCCACAAAATCCTTAATAAAAACTTTATTTTTCATCCGTTTTTTTCCAAATTACGCTTAAAATGTTGGTAATAAAATAACCTATTTGGTAAAAAAATAAAACATTCCAGATGTTTACAATAAAGTAGAAAAAAAATGAAATGAAAATGAAAAATTTTGAAAAAAACGTAAAAAATAGGAAAATTTTGAACTTTGAGGTGCCATAACTCAGCCATTTCTTATCATACAGAAATTTTCAGCATATCGACGGAAAAGGCATTCAATTACCTTTCCAACGGTATACAATTTATATTGATTGGACTTTTGGGTTGGGCTCCACAAGGGTTTGAGTGGGGCCATACACCGAAAAACACAAAAGTACCGTTATCTAAAAAACTGTACTATAAAAAAAAAAATTACAGCGTTTTTCGTGCTTGGGAGGTCCCAATTGACTTATCTAGGCATGTGGCGTTCTTGGTATTTTTTGGCTGTAAACTAGTGTTATCGAATCAAGACAAAACGTTTTCATAGCACCAATTGAAATCAGAATCGATTTTCAATTGTGATAAATATTAATTCTGACTTAGTTTTGAGAACAACCCTGATTAATACGCAAATGTAAATACATATGTAATTATGTATACATTCTTATAAATATTAATCAAAAAGACTAAAATGAAGTGAATTTTTTTTTTAAACAGGGGCCTAATCGCGGCATTCGATATCGAATAAGCTATCGTACAGAAATATAATTTGATACCTATCGAGTTGCCTAATTATGGCATTCGATAGCAATCGAATCGAATTTCCACATAAGTAGTAAAAGATTTTATTAAATTTGTAATAGATTCAAAACACATGTTTGCACAAAATTAAACAACACAGGCCGTAGAATAAAACATTATATATTTTACTTTAAATTTAAATTAATGTGCCAGCAAAAGCGTAAGTAGTAGAGTTGTCAATTAATCGCCTTTCAACTTTGTTCGAATAATTCAAATAATTGATTTTGTTCGTTCGATCAAACGATTAAAGCTGAAAAATTTTTCGATTAATCGATGAGAACAACGAATAAAAAATGATTTTAAAAATTTATTGACAAAAAATTAACATTTCATACAAAAAACTTAAAAATAAAATAGTTAATATTTTTATTAACAAAAAAATACATACAACTATTAATTCAAATAAACATGCTTCATTCAGTCAAAAAATATCAAATGTTTTTTTTTTTTTTTGTGAAATCAGACAAGTTGGGTTGTTCTTAAGAAATAATCTTTTACAAATAAAAGTTGACTAAATTTTTTAGCTTTCAAACGATTTTTGGTTTTGGTTTTTGAAATAAATCTTTCGCTAATTGTCGAGGTATGTGATATTGTGAGAAGAGCATAAAATAGTTCATCTAATTTTTCTGTTCTTTTTTAGATTTTTCCAAATATACCATATCGACTAATATATCGCTGAAGTCTTTTTTATATTTTGAATTTTGAATTTTTAATACTTTTAATATAATTATTTAATTCGTATAAAAGATTGTTAATTTCATTACTAGTAACATCTTCTTTATCAATACTTTCATCTGAATTATTGTGGTTACTTTCAACACAAAATAATCTATAGTATAATTTATTCTTTAGTTTCACTTTTTTAAGAATATTTTAAAAAACTTTCATTACTCGGAAAATTTAAAAAATGTTATTAACGTATTTAAAAATTTTATACGTCCCTCATTTATTCTTATTTTAATACGTTTTCGTAAATCTGTTGCAAAAGAATTATTAATTTATTGTTGTTGATCCAACAATTTTGTATACTTGTTACAAGTGAATATGTTTTTTTTTTTCATTTTTGTGCTTGGTAAAATACTTCCAAAACGAGCTCAATTTTTTGGCTTTAGTGTATTTCTAATTTATTCACCTGAGAGTGAAAAAACCCCATTCTTGAAAATTTTTTAACGTTTCATATAAAACATAGCACGACTACTATGTAGGTAATGCACAGTTTGACAACAACTGCAAACATCCAAAATAATATGTATTTGGTTGATATAAAGTACTCGCTTTGTTTCATATCATACAAACAAATTTAAACATTTTTGACGTATGCATTTTAGACTATAAAAAAATTGTTCGATTAATTGACATTAATTAATCGATTTATTCGTTATTCGAAAATCGGCATTTTAAAATTATTCGAACAAGAGTTTCGTTTTGTTTGATCGATTAATCGAATTATTCTTAATCGGTTGACAACTCTAGTAAGTTGCATTTATATGTACATATCTATGCAATTTTTTTATATGTATATTAACCAATTTCTAACTTTATAAGGTTTAAGCAACGATTTAGGTTGTCAAAAGAGGAATTTTTCTATGTTCTTTCGCATCTGGATTTCGTTGGACATATGTCAACTGCAGTGCCACCACCGCTTCAGTTAGCCGCGACACTTTCCCTTTTTGCAACCGGCAGCTTCCAACATGCAGTTGGTAATGATTACTTGATTGGGATATGTCAAAGCAAAGTTGTAAAGAATGTAGCAAAAGAAATAGAAGCAAAGCTTTGTCCGAAAACAATAATATTTTCTCCCGAACATTCTATTGAATGCATGGAAGCATTTATGACAAAATATAACATTCCTGGAGGTTTTTACTTTAAAGCAGCAATATTTTAAAGCGTTTACATTTTTTTATAGCTTTAGTTATAGGATATATAGATGGCACCCACATTGGGCTTCAAAAACCAACTGAAAACGAACACATGTTTTTTAATAGAAAAGGTTTTCATAGCCTAAACTCTATGGTGGTAAGTTTTAAAAGATAGAAGAACATTGGGTTCATAAATCGCAATTAATATTTTACATTTTTAGATTTGTGACCATAACTACAAATTTTTAGCGATTAACTCTAAATATGGTGGTGCGGCACATGACTCCTTTGTATGGAAACATTCCGATGAGAGGTTTTTATTGGAAGCTTTTATTGGAGGTTTGGCTTTTAGGTAAGTTCAGTGAAAATAAATTGATATCAATCAACTAATATTTAATTAATTTTAGGAGACTCTGGATATCCATTGGAGCCATGGTGTATCACACCGTATAGAATCCCAGGAGAAAACAAATTAGAAGCTCATTTCAATGAGGCTCATTCCAAGGCTAGATGTATTGTCGAGAGATGCATAGGAATATATAAAGCTCGCTGGAAAAATTTTTCCAATGATACAAGGAGTCGTCACGTTTCAGAAAAAATGGCACGGTTGTCAAATGTGTGTGCAGCATTACACAACATTTGTATAAAATTTAAAGTACAACAATATACTGACATTGTAGTGAATGTGCCTGTTCAAATCGCCGTGGAACATCCACCGCTGAAACACAATTGACTAAAGTTGGAAATAAAATTCGAAACCACATAAGAGTCATTATCAAATAATTTGTAAATATGTATTTAAACACTATTTTAAATTAATAAAAGGGAAAAGAATTTTTTATTATAAATAATTTAATGGCTCGATTATGGATAGCAACCGAACTTCAGTTGCGTTGCCAGCCGGCAAATGAAAATTTGTGGTTGCCAGAAAAGCACTAAATAGCAACTGAAACTGGCAGCTCTCAGTTGCCAGTTGCCATCCGTAATACAATTCTCAGCAACTGGCAACGCAACTGTGGTTCGGTTGCCATCCATAATCGACCCATAAAAGTAGCACAACCTTGTTTTTATTAAATTTGTACCTTTGAATAAACAATAAAAATAACCTCCATTGCCTTAAAGCTATGTAAATATTTATGTAAGTTTATAAGCATGAATATGTATATACATACATACATATCGCACTCGTTCAACAATACTGTATTAACTCAAAATTTTTAAAATTTCGTTTTTTGCAAGAAATCGATGAACAGTGGTCATATCTATCCACTGTAAAAATTTTACACAATTTTCTCCACTCTTTCACCCCAAAAAATACATTTGTATCTCTCTTTGTGATAGAAGAATAGTATAAAAAAAAAAGTTTTTTGCCTCTCCTGAACACTTTGAAGTTTTTGAGTTAATACAGTATTGTTGAACGGGTGCGATATGTATGTATAATTAGATAATACTCGTATAAGTTAAACTTTTTTGTGAATTTAAAAATAAGGAAATTAAATGTCAAAAAATATATTTATTATAAAAAGTGCAAAAGGCCAGCGTTGCCACTTTGGTGCGTTTCGGGTATTTTTTGGTGCTTTTTTACTTAAGCAATACCCGAAATTTTGTTAAATACCCGTTTTTGAAAAGCGAGTATTTATAGTGCTTTTAACAATTTCTCACAGTGCTTTTAAGTGCGTTTTAAATAATCCAAATTTTTAGCGTTGAACCATTTTCCTACTATTCTTTAAACACACCTAATACTTTTTTAACCAACTGCTTATTATTTGCATCTATATTTTGATTAGTACTCGCAATCTGTTAATAAGGGTGCGTACAGAGTGGCCGCTTGTTGCCGAGCCGAGCTGGCTGACGCTTATTGCGAGAACTTGTTCATGCGAGAAACAAGTTTGAGTGTGCATAGTGGATGCGAGAATCAACGCTGATATTTTATGTATGAATTTCTTCAATTATTTTTGAAATTTTTATTACATGTTTATATAATTGTTATAATTTTATTTAATTTTTATTATATATTTGAATTTTTATTTTTTTGTTTCATTTTTATTTTCTTTTTAATTTTTATTATTTTTTTAATTTTTTGATTGCATGTTTTATTTACTTTTTCTTAAATTTTTCTTTTTAATCTTTTTATGCTTTCCAAACAAGTTGAAATCATAACAACACAACATAAATAATGTTTTCGACGCTGAAATACGCTTTGGAACTGTTTTCTCGCATTCAATCAGCTTTGCGCTCTGACCAGCTCGGCGCCCACTTGTTTGTACTAATTTGTATAGTATCAGTTTTCTCGTATTGGTTCTCGCAATAAGCGTCAGCCAACGGCAACAAGCGGCCACTTTGTAATAAGAGTTTGAATTCTAGAATTTCTCAAGCATTTTTTTTTTTAAATTCGTGCAGAAAATTTAATGATTTATTTGTTTAGCAATGATTTTCCTTTTAATATACATATTGTTGTACAAATTTAATTATTGCTTATTGTGTCTTGTTTAATATAAAGCTGAACATTAATTAAAAGTAAGTTCTTAATTGATTTTATATGTATTAAAGTTGATCATCCAACAATAGCTTTCCTTTAGATGGAAAAACAAATATATAGAAAAGTTTGGGAGAATGATCCGCCTTTTAAAAGGTGGCTTAGACTAGCAAAATATGAACTAAAAGCATACTGCATTTGTTGTAATTGTGAAATAAATTCACGATAAAGCGATTTACTCCCACAAAGACGCAAAAAAAAAAAAAAAACACGAAAAAGCAATAGATCCATATGCAAGTTTTCTATTGCAGCCAAGGCTGTCTTCTGATCCACCAGACCCAAAACAAAATTATGTTAGTGCTTTTTTACCCGAAATTTGTTTCATTTTTACCCTTTTTTACCTTATTTCCATGGGCTCACAGTGCTTTTGATGTTGCAAGAGTTGGCCTCACTGCAAAAGGCACTATCATAGTTTGTAAAAATTTTGCAGGAGAGACGAACTTTATAAAAAGCAAATTATTGATTACAAAAACGGTTCTTTTACAATAGTATTATTAAAAAAGACTACTTTATGGATGATAATACTCAGAAAAGAATCGTTTTTATGATTACAACAGTTTGCTTTTTAATTAGTTTTCTTGAAGATCAATCACACTAATGAGTAAACTTACAGTATTCATCTTTTTTTAACGCCTCTAATTGAATAGTTTTAATTTCGAGATCAAGCCTTTTGATATGTATATTGGCAGCGTGCTCTTTTTCTTTTAGTTGAAGTGATTTTTCCTTTATTTCGATTAATCGATCTAGTTTCGAAGATATTCTTATTTGGTGCTGTTCAAGTGTATCCATATTAGTTTTAATTAACTCTAGTTTTGTTGCTGTTTTTGTAGGGCCTTTTTTCTAGTATTGACTTTATAGGCTTTATTTTCTTCTCGGCATTCACTTTCACCTTCCGATTCTAAAGCGGTATCCATTATCAAAAGATTCATTTGCATCACTAGTTAAAACTGCCTTTGTAGTGTTTTGAGCAGAACCAAATGTTTCAACACTTGTCAAACCTTCAACTGATACTTGAATGCCAGCAGCCTCTAGAATTTGTTCTTCTGCAGAAGACAGAAGCTTTATTGAAAGACACCTTTTTCTTTACATTAAATTTCTGACCAGTATAAACCTTTTAAGAAACAAAATAATTAAACTATTAAGTAATAAAATATATCCAAACAAACTAACCTTGCGCCACGCTTTTGCATTTTTAATTGGTGGACCAAATGTATTTAGGCGTAGAGTTAATGCTTCCCACAATTTATTATTTTTATTCATTAGTAGGTTTTAATTAAAAGATAAATAAAACTTACATGTTGCGCTGCTTCTTCTGACCACACAAATTGAACATTTATTTTCTTTTGTTTACTACGATAGCTATTTTGGTATCGAATGATGTTTATAAAGATTACACTCGATATCGAAAGTCATAATCTCAACTATTGTTTTTTTCTGTACGATATCGAAAGCGCTAATGCCAAAGAAAAACTATTCGATCGAAATGGCTCGATATCGAATGCGGCGATTAGACCCCAGTATTATTTAGCAATAAACAAGCATGTATGTACAAAAAACATGTCATTTTATGTTAAGAAAACCTAATACCGGAATCGGCATTTCGTATTTTTGATCGTTTAAAAAAATGTGTGTTTAAAGAGTTGATATTTTGTCACTTTTAAGTTTTTTTAATAATGTTTTTGAATTTCTAAAGGAAATGTGAAAAAAAAACTTGTGACAGGTACAGTCGAACTCGATATAACAAATAACCTTCGACTGTTTTCAGTTAACTTAAATAGGAAGACTTTCACTCAGGCCTCTCACCAGGCCTACTAAGGAAGTATTCTAACCAGGCCTTCTTCTAGATAAATTCTGAAGAATGCTTCTAAATAGGCCTCTAGTACGCAATTCTTCTATATAAGGGAACGCAGAAAGCCTGGACATCGCGTGTAAAAAATGCTTCAGTATGGAATGGGGTAAGAACGGCTTGTGTGTGCCAAATAAGGGTTTCGAAAAGGCCTGCTTACTGCTTCTTTCCGCCGCTAGGTATGTTCATTTGAATTCTGCAATACAAACACTTGTATGGTGCGGGCATTTGCGCCAACATATTTCTGTCGCAGCAACAACTCTGCACATAAATATTATTTATAAATAGATGTTTATTGAAAATCAACCTTTCAGGAGCGGTACTCTCCAATTCAAATATTTGTCTATATAAGCCCAGCGGCAAACATACAAATATATGTATGTCTGTATTCGTGATGTTACTAATAACAATTTTTAGTATTCGCGCATACGAATATCTGTAACAATATTCGCCGAATACAAATATTAATTTTAAAATGTACTGCCACTTAATATTTAAAATTTAATTGGAAAAAATCGCTCTCTTTGTGTAGAATAGGTATTGCACTTTTAATTAGTAATTCTGTGCTGTTTGGCAGAAAATATTCTCGCCACCTTTTTTTGGTGCGCGCCACTTATTAAATTTTAGTTCTTTAATTATTGAAGTTCAACATTCCTCTACTGAGGTTTACTTACTAACTTAACATGAAATGAACATTTAAGACTATAATTTTTAAAAGATATTTTATATATTTTTTGCTTCATTTTTAAGAAGAATATATCTTGCGTCAGAGACAAAGGGATTAAAATTATTAAACTTATTATATATTTGTACATTTTTTGTACTTTTTTAAACTTTATGTAAATTTTTTGTGGAATATATTTGAGAAATATTCGCTTGAATTTGGCGAATACGAATATCTTGAAATAGAGGGAATAGTCGAATAATAGAATACGAGTATTCGTAACATCATTAGTATGTATAACTACAGCCGCTTATATCGGTTAACAGGTTGTAAAAGCATATAATAAAACATTTAAGTTTTGCCTTTTCTTGCATACAGGAATTAAATGTACGGTTTTTAATACCCAATGATTCTATGTAAAAATATATATAAAAACAAAATATGTAAATTAAACTACAAAAATATTCAAACAAAAGTCGTTCATCACATTACCTACATATATCTAGTTTTTAGTGGCAAAGCATAAAAAGAAGTTTATAAAATAAAACACAATTATATTCGTATATTAAATTCAGAAAATTCTGATTCAAGTAACAAGTAACTAGAACGCATAAAATATGGAGATGGCAAAGGCAACGCTTAATCGAACCGATAGGAATTTACTCGTTAGAATCCAAATAAATATCCCTATAATAAAAAATTGCTAGCAACAGGAGTAAAATTTAGATCCGAACAGAGGTGTTTAACAAACTAAAGAACATAAATCACAATACGTGTATCAATTATATAAAAAAATAAATAAAGTTAAGTTTCAGATTAAACAAAAACAATTTTAATCAACATGTCGTAATTTTTGTTCAATTTGTTTTAGTTGGTGAAAAAAAAAATTCACATACTGGATTGATTGTACGAGTACGCTTTTAGTTACGTAAGCTGTTAATAAAGTGACTCTTGCAATTAAAACAGACTCCAGAAGCTATATTCTGTAACTCGCTAAAGCTAAATCTCCATCGCTAAAAATGTCTAAAATCGTTTTAGAGAATTTTAGCTACATATTGAATTCTGTAATTCGTATTGCTAAATTAGGCAATGTCATAAAAATTAAATTCGCCGCAATTTTGGCGTTTGCTCTGAGAGCAAACAATGCTCTCCGTCATGGCTAAAATGTTATACATTTGTATTCTCTAAGCACATTTAAGCAACGTTTCTAGCTAGAAACGCTAAAATTTAAGCAGCGATATTTTGAAGGCGCTAAAAAGTAATTTAAGCAAAAAATTTTTATATCATTGTTGTTTAGCCTTTTTTTAGAAAAATAATGTAGGAAACTACAAAAAGCATAAAAAAAGGGCAAAAATACATGCTCATTTAGTATTTGGAATAGCATAAAGAGTTTGTCCATGATAGGTTGAGGTGTTTTATCTGTTATGAGTAGTTTAATTCAAATAAAACTCAAATACTAAATTTTATATAAAAATGTATTTAATAAAAAAAAAAAGATTAATACGCCACAGTACCGCCAGCTAATAGCACATAGAAAAAATTTCAATTGTTTACTGAAATTATTTCTTAACAGTGATGCCATCTCTTATAAATGTTCCCATAACTATCGGACGTATGCTTTCTTGAGAAATTACTACGCAAAAATCATGCGCTTTACAACTTTCAAAATGCATGTGTTGCAAAAAAACAATAAGTTTGGACTAGAACTTTGTGAAATAGCTTTAAAAAATATACGTTTTAAAACATATTTTAAAAAATTTTTTTAACAAAACATCATTGTTACGGATTATAAATTATAATATAAGGTAACACTAATATAAAATGCCAAATATACTCTCTCTTTTCAATATAATGTTATCAAATAAGAAAGAAAGGAATGGTAGCAAATTAGCTACGTCGAAAAAAGTTAATTTTAGCTAAGCGATTAGTTACAGAATACCTTTTTAGCAAAATCGCAAAATTTTTTTCAACCGTTCTTAATATCTTTATTTTTTAGTTCACTGTGATATTAAGAACGGTTGTGTAAATTTTCATTCATGTAATTGGTTTTGTATATGACGTTTGTTTTCATTTTTGTGTTTTATGTAGTACCTTTTATGTAAAATACAACAACAGTAATGCAGTTAATATGTATCAAAATTAAGATTATATATCAAATAAAACCAAACATCCCTGAAGAAGTTGGGATTTTCCAACGACACGTAGGATGAAAAAATAAAGCGAAAATAAATATTTTACAATTTGATGACCTTGAAAGCCCATTTAATAACCAAAAAAATAAAAATAGAAAAAGGTCAATAATAATACAAAATATATACATTATTAATCAAATTCACTTCGATCTACAATTTGAACTACGTTCTTACAGAACTTCTTAAAATATTTCTTAAGTTCACACAGAACTTCTACAAGTTTTCCATAACTTCACATAGAACGTCTAAAAATTTTCCTAATGTTTAAACACAGCTTTTAAAATATTCTGTAATCTAACTCAGAACTTGCTAAAAATTTTTCCTAAAGTTTAAACAGAGATTCTAATAAATTTCTCTTAATTTCAGTCAGTTATTCTTAAATTGTTTCTTAAGTTCACACAGAACTTCTAACTTATCTTAATCTTATCAAAATCGAAATAATTGCTCTCAATCCACACTTAGCTCACTATACGCTAATGTGTACAATTTGTGTCTTAAGTAGAACAAAAAAAAAAAAATCATGAGATGGGGCATCGTAGGATAGAATTCATTGACAGCGCTGTAATGTTTAATATATAATAACAAATAAAAACAAAAAATTCCCCAGCTAGCATCCATTAGTAGAAATAAGTCGCGTATTCTATTTGTAATTGTGTATAAATAGAATATGTAAATATGTTCAACGAAGCTACGTAAAAAGTAGTGAAAGCATTTGCACATGAATACTGACGAGGTTTACCGGCTTCTAACGAAAACAACGTAATGTTTTTTTATTATTATTGGCCAAGTCAATTTTTGTAGAGTTTGTTAATTTGATGTAAGCTAATGAGGCCTAAAATTCCTTATGTTAATAAAAATGCGTAGTTTTTATTGCATATTTTCCCGACGTTTCGTGAATTTTATATTCACTTCTTCAAGGGATTCGTCTATTTTTATTAAAAGAAAAAAGATTTTCAACACAATTAATTTAACAATAATTAACAATTTTAATATATTAATATATGTATGTATTATATCTTACATTGTGTTTGTACACTACGTTAAGAAATGTAAAACAGTTTTTTATGTAAGTTTTATATTTTTAAATTTTGAAAAAACACACATATTTAATCGTAAAAAATATCACAGTAGTTTTCAATGTTTATAATATTGCTAATCTATAGTTAGCGCTTAAATTGTCAGTGTCTTCCTTTATATTCATTGTTTTATTAATTTTTTGTTGTATTCTCAAGCTTTCTGTTGTGTATCTCTTTCTTACATTGCTCACTTTGTCTAAAATTTTTATGTTGTCAAAATCTGGTTTGTGATTTGTTTTTAATATGTGTTGTGACAGTGCGGTACTTTCTTTATTTCTGTTTATGTCAGTTTTATGTTCCTGTACTCTTATCTCTAAATTTCTCTTGGTTGTACCGATATAAACAAGATCACAGTTACTGTTCTCATTCCCTTTGCATTTTATTTCATATACAACGTTGTTTTGTTGTAATTTGGCTATAGGTGTTTTTGTGTTTGTAAATATTGCACTAAGTGTTTTGTTGGAGCTGTAAGCAAAGTTTATGTCATTTTTATCTATTGCATTCTTTATGTTTTTATTATCTGTAAGTCCAGGAATAAATTTTACACTGCAAAACCGTTTATCTTCTTTATCAGTGTTGCCACGTTGGTTGTTTTTTGATAATCTGTATTGTGTGATTAGGGATCTTATGAGTTGTAAAGGGAAGCTGTTGTTCGTTAAAATTTTTGTTATTTTTTGTATATTATGTGAGTGAAATTGTTGGTCACTTATCTCTAGTACTCTGTGTATAAAGTTTTTGGCCGTGTTAATAATTTGTGACTTTGGTTGCGTAGAATTAAAATTGATTATTCGTCCTGAAGATGTATCTTTGGCGTACCAATCAAAAATTATTTTATCTTCCCCTCTGAATAATTGGGTGTCAAGATATGATATTTTTCTGTTCTTTTCCACTTCAATGGTAAATTGAATTTTGTGGTGATACCCGTTTAATGTTTTCATTATTTCATCCTTATCATTGATATTTATTATTGCTAGTATGTCATCTACGTATTTTGTTACGTATTTGATTTGAATATTTTTATTCGATAATTCGGACAGAGCCACGTCAAGTAAATTATCCAATACAATGTCTGCAATGGCATAAACAGAAATAAAGAAAGTACCGCACTGTCACAACACATATTAAAAACAAATCACAAACCAGATTTTGACAACATAAAAATTTTAGACAAAGTGAGCAATGTAAGAAAGAGATACACAACAGAAAGCTTGAGAATACAACAAAAAATTAATAAAACAATGAATATAAAGGAAGACACTGACAATTTAAGCGCTAACTATAGATTAGCAATATTATAAACATTGAAAACTACTGTGATATTTTTTACGATTAAATATGTGTGTTTTTTCAAAATTTAAAAATATAAAACTTACATAAAAAACTGTTTTACATTTCTTAACGTAGTGTACAAACACAATGTAAGATATAATACATACATATATTAATATATTAAAATTGTTAATTATTGTTAAATTAATTGTGTTGAAAATCTTTTTTCTTTTAATAAAAATAGACGAATCCCTTGAAGAAGTGAACATAAAATTCACGAAACGTCGGGAAAATATGCAATAAAAACTACGCATTTTTATTAACATAAGGAATTTTAGGCCTCATTAGCTTACATCAAATTAACAAACTCTACGAAAACAACGTTTGTTCCATTCGGCCAGTGTAGTTGAAATCTACAGGGATGTTTAGATATTAAATTTTGCCTTTGTTGCTTGAAATATGTTAACAATACCTACTTAATATTTATTTGATTATTAACATTTAAGAACTTTAGCCTGTATAAATATTAACAAATATTAATAATAATAAAGCAGTGGTAGTAAGTAAGCAAAAAAAAATACAATTAATATACATATACCTTTTTTATTTAATTATATATTAAAAGTTATTATATTAAGGTAATTCTCATCTCTCAATATATATTTTTATGTCTACATAATATTAACTTTAAATAGTGTCGGTTCACAAATGAAAGTTTGCTTTCAAGAAATTTCTGAAAAACTCTTTTTAAATTTCATTCGTGTCTACTCACTGAAATTTAATATGAAACTCAAGACATGTTTTACATGAACTGTCAACACACAAAAACTAGACTTCGTGTAGACAATTACAAAACAAAAGAGACTTACGTGAAAGAAAATAAACAATAATCAACTAAAATTATTGTGTTCTTTATGACCTGAAGCTGAATTAATTAAAATCAATAAACAATTAAAAAAAACAGTTTTAAAAACTTAAAGAGCAATTGAAAGCTTCCAATAATAATGAGTACTCAGTAGATGAAGTAGTCAAAGGAAGCAATTTTTTACAACCACTGCTGAGAAAAACATAAACACAGAATTGTATTTTATTTACTCATAAACAGTGTTAGCCCTACGACGTTGGTTGTTCCAAAATTGCACGCAAACATATTTTGGGATAATTTCGGAAACGCTATGAGAAAAAGCAGATTGCCCTAAACTCCATAGTTGCTTTGATTTTTTTTCTACATTCGATGCTGAGGCAGTGCCCCATAACTGGATAACATAGGACCATATTGGTTTCAGAATCGCGTTGTACAATAGGAGTTTACAGTCTAGGCTTAGTATAGAGTTTCTTCCAATAAGCCAATTCATTTGGGCTGCTTTTAATTTCATTTGTGTCAGCTTTCCGTCTATGTGAGATTTTCATGTCAATCGACGATCAAGATGAACGCCTAGATATTTGACTTCAGAGTGTTGCGGCATAGTGTCGGTGTCGATTTGTATAGGTGGGTATTTTTCCCTGCGCAACGTAAAAGTGACGTGTACACATTTCTGCTCATTAACTTTTATCTGCCATTCTTTTAAGCTGAGATCCCACTATCGGCGTAATGTACCAATTTTCGTCGCAATGCATGTACCGATAGTGTGAACGCAAAAAAAATTTCAAATTGCGACAATCTGCGCCGAAATTGTGCTGAGTATAGACAATCAAAATCAACCTTGATGCGCCGATAATGGGAACACGCTATTGCACAATGTTGATCAATAAATTTTTAAAATATGAGCCGATTTTTATCGGCCACTCGTGCGCCGATCACAGTCGACAATCAGTGACGATACACGGGATGGAAAACCGAATTTTTAAATTGCACCATCTGGCTTTTAAAACTAAATTATTTTTAACTTATTTTTGCCAAAAATAAAATGTTATTATTTTTTATTCATATATATTTGAATGTTTTATTTGCGCGCTAGGTCTTTTTGTATTAATAAATATCTATATTTATACCTATTTTCGAAATTTCGCTTAAAGCCCACGTGACTATTTTCGCCTTGATTCACCCCTTGTATTTGTGTGCCATTTAGTGTACGTCTACACCTAACATGAAATGCTGTCATAACTTAAAGTTAAAACTTGCTTTTCAAATACCTATATTTGATAGTGGTGGGGTACACAAACTTATAACTTTTCATTATTTAGATAGTTCGTTACCGCGTCAAGTAACTACACTTCACTTTTTTCTGCAGTAGAATTTTCCAAAATGTAACAACAAAAAAGCCGTCCGTCAAACTAAAACGTCAAATTATGCTATAAAAGCGCTTTCCAAATAAACCTTGCCTAAATCTCACGTAACATGATAAATCTTATAACAACAATCTTATGAGATGAACTGTCAAAAAAGCAACTATGTGCTTGTGCCGCCATTGCAAATATTCGCAAAATACAATACAAAAAAAAAAAGATTTGCAATGTTTTTACTAACAACATTTGCTATTGTAATGCAAATAAATTTCTAAATCAATTAAACTAAATTAATTGTACTTATGTTGAATAAAAACAGCAAAATAAGAAATGGTGGCACAGATATTTTGTGATAGACTCTCGATGAAAAATTGCTTAAAATTATATATATTCTGCCGACGTTCTCTCATATAATATCAGAGTTCATCGCAGTTGTAGACGTCGTGTTATAACGGCTAACATGAGCAGTCTAAAATTAACATTAACTTGAAGTATACTCAAGAACTTATGTTTTTTACAAATTGTTATTTGTTATGGGCTAGTTTATCTAAATGATTTTCGTTTGTGGCTAAATACCAACTCATCAGTAGATCTTTATCATTAATGTTTAACAAGTTCCAAAAGTCATCTACTCATAAATGAACTCAAAAGAAATAACTGCGCATTACTAAAGCACAAGCAAAATATAATAACAAATAATTTTATTCTTTCGACACACATATTCACATCAAATTCATATTGATTTTTAATAAATGACTCTCAATGTTGTACATATCCTTTTAAAAATATTAAAATTTTAATTTACAATATATATATCAAAATTGTTTAAAAAGAAAGAATTTAATAGATTAGTACAAAGCGAATTTTTGAATTCGCCATTGCTCCAACCTATTTTAATTCGCCTTGATTTGTAATGTTGTACCGATTTTGCCATCGCTGAACACAGCTGTTTACAAAACAACAAGAATAAAAAGTACGCACTGTGCAGTAAGTTCAATTAAAATATATTAATTCTTTATTATGGATTAATCCACTATTTAAAAATTTCAGGAAACATTAAAATGGATTATTTAGACGAGGACATATCCGAAGTACTTGTCGATTCAATGTCTTCCATTGAGGAAATCACTCCAACACAATCTGCCAAGAAGAGAAAGAAGCCACGAGTAATTTCAACCTGGACAAACGAGTCCACAAATGAACTCATTCAGGCCGTTGAAGCCCACAACTGCATATGGGAGTATTCTTGCTCGGCATATAAAGACCGGGGAAAAAGAGAAGCAGCTTGGCAATTAATAGCTGAGAAATTTCCAAAGCAAGATGTAGAAGGATGCAAAGCTAAATGGGCCAATGTGAAAACGGCTTTCCTAAACGTTAAAAAAAATTAAAAACAAAGTCTGGGCAGGGGGCAGAATGTACACAACCACATTGGCCGTTTTGGGCAGCGATGCAATTTTATTGTCAACATGACAAGGCAAAAAGCAGTACATCTGTATCGACTTTTGAAGTTGCTGAAGAAAGTTCATCAACCACATTTTCTTAAGCTAAAAAAACAAATAATAATAATACTGTGGTAGAAACACTGTCACCAGATACTGTAATGCAACGTGCACTGAAATTTTTGGATGCCGATGGTGATAAATGGCATGGTATCGGTATGTATCTAGCATTGCAGATGCGCGACCTTGCCCAAAGAAATGAAAATGCAGCAAACAAATTACATCTCGAGCTGGTGAAAAAAACGATGGAAGTAATGCTGGAAGAAGAGGAGCCAAATGATTGAAATGTTGCAATATTATTTCAGTTTATTTTGAATTCATTGAAGTCATTTATTTTATTTATTTAAAAAAACGTAACCAGTAGATTTTCTCAGGGATAATGTCATTTATCTTATTTTTTATATCGCAAAATAAAATTAATTGTTCTGCAAAAAAGAATTTTAATACAATTTATAAAAAATACGAATCCATAATTAATAAAAAAATATATTGGAATTAAAAGAAATAAATTAATAGTTTCTTTCTTTTTATGCAAATATGTAATTTTTTTTAATTTTTTAAAATTTTAGGTGAATCAAATTAAATATATATATTATTTGCTTCTTTTTTTTAAGCATTGACGCAAAAATATATAAAGCCAAAGCAGTTTGCTGTTTTTTATAGAAATCCATTCCAAAAATTAAACTGTATCTGGCACAAGCAAAGAAATAAAAACATACATATGATTAATTTGCCCAATAATGCACGATAGTGTGATCGCATTTTACCGATTATTGTCGCAATAGCGATTTGGACGACATGTGCCGAAAAAAATTGTCGCAGTATGCGACGATAATGGGACCGTTCAAAAATTAATTGTGCAATGTTTTTACATTTGTGCCGATACAGCACGATAAAAATTTTCGCAGATTGTGCTGTTTGCGCCGATAGTGGGATCTTAGCATTAGCCATGTTTCCAGTTTTGATATGTCCCCTTGCAAATTCCAGGAAGCTTCTACCGAATTTTCACGAACGCTTAAAAAGGCTGTACCATCAGCGATTCTTGATGTATGAATTTTACTGATTAACGGTAAGTCACAGGCATATATATTAAGTACGGTAAAGAACCGAAGATGCTACCTTAAGCGACTCCAGCTTCAATCGACTGCGGAGGGATTAAAAAATTGCTGTTCCTAACTATAAATTTTCGTTCCTTTAAATAGCTTTTTAATAGTCTTACGATGTTTGCGGGTGGATTTTGCGTTAATTTGTGTACTAGACCTTCGTGACATAGCTTTTCAAAAGCTTGTAAACCATCAATGAAAAGCGCAGAACAATATTTCTTTTTTTCAAAAGTATTTGTACCTACATGCACAAGTCTGTGAGTTTGTTCGACATCGCTGTCTCCGAAAACCGAATGTTGTTGTGTTGCATCAAATTCTTGAAAAAATTTTTGCAAGAAAGCTGTATTTTGTCTTTAAAAAACGTATCTAACTTGTTTGGTACATTCCTTCAGCCTTAACATAAACTTAGTGGATCTGTAACGTTGCCATTCTCGGCGAGCTCTCCTTTTTTCAGACAATAGCCCATCGATATCTACATACAAAATATTGTTGAATCTCATGTGTTGATTTGTTTGATTTGAAGTAGTATTAAGAGCAGCTTGTTTAACGTTTACTTCAAGCAACGAAATAGTCATCTATTTCAGAAGATATTCTCAACAGCATATTTTCCGCGCAATGGGCGCTCAAATATTTTTTATATTTCAACCAGTTAACCCCTGCAGATTTCATCGGTAAAGCGCTTGTACATTTTGAAGTTTTGTGTGAGAATATATTGAAAGTAGTACGCGAGTGACCTTAAGATAAATCTAAAGATGCTAAAACTTCATTGGTTTCGCTGTGCACACTTTCACTATTCCAAAGTCGATAACATTAGGACTTTTTTGTCGATATGATGGCCAATATGTTGGCTTACCACTTGAACTACTTTCAAACCCATACAAATTATGTCAAACAAAACACGACCTTTAAAACTGATTAAATGTGTGGTTAGCATTGCAGTCCCCAGCTGCTAGAAAACGGGAACGTTGTATAAAATGCGGTATACCGACTCTCTGTAATTGAAAACCTGGGAGGGGTACACGGATGATTTTTTTTTCTTGGAGGTATTCTTCAGATCGTTTAAAAGTAGTGTTTTATCCACGTTTTTATTAGAATTCATGAGCCACCACAATCTCTACCTAGAGGATCCTTAGTGTCGTAGAAATTGTATCCCCTAATTCTAAAATATCCCCGAGACGTCAAAGGATTTTTCGAGGTACACATAACATTGATTTGTTTATCCTAAAGGAAATATACTATTTCGTTTTTATGTTGGCAGATGGTTTGTTTAATACAGCCTGCAACAAGGGCTGGCGTTGGCTGAAGTGGTTAGGGCGTTGACTACTTTTCAAACAATGACTTGGGTTCAAACCCAGGCCAGATCAAGTCAATCAACATCATTAACCACTCTAATGTAGATTAGTGTGGCATTGTAAATATTAACTGTTGTCGGACTATTTAAGTGATGCAGGTATACCACTGGTCACTAAAAAAACTCTTCCGACAGCGATTGATGCTTCTTCGTCGTTTAGCAGGAAGCAAAAAGCAGAGTTCTAAAAGAGTTAAGCCTTCTAAATTTTCAAAATCTTTAGAAAAAACTGAATTTTTAACATCTCCTGCATCATACTGGACATGTTAAGAGTAAAAGTATTTATTGTTAGTATTAAGCTCCCTTAAGACCCTGGAACTTCGTTTGCTGGTACCGTTTTTTTTTTGTTGTATTCTGTTTACTTTTTAAAATAATAGCGTTTGAAAATTTACTATTAGGTTGTTGTTGAGCAACAGTCCTGTTAGACTTCAAAACGTTTGAATATGATGCAATTTCCTCTTAAGCTAAGATCCCACTATCGGCGCAATGCACCAATTTTCGTCGCAATTCATGTGCCGATAGTGTGACCGCACACAATTTTTCAAAATGCGACAATCTGCGCCGAAATTGTGCTGAGTATGGACAATCAAAATCAACCTTGATGCGCCGATAATGTGAACCCACTATTGCACAATGTTAAGCAATCAATTTGTAAAAAATGCGCCGATTTTTGTCGGCCACTCGTGCGCCGATCACAATCGACAACCAGTGCCGATACACGGGCTGGAAAACCGAATTTTGAAATTGCACACCTTGTAAAACTATTTTTTTTAAGCTTAGTTGTACCAAAATTAATTTTTTATTATCTTTTATGCATTTAAATTTTATTTATTTGTTGTGGGTTAGCAAATCTACATATTTGCAAAAAATTAATAAAAATTTTAAAATCAAATTCTTGAGTATTTGCTCGAATAAATGTTATATTTTATTCATATATTGTTAAAAAATTGTTATGGGGTAGGTAATCTATGTATATGCATTTCGTTGTTAGCTTAATACCAACTCATCAGTAGATATTTACTATTCATGTTTAAAAAGTTCCAAAACTCATCTTCTCATACATAAACTCGCAATAATAAGTTTGCGAATTACTAAAGCATACGCAAAATTGCT
This sequence comes from Lypha dubia, assembly GCA_947311025.1. Taxonomy (NCBI): domain Eukaryota; kingdom Metazoa; phylum Arthropoda; class Insecta; order Diptera; family Tachinidae; genus Lypha; species Lypha dubia. Next base: position 83,777,899 of record OX371261.1, read on the forward strand.
TTTAAAAAACTTTAAAAACATCACACAAATAATTTTTTTTTCATTCGATATAAATCTGTTTACTTTTCTTATAACTTTTATACAGCTACACAACCTTTTGTTGGCAATAAAAGTTTTTATAAGGCAAAATAAAAACAAACTTCCCTTTTACAAAATATAACCTTTTACTCAAGTATTCATGTTTTTAGTAAAGATCAACTGATGAGTTGATATTTAACTACCAACGAAATGCACATATGTAAATTAGCTAACCCATAACAAGTAATAATATTTTAAAAACATATATTCCTAAGTATTTGTGCGAATAAAATGTTATATTTTATATACCTATATATTAAAACATTTAATATAACATTTGTACTGTTGAACAGAAAAAAAACGATTTTACCATCCCTGAAAACATCTGTTTACAAAATAACAAGAATAGAAGTACGTGCTGCGTAGTAGTAAATTCAATTAAAATTCATTAATTTTTTATTATTATATACATATTAGTACTCCTATATTAATTATATACAGAATATATATGGCCAAAGCAGTTTTCTCTTTTTCATTGTAATAAATGCCGAAAATTAAACTGTATATGCCAACAAGCAAATAAACAAACGCATATACATACATACATATACGTACATACATACTCGTACATACAATACATACTTACATGATTTAATTTACTCAATAATGCACGATAGTGGGATCGCATTGTACCAATTATTGTCGCAATTGAGATTTGGCCGATATGAGCCGAAAAAAACTGTGGCAATATGCGACGATAATGGGAACGCCCAAAAATTAATTGTGCAATATTTTTACATGTGTGCGGATATAGCACGATAAAAATTGTCGCAGATTGTGCTGTTTGCGCCGATAGTGGGATCTTAGCTTTATAGTGCATTTACATTGCGTCGAAATCTAGTACTTACGAGATTTCGAGCTAAATCTAGTTGTTTATACTAGATTTCCCATACAAAATAAAATTTACTTTGACACTTGATTTGGACGAAATCTACCTAAACTATGGTTTCATTCCAAAAGGTACAAAAAAATACTAAGCTATACAAAATAATATGACATTTCATTTAAAAAAATACAACTAACGAAATTGGGCGCGTTGATAAAATTATTGAAAAAATTCGCAATAAATTGGAAAAGACAACTGAAGTACAAATTTTAAATAAAAGGTAATTTTATATGTTAAATGCCTATGTCTTTATAATGCCTTTTGTGTTATAGAAAATGAATTTACAAGAAAATAAATACTTGGAAAGCGGAGGATGAGTCTTTTCTAATAACAATTTGGGGAGACTTTATAGATGATTTAAGAGGGTGCAGAAAATACAATAAATAAATACAGATAGGTGTACACATTTATAATTGTATATTTGCTATGCGGTATTATTATGTAGGTAAATAAATAAACGATTAAATATCCACATGTTTTTTTTTCAGGGCCGAAAAGCGAAAGGTTGGGCCCTCTGGTGGCTCGCCATCAAATTGGCTGTTTTATGAAAGTCCTCACTTAATTTTGGGGTTCTTAAAATCGAACTGCATTGAGGGGATTATGGACGAAAGCATAGGAAAACCACCACAAAATATTTTCTATTTGTGCCTGTTATTAATCACATTTTTTTTCCTTAAGGCCGTGCCGCACTATCCTACACAGTCGCGCGATATGCCAAATATGACATGTGTGCTAAAAATGTATGGCAGTGTGGACTAAAAATGCAACTGTGTGGCAGATTTGTTTTGGCTAATCGTGCGATTTGCAAACGTTTATGAAAAGTTTCATAAAATGATAGTTTTCATGCGATCAGAGGAGTATTTATTGTCAAACACCTGGCACTTTTATTGGCGTTAACAAATGCAAACGAATTAAAAAGATGGAGACACCGAAAGTGTTTAAGGTAATAAAAATATTTTTTAATTATATACATATGTATATTATGTACTTAAATTATTCCAATAATTTGTTTTTATGTACATGTTTTCAGATTGAGTGGCCCAAGAATGCAGTGTTAGCACTAATTGAAGCTTGGGAACAACATGAGTGCTTGTATAACCCAAAAAGCGAGCTTTACCATAACAAGCACGCCAGGAATAGTGCTTTGAAAAATATGGCAAAAGACTTGGATAGCCACGTTACAGGTATATGACCAAGCGACGTAAAGGTAAGTTGGTGCCAAAGTTATCTCTTCACCGTAATGTCTATATGCGCTTATTTTCTCGCAGGTAAAACTAAGTTACTTGCATACACAATATTGCCGGGAGCTGTCGAAAATTAAGGAGAGCAATAAAAGCGGTTGTGGGTATGAAGAAATTTATACCCCAACTGCTTATTGGTTTGATAATGTCAAATTTCTGAAGAGCTTCGTAAACATAAAGAAGGAAACTTTGTCCGTTTCTATGGTAGGTATGTATGTGAACAAACAAATAGTGAATGTATTTATACAAAATTAAAAATGTTATAGGTTGTAGACGTCGACACATTGCCAGATTCTTTTTTTAATTTAACAATTTTACAAATCACCACCAATGATGATATTATTTTAACTTTGTCTTTATTTGTTAAAATTTTATTATTTTTATTTTAAGCACCAAAAGGTAAGTAATTTTTTTTCTAATATAAGCAACTGCTTGTATATACACAAAATAAACAGCTGTTTTTGCATTATTTTTGTATTATAGTGTGGCACCTACAACAGCATTTTGAAACGATTTTTTACAGTCGGTCAGATTTTTTTATAATTTTCCAGTGAATGAATCGTGCGATTGTGTAGGATAGTACGGCCCGGCCTTTAGCAGACATCCCCAGTACATCAAATAATGGAGAAGTTGAATGCATAAATGATTCATCACAAAACTTGTTAGATGAATCATACAATGCCAGTCCTCAAATGAAAAAAAAAAAAAAAAAAACTTTCAAACCATAATGTTGCAGAAAATTCAGTCTATATGCACTTACATTTACCCATTCCATTCTGCTATTTAACAATTGTGTGTAGTAATACATTTGAATTGTTTTCTGAAATTTTATATTTAACAGATGCTGGCGCTTCTTTTTACGCGACAACATTATTTCCGATTGGGTTTTTTTTGCTCTGGATGAACAAAATACTAATAAATGTCCTACATTTTTCATTATTGTTTAGTACCAAATACAATTTGGAAATATAACAATTTTTCTTTTACATTTTAGTCATTTTTTTTAGTTATGAATATAAAATCTAACTAATGTCAAAAACATGCAATGTAAACGAGCTAGATTTTAAGAGAGATTTCAAATCTATTCTACTAGATTTCGGGACAATGTAAATGCACTATTATCGCAACAGGCAGGTTATACTAAATACCCGAATTTCATATGTCTGTGGGACAGTCGCGATAAAAACAACCATTGGCCACTTAGGAAGTCAGCTTTTGTAAATCCACCTTTAGTTAATCCCAATCAAATTATATTGCCCCAATTTCATATAAAACTTAGTATTTTAAAGCATTATGTCAAAGCCCTTAACAAAGTTGGCCAATGTTTTGCTTATCTTTTGAAAAAAGTTCCTGGTGTGAGCAAAGAAAAGTTAAAAACAAGCATTTTTGATGGACCACAAATTAGACAACTGATAAAAGACCCATATTTTGTCAAATCTATGAACGAACTAGAAAAACGAACCTGGGGGTAGATTCTGGTTCTGCGATAACGTGAAATGTAAAAATTTTTCTCGTTTACATTTCGTTTCTGATTCCCGTTCTGTGAAGAAATTAAAACAAATTAAAATCTTTTCACAATGAGAGAAACAAATGGAATGAAACAATTTTTTTCTCAGTTTCACAGCAAAACTAATTCTCGTTTTATGTAACTGCGAAAACAAATGTCAAAACATTTTCATATGACGCGTTTATTTTCACTTAAAATTTGTAAGCGAAAATGGAAAAAGCAGCAAAAGGCATGCGCACAAGCATAAATCGAAAAGAATTTTTATTAATTTTTAGAACATAAATGTCGATATTACAAACGATAAATATGTAAGTATGTACATACATATGTATGTATACAGTTCAAAAATAAAAAAAATTATTTGAATAATTGATTTATGTATACATGCGTATGTACATACATACATACATATGTACATACATATGTATACATATGTATTTACAGATTTGTTACTGCATTTAAAAAAAATAATGCATACATTTTCAACTTTTATACATTTATCCCAATGTACAACGTAATTTATTTTTTTTTTTTGACAATTGTGCAGACCCAAGCAGAGAGAAAGTTGGTGTCGGCTTACAAAAAATAAACTAAGAGGCGGCTTAAACTTATTTTGGAGCCGGCTGCTTAAAAAATACATAAGGCGATAGAAAATCGAAAAGTAAAAAAAACTTATTTTGCACTAAATCTCGGAAACGCATAAAATTGAATATCTAGCACATTTAGATAAACTCAGGCCAAAACTAGAAAGCAATTAGCATATGTTATGGAAAATGTATCAATAAATAGAAATAATTAAAAAAAAAATTGTATTCGACTTAGTGCTATTTTTTCTGCTAATGATTTTTCCGATTTTACTATCGATTGAATGTTTGTACTTAAGTAGGAAAATTTTACCTAATTATAACTATTCCGGCAATTTGTTGTTATTAGTTTATTTAAATTACTACCTGCAACCGCGGGTCAATTTTGTCAAAAAACAAAAATATATATGCCTTTGACACTGTTTATACACAAAAATACCAGAGCATAAAATTAACAAGTATGCGTGTGCTGCCATCTTTTTACTCATTACACTTCGATAAAAAAAAAAGTGACATTTTCTTTGTCAATCACAATTGGAGACTATCAAAGTAATATATCACAAGATTATGGTTTTCATAAATCAGAGCCGACAACGTATACATGTACCCGAAAAAGCACGACTGCACGCACACACTTAGAACGTTGATGTGTTTTTTATCGTCTCCAGAGAGCACAAGAGAAAGGTTTAAAAATTTGTTGCTCTTTGCAACATGCATACATACGAGTATGCAATTTGAAATCATATCATTTTATTAAAAAAAATAAAAAGTAAATAAATAGAATTAAACTAAAGGAACGGTCAAAACTGTATTTTAAATATTATCGATACCGATATTTATACCTATCTATATTTTCGATATTTTTAAACTATCGACCTTGATTTTCAGAGTTTTTACCATTTGAAATTATAGTATAAAAGTGTGATTATACACTATTTTTCGATTATATTTTTTTGTCAATAAGACATTAAATAATATCTCCGATTATATATACAAATATATATATATATATATATATATATATATATATATGTATTTATTCCTCATTCAACTTGTAGGATTAACTCAGTATCTGTAATGATAGACTATTAATAAAATTGCCTACTTATATAATTCATACAATTTCTTCACCACCGCTATAAATATAAATTTCGTTTTTTTAATATTTTCAAATTTTTATTCAATTTTCTATAACATAAGCTATGTACATATATTATGTAATATATGTTGAAAAATTAACTTCAAAATTTCAATGAAGAATATATGCATGTTGTAAAAGCCACAAAAGCAAATAAATATTTGCATGCGGCCTTGCACCGCATCGAAGTAGTTCAACTTCGTTCTCTGTGTGACATTTCAAGTTGAATAACATGGATATAAAGTTACACTGCAACAGATGGAATGAAACAATTTTCATATTATAAAAGGGGATCGCATTTTGTGCAACTGCGAAAAGATATTGCGTAATAGCCTTTTTCCACTAGCATACATTTTAGAGGAATGAATGGAATATGTTGAAAATGTCAAATTGCATTTCCATTGGCAACATCTAACATCTACCATCTTCTCAGCTGTCAAAAATATAAAAATACTTACAGCATAATTTATTGTGGAAAAAATTAAAATAAAATTAAAATGGATTTTGAAGAAGCATTAATAATTGGACTCGTTCATAATTTACAAGAACAAACGCAATTGTTAATGAAGTGTTGAGAAAATTTGCGATCTATTATGGAAGAAGACGAATATGAAGATAATTTTTTAATTGACATAGGTGTGGCTGTTCCTCGAAAGGTGTGGATGTTTGTAAGTCGCAATATAATACGAATTTGTATGCATAAAAACTTATATATATAAATACATACATACATATGTACCTATTTTAGAACCGCTTTGGAACATTTTGGGAGAAAGATGTACCAAATAATACCGAGGAATTTTTTAAAGAAAGCTTTCGCGTCGAACGACAACCCTTTTGTTTATTAATTCAAAAATTGGACATTTTGAGAAAAAATGATACAAAATTTAGGAATGCAATACCTCTGAATAAGCGAATCGCAATTGCTTTGTACACCATTGGATCCTCAGCAGAATATCGTACCGTTGGAAGGCTGTTTGGGGTTTCAACCACTATGGTTTGTAAAATTTTACACGAGTTTTGTAAAGCTGTAATTAAAGAACTATCTGAGGAGTACCTTCAACCAGAGTTCTTAACAGAATCCAAAATAGATGAATGCGTAGAAGGATTTAATAGAATAGGCTTTCCACAATGTTTAGGTGCTATTGGTAATCAAAATTATATTATTTGCATATGACTAGATTATTAACATGACATACATACTTATTTACTTTGAAAGATTGATGCCACATTGAAGTGAAACCATCAGCTGCTGAAGCTGTCGATCATTTTAACTATAAGGGTTGGTATTCGGTGGTTTTGTTTGCGTTGGATGACTTCCGGTAAGATTTACTGCAAGTTAAAGTTTCTAATATGAACGATATGAGCTATTGTTACTTTTTTTATTAGTTACAGGTTTCTTTATGTGAACGTAGGGTGCCCAGGACGGTGCAACGATTCTTTAATATATCGAAAATCTAAATTAAGCCGTATGATAGATTCTTGTAATTTGTTGAAAGAAAAGAAGAAAGAAATAAGCGGTACACAAGTTCCAGTCGTTATTATTGGCGACTCGGCCTTCAAGTTCTCTCGTACGCTTATGAAACCTTACCCATTTTCAACTGCGGCATCTTTAGAACAACAAACTTTTAACTATAATTTGTCCAAAGCAAGACGTGTAGTTGAAAATGCTTTCGGCCATCTGAAGGCAAGGTTTAGGCGTATTGGAAAAGGCCTAGACAATCACCAACAATTTAGTAGCAGAATTATAATGACATGTTGCATTTTGCATAATTTCTTAAATGTTCATAATTGCTTTATAAACGAAAATTGGACAATTAACCAAAACACTTCTCGTCTACAACCAAAAAGCATTAACACAGCTGGTGATCAATCAGTGGATGCAGAAAATGTCAGAGCGGCTATAAGCAAATTCTTATGCGAAAGAGATTCTTTGACATGAAATCTTAATTAAAATAATTTTACCCTTAATAATTAATAAAACGAACTTCTTATATTAATTCTTTGTTTTTTATTTATTTAAAGTTTTTATATGCATAGCATAAATTATAAAATAAAGAAATCAAAATATAAATTAAATAAAAATTCAAAAATTCAAAAATAAAAATAAATTAAATAAAAATATGTATGCAACGCAAAAAATGATAAATTAAGCAAATTAAATAATAGCTCCATGAAAAAATGGCAACAATAAAAAGTGGCCAACCCAAAAATGAAAATAAATATGAAAACTAATCTACATAAGTATAAAAATAATAAATTAAAATGAAAATAAAGATGAATACTAATCTAAGTAAAAAAATAATAAATTAAATTCAAACAAACATAATAAACATAACATAAGTAAACTTCATTTGTTTTGTTTGGTATTGGTTAAGCAAACACCTATATATGTACATATGTATATGCATTTCGTGTCTGCTGATGAAACTCTTCAAGGACTTCAACCAAAAATTTTTCGGTTGAAGCCCTATTGATGAGTTTTTATAAGCAGAAATAAAAGGCATATTAGGCGATGCTTAACCAACATCAAACAAAACTCTTCATATATTAAATAAGCTTTAAGTCCACCTTTTTATAAAAAACTATCAACAGTATTGTTTTTTTATGTTTTTAACATTTCCTAAATGCACTAATAATTTCCAATTATTATTTTACGTATTTAGATGAATTTTTTTATTAATTTTTTCGACCTTAAGTTGTTAATAATGTGTTATGTTTTTAATTACATGACCTAGAGCCTAATTAAAAACATAACACATTATTTTACGTATTTAGTAAAATTATTTAATTAAAAATACATTGAAACTGATTGTTGACAGTCTCCTCAGTAATCAAATTCAAATGGCTTACTGAATGCGTAAAATAATACTTTTGAATTATTAGTGCACTTAACAAATGTTAAAAACAGAAAACATTGCTGTTTATGTTTTATTATAAAAAACTGAAAAAAAGGCTTATTAATAACAAAGCAGGCATTCATATCACATATATAAAAATGAGAAAACTTTAATATTTTGAAACTCAAGATTACAAAGTATACAATTTTTCTGATTATAAATATTTCCGTAATGTTTTAATACCTTCGGGCAGTTTTTTCTCTTATATACATACTTTCTGAAGTTGTTAAAACATTACGGAAATATTTATAATCAGAAAAATTGTACAACTTTGTAATCTTGAGCTTCAAAATATTAAAGTTTGCGATCACTTATGTTTTCCTCTCAAAATATTTAGGAGCTCTGTTTGAAAGGCAACATTTTGAGAGGAAATGGTATCCAACCTTTTCAGCATTTCGCTAGCCTGCTCCTTCCTTTCCTCATGATGCCGCCTCTGCATTTCCATGCGCTCTTGGGCCAACCGCACAAGCTCTGAACTAGGGTCCAACTTCCTTCTTTTTGAAACTTGACCGGGCTCATCAACTTGGGTAGTGCAAAAATCATTCGGATCACACTCGATCAAGTCATCCATTAAAGTTGACATGTCTAAAAAATAAAAAATTAGCTTTGTTAAAGTATGAACATAGACATGTATGTATGAAAAAGTTAGCTTACCAGTGCTTTCATGCATAGCAATTTCAACATTGTGAACTTTAAATGCTCCCAAAATGCTGTTTATTTTATTGTAATGGCACCAATCCGATGGCGCCCCCCCTGTTGGCCCTATTTTGTTTTTTTCCTGTCTATAAAAAAACATAACCTTTTTGGTTCACCAGCAATAATTATGCTTAAAATTACTTACTTGTACTTGCGGGTTAGATTGTCTATTTTCGTCCGAACATCTGTCCAACACCCAGAAAATCCAAACTTCATCAAACTTTCAGCGATTTCTTGAAAGACATGAGAGTTCTTTCTTGTGCCTCTCAACTCTTCTATTTTGTCATCCCATAAGTCCAGCAACATGTTTTCCAAATCCTGGTTCCATACTATGCGACGTGCAGTGCTTTTCTTTACTAAAACCAAAAATATATTATTATATTTAAATATGTACAACATATAAAATAAAGTTAAAAAAAGTAAAAACTTACGTGTGCCACTCATTTTGATATACTTTTCTTTATTTTTTCTTACACATTATGTATACATACATATGTCATTCACAATAAATTAAGCTGTCAATATGTATGTATCTATCATTTTGCTAGAGATGACATTAAAATTATCGGAAAATGTTGATTGGAACAAAATGATTTAGGAACATCTTTTGAAGATGTAGAAAGATGTTGACTTTTAGTACTGTGTATTTCTTATGGGAAGATGTTAACATCTTCTCAAATTGATGGTAGATGTTAGATGTTGCGTAGTGGAAAAAGGCTATAAAGTTGTAATGAAAACGAAAATGAAACATTTTTTTACATTTCACTTTATCGCAGAACCAGAATCTACCCCCTGGCAATGTTTCGTTTCTGTGATTCAAATTTTTTTGGAAATCATAAATCAGAAAACTATTAACAGTTAGTTAACGACATGTTGTCTAACTTAAAACATCTAGGTTGCAATATGAGTATTAAACTACATTATTTATATTCTCATGTGGATCGACTTCATGAAGGATACTCGCAGAATGAAAGAACGTTACCAAGGGAAGTGGGACATACATATGATGGCTAATTAATCCTGGGGCCAAATCACCGCATTCGATATCGAACAAAATTTATCGAAATTTTTCATTTTGGTATTATCGCATACGATATCGAATAAATTGTATCGTAATTTGACGCATCGTATGCCATAATTAGCTTATTGGACACGTATCGTAATGTTATTCGATACGATAGTTAATTCGATATCGTATGCGGTGATTTGGCCCCTGGCATCGTTTTCTGGCTCTTATACAGACACCATATTCAAGAAAACATTATAAAAATTTTATTCCTCAACCACATTTAGTTTCAGTTTCGAAGAAATCATACTTTAGTAATAATTTTTACCTACGTCTATAAACTAAAACTAGAGCTGCTAGAAAAAAACTAGTGTTATTTTCGTAATCAGCACAGTTAAACTAAGCGAAAAGAAATCAAAACATCCTGGAAAATTTTTATGTGTCGACCAGTGTTGTTAACAATATCTAATTCGCTCTGATCATTACATTACGAACCTTAGCCTATAAAAACAACACCAATATATTTATATTCATCTTATACATATAAAGTACAGTAAAAGAAAACTACATGTACGCTAAAATGTTTCAGTACGTTATCGTAGTTTTTGTGTTCGTCAGCCCACAATCTTTGTGTACCGTACTTTTACGCTAAATTCTTCTTTTGTGTACTTTGCATTTTTGTAGGGAATGTACTTGAGTACTTTTCGCGGCAAAATACTGATTAGAAGTATATTTAAGTAGTCAATCGAATAAAAAGAAGCATGCGAACAAAAATGCAAGAACTATATTCATACATACAGACTTACACATACTTACATACAATCTAAACACATAAACGACTAGAAAGACAAAAGAATTGTCTTGGAACTTAAAGGTGTAAAATGTTTATGTCTTTCTGCGTGTTTAGAAATAATTATTGAAACTCTTAAAAATAATTTACCAAACAGATACAAACGTAATGTTAAGAAAGAAATGACAATATGTGGATATGGGAATAACAGCAATTAGCAAAGAAAACAACCTTTATTTTACAAGTTGTAGAAACTTCCATTGTTACCACACTTCGATCGGTAATTATTTGATTAGTTTCATTCATACGGATACTTTTTGCTATTGTTATTGCTTAAGAAATATTTTAATATATGGCTTGATTGAATAATTATGTAGGAAATTTTGATTTAAATTCAGAGGAAATCCATAAAAAAATAGTAATAGATAAAAGAAACAAATATTCGATTTTTTTTATAGACTAGAAGAAAAAAAGTAGGCAATTGTCAATTATTTCTATTTATTTAAATGTTTAAGAGATTTCATGTATTATTAATTTATTAGTTTCAACACAACAACATGCAAATATATGAATAATAATATAGAATAAATTTTAATTTAAGGTACCTACTTAGTACATATATAAATACATATTTACAAGAATTTATTTCATTACATATATGTTTACTAGTTTACTAGTTTGTACAAAGTTATATGAACTAAAAATAAAAAGAAGAGAAAGTGATAAAATATTTATAGAGAAAAAGAGATATAAAAAACAGAAAGAACTCATGTAAAAATCAAACATAATGTTAATAAACTTAGAAATAAGGAAAGTGTGACATCATCTGTATTAGGCTTAAATATTAGTTCGATAAAGCGTTTGAAATAAAAAAAAAAAATTTTTTTGAGTTTATGACCATTCCAAAGGAAAATTTCGTTAACAGTTAGATATTAAGTTTTAGATAAAATTATATTTCGTTTAGTTTAGTTGGTTAAAAGAGAGTGAAAAGCTTTTTTTAATTATGTACGTTAGCTACTATTGCCGTGTTGCATGCAATTTTCGTTCGAAATATATATGTATACATTTTATATTTCTTCTCTGTCTTTGTCACTGAAAGCATGGAGTTGCATGCAACAAGGTTGCGTAGTGTAAATACGTAATAAGTAGAAGCTTTTAAATCAAATTGTTATGGTGTTTTACATTAAAATGAATAATAGTTGTTGCTTAATTAATGTTATAAAACAATAGAATGAGTAATAGAGTTGTATTGACACAACATATGATTTGTTTTAGATCATTCACAATTTTTGTATCTAGCAAGATTACTACGATTATCTGCCATAAATAGAATACTTACACGGTTAATAGAGTTACGGCGTGGATCAACTGGGCCACTTGGAATTGAGCCTCCACCACTTCCGCTACGACTACGACCAACATCATTATCGTCTATGCATATATCAGAATCCGAATCCGTTCGCCTTAACCCACCATCCTAATATGCAAGTATTCCAATAAAATATTAACAATAAACATGTGATAAAATATAACGTCACCAGAACTCTGCAAAATGAGTTATAATTTCATTAATTACCTGCGTTAATTGTTCGGTGGTAGTTAAAAGTCTTGCCACAGGATTGCAGCATACGGGCAAAGTTTCCAATAATGTTGGCCTTGAATGTGTTAATAGTGGTTTCATATATCTAAAATATTTTTAAATTTGTATAAAATTACAGAAAACATTTTAAACAAATATTATTTGTGTGTATCAAAAATTTAAAACAATAGACTAAACTAAATTGATACGATTTTATCAAATCCTTTTACACCCCGATTCAATTATTTAAAGGCACTAAAAATTCCATATTCAGCAGCCTGTATCATTTGCAATTTTTAACCGATTGCAGAATTTTTAAATAGAAATGGAAGCTAGACATCTTGAGATATAAAAAATCATGACAATAGTGGTTTCTTAACTAAACAATTTTTTTTGAGCAATTATATAAAAAAAGTCCAAAATTATGCTATTTTTTCTGGTTCACTTGAATAAAGTCACACTATTATTTTTAAAGTAAGCGATGATTTTTTGTAGGGAGAAGAAGTTTAACTTGGATGGGCCTGATGGCCATAACCATTATTTCCATGATCTGCGCAAAGAAAAGCGATTTTTGAACCGACATCACAGCCGAGAAGGAGGCGTTATGGTGTGGGGTGCTATTACGTACTATGGCATCATCGATCTTGAATTTCGAAGTGCAATAATGACTGGTGCAAGCTATAAAACGTTACTGGAATCGGCTTTTCTGAAGTTCAGTGAACTATTTGGTCCCATATCTTGGATATTGCAACAGGATAACGCCCCTATACACATCGCCAGAGTAACAAAGGAGTTCATTGCAAGCCAAAATGTTAATATTCTTGACTTGCCACCCTATTCGCCAAATCTAAACAGTATCGAAAATGTCTAGGGTTGGTTATCTCGTGAGGTCTATGAAGGAGTTAGACAATTTGATGACAAGCAGTCACTAATACAGGCCATTAAGGATGCTTGGAATCAAATTTCGTTGGATTACATCATAAATGCTGTTTATCTGTCACTGAAAACCCGTATATTTGAAGTTATTAAAAACAAAGGGGATTGTACCCATTACTAATAGTTCTTAAATGAAGTAAAATAAATTTAAAAAACAAGAAAATCTGTTTTTCATTCAAATTAGTTAAAGTGCCTTTATTCAAGTGAACCAAAAAAAATAGCACATTTTTGGACTTTTTTTTATAAATTGCTCAAAAAAAGTTTGTTAGTTAAAAAACCACTATTGTCATGAATTTTTTATATTTCAAGATGTCTAACTTCCATTTCCATTTTAAAATTCTGTAATCGGTTAAAAATTTGCAAAAGATACGAAATAAATGTGAGTTTGCATTTGTGCAAAAGGAGTGTGATATGTAAAAAATATTAGAGCTATTGGAAAGGAACATTTTTTGAAGTTCCCAAATTATTTGAATAAATAATTTATATTTATATTTTTTCCATAGTTTGAAATATACGCACATACATACACAATTATACTTTTGACTTCCGAAATCAAATTTTCTACCAACAAAATACATAAGTTGCTTTTGTAAGTTGTATCATGTAAATATATTAAGAACTAGATATACCCGTTGTACTTTGCGAGTTATCGTAGTGTTTGAGTTCGCTAACTCACAATCGTTGTGTACCGTAGTTTATTTGTGTACAAGTTCACAAACTCTAAACGTTTGCTTTTGTTCGGAATTTGTTCGCAAGAAAAATTCGGCCATGCAGTAATGCCATGGAAGTATATTTCGATAGCGAACATTTTTATGAATTATTGGATTTTTAATGCAACAATACTTACTTTGTATCAAAGTTTCCCCACAGTCTCGCAAGAATGGCCTTATCATTGCGTCTACCATTACTACCGGTTGAATTTCCTGAAGTGACACTGTTTTCTAAATCGCCGCAATCCTGTAAATAACCATCAGACTATTTTTAAATATTATGCATGTTAATTCAACTATAAAAATGAATTAATAAAAACATATATGTATGTATATAACGTATTAAACAATAGTAGAAACAACAATTGATGAAGCAATCCTGCGGAGAAAAATGCCATTGGGCGCGTTCAGCAGAAAAACCTGCTACTAACCTCAGATTGTTGAGCAACAGTTGAGTAGTAAGCTGTGTCTGCTGAACGCACCCATTCAGTGATTTTAACTAATTTTTCCCAATTTTCGTAAAGCCTTAATCGCCGATAACCATGTAGCCTTTGCCACTTACTTCCATTATATCCATACCAATCTTTTCGTATGGTGCTTGTGATATCTCGTGAGGTATTAATGGCTCTTTTGCATTGGCTGACGTAGTTTTTTGACATATTTGACATTTAGCTACCAATACTTCTATATCATGATTCATTGATGGCCAATACAGCAGTTCTTTTGCCCTCTTTCTAGTTTTTTTCAATTCCAACGTGTGACTTATGAAGAATTTCTAACATTGAACCTTAACATCACTTTCTACCTTTCTTTTATCATTAGGCCATCAGCTTTCACAGTATTTCAAGACTTACTCAAAATATTGTCTTTTCTATTTTCTACTCTAAACAATTTTTTCTTCTCATCACTCCCATTGATTGTATGTACCATTTCATCCAAACCCTTTATTTCACCCTCAATATCTCTATTTTTAGAATAGCTTCTGGATAACCAATCTGCTAAATACAAGTATTTACCCGGTAAATAGGTAAAATTCAAATTATATTTTTCTAATTTCAGTCTCATTCTTTGTAATTTTGCCGAAGGCATTTTGTTATAATCCTTTTTCATTATTCCTAGCAACGGCTTATGATCGGTTGTGATTTCTACCTTATTTCCGTAAATGTAATTATGAAATTTTTGACAAGCAAATGCTATTGCAAGAGTTTCCTTTTCAATCTGAGCATATCTTGTTTCAGCGTCAGTTAAACGCGATGCGAAACATACTGGTAGGTTGTTTTGCAATAATGCGCACCCTACGCCATTCTTTGAGGCATCTGTTTGTAATGCAATTTTTGATGCCCTATAGAACGGTTTTATTTCTGGAGCATTTAGAATTAACTGTTTAATATTCTCCAAACATTTTTCATGAACTTGCAACCACTGAAATTCTAGTGTATTTTTCAACAACTCTCTTATGGGTTTACTTATACTAGAAAGATTTGGTATATATTCCCCTATATAATTTATTAAACCTAATAGCCTTTGGATATGTTTTCTACATGTTGGAGGTCCCAAGTCTTCAATGCCTTTCAATCTACTTTTATCACAACTATACTATACAATACTACTTCTTTTTGTTTCCGCTGAATTTTTTGCAAATTAAATTTACATTTCTTTCTCTAGCCCTTTCCATCACTAATTTTACAGTTTCATCATGCTCCTGCTCCTGCGATAAGTATATCATCAATATACACAATAACGTTTTTAATATCTCCAAAATGTTTCTCATTAAGTTTTTGGAATGCTTCTGGAGCTATATTAATGCCAAAGGGCAAAAGTTTGAAACTGTAGCACCCGAAGGGTGTGCTAAACGTGCATAGGCTTTTTGAATTGTCATCAAACATCTTTAAGATATAGCACTGTAAATATTGTTTTATTAAGTAGATGTATCTTCAATCGCTCAAAAGTTGGAATTTCATAGTAATTATCTTTGATCGCTTTATTCAGTTCCTTTGGATTAATACAAATTCTCAATTTTTTGTTAGGTTTTTCCACTATAACAATATTTGAAATCTGTTCACTCGGATTTTCACATTTTTTAATAATGCCTTTCTCAAATAAATTTTTAAATTCTTCTTTTAACGGTTCCCTAAGAGCTAATGGTATCCGAGTAGCAGGTTTCGAGCCAGGTGTAGTTTGTTCTTTTAGTTCAATTGTAGTCTTTCTTGAAATAGGCTATTCCCTCAAAAAGTTTCCGATATTCATTTTTTAGCTGTTCTTTATTAAATATTTCAACCGAATTTAAACGTTTAATCAAACCAAATTCAATACAAGACTCTAGGCCTAAAATAGGAACTGAATTTGTATCCTTTACTACAAAAATTTTTATAATTTTTGAACTTTGGTTTATTTTGCACGGCAAGCTCACAATACCCATATGATTTATCACTGTTCCATTAAAGGCAATCAAATTATCTGAACAATTGTCAACTGTAATGTTACGAAAGTCTTTTACTATGTTAAATGGCAATATGTTATCCATAGCCCCTGTGTCCAGCTTTAACCTTATAGATGTGGTTTTAGCTTTATTATATTTCGTTTATTGTTACTTGTTTTGCAATTTTGTGTATCGGTGTTTTCAACATTAAGTTTTAATTTCTTAATTTAAGTTTTTAATATTAAGTTTAAATATGTTAGTTTTAATATTTCAGACAAAATTTTAATATTTTAGTTTAATATCATAAGTTTTGTATTGCTTCTTGTGATTCATTTAAATAAAAAACGTGTGTAGTTTTTTCCAATCTATATATTTCGAACCATTTGGTTCATCTTCAGGATCTATAAAAATTACACATTTTGTTTTTTATTTTACATTAGATAAAAATTAATTTAAATTAAATTTATAAATACCTATGTATGTAGCTTGACTGTGAAAGTTAAACAATAAAAATTTTTTCTAGACTATCAAAAAAATTTTGGAATAAAATAAATATGAATACTATATTAGATATTAAATTACAATAATGGCGTTTTCTTTTCTGAACAAAAATGTTGACCTTTCAATGTGTAACACTTTTTACAGTTTGCACCTACCTTTAAAAAGTGGTACATTTTTTATTGCCACAATGGTACAAAATATTTGAGGCTTAACATTAATAAACATTAACTAATTAATTATCGTTTTAATTATAAGTTTTTTCGCTTAAGCAAATAGAATGACAAAAATACAAGTTCTTACTTGTATAAAAAGATACTTAGCAAAGTTGTAAAAATGGGCAGTATATCACCCCGACTTGATAGTAGAGGGCAAAATATGTTGCATATTTTGCCATTTATTGGTGCAACATAATTAGAAAGGAACGAAATCGCTTTTAAATATGTTACATATTTCTTAGAATGGATCACGAAAATTAAAGAATGTAGCATATATGCAACAATTTTTTCAGAAAAGAAAACGCCATAAGTATTAATATAATTTTTCTTATCACTTTTCTCATTGCATGTACATTTTTCATACTTGACAATCTAGTTAACTTCATGTACAAATTAAATTTGTTCTGTTCGGTTTTAAGTATTTTAGCATTTTCAAAATCAAATTTGTGTGTATTTGATTTTGCATGTTTGACCTATGCTGATAAATTAACCTTTTTATTAGAAGTTTTGCAATAATATTCATGTTGTTTAAGTCTTTTAGCAAGTTTTTGTGTTGTTTCGCTAATATAAACTGCACTACAATCTTTACAATCAACTTTATAAACAACATCAGATTTTTGTCCTTTTCTTAAGTGTGTTTATAGATTTTCAAAAAATTTATTGCTGGGCTATAGCGTTGGTCTCATGGCTAGTTTAACATTCGGTGTAAAATATTGACAAGCTTTAGATAATTTTTCAGATAATTCAGGAAAAAAACAAGGCGTTTGATTACTTTTTTTGGAAAATTATTCTTATCAAGAATCTGTATAATACGTTCCAAATTTCCAGACCAAAATATTTTATGTGACACACTAAAAACTTTATTGATGAAATTTTTTGCTGTGTTTTCTTTCATGTGCGAAGGATGTGCAGAATAATAATTTAAAATTCGGTTAGATGATATTTCTTTATGGTACCAATTAGTTATTATTTTTCCATTATCTTTGCTATAAATAGTTGTATCTAGGAAATTCAATTCTTTATTTTCTTAAATTTCTATTGTAAATTTAATCTTCTCATCATACTCATTATTTAATATATTTAATACTTGTTGTATATTGTCAGTAGGAATTGCAGTAATATGATCATCCACATATGAGTACCAAAATAAAGGAGAAAATGAAAGTTTTGATATCATGTCGTCAATTACATCCTCAAGAACTCTTTCTACTAAAATTGGTGCCAAGCTTGAACCCATAAAAAGACCGGTCTTCATACGAAAGAACTTTTCATAAGTACTAAACCAAAATTGCATTATTTCTCTATTAATTCTGGAATAAGTCTATATGGCTTTATTACCAATGCAGTGTGATGCAATTATGTCTTATATTTAAATTAGTTGACAAATAATGCAAATTTAGCTTATTACTTAATTTCAGTGAGCCGACGAAAATCGGTCCATTGTGCCGATAGTGGGATCTAAGCTATATAAGCTTTAGTAAGAGAACAACTCTATAATTGAAACCGGGAGCAGTCCGGACAAAAGAAGCCAACGCTATCGCAACTTAAACGGAAACACTACACACAGAAAAAAACACCAATGTAAATTTAACATGAAAAAATGGTAATTACAAAGCATATTAAATTTCTGAAAATACATTGACTGAATTTTGATTCAACCTTGTTTTATTTGGAATCAATAGCTTAAAAACCCTTGGACCGATCTTCCTGAAATTTTCACAGCATATTACTGTGACTCTGGAAGGAATAATAGGCTATATGAAGTTTTGATTGGACAAAGAGGCGTGGCACCGCCCATATAACCCAAAAATTTAAATCGCCATATTTTGGACATTTTTTTACCTACGTCGATGATATTTGGTACATGTGGTATTGGCATAATTTGGAATACGTACCAGGAGAAAAGTGTGTGGGACCACGCCCCTTTTTAGGAAAATTAAAAATTAAATTAAATTTTCACAATAGGATATATAAATACTTTTAATTTTATTTTATAACCTGGGGGGGTAGCGAAGCACACCGGGATAGGCTAGTTTTTTATAAATTAAGCTATTATTTTTATTAAACTGACATCATGATGTTTCGAGACTAACTACAGTCTCATCATCAGAGGTGTTTACCGCTTATACCTCCTCACTGCCACCACGGCAGCTGCAATCAACAAGTTAAAGATTCTCTATCATTAATTGAATCTGCTGAAAGTTTTTAGACTACAGCTTTATCATTTCAATGGGTTGGATGTTTATTATATTCAAAGTCTATTGTTCAACTGGAGCTTTATCCTAGTGTTTCTCATTTCATTCCAAGGTGGCAGCCTTCGTAACCCAATACGCTAGGGATTGTGGAATATAATCTATGTATATACGGGTATATAAATATGTTTGTATGTACCTTATAGGAATCCAAACGGTAGGACCGATCGTGTTGAAATTTCGGAACCATATTATTGATGGCAGGAAAAGTAAAATATGCTTTTTTTAATTCGAGAGGAGAGGGCCACCGCCCCACAAATAAAATATTTATGTATCTGCGCAACTACAGCACGGAATCTTTTAAAATTCGGCGTGTGTTACTTTAAGAACAAAATACAACTTCATGCAAAATTTTGGAGCGGAAGGCCAAGGGGAACGGACAAAAAAATATATTAATATCCATATATCTGCAAAACTTAGGCACGGAATCTTTTAAAATTCGGCGTGTGTTACTTTCAGAACAAAACACAATTCCCAGCAAAATTTTGGAATGGTATGCCAAGGGGAACGGACACCCCCTATACAAATAAAATATTAATATTTATATATATAATTTAAAATTAATATTTATATATCTGTAAAACTAAAGCACAGAATAATTTAAATTTCGGCGCGTGTTACTTAAAAAACAAAGCACAACTTCCAGCAAAATTTTGGAGCAGTAGAACGAGGGAAACGCTCACCCCCATACAAATAAAATATTAATCTTAATATATCTGCGCAACTAAAGCACGGAATCTTTTAAAATGCCGAAAGCTTTTTAAGTTCGGCGTGTGTTACCTTAAGAACAAAACACAACTTCCAGAAACATCTTTGAGCGGTAGGACAAGGGGAAGTGGCAGCCCCCATACAAATAAAATGTTAATATTTAAATATCTGTGCAACTAAAGCACTGAATAATTTAAGATTCTACGTGTATTATTTTAAGAACAAAACACTACTTCCAGCAAAATTTTGGAACGGTAGGAGGAGGCGAACAGACACCCCCTATACAAAGAAAATATTAATATTTATATATTGTTTATTGTAAGTAATCTAACACAACAAGATAGTAATCTGATAAATTATAGTGATAGTGAATAACTCAAATAAATTAAAGTTAAATACAATCAGTGTTATTCATAAAAAATTCTTATTGTAGAGATAATGTACACATTAGTTAATAATCAGTTTTTGTGTTATTACCCGGTAATAATAAACATTATTCACAAACGTTTAATAAAGCCAAATTAACTATTGTGTGATTTTTTCAGTTTTGTGATTCTGTGTTAGCAACATTGTTTCATTCCAATTGTCAAGTTATAATTAGTGTTGTGTACAATAACATTCTCGATAAGCAAGTAGTCTCTAATGGTTTGAAAATGTGAAAATAATGTCATATAAATTTTATTTAAACAAGTTAGAGTAATAGAGTATTGCTTATAATATTTCAAAAGATATTAAAATTTTTTAATATGTGTTGTATTGATATTGCTAGCAATGTGTTTTCATAAGTTATTACAAAAGTATTCAAATACCGAGTTCGTTGCAATTGATTACACACCACTAATATGTTTGCTTTATTTATTTGGAAATGTTTTTAATCTTGCTGTGGTTGAAATGTGACAAATTATGCACAAAATCATGAAAAAAAGATGTAATAATATTAATATTTCAAAGAGCATGTAGAATTTAAGTTATGTACGCATGTGAACAAATATGCATGTACATGCATATAAGTACATACAGACACATTTGTGTACATACATACATACGTAAACAATCATACATATGTATGTACATATGTACATATTTACATACATATATTCACATTTATGTATTTCTTCTTGAATTTTCTTATTTTACGTACATACATATGTATGTAAACATTGCAGAAGGACTGGAAGAATCGGGAGAGTTGAAATACATTATCTGCAAAATATTTAATTTAATATAGTGCTGGCAAATTCTACTACTTTTCATTACTCAATAATATTCAATACTTTTCATTCGGGTACTCAATACTACTCGATACTTTTAACGGATTTTTTGAATTTGTAACGCATAGTTTATATCTGCAAATTGAAGTAGTTTCTTCAGAAATTAAAAATAGATCTTCAACTATTACTGGTTTTGTATGCCTTTTATTATTAAATAAAAAATAAATGTAAATTATTTTTATTTGATTGATGAGCTTGAGGTCAATTTTTTTTATAAAAACGTTATAAAATTTTATTTATCGATATTTCGCTACTCCTTTGTGTAGCTTCTTCAGGATTAGATTTTTAAATAACAAAAAAATAACAACAATATTTTAAACAAAACAATATTCGCTTTAAATTGAATTTTTTCCGGTTTTTGAAATAAATTAAAAATTGGTTTTTATATTTCAAATGGTTTTTGAATTAAATAATTTTTTCCAAGTTGTCAATTGAAAAAAATATTTTAGTTTGAAACATGAGGAAATGAAAAAGTTTTGGAAAAACTTTAAATAAATTAGAAGGGTTTATAAATTTTGAAAACATAATGCTATTTAAATATTAATCTTTATTTTGCCCTTTAGCTTTATATACTAAATGCCTATAACTCTGAGCTACACTATCAGTATCTGCTTTGAAGTTAATTCTTTTTTCTGGTGGTATATTAATTATCTGCAGCATTTCTGACATATATCTGCGTTTATATATATTTTCTGTATTTAAAATGGATATTTTTTCAAAATCTGGATAGTGATCTGAATCACGACAGTGTAAAGATAATGCAGTCTTTTGTGACGATGTATAGTTTCTATATTTTAAATTTGTTTTGTGTCCAGCTAATAATAAGATAATTAGATTTAAAGCGAATATAACGTTCCTTATTCGCTACAGAAATTCAGGTATTATTCCTAAGTTTGTCAAAAACTCAACTAAAAACATTTCCAATCTTTTTCATATACATGTTCAAAAAACTTTTACGAGATATTTGGAAAACATCCACAACAAAATTCTGAATTTGGCAAGGGTGGTGTTGGCTGAGGTGGTTAGCGCGTTGACTACTAAGCAAACAATGACTTGGGGCCTGGGTTCAAACCCTGGCCAGAGCAAGTCAATTAACATCATTAATTTTTCTAATGTACATTGGTGAGACATTGTTATTAATTGTTGTCGGACTATTTAAGTGATGAAGGCATAGCACTGGTCACTAAAAAAATGTTCCGACAGCGATTGATGCTGTTCCAAGCTAATGTACACAACATCGCCCTCCTTCGTCGGTTAGCAGAAACATCGGCGAAGTAAAACAATTAATAAAATGCCTGCTAATACAGCTTAACAAAGTTAATGCGTCTACTTAACACCAGAGGCGCCTCAACACTGCTAAAAAAAAAAAAATCAACATAACGGGCAAAGCAGAGTTGTAAAAGAGTTAAGCCTTCTAAATTTTCAACCTCTATCTTCTCTACCCTATCCCTCTCCTAAAGTTCCGGCACAATGCATTGCATACGTAGGGGTCATTCCCTGAGTGCTGGTCCTAATTAAAAAAAAAAAAAAAAAAAAAAAAAAAAAAAAAAAAAATTAAAGATAGACACCAATTACTAAATGAGGCGAAAAGGGAGATACGTTTTATTACAATTAGATTATGAAGATGTTTGAGTGATGCGGAAATGAAAAGGTTTTTTGAATTTGAAAACATAATGGCAGATTCATTAACAAATAGATTAAAACAGGTACATATAAAAAAATTGGAAAATTTGCAAAATTTACAAAGAAGGGAATTAGGAATAAAATTTAATCAGGTGTGGTTTGTAAATAAGACAGGTGTAGACATTCCCACAGACATTCAATGGACTCTTTCATTAGGACAAAAATATTCATTACCAGTTAGAAAAGAACATTTTCCGGTATTAAAAATGATATCGGACGGAGAAGATCTTGTTCAGACTATAGAAGGAAAAGAAAATCAGGAAATAGCTAGAACAAAATTAACAACCATAATAGATGACCATATGAACAAAATGAAACTGACTGGTAGAGAGATAAGTTTGTATTAAATAAGGTACATGATACTGAACAGTTTTTGAAGAATAACAGGGAAGTACTTATTTTAAATGCAGATAAGGGAAACACAACAGTAGCCATGAATAGACTTGATTATGTTTCGAGGATGGAAAATATTGTTAATGACATCTCAACATATAAGATTTTAGAAAAAGATCCAACAAGCAAATTACAGAAGGTAAATAATGAAATTGTAGGAAAATTTTTTAGATTAGAATTAATTACACCTTTAGAGAAAAATAAATTAGTAACGGATATAGCTACAGCACCCAAATTATATGGAGTTCCGAAAGTCCACAAGGAAGGTTTCCCATTGAGACCGATTTGTTCATTTATAAATTCACCTTCTTATGGACTTAGTAAATACATTACAGGAATTTTAGAAAATTTAACTAAAGACTCAAGATATAACGAGAGGGATTCTTTTCAATTTAAGGAAAAGATAAAAAATGTAGGAATGGAAAATGATGAAATATTGGTCTCATTTGATGTTATTTCATTATTTCCAAGTATACCTGTAGAATTAGCGATTAATGTTATAGAAGCGAATTGGAATAAGATTGCAGAACATACTAATATAGAAAAGGACTTATTTTTAAGAATTTTAAGATTTTGCATTGTTGATAACAGATTTTTTCAATATGATAAAAAATCATATATGCAACAAAGGGGACTTCCTATGGGATCTCCAGCATCTCCAATAATAGCTGATATTGTTATGGAAGAATTATTAGATTGTTGCTTAGGTAGTTTGTCGGTGAAACCAAAAATTATAACAAAATATGTTGATGATATTTTTTGTATAATTCCAAATTCTGAGATAGAGAATGTTTTAACATCATTTAATTTATTTCATAATGATATACAATTTACATTTGAGAAAGAAAAAGATAACAGGATTCCTTATTTAGACACATTGGTAATTAAAAATGGCAATAATTTGTTAGTGGATTGGTATAGGAAACCAACAGCTTCAGGTAGAATTATTAATTATTATTCAAAGCACCCAAAGAGAATAATACAGCGAAGAATCTTATAGATAAAGTTTTGACTATTAGTGACGTACAATTCCACAGGAAGAATAAGGATATTATTAAGGAATTATTGGTTAGGAATGATTTTCCAATCGGTCTAACATGCAATTTAATACGACAGTATAGAAGACGTGGAAATACTCAAACGGATGTAGTAACTCAACCGACAATATACAAATCTCTAACATACCTTCCTATAATTTCAGAACGGTTAGAAAAGTCAGATGTTTTCGATACTAACAGATATAAAATAGCACATAAATCATGTAACACGTTAGGTAAATTGTTTAGCAAAACAAAAGATGGATAACATAAATTAGAAAAATCTAATGTAGTTTATAAAATACCTTGTAAAGGAAATGATAGTGAAATTTGTAATAAGGTCTATGTAGGTACTACAAAAAACAAACTTAAAACTAGATTAGCTGGACACAAAACAAATTTAAAATATAGAAACTATACAACATCACAAAAGACTGCATTATCTTTACACTGTCGTGATTCAGATCACTATCCAGATTTTGAAAAAATATCCATTTTAAATACAGAAAATATGTATATATAAACGCAGATATATGTTAGAAATGCTGCAGATAATTAATATACTACCAGAAAAAAGAATTAACTTCAAAGCAGATACTGATAGTGTAGCTCAGAGTTATAGGCATTTAGTATATAAAGCTAAAGGGCAAAATAAAGATTAATATTTAAATAGCATTATGTTTTCAAAATTTATAAACCCTACTAATTTATTTAAAGTTTTTCCAAAACTTTTTCATTTCCTCATGTTTCAAACTAAAATATTTTTTTCAATTGACAACTTGGAAAAAATTATTTAATTCAAAAACCATTTGAAATATAAAAACCAATTTTTAATTTATTTCAAAAACCGGAAAAAATTCAATTTAAAGCGAATATTGTTTTGTTTAAAATATTGTTGTTATTTTTTTGTTACTTAAAAATCTAATCCTGAAGAAGCTACACAAAGGAGTAGCGAAATATCGATAAATAAAATTTTATAACGTTTTTATAAAAAAAATTGACCTCAAGCTCATCAATCAAATAAAAATAACTTCAAGAAAAGGTCGAAAAATTAGCAATACAAATCAAATAAATGTAAAGTTAACTTCTAATTCAACGTTAACAACTTACGAAATAATTAAATTTCTATAAAAAAAAATTCATTGGAAAATTAATGTTTTGATTTGATTAAAGAATTGAAAATATTTACATTTGCGTGAACGTACATTCATGTGTGCCTGCAGGTGTAATACATTGTTTATGTATATAAAATTAAAATATAATATTTACATGTGTGTATACATATATACATCCCCACCTGGATAACAATCTTGTCGCGATGTGGTGGCTTAAGTACTGGCTGTGGTGTCTGCCTTTTGCTCGGAAACTATGGGGTCAATGCTAAGCTTCCCCACAGTACCTCCGAGCCAAAGACACGAAACTATAAAGGCCGGTATACTAAAGGTTATCCAACCCCTAAACCGAGGTGTTATGCGACCCGTGCCTATCGGATTTTTGCAGTCGGGGGCAAGAGACTGTATTTTAACGGAGCCTTGCTGATACCTGGGCACCTCAGCAAGTAATGACGCCCTTACGACGTTACAGGGGGCTATGACGTGGTGGACCTACTGACCCCCACACTCGTGGGAACTTAATGGACACAACAAACAAAACAAAACCAACAACAACAAAAACCGACACGGCACAACTGGACTCAACTGGGACTTCGACGACGGCGAGCGGGGTAGCTGCACCAGACCCTGTCAGCTTACGGACAACTGGTGCGGTGGAAAACCAGGGTGGCACACCCAACCTGGCGCTTCACCTAAAAACTCGCGGTGAGGTACCTGTGGACTTCGGGCCCAGTACCTCCAAAGCCGCCCAAGCCCTTGCCGCCAAGGCGGCTAAAACACCCTTTTCAGGGGCCAGGTCAGTCAAGGCAAAGCCAGACAAACCTGGTGCCCTCAATGTGCGACCTGCAGGGGAAGGGACCGGTAGGATAACCTCCGGCCCCAATACCCTGTCACCCCCTGCCAACTCCGGCAAAACAGCAACACCCGGGCACATTGTGCACTCCAAAAGGGCTGCAACAACAAGGCGTTCCGCCTTACGTTTTATCTCGATCCTAGGATCCTTACCGGCTGATCAGCTCACGAATGAGCAGACAGCTTCTCTATCGTGGGCGAAGGCCCACATGGCTGCACTGCGTAGCAACCCTCCCCCTGCTGCAGGGCCTAAACGGCAACGTTCAGAGGAGGAAAACGCAGTTGCAGCTAACCACCCAAAGACCAAACGTCCCAAACACACCACTGTCGGCAGTGGCTCCTACAGTGAGGTGGCCAAAGGGCACCTCGTAAGGGCTATTATAGACAGGGGTGTAGGTGACGGCGCCATGTCACACGACAAGTGGGACATGGTAAATAAGAAACTGGCGGGTGTCTTCTGGAAAGTCTACCAAGACAATCCGGGACCCCCCCCCAGTGCAGTGATTTTGGCTGGCACCAGAATCATATCAAGTTGATGGCCTGTGCGGACGAACGCTCAGCGACGCTGCTAAAGCAGGCCATTGATTGCATAGGTGAAGTATGGCAGGGCGCTAGGCTGGATGCGGTTCCTATGGAGGAGATTCCCAGGTTACCTAGAGCTTTCGCCATAATACCTGATGAACCATCGGCACCGGAAGAAATCCTTAAGATCCTTCGGTGCTGCAACCCTGATCTACCAACCAGTGACTGGAAGGTAGCAAAGGTGTCTGCGGCCGAAGGGTGCAAAAGGAAAGTGATTCTGATCCTGAATCAGGAGTCGCTGGCGCTAGTACGGGAGAGGCAGAACAAGTTGTTCTATTGCTTTAGCACAATCTTGTTACGCGTCTACCGGACTGACGCCAGACGGAATCGCGATCCGGGCCATGGAGGCGTACCGCCAAAAGGCGGTACGATAAGTGATGTTGCCGCGACCTCATCCGACAGAGAAGACGCTCAATCAACCTCCTCGTTGGTTGGCGGCTTCTTTGAACGGTTGAACGTCGCGGATGGCGACGAAGACGACCTGCTGGCCTCTGGTGAGGACCAGGAGGACGTTGACGTCACTCTCACTGAAAAAATGGAGGATGGTGAAGGTGACTCAAGTCAACCTACACCACTCTAAAGCAGCATCTGCTGCAATGCTCCTCCGGGTGGTGGAGAAGGAGGAGGAGCTAATCATGGTCCAGGAACCTTGGGTCCATAAAGGACGGGTTTGTGGACTAAACCTCAGAGGCTACAAGCTCTTGGTTGCCAATGGTACAGGTAATATCAGATCTTGCATATTGGGTAAAAACTCTTTACGCATCTTCATTTTATCTGATTACAGTGATGAAGATACTGTTACCGCAGCAATGGAGACCGAATCCGGCATCATCTGGGTAGTCTCCAGCTACATGGCCCATGACCACGGTGAGCGTCCACCAAACAACTTGGTACGTGGTATAGTGGCCAAAGCTGATAGCACAAGGACGCCTATCATAATCTGTGCTGATGCGAACTCACACCACATCACATGGGGCAGTAATAACACCAACGCACGAGGTGAGTCTCTTTTCGATTTTATTATCAATAATAATCTTGAAATAGTAAATAGGGGTTCAGAATCGACCTTTATTGTCTCAAACCGAAGTGAGGTTTTAGATATTACACTGATTAGTGCACACCACAACAGTTTAATTAGCGACTGGAAGGTCTCGGACGACTGCTCCTTTTCTGACCATCGTTATATCGATTTCTCCATAGGGTTTTGCGTGGATAGACCAAATCCTCTGATAAACAGAAGGAAAACTAACTGGGAGTTGCAGAACAATCTCCTCCGTAACACTCTAAGCTCCGTCCCCGTTATAAACAACACGACGGATAT
Organism: Lypha dubia; assembly: GCA_947311025.1. Classification (NCBI taxonomy): domain Eukaryota; kingdom Metazoa; phylum Arthropoda; class Insecta; order Diptera; family Tachinidae; genus Lypha; species Lypha dubia. The sequence continues at coordinate 83,806,296 of OX371261.1, forward strand.
CGATACGGCAATAGATCTCTTCAATGAATCTTTCTGCTATGCAACAAATATGTCTTGCAAGGCCACGATACGCAAAGGCAAAAGTAAACCACCATGGTGGTGCCCTGATATCGCACACTCGCGAAGCGAGTCCCGTCGACTTTTTAACGAGGCTAAGCAAACAGGTGACTGGTTGCGATATAAGTCCTCGCTAAACAGGTTCAAGAACCTTGTTAGAAGCGCAAAAAGGAAGTCTTGGAGGAACTTCTGCAGTGGCGTAGAGAGCTCCTCCGAAACCAACCGATTGCGCAAGATATTAGCTACCTCACCGGTGGTACCCAGCTACATACAAAAACCATGTGGTAACTGGACTCTAAGCAGTCATGAAACGCTCAGCGTACTTCTTGACACTCACTTTCCCGGTAACGCCCCGGTTTCTACTACAGTCACCGCTACCGGTGATACAATTACTTCGCCTGAGCCAGTTATTGTACCGCTGGACAATGACAGAATCAGATGGGCGATCAGTACCTTTGATCCATTCAAATCTCCTGCACCAGACGGAATTATTCCGGCGGACCTACAGAGAAATATGGAATTATTCGTGCCCTGGCTCTCTGGAATCTTTACAGAATGTCTGAAAAGGGCATACATTCCGGCTTGCTGGAACCTGTGTAAGGTCGTCTTCATCCCCAAGGGGAGCAAGACGTCTCACACTAAACCTAAAGACTTCAGGCCTATCAGCCTGACGTCCTTTCTGCTCAAAACAATGGAAAGAGCTATAGATATACATCTTAGAATGTCCATACCAAAGGAACTTCTATCCCCCTCACAGCATGCCTACACAAAGGGCAAGTCTGTCGAAACTGCTCTCCACTCCCTGGTCAGTCACATAGAGAAATCTCTCGTACAGAAGGAATTCACTATGGTGGCTTTCCTGGACATAGAGGGCGCCTTCAATTTTGTCAAACCGGACTCGATCATCAACAGTATGATAGAGTTGGGGATTGACATCAATATCTGCAGGTTCGTACAAAATCTGCTAACTAGAAGGGTCATAAGTGCATCTTTTGGATCTGCCACTGAATACAGAGCAGTGAATCGGGGCACCCCACAAGGGGGCGTCTTGTCACCGCTCTTGTGGAATTTGACCATCAACTCTCTACTGCTAAGCCTAGAGCGGAAGCTGGTTAAAACCGTAGCTTACGCTGACGACGTGGCAATAGCTATCTCTGGCAAATACCTGAGCACAATATCTCAGTGTATGGAATCTGCTCTGACACTCCTCAGCAAATGGAGTGTCAGCTGTGGGCTTGGCGTCAATCCGGCGAAAACCGAATTGGTGCTATTCACCAGGAGGCACAAAATCGGAGATTTTGCGCCCCCCAAACTAAACGGGACCACTCTGAAAGTCTCGGACAACGCTAAGTACCTGGGCGTAATCCTAGATAGCAAACTATTTTGGAACCTAAACACTCAGTATAGAGCAAACAAGGCCCTCGTGGCTATTTACACCTGCAAAAGAGCAATTGGTCGCAGCTGGGGCATCGAACCCCGAGGGACCAACTGGATCTTTGAGACGGTAATTAAGCCCATAATTTTCTATGGGGTTATAGTCTGGTGGGAAGCGGTAGAAAAAGACTCCCACCGACGAACTATAGAGAAAATTTTTCGGCTAGCGGCGATCCTGATAACGGGAGCGCTCAGGTCTACTCCAACGAAGGCATTGTTCGCTATGTTGAATTGGCTTCCGGTGGATGTTCTGGCCAAACAGCTAGCTTTGACTGTGGCGATCAGACTGAACGCTACATGTTCATGGACGAGAACCGATCTTGGTCACTCCAGGATTCTCAGGCAGCACCAAGCGCTCCATGACTTCACCGACTACTGCCCACCGGAATTTTATTTTGGCGGGCTTTTTCAATCCATTGTTCCCAATAGGGAATATCACTCCCTACCCCCTGCCACCGAAGGGGCCATCAGAGTTTTCACTGATGGCTCCAAAAGAGGCGTAAACACTGGGGGAGGCTTCTATGTGGAAAACTTCAACGTCAAGGTTCCATTCAGACTTCGGGATGGCTGTAGCGTCCTGCAAGCCGAAGTCTCGGCCATTACAAGGGTGGCAAGATGGCTTAGGTATTATAGGATATCGGAAGACATCCATATTTTTACCGACAGCAAAGCGGCCATTGCTGCTATCAATGGTGTATACACTACATCGACGGTGGTAAACGAATGCCGGAAGTCTCTAAACGAGATAGCGAGACATTCAAGAGTAACACTAGTCTGGATTCCAGGGCACTCAGAGTGCACTGGAAACAATATTGCGGACGAAACTGCCAAAAAGGGAACATCATTGAGCAACTCGATGATATGCCACTTCGTTGGCATTCCTCTATCTTACTGCAAGCGATTGATCCAGCAGGAATCATACAATCTTGCTCAAGCAAGGTGGGAACAAGACCACACCTGTCGAGTCGCCAGGTCCACTTGGCCCCGCTACAGGCTGCACAGAACTCGCGATCTGCTCAGGCTTGGTAAATGTCACACAAGACGACTAGTAACAGTGCTAACGGGGCACTGGTGTTTCGGTACTCATGCCAAAAGGATGGGTCTAAGTTACAATGACTACTGCAGAAGTTGTAACGATGAGGAGGAAGAAGAAACAGTTCTTCATCTTCTATGTCAATGCCCCGCGCTTAACAGCATTAGGGCGATTACCATGGGCTCCAACACTCTGGCAGACCTCGACAGTCTGGCGAACATGGGGCTAACCAACATATCCTCCTTCTTGCAACAATCAGGATGGTTTGACTCGGCGACAGGGCAACTACAGGCAATTGAATAACCAACTGACTGAGCCCTGTCTGCTGTAGGGTATCACAAAGGCACCGAATTAACGGACCCAAGTGCGTCACGTCTCAGATGTGGCGGCCCTCGAAACCTAACCTAACCTATACATATATACATATTTAACTAATATACATTTTTAAGTACTTTTAAAATGTGATTTATCACATGCGGTTGTTCTATTTTATTGGCAGCTTTATTTCGGCGGTTGGTTTAATTTTGTAGCTTACACATTGTTGTCTTTCTGTTTTTTTATACACTATTTTAGCCTCTCAACTTGCTTAAAAATACAACTCTGAAAGTATCGAGTAACTACTTTTGAGTATTGAGTATCCAAAAAAAAGAGCAAATACTCGATACTCTGTACCCCGTACTCAATACTTTGCCAGCACTAATTTAATAAAAAAATTATAGTTTTATGTACATATACATATATATTTTGTATAATACTAACGAATGTCGAAATTATATTTATTACAATCATTACTTTATTCGAATCTTTTTTTTTATTTTCCATACTTTTTGAAGTAAATAGTGATTTTTTTACTTTAAAAAATGCAAATGTCAACTTATTAAACGGCTAAAGTAGCGTGATGCCTACAATAAAATTTTCGAGTTTATTAGCGTGTAATAACCGCGTCATAGTGCTATTAAACGTTTGTGAATACTACTTTAGCGCATTTTGCTTATTAGCCTCTAATAAAACGTTTGTGAATAACACTGAATATATATAAGATGAAAACTATAGATTAAATAGAAAATAAATTATATCATACTAACTATTTCAAAAGTTTAAATTACTCCCTTCTAAATGAATTAGCGTTGCCGATTGTTTCGATATTATTAGTTAGGTTATTCCAGAGACTGGTAGTGGGAATTAGAAATTGGCGTTGAGATAACAGACTTTTCAATTTTTGTTGAATGATATTCATACCACGACCGGATCTTGCAAAGTTAATTCTGTTATATCCCAGCAAAAACTACTGCTTCGGCCGAAGCAGGTTTGTAAGGGAGAGATGGTTGTTGTTGTTGCTGTGCCTCCTGCTGCGAAAAGCGCTTCAAACATGCATGATTTTTTTTCGCGGTGTCCCACTTTGGAGCTCTTGTTTTTTTACATAAAAGAGCGTTTTTTCTAATCATCCAAAATGCGCTAAAATCATGTTTGAATTATCTGAATTATGCCTTCGTTTTACTGCGTGATCTACTAACATACATAATTCATCTGTAGGTAAATACACAATTTTAAATAAATAATAGATAGAGAGAGATAGAGAGGCAGAGAGCATCTAAATGAAATTTTATTTTCCATTCGCTGTTTACTTTATTTGTATCAACTAAATGTAAATAGCCGACCACCTTCAACGTGGTTAAAAATTAGTTGAGCGATCTCTCTGCCTTCTTTCTGTGCAGCCTCGGAAGCGCTACAAAGCAGCATGAAATTTTGTTACTGCTTCCAGAAACCTAATAATTTGTTGCTGCGAGGTTACAAAATCAATAATATCGTCATTGATTTTAATTTGAGGACTGTTTAAAATTATCGTTTTGAAAATAAAATACATTTAGATTTAGTGGGGTTGATAAAAAGTTGATAGAAATTTTACTTAAGTGGCAATTAATTCTATACACACGCGGAAATATCGCCGATGTTGCAACTGTTATAGAGCTGCACATTATCAGCGTACATATGAACTTTACTTTTTATCAATACATCAGGAAGGTCATTGATATATAGGCCGAAAAGAATAGGTCCAAGTATGGAGCCTTGAGGATCACCTCTATTGATTTCGAGAGCATCTGATAAATTCCCACTAAGTTGTACTACTTCGATCGGGTAGAAATATATAATGATATTAGTTTACAAGCAGATTTAGAGAAATGAAATAATTTGTCCAGCTTTTTAACCAGAATTAAATGATCAACAGTGTCAAATGCTTTACTATGCTCCAACAGAACAAGGAAACCAGACATATTTTGATCAAGTTTGGATCTAAGATCCTCGACAACATCGACTAAAGCAGTGGTGCAATTTTTAGCTTTGACAAAACCTAATTGTCTTTCAGATTTTTAGATTTTTACGCCTCAAATATTCCGTTATTTGCTTGGATAAATAGGGTAAAATTGCATGATGCAGGAAAGGTTAAAAATGCATTCTACCTTGTTGCAGGCTGTACTAAACAAACCTTGAACTTGAAAATATGTTTTTGAAACGCAAACGGCTTCTGCCAACATAAAAATAAACAGAATATTTTCTTCTGGATAAACAAATCGTTGTTATGCTTATCTCAGAAACTCATTTGACCTCTCGAAACTATTATAGCATTAGTGGATACAATTTCTACGACACAAAGGTTCCTCGAGGTAGAGCTTGTGGTGGTTCAGGAGTTCTAATAAAACCGCCAATAAAACACTTTTTATAAAATGATTTTTTTGAAGAATATCTTCAAGCAACAACTATCGTCTACAATGCTAAACAAACATTCTTGGGTTCATGTTTAATTACTTAATTTTTGTTTGACACACTTTCTAAATGGGTTTGAATTAGGCTTTAACTAGTTATTGACTTTATAATAGCGATATGTGTGCCCAGCGAAATAATTGAAGTTGAAACATCTTTGAATTTATCTTCAGACCACTCGCTTACTATTGCCACTATATAGTCACACAAAAATTTAACGCCTAGATGTGATTTACCGATGACATTTGAACGTATTAACTGGCTGAAATAAAAAAAACATTTGGGTGCTCATTGCTCGGAAAGTATGCCGTTGAGAACACCTTCTGACATAAATGATTCTATTATGCTGTTTGAAGCACATGTTAAACAAGCTGCTCTTAATGCTTCTTCAACTCAACAAGTTAGATTCAACAATATCTTTTGTGTAGATATAGGAAGGCTATTGACTGAAAAACGGAGAGCTCGACGAGAATGGCAACGTTACAGATCGAATCAGCTAAAATTAAGACTTAAGCAATGTACCAAGCAGCTTAGGATAGTTTTGCAAACACAAAAAACAGCTTCCCTTTAAAAATTTCTTTAAGAGCTAGATGCAACACCACAAACATTCGATGTGGCGTGCAGCCAGAGGACTTAAAAGGCCGTGATATGCAAACCTCACTTATGAGTTTCGAATGGTGACTGGGCAAGAACTGACGCTGAAAAAGGTGCTCTTTTTGTTAAACACTTAGAAAGAGTATTTACTGCAAATATTTCTGCTGATATTATTGAACTGCCACCAGTCGTCACTTTACCAGAAATTCCGCTAAGATTTAATATTGTGGAGATTGAAAAGGCTATTACAAGTCTAAACTCAAAAAAAGCCCCAGGTATTGACAAAATAAACAACAAAATGCTTCAAGAATTGCCTTTCATTGCAAAACGAATAATACTATTCATCTTCAACAGTATTTTACGACTGCAATACTATCCGGCAGAATGGAAGGTGTCGATGATTACTATGATACCAAAGCCCGGTAAGGATCATACAAAGGTTGAATCCTATCGGCCTATCAGTTTATTGCCCAATATGTCGCAACTATTTGAAAAGATGTATATGAGCAAGCTGATTCCTATAGTGACTAGTAATGGATGCATTCCAGATCATCAATTCGGTTTCCGCAGACAACATAGCACTATTAAACAAACGCACAGACTTTTTTTATTTATTTATTTATCTATTTTGGTCTATAGATTACAAACCCTTACAGACTAAAGATATAATACAAGGTGAGTATATTAACTATTTAAATACAAAATAACTTTTTTTTTTATAATATCATTGCTCTCAGAAATATCTATAATATTATACATTTTATTGAAATTCTCACAAATGCGACGAAGAGTCATTGTTAGCATAAACAGATCTGTAGTAATTAAGACTGATGAGCTGAAACTTCCGAGTTGGCCTACTTGGAACACAAAAGTTAATTTTACCAAGCAGGAACGCAGAATCAACTTCACCACGAATCAATCCAAGAAGAAAAGAGATACTTTTTAAAGTTGGTAGCTTAATAAGGGCAAGTCTATTAACATATGACGGTAGAACATATGAGTTCCATCCAAGGCCTCGTAAACAAAAAATTAAAAGTTGCTTTTTCACCGATTCAATACTGTTTATATGAATAAAATAGTAAGGATCTCATACAATCGATCCATATTGCAGAATAGGCCGAACTAAAGATGTATACAGTTGTTTTGTGACGTAGGGGTCAGAAAATTCTTTACACCATCGTTTCAGTTAACACAATGTGATCACGGAAATCAAGCCTGTGATCTAACAAAAAACCCAGATCGGTAATTTTATCCACTTTTTCAAGAGTTGTTCCATTAACGTAATACCGCGAATCTAATTTGTTTATTCGATAGAATGTCATGTTTTTACATTTTTTAATATTTAGGTCCATTAAATTAATTGTGCACCATTGTGAAAGTTTGTCAATATCAGCCTGTAGTAAAAGTTCCTGATTGGAGACATTAAAACTTTTAAATATTTTGACATCATCTGCATACATGAGTACTTTAGAATGCAAAATAATGGAAGGGAGGTCATTTATAAATAAAGTGAACAACGTAGGACCAAGATGACTTCCCTGGGGAACACCAGAAGGAACGTCAATGTCTTTTGAGGTAACATTTTTGAACTTTACTTGTTGACTTCTATTAGATAGATAAGAACGCAGCCACTTTAGGGTTGAAATACTAAATCCCATAAGTGATAATTTGTAAAGTAACATTTCATGGTTTACTTTATCGAAGGCTTTACTAAAATCCGTGTAGATTACATCCGTTTGCATGTTTTTTAAAAATCCATCATTTACCATAGTAGTAAGTTCCAGAATATTAGTTGTTGTGGAACGCGACTTACAAAAGCCATGTTGATAAGGTAATAACAGCGAAGAAATTTGGTGTGATAAGCTGTCGGTTAAAATCTTTTCTAAAAGTTTAGGAATAGCATTCAGTTTAGCAATTCCTCTATAATTTTCAACTTCAAGTTTGCTGCCACTTTTAAACAAAAGGATTATAAACGATTTTTTCCATTCGACTGGTAAATAGCCCAATTCAATAGATTTATTGAAGATTATGGTTAGTGGACGGCACAAAGTTTCAGCACAATTTTTAAGCAGACAGCTAGGTATTCCATCAGGGCCAGAATTATAGGACGATTTTAATGACCTTAAGTTTGATAGAACTGTTTCGCAACTCGTAGATGAAAAATGTATACCAGTTGAATGCGAAATATTAAAAGGATAGGGAGAATTGGAATATGTACCCTAGGGTAGCAAAAAAATTCGCGAACATGTTGCTTATCAGAGTGTCATCATCCGTAATACAGGAACCAGATTTCAGATATTTGGGATAATCAGAAGCTCGACGTTTCTCATTAATAAATTTGTAAAATGATTTAGGGTTTGTTTTCAACTTTGATTTCATACGGGTCATGTAGTAATCATATGCCACTTTGTTTGTGGTGTTGTAATTGGAGCGCGCAATAGAGTAATTTCTAAAATCAGCTAAGGTGCCAGACCTCTTATATTTTTTGTAACATTTGTTTTTCTTATTTTTGGCTTTAGTTAAGAAGTGATTGTTCCATGGTGGGCCTTTGTTATCGGAACTAATGGTTTTTGGGACTGATTCAGAGATGAAATGGTATAATACTGAGTAAAAGCTTGATATAGTATAGTTGAAATTATTTCCGGAGAGTATAGTGTTCCAGTTGACATTAGATAATAAATAATTAAGTTTTGTATAATTTGTACGTGCAAAGCAATAGACTTTGTTGGGACTATGTTTGCATCTATTTGAATGTGATGTTAATTTATTTGATGGAAGATAAATTTCAACATCTAATGTCGGATGGTAATGATCTTCAGGATACGTGATAAGAGGTATATTTCGTACGTGTATATCCATAGGCTGATTAACAAAGGCGAGGTCCAGAAGTCTCCCACATTCATTGTGTTCATGATTAACTTGGAAAAGCCCAAAGTCGAGTAGTGATTTAATAAATTCATTTGAGACGGTCGGAATTAAATAATTAAGTTCGTAAGGTTTATTCCACAATATATTTGGAAGGTTAAAATCTCCAAGAACCACAAATATATCAGATGGTTTAGATTGCAGCAGAGCAGTATTAATTGCAGAAATATGTGCATCATAACTATGGGATGGTGAATTAGGAGGGATGTAGGAGCAAGTAATGAACAAAAATACATTTATTAGTTTAATTTTGACGGCAACAAATTCAATATTGTCATTGAGCAAAATATCAATGGGTTCACATGAAAAAATATTTAATACGGCAATAAGAACTCCCCTCCCCCCCCCCCCCCCCCCACCAAGTTTTTGTGGTCGATCATATCTGAATATTTGATATTTCGGGCATAATATTTCAGCGGCTGTTATACTTGTGAATGTTATCAGAGACACTTTTGAAAAAAAGAAATATTTCACTGCGCTCTTTATAGATGTTTCTCAAGCTTTCGATAAAGTATGGCACGAAGTTCTTATACACAATTTAACACAAAATCTACCCGCAAACATCGTCAGGCTTTCAAAAAAAAACTATTCAAAGGAACGTAAATTTGTAGTTCGAGAAGGCAATTTTTTAAGCCTTCCGCAGTCGATCGAAGCTAGAGTCCTAAGGCAGCATATTCGGTCCATTGCTGTACAGAATATATGCCTCTGACTTACTGTTAAGCAATAAACATCATACATCAGCATTTGCTGATGATACAGCTTTTCTAAGCGTTCATGAAAGCCCTGTAGAAGCTTCCCGCAACTTACAAGGATATATAGCCAAATTTGAAAAATGGCTAAAGCAATGGCGTATTAAAGTAAACGACCAGAAATGTGTACACATCACATTTACGTTGCGCAGGGTAAAATGCCCGCCTATACAAATAAACACCGCGATTATACCGCAACACACTGAAGTCAAATATCTAGGCGTTCATCTTGATCGTCGTTTGACATGGAAATCGCACATAGACGCGAAGTTGATCCAAATGAAACTAAAAGCTGCCCAAATGAATTGGCTTATTGGAAGAAACTCTATACCCTAGACTGTAAACTTCTACTGTACAACGCGATTCTGAAACCAATATGGTCCTATGGAATCCAATTATGGGGTACTGCCTCAGTTTGAATGTAGTAAAAATTCAAAGGCGACAAAACAAAATTCTACGTACTATTACTGCAGCCACCTGGTATATTCAAAATCAGCGAATTCACATAGACCTGGATGTTCAGTTGATGAAGACATCATTTTCAAAACACGCGAGAAAATATACTAAAAACTTGAGATGCGCCCGAATCCACTTGCGTGCAATATTTTACAATAAAGAGGCCACACCCGGCTGAAAAGAAAGGATATTATTTTTCTCAGCCGTACACGAGAGATGTAAAACAACAAAAATTAACCGTTAAAAATTAAAATTTTGTTTAGCATTGACTAAACATATATTAAACATTTTTAGATTTAAGATTTCAAAAACTTATTGATGTTTCAATTTATAATTGAAGATTCAATATATAATAAAAATTATCAAAAAAAAAAAAAATTATTAAACAATAAAAAATGTGCGTTTGACCATGGTACAATAATACGCAGGTAGCCGCACAACTACAACAAGGCAACAATAAATAAACAACAGGGCTTTTTATTGTTGCTCATGAGCTAGATGTGTCAATAGGAATAAAGGAAAAAAAGAAAAATTAAAAAATAATTTCATAGTTTGTTTTGTGTTTATTTTTTGGTTATTGATAAGTAACATATTTTAACAGTTTTTTTTCTTTTTTTTTTGTATTTTTAACCCATTCCTGCCTAATGGGTATTTAAATACCCAAAAAAAAGTGACGACAGTAAAAAAATTCTAGTGACGACCAGATTATAGATTATGGCTTCCAATTGCGTTTTTATTTAGAAATAGAAATTGAGTAGCTTAGAAAAAATTAAAAACCTAAAAATTTTTACGTTTTGCCTTAATCATCCATATACATAGATAAAATTAAGATTTTTTCTAAATCGGAAAATGATCGGGAAAAGCGTTGCCAATTAAAGGACAAAGCGAAAAGCAGAAAACACCCACCCGTTATAGATTTTAAAAATTTATTATATGATTAAAGTTATTAGTTAAGGTTGTGAGCTAAAGTTATTTAATTAAAGTAATAAATTATTTAGCCTTTGCGATTTTTGATTTATCTGGAGCTGCTCTACTGTGATAGTTCTGGAAGCATGGAGCTGGGCGTAAGTTCATCTGGCACTTCAGATATCCGTATTCGGTTTAGCTAATGGCTAGTAAAAAATTGTCAAACGTTTTCATATCCTTGACAGGGGCTTTCCGATGCGATAGCTTATAGAAAGATTGTGGGAATATACCTAAAACTGAAGAACCTGTTTGTTTATCAAATTACTCAATGGGGCGTTTCAGCAAATTTGTTGTTTGGATCCATCGCAGTTTTATCACAAACATGTAAAAATTGTTTGATCCGTTTGAAACTGTCTCTTGAAATACAATATTTTATCATCGCACATCCCAGTGATTCCTAAGAACGTTTTCATTTCGGTACTTGTTGTTATAAATGATGAACAATTGCTTGTTGCAGTATATTTGTTCGTATAATCCACTATTAGATTCAACACATCATCATCGATAAACTTTCCTCAAAGTTCCATGGCACCGATACTTTCATAGAAAGCCTTATATGTACTCGCGCTATCATCAAAAGACACCTTGTCAAACTTGTAATTTTGTCGCCGAGACCATTTTGGTAATGTCCCTTTATCAATTTTAGGTCGCAATGAAAAATTCTAACAGCATTGAGAAAAAGAAACAAAAGGTGATTCCCCTTTTTTCTATTTATCTAATAAGCTGTAGAACTCGAAACCTGATTAATTTTTGAAGGTTTAATGGCCATATAATATATGTATATTCAAATAAAAAATGTTATTATTTCAACTAAAATAAAAGAAATAATTTGTTTAAAATATTAAAAAAATATCACACTAAAGCCTGTTAGGTATTTAAATACCCATGTCCTATGAAGGAGCTAAAATTAATTTTTTCATTCTGCACAACTTCTATACGCTACCAGGTACATGTTTAAAAATTTTATCGTGCGAGCGGATCCCTGGTTAAGCATTAATGGGTTAATGGATCACAATTTTTTTTTTATTTTTTTCAATTTTTTTTTTTTTATATTTTTAACTTTTTGACTTTGAATTAATTTTTTTACAAATTTTTCACAGACTAAATTTTTTCAATATTATTTTTTTATTATTATCTTCTTCGTAAACAACTTTTGAAACACCAAGCCACAAAAAAAAGTCAGCTGGCGTTGCGAGACTACCTGTATATTATTGTACCATGCGTTTGACAAATAAAACACCAAATTGTATTCATCTGTCACTGTACTGCCACCTTTTAAAATTAATAAAACCACGTATGTAATACCGTAGCTTTAATTTTAAAGGAAAATTGTTCGAAATGAGTGAAGAGTTTGCAAAAATGTTTCGGGACAAAAATTTTCTCCGGTCAAAAATTTTGTTCCGAAAATATGGGTGAATCCAGCTTTAGCTACGTTCCTTTACTCTAAAATTGCATGTTAAATTAATTTTCTGAGCACTTTAAATAGAATTTGCTAAAAGAGAAAATGTGTAACAAAAAGTGATTTCCCCTACTTTTTTCTCACAAATCGAGAAACGATATTTTTCGTTTAACACTTTATGTGAGAAAATTTATGATGCGAGAAATAGAAAAAGGAGCTACTGGTTCGGGTTCCCCTAAGCATACTTCTAAGTAGAACATTGTTTCGAACGAAAATTCGATTCGATTCCACTATCTCGAAGTAATGCGAACAGAATGTGTAAATTACTCACTTTGCTTCCGACAAGAAAAAACTTTTGCGAAAAAGTCCATAAAATTTTTGTTAAGTTTAGTACAAAGCGTATTAAACCAGGTGGCATCGCTAAGCCAAATGATATTTTTTAAAAAATTAATATGTCAAAAGGAATTTTTGTTCTAAAAAATAAATCGTTTTGACCGATTGACTTATTTTGGCATTACTTTTTCTCATGCTGCCATTTTTTTTTCTCCTGCTGCAGCCTTTTTTAACATAGCTAGGTTTAATATAGCTCTTCGTTACAATAATTTTTGACATTAGTGCACAGTTTCATATAATATTTTAACAAAAAAATATGTTACTAAAAACTTTTGTTTTGTTTTCAAAAAATTATTTATTTGTTGTTATTTATGAAATTTTTCTTAGCAACAGAAATTTTTTTTAACAGAATTCAACTGCCTGGCCTACGATTTCGAACGAATTTTTCTTTTGTTTAAATTACATTTAAAACAAAAATAATTTTGAACATTTTGTTTTTGTTTTAAATGTAATTTGTACGAAAGAAAAATTCGTTCGACATCGTGGGCCAGGCAGTAAAAATAGAATATTATCAAATCAAAGGGTATAATTTTTAATGTTTAAACCTTTATTATTTATGAAACGATTTTAAAAATTCTTTTTTTGTTTGAAAGGGGTTGCTAGCACTTGGGTCCCATAATTTATTTTGGAAAAATCGTGGACAAGTTGCTCCCCCAAATAATGATTATAGATTACTTTTTGTAAATTATGAACCGTGCACTTTGATTCCATACACATTTTATTGATATCAGGAAAATTGTCTCCCACCAATATATATATATATATATATATATATATATATTTATATGTGTATATGAATATGGATTATCCCACAACTCTATCATTTATTTTCGTTCAAAAAGGGATGCTAGTTTGGTTCCATAATTATATTATTATAATAAAAACTGAGGGGCAAGTTGTTCCCCGAATATTGATTATTGAATAACTCCGCTTTATGTTTATTGTTTAACGATACTTTTAGATTTTATAGATTTTATGTCATAAACTTCAATGGAAATGTTGGGGATTTTCGTCAATTTACCTTGAGTTTTAAACGGTTTGCTACCTATGGACCTGAACAGGGGAAAAAAGTATCTGAATGTTGAAGTAAACAAATGAAATTAAAAAATTTTGGGGAAATTTTTTACTTTTGGGTCTATTTATTCCTAGGATGTTCATATGTTCTAGAAAGTTGTTTATGGAGATCTTAGGTACATTTTTGTAGTTGATTGTTTCCTTGAATTTCGAACGGTTTGCTACCTATGAACATGAACATGGGAAAAAGAGTTTAAAAAAAAACGATTTTTTTAAGTTTTTTGAGATTTTGATCTTGACGGTGAAGTTTTTTTGATTTTATATGTTCACAATTTTTGTTCTTTATAACTTTGCATGAGAGAGTAAAATTCCGAACGGTTTGCAAGATATGAGTCTGAGAAAATTATCAGTTGTTTACAAAAATGACATCGAGGCCCCAAATCTTTGAGAGCCCATAAAAAAGTGCATGACTTGGGGCAAAACTGTGCGACACGGTCTTTTTTTTTGGTCTTTTATCACATACGAGTAGTGGTGTCCGTATATGGTAGTATTTCCATGACTTAAAAAATTACACACAGTGTTTGTGTAAAAAATTTAAATGCTTTAATTACGATTAACTTTCGTGTTACTCATTGTTACTCATTGCCAATACGTTTCTTATTAATAAGTTTTTAAAAAAGAATGTTAGGAATGAAGTAATTTTACGTAAACATACAGTTATGTGTAAAGAATGCATAATAACTCAGTTCTTTCTTAAGTTAATTTAGGTGGTTATTGCTTGTGACCATAGATATGTTTAGTTTTTAAAAGAACTTTTGGCATAAAAATACTATGTTTAATAGGACCTGATATGTGGTTTAGCCTTTTTTGTTATTACGTTGTGAATTTCTTTCATAAAGTCGTTACTTTTAAAAATAGAACGCCAACAATTTGCAAGGACATATTTTTTGAGGAAATGTATCCTTCATTACCAATCAAAAACTCAATTTTGAATTTTTGGCTTGTTAAGTCCTTTTGAAATTCAGGCGACGATATGTAGAACGGCCATTTTAATTTCCTTCATTACTTTTAGAGTGAAAAGGAGAAACTGAGCCCATTGCATACAGTATCTGAACGACAACACTCTGTCTTTCACAGCCATGCAGAGGAACACAATAAGTTGCATTGCATTTGTATATAAAATGTTTTACTGCATTTTAAAATACTGTGAATTATGTAGGTTATCGCAACTTGTTCCTACGTGCATTACATTATTCAGATTCGGAGGGACTGATTGCAAAAAAAAAAATAAAGATATTATTGTTTTAGACTCCAATAAATATGAAAAAGAAGTTTAAAAACCATATCAAAATTAAAACATGTTTTTTTAATTATTTTCTTACTTTTCTTCATTGGCATGATTTTTTTAATTTAAATCAACAAACAAATTTAAATAAAACAACTCCTGCCACATTTGTCTTTTCACCAACAAAAATATGCAAACATACATACTTATATATTTTCTGCATGGACCCTCGCAAGTTAATAATTAAATATTTTCGGAATTACTGAGCCTACATTACTTCCAAATAAATTTTTGCTATATAATCGTAGCAAAATATCAAATACATTAAATTAATTTTTTATGATGTTTGAACAATTTTTCTGTGAACCTCAATGAACGATTGTACTGTCCTGTCCGTTGGCTATATATATATATATATAGTAACATATTAATGCGTGAGAATTTTATAACTTAAGAAGTCTACACATAAATTAAAAGTTATGATAATATTTACACATACCGCGTTTGTTGTATTTTCCATTGAATTGTAAACCTTTTTTTGGTAATTTTTACGTACGAAAATGTTGAAAAGATTATTGAGAAAGGATAGCAATTTTTTAACATGTCCAATAAATTTAAATGCAGTTTAATATATGTACAAGTTTTAAGTTTTGTGAAAAAGATATAAGCAATAATAAGAGTAAATGAAATTTTAATTCTTGCATATATGTATAATAGTTTATATATTTACACAAGATACGTTGCCATGAAAAAACAATATAGAGAAAAAGATAAAGATAATCTACACTATAGTTTTAAGATTGTTATAGAACAATATTTTTTAAAAGTACTCACACTGCGAACCTGATAATTATTTAATTGTTCAGTCTCTTCATCTACCCCCACACTGTAATTACAATTGTACAAAATTATTTTTTAATTAGACCAGAAGTGAGTATTTCATACTTACGGTATCTTAAGCCAGTTAAGTAGAAAGTTTGAGGCTCCACCCTGAATGACAACAGTAAATATAACGATTAACGAAGTTGCTGTCAACATGGTCTGACGAGCCTCTGATGTGGTATTACGTATAGCTAAAGCAAACGACATAGCGCCTCTCAAACCTAAAATAGGAAGATAAAAAACTTTTATATACCTATACAATAACACTTCAAAATAGAGAAACCCCCGTGTTTTTTTTTTTAACACTGGAACCTAATTTTGTGTTTAAATTTATAGAACTTATTGTACATACATAGGACATATGTAATCTATGGGACACGGTTGGCCTTCCTGAAACTTCCTGCTAAACGTAACTCTTATGTAAAATTTGCGGGATCTGAGTCTGTCTTTCAAATTCAACCGAAATAGCAGCATTAAAAATATTGTTTTTTTTTATTTATTCGACACCGATATCTCTTAAACGAACTAGTCTTGTTCAGGAGCCGTGGACAAACAGCGGTAAAATACTTGGAATTAGCTCCACGGGCTACAGGCTACTGCATGCAACAAAAAAAGGTAACAATGAGAGAAACGTTCGATCATTCTTTCTGATTTTAGTGATGAAGGCACTGTAACTGCAGCATGGGAGATAGGCGATCCACCATATGGATTCTTTCCTGCTACATGGCGCACAACAACGGGGACCAACCACCACACAATCTGGTCCAAAAGATGGCAAGTAATGCCAACATGAAAGTCATACCTATCCCGACGGATGCGGACGCAAATGCTCATCACCATATCTGGGAAAGCTCAGACGCCAACGCAAGAGGTGAGTGTCTATTTCATTTCATTATGGATAAAAACCTAGTAGTGTTAAATCAAGGTTCAGAACCAACTTTTGTTGTTTCAAAAGGACAAGAGGTGCGAGACATGCTGCTCCTTCTCTGATCACCGCTATATTGTATTCACTATTAGCATAACAAACAGAAACACCAAACTTTTTCTAAGCAGAAGGAAAACGAACTGGGAGGAACATAAGAATATCCTCAACAACATAATAACATAACCTCTAATCGTGGCAGACATAGAAATAGCTGTAAACGAGCTAAATAATGCGTTTAAGGAACCTACAAGAATATCTTGCAATACTTCCGCACAACGCATAAATGCAAATCACCCTGATGGTCGCCAGCCTGGGGGAGTCTCGCAAGAGTTGCCGCAGACTATTCAATGATGCTAAAAGAACAGGAAACTGGGCTCTTTACAAAGCATCACTGAATAAATTCAAAATTCAAGTTAGAAACGCAAAGATAAGGCCTGGAAAGAATTCTGCAGAAATGTGGAATCACTTTCCGATACTAACAGGCTGCGGAAAATTCTAGCTAAGCAATCGTCTCTACGTGGATACACGCAGAAGGAAACTGGACTATAAAATCCTTAAGAGTCCACGCAAGTCCTGATGGAAACACACTTACCAGGTTGCTCACCATTTATGAAAGCACAAAACGTTTCTTTATCTGCCCGGCTCATGACGCACGTAGATATAACTACTGACAGACTTCACTGGGCAATAAAAAGTTTCTATTAGATCTACAACACAATATAGACCTTGTGACAGCATGGCTGCTCGCAATATACAGAGCATGTCTTACCTGGTTATACATATCAGCCTAACTTCTTTACTAGCGTTCACATAAGAACTATGAATATCGACAGTAATCTTCTACAGGCAATCAAAACGCCTATACCAAGGGGAAATCGGTTGAAACGGCACTACACTAGCTCGTAGCACATTGAAGGGTTTCTCGAGCAGCAGAATTAAACTCTGGCAGCCTTAATGTACATGGAGGGCGCCTCTAGCAATATCAACTCGGTTGCAATTATCCGGGCTCTGAGAGAGCTAGGAATAGATCAATAATAAATCTACTCATTAAAAATATGCTTCAGCGTAGAGCTATCAAATCCACCATTGGGGGGAAGCGCGCATCACCAGGTATAGCTGTAAAGGCACGCCACAAGGTGGAGTTCTATCACCTCTGTTGTGGAATATGACAATCAACGTTCTCTAAAGAAACTGGAGTCCATGTGTGTAAAAACAGTTGCATATGTAGATGATATGGCGGTAGCAATATCGGGCTTCCATCTCGACACAATTGAACACAGGTTAGAGGATGCACTCAGCGAAGTCAGTAACTGGTGCCTACAGAATGGCCTCAGTGTCAATCCATACAAAACGGTACTAGTACTCCTCTCTAGAAGATACAAAATTCCCACGTTACTCAAAGTGAATGGCACTACACTAGCCCTATCGGATAAGGCCAAATTTCTAGGAATTATCCTTGATAATAAATTCACATGGAGAGATAATCTACATGCTCGAGCAACAAAAGCCTTAACGGCAATATATGTTTGCAAAAAAGCCATTGGAACCTCTTGGGGTATAAGTTCTAAAGGGCCAAATTGGATATTAGAAACGATAATGAAACCAATAGTATTCTACGGTATATCAATCAGGTGGAAAACACTAGACTTGGCAATAAATCGAACGCGAATAGAGAGGATTCTTCGCTTAACGGCATTCATGATAACTCGTCCCATATAAACTACGACTACAAAGGCTCTTTTCGCTATGCTGGGCTGGCTTCCGGTTGATATGTTGGCTAGGAAGCTAGCACTTCGCACTGCGGTACGACTAAGTACAATTTACGTATGGAAACATCGACCATGGGGTCATGCATTGAAGTGACCATTGGAATTATCCCTGATCTCATAGACTATTGCATTCCAAAACCTTTCTTCAATAGAGAATTTAGCTACTCTTTGTCGAAAGACTTCTCCCTACACTACATGGGTCCTTACGAGTGTTCTCGGATGGCTCCAAGCCGGGCTCTAAAGTTGGCGGCGGTGTCTACATTGAGGAATTCGCGATCAGGATTTCTTTCAGACTCCCTGATGAATGTAGCATATTACAAGCAGAAATATCCGCCATCGAAAAGGCAATGAACTGCTGCGGTACTATCGGATAATAAACAGATATCCAAATCATAACCGACACCAAACCGGCAATAGTACCACATCCTTTCTGACCATGGAACGTAGGAAGTCACTAAACATGGTGGCGCATCATTCAAGTGTTACCCTTATATGGGTACGGTGGCAAGAGGAAAACACGGGCAACATCGTCGCTGACAATCTGGCCAAGAAAGGAGGAGAGCTAGAAGATGTCGACATTGACAATTTCTGCGGTCTTCCGCTCTCAACTTTCTGGAAGCGAATTGATGAAGCTCTTATGCAGAAAGCGCAAACCAGATGGAACAATGAGCTAACCTCCTCCATAGCAAGGACAGTATAGTATCGCTGGTTGTCAACAGAACTAAAATAATGTTGAAATTCCCCAAGGTACAATTGCGCAGTCACAGGACACTGCACCTTTGGTAGTCATACTAGACGCAAGGGTCTACCATATAAGGAATGCTGCTCCAGCTGTAATGACGAGGAAGTAGGAGAAAACATTACACACCTTCTATGCCTCTGCCCAGCTATTGAGGAACATCGCCTTAGTATTCTAGGCAAAAGATCCTTCAGTACCCTTCCTAAGCTCTCAGCAGCGGAACTCTGAAACCTCAACTCATTTCTTAGGAGCCGTGGATGGTTCCCCTCTGCCCAATAGCGGGCTTGGCAAACTTGCCCATAACCGTTGCAATTTTCCCCCCTTGCATTGTCTTTCCACTTAATTCACTCCTTTCACTCTTTCGCACCTATGCCTTAACTCCCCTTCTTTTCTACTCTTCTCCCCTACAGGTAACACAATGGAACCATATCAGGACCCAAGTGGGCTAACCCCTGAACTTACGACCCTGCCTCATCACCAAAAGTTATGTCTGCATTTTCGTATGTTTTGTTACTAAAGCCGTACATGTTAAACCACCAGTGATTTATTGACAATAGCCTTTACAGCCGCTTTTTTGGAATACGAGCTCTAATTTGGGAGGGGGCAGCAAAAAAGGAGCAAATACAATTTATGATAACTCTTAAACACAAATAACAATGAGTTACAGCTACCAAAACATCAAGTGGAAATTCATCCCCTCCGGAACCCACACATAGGCGGCTGTTATAATGTCATTTTAAGCACATCTACGCAAAACAATTCCAAATAAAAAGTTTACGTTTGAAGAGCTATATACGATTGTGACGCAAATAGAAGTATGCCTGAATTCTAAACCTTAAGTACTTGTTTCCTGAACAATTCCTCATTGTAACCCTTAAATCGACCCCAGCTGAACCTGATAAAAGTTGCGAAAGCCTCACACACATCATCACTCAAGTATGTAAGCATATTCATTTATAGACACAGAATGTTTAATGAGCCAACTACTATAATAAGAGAACGACATCGACTTGTCGACATTCTGAAACAGGCCGTTAATTAATTTAATCTATCTATATCTATAAAAAGAAGTGTACACTTTAATGTCACCAATAACTGCGGAAACGGGTCGACCGATTCCGATGTACGAGTAAAATGCAGTCTTTAATAATTGTATGTACATACATATACATACAATACATGATATACCTACCCTCGGTGCCAATTGTCTCCAAGTTACCACTTTTGTCTACTTGTTTGGTAACTTCTTACTAAGCTAATTGGTGATAAGTCACCAATTTGTCGACTAGTGCTGACTTCTTCATGAAATTTTCAACGATACGTCTACACTTTTTAGTTTACTTTAACAAGTTCGAATTTTTTTTAATCAACCTTTGAACTTTGCGGTCAAATGCCGATTTTCAGCATATTGTTTATATGGTTTTTTGGCTATAACTCGACGACTAATTGATATTTTTTAATCTGTAAAAGCCAAATTATTGCTAGAGACCTGTGCAAGAATTAAAATTTTTTAAAAAATTGATTTAGAAAATTTTTGTGGTGCTTATGAACCAAAATGTTGGAAAAATTATTTATTTTGCATGCTTTTTGAAAATATTTTCCACAAAACTAAGTCTTTTTTGCTTTCTGTTTGATCTATAATATGCTTCTCAGTTTCTCCTTTGTCTTCCCCTTCTTCCTCTTTTTTCTCGTCAGCTTCTTCTTAAAATGTGTTTTTATACCAACAAAACAACTTTTTTGTTTTCAACCACCGCACAGGCAGCGATTTTTTTTCGTACAAGCGAACTAATTTCAAAAATAAAGATTCAGTTAAGACTCGGAACTCAGCCGAAGCTGATGTCGTTTAATTTTCGCTCGGTCGTGATAAAATTCGCTATTCATTTTTTTGGAACTTATTTCATTTTGTGATTGATTTAAGTTAAGTGCATCGGTTACATAAAAATAACAAAAAAAAACATTGTATAATATATGTATATTGTATTAAAAATGTCGGAACCAAAATCTAAAATGGATCATTTTTGTAATGTTTGTGGACGTTTTATAGCAAGCGATGAAAAATGTGGCAATGCGAGTGATTTTTTTTTTTGGAAGCCTATAGACAATATTTCTCGCAAGAGTTTATCACTGACGTAAAGTATGCCCCTAAAAAAGTTTGCTTTAATTGCTATTCAACTCTTATGCAATGGAAAAGTGGAAAGATGAAGGCTATGCCTTTTGGTATACCAATGATGTGGTTAGACAACAGCCCGCATCAAGAAGAAAATTGCTATGGATGTATCAACTACCATAAAATTTTGAATAGAAGGAAAGCAAAATATTAATAACACTAAGTAACAAATATGAATGTAATAAAATATCTGAACATTTTTTGAGATAGGATTTTTGTACTGAGGGGTAATAGTTATAAGTTTATTTATATACTAAAATTGATCACGAATAAAACGCGGGTTACTGTTTTAAATCCTTAAAAAAAATTTAAGGAATTATTAAGTATTTTGTTAAAAAAAGATGTTAACATCATCACTGATAAACTTGGTTAAGTATATAATAAACATGGAAAACGTTTCCATTAAGAAATTTCTAAATTTGAGATGCGTTATCAAGGTAGATCGGAACCAACTATGCTTGCAGACTCCAGAGAGATATGACAACTGCCGATTAAAAGCAGAAAGCTCATCAAAGTTTGTTTTCTAATATAAAATTAAAAATTATGTATTGTTTAAGTAAATCTCAGTAAATTTAATAAACTATTTTCAATACAATATGTGACTTGATGCAACCATTTTATATACACATTTCAATTCATATTAAGATAAAAAAAATTATCCTTTTATTATCTAAGAACAGTGAAAATAAGAAAATAACATACCTTGAGCTGCAACATGTCTATAAAAATGTTTTTATTACATTCATATCTAAACTTTTTCCAGACACTTCACCGATGAACACGGCGAAGATTTTCACCGAGGAATAATTGCAATAGAAAGACGTTTTGAAGGAAAAACTTAAATAAAAATGATTTCAAAATACTGTTATATTTGATATTGCATTAAAAGAAGTAACGGTTAAGCAAAAAGTGTTGTTGATCAGATTAATGAATGGGATTAACAACCCCGCAATTAGAAAGACTTAAAACAATGCAGAAATTTTTTTCTTTTTTAATCCGTGAAATCGAAAAAATTAACGAATTTTTAAAATAGTAAACTGCTTTAATCAACTAAACCCACACAGTTTTCAACAGAACATTCACTTAACAGGGTGTTAACGGATTTCCGTAACTAAGTGAATATTAGAATTGGATGAATTATTTAAGAAATGCAATTACATAATTTAAACATATGTATTTACATTTGGGTGACTCTTAACATTAAAAGTTAGATTTCATAACCCAATTTAAATTAATCTTACAAAAAAGAAGTGTTCTAAGAAGTTGGCGGTGAAGTTTCTAACATTTTTTATTAAGAAAATTTGAATTATAATAATAATGAATTACGTGCACACATACACTCCGGTTCACTTATTTAAAGGCACTAAAAATTCCATATTGCAGAACCAATTGCAGAATTTTAAAATGAAAATGGAAACAAAAATCTGCAATCGGTTCAAAATTACAAAATAATTTTTAGATTTAAGATTTGAAAAACTTATTGATGTTTCAATTTATAATTGAAGATTCAATATATATATAATAAAATTCAAAAAAAAAAAAAAAAAGGTTCAAAATTGCAAAAGATACAGGCTGCTATATATGGAATTGTTAGTGCCTTTAAATAAGTGAACCGGAGTGTATGTTATATTTTATTCAATAGTAAATAATATTTATTAATTATTATTTATAACTTTATTAATTATATTTTTGAAAAATTACTTTATTTGCTATGAGTTTGCTAATCTAAAGCTAAGTTTAGATGATATGTTGAATAAGCATATATATGCTGACACCCATTTGATTAAAAGTAGCAGCAAATTCCTATGTCAACATATATCATATGTTAGGTGTTTACAACATATGCTCAAACTATCAAATTTCTTAATGTCAGCATATATCAGCAAATGGAATGTCAACATAAAAGTTAGCATACGATTTTTGTGTTTTTACGATATGTTGAAATTTATATGGTAATATATATGCTGCATATATGAGCATTTGTTTAAAAAATTAGTGAGTTTGACATTACTCTTTATTTGCCAAAGTACGATTTTTATACCAAATATTTTCCTTTTTGAATAAAAAACCAAAAAAAAGTATTCTTCATTAGTTGGATCCATTACTATGTATGTGCACATGAAGACAAATAGTACTATTATTGTACAAAATAAAAGTAAAATATTGCAGAACTTACCAAGAAATAAAATAAAACAGCAAAACAAAAGGAAAGCAAATAAAAAAGTATTTTATAATTTATTGTTTACTGTTTACATACTCCACTGTCCATTAATTTGCACGTTTGTCGCCGTTGAAAACAAAAATGCGACGTCAGCTAAAATCCGGCTGTGAGCATTTAATTAATCGCCTTGCCGTTGATTGTAAATTTTCAAACCATTTATTACTTTTTTGATTTGAGAGTTACGCATTGCTTAAATTTCAACTAAATTTCATTTTATTTTGGTATGTGTGTGCTTTAATGCACATTTTCGACACGAATTGTATTTACACTAAAAAGAAATTAACGGCGGCTCGGCTAAGCCATTCGACACATATGCATAAAAATTTGGCATATGTATGTTGAAAAGTTTAAATAACATTTTCAACAAACAACATATCTGTCAGCATATACAGGAAATTTGTCAAGCACTAAAAATATGCTGTTCAGACGATATGCTAAAATTACCAACATACGTTTGTTTCTATTGTCAACATAATATGTATTTAGGCTTTCATCCGTTTAAGTTTCGTTGGGATTTTCCAAATTCTTCAGGAATGTTATCTTTATTACAATATTTAATCGTTCTTCTACATTATTTAAAATATCACAGTGTTTAGTGTAAACGGGACAAACACAAACATAATATATTAAAAATGTATAATTTAAAATAAAAATATCACAGCTAAGCAATTAAAATTATAGTTAGCATTGAAATCTTTTATTTATTATTTATATATTTTAATAATGACCTTGAAAGCCTGAAATTTTGGAAAAAAAATAAAATATAAATCATATATAAAAAAATTAAGAAGGTAGAAGAATAACTAAAGTTAATTTAACATTTGCACAAAAATTTTGTTTTCGGGACTTATATACCATAATTGATTTTGCAGTACCTTAAACGCAACCTTCGATAAATCCTCGTCAGCATTTTTAAAGTTGTGCATGGTATGCAAAAACAGAAAATCATGGCTGTCTTCCTAAACGCATATTACTTTGCAGTGCAACAATGTCACATATTCTTAAACGCAACTGCGTAAAATCTGACAAAGTATGGCATTCCTAAACTCATCTGTTTCGCATCCGATATGCAAATAAACGCAACTAGTGCACTATTTGTGTATGCTTTTTATAAACAACAATGGTGGAAAAAGATAAATGATTTCGTTTTAAAACAAAAAATCTATTAATTATGTTGCTCTTGGAGTGTTTTCCATTGTATAAATCCAAAAAGGTTTTAAAAATAATTTGTCTCGTTGCCATCGTAATTTTAAATATGCAAAGCAAAGAAGTGTTTCTAAACGTCAACAGAGTTGCAAAGTTTACAATGATAATGCATTTGTTTTGCAGAGCTGTAAAATAAAATTGCTTGATTTAAACACTGCTTTGACGTTGCATAAAGACGTTTAGGAAGTTAGCCCATTAAATGGCGCCTGAATTGCTAAGCTACAGGAATTCCAAGATACGGTGTATATTATTATTATAAAAATTTGCAGAAAAGAATTTATTGCTTGCTTGGACAATGCAAATTGCTTGCGAAACAAAAATTTTATACTATAGATTGACAGGATTCTTAGGTGTTTGTCCTAAAAAGACCAAGGTGAGCAACAATACTTTCCTATAATCATCTCTTGGCTTTTTTTCTTTGATCATTGTCTGCGCCAAATTTATAATGCGATTGCTTGATTCCTTTACCGTCATATGTTGCTTTGTCGTCAATTCGAAAACAAAAGTATTGCAAATTTAATTTTGGCCAAGCATTTATAACTTTTTTAAAAATGGCAACATTTGAATTTCTAGTTTTGTCAATTCTCTTTTCAAAAACAATTCCCAAAATAATCTCATGTATATGATGTCTTCATAGCAACCGTAAAAGTGGTTTTTAAAGTTTTCAATAATAGTGCACGTTCTATTTATATGACCAGTATGGACAGATTTCGAAAGTTTTAATATAGTTTAAAAGACCCCATTCTTAAATAGCGGCACATTTATTTCCGGTTTCACTTTCCAAAGCTTGAACTTGAAACAATTGATCAGTTTATCCGCTTGAAATAATTATTGGCAGCCTGTCCACTTTGGCTTTTCCAGCAGGCAATAGTTTTCCCATCCCAATGGAAGCATACGGCATTTAATTTACTTATACTAAACTGCTTTTTTAATACTAAAATTTGGTGTTAGCGACATTTTTCTCGTGCTCTTTAAATTGAGTTTTTATTTTCTATGTATGTATATAATTTATATCATTAAGTTTTTTCTTAAGCAACGGCAAATATGCGGCTACAACTTTTGGGGCTATAGACCTTTCATAAAGTGCGAAAAATCGTTGTTAAATAAAGGTAATATTACATATGTATACAAATATTTGAATAGTTTTCATATTTGTTTGGGCTGCCATGTGCTACTGATCCATCCTCCTAAATATTATAATTTGTTTTAAAATCGGATAATTCTTAGAGTTCATTATAAATGCATAATCAATCAATAATGAACTTCTGAAAGGAAGTATTGTTGCAACATGAAGTGTACATTATTTTTATTTTATTTATGTCAAATAAGGCTGTATGAAATAACGTCCAATGAAATAACACCCAATGAAATGGGACTTCAAAAAATGAAATAAGTCCAAAAACTTTTATAAAATACATAATTCCAAAAGAGAATGAAATTATTCCCAAACGTCAAATGAAATAAGTTCCAATTTTTGGAACTTGCTTCATAATGAAATTAAAAAATGAATTAAATCCCAATGAAATAAAAACCAAAAGAAATATGAAATAAGTGCAGAGTTTTATGGGCTCATGAGATATGTATAAAAATTTTTAGAGAATTTTTTAAATATCTTAAAGGAAAAACGTCTAAAACCTTTCGCTAGCAAGATAGAATGCGTTGAGAGGTGTCTCCTGTAGTGCTGGCAAAGTATTGAGTAGTGGGTACTAAGAATTCTTTCCCATATTATAATGGCAAAAAAATTTTGCCAAGCTTACAGTTTGCCTAGAAATGAGATTGAATTGTACCTATCAAGAACTTAGTCCTTATTTTAATCTCAGTACTTTTTACAGCCGAAATATTTTGGATACGAACTTGGCCTTATTTTCACATTTGTGCGGATCTCACTTCTTTTTTCTAAGTTGTTTTTGTTTAAATATTTATATGTATTGCTTATCTGGGCCTACCTGTGTAGAAAATTTCAGCTATCTAGCTATACTAGAAGTGTCCTATACAAAGAAGGGGCACCATAGTCGCACCAGATGAAAAGTGCCCGTTTAAAAATCATTTTTGTTAATTTCTAGCACTACTAGAAGTGCCCCATACAAAGAAGGGGCATGATTGTCCTGTAACGTGCCGTTACAAATAACTACAAACTACCACGTAAGTACCCTACAAGTACAAACGTACTAACAAAGGGGTATATACCACCCTGCATAAGTGTAGCGACCAACAAATTATTAACATAAACAAAACACAAAAACATGCACGCTGATATAATTCTCATATAGTTGAGATTTTAATATATATATAACGTGCAGGTTTTTACACAATAAGACGAGCAATCACCGATATCGATCTTGTTCCCATACTAACATAACCATAGCTTTTGTAGTAGTTTGCCGATTGTAAGGGCTCCCGAATACTCCTTGCAGTCGTACTAATCGTAATTTGAAGTAGCCGATCTTAAGGGCCTCCGAATACTCCTTAACTTCGTAGTTCGTAATTTGCCGATTGTAAGGGCTCCCGAATACTCCTTGCATTCGTAGTAATCGTAATTTGAAGTAGCCGATCTTAAAGGCCTCCGAATACTCCTTAAGCTCGTAGTTCGTAATTTGCCAATTGTAAGGGCTCCCGAATACTCCTTGCATTCGTACTAATCGTAATTTGAAGTAGCCGATCTTAAGGGCCTCCGAATACTCCTTAAGTTCGTAGTTCGTAATTTGCCGATTGTAAGGGCTCCCTAATACTCCTTGCATTCGTACTAATCGTAATTTGAAGTAGCCGATCTTAAGGGCCTCCGAATACTCCTTAAGTTCGTAGTTCGTAATTTTCCGATTGTAAGGGCTCCCGAATACTCCTTGCAGTCGTACTAATCGTAATTTGAAGTAGCCGATCTTAAGGGCCTCCGAATACTCCTTAAGTTCGTAGTTCGTAATTTGCCGATTGTAAGGGCTCCCGAATACTCCTTGCACTCGTACTAATCGTAATTTCAAGTAGCCGATCTTAAGGGCCTCCGAATACTCCTTAAGTTCGTAGTTTGTAATTTGCCGATTGTAAGGGCTCCCGAATACTCCTTGCAGTCGTACTAATCGTAGTATCCCATAAATACCACCGAATCTTACCGATATTTTATCCGAATCATCTATTATATCTTTGCCAGATACCCAGACTACAACAACTAGAAATCACACCAGCACAAATCGTCACCCGCCATCATCCTGCTTCACCAAATCACCAGCAAACGTACGAGCAAACTTCGTAGTAATAAGTTAGTCTTAAGTAGTTTCGTTTAAATAAAGCTTTGTTCCATATATCTTTAACATCTAAAAGAACGAGTATTTTATTTCAAAGGAAGTAGACCTTTGATAAGAATCTGGACAGACTGAGTAATACCCCAGGTGGAAAATTAAACTACGTTACAATGGCGCCCGAGCAGGGACTCGATTCTGAGAACGCAACTAGGGGTAAAACCCTAAACACAGCCACCAACGAACTCAGATCGGGTCAGGAACAAAGAAACAAAACTTTACTATAGACGGAATCCCTCAATTGGGTATACCTTCTACGAAAGGATAAATTAGCCGAAGTTTGCCAACACAACATCTCCGTTACCGAAAAGGCTACCGTCGACCAACTTCGCCGTCAGCTGAGCGACCATATCCGAGCAAAACGACAGCAACGATCTTCGGAAAACCTTCTCCGGGTATTAGAAGCCAAGGTGCTACAGGAAGAAATAAACCCATCAGCGAAGATGCAACCACTCAATCAGTACCTCCTATTAGCCCCCGAACATTAGTGCAAACTCCTAACGACACAGAAGTTATGGCCACCATTCGGAGATGGGATCTCACTTACGATGGCGGTGATAACCTAATGGAGTTCCTTGAAAGGTTAGAAGAACTAACCGATTGTTACGGATACCCACGTAGCCGACTATTATTGTCATTACTGGAAATTTTGAAAGGTAAATCTCTACAGTGGTATCGTGTAAAAAGAGCAGATACACACGTGGGAAGGTTTCAAGGAACACGCCATTCGGTGTTTCTTACCAAAGCGTTACCTCGCTAAATTAAAGGAAGACAAATACCACCGAAAGCAGGGCCCGAGAGAAAGAGCAAAAGATTACATCATATCTCTACAGGCCCTCATACGACAACACCCCGATTGGCGAAAGAAAGATCATACGGACCGCATCTACGATAGGTTACGATACGAGCATAAATTATATGTCCGCCGGAAAGATTTTGAAAACCCAGATGAACTCGATGCAGAGGACTATCGGCGTAAGACCCACTGTTGGAGGTGCAAACAGCGGGGACATAGTAGACAGCAGTGCCAGAACCCACCGCGCATCTTTTGCTCACGTTGCGGCCTGGATAACGTCATGTCCCGAGACTGCAAGTGCACATTAAAAAGGACCACCAGAACAGGGCGATTCTATCTTCAGGTTAAAATTGGTAATATTCCCGTTCGAGCGCTCATAGATACCGGCTCCACCCTCACGTACGTCGATGGAAGGATACGCCGCATTTTGGAGGCCCGCAACATACAACCACGCAACCATAATCGGACCATCCAGCTAGCCGACAGTTCATGCGTGTCCAGCGTCCAAGTTTATCCAATAGTGGTCACTGTCAATGGAACAAGCTATTCTATCGGCAGCCCTAGATAGCCTGGCCGAGCCGGTTATCCTAGGCATGGATTTCCTGCGCCGGCGCAACACTACTCTCGTGATCGACGGAGTCAAAATAGAGACAAGTAACAACACGAGATACCGAAACAGCTTACCTTTACTCCACGCGATCAACGATGACATAAGCACAACCCAGATACAACAGTTGGAATCCCTTATAACATCGGCGAAAGAAACACTCGCGAAAATCAGCGGACCGTGTAATATGGGCACTCATACGATCTATATGAAACACGATCGACCTATTAAACAACGATACAGGACCGTAAAACATATAACGAACGAGCACCAAACAATCAGCCCCCATCAACCCAAAATGTATAAAAGGCAGCAAATTAATCGCCAATCACTCACTTTTAACATGGAACGCAAACCAACAAGACCTCTCGCACCAGGGAAAATTGGGGCCTATCTACGTCAAACCGCGATGCCCAGATGCGTTCCACCATATCTACCACCTCCAGAGGCAAGGGCAAAAATCCTTTCGGTAGAAATATCTCTTGTAGCAAAATCAGGCCGTAAAGAAGTAAACGAGGTAACAGAAAAAGTATGGGAACGAAGAACCATTCATCCCGTACACTCGATAACGAGCCAACAACCACCTCCGCTAGCGCCCCTGTCCGGGCAACATAGTCCCCCACACCAGACAGCAGGGCCACCGGCGCACCCACCACCGCTCATCCCGCTGGCACAACAACCACCACCGACACACATAGAAAACTACGCCGAGGAAGACTTCATAGGCGAAGACATATTGTCATTGACTACTCCCGACCTCACCGAAGAGGACGAGCCCCAAGACCCGTTCAGGGCCGTCAAAGTCGAAGCTCCCTTAAGAGGAGGAAAATCGAAGTGGGTGATTTACCCGAAAGGGCGGCCAAAAGTTCAGGTAAGGGTGCGGAATGGAGTCGTACGCCTCAGGAGCCAGGGGAAAACCAAGACCGCCACCCTATAAATTTTTTTTTTTAATAAATTTCTTTTAAATTGTTTTTTTTAATGATTTCTTTTCCTTTGAAATATAGTTACAGTTACTTTTGAGTTGCTTAAAGCGTAATAGGATTAAAAAAAAAAAAAAAATATATATATATATATATATATATATTGTTGTTTATATTTATATTTATTTTCGATATTTCGCTAACAATTTGTTAGCATCCTCAGGAAAATTTTATAAAGTATCTACTTACATATATAAATAAAAATGAAACGTTGTCCGTTGCTAAGCGCATAACTTGAGAACGGCTACACCGATTTCGCTAATTTTTTCATCTTATTGCTTAAAGTGCTCCGAGAATGGTTTATAGCAAGAAACATTGACCACACCCACTCTTACGCCTACTTTTTCTATTTATCTAAAATCGAAGAACGGCTTAGGTTTACGTCTATATAAATATTCGAAGTGTATATAAAATGCTTTTAGAATCTCTGTGATCTCAATTCAAAATAAAACGTGATCAAAATCTTTACAAAAATAAAAACTGTTAAAATTATCATCAATCAGAAATGCCTTTTTCCCTTAATTTTTACTTTGTTTCCATATTTCCAATAGCTTTTTACAAAATTATCACCAACAAAATTATTTACATTTAGATAGGACAACGTCTGACGGGTCAGCTAAATTAAAAAATGTTTTTATTATTTTTATAAAAAAAATAGTCAAAATTTAAAAGCAATTCGCAGATTATCGTTCATTTGGCAACACTTTTATTATCATCATGGCGAAATAAGTATATGTAGAACAAAAAAGTGGATAATGCTTGTCAAAAATTACACCATTTTGACGTGTGATATCCACAAAATTATCATAGCAAAATAAAATGAGCTGCCGTTACGAGACCACCTGGTAATCTTATTTCACCACGCTTGTCATGTATACAATTTTGGCATAAAATTTGCGTTTCGATTGGCAACATCTAACATCTACCATCTTCTCAGCTGTCAAAAATATAAAAATAATTACAGCATAATTTTTTGTGGAAAAAAATAAAAATAAAATTAAAATGGATTTAGAAGAAACATTAATAATTGGACTCGTTCATGCTTTACAAGAACAAACAGAATTGTTAATGCAGTGTTCAGAAAAAAGCATTAACACGAACTTCTTATATGAATTCTTTGATTTTTTATTTATTTAAAGTTTTTATATGCATATCAAAAAAAAGCGATTCCCTGAAAGACATGAGAGTTCTTTCTTGTTCCTCTCAACTCTTTTTTTTGTCCTGCCACAAGTCCAGCAACATATTTTCAAAATCCTGGTTCCATACTATACGGAGACCTGTGCTTTTCTTTACTAAAAACAAAAATAAATTATTATACTTATGTATGTACAACATATAAAGTTAAAAAATAAATAAAAACTTACGTGTGCCACTCATTTCGATGTAAAATATTTTTCTTTTTTTTTTTCTTACACAATTATGTATGTATGTCATTCACAAAAAATGAAACTATCAATATGTATGTATCTGTCATTTTGCTAGAGCTGACATTAAAATTATCGGAAGATATTGATTGGAACAAAATGGTTTATGAACATCTTTTAAAGATGTAGAAAGATGTTGACTTTTTGTACTGTGTATTTCTTATGGGAAGATGTTAACATCTTCTCAAATTGATGGTAGATGTTAGATGTTGCGTAGTGGAAAAATGCTATTAAAGAATTCGTTAGACGAACAATGTGTCCTAATTTGTACAAACTGGCCGTACATGTATAAACTCTAACTCACTCCAGTGCTTGTGCAGAAAGAATTTTTTCGAAATTAGCTTTACTTAAAAATAAATTAACTAATAAATTAAAAGTAAAAACATGCAACACTATGCTGTCAGCCTCAAAATTTAATAGATAAAGATATAGAATACTGCATTCCCTGTAATGAACTTATTTTTAAATATAGAAATGAAATTTCAAAAAAATAGTATTTACGTAAGTATGTATTCCTTAGTTAAATTATAAAATAAAAATTTGTTGAAGTACAAATATATTCACCTAAAAAAAATAATAAGAAATAATGCGCCAAGATCAAACGAATGCAATAAAAGTAAAAAGCTCACTGCGCTTTACTTGGAGGTTTTTAAATTTTGTAAAAAAATATCTTAACCTAACTTGATTTTTTTAGCAGAAATCCCATTCATTTGACTTTGGCAGCATACGACAGCCAAAGTTATTAAAACTTAAGTAAATTTGATCAGTATACGTGAAAATATGCATAGAAGCATATATAATGCATCTGCATATGTTAAAAAATATGATAAAAATGGATTCTGCAATAAGCTTTTTGTGTTGTTTCAATTGTTTTTTTTTTGTTATGCTTTTTATTAATAAAAAAACAAACGTTAAAAATAGATGTGCGACTTTATTTTTCAAAAATTCCTAACGGTAATCCTGTATACGTGTACCCGAAAAAGCACGACTGCACGCACAAACTTAGAACGTTAATGTGTTTTATAATGCTTTAATTTTTAATAATAATCCACGGTTTTCCTAAAACATTATAACAAGACCAATTGTGGCTAAATGCTAAAAATTTCTCCTATGCTTGAGTGACAAACTAGAAACAAATGGGGTAGCTAGCCTGCGATGTCGAAAGATATCGATCGGAGGTTTTCTAGATGTAAAAAAATAAACTTGCATTTTCCTAATCAATGCGCACGGTAGTGCGCCAGGCCAAGTTCGGCCACACAGTGTGTATATTTACACGAAACCATTCGAGCTGTTTTTACCCCCCTCATAACTTTGCTCCCCCTGATCATAATATAATGAAACTTTAAACATAAGGTCTCCATACAGAGGTGACCTCACAGTTTAAATTTGAAAGCATAACATAAAAGCTTCCCGAGATATTAAGGTGTGAAAAGTCCTTATTTTAGTACATATTCACTGACTCACTCGCTCATCAATATTATTGGTCACTTCCAGTAAAGCTAGAGAGCTGAAACTTGGTACACAGGTAGGTCTTGGTAAGAAAATAACCAGAAAAATCTGAAAACGGGCACTTTCCTCCCGGGGGGCTAGGGTTTCCCTTCTTTGTATGGGGCACTTCCAGTATAGCTAGAAAGCTGAAATTTGGTACACTGGCAGGTAGTGATGAGAAATTACCGAAAATGATTTTTTAACGGGCACTTTTTATCTGGGGGGACAATCATGCCCCTTCTTTGTATGGGGCACTTCTACTATAGCTAGAAAGCTGAAATTTCGTACACAGGTAGGTAGTGATGAGAAATTACCGAAAATGATTTTTAACGGGCACTTTTCATCTGGGGGGACAATCATACCTCTTCTTTGTATGGGGCACATCTAGTATAGCTAGAAAGCTGAAATTTTCTACACAGGTAGGCCCAGATAAGCAATACATATAAATATTTATGCAAAAACAACTTAGAAAACAGAAGTGAGATCCGCACAAAAACATAAATGTGAAAATAAGTCCAAGTTCGTATCCAAAAAATTTCGGCCGTAAAAAGTACTGAGATCAAAATAAGGACCAAGTTCTTGATAGGTACAATTCCATCTCATTTCTAGGCAACCTGTAAGCTTGGCAAAATATTTTTACCTTTATAATATGGGAAAGAATTCTTGGAAAAATATTGCCAGCTATATACACATATGTGTGTATATAGCCTTTAAGATAACGGTGATTGAATATATAAGTTTTAATTCTAAAATTTTATTAATACTAATTGTTTCTTAAGTTTTTGATGTCTTTTAAATATGTACTTATACTGATTGAAAAATATAACCTATTTTAATAGTAAAATATTACTATTTCTATACAACGCTTTACCCGTACGGTAATTTTACCCAAAAAACGACAATTTTTTTAAGGCTTTACGGAAATTGGGAAAAATTAGTAAACATCGCTGGTCTCCGGGGCACTTAAGATAAAAGTTAAATAAAACATTTTTTAATAACTAGAATTAATCGTTTAAAAAATTGTTGCTCTTTGCAACACGTATCTAATTTGAAAATGAGCCCCGAAGAAAATATATGTACTTAAATAACCTTATGTATAACTCTGTCAATTGATATTTACCTGCAAAGAATAGCATATGTTGAAAATTTGAAGATATTTTAGGTTTACGATTTAAGTTCAATAACCAAGATAACGGATATATATTGACAGCTCTCCCTATTGCAGCACATATCTGTCATAAATATCAGAAAAGATATACACATATATATGTATTAACTCTTTTATACTATTCAATTACTTACAAAGCCAGTTATAATGAACACTGCATCAAAATGGTGTTTGGGGAAGGTGAACATTGAAACGCCAATATATGAAAATATGAAATTCTCTGCTAAGAAATTTAATAACTCAAATATTTCTTTGGTTCTCGTGCGAGAATTTTCAGACAAATTATTGTATGTGTAATGTGCCTGACAAATACCGCAAAATAATACCGCAACAACTCCAGTTAATTCAGAAGCTTCAGCTATAAGAAACGTACTATATGACATCAAAACAAATAGCGCCGACTCTAGAAGAGGAAAGTCTCGAACTCGAGTAAATTTAGTCAAGTGTGGAAAAAAGTTAAGGAGCCTCATTTACATAAATACAGTTAGTCAAAATATATTAAAAAGGATATCAATGCAGTAAGACTACCCATCAAGGCTCCAATAATCAACGACAACATAAATATTCCAAAAAAATCACTCAATGCTCGAAAAAAGGCGTAGGTTTCGAATTCACCTGTACTCGAATAGTGTTTTCCATAGTTTTGAATTGCTCTGAAAATAGAATGAAAAAATTTAAATATGTATATTAAAATTTTTTAATATTTTCTTAAATATATTTTCGCAAACTGTAAAAAAAAAGTTACACTATTCACACCCCACAATGAATGATATGTCAATAACGTTTCTAAAATTTTTAAAAACATTTAATCAATAATAAAAATAAATTTTTGATAGAAAATAACAATAAATTACCATTTTTATTAAGATTGAAAAAAAGTGTTATATTTTTTCTAGAAAAGAATATGCTACAAAACATTTTTTTATCTAGTCTTTTACGACCAAATTTTTAATACCTAACTGGCTACAGCAGAATTCAATAAAAAAACACATAAATGTGGACTGATACTATTTGTTTTGCCAACTCTTAAAAGGAAATATATATATTTTTTTGTTATCTTAATTATCAGTATTACTTAAATTACATATAGTTTTATATATATATAAATGTAAATGTGTATGTATATGTATATGCATGGATATGTATATATGTATATAAGTGTATGTACATACGTATGTGTTTACATATTAAGCTTTTTTTTATTATATCTTTCATTGTTAATCTATATTAATCATATATGGCCCTATGGGCTCGATTAAATAAACAAATAAATAAAATAAAAAAAAAAAAATATGTTCTTCAAGCACTTTAAGCAGAAGAATAGTCCAATAAAACTATGTGACGCCAAAAGTCGACGCTCGTTTTTGGCCACCCATCATAACAGCACCGAATTAATTATTTAATATTTTTATATACCCGGGAAGGGCTTTACTTTTTCACCCTATATATAGTTATATGGAACTATCCAATTATTTATTAACGATGAAGGAATTTTTATTTGCCCTTTGTAGAATCTTGACATTTCCCTTTATTTTACTAAAGATTATTAAATAAGTATTATTATTATTATTCTAAACTATAGTGTTACATAATTGTTTTAAATTTAACATAAATACTGTAAAACCGCCACGCACAGCCGATCGACTGCGTATGTGCGTATGTGTATGAGTGTAGCATTAAACACATTCGCCACAGCAGACTACCGACTACCACCTGTCAAAATTAGAATACATGTGTGCATATGAGAATGATTATATTGGAGACAGCAAGGCAACACGGCAACCGGTTTTTGTCCATGCTA
Source organism: Lypha dubia (assembly GCA_947311025.1). NCBI lineage: Eukaryota > Metazoa > Arthropoda > Insecta > Diptera > Tachinidae > Lypha > Lypha dubia. The sequence continues at coordinate 83,842,824 of OX371261.1, forward strand.
CTTTTGTCGTGTAGTCGAATTAAACTAATTTCTATTTCTGATGGCCACAAAACCAAAACAGTGATGACAATATAACAAAATATGTAAAGCAAATTAGTGATTAGAAATATTTTTTATTGTAAAATAAAAAAGAAAACAACAAAATTTAAATGTTATAATATATATGCATCAAGAATTTTTATTAGCTTTATTGTTATATGGAATATTGAATTTAGTCAAAAATACCAACATTGTTAAAGTTTTAAAAAAACTCACAGGGTAATAGCCCTTTTTTACCTAAAAACTTTTGTGTAATTTTTAGGTGCTCTCTCTCTCGATTCCGAAAAAAAATCGATTGAATAAAAAAATCAATTTTCACTTTTTTTTTTTTTTGATGTGGACAACATCAACAGAAAATTGATATTAAATGAATTTGCTTAATTCCTATATAAAAAAAAAAAAATCTAATTATAAATATTTGTACTTAGTACTTTTGTTAATTAATTTATGTTGTATATATGTAAAAAAAAAAAATAAAATTATGAATTCTTATTTTTAACAGATTTAATTTTGCCAATCTGGCTCACAACTTTATGTTATGCCAGTTATAGATCATTATTTACATTTAAACAAATTTTGTTATCATATTAGTAAATGAATCTATTAAAATAAATAAATAAATAAACATCTGAGCATCACATGCCCCAAAACTGTTCCCTCCCAGAGATATGCGCGTTTTATGAAAGTGATGGTACACCAAAGATACACGTATTTAAATCTTTAAAATGGCTCTCCTGAACAAAACCGGTTTTTACCCTTAGGTCCCTTTCTATTTTGCGCGTCACATATACATAGGTATTTTAGAGAAGTTTAGAGTGATATCCTCATCGCTTATATCCGTTCCATATTCTAGGAGTCAATAAAAAATAAGTTTTCAACCCCGTAACTCCGGAGCCAAAAGAGATCCATGAGATGAATTTTTTCAGTCAAAGCGAATCCATACAAAGTAATGTGAGTGGCGAATTCAATTCGCCGTATTCAATTCGCTCTAGAAAACTTAAAAAAGTAAAAGCGCTAAATATCACCACTGTAATATACATAAATGAATCGTTGCAACAATTCAGGATCAGCTGCTTACTGTGTATCTGTCGTATCCAAAATAATTAAGTAGCTGCTAAACGGCTACAACGGTAGCTAGCTGCATTTGTGTTCTTGTGTTCGTGTAGTCTGCTGTGGCGAATGTGTTTATACCTTGTGTGCCGATGCGCAGGCAGAACACGCCTAGGAAACATTTAGTTGTTGTCTGCCTGTTGATAAGGTAAGTCAAATACTTTGGCTACGTTTGAAATGTTTCTCAGTATTTGTCAATACTCATTAATAAATAAAAGATAGCCATACAGCAACTCACTCATAATTTTGTGTGTGGTTATTTCTACGTTTGAAATTTTCTCTACCAGGCATTCTCTCATATACGCGACGCTCTCTTATTTCGCAATTAACGCGAAACAGGGAATGGTGTGCCCTACAAGAACAGTGACGGTCATTTGACCTATCATTTGACTGTCATTACTGACAGAAATATCCATCATCGCGTAGAACAAAGGTTTTATCACATTCTTAAGGCGAATATGAAGAATGTGATGGAAACTCTTGTGTACGTGTGAGTCAGCGTTGATAAAAGTTTTGGTCACATTTGATTAATCAATGTTGATGGATGTAAAGGTCATATTTGACTTATCAAGCATAATGGCTATATTCGACACTGTTGACGGAGATAGTAGTAAAAGTAAAACACGATTTAATTCTATTCAATTCCTTATAATTTTATTTTAAAAAAGATAATAAAAATTAAATTCATTTTAAAACAAAATATTATTGGTTTAGGTGGGCACGCCTTCTTCACATTTTTATTTTCAATTCAGGGAAAGAGTTGACAAACATCTGAAATTTGCAGAAATAGTTGAAATAAAAAACCTACAAGAAGTTTACATACGAATATGTTTCTACGTACCTCATAATATTTTGTTCACACTTATCTTTAAAAATATTTTGTTTAATAAAATTATGAAATTTTGCTTCCAGTCTTATATAACACATACAAATGCTTAATATAAACTTTTCATAGTTAACTTCAAAAAATATCAAAAATGAAACATCATAATTTCTTCAACGATGATGGATAACACCATCAACAATGACAATCATATGTTCGCTCAAATAAAATTTCAGCAAGGGTGTTAGTTAAAAAATTCTCTGTGTATTATTAGTTTCGGTCAACCATTTCTTGTAGGGTGGTTATTGCTACGTTTGAAATGTTCTTTCACCAGTTTATTTGCTAGCAGACGTTCTCTCATATATGCGACGCCCTTTATTTTTTTAGTTTACGCGAAGCAGGGAATGCAGTGGCTATTGCTACGTTTGAAATTTTCTCTCACCACCTTATTTATTAGCCAACGCTCTCGGTAGATGCAAAATTGTCTGTACTGTTTTAAGGCATATGCATGGATCCTGTTACGGATAGCATATTGCAGAAGTGATGTTAACTAATTTTTCCCAATTTCCGTAAACCCTTAAAAAAATTACCGATATTTAGATAAAATAACCATACGGGTAAAGCGTTGTATAGAAATAGTAATATTTTACTATTAAAATATGTTATATTTTTTAATCAATATAAGTACATATTTAAAAGACAACAAAAACTTAAGAAACAATTAGTAATAACAAAATATTACAATTAAAACTTATACATTCCATCACTGTTGTCTTAACCTTCTTCTCAGTAGCTGGAGATATTGAATCTCTCTGAATGTTATAAATTTCAAATCAGTCGCATGGCGATTGTACTTCGAGTAACACGTGCTTATAGTTAAGAAGGGTAAATATGACCCATTCCCGCAGTAAACGTAGATGTTTTGCGCCAGTTGTATCTTGCATATCAAATACTATTTTTTTTTTCAAATGATTTTTTCTTATTTTTTTATAAACATTAAGTAGTCATAAAGGCATAAAAATGTCAATTTAATTTAAAGACTGATAAAAAAATACTTAAGTGTTTATTATATTTAAGCTAGAGGAAGCCTCCTTTGTTAACTTTTTTAATATGAAATGTTTTTTGTTTAAAAATAAAAATAAATATGTTATTTTTTAACAAAATCATGTTTTATTTCCTTAATAAGCTTAGATTCAATCTAAATTGTATATATTTTTTCATAAATATAGCAAAAAACCTCGAGTTTAATAAGTGGGTCATTATGGCCCAACCTCCATGTCCGCGTAGCTAAAATCCACCCCCGGCGGCGGGTTAAATGATATATACGCACATATGTATGTGTATATAGCTGTGTATACATACATAAGTATATAAATTATTTAAAGCTGAAATTAAAAGTGTTATTTATAGATTAATCAAAAATTTTATATATATTCGAACCCACCCCGCGATGTCGATCGATCGATAATGCAGAAATTGTAATCTAAATACAAACGGTTTGCGACCTTCTAACCACCAATTTATTATTATTTACATATTTAGCTTTTGTGGCAGAACATAAATAATAAGTTTAAAAAAATCGGTTATTAGAGAAATGCAATTTAATTTTTTTACATCTAGAAAACCACCGATCGATATAGTTGGACATAGCAGGCCAGCCCATTTGCTTCCAGGTTGTCACCCAAGCAAAAACCAAAACTTTTAGCTAATGCGGGTACCTCTATAAATATTCCATATGAGAAATTTTTAGCCTTTAGCCACAATTGTCATTGTTACAATGTTTTAGGAAAACCGTGGATTTTATGATTTGATTAATTATAATTAAAGCTTTATAAAATTACCGCACAAATATTGAAATTAACTGCCTACCTTTTGGAGGTCTAAATTACCATACAATACGGTAATTACCGTACAGTTAACATCACTGTATTGCAGTGAAGTCAATTGCGATTGTGTTGGAGAGATTACTCTTATCTCTTACATTCCCAGCGGGAGAAATGTGCGGGTGCGAGGCCTAATTAATGACCTTTTCTAAAGGTCATTTATGTTCGATTAAAATTTTGGGTATCAGGTAAGGTATTGAAACTTACACTAGAAAACAAGCATTTTCATTAACGGGCAATGTAAGCACCAGGGCTAGCATTATGCGAGGTAATATAGTTTATGCTTTTCATTCATTTCTCATCAGACTATTTAAAATTAACTTACATATATTGCTATGAAGACTTTAGAGCAATTAATAATAACACAATTAACCAAAAATGTTGAGTTATGGACAGACAAAAGTAGTTATTATTTAAATAAATTTAATTTGGAACCTGCATTTCTCAGAAACTTTGCTTATTTCTTGTAAAAATTGAGCAGGGGGTAGATTCTGGTTCTGCGATAACGTGAAATGTAAAAAAATGTTTAATTTTCGTTTTCATTACAACTTTACGTAATATCTTTTCGCAGTTGCACAAAATGCGATTCCCGTTTATATTATGAAAAAGTGTTTCATTCCATCTGTTGCAGTGTAACTTTATATCCATGTTATTCAACTTGAAATGTCATACACAGAGAACGAAGGCCGCATGCAGATATGTATATATTTGCTTTGCGGCTTTTACAACATGCATATATTCTTCATTGACATTTTGAAGTTGATTTTTCAACATATATTACATAATGTACATAACATAGCTTATGTTATAGAAAATTTAATAAAAATTAGAAAATATTAAATAAACAAATTAGCGGTGGTGAAGAAATTGTATGAATTACATAAGTAGGCAATTTTATTAATAGTCTATCATTACAGATACTGAGTTAATCCTACAAGTTGAATGAGGAATAAATACATATATATATATATATATATATATATATATATATATATATATATATATATATATATATATATATATTTGTATATATAATCGGAGATATTATTTAATGTCTTATTGACAAAAAAATATAATCGAAAAATAGTGTATAATCACACTTTTATACTATAATTTCAGATGGTAAAAAATCTGAAAATAAAAGTCGATAGTTTAAAAATATCGAAAATATAGATAGGTATAAATATCGGTATCGATAATATTTAAAATACAGTTTTGTACCGTTCCTTTAGTTCAATTCTATTTATTTACATTTTATTTTTTTTAATAAAATGATATGAGCTGTGTTCATTTACTAAAAATTGTTACAAATTTGTAACAATTGTTACTAGAAAGCGTTCATTAACCCAAAAAAATTGCAACGAGAGAGCGTCGAAAGAGCGTAAAAAATTGAGAGACAGAAAAATTCTTGCAAGTTTTTACAAGTAAAATTTTTACTTGTAATAATTATTCAAACAGCTGTTTTGCGTTTCTGTTTACAAAACAATATTTCTAAATTAAGTTGCAAAAAAAAATATTTTGGAAAATTTAAGAAATTGTAAGTAAATGTGAACTTTTAAAACGATAAAAAGTATTAAAAAGATGTATCTTAGGAACAACAGAAGCAAAATAAGATGTCTAATGGTATTGAAATGTTTTTGTTTTCTTTTTTCTTTAATTTTTACAGACCAGCAGTTATTTCTAATATTGTAAATATGGTGAGTACCTAGGTACTCGGTACTTTACACTAAGCAGGCAAATAATTCAATTAGTTCAGATATATATTTGCAAATAAATTAAATTATTTTTAAAATTAGCTTTGAAATAGCAATGTTTTAACTATCAAATTCTATTTCTACCACCATATGTCCACGTGTGGACCGCCGAGAGATTTATTTTCACTTATACTACGTTCACACGGAACATGCTTCGCTCTCTATTCATGCTTCACACCCCAATCATGAGCGAAGCACCATGCTTCGCCATACAAAATTTTGAGAGCGAAGCATGTAGATTCATACTGAATCTACTTGCGAAGCATGAAAAATTGCTGTCTTCTCTAAATTTTATCGTAATTTATCGGAAGTTTATCTGAACTAGATGCAAAAAACACAACAAAAACTTTAATTAAAAGTGAAAAATGGAATTAAAACTATAAAGATAAAAAAACAATGGAAGCAAAAAATATGTTTGTGCATTTTTAAAAATGCGTAATAATTTTAACTTATTTTTTTTTCTCTGTTTTAGATTGAATTTGTTATTAAAAAGAGAACTATCAAATCGAAGCAAGTACATGAGTCGTGTGAACAGCTAGATTCATAAACATGCTTCAGAGAGCGAAGCAAGTGCTTCATCTTCTCGTGTGAACATAGTATTATATTGCGAAATGATTGTTCGAACTTATGTTTAACAAATTAATTGGTTGCTTTTTCTTTTGCAGTTGTTTTTATTTACCTTAATTACATAAATAAAAGAAACTTTATAAAATTTGAAAAATAGTATAATTTATAAAAAAAATTAAATGTACTTCCAATCTTCAAATTACCTAATTTATTTTTTGCCTTATTAACAGTTATTAATTATTATTTATAAGCGTAAATTAACACATAATTTATTAAATTACTTTTTTACTGCTTTTGGGGTTTAATGCTGGCAGCAACATGATATTTAATTTTGGATAGAGCTTTTTATTACAGTACCTCAGGTAGAAATTTAGAAATTAATCGAAAAAGCTACAATAATCTAACGAATAGCGTTTTTTTCTAAGAAATAACGAAATCGGACAAAAAATTTATAATAATTTGTAAAAGTAAATCAAGAAAATCATCCATTACAAAAATATATTTCTTAAATATGCCAGATAATATGTTATAGCGTATAAACTAATTAAAAATAGATATTTTATTCATTCATTTTATTCAAAAGTAGCTAATCACCCTTATCTTGTTTAGTGTATTTCGACTACGCCTAGTACTAGATTAAATAAAATTGCAAAACTTTTCATCATTCTATTACAAGCAGTACTCGAAAAACGAAAGTCACGATAATGCTGAATATAAATGACCATAATCACATTATTTTTATAATAATATACATATGTATATGTATAATTTGTCCAAAAAATATAGAGGCAGTTATTAAGTACTCATATATACCTATACATTACAACACTACTTTAACTTGCAAATTTTTACTAGTAAAGTGTTCATTTACTTTTTCACATTTTTTAGAGTAATTTTGGAAAAATTTTTGTTACTCTCTCGTTACTAATTTTTACTAGTAAAGTAAATGAACACACTTATGGTTTCAAATTACATACTCGAATGTATGCATGTTGCAAAGAGCAACAAATTTTTAAACGGGATTAATTCTAGATGTTCTAAAAATGTTTTATTTAACCTTTCTCTTGTGCCCTCTGGAGACGATAAAAAACACATCAACGTTCTAAGTGTGTGCGTGCGGTCGTGCTTTTTCGGGTACACGTATACGTTGTCGGCTCTAATTGATGAAAACCATAATCTTGTTATATATTATCTTGATAGTCTCCAATTGTGATCGACAAAGAAAATGTCAGTTGTTTTGTATCGAAGTGTAATGAGTAAAAAGATGGCAGCACACGCATACTTGTTAATTTTATGCTCTGGTATTTTTATGTATAAACAGTGTCAAACGCATGTATTTTTTTTGTTTTTTGACAAAAGTGCACAAGACACCGCGAAGTCACAACAAAAATGATGATTGATGATTTTATTTGTACGTCTCCCTTTAAACGAAAAAAACACGATACTCACACATATGCACTGATTGGAGTGCTTCCTTGATCGTCTCCAGGGCACTTTATAAGTAGTAAATCAAAACTTAATGCCGGGCGGGCGACGCCGCGGTTGCAGGTAGTAATTTAAATAAAGTGATAACAGCAAATTGCCTGAATAGTTATAATTAGTTGAAATTTTCTTACTTAAGTACAAACATTCAATCGATAGTACATTCGGAAATATTGGATTGCTAATTGCTTTCTAGTTTTGGCCCGAGTTTATTCAAATGTGATAGATATTCAATTTTATGCGTTTCCGAGACTTTTACTGCATAATAAGTTTTTCTTACTTTTCGATTTTCTATCGCCTTATGTATTTTTTAAGCAGCCGGCTCCAAAACAAGTTTAAGCCGCTTCTTAGTATGTATATTTTTTTTAAGCCGACACCAACTTTCTATCTGCTTGGGTCTGTACAATTGTCAAACAACAAAAATAAATTACGTTGTACATTGGGATAAATGTATAAAAGTTGAAAATGTATGCATTATTTTTTTTAAATGTAGTAACAAATCTGTAAATACGTATACATATGTATGTATGTATGTACATACGCATGTATACATAAATCAATTATGCAAATGATTTTTTTTTATTTTTGAACTTTATACATACTTACATATTTATGTACATACTTATATACTTATCGTTTGCAATATCGAAATTTATGTTCTAAAAATTAATAAAAATTCGTTTTGATTTATGCTTGTGCGCATGCCTTTTGCTGCTTTTTCCATTTTCGCTGACAAATTATAAGTGAAAAAAACCCGTCATATGAAAATGTTTTGACATTTGTTTTCGCAGTTACATAAAACGAGAATCAGTTTTGCTGTGAAACTGAGAAAAAAATTGTTTCATTCCATTTGTTTCTCTCATTGTGAAAAGATTTTAATTTGTTTTAATTTCTTCAGAATCAAAAACAAAATGTAAACGAGAAAAATGTTTACATTTCACGTTATCGCAGAACCAGAATCTACCCCCAGTTGACAATATTTGAAGTCTTTTTACAACCTTATACAATTCTTTCCAATATTTTTCGTTTTGTGCTCATTTACTCATACTAATACATATAATAACCTATTTAAGTTTAAAAATATTCTATCATTATTAACCACCATTATAAAAAGAAAAGATTTTACTAGCCTAAAAAAATATACTTTTATTTACCAATAATATCTTCTAAATTTATATTGTAGTTTCGTTACAACAAAAGATTTTTATATACAGTGGCTCCAGCTTATTTCAACCAGCCTCTTTATATTTATTGTATATTTATTTATATAAATATATTATTTCTGTTTAGAGGCCTCAAAACAGGTCTTGCGATATTTCCCGCTGAATGAGAGTGTTTCTCAGTAAACAATTATATTTTACGCTCGCAAAATAAAAGAGTGTAAGCGTACATGTGAGTTTTGTTTCCACAATTGTGTATGACGCTTTCATTCCTGCCATATTGCCATTTAAATGTACTTGCCAGTCTTTTGCTCTTTGTGCCAACAACGCATGCAATGTTTTATCCAAATATGTAGAAGGTGGTGCAGGGATCTATACAATGATATCTTGCACCCCTCACGTTGGCTTTCTGTCGAACCGTTAAACAACTTTTAAGCCGATTAGATGCCTCAAAATTATTGTTTTTACATGAAGATTTGGAAAAATTTAATGCTACGAAACGAATCATAGACATCATACAAAAACGCGAATTTTAGCTACATTTATTATTTCTAAAATTTATTTTAAATGACAGAAATAAGTTGAACCAGTAATTTCAAAACGAAAGTCCCCAAATTCATATACTTCGTGGAGAAATAAATTGGTTGTATTGCAAAAGTGTAGAATACGTAGTTAAAGATGAGCATGTATGTTTTGGAAATTTAAAAAAACTTGATGTAAACAACACTACGTACTAAAAGGCTGCATCAAATCATTCATTTGTTTATAAACACACTAGAAATACAATATTCATTCAAATATTGAATACTCAAAGAGATGTTAACATATTCAAACGAGTGAAAACTCGAAAGAGAATGTATTCGGTATAACACTTGATCATAACAAAAAGACACATTCCATTTGCTTGTGTTCTTTGAATATTTATTTGCTCAATTTGCAAATGCAAAACCACACAAATTTTGTTGTATAGTGTAAAGCAGCGGTGCCCCTTATGGAAGAGCAAACACCAATACATTTAAAGAAAAACAAATTTTTATTCAAAATTTTTTGTTGTAAAAACAAATACATGCAAAGAAAACACAAAAAATATATTTCATATATTTATTTCATATCATACGTTAAACAAAAACAAAATGTACATTGATGATCGCTGTCGTCAATGTTTACCAGCAAAGCATACGAAAGTGTTGTTCCTTTGCTCTTGCGTGTATACAGTGACGAACGACAGAAAAAAACTAATAAGACAAAGTTGTTTGTGTATTTCGAATTGCTAGTGCTGAGTGCTGTATGAGTATATTAAAACACACAGCCTATACCTAAGAGTATTACAAAAACAAATGAGCATAGGGCCTGGGCACCGCTGGTGTATAGTAAGTTGTTTGTGTGACGTAAACATAGCACTTATTTTGTAAAGAAAGTACATTTGTGTATTGAAAGTGCAAAGGAATTAAAGTGAAAAACGTAAGGAAATTAATAAAAAATTAAAAATGAGGTGTGCAGTGTATAAATGTAAAAATAGAAACAAGTCAAGGTAAGGTAAGGTAAATTTTATTGAGCCTTATAAAAAAAAAATAATTATATTACAAATACATTTTTTAAGATAAATTTAAAGAAACACCTTAGGACTAAAATGTATTATCCTAATTAAAATAAATTTAAAACAGAAACGTTCTTAAAATAAAACTGTAACAATTTTTATATATTAAAAAAGGTTGTTATGTAACTATTTACGTCCTTGCTCCCGGGACTGAACATGGTTTGAGAGTGTAATCTCCTAATTTAAGGTGTGCTTAAAAACTAACTTAGACTAAAACTAATACTAAAAAAAAAAAAAAATAATAAAAAAACAGAAAGGAAAACAAAAGAAAAGGAAATAAAAACAAACAAAAGCAGATAAATTATTAGCCTCTGTGAGTACCAGGCCCACTTTTAGAAAAGAAGTTATGCCTTAAGCATGTGGACAGGTCGAAAGATGTTGCAGCTTCATTCATGTAACCAATGGGAGATAAGTAGTTAATAGTTGACCAATTGAAATTTTTCTGTTTTTCATAAATATCTGATATGAATTTATTATCATGAAAGCGAGACCTTGTTATAAAACTGTCAAGAATATCGCAAACGTAAAGACCTATAGGTGTTATTTTAGATTGTTTGTAAACAAAAGTATTTGAATATCGTTTGCAATAAGACTTAAAATGTTTCCCAATACAGTTTCGTAATATTTTCCTTTCAAAAATTTCCATTTCCCTAATAATTGAGGGAGAAACATTAAACCAGATAGGAAAACTGTATAATATTACTGGTCTTATACATGTTTTATATAATAAAAGTTTGGTTTTTACTGGCAAATTTTTATTACAGAGAATTTTCGAGAGAGAACCCAAAATCCTATATGCTTTTTGTAAAACTACGCGGGCATGTTTGTTAAATTTAAATAGTTTGTTAAACGTGACTCCAAGATATTTAATATCGTCTTTTAAAGGAATTTCAATGTTATTAATGCAAATTTTTAATTGCTTACTTTCTGGTACTACAAATCGCTTACATTTGGCTGAAGCATTTCGGATACATATAGCTTCACATTTCGAAATATTAATTTTAACGCCCCAGTCATCATAGAATTTTTTAATAATTTGTAGATGTTCAGAAACTTGCCTTGATGCCAGAAGTGGGGACTCATTGTGGGAATAAATAAGTGAATCGTCGGCATATAATAAACTGATAGAATTAGGAGTAATATGAGGAAAGTCATACATAAAGATGTTATAGAGATGAGGAGCTAATATAGACCCCTGTGGAACACCGCAGTAGATATTACTTAAATCGGAGTTCAGGTTATTTAATTGGATAGAAAACTTTCTGTTGGAGAAAAAACTTTTAAAAAGTTTGATTATGGAAGCATCGAAACCGAGAAGTATCATTTTATAAATAATACCATTGTGGTAAGCCTGGTCGAAAGCTTTCTCAACATCCAGTGATACTGCAAAGGTACAGTGTTTAACACGAAGATGGCTTACAATATCATCCTGACATTTGAGTAACGCATCAGTAGTGGCATGGCCCTTCTTGAAACCAAATTGTAAGTCTGGAATATATGTATCAGATAAACCAAAGTCCATTTTAATGCGTAAGATTCTTTCAAAGAGCTTTCCTATGTTTGAAAGTAGGGATATAGGCCTTATATTATTTACATACGTATTGGGCGGTTTCTTTCTAATAGGTATTATTTTAGAAGTTTTCCAATCATTTGGAAAATATGAATTATTAATACAATGGTTAAAAATAATGGTAAGATATTCAAAAGCTTTAGGCGGAAAATTTCGAATTATAAAATTAGAAATACCATCAAATCCACAAGATTTCTTATTATTAATATTTTTTGATATTTCTATCAAGTCATCTAGTTGTAAAAGTCTATTACAATTTTGAATATTAAGGGCCGAGAAACTATTATTAAAGGTAAATAAATGAATTGGAACATTGCAAATTACTTCATTTACAATTCTTTCAATATCTGCGACATCTCTACAAGGACCGGAATCTGAATAAACTGCTGAGAAATAATCCTTTAAGACATTCAGCTTGCAAACCTCGCTATCTCAGTTAACATTATTTACTGACAGTTTATCAAGAAAATTATTTTTCTTACGACCTATTATTTTATAAATATTCCTATGCGCATTAGGACCAGGGGGAATTTTTCTAAGTTTGTCACTAAACAAATTAGCTTGCTCAATCTGTATTTGTTGTTTAATGATGGAGGAAAGTAGTTGTATCTGTTTCGATAACAAGATATAATCAGCGCTTAAACGGTTCCAAGTTCTAAGGAACATTTTTTTTAAATTCTTTTGCCACTTGTATTTAATTCTAAAGAGTTTTTTAATGTTATCAGATACAACAAATTTCTTATCATTAACAACAATATCCTCAGAATTTATTTTAGTAATAAAATTTACTGTTGTGGAGAATTCTTCGATATAATTATCGATTTGCAAGTTTGACAAGTTCGTACATGAATCGGGGAAGTGTTGCAATAGCCCATGTGACATATCATATTTAAATTTTCCCCAATTTGTTTTTTTAAACGAGACGAAAGATGGTGGTGGTTTTAAAATGAATTCAAAGTTTTCTAAATTAATTTGTAATTTTAAAGGAAAGTGGTCGGAAAATGTGGAGAGGCTGTGAATTTCATAATTTGACATTGTTGAATTAACGATATTAGTACTTATAAGGAAGTGATCCAGATGTGAAGAACCGTTGGGAAAAGATGGGAAAGAATTGCAGGCTCTAACAAATTCAAAAGAGTAATTTTGTAGCCAATTAGAAAATATATTGCCATTTGAATTGTTGCACAAGTCTCCCCATATAATATTTTTTGCATTGAAATCTCCGCCAATTAAAGCACCATCAAAATGTTTACAATATCTTGCCAAAGTAGACAAACCATTATAAATTTTTGATTGATCAAAATTGCAAGGTAGATAAATTGAACCAAACAAAAATTTTTTTGTTGTATTGTTAATTAAAACTTTGCAGCTCAGTAGTACATTTGGAAAAACAATATTCGGGATGTAAAATCTTGAACATTCATAAGTGTTTCTTAATAGAATACAGACCCCCTGAGGGCTGTTGTCTCTAAAAAAGGAATACCCAGCTATATTTAAGGATCGATCTTCCCTTAGATGGGTTTCTTGAATGAAAGCAATATCAATACCATTGTATTTCAACATATTTGATAAATCTATTCTACGATTCACCTCAATAAGGGATCTAACGTTGTAAGTAACCAAATTTAAAGGTTTACGGACCATAAGCCATGTTTATTTCATTTACAATACCCATACACTGATTTTTGGCCTCTTCTTTTGTCATTGTCTTATAGTTCTTTAAAAATCTTTCAATTTTATCCTCTAAAGTTGGAGGTTGAGGTTCGCAAATTGACTGTGCAATTTTTAAAAATTCCTGAATAAATCTAGGCATCTTTGAATTTCCAGCTACTGGCCTGGATGGTGTAACATTTTGTAATAAGCTGGCAAAAGATTTGCCTTCTGAACATAATTTGAGTTATTAATTGCACTAAAAACATTTTTTAGAATCTTATTTTTACTATCTCTACCAGAGCTTTTTATATCCTGCTTCATTTTAATGTAGTTTTTATATTCAGAGCAACCTCTGAAATTAGCTGGGTGACCAAATTCATTGCAATTTACACAAAACGGTAAATTTTCCTGCGATGAAACAAATTTACATTCCCCAGGTACATGTTCAAATTCGCATTTAACACATTTGTATTGCCTATTGCAATTTTTGGACATGTGACCCCATTTTTGACAGCGCCAACATTGAATTTCCTTTAAGTTTGCTTTTGGGGACTCCCAAGTAACTCTCTGACTAAGTAAATAACGTAACTGTACAATTTCGTTTTGACTTTTACCAGGTAAAAGTGTAACCAAAAACAAACCGGTATCTAAATCGTTCCTTTTGGAATAATTTGTTGAGAATTTTGAAATTGTGTCAACTGTAAAGGGAATCAACCTGTCAATTTCATTTTTAATTTCAGTTAAGTCAGTTTTATAATAAAGTCCACGCAAAATTATATTAATTCTCTTAAACTCCTTAGGGGTGTATGAATAAGACTCTATTTCCTTATTTCTTAAGAGATCCATCATCTCGGAATGAGCTGCAGCATCTTTTAAATAGAGCTTGCTTTTGAAATTATTTTTTTTAACAATCTTAAAAACTACTTTTTTAGCTTTAAGTTGTTCGATAAGTTGTTTTATGTTGACATTAAATAGAAAAATAGGCGGACAGAATATATTGTCCTTTAAAGGAGCTGTTTTAGTGTTTTTATTTTGTTTAAGTGTATTATTGATATTTTCTTTTTCAATTTCCAATTCTCCCAAAATAGCAAATCTATTTTGAGTATTAACATTTGGTTTGTTGTTAGATGAAAATTCAGATAAATCTACCTCGATATCATTGAGTCTTTTTCTTTTACTAACGATTTTTTGAGTTCTTGAATCACCTTTGCTGCACAATTTAATAGTATCATCAAAATCCATTGCTTGTACCAATAGGACAATTTAAGTTTTGTTCAGAAGAATGAGTTGGTAGGGAGGAACCTGTATCATTTGCTTTAATACCTTTGTCGCTATTGTTGCTGTTCTCAAGGCAAAACGAACATGGCCTTTCATTGATCCCTAGAGACAGTTCATCACAAAAACAATGGTTGTTTTGCAATTGAATATCAGAAGTACCGTTTTGGAATTTATCTGGCGGTATTCTTTGTTTTAAATATATATTGGTACTATCCATGATAATAACAACAAAATTAAATTAAATTAAATGCGACAAGAAAAAAAATATTTTTTTCAATTCTAAAAGTTTTCAAGTTTTTATTTTTTAATTAATTTTTTTTTTTTTTTTCACACAAACACGTCAGTATAGTTTGAAACTAAAATCAATTCTAGAAACAAGTCAAAAGCTTGTGAAATAAGCTTTTTTAATTTCCCCTTGCAACTTAATACAGTACAATACGCATATAAGAAACTCGTTTATAAGAAAAACTCGGCTATAAGAAACACTTTTCCAGACACCATGTACATTTCCATATAACTACGTGCTAAATAATCCTTATATAAGAAACTCGCTTATAAGAAAAACTCTGCTATAAGAAACAAATTTTTATGAAAAATTATATTCCTTCCATAGAAAATTGTACGTGTATAAGAAATTTTTTTCAATTTAGAGAAAAATATAAATTTTTTGATTATATTTTACAATTTACATATGTGAACACTGGTCCAAATGTCAAATGAAGTCGTTGATTTTTGTGAAATCAGCCTGCTTCGTTGTTGTTTTTTTTTTTTTTTTGTACAAAATAATGTGTTTTAATTTAATTCAAATATATATCTGCATACTCCATAGGAAATTTTTTAAATTTTGTTTCTAACGCATATAAGAAATTATCTTTCTTATAAGCGTGTTTTCTTTATAAGAAAGCTCGCATATAAGAAACAAGATCTGTACATTTTCAGACTTTCTTATATGCGTATTGTACTGTATATTAAATAAGTGGATACGTTTTTGTGGCCGCAAGGAAACATTCAATGCGATGACGTCGCATGTTTGCATGGAACATTTTAAGTCGGAGGATTTTGAAAATAGTTTGCAATATGAAATGGGTAAATTTCTTTTCAAATATTTGAAAAGTTAGAAGCCATACTTTTGTGAATGCATCATAAGGCTTTACAAAAAGAAGATTCCTGAAGCGCGGGGCTGTGCCCACTATCCATAAAGCATTTTCTAAAAACGAAGAACTTTATGAAGCACGTGCCAGACGAATCCAAAAGCGAAAAAATAAAAAAAATTTTGAAATGCTTCTTCAAGAACAAGTTCTCAAAGGTAAATGTAACATTGGCAGCGCAAAAAAAGGTTGAATCCAATCTCGACAGTTTGACTCTACTAATAATAAATTTTCATACGCTAATATTTTAAAAAGCAACCAGAGTACGGCGCAAATGTAAATGAAGATTCGGGGAATAATTTTAGTCGTATTAGAGCCTCAATTGAGAGCTTAAAACAAACAGTAAATACATTTACTCTCAAGATGTCCTGTATGATGCAGGAAATTAAAAATATGTTTTTGGAACGCAAACGGCATCTGCCAACATAAAAACGAAATAGAGTATTTTCTTCTGGATTATCAAATCGATGTAATGCTTATTTCAGAAACTCATTTGACGTCTCGAAGCTATTTCAGAATTAGTGGATATAATTTTTACGACACGATTAAAACACTACCTGTTGAATGATTTATGTGAAGATTATCTTTAAGCAACGAACATCTGCATTGAAAATTACTATCAAAAGCTTGTAATATCATCTGTCTATTCGCCCCCCAGATTTTCAATACACGGCTTTTTATAAATCACTGGGCCCCCGTTTTCTAGCAGCTGGCGACTACAATTCTAAACACACATTCTGGGGTTCAGGTTTAATCACTCCTAAGGGACGAGCTTTGTTTGGCGTCGTTTCTAAAATGGGTTTGAAGGTAGTGTCAAGTGATCAGCCGACATATTGGCCAACAGATCGACAAAAAAAATCCTGATGTTATTGACTTTGGAATAGCAAAAGGTGTACTCAGCGAGATGGTTAAAGTTGAAGCATCTTTCGATTTATCTTCAGATCAGTCGCCTACAATTGTCACTATTTACTCACACTCAACTGTAACACCAACATGTGATTTACCGATTACATCTGCACGTAATAACTGGCTGAAATACAGAAAATATCTGAGTGCTCATTGCTCGGAAAGAATGCCGCTAAGAACACCTTCTGACATAGACGATTCCCTTAGGTTGTTTGACGCGCACGTTAAACAAGCTGCTTTTAATACTACTTCAAATAAAACAAATCAACAAGTGAGATTTAGCAATATTTTTTTCTGTAGATATAGAAAGGCTATTGACTGAAAAACGGAGAGCAACGAGAATGGCAACGCTACAGATCGCCCCAGCTAAAATTAAGGCTTAAAGAGTGTACCAAGCAGCTTAAGCTACGTTCACATTTATCAAATATTTGTCGAAAAAAACGTAACCAAGAAAAAAACTAATAAGTTATTTCCTTTAATTCCAATATTTTTTTGATTTCGGGTTCGAATTTTTTAAAAACTGTATAAAAATACTCTTTTGGAGAAGAATTAATTTTATTTTTTAATATAAAAATCGTGTTAAATGACACTATCCCTAAGCAAAACTATTGGTTACGTTTTTTTGGGCAAATATTTGATAAATGTGAACGTAGCTTTAGGATAGTTTTGTAAACACAAAAAACAGCTTCCCTTCAAAAATTTCTTCCAGAACTCGATGCATCTCCACAAACAGGTTATTTGCTGTGGCGTGCAGCCAGAGGACTTAAAAGGCCAGTGATATGCCAACCTCCGTTACGAGCTACGAATGGTGACTGGGCAAGAACTGATGCTGAAAAAGGTTCTCTTTTTGTTAAGCACTTAGAAAAAGTATTTACCCCGAATATTTCTGCTGGTATTACTGAACTGCCACCAGTCGTCTCTTTAACAGAAATACCGCTGAGATTAACCATTGCGGAGATTGAAAATAACGTAACTAGTCTTAACACCAGAAAAGCCGTTGGTGTCGACTAAATAATAACAAAATGCTTCAAGAATTGCCTTACATTGCAAAAAGCATACTACTATTCATTTTTAAGAGTATTCTACCCCTACTATCCAAAAGAATGGAAGGTGTCGCTAATTACTATGATACCAAAGCCCGGCAAGGATCATACAAAAGTTGAATACTCTCGGCCTATTAGCTTATTGCCCAACATTTCAAAACTATTTGAAAAGATGTATTTGAGCAAGCTGATGCCTATAGTGACTAGTAATGGATGTATTCCAGATCATCAATTCGGTTTTCGCAGACAACATAGCACAATTGAACAAACTCACAGACTTGTGAATGTTATTAGAGACACTTTTGAAAAAAAAGAAATATTGCTCTCCGCTCTTTATTGATGTCTCACAAGCTTTCGATAAAGTATGGCACGAAGGTCTTATCAACAAACTAATACAAAATCTACCAGCAAACATCGTTAAGCTTTTAAAAAGCTATCTAAAGGAACGAAAATTTGTAGTTAGGGAAGGCAATTTTTCAAGCCATTCGCAGTCGATTGAAGTCCCTCAAGGCAGTATCTTCGGTGCCTTACTTTATTTAATATACGCGCCTGACTTACCGTTAAGCAGTAACATTCACACGTCAACATTTGCTGATGATACAGCTTTTCTAAGCGTTCATGAAAGTCCTGTAGAAGCTTCCCGCAACTTACAAGGGTATATATCCAAATTGGAAAAATGGCTCAAACAATGGCGTATAAAAGTTAACGAGAGGAAATGCGTACACGTCACTTTAACGTTGCGCAGGGAAACATGCCCGCCTATACAAATTAACAACGAGAATATACCTCATCACACTGTAGTCAAATATCTAGGCGTTCATCTTGATCGTCGTTTATCATGGAAATCGCACATAGACGCAAAGCTGATCCAAATGAAATTAAAAGCAGCCCAAATAAATTGGCTTATCGGAAAAAATTATATACTAAGCCTAGACTGTAAACTTCTGTTATACAACGCGATCCTACAACCAATATGGTCCTATGGAATCCAGTTATGGGGCACTGCCTCATCATCGAATGTCGAAAAAATCAAAGGCGACTGAATAAAATTCTACGTACAATAACAGCAGCCCCCTGGTATATCCGAAATCAGGTAATTCACAAAGACCTTGATGTTCCGTTGGTAAAGACAGTATTTTCAAAACACACTAAAAAATATATAAAAAAAACTTGAGTTGCACCCTAATGTACTTGCACGCAATATTCTACATTATAGAGGCCACAACCGTCTGAAAAGAAGGGATACCCTTTTTCTCGGCCGTACAGGAGAGATCTAAAACTACAAAAATAAACCGTTGAAACTAAACAATTTTGTTTAGTATTGCTAAACATATATTTATCATTGTTAGATTTAAGATTTGAAAAACTTATTGATGTTTCAATCTATATTTAAAGATTCGATAATTAATAAAAGTATCAAAAAAAAAAGTTTGACTCTACCACGTACATTTCAAATTTTGTGCAAATCTATGCTATGCTATACTAGTTTTGTACAAAAAATTCCTTACACTTTTGTTGTTCTTTGTAATTAAAATGTGTATCTCCTTAAGTAAAGTTAAACACGTCTTTATTATTCAAAAGCAGAAAAGGGAATAAAAATGAAAAGTAAAGTAAAACACATTTATGTACACTCTGAAGGAATGTATTAAAACAGAAACATACACGTTGACAAGGTTGCCATCCATTATCAACACCCCCCTTCAACGTGGATGTATCTTTACAAGATATTTAAGTAATATTCATTAGATTTACACAATTGTTGTGTTTCGTTCTGGATAAATTCTTAGTTAAGATGTCTGCGAACATAAGACCTGTTGGACAATATTGCAAAACGATTACTTTTGCTCGCACAACCTCCCTGATATGATACTTTATGTCGATGTGCTTACTCCTTCGATGAAATACTGGATTAGTAGCAAGTTTTTGAGCACCCTGGTTGTCAATATATAACACGACTGGCTCACCTTTGGAATAGCCTAATTCCATTAAAAGCTTTCGTAAGTAGACTGCTTCCTTTGCCGCTTCAGATGCGATATTCGGCTTCGGTGCTGCTTAGGGCTATAGACTTTTGTTTCTTGGATTCCCAGGCAACTAAACAACTGCCCACAAAAAATTAAAAACCTGTGGACGATTTTCTATCTGCAGTGTCGCCGCCCCAGTCAGCATCAACATAACCTAGCACTGATGATTTTTCTGCCAAAGTATAACACATATAAGCACATGCTTTATTGTCTGAAAATGCTCCTGATGGGTATCAGAATTGCGCTGAGCGAGTTTGGAAAACGAATGCAAAATATCTGGCCGTGTTGTAATAGCTAAATACATTAGCGTGCCAATTAAAGAATGGTATAACTGCTGATCTACTTTTTTACAATTATTTGTACATTGTGACTGATAACCTGCATCAAGTGGCACCGATAACTGTTTGCACCCATCCATATTAAATTTCTTCAGCATATCTTTAATATATTGCGTCTGACCAAACTTGATTTCACCTGTCTCGCCAGTTCTATCTATCTCAATGCCCAGAAAGGGTTGCTAAGCTCCTTTATCGGACACGTCAAATTCTCCACATATTTGTTTTTTTTATGTTCAATACAATTTCAGCACTTCTGCATCCAATAATGAGGTCGTCTACATAGATTGCAATCAAAACAAGCTCACCCTTAATATATTTATTGTACAGACAAGGATCAGCTTCAGTTGATCGGAAACCAAAACTTTTTAACACGTTGTCCAGTTTGGAATTCCATTCCTTTCCTGACTGCTTTAACCCATAGATGGCTTTATTGAGTCGTAAAACTTTATTGGGATGATCACTATTCTGAAAACCCTGCGGCTGCTGTAAATAAATTTCGTCATGCAACTCACTATTGAGATATGCCGAGCTCACATCAATTTGGTGCAATACCATTCAACCGCCAAAGCCAGTAAAGTCCGCTGGCTACACCCCTTTGCCACCAATCTCGCCTTGTGTCGTTCAATATTGCCTTGTTTATCTCTTTTCAGTGCAAACACCCACTTACTAGCAATCGCCTTATAACCACTTGGCAAGTCTGTTAAGGGGCTGTGCACATATTACATAACGCTCCAGGGGGGGGGGGGGGGGGTTAAAGATTTGTTACGGATTGGAAATTTTGCACTGAAAAGTTAGTAAAAAGAGTTACGAAGGGGGGGGGGGAGGTATAAAATCTCTAAAAATAGCGTTACGTAATATGTGCACAGCCCCTAATGTCCATGTTTTATTTCTTTCAAGGGAAGAAATCTCTATTTTCCTGGCATTCAGCCGTAATTCATTCTCTTTACACGATAACGCCTCTTTTGGTGTTTGTGGTATTTTAACTTTTAACAGCCATAGTGTTCAATTCGTTGAATTGCTTTCTTGGCCTACCAGGTTTACCATTCCTTAAAATCTTAGGCCTACCTGCACGAATAAATTTAGGTTTTTCTTCAAATCCTTCAAAATATTCTTGGGTCTCAATGGAACTGTCGTCATCGGCCGTATTGTACTCTCCATCATCTTTAATTTCTGTATCACTGCTTATATTTTCTTCTTCTTGTTGCTCATACATACTTGTGACGTCATTACTATTTTGTGCATTTTCTACATTTAATGTTAAATAATTTTCTGGCTTACATACCTTTTGCTGTTGATCATCATTACTGCTGTTGTTGTTGTTACCACCAAAAACTGTCTCATCAAACAAAACGTCTCTGTGCTCAATTATTCGTCATGATTTCTTGTCAAACAATCTATATGCTTTTGCAACTTGTGAGTATCCGACCATCACAAATTCTTCACCCTTCGGCTCAAACTTTGTTTTTTGCAAACGCAAAAGAACCAAATGTACGTAGATGTTTAAGAGCAGGTTGCCTGCCATGCCATACTTCAAATGCCGTTTTACCACCTGTTGTTTTTGTTGGACATCTGTTACTTTGTTGCATGCCAGAATGAAACAACATAGATCGACTCATCTGTTGAGGAGTATATGGCACTGTAAGCTGACGTTGTATACCATATTGCTGCAAAAATTGTACAAACCCTCTGTTCATATACTCCTTGCCATTGTCGGTGCGTAGTGTCACTATTTTGCAGCCCGTTTCGTTCTCAACTTGTAATTTAAATTGTTTAAATTTTGCTAATACTTCAGCTTTTGCCTTTATAAAATAAACAAAAATTTTTCACGACTTGTCATCAATGAAGGTTATGAAGTACTTTGCGCCGCCCACATATTCAGTTCTGAATGGTCCACATACGTTTGAATGAACCAGTTCTAACAATTTTGATGATGTATGTTCACTTTTTGATGGAAAGGGTATAACATGTACTTTGCACATCATACATGTTCTACAGGAAATGTTGTTTGTAGCTATTTTAGGAACAATACCAGCCTTACATAGTTCCCTTAGGCACTTGTAATTTAAATGGCCAAACCGGTTGCGCCAAACATTGTTCGCGTCATGCATAGCAAATGCTGTAACTGTCTTGTTGTGTACAGCAAAAAGGTTGTCACTTCGCTTTGCACGAAATGCAACCATACCGTTTGATCTTCTGACTGTTGCCATCTTAGCATCAAACTTCACCGTAAGACCTCTGTCTACTATTTTACTCACTGAAATAAAATTGCTTTGCAGCTCAGGAGAATACAATACATTTTCCACCGTAATATTCATGTTGTTATATTGAAAGCATACATCACCTTTTACAGTTGCTGTTATAAACTTGTTGCCAGCCAGTGCTATTTGTTCATTATGTTCTTTAAACCGCACAAAAATGTTTTTGTTTTTGCACATATGCGCTGTAGCACCGCTGTCGATATACCAAACACTTTTCTTTACTTTCGGCTCTGCTGCTGCTAACATCGACAGAGCTTGTTGCTGTTTCTTCTTTTTATCACATTGACTAGCAAAATGTCCCGTTAAGTTACAGTTGAATCATTTGCCTTTGAATGGTTTTTTGTAGTTGCTTTGCTTTTTCTGTTTCTGTGTGTTTCGTACGGTAAACGCTTGTTGACTGTATGCTTCATCTTCTACTTTTTCTTTACGGCGCTCCGCCTCCTCTAGTAGTTTTTGCTTAAGAAATTTAATGTTGGAAGAGTATCACGTTTTCCACCGCGATTACAAAATTGTCAAAATCTTTAGGTAGACTACACAGTAACATAATGCTCAGAAGCTCATCTTGCACTTCTATACCTGCCTCAGCCAGCCTTTCTGTCATCTCGCTGAAAGTTTTTAAATGGAGCTGGACGTTGGCATCTTCCTTCATTCGGAGACCAATAAAACGTTTGTACAATGATACTTTTTGCATTGGCCCTTTGGGTTGATAGGCTGTTTTTAGTTTCCCCCACGCTTCGGATGATGTTTTGGCACTCTTTATGTAACCTAGTTGTGCTGGTTTAACGCTCAAAATGATCGACGCCAGTGCCTTCTCGTTATCTGAATCCCAGTTTGCTTTCGCCGCATCATTTGCTTCTGATTCCCTTTTCCATTTACCAGACACCACGTTCCAGAAACCACTATGGACAAGCACACTCATCATTTGAATCGCCCACGTTTCGTAGTTGGGCTCATCCAACTTTTCCATTTGAAATGAATTATTCATTTTTCACCAATATATATATATCTTTACTTTTTCAAAATAAATTTCACTTTAATTAACGGTTACGTTCTCTGGGCCCATAACTTGTTGTTCTTTGTAATTAAAATACGTATCTCCTTAAGTAAAGTTAAACACGTCTTTATTATTCAAAAGCAGAAATGGGAATAAAAATGAAAAGTAAAGTAAAACACATTTACACTCTGAAGGAATGTATTAAAACCAAGCACCCTAAATAATAATTATGCTCATTTTTCAGGTACCAAAAAATTTACCACTTTTAAGAAATATTGTATAAAAATTGGTTTTAATTATGATGTATAATAAAAATAAATATGTTTTGAACATAACTATTATATCCAATTAATATCTTATTACATTGGCTAATAACTATTATGATTTAATATTTATTTGTCTTACAGATAACTATTACTAAAAATTTTTAATATTTTTATTTACGATAATAATTATTTTGAATATTTTCTTGATATTAATTGTTTTATGTTTGCAGATTATACATGTGGATATATGTGATATATGTATATACATATATATATATATATATATATATATATATATATATATATATATATATTCATACATATATACTTATTAATTGTAATACATTTGCATTTGATTCTTAATTTTAAGTGATTATACCTCTAATAAATTTACAATAATACTAAAGTAACGGGAAAATATAAATTATTTGAATATGTATGCATAAAACATTGTTGCTATCACATTTCGCTAGGAAAGAAGTTATAATTTTTCATTAAGTAATAATGCGTCGTAAAAGATGTTTCTTTATTAGAGAGTTTTACCAGTTCCAAGAAAACTTAAATACATCAATTTGTAAAATCTGTACATTGTGCATGCTGTGCCTGCAACACAGGTTTCGGTGCAAAGATCTTTTTCCGCATTGCGCTTAATATTGACCGACCAACGATGTAATCTGTCAGATGAAAAAATGCAAAATATTATGTTCATCAAACTAAATATTTAATGTATTTTGAAATACTCACTATTGGTGTTCCCTTTTTGTTATAGATTTTAACAATAATTTTAAAGTTAACAAGTGTTATTTCTTTTTAAATAGAGCAGTGAATTAAAAAATCAATTTTTTCTATGTTTTGTTTCAATTTAAACCTCTTAACTACAATAAAACATCATTTATAAAACAATTTGTGTGACTAAACTTTATTTATAAAATGAGTTATAACGATTATGTTATTTCTTATTCATAACTATTAAAAATAATTAGTAATATATTTATCGAATAGTAGTAGTAATGCTTGAGAAATATTTTTATTTGATATCCATAATAGTTATCATCAATTTTTTTAAATAAAAATTGGAAATAATAATTATTCTTAATATATAAAATAACTATTTATTCGTAATAATTATTTGCAATTTTTATCGAATAAAAGTTATAACTATTAAGTCCTTGATTAAAACAAAAACATACACGTTGGCAAGGTTGCCATCCAATATCAACAACTTTTTACAACAAAAACACATTTGTGTTCTATGATGACGTGTAGATGTGCAGTAGAAAATCTTTTTAAACGGCTGAGTGCGCAATCTTGTTTCTTTGATTCGTGGGTAAAAGTTACACTGTATATATGATATATTTAATGTGTAAATGAATGTTATATGAGTAAAAGAAGATATTTATGAGTAAATTAATACATTTACAAAGTAGATCATTGTGTGGAAGTAAGTGTTTTTTAAAAAATCTGTGCGCGGAATAAAGTTTTTGTAAGTCTTTGAGTGAGGTGTCTGAATAAAGTTTGATAATTCGAAGCAAACGATATAAAAGAATTTTGGTGGTATGTACATGCATATACACATACATATCTACATATGAATTTAATTATGTTTATAATTTATTTAAATGCACTTTTCACAAACTATATACATACATATGTATGTATGTATAAATATAAATAATGGCAGAAAAAAAATATATATTTTGCTTCATGTTTTATAGAAAAGCAGGACCGAAACTGTTATGACTTTTTTAAAAACAGTAAAAAAATAATAGTTATTTTTTGGCTAATATTTTTTTTTTTTTTTTTTTTTTGGTAAAAAATAAAAGTAAAATTTTGACTGATATCTTTCAGTCAAGAATTAAAGTTTAATCAATATTATGGCTTATGTAAAATTTTGCAATTTTTCGCGATTTATAATATCTATTGCTATGTATTTTCATAGGGATATTTATTAAATACTTGTTCATATTATATATGTACCTACATCTGTATTATGCATTTGTTTATTTATTATTTTCAAATCATAATCACAAAAAAATTAATACAGAAAATACTAGTAGTAATATGAATATATTCAAATAATATTGTATTCGACACGAGTACTCCACTCATTTTACAATCTGTCTTTTACTTGAATGTGGTATTATTTTTTTCTCATCAAGGGATGGCAGTGCCAGTGATGGCACTACCATATATTTTCTTTTCTCTTTCGCCTTATGCATTCATTCATTTCTTTTTATTAACAGTAAATGTGAAACACAGCGTATTCAAATCTTATGTGGTATGAAACTTTGCATACTTAAATAACATATGAATATATTGAAACGCCGTTTGAATGTACTCATACAGACCATTGTAATAAAATAGTTTTTATTTTATTTAATTTTGTCTTAGAGCTTGTATAGTTGGAGCTCCTAAGACTGATGATTTGTTAATTGTATTATAAACTAAATGACATTGGCTTATATACTAATTATGAGAATAATTCTTAGGGGTACCTTAACATAAGAGTAAAAGAATAGAAATATATACTGTTGGGTAAGCATATTTAGCTTCCCACTATTTATGTATGGCATGTGTTCAACAGTTTTAAAGTCCAACGAGTGCATACCTAAAAGCAACAGATACTCTGTGTTGCTTATATTTACAATCAAACAAATGTAGTTAATACATGTGATTCATTTAAGTGCATTGTGCTGCTGCACTTGATTAACCGTACAAGTGTCAAATTACCGTCACACAATATATCTTGCTTGCAGTTTGTCAACGCTTGCATGTTGCGGTACTATTGAATCGCAATGCATACTACACACTGTGGGTCACATGCTACACCATTACTACATACATTAAGATACGAAAGATATTTATTTATTGCTGAGGTATTGTGGGGTATTTACTAAGGTATTTAGCCGTTTTATTCCAGCACCAGAAGTGCTGGAAAGCATTTGTCTTTTAATTATATAGATGTACACTGCCTGCAACTTGAATAAGGAATCACATTTTTTAAACTTTAATTAAGTATATCTCCTAAACTAAAGTTCAGGAAAAAATAATTTTTTGCACAACCAAATTTCAACTTGAAATTTCAGCAAACAACAAAAAAACAACACTCCTGAAGAAATAAAAAATATACATATTTTGTTATACTAAAATTATGCATTTATTTAAAGACATGTATTTCTGTGGTACTTTTTCGTGTGTCACTTGAATAAGGAATATTTTAAAACTAAGCAAACTGTAATTTATTTATAAATTTTAGTTTATAAAAATGAAAAATATTATCTTCTAGCATTCAATTAGTAATGAGTACTGCCACCATTTTTAGAAATAACCTCAAAAATGCGATTTGGCATCGACTTATGTATATAATGACTCTAAGTAATTTAGCGAAATTGAACTCCATGCTTCCGTTATTCCGAGCGTTGTCGTGTTGGTCCTCCAAGGTATGGGTCCAAAAAAATCATTAAATTTTGGAAATGCTTCCAACAGAATGTTTTTGTAAGTCGTTGCAGTCATTTTGTGGGATACAAAAACCAATTCTATGGTACCATAATACGAAATGGCACCCCATACCATTATTCCGCCCTCTCGGCGGTGTCTGCGGCTCAAAAATAATTCCTCCTTATTTAGGTTATGGAACTAATAGTTATACCCGTCGGGACCATCAATACTCGTGTTAAAATTTTTTTCATCGGAAAATACAACTTTAAACCATTTGTCGGACCATGTCATTGTATTTTTGGCAAACTGTAGACGTTGTGATTTGCGTTTTTTTTAAGTGGTCGTTTTTTGCAGTTTTCGTCTGACTATGTATGGGCACGACTTTAAAATACGGTGCACTGTTCTGCACTGACTCCACTTTTCTCACGTATTTTTGATACCGACATGGCAGAATTTGTGCAATTCTAAGAATTTTTTGTCTTTCTTTTGGAGCTGTTGCCATTTTCTTCCGCCCTTTCATGATTTTTCCATATCTTTCCACGTTATTTAAATAATTGTACACAGCTGTCTTTCCTCTATTAATGTTTTTGGCTATTTGGACCGGATTCTGACCCTGAGATTTCAAAATCAGAATTTTATTTTCAGAGTTATTAAGAGCTTTACCGCATCAGATTTTGAATAAATACTATCAAATTAAAAATTCTCTAGCGGTTTATATGGAAAGAAATTCAAATTATAGCCTTCCTGATTAATATTAAAAGAATTCCTTATTCAAGTGACACACGAAAGAGTACCACAGAAATACATGTCTTTAAATAAATGCATAATTTTAGTATAATAAAAATACGTATATTTTTTATTTCTTCAGGAAACTACACAGAGCCAAAACTGCCTAATAGAATCAAAAAGATTTTCTCTATGAAACGTTTTTAGGCTAAGGGATATCCCAGCAGAAAGAAGCGAAGATTTTTCCGAACAGATTCCATATTTTTTTTATGTGGTAAAACTTTTTAATTTTATCAAGAAGGAAAATACATAAAATCAAGAAGAAAATTTGTTATTCACAATTTTTTTTAACCCAATATCCGTTATTTTTGGCACCAAAAAAACAATCCCTTGAGAAAAACTTTTTGATTCTATTAGGTTTCATATGAATTGTATAAAAAAGGGATTTCTTATTGATTTCATTAGGCCATCTTATAGATTTTTTCAAAAAGGTATTCCTTATTGATTTTTTTCAAGAAGAAAGTCTTATTATTTTAATAAGGAAAACCTTTTTGCAAAAATCAAGAAGGATGTGTTTTACTATATAGTGATGTAGCTTCATCACCCCCTTCCCTTAACATTCGTCTTCGATCATATGTAGTACATCAGATATTCTAAAAACGATCACCCTGAGTAAAATGATCTTGTCAGAGAGTTTTTGTTATTAATTTTTTTTAGTGATCAATTTTTGTTTTTCTGGTTAATTTCATTTTGCTTGAAGTATTTCTGTTTTATAATTTTGAATAAAATTATTAAAATTTGACCCGTAACAAATTAAAAAAAAAAATTTAACATAAATTTACGAATAAAATGTTATAGTTTATTTTATATGTTCTTACTTACCCACTTAAAACAATGGCTACTGCATCATTGAGAACAGATTCACCAAAAACCAGCGCATAAAGGTTAACATCTACATGCAGATCATGAAAAATGGCTAGTATTGTTAGTGGATCTGTTGGAGAAATCAACGCTCCAAAATACAGTGTGTCCAGAAATGTAAAACTGCTGCTCAAATAAGATGGCATCAGTTTCACACAACCGTACATCATACCACCGATTAGGAACGCTGAAATTGTTGTGCCCAATAAAGCAAATGTCAAAATTGCACCAAGATTACGAAAAAAATATTTCTGAAATAAAAAAAAAATACATAATAAGTATGTATATGTATGCGCATATTTATTTTATACATATAAAATACATATCTCTTCTACAATTCTAAGTAGTCATACCTCAAAAAACCCAAAATTTTAAAACAATAAACAAAGTACATGACTTCTTCATCAATACAAGAACTAAATTCATGTTAAACGTTTTTTTTTTTTTGAATTCAAATAAATTCTTCATTATTGAAATGATTAAAATCAATATTAAACAAAGCTTTAAAATCAGGGAACATGCACTGGTTTAAAACCGACTCAAAATAAAAATATTTTTTTAATCCATGAAAACACGTATTACATATATGTAACTAGCCTATCCCGGTGTGCTTCGCTACCCCCGCTCGTTATAAAATAAAATTAAAAGTATTTCTATATCCTATTGTGAAAATTTAATGACGGTCGGTCCAGTAGTTAAGACTATATTACGATTTTTAATTTTCCTTAAAAAGGGCGTGGTCCCACCCACTTTTCTCCTGGTACGTATTCCAAATTATGCCAATACCATATGTACCAAATATCATCGACGTAGGTCAAAAAATGCCCAAAATATTGCGATTTAAAATTATGGGCTATATGGGCGGTGCCACGCCTCTTTGTCCAATCAAAACTTCATATAGCCTATTATTCCTTCCAGAGTCACAGTAACATGATGTGAAAATTGCAGGAAGGTCGGTCCAAGGGTTTGGTTTTCCTAAAAAAGGGGCGTGGTCCCACCCACTTTTCTCCTGGCACGTATTCCAAATTATGCCAATACCATATGTACCAAATATCATCGACGTAGGTCAAAAAATGCCCAAAATATGGCGAAGTTATTTGATAATCAATTATTGTGGCGGGCCATTTGCAACGCCCTACCGCCCCCCGTTCGATCTAACAATCAATTTCTAAAAACAAAAAAATATTCTGGACCTTTTCCATATGCAAAAAGAATTTTCAAAATTGGCTCAAATATGGCAAAGTTATTTGATAAACAATTATTGTGGCGGGCCATTTGCGACACCCTGGCCCTACGCACAATTTTCAAAAACAAAAAATTTAATGCACCTTTTCCATATGCTGAAAGAATTTTGAAAATTGATCCACAAATGGCGAAGTTATGCTCACTTTACATTATAAAATCTGTTAAAAACTACGTGGTAGGAGTAACATAATTTGAAAAAGTGGGTGTGGTTGGAAAAAAAGTAGCCTATAATTCATCCGAGAGTTCCAGTTAAATACTGTGAAAATTTAAAGAAGATCGGTCTAAGGGTTTGGCCTCCTATAAGGAACACACAAACAAGCAAACAAATAAACAAACACACATTCGGTTTTATATATTAAGATCAGGGATAATGCATGGGTTTAATTCCTTTATTTTAATTAAGAACAATTTATTTAAATTCCCGCACAAACTCATATTCACCAATGACACTAACGTAAAAATCATTCGTGTTTCATCTAAATCGAACCAGTTCGTCATCACTTGAACCCGTAATTCAACTCTTGTAATTTAATTTTTTCCGAGTTACTAATAAAAACGTTTTTTAATACCCTTATTTAAAAATAAAATTTTTTTCATAAATATGGGCGACTTCCTAAACGCAAGTTGCAATGCATATTTACAATTCAGACACTTCCTAAACGCATACCTAAAATTATTGGCAATGCATAATGTTCCTAATCTGTTGGAAACTCAGTTTGATGAGTATCAGCTGTCAAATTCTTGAATCTATTTTTTTGGTATGCAAGCATTTGATACTTAGACAATGTTTTTTAATTTTTTATTTTATATTTTTATAAAAAACTTTTATTTATTAGAATGTTTACTTTAAGCAATAGGTCTTTTAATTTAATATATGTATATACATACATATATCGTTGTTTATATTTATATTTATTTTCGATATTTCGCTAACAATTTGTTAGCATCCTCAGGAAAATTTTATAAACTGTTTGAAATTCTTATATATTGGATGTCATAAAATTTTTTCAATAATTTTTTTTTTCCAATACACAAACCAATATTAGAATTTCAATAATATATAAAATGTTCCTGAGGATGGTAACAAATTGTTAGCGAAATATCGAAAATAAATATAAATATAAACAACAATATATGTATATATATACATATATTAAATCAAAAGACCTATTGCTCAAAGTAAACATTCTAAAAAATACGTAAAAGTTTTTCATAAAAAATATTTTACAAAAATATTTGTATGAACAACTGTTGTTACAGTGAAAAAATGCATAGTAGTGTTCCTTAACGCCGTTTTTATGCAAGCATTTCTCTGCAATGCAAGGATGCTGGTATAACATGCCTTGCATTGCATACGCAGTTTTTCAAATTATGCTATGCAACATGCATTTAGGAAGTCGGCCTATATTTCAATACAAAATGAAGTTATTTAACGCTTAACATTTCAAAAACTTGAAATTCATTTGAAATTTTGTTTGAGATATGACTACATTGCAATAAAGAAGCAATAAGTATGTAATCATATGCATATGTTTCTATTTAGAAATTTGTATTAAAATAATAACACCAATTTTTTACATTTTACCTTTTTTAGACTGTAACCTGCATTAAATATAATTGGTGGCAAAATAATATTGAAAAATATTTCAGGATCAAATGTAGCTTTCAAATCGATTTCATTCTCGACTAAATCGTACACTTGACTTCGCAAGGTATATGCATAAGTTTTATTTTCTAAAAGATCACTATTATCAGACGGTGTTAGCTTCCCAGGAAACTTTTAAACAGAAAAAATAGTTGCCCCATTAAGTAAGAATATATGTACATATATTAAGTACACATGCACATACACTTTGGATCACCATTGGAAACGGCATTTTCTTATGATTGCAAAAATAATAACATAACCGTCCTTTTACGAAAAGAAGACAAAAACACAATGTTTTGAATTCATACGAGTACACCCTCCAACTAATTATTATTGAAACTGTATTATTGTATAGTTTAATAAGAAGAAGTCTTAATATTAAGTTTGTTGATAATATTTTGGCCATAAAAAAGGCAGGTAGTTCTTCAAATAACCGATATTTTATTTATTTCCAAATTAACATCAATTAATCCAATGAAATCCATTCCAAAAGTTTTAAATGGCTTGAATTAATGATTTTTTATCGTCGAGGTGTATTTCCCTTTCATAGACCGTACGTAAAAGCCAACGCTAAATATGAAGAGGAGAATTATCTTGTTGCAGATTCAGTGAATCGGGTCATTACCATTTAATTTATAAAATTTTTAGTGTAAGACTCTTGAAAGCTTCTCCGGTATTATTTGCATTTCGAAATTCTAAATCGTTTGCATAAATATACCCTCTCTTTAAGTGTTATTTTCTTGTCTCATCTGGGCTATCCAAATTAAATTTCGGTTCTTTCCTGAAAGCTAATGTGCAGCAATCATAAATATTTTTAAATCAAATGTAAATTTTCCTTGCGAAAAATATTTAGTGGCTGATTTTTCTTGGTTTTTTTATTTCCAGTATTTACAGCATGCAATGGCTTTCAGCCGTCGAGATACTCTTCAGCTTAAGACGTGCTTTATCTTGCTGAAAGAGATGAGTTTCACGTGATTCTCAAGATTTTTATCTCTTCGTTTCGATATAAAACGGTTTCTTTGCAATTCTTTCCATTGTTTTCAATATCTTTTAAGTATCCAACTATTTTAGATTTTTCCGCTATTTTTGAAATACTTTCCTACAGTGTTTAAAAAGCTGCAATAACTTTCAGTTATTTTGATTTGACTTCTGCTTGTGCTTCTGAAATTAGCGACAGTTTCATTCGAAGCAAAATCACAAAACGAATAAGCAACAGTTGAGAGATGCTTTTGCCAGCAGTTGTTTTAAAAATTTTGATTTTGATTTTCTTTTCTTTTGAACGGTATCACAAGTAAAGCGCCATGGCCACGTATCAAATTGGCTTGACAAATAACAAGTATGTGTTGGTAAATATCATTTTGCTTAACACAGCAACGTGTCAAATTCATGCCGTCAAATTTCATTTGAAAGTTATTTTTGAATGATAAGAACGTGTGATGTTTTTGGTCGCAAAATATTTTTTGCTAACAAAATTTTCTTAATTTTATTTATTAATAATTATAATATCAATTACCTTATATTTTTATATGCGATTGACTTACAGAGCCTTTATATTAAATTATTATGAAAATAATTATATATATTTTGTTAATTTTAATTCAATAAATATAAAAATTTTCATAACATTTACATTTTTTTGCAACATTTGGTTTATTTTTAATTGCTCTCCATAAAGCAGGCAAACAGCGATAAAATTTAATTAACTCCAATATGAAATTTTTTTCATCCATTTTTTATTTATTGCGCTATCAAATTTTCCGCGTACGATATTGTCGCTGCGCAAACTAAATAAAAATGAGATTTGATGTAATTACGCAGCAATACATCAAATTTGCTTCAAATTACAGTATCGACGGCAGTGAATATCTAAATTGTTTTGATTTTCGTCAAACTCACATGGACATATACGTGAGAGTTTTTTTTCACTAACACAATCAAAAAACCCCTGGTTTGACAAGCCAATTTGATACGTGGCCATGACGCTTAAAAGTACAATCAGTCTGTTTGCTTTTGCAAGTCGCAAACAGTCGCACAAGCAAAAACTATTTTTTGGATTTTACTTCTCGTGTTTTAGACGAATAATTTTTATTTTCAAAGAATTCATTCTTCTTTTTTAAACATAACGATTAACAATGAACTTTTAGTTTCATTTGGGATATCAATATATGTACTTATGTATGTATGTACATACTTATGTACATAATTATACTATGGCGGCTAAAAATGAGATTTGGAAATATTTTGAAAAAATTAGCAATTTTTAAAATATGCAAAAATAAATTTAAAAGTAATAGAGTTTCCAATTTTAAGACGCATTTATTTAATTTGCATAAAATTAATTTAAATGAAGAGCGGTCGGTCTCAATCAAAGTCATCGATTTTCTCAAATAATGCAGCGAAAACAATTAGAAAGAAAAAAATTAAAATTGAAATAAATAAAAAATAAGTTTAAAGGTCATACATCGGATTGGTAATTTTTAACATTACACACATATGTACATTGTACATACATACATGGCTCCATGAAAAATGGCCCCAATGAAAAATGGCCCCAAACCAAATATAAAAAATGGCCCCAAACTTTTGTATTGAAAACAACAACACAAACTTTGGGGCCATCTTTCCTTTTTTGGGGCAATTTTTTATTTTTAAGTTTGGGGCCATTTTTCATTTTTCAATAATTGAAAAATGGCCCCAAACTTTAGGAAAAATGGCCCCAAAAAACTAAAAATTGCCCCAAAAAAGGAAAAATTGCCCCAAAGTTTGTGTTGTTGTTTTCAATACAAAAGTTTGGGGCCATTTTTTATATTTGGCTTGGGGCCATTTTTCATTTTTGGTTTGGGGTTATTTTTCATTTAACGAAAAAAGAAAAATGGCCCAAATAGTGTAAATGATATAAATACCACAAAAAACTCTTAACATCAAATAATGCGTTTTCAAAATTAGTATTATTATTAAACTGCGACGTTGCTCGAAATTCTATGGAGTAGAGTTACCTTGAGCTCCGCCGAGGAGCCTAGAATGCAAAAACCTGTTAGTAAGCTACTGCCGCTGTGAGCCAACATTGAGAAAAAAGTGGCTGCGCCCAACAATTGCCCAAATAATTTAAGTCCCCAGATTTGCTGCAGTGCATTGGGGTGCTACGTCAAAATAAAATTAGGTACGTATGTAAAACAATGCAGAAAATGAAAAATGGCCCCAAACCAAAAATAAAAAATGGCCCCAAACCAAATATGAAAAATGGTCCTAAACTTTTGTATTGAAAACAACAACACAAACTTTGGGGCCATTTTTCCTAAAGTTTGGGGCCATTTTTCAATTAACGAAAAATGAAAAATGGCCCCGAACTTACATACGTACTTACATACTTACATATTTCATGAAAATAAAAACTTTGTTCCTTTAACTATTTTTTCGTTTTCGAAAAGTAAATTCAATAAAATGAGCATGTATGTATGTATGTATGTATATGAGTAAGTATGTATTTTTCTGCTAAAAATGTACAAAACAAAAAGAACACTTGCTTTTAAGACTGCGATTGCTGACAACTTTTAAAAACAAATACGCTGCTTGTGATTTTGCATTTGTTACTGAACAAATGCAGAAGAAAAATTAAGTTGAAAATGTAATGCATATTATTGTTGCAAGCACTGTGCAAGTTTTTGAAGTAAGTTCTCTGCTTCTCATTTAGAATACGACTGCCGCTATTTTCATAAGTTTCAACAGAACCAATGTTTTATTTTAAAAAGCAGAGAAAAGTAAAAGCAGTGAAAAGTTAAAATTTTGCGACTTTTTAACTTTTGACTTGAGTTTTTTAAACACTGTTTTCCTGTTATTATTTTTCTTCTACATAAAGTTTTTTTTTAATTAGGACCAGCACTCAGGGGATGACCCCTACGTATGCAGTGCAATGTGCCGGAACTCAGGGAGAGGGATAGAGTAGAGAAGATATATGTTGAAAATTTAGAAGAAGTAACTCTTTCACAACTCTGCTTTGCGCGTTATGTTAATTTTTTTTTTTTAAGGCAAGAGGTCCCTCCGGTGTTAAGTAGACGCATTAACTTTGTTAAGCTGTATCAGCAGGCATTTTATTAACTGTTTTACTTCGCCGATGTTTCTGCTCACTGACGAAGGAGGGCGATGTTGAGTACATTAGCTTGGATAGCATCAATAGCTGTCGGAACAGTTTTTTAGTGACCAGTGCTATGCCTTCATCACTTAAATAGTCCGACAACAATTAATACAAGGGCTCACTAATGTACATTAGAGAAATTAGTGATGTGGATTGACTTGCTCTGGCCAGGGTTTGAACCCAGGCCTCAAGTCATTGTTTGCTTAGTAGTCAACGCGCTATCCACTTCAGCCAACACCACCATCAATTAATGGAGAAAGAGTTTAATTTTTTTTAAAGAAACCTTTAAAATAGTTTTGCCTTTCACTTTAATATTTTTGTTATTTTATCATAAGAAAATGCCCTTACCGATTGCAATAATATCTGTCAACAAAAAAAAATTTAATTTTAGTGGTTCTAATCATCTGATCGAAAATGTATGTACATATGTATATAGTTGTAAAATAGCATACATTCAACCAAAGGGTATCTGGTGGTAAAGATTGGTTAAAGTGCGAATTTGGTTCAGGTTCAACTTCCAAATGTACTTGCGGTTTCAATGAAGCTGAATAGCGGATGGCGGCACCGACAATTAAGCCTGAAATAAAAAACAATTTTGTAGAATAAATTGATATAGTTTTAAAATTCTTTTATTTTGTTAGAGTCTAGCAAACTACTAATTTCTGAAAGGATTGCGAGGTAACGGCACTTGTTTATTTCATTATTTGTGTAGATATACAAATTATTTATTGCTAGGAAATAAAATAATATGCAGTAAAATTTCAACATAGCTTAATTGTAAAGTTTTATCATTATTAGACGACATATTTATTATGTATTAAAGAGATAAGTAAACGAAATATGTCCAGAGATTCATGTCTTCACGAGACTTATGTGTGAAAACCTGTATGTTACCAATTATCAAATTTCCTCCCTAACACCAAATATTAATTTGTGGACAGAAAATTGTTTTCTGATATAAGATAGGAAATCAATGTTAGAACACAAGTTAGCAAATATGATTTGTGTGTGTGTGTAACGTAGTTTACTCAGTCTGTCCAGATTCTTATCAAAGGTCTACTTCCTTTGAAATAAAATACTCGTTCTTTTAGATGTTAAAGATATATGGAACAAAGCTTTATTTAAACGAAACTTATACTACTTTAGACTAACTTATTACTACGAAGTTTGCTCGTGCGGTTGCTGGTGATTCGGTGAAGTAGGATGATGGCGGGTGACGGCAATCAGTGTGCTGGTGTGATTTCTAGTTGTTGTTGTCTGGGTATCTGGCAAAGATATAATAGATGATTCGGATAAAATATCGGTAAGATTCGGTGATATTTACTGGATACTACGATAAGTACGACTGCAGAAGTATTCGGGAGCCCTTACAATCGGCAAATTACGAACTACGAACTTAAGGAGTATTCGGAGGTCCTTAAGATCGGCTACTTCAAATTACGATTAGTACGAGTGCAAGGAGTATTCGGCTGCCCTTACAATCGGCAAATTACGAACAAAAGCTACGGTTATGTTAGTATGGGAACAAGATCGATATCGGTGATTGCTCGTCTTGTTGTGTAAAAACCTGCACGTTATATATATATTAAAATCTCAACTATATGAGAGTTATATCAGCGTGCATGTTTTTGTGGTTTGTTTATGTTAATAATTTGTTGGTCGCTACACTTATGCAGGGTGGTATATACCCTTTTGTTAGTACGTTTGTGCTTGTAGGGTACTTACGTGTTAGTTTGTAGTTATTTGTAACGGCACGTTACATTCCCCCCTTACTTTATTAAAAAAAAAAATGATATAATAATATATTTTATTATTTTTTTTTTTTTTTTTTTTAAATATATGAAATATTTTTTTTTTTTTTTTTTTTTTTTTTTTTTTTTTTAATCCAAGTACGCTTTAAGCAACTCAAATACAGTAATTATAATTAAGGTATGTACTAATAAAACGAAATCATAAAAAAAACAAAAAAACAATTCAAAAGAAATTTATTTATATATAAAAAAAAAAAATTTTATAGGGTGAAGGTCTTGGTTTTCCCCTGGCTCCTGAGGCGTACAACTCCATTCCGCACCCTCACCTGAACTTTTTGCCGCCTTTCGAGTAAATCACCCACTTTGATTTACCTCCTTTTAAGGGAGCTTCGACTTTGATGCCCCTGAACGGGTCTTGGGGCTCGTCTTCTTCGGTGAGGTCGGGAGTAGTTAATGACAATATGTCTTCGCCTATGAAGTCTTCCTCGGCGTAGTTTTCTATGTGTGGTGGTGGTGGTTGTTGTGCCAGGGGGATGAGCGGTGGTAGGTGCGCCGGTGGCCCTGCTGTCTGGTGTGGGGGACTATGTTGCCTGGACAGGGGCGCTAGCGGAGGTGGTTGTTGGGTCGTTATCGAGTGTACGGGATGGATGGTTCTTCGTTCCCATATTTTTTCGGCTACCTTTGTTACCTCTTTACGGCTTGATTTTGCTACCGGAGATATTTCTACCGAAAGGATTTTTGGCCTTGCCTCTGGTGGTGGTAGATATGGTGGAACGCATCTGGGCATCGCGGTTTGACGTAGATAGGCCCCAATTTTCCCTGGTGCGAGAGGTCTTGTTGGTTTGCGTTCCATGTTAAAAGTGAGTGATTGGTGATGAGTGTGCTGCCCTTTATATATTTTGGGTTGATGGGGGCTGAATGTTTGGTGTTCGTTCGTTATATGTTTTAAGGTCCTGTATGTGCGCGCGTTGCTGCTTTCCATCGGGTTTCTTTAAAATATATATATTTGGTGACACTGTCCCAAGTATTTCGTAAGGACCAGAATATTTTGGTGCGAGTTTGCTGGCAAAATGGTCGGCGGCCGAGGATAATGGATGCTCTCTCTTGTAGACCTTATCGCCAATGTGTGGGTGCCATTCCCGTCTGCGCAGGTTAAAATAATTTTGTTGTTTTTCCGACGCTTTGGTCATCGTGTCGCGTATGCGTCTCCATTCTTCCGGTCCTAGCCTTGGATCGGATTGAACTGTCTCGGCTGGTACTTCGCCCTCTTCAAAGATCTGGTGTGGTGGTTTGATGTCACGTCCGAAGAGGATTCGTGCGGGGGAAAGTTTTGTGGTTTCGTGGACTGCTGTATTTATGGCAAATGCGATTTCTGCCAACGTTGTATCCCATCGCCGTTGGTTCCCTTCGGTATTTTGCACATGCAACAGCAGCTCCCCAATTATATGGTTTACAAAAATCTACAAAGAGAACATTCCCCTTAGACCCATTTCATCACCAGTGAACTTACCGTGTTACAAGCTATCAAAATTCATAGGAAATATATTAAAAAATATCTTATCGCGAACATACAACATCAAGAACTCGTTTGAACTAAAACAAAAATTAGATCATTTAACAATAGATGACAACGAAATTATGGTCTCATTCGACGTGGTATCATTGTTCACCAATATACCGATATACTTAGCAATAAAGAACATACTGGACAAATGGCAAATAATAAAGGAACACACAACGATGGAGAAAAAATTATTCCTCAAAATATTACAATTCTGCCTAAATGACAATAATTATTTAAATTTTGAAAATAAATTTTACCATCAGACACATGGTATGCCTATGGGAAATCCTTTATCCCCAACTATAGCAGACATTGTACTTGACACCCTATTGGACGATGCTATTGAGGAACTAAAATCGAAAAATATTGAAATTAAATTTTTGACGAAATATGTGGATGACATTTTTGCTGTGATAAAAAAATCTGACGAACAAATTATACTAAAAACACTTAACGCATACCATAACAAAATACAATTTACAACAGAAACGGAGAAAAATAGTGCAATACCATATCTAGACATTTATATAATTAACAACAATGGCAAAATTTTAACAAATTGGTACAAGAAGCCTACTTCTTCAGGAACAATGATGAATTATTTTTCGACACAACCGTTACAAATGAAGATAAACACAGCTTCCAATTTTATTAAAAAAGTATTCCAATTAAGTGACAAAATGTACAGAAGACAAAATATAGACACAATATGGAATATATATAGTGTAAAAATTACTATCCATCTTTCATAATAAATAATTTAATAAATAAAATCCTTAAATCCTAAGCGGTAGACAACTCTGATGATGAGACTGTGGTTAGTCTCGAAACATCGATGTCAGTTCAACCCTCCGCGCAGTCAAAAAACTTTTTCTTTGTCTGTTTCAAGTATTAAGAGCCACTAGATTTGTCTTTCTTTCTAATTTAAATAATAATTTAATTTATAATAAAATTAAATTTAGAGAAAACGAACTTAAGCCTGAAAAATTAAAAATTTCTTTGATTAAACATCACTCAGTTCGAATAAAAACTTCACAAATTAATTACAAAAACTAAAGGCACGTAGCTAGGAATGTGTTTATACAGTTGTTTATACAATTAAAAAAAAAACAGCTGTATATATAAGCGCATTCCAAATAAAAACCCCTAGAGTATTGGTAGCCGAAGGCTGCCACCTGGGAATGAAATAAGAGACACTAGAATAAAAAGCTCAACTTGAACAAGATAGACTTTGAAAAAAGTATAGTAAAGTTCCAACCCATTAAAAATTATAAAAAAGCTGTAGTGTAAAACTTACATGTAATTCAGCAGATTTAATTAATGTAGAGGATCTTTAACTGATCTGATTGCAGCTGCCGTGGTGGCAGTGAGGTCTAAGCGGTAGACAACTCTGATGATGAGACTGTGGTTAGTCTCGAAACATCGATGTCAGTTCAACCCTCCGCGCAGTCAAAAAACTTTTTCTTTGTCTGTTTCAAGTATTAAGAGCCACTAGATTTATCTTTCTTTCTAATTTAAATAATAATTTAATTTATAATAAAATTAAATTTAGAGAAAACGAACTTAAGCCTGAAAAATTAAAAATTTCTTTGATTAAACATCACTCAGTTCGAATAAAAACTTCACAAATTAATTACAAAAACTAAAGGCACGTAGCTAGGAATGTGTTTATACAGTTGTTTATACAATTAAAAAAAAAACAGCTGTATATATAAGCGCATTCCAAATAAAAACCCCTAGAGTATTGGTAGCCGAAGGCTGCCACCTGGGAATGAAATAAGAGACACTAGAATAAAAAGCTCAACTTGAACAAGATAGACTTTGAAAAAAGTATAGTAAAGTTCCAACCCATTAAAAATTATAAAAAAGCTGTAGTGTAAAACTTACATGTAATTCAGCAGATTTAATTAATGTAGAGGATCTTTAACTGATCTGATTGCAGCTGCCGTGGTGGCAGTGAGGTCTAAGCGGTAGACAACTCTGATGATGAGACTGTGGTTAGTCTCGAAACATCGATGTCAGTTCAACCCTCCGCGCAGTCAAAAAACTTTTTCTTTGTCTGTTTCAAGTATTAAGAGCCACTAGATTTGTCTTTCTTTCTAATTTAAATAATAATTTAATTTATAATAAAATTAAATTTAGAGAAAACGAACTTAAGCCTGAAAAATTAAAAATTTCTTTGATTAAACATCACTCAGTTCGAATAAAAACTTCACAAATTAATTACAAAAACTAAAGGCACGTAGCTAGGAATGTGTTTATACAGTTGTTTATACAATTAAAAAAAAAAAAACAGCTGTATATATAAGCGCATTCCAAATAAAAACCCCTAGAGTATTGGTAGCCGAAGGCTGCCACCTGGGAATGAAATAAGAGACACTAGAATAAAAAGCTCAACTTGAACAAGATAGACTTTGAAAAAAGTATAGTAAAGTTCCAACCCATTAAAAATTATAAAAAAGCTGTAGTGTAAAACTTACATGTAATTCAGCAGATTTAATTAATGTAGAGGATCTTTAACTGATCTGATTGCAGCTGTCGTGGTGGCAGTGAGGTCTAAGCGGTAGACAACTCTGATGATGAGACTGTGGTTAGTCTCGAAACATCGATGTCAGTTCAACCCTCCGCGCAGTCAAAAAACTTTTTCTTTGTCTGTTTCAAGTATTAAGAGCCACTAGATTTGTCTTTCTTTCTAATTTAAATAATAATTTAATTTATAATAAAATTAAATTTAGAGAAAACGAACTTAAGCCTGAAAAATTAAAAATTTCTTTGATTAAACATCACTCAGTTCGAATAAAAACTTCACAAATTAATTACAAAAACTAAAGGCACGTAGCTAGGAATGTGTTTATACAGTTGTTTATACAATTAAAAAAAAAAAACAGCTGTATATATAAGCGCATTCCAAATAAAAACCCCTAGAGTATTGGTAGCCGAAGGCTGCCACCTGGGAATGAAATAAGAGACACTAGAATAAAAAGCTCAACTTGAACAAGATAGACTTTGAAAAAAGTA
Organism: Lypha dubia; assembly: GCA_947311025.1. Lineage (NCBI taxonomy): Eukaryota > Metazoa > Arthropoda > Insecta > Diptera > Tachinidae > Lypha > Lypha dubia. Next base: position 83,885,157 of record OX371261.1, read on the forward strand.
TAGTAAAGTTCCAACCCATTAAAAATTATAAAAAAGCTGTAGTGTAAAACTTACATGTAATTCAGCAGATTTAATTAATGTAGAGGATCTTTAACTGATCTGATTGCAGCTGCCGTGGTGGCAGTGAGGTCTAAGCGGTAGACAACTCTGATGATGAGACTGTGGTTAGTCTCGAAACATCGATGTCAGTTCAACCCTCCGCGCAGTCAAAAAACTTTTTCTTTGTCTGTTTCAAGTATTAAGAGCAACTAGATTTGTCTTTCTTTCTAATTTAAATAATAATTTAATTTATAATAAAATTAAATTTAGAGAAAACGAACTTAAGCCTGAAAAATTAAAAATTTCTTTGATTAAACATCACTCAGTTCGAATAAAAACTTCACAAATTAATTACAAAAACTAAAGGCACGTAGCTAGGAATGTGTTTATACAGTTGTTTATACAATTAAAAAAAAAAAAAAAAAACAGCTGTATATATAAGCGCATTCCAAATAAAAACCCCTAGAGTATTGGTAGCCGAAGGCTGCCACCTGGGAATGAAATAAGAGACACTAGAATAAAAAGCTCAACTTGAACAAGATAGACTTTGAAAAAAGTATAGTAAAGTTCCAACCCATTAAAAATTATAAAAAAGCTGTAGTGTAAAACTTACATGTAATTCAGCAGATTTAATTAATGTAGAGGATCTTTAACTGATCTGATTGCAGCTGCCGTGGTGGCAGTGAGGTCTAAGCGGTAGACAACTCTGATGATGAGACTGTGGTTAGTCTCGAAACATCGATGTCAGTTCAACCCTCCGCGCAGTCAAAAAACTTTTTCTTTGTCTGTTTCAAGTATTAAGAGCCACTAGATTTGTCTTTCTTTCTAATTTAAATAATAATTTAATTTATAATAAAATTAAATTTAGAGAAAACGAACTTAAGCCTGAAAAATTAAAAATTTCTTTGATTAAACATCACTCAGTTCGAATAAAAACTTCACAAATTAATTACAAAAACTAAAGGCACGTAGCTAGGAATGTGTTTATACAGTTGTTTATACAATTTAAAAAAAAAACAGCTGTATATATAAGCGCATTCCAAATAAAAACCCCTAGAGTATTGGTAGCCGAAGGCTGCCACCTGGGAATGAAATAAGAGACCCTAGAATAAAAAGCTCAACTTGAACAAGATAGACTTTGAAAAAAGTATAGTAAAGTTCCAACCCATTAAAAATTATAAAAAAGCTGTAGTGTAAAACTTACATGTAATTCAGCAGATTTAATTAATGTAGAGGATCTTTAACTGATCTGATTGCAGCTGCCGTGGTGGCAGTGAGGTCTAAGCGGTAGACAACTCTGATGATGAGACTGTGGTTAGTCTCGAAACATCGATGTCAGTTCAACCCTCCGCGCAGTCAAAAAACTTTTTCTTTGTCTGTTTCAAGTATTAAGAGCCACTAGATTTGTCTTTCTTTCTAATTTAAATAATAATTTAATTTATAATAAAATTAAATTTAGAGAAAACGAACTTAAGCCTGAAAAATTAAAAATTTCTTTGATTAATCCTTAAAAACGATAAGAAAACTTCAACAAATCAACAAGAAAAACATGAAGTTAAATTTTACAGTGTACCCTACATACCTAAGCTTACTGAGACAAGAGCATTAAATAATATAATTAAAGATCCCACAACAACAATAGCACATAGATCAAACAGAACCTTAAGAAACCTGTTTACAAATAATAAAACAAAACTGGACAGACTAAAAGTAAACAACGTTGTTTACGAAATAAAATGCAATGGAAATGAAAGAGAAAACTGTGACTTAAGCTTGGGACGAGAGTAAAGGAACATAATTCTGACATCGAAAAGTGAAAGGAGACGACTGCGTTATCCCTTCACGCAAAAGAATGTAAACATATCATTGATTTAGAAAACATTAAAATATTGGACAGGGAAAAGAAAGAAAACAAACGTTACACTCTGGAAAGTCTCAGGATACAACAAAAAATACAAAGGACAATGAACACAAAAGAAGATAAAGACAATACCAAGCTACAATATTCTGCTGCAATAATTTAATTATTTAAAAAAGTACTGTGATATTAGCGTTAAGTTTGACAAATAAATTTGTGTTGTATTGTGTAGTGAATCTTACTTTGATTATTATATTTGTAATTTTAGAACTGCCCTCGTAACCTTAGTTTTAAGTAAATTCCTTTATTAACAATACACAACAACAATGCTATGCTAAAATTAAGCAAATTCCTGTAAAGTAAAAATACAACAACTAGTATACCTTATTTTAATTGTTATTTTACACAACAACTTTTGCTACTTTTATTATACATTACATTGTTGGTGTATACCACAAATTATATTATTGAATAAGGAATTTTTGTAGTTTTAAGGTACTGTTATTTTAGTATATAAGGAACAAATTTTCATAAAATAAATCAATCATTATTTAGCCTTAAAATCGGCTTTATCTCTTGGAGCATTAAACTGCTTCTTTCTAAACAGGCATCCAACTGCCTTAAATATATTTAGGCCAGTGGCGTTCTTAAGCGCCGGCACCTTAATAGGCAGGTCTATTTTAAAAACCCCTGAATAACCTATTAAATATACATCCACACATTACATGGCGATCCTGCCCAACGAACAAAAGAAAAATATCATACCTGTCGAGGAGTACGTGCCAGCAAACAAAGAAGAGGTAGATCAGATATTGCGCACGAACCCTACATGGCACCAATAAACCAGGCATATGGAAGAATACATCCCAACTGGCAGCCAAAAAAAAAGCACCGAAATAAATGGCCACTCCAATAAATGAAGGCCCCAAACACAAATAAAAAGCATTTTTTACATTATTTTTAAATTTTCTTTTAAATGCAAGAAGCACAAAATTTTTTTTTTGCACAAATTAAACAAATTTATTATCACTTTTATGATGAAAAAGAACAAAAATTTATAAACATGAGAATTAAAAATAAAAAAAAAACACTAAAAGAAATAGAAATGAAATAAGAATTTCACAAAGAAAAGAAATGTCAAAGAATTTTAAGAGTTGCCACATTAATTCATTTTAACAAAATATATAGAAGCTGGGAAATATAAAATAAAAAAAAAAAAATAAATTAAGAGTTGCCAGCATTTTTAAAATATAAAAATAAAATTTAAATTATATATATTAAATTTTAAATGGAAATAGTACACGAATATTGTATTGAATTAGATAAACTAGAGAAAAATTTAAAAAAGAGTAAAGACAGAATTTACACCTCTGCGTATAAATTAGAAAAATTATCGCGTTTGTCGCATATTAAAGAAGAAGTAGAGAGTATTAGTGAACATTTTGAAGAAAAAGAGACTAAGTCAGTTATATTAAAATTTAGAGAATTATACACAAAGGTTGAGAAATTGATCAATTGTATGGTCATAAAAGAAACTAAAGAGTTACCAAGAGATACACTTGAAGAAAAAATTGTCAATATGGCACATTTTGACATAAATGTCGTAAGTAAAAACCTACATGTTTTTAAGGGTTCATATGAGGTGTTGGAAGATTTTATAGTGCAAACAGAATTGTTACATGATATTTTGAGAACAGAAGACCGAGAGATATTCATTAAGTACGTCTATAACTTCAAACTAGCTGCGCATGTCCGAGGTGTCTTAGGGCGTTCCAACAGACCAACTACGTTTGCGGAGTTGAAGAAGTTGTTAATTGATGCGTACCCAAACCCTAGAACTTTGCAACAAGTCTTAAATGAGTTAGGCACAATGAAACAAGGAAACATGAGTATTTTAGCTTACAGGGAAAAAGTTGCATTACTGTCAGAGCAATTGAGTAGTTTTGAAATAAAAGCGATAGAAAATCCGTCAACAGAGACTAAAAACGCGATTTATAAAATGAGCGAAAATATGGCGTTAAATGTATTTACAAAAGGTGTTAATATAGAATACCAAAACGTATTAGTGGCGAGTAGTCCCAAAACGCTTAGCGAAGCAGTAGAAAAATGTGTAACTATAGAGAGATCGTTACAAATAGATAATAATAATAATAGCATTTTCAGAATAAACAGGCGTGAAAATGAACGCATTAATAACTACAATTCACAGAGAAATAATAGAAATTACACAGGGTACAGAAATCAAGGGTATTATAATCAAAATAATAATAGAAATTATAATAACCATAATAATAATTTTAGTCGTGCTGAAACAAACTATTACAATCGTAATGGATATGGAAATAACAATAATAACAATAACCCTGATAGACAGAAATAATAACAATGGTGCAAATAGAAGTAGTGCAGTAATAATCCATTTAATAATAACAATAGAAACAGCTTCTCGAATAGATCTGGCAACAATAAAAAAAATCAGGGAAACTAACAAACCCGGATAACAAAGTTTGTTATCCAGAAGGGCAAAAATGTTTCAAAATTTCAAACAATACAGATAATTATATAGCAATTAATTGCAATACAATTAATAAAGAACTCAAATTTTTAATAGATACTGGAGCCGATATTTCAATTTGCAAACAAGATAATATAGATAATATAGATGTACGTGATATATCATCACTGAGTGGTATTACTGCAGGTACTATAGAAAGTCTTGGTACTGCAAGATTAACTCTAAAATTAGATAACAAACGTATTATACACAAATTTCACATAGTTGAAGATAATTTTCCAATTAATACTAATGGAATTATTGGTAGCGGTAGACAACTCTGATGATGAGACTGTGGTTAGTCTCGAAACATCGATGTCAGTTCAACCCTCCGCGCAGTCAAAAAACTTTTTCTTTGTCTGTTTCAAGTATTAAGAGCCACTAGATTTGTCTTTCTTTCTAATTTAAATAATAATTTAATTTATAATAAAATTAAATTTAGAGAAAACGAACTTAAGCCTGAAAAATTAAAAATTTCTTTGATTAAACATCACTCAGTTCGAATAAAAACTTCACAAATTAATTACAAAAACTAAAGGCACGTAGCTAGGAATGTGTTTATACAGTTGTTTATACAATTAAAAAAAAAACAGCTGTATATATAAGCGCATTCCAAATAAAAACCCCTAGAGTATTGGTAGCCGAAGGCTGCCACCTGGGAATGAAATAAGAGACCCTAGAATAAAAAGCTCAACTTGAACAAGATAGACTTTGAAAAAAGTATAGTAAAGTTCCAACCCATTAAAAATTATAAAAAAGCTGTAGTGTAAAACTTACATGTAATTCAGCAGATTTAATTAATGTAGAGGATCTTTAACTGATCTGATTGCAGCTGCCGTGGTGGCAGTGAGGTCTAAGCGGTAGACAACTCTGATGATGAGACTGTGGTTAGTCTCGAAACATCGATGTCAGTTCAACCCTCCGCGCAGTCAAAAAACTTTTTCTTTGTCTGTTTCAAGTATTAAGAGCCACTAGATTTGTCTTTCTTTCTAATTTAAATAATAATTTAATTTATAATAAAATTAAATTTAGAGAAAACGAACTTAAGCCTGAAAAATTAAAAATTTCTTTGATTAATCCTTAAAAACGATAAGAAAACTTCAACAAATCAACAAGAAAAACATGAAGTTAAATTTTACAGTGTACCCTACATACCTAAGCTTACTGAGACAAGAGCATTAAATAATATAATTAAAGATCCCACAACAACAATAGCACATAGATCAAACAGAACCTTAAGAAACCTGTTTACAAATAATAAAACAAAACTGGACAGACTAAAAGTAAACAACGTTGTTTACGAAATAAAATGCAATGGAAATGAAAGAGAAAACTGTGACTTAAGCTTGGGACGAGAGTAAAGGAACATAATTCTGACATCGAAAAGTGAAAGGAGACGACTGCGTTATCCCTTCACGCAAAAGAATGTAAACATATCATTGATTTAGAAAACATTAAAATATTGGACAGGGAAAAGAAAGAAAACAAACGTTACACTCTGGAAAGTCTCAGGATACAACAAAAAATACAAAGGACAATGAACACAAAAGAAGATAAAGACAATACCAAGCTACAATATTCTGCTGCAATAATTTAATTATTTAAAAAAGTACTGTGATATTAGCGTTAAGTTTGACAAATAAATTTGTGTTGTATTGTGTAGTGAATCTTACTTTGATTATTATATTTGTAATTTTAGAACTGCCCTCGTAACCTTAGTTTTAAGTAAATTCCTTTATTAACAATACACAACAACAATGCTATGCTAAAATTAAGCAAATTCCTGTAAAGTAAAAATACAACAACTAGTATACCTTATTTTAATTGTTATTTTACACAACAACTTTTGCTACTTTTATTATACATTACATTGTTGGTGTATACCACAAATTATATTATTGAATAAGGAATTTTTGTAGTTTTAAGGTACTGTTATTTTAGTATATAAGGAACAAATTTTCATAAAATAAATCAATCATTATTTAGCCTTAAAATCGGCTTTATCTCTTGGAGCATTAAACTGCTTCTTTCTAAACAGGCATCCCACTGCCTTAAATATATTTAGGCCAGTGGCGTTCTTAAGCGCCGGCACCTTAATAGGCAGGTCTATTTTAAAAACCCCTGAATAACCTATTAAATATACATCCACACATTACATGGCGATCCTGCCCAACGAACAAAAGAAAAATATCATACCTGTCGAGGAGTACGTGCCAGCAAACAAAGAAGAGGTAGATCAGATATTGCGCACGAACCCTACATGGCACCAATAAACCAGGCATATGGAAGAATACATCCCAACTGGCAGCCAAAAAAAAGCACCGAAATAAATGGCCACTCCAATAAATGAAGGCCCCAAACACAAATAAAAAGCATTTTTTACATTATTTTTAAATTTTCTTTTAAATGCAAGAAGCACAAAATTTTTTTTTTGCACAAATTAAACAAATTTATTATCACTTTTATGATGAAAAAGAACAAAAATTTATAAACATGAGAATTAAAAATAAAAAAAAAACACTAAAAGAAATAGAAATGAAATAAGAATTTCACAAAGAAAAGAAATGTCAAAGAATTTTAAGAGTTGCCACATTAATTCATTTTAACAAAATATATAGAAGCTGGGAAATATAAAATAAAAAAAAAAAAATAAATTAAGAGTTGCCAGCATTTTTAAAATATAAAAATAAAATTTAAATTATATATATTAAATTTTAAATGGAAATAGTACACGAATATTGTATTGAATTAGATAAACTAGAGACAAATTTAAAAAAGAGTAAAGACAGAATTTACACCTCTGCGTATAAATTAGAAAAATTATCGCGTTTGTCGCATATTAAAGAAGAAGTAGAGAGTATTAGTGAACATTTTGAAGAAAAAGAGACTAAGTCAGTTATATTAAAATTTAGAGAATTATACACAAAGGTTGAGAAATTGATCAATTGTATGGTCATAAAAGAAACTAAAGAGTTACCAAGAGATACACTTGAAGAAAAAATTGTCAATATGGCACATTTTGACATAAATGTCGTAAGTAAAAACCTACATGTTTTTAAGGGTTCATATGAGGTGTTGGAAGATTTTATAGTGCAAACAGAATTGTTACATGATATTTTGAGAACAGAAGACCGAGAGATATTCATTAAGTACGTCTATAACTTCAAACTAGCTGCGCATGTCCGAGGTGTCTTAGGGCGTTCCAACAGACCAACTACGTTTGCGGAGTTGAAGAAGTTGTTAATTGATGCGTACCCAAACCCTAGAACTTTGCAACAAGTCTTAAATGAGTTAGGCACAATGAAACAAGGAAACATGAGTATTTTAGCTTACAGGGAAAAAGTTGCATTACTGTCAGAGCAATTGAGTAGTTTTGAAATAAAAGCGATAGAAAATCCGTCAACAGAGACTAAAAACGCGATTTATAAAATGAGCGAAAATATGGCGTTAAATGTATTTACAAAAGGTGTTAATATAGAATACCAAAACGTATTAGTGGCGAGTAGTCCCAAAACGCTTAGCGAAGCAGTAGAAAAATGTGTAACTATAGAGAGATCGTTACAAATAGATAATAATAATAATAGCATTTTCAGAATAAACAGGCGTGAAAATGAACGCATTAATAACTACAATTCACAGAGAAATAATAGAAATTACACAGGGTACAGAAATCAAGGGTATTATAATCAAAATAATAATAGAAATTATAATAACCATAATAATAATTTTAGTCGTGCTGAAACAAACTATTACAATCGTAATGGATATGGAAATAACAATAATAACAATAACCCTGATAGACATAGAAATAATAACAATGGTGCAAATAGAAGTAGTGCAGTAATAATCCATTTAATAATAACAATAGACACAGCTTCTCGAATAGATCTGGCAACAATAAAAAAAATCAGGGAAACTAACAAACCCGGATAACAAAGTTTGTTATCCAGAAGGGCAAAAATGTTTCAAAATTTCAAACAATACAGATAATTATATAGCAATTAATTGCAATACAATTAATAAAGAACTCAAATTTTTAATAGATACTGGAGCCGATATTTCAATTTGCAAACAAGATAATATAGATAATATAGATGTACGTGATATATCATCACTGAGTGGTATTACTGCAGGTACTATAGAAAGTCTTGGTACTGCAAGATTAACTCTAAAATTAGATAACAAACGTATTATACACAAATTTCACATAGTTGAAGATAATTTTCCAATTAATACTAATGGAATTATTGGTAGGGATATTTTAGAAAAATATGGATGTAAAATTGATTTCGAAACTTATACAACGTCTTTCAATATAGATAATGAAGAAGTTATTCTACCGATAACCCCTAAACGCGTTTATAAAACTGAAATCTGTATACCAGCGCGATCAGAACTAATAGCACCAGTTAATATATGTACCGATGAGGAAAGCATCGTTTTAAATCAGGAAATAAGTCCTGGAATATTCATAGGAAATAGTGTGATACCAGCCGTGGGAATAAAACACGTGAAATTATTAAATACTACTGACAAAGATGTAGTTTTGAATCAGTTAAAATTAGAAACTAAACCGTTGTCGAAGTACAAGATTTATAGTTTCCACAAAATAGCTGATAAAAACAAAGAGCGAGTACATAAAGTTTTGCAAGATTTAAAAATAGAATCAATAGATCCGTCAGCAAGACAATCTTTGAAAGATATAATTGCAAAATATAGCGATGTCTTCCACCTTGAGGGTGACAAGTTAACTGTTAATAATTTTTATAGTCAAAAAATTCAGATGGCCGATTCGGCACCGGTTTATATAAAACCATATAGGCTCGCTGAGTCACAAATGAGCGAGATAAACAAACAAGTAAATACATTGATAGAAGATGGCATAATTGAACCGTCCGTGAGTCCGTACAACTCTCCATTGTTGGTAGTACCAAAAAATCAGCAGATGACACGAAGAAATGGAGATTAGTAGTTGATTTCCGAAAGATAAATAAAAAAATCATAAGTGATAAGTTTCCATTAACTAGAATTGAAGACGTATTGGACAAGCTAGGTAGAGCTAAATATTTTTCTACGCTAGACATGACTAGTTCCTTCCATCAAATCAGTTTAGATAAAGATTCTAGACCAGTAACATCATTTTCTACTAGAAATGGTCATTTTCAATTTACTCGTTTACCCTTTGGATTAAAAATATCATCCAATAGTTTTCAGAGAATGCTCACAATTGCATTGAGTGGATTAGATGCCGAAGCATTTTTATATGTCGATGACATTATTGTGTTTGGTTGTAGTATACAACACCATCATGATAATTTAGTAAAAGTTTTTGAAAATTTGAGAAAATATAATTTAAAATTAAATACAAATAAATGTTGTTTTTTAAAGACTGAAGTAGTCTATCTAGGTCACCTGATAACAGATAAGGGAATATGTACAGACCCTGCAAAGCATGATGTAATAAAAAACTATCCAGTTCCTAAGAATGTTGATGAAGTCAGACGTTTTGTTGCGTTCTGTAATTACTGCAGACGTTTTGTTAAAAATTTTGCAGAAATAGCTAAAGATTTGAATACTTTGTTAAAAAAAGATAAAATTTTTAAGTGGGATGAAAATTGTCAAAAGTCTTTTGAGACATTAAAATCAAAATTAATTAAACCACCAATACTCCAATATCCTGATTTTAGGAAACCTTTTATATTAACAACAGATGCATCCAATTTTGCACTAGGAGCAGTATTGTCGCAAGGTGAAATTGGGACAGATTTACCAATATCATATGCGAGCAAATCGTTAAATAAACACGATATAAATAAACCTGTTATAGAAAAAGAATTGCTAGCCATACATTGGGCAATAAATTTTTTCCGGCCATACCTCTACGGTAGAAAGTTCTACGTAATTACTGATCATAGACCCTTAGTATCATTATTTGAGTGAACACATAAGAAATTACAATAGAAATTCAAAATATTTGAAAGAAGTAGAGATAGGAGAAAAGGTATACTTTAAGAAAAATCCTACGTCATTATGGTATCCCGGCAGAATTTTCGAGAAATGTAGAGAGCCCAGATCGTTTATGATAAAAGATGAAAACGGAAGAAGAAATAGGCAGTCAATCAACTACAATCAGAATGACAGAAATGAAAATAACCATCAAGATGAAAATGATTGTTGTTATTATAATCATGTATATGATGAAAGTCAAAAAAATGTAAACAATGAGCATAATATTGTAAGCAATGAAAATGAAAATAGTAGTAGTACAATGAAAATAGGAAAAATAACGTAAATATTGATAAGGATCAAAATGAAAATAATAGTCATTATGTAAATAATGTAAATTATGAAAATAATAATCAGTATAGCACTAGATCTGGAAGACGAGTAATTGCACCTAAGAAACTTAATTTGTAAATAAATAAATTTTATATAACTTTTTATTATAAGGGTGAAAACATGTCAAACCAGCACAAAAATATGCCACTTTCGGAAACACCATCACCGATTTTGATGAAACTCACCACAAATATTGTTTATTACAGGACTTCAACAAAACTCATTTTATTTTCCATCAGGCCCTTTTGGTTTTCGAAATATGACGTCATGAAAAATTAAAAAAACTTCAAAATTTCAATAAAGTGCCCTTACTCAATTTCCTCTAACTTTTAAAGGACACAAAATATGAGCCTAAGGTTGATTAAATTGTAAAGGGTAAAGTAAGCCCTTTAAATTGATATGCATATCGATTTTTTCCAAGCAAAGGTCAAAGGTCATTTTATAGGGTCTTGAGCTCAAAAGCCCATATCTTGAAAAACATATCTTCAAAAATAAAAAAAAATATATATGTTAATTATTGCACTCCATTTTACATTTCTTGAAAGTTTCATGCTGGTGCCGCAATTGGAACAGAAGTTATGTACAAAAATGAGCGAAAAGATTATGTGGCGTTCATTGAAGACAAAAGTTTTTTTGATTTAACAAAGCAACACACACTTACACACAGTGGTTTCAACATTAAAAAGTTAAAGTAAATGCGTATCTTATTACTTACTGAACCAGTTTTAACAAAACTTGTATGCAACTGTAAAGTAGAATATAGAATATATTGAAAAAATAATTTTTTCTAGACATCCTATAATAATATTTCCATTTTTTTTTTTTTTTTTTTTTTTGATAAAAAGAAAATATTGTTTTGCTTTATTTTTTCATAACTCTTCACTTAGGTTTAATGAAATATTAAAATAAAATAAATCAAAATAAAATAAAATAAAATCATTTAAAAAAAATTGAATAAAATAAAATAAAATTAAGTTAAATTAAATGAAATAAAATTTATCCTATATTTAAAGCTTAACGTTAACAAAAAGTTGTTTAAGTTTACAAAGAATTAATAAGAAATTTTTTCAATTATAAAAACGGTATCATTGGAGTAAATCTTTACTTTTAATGTTCCTGTTCCTTCAGGTATAAAACAGTGGTATTTTTGTGTACCTGGTATTGTACGTAACCCAACAAAACGGTCTCTGAGAAATTCCTCTTCTTCGTTATGATCATCCTCAGAAAGTAATATAAAATTGCAGTTAATGAGTGTTTTTTGGCACCAGTCAAATAAAAGCTGTGGCGTTGTGATCTGGTTCTCCAAAGGACGTTGCAAACTTGCTCTACGTGCCTCTCTTTTAACTGTGCCTCCAAGGCCGTCACTAGGACCTTTCCCATGACTTGTAGCAAAAAAATGCCACTCACCATCACATCCAAAATCTTCCTTATGAAAACATAAATTTGCAAACTGCCCAGCACATCCATCAGAAAAGTATATTACTTTTGATGGAACTCTTTCAAATCTTTTTTTGAGGAAATAATGCAAGTGTCTATGGAATAAATGGACTGCTACTGTGTTATGTACAAGACAACTCGATATAATTATAAAATTAGTGCTTTTTAATATTCCATCTAATTTATAATATATTGCAATTGGATATAATGTTGCCTGCGAATTGTTCCAGTGAAATCCTTGGACTGAGTCTTAAATAACAAAGGACACATTTTCAGAAAAATCACAAACAACGACATACTCATTATCTTTCAACGAAGTCTTACTATATGTTAAGAATGCATGCTGATCTTTCGAAATAAATGAATGTGGAAGTAATATTTCAAGTTTCTCGGTAAGAGAGTCTAAAAACTCCTCCGTCGGTTGGATCATCGTTTCTAATTTATCTCTGTCAACACTTACCCACTGTTTAAAAGTGATTTCGTCAATACATTTTTCTTCAAACAACCGAAGCATCCTCTCTTTGAAATTCTGTGTTCCGGGACAAAAGTTGCACTTACCAAGGTAACAGTATGGAGATTTTAAAGGGCACATAATTTGTTTGAAACAGTCTTTGTATGATGATTTGTTTCATCAAGGTATGATAACGCCTCGTTTAACTTAGATACTGCAATATCTTGTGCGACTTCATCTTCCGAAAAACATTCTTGTTCGACCACTTCTGAGATAACAGATTCTGCCTCAAAATCAAAATCTGAGGTTAAAACGATTTCTTCTCTTATTCGACAAAGTTTAACTCTGCACGTCGTACATATTCTATCTGATGATAAAATATTTTTATTTTTGCTAATCATCCATTTTTGAACTTTTCTTATGCCTTTTGAATTATATTTGTGACCCACAATTTTAAAGGGGTTACAACAAAATTTTTTGTTAAATGGCATTTTTATTTAAAACACAATTACCAAAACTGTTTATAGTTATTTTCACCGGTATTTTTAAGCAATTTTTATTTATTAAATTTTTGGGATTTTTATTATTCTGTTTAGATCACTTGCTAAAATATAACTGTCCACTTAAATCATCAACACATTGTTAGATGAAGAATAAAAATGTAGCTTGAGTAAAAAATTGCAACAACAACCGAAAGTGGTCTAAGCAGAAAGAAAGAGAAAGCTTAAGCATTCTTATTCTAGCTTACACAATATTTAATGCAAAAAACTAATAACGGTAAATTTAGTTTTATGTACATACATAGCTAAAAAATCTACAAAAACAATAGAAATTGTCACAGCTTAGCAGGGTGAGATTGTTTTGGCTGTTGCATCAAAAAACAAAACTCGTTATTTTTTTTTTAAATTCAAGTGCCACCTAAATTAATAAATAAAATATAATATATCAAAACTTGCCACATAATTGCCCATAATTCATATTCTAATTGCGGCACCAGCTTGAAAATTTCCAAAAATGTAGAGAAGAGTTCATTTATTAACATATATTTTTTTTTAAATTTTTGAAGATATGTTTTTCAAGATATAGACTTTCAAGCTCAAGACCCCAAAAAATGACCTTTGACCCTATCGTGAAAAAAATTAACATGCATATCATTTCAAAGCACTTGATTTACCCTTTTCAATAAGACCAAACATAGGTTTCTATTTCGTGTACTTCAAAAGTTATAAGCAATAGCGTGATGAAACTTTTGGGAAATTTTGAGGTTAATTAAAAATTTCATGACGTCATATTTCGAAAACCAAAAGGGCCTCAGGAAATAAAAAATGTGTTTTGTTGAGGTTTTATTATACATATTATTTGTGGTAAGTTTCATTGAAATCGGAAGGGGTCGATCCGAATGGCATGATGGTTTGACATGTTTTCACCCATAAGTATATATTGCTATACACCTAACGTTTTATATGATATCAAACAATGTATAAATTTATGAAGAAGATGAAATTTTATAAAGAGGGGAGGTGTTATGAGATTATGTTCTTTAATCTTAATGGCAACTCTACATATGTAATAGTCGGTACTGAGTACTTTGTAGTGGCACTTATATATGTATATGAGTTATAATAAAAAGATTCATATATTATATACAGCTACTGAAGCATGTTTGAATAATCAGGTGAGCGCAAGAAGGAATATGGTTTTTTGTAGGGTTGTGTTTTGACCGTTAAAAAAATGGAAAAGTATGCTTTTCTTGTCAAAAGTTGTTTACATTTTTGGCCGCCATCATGAATATTTTTGTTTACGTTATGCTTTTTGTTTTTGCATAACCAATAAATACATACAAAACAACTTTTGTTTTGTTTTGTATACAGCTTTGTTTTGACAATTTTGAATTAATTTTACACAAACAAAATGCATGTCGTTTTTTATTGTTGTATTCTTACGCGCACCTTATTATTCCACCATGTACTGAAGATAACACGTTTTTCTATAACAGAAGGGAAGCTGTTTTTTGTGTTTGTAAAAGTTTTCTGAGCTGCTTGGTACATTCCTTAAGCCTTAATTTTAGCTGAGGCGATCTGCAACGTTGCCATTCTCGTCGAGTTCCACGTTTTTCAGTCAATAGCCTTTCTATACCTACAGAAAATATATGGTTAAATCTCACTTGTTAATTTGTTTGGTTTTATGAAGCATTAAAAGCGCCTGGTTTAACGTGTGTTTCAAACAACCTAATAGAATCGTCTATGTCAGAAGGTGTTGTAAACGGCATATTTTCCGATCAATGGGCGCTCAAATATTTTTTGTATTTTAAACAGTTAATACGTGCAGATATCTTTGGTAAATCACTTGTAGGCGTTAAAGTTTTGTGTGAGAATATAGTGACAATAGTATGCGAGGGATCTGAAGATAAATCCAAAGATGCTTCAACTTTAATCATTTCGCTGGGCACACCTTTCACTATTCCAAAGTCGATGACATAAGGAATTTTTTGTCGATCTGGGTGGCAATATGTTGGCTGATCACTTGAAACTACATTCAAACCCATTTTAGAAATTTCGTTAAACAACACACGACCCTTAGGAGTGACTAAACGTTTTTTTTTTTTTTTTTTTTGGTAGTTTTATTATTTATTGAATCTTCAATTATAAATTGAAACATTAATAAGTTTTTCAAATCTTAAATCTAAAAATACATTTATATATGTTTAGCCAATGCTAAACAAAATTTTTAATTCCGAATGTTTATTTATGTTGTTTTACATCTCTCTTGTACGGCTGAGAGAAAGAGTATCCCTCCTTCTCAACCGGGTGTGGCCTCTATAATTTAAAATGTTGCGCGCAAGTGGATTTGGGTGCAATTCTAGTTTTTCAATATATTTTTTTGCGTGTTTTGAAAATACTATCTTCACCAACGGAACATCAAGATCTTTGTGAATTAGCTGATTTCGGATATACCAGGGGGTTGCAGTTATTAATTGTACGTAGAATTTTGTTTTGTCGCCTTTGAATTTTTTCTACACTTGATGCTGAGGCAGTGCCCCATAACTGGATTCCATAGGACCATATTGGTTTCAGGATCGCGTTGTATAAAAAAAGTTTACAGTCAAGACTTAATATAGAATTTCTTCCAATTAGCCAATTCATTTGGGCTGCTTTTAATTTCATTTGTGTCAACTTTGCGTCTATATGCGATTTCCATGTTAAACGACGATCAAGATGAACGCCAAGATATTTTACTAGAGTGTGTTGCGGTATAGTCTCGGTGTTGATTTTTATAGGCGGGCATGTTTCCCTGCGTAAAGTAAAAGTAACGTGTACACATTTCTGCTCATTCACTTTTATCCGCCATTGTTTTAGCCATGTTTCTAATTTTGAGATTTACCCTTGTAGATTCCGGGAAGCTTCTACAGGATTTTCATGAACGCTTAGAAAAGCCGTATCATCAGCAAATGTTGACGTGTGAATACTACTGCTTAAGCTTTAGATAGCTTTTTAAAAGCTTAACGATGTTTGCTGGTAGATTTTGTATTAGCTTGTTGATAAGACCTTCGTGCCATACTTTATCGAAAGCTTGAGAAACATCTATAAAGAGCGCAGAGCAATATTTCTTCTTTTCGGAAGTGTCTCTGATAACATTCACAAGTCTGTGAGTTTGTTCAGTTGTGCTATGTTGTCTGCGAAAACCCAATTGATGATCTGGAATGCATCCACTTCTAGTCACTATAGGCATCAGCTTGCTCATATACAGCTTTTCAAATAGTTTTGATGTGTTGGGCAATAAACTAATAGGCCGATAGGACTCAACCTTCGTATGATCCTTGCCGAGCTTTGGTACCATAATAATCATCGAAACCTTCCATTCAGCAGGATAGTATTGCAGCCGTAGAATACTATTAAAAATAAATAGTATAATTCTCTTTGCAATATAAGGCAGTTGTTGAAGCATTTTGTTGCTTATTTTGTCGACACCTGGGGCTTTTTTGGTGTTAAGACTAGTGATGGCCTTTTCAATCTCCACAATGTTAAATCTCAACGGTATTTCTGGTAAAGAGATGACTGGTGTAAGTTCAACAATATCAGTAGAAATATTCGGTGTAAATACTTTTTCTAAGTGCTTAACAAAAAGAGCACCCTTTTCAGCATCAGTTCGTGCCCAGTCACCATTTGAATCTCGTAACGGAGGTTTGCAAATCACTGGCCATAGCCATAGCGAATGTTTGTGGTGTTGCATCTAGCTCTTAAAGAAATTTTTGAAGGGAAGCTGTTTTTTGTGTTTGCAAAACTATCCTAAGCTGCTTGGTACATTGCTTAAGTCTTAATTTTAGCTGAGTCGATCTGTAACGTTGCCATTCTCGTCGAGCTCTCCGTTTTTCAGTCAATAGTCTACACAAAAGATATTGTTGAATCTAACTTGTTGAGTTGAAGAAGCATTAAGAGCAGCTTGTTTAACATGTGCTTCAAACAGCATAATAGAATCATTTATGTCAGAAGGTGTTCTCAACGGCATACTTTCCGAGCAATGAGCACCCAAATATTTTTTTTTTATTTCAGCCAGTTAATACGTTCAAATGTCATCGGTAAATCACAACTAGGCGTTAAAGTTTTGTGTGACTATATAGTGGCGATAGTAAGCGAGTGGTCTGAAGATAAATTCAAAGATGTTTCAACTTCAATTATTTCGCTGGGCACACATATCGCTATTATAAAGTCAATAACTAGTTAAAGCCACATTCAAACCCAACAAATAAATTAACAAATAAATTAAATTAAAGGGTAAAACATCTACTGATGAGTTGGTATAGCTACCAACGAAATATATATTTAGATATTGCTAACCCGCAACAAATAAATAAAATTTAAAACATAAATACTTGAGTACATGCTCAAATAAATGTAGAATTTTGTAAAGGAGAGATTTAATTTTCATTTTTTGCCTTATAAATACTTTTATGGCAACCAGCGGTTGTCTAATTGTATAGGTGTAGAAAAGTTAACACATTCATAATGGAAAATTATTTGTTGTATGTGTTTAAACAATTTTGAAAGCTGTTTTTATGCTTTGTAATTCACAAAAATATATTTGTGAGTTTTTGTATAAATAGATGAGCTTTAAAACTTTTTAAACATAAAGGGTGAAACATCTACTGATGAGTTGGTATAGCTACCAACGAAATATATATTTAGATATTGCTAACCCGCAACAAATAAATAAAATTTAAAACATAAATACTTGAGTACATGCTCAAATAAAGGTAGAATTTTATATTTATATATATTGCAATCATTACTTTATTTGATTCTTTTTTTTATTATTCATACTTTTTGAAGTAAACAGTGATTTTTGTTACTTTAATAAATGCAAATGTCAACTTATTAAACGGCTAAAGTAGCTTGATACCTACAATAAAATTTTCGAGTTTATTAGCGTGTAATAACCGCGTCATATTGCTATTAAACGTTTGTGAATAACAGAGTTAATGTTTTTACATTACATACATACATACACTCCGGTTCACTTATTTTTTTAAGTAATGCCAGATTTCGATTTCCCAATTTTTCGCCGATTTCCTTTGAAAGTGCGAAAAATACTACAATTTTATTTGAAAGTGAATCCAACTGTACTTATCAATGATAAGTTGTAAACAAATGCTATCGTTTAAAAAAATAAAAAAAACAAATAAGTAGTTCATTTTGTGAAATAATATTCTTATTTAGGTATTTTTAACAAAAATATTATTTATTACTAAAGCTACGTTCACATTTATTAAATATTTGTCCAAAAAAACGTAACCACTATTTTTGCTTAGGGATAGTGTCATTTAACTTGGTTTTTATATTGCAAAATAAAATTAATTAATCTACAAAAGTATTCGATGAATTTTCACTCGTATCTAAATACGTAACATCGCAGAAAATTGATGAATGGAATCAACAAAATATTTCTACGGAAAATCGTTGGGTGGAAGTATTTAAACATTTTAAAAGCAATTACCTAAACCATGCAAATTTGCAAGTTATAGTTGAATATATTTTATGTTTGCCTGGTACAAATGCGCCGGTTGAACGTGTATTTTCCTTGATGAATAAGTTGTGGACCGAAGATAAAACTCAATTAATGGTATCAGTGCTTAAGGCTATGTTAATTATTAAAGTTAATATTAAAAAATCCTGCCAAGAGTTCCACACATATTTGAAATCGTCACCTAAAATTTTGAAACAAATTTGTGCCTCTGAAAAATATAACAATGTATAAACAATGTTTTTTTAGTGTCCATTTACTATGGACAAATAAAATATTATTACATTATTTATGCATTTCTATTTCATATAACCGAACCCATCAGAATTATTCGATGTCCCGTTTTCAGGTAAAAAAAATATGGTCACTTTATGTATACCTCTTCTTTTAAATCACCATTTAGATAAGCTGCTACTATGTTGTTTTACATGTTTTACTATAGTAATTCGTATTTTACCGCCAAAGTACCAAAGTATCAATAGTACCGTCAGCTAAACGTTTTTTAGTAAAAATCCATTTAGATCCAATCACGTTTTTTCCTACCGGTTTTTGAATAAGCTCCCACGTTCCATTCTTTTTCAATGAATTATATTCTTTATTCATAGCCTCTTTCCATTTTGCAGATTCTTTACTGTTCAATGCTTCTTTCACATTCTTAGGATCATAATTAAAATCATTTATGGTATTCAATTCTTCATTATCTGTTCTATATATTTTGCGTGTCGCCTTTAATTAATTTTTGATTTTTCTTCATTCATTAACAAATGATTATTAATATTGTGAGATTTTACTTTATAAATACCATTCGATGCTACTGCTTTAAATTGAAATTCTTCGTTTTTGAAAACATCTACCTTATTTTTCGAAAATATTATTGAATATCCTCTTTCAGACATTTTACTTATTGAAAGAAAATTTGACTTCATATTTGGTATATACTCGTATAAAACATCTTTTAAAGTATAAAACTTGTTAAAAAAATTTACCTTGACTTCGCCAATTCCATTTACTTTAAATTTGTCACCAGATGCCAGAATTACACTGCTATCATATTTGTTAATAACAGAGAATGCGTTCCTTTTTCCACAAACATGTGACGATGCGCCGCTATCCAGAATCCATTCATATTGGTTTTCTTCATTCTTACATGAATTAATAACAAGCATAGCACTATTAGCGTTGTTCGACTTATTTCTGGAGAAACACTGCGATCTGACGTCCCATTTTACCACATTCAAAACATTTAAAGTTTCTTGATTTAGTTCGATCATTTGTATATGATAAATTCTTATTTTTGAAGTTTTTGTGTTTGTTTTTAATTGCGAATACTTGTTCCTTACCAGCACACACGTTTTAATTTTTTCATTGCTCTTCTTCAAAAATTTTATTTTTAAGCTGCTCCAAATTAGGTATTGTATCCCTACTTTCAATCGCGACTATAAAATTTTCTAGTTCCTGTGGTAAACTGCATAATAAAAATATTGATAATAACTCATCAGGAAAATTGACATCAACATTTTTCAAATCTTCGGCTAAAGAACAAAATTTATTAATTTGTGGTCCAAATTTTTCGTCAGATGTTAATTTAAATCTTACGAATTGTTTAAATAAATTTACTTTTCTTGAAGGATTTTTTCCTCTATAAATATTTTCGAACTTACAACAAGCATCCTTGGCAGTTTTACAATCCTTAATATGGATTAACTCAGTAGTTCTCACCGCTAATGTAATTGTTGCAAGAGCTTTGATATCTCTTGTTTTCCATGAAGCCTTTTCTTGTTGCGTTGCTGCTTCACCTAGTGTTATTTCAAGGACATCCCATAAGTCTTGAGTAATCAGCACACTTCGAATCTGGATACACCATGTCGGATAATTCTCCGGATTTAATTTTTCAATTTGATAATTTGAGTTTGCCATTTTTTATCGTTCACTGTTTCAGTTCTTCCTTTATTGGTATACTTATCTATTTATATGGAAAATTCTACAGAATCCTTAACGTTCTGGGTCTATAACCAATGTGAAATAATATTCTTATTTTGGTTTTTTTTTACAAAAATATTATTTATTACTAATCTGATGAAAATTTATAACAAAACTAAACTAATTATTTTCAATACTTGAAAATATAAAAACAAATATGTCAAAGCATAATAGTGGTTTCTTTACTAAAGTGCCCTTATTTAAATGAACCAAAAAATAGCACATTTTTGGTACTTATTTTTATAAATTGATCAAAAAAAGTTCTTGAGTTAAGAAACCACTATTGTTGGATTCACTTTCAAACAAAATTGTAGTATTTTCCGTACTTTCAAAGGAAATCGGCGAAAAATTGGGAAATAGAAATATCGCATTACTTAAAAAAAAACCTTTCTTCCGCTTAGATTTTCTTTCGATATTGGCGAACAGACATTTATGCATTAAACACATTCGCCGTAGCAGATGCTACACGAACACACGACTACAAATGCTGCTAGCTAGCTATATTTGTAGCCGGTAGTCAGCTACTTGTTTATTTTTAGAGCAGCAGCGACATAATATTATTGTATAATAGTGATTTCACTTTATATTTAGTTTAACTTTTATAAAAGAATCTGCGTTTTTTTTTTTATTTATTTTTTTTTTTTTTTTTTTGTAAGAGGCTATTAGAAGAGCAAAACATTTTTCGTTATGCGTGTCATTCAAATTTAAAATATTTTGGAGCATATCTCGGGAACAATAATTATTGCAGTATTATGTGAAATGTAAGTAAAATGTAGTTTCTTGGCCACTACAACTGTAAATACTAAAAACAGAAATAGTTGAAAGCTTTACAGTTCTATGACATCTAACAGAAACAGAAGTGTTTAAAATTACTTATAAACAGGGCAAGTGTAAATATGTATGCACAAAATTAAAGAAAAAAAGCAAGCAAAAAAGCACAAAATAAGCTCAAAAATAAGCAAAAAAAAGCTCAAATATGCTTCCAAATATTAAACAATGTAACCACATTTCATTTATTTTATTAAATAATTTTTTATTGCAAAGCACAATCATATGTTTTTTTAAATTTTCAAAAAGAAAAGATCGAATATCGCATAAAACTGTGGAATAAATTGAAAAAATTCATTCAACATCATTGGATGTAGTAGGAGCGAACTTAAACAATAATAATTCGCATGGAGATAGCGAATGTATTCATCAGCTTCGCTTTTGTTTAAAAAAATATTATTTTTAATTTTAACTAATTTTTGAATTTCAAAGTTTCGATTCATAACTTTGTTGGACTTTTCAAAAAATATTTTATTTTCAAAATTGTTCATCTCTTGTTCCCCTTTTTCTATAATAGACAAAATTTTCTTTTAAATAAAGTCCTCTTTTTATAGTTTGATTATACTTCGGCAAATACACTCGAAATTATCTTTTATGTACGGGAGATCAGATTTTAAAGATGCATTTTTAAATAGAGCTTTTGCTTTATATATTGATTCCACATCATCATCGGAAAGCGCATTTAACACAATGCAAATTTCTGTATAGTTGTCACAATAATAAATAACACCTTTAAGCCAATCTAGATTGCAATGTCAAGAGTTAAAGAATAGAAAATTGCATGTTTGGAAAAAGGACAACTTTTGCTTTTTATTTGCAACAGAAAGATTCAAAAATTATTTTCAAAGGCTGCCTTATAAGCAAATTCAAGCAGAGTAAATCAAATAAAGCAATTTTGCAAAAAAAAAGGTAAAAATAAGCGAAATAAGCGAAATCAAGCTTTTCCAGCAAAAAGCTTAAAAAACTTGCCCTGCTTATAAACATAGACAATTGCAATTTTTATTGGGTGCATAGACACAACAACAACTTAGAAACTTAACTATATATATGGAATTTTTTTATTTAAAAATACTTGGAAATTCAACAAGCATTCAACAATAAAACGACTTACATAAAATATACTTAAATCTTTTATTAAATAACACTATAAATATTAACTGTTTTCGTTCTGCAGAATAAGAGATTTTTAAACATTCATTTATTTTACATGGTTTGTTGCTTTCAAGGAAGCAACAAGAATCTCATGCAAATCTTCCACACAACGCAAAAATAGCAAACCACCTTGGTGGTCTGTCAGCCTAGAAGAGTCTCGCAGGAGCTGCCGCAGACTCTTTAATGGGGCAAAAAGAACAGGTAACTGGGCTCTTTACAAAGCCTCATTGAATAAATTCAAAAATCAGGTTAGAAACGCTAAACGTAAGTCTTGGAAAGATTTCTGCGGAAATGTGGAATCCCTCTCGGACACTAACAGGCTGCGCAAAATTCTGGCCAAACAACCATCCGTACCTGGATTCATCCAGAAACTAGATGGCAAATGGACTACTAACTCCTTGGAGTCCCTAGAAGTCCTAATGGAAACTCACTTTCCGGGCTGCTCCCCTTTTATGGAGGTACAAAACGCTTCCCCTCCTGCCCGGAGTATGACGAACGTAGCAATAACTACTGACAGACTTCACTGGGCTATTAAAAGTTTCCATCCGTACAAATCACCTGGTCCGGACGGAATCATTCCCGCAGATCAACAACACAATTTAGACCTTGTTACACCCTGGCTGCTCATAATATACAGAGCATGTCTTGACTGGTCCCATATTCCGCAACAATGGACCAAATGCGATGTAATTTTCATCCCAAAAGGGGGAAAAGCATCGCACTCGAAGGCAAAGGACTTTAGACCTATCAGCCTTACATCTTTTCTTTTAAAGACTTTAGAAAGACTGATCGACGTTCATATTAGAACTATAACAATCGACAGAAATCTTTTATCAGCCAATCAACACGCCTACACCAAAGGCAAATCGGTTGAGACGGCGTTACATTCGCTCGTAGGTCATATTGAAGGGTCACTTGAGCATAAGAATTATGCTCTAGCGGCCTTCATGGACGCCTTTAACAATATCAACTCGGATGCTATTACCCAAGCTCTCACAGAGCTAGGAATAGACCAGTCACTATGTCAATTCATCAAGAATTTGCTTGAACGCATTACCAGGTACGCCCGCAAGGGTACGCCACAAGGTGGTGTCCTATCCCCTCTACTATGGAATGTGGCATTAAACGTCTTGCTTAGTAAACTGGAGCCCATGTGCGTCAATACTGTTGCATATGCAGATGATGTGGCAGTGACTATCTCGGGCTTCCATCTTGACACAATTACGCACAGGCTGGAAGATGCATTCAGCGAGGTCTGCAAATGGTGTTCACAGAACGGCCTCAACGTCAACCCAACCAAAACGGAACTAGTGCTCTTCACTAGAAGATATAAAATGCCCACGTTCACTCTACCCAAAATAAATGGCACTACACTAGCCCTATCGGATAAAGCCAAATTCTTAGGCATTATCCTTGATAATAAATTAATATGGAGAGACAATCTTCATGCTCGTGCAACAAAAGCCGTAGCGGCATTATATGTTTGCAAGAAAGCCATTGGTCCTACCTGGGGCATAAGTCCCAAGGGGATTAATTGGATATTTGAAACGGTCATCAAACCAACTCTTTTCTATGGTGTAACAATCTGGCGGAAAGCACTGGACTTGGCAACAAAGCGACAGCGAATTGAGAGAACTCTCCGCTTAATGGCAATCATGATAACTGGTGCCCTTAGAACTACGCCCACAAAGGCCCTTTTTGCTATGCTGGGCTGGCTTCCAGTCGATCTGTTGGCTAGGAAGCTACCTCTACGCACTGCGGTGCGACTTACTACAACACACGCATGGAAATATCGACCATGGGGTCACGCTAGCATTGTAGAGACCATGGGAACTATCCCTGATCTCATCGACTATTGCATTCCAAGACCTTCCTTTTATAGAGTATTTAACTACTCTCTATCGGAGGACCTCCCCCCTACACCGCACGGGGCCCTACGAGTGTTCACGGATGGCTCCAAACGGGGCTACAGGGTTGGCGGGGTGTCTACATTGAAGAATTCGGGATCAGGATTTCCTTCAGACTCCCAGGCGAATGTAGTATCTTACAAGCTGAAATATCCGCCATCAAAAAGGCAACAAACTGGCTACGGTACTATAGGATAACAAATAGAGTTATTCAAATTATAACCGACAGCAAACCTGCAATAATAGCAATTTCGGGTGTGTAAACAACATCCCTCCTTACCCTGGAATGCAGGAAATCACTTAATACAGTGGCTAATTGTTCTAGTGTTACCCTTATTTGGGTGCGGGGACACGGAGAAAACACAGGCAATCTCATCGCTGACAATCTGGCCAGGAGAGGTACAGAGTTAGAGGCCGCTGAAATTGACAATTTCTGTGGTCTTCCGCTCTTGGCCTGCTGGAGGCGAATCGAGAAAGCCCTTATGCAAGAGGCACAAACAAGATGGTTTAATGAACCATCCTGTACCACAGCAAGGACCCTATGGCCTTGCATTGATATCAACAGAACCAAAAATCTGCTGAACTTTCCAAAACCGCAATTGCGCAATCTTGTGGCCACGGTGACGGGACACTGCACCTTCGGAACCCATGCCAGACGCATGGGTCTACCATACAATGAGTATTGCTCCAGCTGCAATGACGAGGAAGAAGAAGAAAGCATCGCACACCTTCTATGCCTCTGCTCAGCTATGGAGGATCACCGCCTCCGCTTTCTAGGCAGCAGATCCTTCAGTACCCTCTCCGAGCTCTCATATACGGAACTCGGTTGTCTTAGCTCCTTCATCAGGAGCAGTGGATGGTTCGCCCAATAGGGGGCTCGACATCCTGGCTGTTCTGCAAGACAACTCCATGCTTTGGTTTTTCCCACCTGTTTCTGCTTTCTACTCTTCTCTTGCTCCTCTATGGTCTTCCCTCATCTACTCTTCTTCCGACTCTTCTAATCTCCTTTTCTCCATCACTCGTCTTCACTACAGGTAGCACAATGGGACCATATCAGGACCCAAGTGAGCTGGAATCTAATCTTCCCTTTACCAGCAGCCTGCTAACCTAACCTAACGTAACCTGCATTGATAACGCTTTATTGTTTACTGTCGCCACTAAATAAGAAATAAGTTTACACACAGTGTTGTCAGATTAGGGGATTTATCCCCAAATCAGGGATTTTTTTTCAAAATGGGGATGAAAAATTTGGTTTGGGGATTGGGGAATTCATTAAGGATAATTTATATGCTTTGGGGAATTTATGATATTTTTTGGGGATTTTTATTTTGTTTATATAATTTGGTTTATTTTTTGGACTATAATTTTAATATCAACACATTCTAATTCTTCTTTTTTGAGTACATAAGTGTTTTTAGTGTGGTAAAAAAACTTTGTTATTAAAAGTAAAGCGGACTTGTTTTTTTATACCTAAAAACTTTATTGAAACAAATGCTAAAACATTTGCCATCAAATCTCAACATTTTCAAAACATATAAGCAATTTTCTCCAAACATGTGTTGCAACCCATTAGGACAACCCAAATTTAGTTAAATCATAAAAATACTAGAACCAGCGTCAAATGAAAATGATCCAAGAGATATATTTGAGTCACAGTGGAAAAAATGCCATTTATAACGTGGAATGATTTATTTGATATACAAATAACAAACAACTTAAATATGTTTTGGACAGAAGTTTATTCATATCAATATGCCGCTAGATCACGGCCGTTTAAGGACCTGGCAGAGTTGGTATTAAATTTACTTTGCGTATCAACGAGCAACGCTTGCGTTGAAGGATTTTTTCAGCAGTGAACATGGTAAAAACAAAAATTAGAAACAAAATGCAGTACGAGTTGCTCGAATCTCTGTTGAGAATTAATATACATTTTAAAAATAATGGAATTCGTTGTGAAACTTGTGATCCATCTCCATAAATGGTCAAATTGTTTAATTCTAAAAGCATGTGCCAATAAATTTCTTCAGACAGCGGTAAAGAAGATTTGGACTCCGAACTTTTTGATTTTATCAGTCAACTTAACTAATTTGTTAGAGCACATATACAAATATATACTTAGAAATGAAATACAGTGCAAATAAAGTTAATATTTAAGTGAATTGAAAAGTGAAATTGAAGTAGAATTATTTTTAGTGGGGATTTTTGGGGATAGTAGAAATTGCTTTTGGGGAATTTAGGGGATGAAAATTTTCAAATTGGGGATGCGACGCAAAAGAAATCTGGGAACCCTATTTACACATGACATTAAAGGCCCAACTATAATGTGCTTAATGTAACTTAAGCTAGTGTCGAAATTCAACGAAAAGCATGTCAAATGCTTAAGTAAATTACTGAAGACTTTTAGGTGGCTATATTGTACTTATTGAGCTTAAAAACTTTCTACACTTAAGCTTACAGTACACGGCATGTCAAAAGCCACATTCGCATGTGGCTCTGACGTAATTTTGACGTCACCATGAAGCTAAATTGGCAACATGTCGTGTACTTCCACTTTTTGTGACACTCACATGCAGCACACATTGACATGTGTGCCACATGTTCATTTGTAGAGACATGCATACATGCGTATTTTAGACATGTCGTGTACTAGCTTGGTACATTTGAATTTTGACATTTGTAATATTTTTACATGCGCATGTAGCAGTCCCAAACATGTGGCAGCAAACATTTTTGACACAACATTTTTCAATAGTATGTAGCCAATGGCACTCTTGCCAATGTTGATTTTCTCCAACAAAATGTAGGAATTTAATGACGAAAAAATTTTTTTATTATTATTAATCACACGATGACTGAGATTCATGATAATTTTTTTGGTTTACGAGCGGGGTAGAGATAAAAGAAGGGTAGAAAAATTATCATATTTTCTCTTTTCCATGTATTTACATATTTGTATATCTCTTTGCTTTGGGGTTTTTGTTTTATTAATTAATATCTTAATTAACAGCTTAATTAGTTTGCGTTTTTGTTATTATTTCTCGTTCTTGTTCTAAACCATGCAAAAGATACTTTCAAAGCTAAGATGAAAAAATTCATGTATAAATAGTAAATTTATTCAATAATTAATAAAACAACTGTGATCGCCAATTGTTGCATTGTTTTTTTGTCAGTGTAGTATTATTTAATTTTTTTCACCATTTTATTGTTCATGGTAATTATTTCCCGATAAAAGTGAATTTATTTTACTTTTTATCAGATGTTGTTTTATTTCCTCTTTCTCTTCGACATTTTATAAATTTGACTTCACACAAAATTTTAAAAATTAAACAAGCGCCATAAACATGTGACTATTGTACATGTTAATATGAAAAATGTGTACGTATGTTACATGCGGTGTACTGACAATACATATGTAGCCAATCAAAATTTCACACATATGCTGCCATTGCAAATGTGTACCCTTCGGCTACATTTGTCACATATAAATTTTGGGACAAAACAACATTTCATGTACTACCAAAATTTTGAAGCATGTAGACACTTCTGCATGTTTATTAAATGTAAACAAAATGCTGCAAATTTTCGTGACGTCAGAGCCACATGCGAATGTGGTTTTTGACATGCCGTGTACTGTAGGCTTTAGTTGCAAACATTTGTACTTTTGCAAAAACTATTTTCGTTTTTATTTCTTTAAAATGTAATATTTTTTACGAAATCTCATTTAATTTGTAAAAGTTATAAATATATTACCATAAACAAGTAAATCCATGTTTATCTTTTATTAATTTATAAAGTAAACAAAACTAAAATAAAAAAAAAAGTGCTAAAAAAGCAACAGTTGTTGCATCTCTTAATTGTAAACAATTATATGTATCTATTATGTAAATTGGAAAATTTTTATAATACAGCTGATGTGTCATTTGCTTAAGGAAGAGCGAAATTGACCGCACTTTCCTTAAGCAAATGACACTTGACGAAACTTGACGAAAAGTGTCTTAAGTACATTATAGTTGTATACATTTGATTGTGTGTATTCGTACATTTGCTTAAGTTACATTAAGCACATTATAGTTGGGCCTTAACAGTTCAAAAAACTCAATACATTTAAGATTTTTTACTAACACACACAAATTTTTCGAACTGGCAGCTCCAGTGACAGCAGATTTTGCATGCCACTAAATGTCAAAACAATGTTGTAGTGTTACCCTGTTCAAAATTTACTGCAACTTTACCGGATTGCTGTAAAATTCTAAGTAAAATATTTTAAATGTATTTTTATGTTTTATTTGTTGAAATACGCATAAAAATGGAAGATTGTTAATTATTGCGCATTAATAATTTAATAACAATGTAATAATAAGAATAATAGTAAATGTTAACACTTTCCCCAAAAATGTGCCCATATGATAAACTTGGTAACTATCTGCTCTCTTCTCTTTCTTTCTGGTTATTTTTTTTTTCTTTTTAATTTGAGAAGTAAACGAATGTACTCAAGTTAACGCTTCGGCGACATTTTGAAAATGAAATGGCATGCCACTGTGTAAACGCAAAATCAAATTCCAAGAGATTCGACTTTTTCGAATAGTTCTTTGTTGATAATACGTATACAGCAATGGCATGCCACTACTGGCATGTGTAATTGCAGCGTTAAGGCTGACTCCATAAACGCAGTTTGCAATGCAACACTGCAAAGAAATTCATTTACAAGGCAAAGCAATGATGGCAACACTGCTTTGTCAAATAATGTAATGATATTTTAGTACGCAAAAGTTTTATTCCTGGTATCATTAATTTTAACTTTTTGTAAAATTCAGTTTTTTAAAATGAATACATGCAAACCATTGCTATTCTTTTGAAAATCGATTTTGAATTGGTTCCACTTCTTTTCACTATGTATAAATATACAAAAATCATTAATAATCATAAAATTACAAATTTTAGATAAATAAAATTTTAACTTACCATAAATTTGCCATTACTACCATATATGTATAAATGTTTTATGTTTTTTACTTTTCCCGCCAAGAAAAATTATAAAATAAACATATATATGTATGTATATACCAAGCACTAAAGAATCACAAATAAAAACAATGCACAAATTTTGACAGAGATGGCGAATTGAAAAGTCTTACAGCCATACCTAAAAAAGAGCGGCAAGCGTTTTTTAGCTGTCAAAAGTTCTCATGCCCATACAATTTGTATGGAGCATCCCGAAATAACGCGGCGGTAACGCGGCGTCAAAATTTTGCAATTGGAAAATCCGATTTTGACAGCGCGTTTAATAGTGAAGTTAGCTGCAAAAGACAAGCACTCATGATACAATGACTATAAGGTAGTCTTACAAGCCCAGCTGACAATTCTTGTAAATTACTTGTTTTTTATTTCAATTGTTAAATTTTGATTTGTATTTATTTTTTCGTATTTGAATGAATAATTTTTATTTATATTTTTGTCACAGGTTGAAACATACACACATACACATTTATACTTTTGACTTCTGAGGAATTTTTTTGTTGTGTTTGTTGTAGAGATGCATGTATTATTAGGTTATGAGTATACTATTATAATCAGGGTTGTTATATATTTTGTAATAACCCTGTTTTTATGACAAAGCGTTGACGCTCTTGTTTAGGTATGGTATTTCAGCGTTAACGCTAGGCGGTAGAAAAAGTTCCGCTTTCCGCTCTTGTTTAGGTATGGCTGTTATCATGCAATAATGAACATGAGGCAATGCCTAAAATAAGTTTCGTGAGTTTATGAACACTACAATCTGTCAAAAATAGAATAAAAATGTGTGTATATGAA
Source organism: Lypha dubia (assembly GCA_947311025.1). Taxonomy (NCBI): domain Eukaryota; kingdom Metazoa; phylum Arthropoda; class Insecta; order Diptera; family Tachinidae; genus Lypha; species Lypha dubia. The sequence continues at coordinate 83,915,528 of OX371261.1, forward strand.
AATGATTATTTTCACGAATGCACGGCTACGCGACTGCTGGTTTTTGTCGATGCTACTTTTGTCGTGTAGTAAAATTAAACTAATTTGTATTTCTGATGGATACAAAACCAAAACAGTGTTGACAACATCACAATATATGTAAAGCAAATTAGTGATTAGAAATATTTCATATTGTAAAATAAAAAAAAATTACAAAATTTAAATTTTATAATATACTAGCAAAATTTTTCTCCTGATAAATATTATAACAAATAATAAGCTAATGTAGACTGCGAGTAAGCGTGTATGTACATACATGTGAACGTACAAACATACCTACATATGTAGTAGGTTTTTAGTTTTTCATTTCATTTAAAAGAAACAAATTTCATATATCAGTATAAACGCTTATAAGAAATAAGTTTCTTAAAAAAATAATTGCATAAAAGAAAAACACGCTTATAAGAAAAAGTTTCATTAAATTTTTAGAGTTTCTTATATCCGTTATGTACTGTATAGCCTATTATTCCTTCCAGTCACAGTAACATGCTGTGAAAATCTCAGGAAGATCTGTCCAAGGGTTTGATTTTCCTAAAAAGGGGTGTGGTCCCACCCACTTTTCTCCTGGTACGTATTTTAAATTATGCCAATACCATATGTACCAAATATCATCGATGTAGGTAAAAAAATGCCCAAAATATTGGGATTTAAATTTTTGGGTTATATGGGCGGTGCCACGCCTCTTTGCCCAATCAAAACTTCATATAGCCTATGTCACCCGCCTGAATAGTTTGAAGATTCCCTGAAAATTTCATCAAAATCGGTCCAGTTGTTTTGGAGCCTATTCATTTCAAACAAACAAAAAATCAAACCTTTCCTCTTTATAATATTAGTATAGATATGCATCAAGAATTTTTATTAGCTTTATTGTTATATAGAATATTGACTTGAGTCGAAAATACCAACATTGTTAAAGATTCTCTCGATTCCTCAATTACGGGGTTCAAAACTTTTTTTAATATATTATTGATCATATCATATTGATATAGAACGAATATAAACTACATAGGAATCATTTCAAAATGCTCTAAATAACTCATTTAATTCTTAAAATCATCATTAAAGAAGCATAACTTACGTACCAGAGAACTTCACTTGTTGATTAAAAACCGTTCAACAATAACAAGGCACAAAAAACTTGTCTTTTATTTGCAAATGATCAAACCTGCCCACACACTCTCTTTTGTTGTTCATTTTAAAGCAACCGAACAAATGCCACTATGTTGGTTCAGATGGTTTACACATCGGTTGACTCATAAAAATAATCTTCTTTAAACTCTGAATGAATTAATTAATCAAACTTGTTCAAACTTTTATATACGTTGTTCATTTTAAGGCAATCGAACCACTTGCAGGTTGAACATTGCCTTATTTTTATCATATGTCGAATCAAATTTGTCAACTCTTGTACTTGCCTTTTCCACTCAACACACAAAATTTCGATTAACATTGAAGTACAAAAAGCAAGAAATCATTGTGTATGAATTCGTTCATTCCTGTCAACAACTCAACAAAGGCAAGCTTTTTTTATTTTAATTTACAATTGTTTTTGATGTACATCATGATACAAAAACAATACAATAAATAAAAACGGGACATTTATTTTTAAGTAAAAACTCAACAATTTATTAAAATTATTACATTTTTATTACATATACATATGAAACCAGAACCACTGATAGCAGAAAAGAAAAAGGCTGACAGTCCTCACTTACCCATGCTACATAGACGTTATCAGCAGCTTTTTTGTCTTATGCTGCAACACTTTTTAAAATAGCCGGCTCTTTCAGCAATTGGCAACATTTATGACGGCTCAAATTTGATGTTTGTTTCGCGAATACTTTAAAACATTGGAGCATTTTCTGCAGTATAAGTAGGCCTCCAGTACTTCTTCGTTTTCCATAATTATTTCACTTTGTATTCCTAATTTTTCGACCTTTTTATTGAAGTTATTTATATTTGATTGATGAGCTTGAGGTCAATTTTTTATAAAAAACGTTATAAAATTTTATTTTTCGATATTTTGCTACTTCTTTGTGTAGCTTCTTCAGGATTAAAGTTAAAAAATAACAAAACTGGATAACAACAATATTTTTAACAAATAAATGAATCCAAAAATTATTCGCTTTAAAGAAAATTGATTTTTGCTTTTCCGGTTTTGAAATAAATTAAAATATTGTTTTTATATTTCAAATAGTTTCTGAATTAAATAAATTTTTTCAATTTGTCAATTGAAAAAATATTTAAGTTTGAGACATGGGGAAATTAAAAAGTTTTTTTAATTTTTTTCAAGCTCATCAATCAAATATAAATAATATAATTATTTCACTTAATATGGACCATATTATACTTTTTCCCCAACTAAATTTGAACCATTAATCGGACACATGTTTCACAATAAAAAACAAACAAATACAAGCAAACAAAAAAAGCAAATGTTTAGCAATGTAGAATTGGTTATGTTGTCTGCATTGTTGGTATATCATATTGCTCAAGCCACACAGATGCTCGGTTCAAACATGTTGTATGAATTAATGAGAATAACACCCAATTCACACCATGAAATTTTTACATGAATTTTATTTCACGATATTTTGTGTTTGTAGGCGAACGGGGTAGAGAAGCAAAAGGGGTAACAAAAAATTCACATTTTCAGTTCTCCGTGAGTTTTTCTTATATTTTTCTTTACACATATTCGTTTTTTGTTATTTTGCTTTTTCATATTTCATTTTCATGTGGCAATACGCATATTCGTTTGCACGAAGTTTGTACGGAAATAACAAATTGATGTACATACATACATACACATGTCAGATTGTTTTTATACAAATAATAAAGTAAAGAAGAATAACCGATTACGGAGAAAAAAATCAACATTTAAATCATGGGAAAAAATCATCGTATGAATCTGTAAAGTTTTTAGAAGCAACTTTTGAAGAGAACTAAAGAAAAATCGTGAGTTTTATTTCATGGTGTGAATTGGGTGTAAGAACGTTTGGACCAGTGTTGCCACTTTATGTGTAATTACACATATCATGTGTAATTTTTTCCATCATGTGTAGCCCATGTGTAATTGGCTGTATGTGTAACTCGTGTGTTATTTGAAATTTTATCGTTTTTGAGTACTACTTTTTTTGTTATTTTTTTTTTATCAGTTTTCAACACTTGCATTTAAAAAAAAAATAATGTATGTACGTCCATTTCTATCACATAAGTATATTCATAGTAACTAAAAAAAATTTTGCATCACAAATATGGTACAACTATACATAGCTGTGTCATGTACTACAAAGAAGACTAAAGAACAATCAGACTTATAATATTCTTGCAATTTCCCCGGTTTTTGTCACAAGAAATAAAAAGGTGTTAATATTATTGGCAAAACCTAAAAATTTAACTAAAAGTGAGTTTAGTTTTAAATACTTGGAGATTCTTGAATAACTATTTAAAAGTAAGTTATTTTAAAAAAATCTTTACATTCACCGTACAAATAATTTTTGTTTGTTTTGTAGATATGTCTAATTAATTAAAAAATACCTGGGAAAATCAAAAAAATTTGATCTCAATATAAACGTATGTATTTTATTTTGTTTATTTTTAAGTTATAAATTACATTATATATGTTATGAATTTTTTTTTTTTTTGTTTTTAACCGTTATTTTTATTAAAAAAAACAATGAATCGTTAATTTAAAAAAACTATAACTCGATATTTTTTTATTAAATTCAGAACAAAACACTTTATTTTGGAAAAAAAAGAAAGCATGTGTAATTCGTAATTTCATGTGTAATTTTGGCATGACCAATGTGCAATTTAACGTATCGTTGGTGGCAACACTGGTTTGGACACAGTTTGAATTTACTGCAAGCTTTTCTCTTTTCTCTCTACTCATATTCAGAATTTGATGTGTACACATAGCTGCCAGATTTTTTTAGGTAATATCGTCATATTTTTGAGCAAAAATCGTCAATATCGTCAATTTAGCTTATTGAAATCGTCATAAAAACGTCAAATGAAAAAAACCGCTTTTTTCCAACAAAACATAGGTATTTTATTAGAGGCAAAACATTACAAAACTCTTAAATAAACAAATCTGATTAATAAAACAGCATTGTTTTGAATACAGAGATCAGATACTTCAATTAGAATTCACGATAAAATCACATGTCAATAGATTCCATGTTTTTCAATACTTTGATTAATTCAGGTACAACTGTTTAATCATTGCAGCTTTAAATAATCTTTTGTAAATTATATTGCTTCCAAATAAGACTTTTTCAATGAATTTCTTACTTTAGTCTTGCATATGTTTACCTGACTAAATATTATTTCCACTTTTGCTGGGGATAGTGGTAAAACTAGGTTTTTTGTAATAAATTTAGTCAAAACCGGAAAAAAAGACTAGAATCCCTCGTTTGCATCTCTGATATTGTTTTCCAAAAATCCAATAGTTATATGTTTTTATCACTGTAATAATTTTAATTGCCTGAACTCAGTTTCTAGCTCTTGGCTTTCACTTTCTTCAACAAAATAGGAAAAATTCTGTTATAATTTCAGAAAACCAACTTTTTTCTACGTTAATAATATTAAATGGGTTAATTTGGCCAAGAGCTTTATATATTTATTTTCAAAATCAAATCTGGATAATATCTGATCACAATGCTCTATATAAAAATTATCACAATTATTATTTTTCTTTTGCACTTATTTGTGCTTTTTCAATTTTATCTCTGGCAAATATTCCTAAATAAATTTCTTCAAAATTTAAAAAATTGTGTTTGTTTTTATAATCAACTAGCTGAGCCTCCGGCTTCGCACGGAAGCTATTTACTTTTATAAATTTCCATTTACCTAATCAAAGCACATCACGACTTTCACAAAACGAACAAACCTTAAAAATTTAATCGAATTCGGTTTACCGTTCGTGAGTTATAAAGTCACAAAACATTCGCAACAATTTTTTATATAGTATATAGATTAAATAAAAGTTTACAGGTTTAAGCAAACTAGTTTTTAAAAAGTTGCTCATTAAAATTTTCAGCAGTTCAGTTGCTTTTATAGTACAAATAAATGTTGCAAATTTGAATTATTTAAAATCGGCAAAATTAGGGTATAAATCGTCCCATCGTCACTATGTCATTTTTAGGACCCAAAATCGTCAAAATGACGATAAATCGTCAAATCTGGCAGCTATGTGTGTACAGCAGAATGAATATGATTTGTAATCATCATTGAATTTTTTCTTTATTCTTTAAAATGAACAAAAATTTTTGTGCTGAATAAAATCAAGAAAAATCGTGATTTTGAAGCTCTCTGTTACGTATGTATCTATTTCATCGGTGACAGCTTTTATAGTAGCTTTGTAGCACATGGTGCTAATATCACTATTATAACACATGATTTATATTGGCCATGAAGGCTTTTTTGTATTTTTTATTTACATATTTATTTATTAAAAAATTTAGTCAATGGATTTAATCCTTACAGACTAATAACAAGGTACTTAAGATTATATTGAGATCGAACAAAATTACAAAAAATTACAATTTACGAGTTAAGATATGTATGTACATATGTACATATTTATGTACATTTCTAAATAAGTAAATAAATAAATTTGCTAGATATTTATCTCGATTAGAGAAAAACGAAATCTTTGTGAAATAGGATTTTAAGGTGGCAAATTCATAGCACAAATTTGCATATGCAACCTTTTATGTTAGCGATACAAGCAAAAATACACGATTTGAAAAAATATGAGTTAGGGCCTGCCTATCTATATTAAAGTATCGATATGTATGTGTGTACATGCTATCTCCGAAAAATCCAGAGTATACTATTTGGGAGCTAAGCTATTAAGTGGAAACTATGCACTTAATATTGTGAAACGTAATACACGTTAGTAACATACATACATATGTACATACATAGATAGATATGAATTAAAAATACGTATGGATTTATATTTATCAGTAATTTTCCACAACTCAAAATTATCGTAGCACTGAGAAGGCTATAAAAGCAATACAAAAAGAATAAAGTACTCAAAATTTTTTTTACTCCTTTTTGTCTTATAATATAGTAACCTAATGTATACATACATATATGTACATATGTACATATTTTCGCTTCTTATAACTATAATACATATTATTAATGGCCAAGAGGCTAATGTATTATAAATGAATTAAATAAATAAATTGTCGTGGCACTGAGAAGGCTATAAAAGCAATACAAAAAGAATCAAGTAATATAAATCTATTTATCCAAGAATAACGAAAACGACCAATTTAATCATATTGCATATGTACTTGATAACATGCATACATATGTATGTATGTATGTATGTATATACAATATATATTTAATTAACTAAAAAATAGTACATACATAGTTTAAACTAAAAAGTGTAGCCGTTTCGTTAACAATGTCACCAGGAGTAGTGACATGTCATTAAGACACCACGAAAATTTTTACTTGGAGATACTTAGCCCTAGACTTCCTACAGGGGTAATCGTAGAGAATAGATACTTACTTAGAATAGAGGAATACGAGCGTTTATTTAGTATTGAAAACATAATTACCATATATTACAGCGAGGCCAGTTTCATGTAACCATGAGACACGATGATGTTTAAACAACCATATTGTCAATACAGTCAAGGTGAGCAGAAAGGTGTACACAAGAAGGTTAAGGCTGTCAATCCGGTGCGTTAATGTTGCCTTCGCATCAAGTGCAATGTCTGTGGCAGTTGCATCACAGTATTTGATACCAAAAATATATGAAAGTATTACTGATTCAAACACAATGTATCGGGTAGAACCGCGGAAGATGAGTTGTTTAATAACATTATTTTCCACTCTTAGCCAGTGAGACACCATCTGAAGCAAATTTTTCCCACGATAGAATAATATTCAATATATTGTTACTTTAGTTTTTTCTTTTCAACCAGAGACAAAATGTAATAATCGATTTATATTTGTATACACGTACGTTCTTAGGCAGTTTCTCACTATAAGTGCATCGACAATTTGTATATGAGGGTAATAAATATGTACATATATATTTATTTACAAACATTAATCATTTTAAATACATATGTATGTATGTATATGATTCATTGGTGAAAATGTGGTACAATCAAGGCGAATAAATTGAATTCGCCTTGGTGTAATCAAGGTCTTTAAATCGCCTTGATTTATACCTAAGCAAATTCATGGTGTGAATTCGCCTTGGCAAATAATTTTTTATTATATCCAATTCGCTTTGAATATCTCATGCATGATGCAATAAACCAGCAGCTATATTCTGTAACTCGCTAAACCTAAATCTCCATCGCTAAAAATGTTTAAAATCGTTTTAGAAAATTTTAGCTACATATGAAATTCTGTTATTCGTATTGCTAAATTAGGCAATGTCATAAAAATTAAATTCGCCGCAATTTTGGCGTTTGGTCTCATCGCTAAAATGTATTCTCTAAGCACATTTAAGCAACTTTTCTAGCTAGAAACGCTAAAATTTAAAATACTTTGAAGGTGCTAAGAAGTAATTTAAGCAAAATATTTTTTATATCATTGTTGTTTAGCTTTTTTTTAGAAAAATAATGTAGGAAACTACAAAAAGGATAAAAATACATGCTCATTTAGTATTTGGAATAGCATGAAAAGTTTGCTTAAAACTCAAAACTGAAATACTAAATTTTATATAAAAAATGTATTTAATAAAAAAAAATTTTTACTATACTAGTATTACAAAATCAATGAAAACTCTGTACACAAAATTTTAAATTTATTATGATCAAAAACATGTTTGTACAAATAAATAATTTCAAATAACAACGCCACAGTACCGCCAGCAAATACCATAGACTAATATTCATATTCTGTGGCAAATACCACAGTTTTAACATAGAAAAGAAATTTCAATTGTTTACTGAAACTCTTTTTTAACAGTGATGCCATCTCTTATAAATGTTCCCATAAATTTCGGACGTAATGCTGCCTTGAGAAATTATTACGCAAAAATCATGCGCTTTACAATTTTCAAAATGCATGTGCTGCAAAAAAACAATAAGTTTGGACTAGAACTTTGTGAAATAGCTTTAAAAAAATAGACGTTTTAGAACATATTTTAAAAATTTTTTTAACAAGAACACAATCATTGTTACGTAGTATAAATTATAATGTAAGGTAACACTAATATAAAATGCCAAATATACACGCATATATAAGAAATAAAGGAATGGTCTAATGATAGCAAATCAGCTATGGCAAAAAAGTAAATTTTAGCTAAGCGATTAGAGTTACAGAATACCTTTTTAGCAAAATCGCTAAAACTTTCGTCCTAAAAATTTTAGCGATCGAGATTTAGCTTTAGCTACGAGAATTACAGAATATAGCTGCTGGCCAGTTCATTCGCCTGTTCGTTGCCCTGGAAGTTGCTATGTGCGGAAACCCAGATGAGGGTAACGTCAATCTGACTACCTAGTCTGGATAACGCGTCTTTGCACTGGCTAACCTAAAGTAGAAAAAGTAGTATATGACCTTAGAGACAGAAGTGCCGCTTGGGTATCGACAAAGATGCCTACTCTTCCTTGGACACCCCTGTCAAATAAAACCCTACACGCCTCCCTTATGGCCAATATTTCCGCCTGAAATACATTGGCTTCATCAAGAAGTAGAAATGAGAGCTTTACTTCAGGGTCCTTCGAGAATACTCCAGAGCCCACACCGCAGATCATTCTTGATCCATCAGTATACATCGTGAAGTCTTTTTCTATGTTTCCCCCTTCCACTCCCGTGTGGATGGAATAAGGATTTTGGACGTTTCCTCAGTGTCGGTGGTAACTGATCTAGGTTTCTGGCACGGCCATAGGTCCTTGATCTCCACCTCCCAGATGCCGCTAGTCTTGCCGCACTGCTTGAGGATGCCCCCAATACTTGAAGGTCGATCGGAATTAGGTGTAGCATAGCATTCAGAGCCTCTGAAGGACTAATACGTAAACATCCAGTAATCCCGATGCAAGCAGATCTCTTTATCCTGCATAGTTGGTCTATCACATATTTCTTACTTGTAGTGGGCCACCATACTACCGATCTGTAACTTAATATCGGATGTACAATTGCTGTGTACATCCATTTAAGCATGTTAGGGGTTAGGTCCAATTTGGAACCAAACATCCCACAGGAGTAATAGGGAACTGTTGTTTTTTGACCCTGTGTTCCACATTTGGTTTCCACGATAGTTTAGTGTCCAGGATGACTCCTAGATATTTGGCATTGTCCGTTAGAGACAGTTCCAGATTATGCAGCCGAGGGAGTCTAAGCTCTGGTCTCTGAAGTAAATAGTACCAGCTCCGTTTTGCTAGGGTTCACTCCTAGACCACAACCTGTAGCCCATTTGCAAAGTGTACCCAAGGCGCTGGACATGATATCGCTTCACGTCCGTGAACATCCCTGATACCATTATTACTACATCGTCCGCATAAGCCACAACTTTTACTCCTGAAGTGTCCAGTCTGAGAAGAATTGTGTTAAGAACGAGAAGCCAAAGCAAGGGATCCACCCCACCCTGTGGTGTTCCTCTGCATACCAATTTTGACTTTTCGCTAATGCCTAATTATGCGGTGACGTTTCTCGCCTTCAACATGGTGATAATCCAGTGGCTGATGTATTCCTCTACATCAACGTCCTGGAGAGACTGTTGGATGGCTGCCACTGATACATTGTAAAAGGCGCCTTCTATGTGTAGGAAGCAGCCAAAGTATATTGTTTATTTTCAAGGGAACTCTCTATGAACCTTACCACCTCATGTAGTGCTGTTTCAGTAGAGCGTCCTTTAAGGTAGGCATGCTGACCACCTGAGAGTATTGGCGTCTTGACCAAGAAAGTTGAAAGGCTGATTGGTCTGAAGTCTTTTGCATTCTAGTGACCTCTCTTGCCAATCTTAGGAATGAAAACTACTCTGACCTTCCTCCAGCTGGTTGGAACGTAGTTTAGAGAGACACAAAGTTTATAGAACCTAAAAAGCCACGGTATGATAAAGCTTTTCGCGCTCTGTAGCATCTTTGGCGTAATGCCGTCAGGAACCGGCGATTTAAACGGAGAAAAGCTGTCGATTGCCCATGAGATTCTCTCCGGGGATAAAATATCCTCATTGGCAGCATATTGTTGCCCACTAAATGAGTAGTTTGCACTAGTCGTGTCCGTACAACCCGGGGAGTGGGTGTTAAGAAGGATGTCTAGTGACTCTGCAGAGGAGTCTGACCAGGATCCGTCTGCTAGCAACAGGAGTAAAATTTAGATCCGAACAGAGGTGTTTAACAAACTAAAGAACATAAATCACAATACGTGTATCAATTATATAAAAAAATAAATAAAGTTAAGTTTCAGATTAAACAAAAACAATTGTAATCAACATGTCGTAATTTTTGTTCAATTTGTTTTAGTTGGTGAAAAAAAAAATTCACATACTGGATTGATTGTACGAGTACGCTTTTAGTTACGTAAGCTGTTAATAAAGTGACTCTTGCAATTAAAACAGACTCCAGCAGCTATATTCTGTAACTCGCTAAAGCTAAATCTCCATCGCTAAAAATGTCTAAAATTGTTTTAGAGAATTTTAGCTACATATTGAATTCTGTAATTCGTATTTCTAAATTAGGCAATGTCATAAAAATTAAATTCGCCGCAATTTTGGCGTTTGCTCTGAGAGCAAACTATGCTCTCTCTCATCGCTAAAATGTTATACATTTGTATTCTCTAAGCACATATAAGCAACTTTTCTAGCTAGAAACGCTAAAATTTAAGCAACGATATTTTAAAGGCGCTAAAAAGTAATTTAAGCAAAATATTTTTATATCATTGTTATTTAGCCTTTTTTTTAGAATATGTAGCCTTTTTTTAGAATATGTAGATCAAGGCGAATTTATATTATTATATATTATATTTTGGATGCGTGGCAATGGTAATGACGCCAAAGCAGTTTAGAAGAAAATGGGATCCAAGATCCAGGAAATGCATAATGCTTGGATACTGTGAATCTTCCAAAGCATATAAACTGTATGATCCCGTATTGAGAAAAATGCATGTAAGTAGAAATGTAGTGTTTATTGAAGAACAAATGTATTTTTCGAAAAATGATAATTCTGAAGGCGTTTCTGTTGAGAATCGTAACGTGGTGGAAGAATCTGTTCCTACAAATGATGGAAATTTAGTGAGGATAATACTGGATGAAAATTCCAATCATTCTGAGAAAGGTGATGATGATCAAGATTCTGATGAGGAACTTCAGCAAATTCGAAATTTATCTGAATACGAATCAGCTGATGATGATGATGATCTACAAGGTTTTACATCTAGTGAGGCTACAGGAGAAAGTGAGGAGGTAAATGAAAATCAAACTGTCCGTCGATCAACAAGAATTTCACGTCCCCCCAATATGGGTGATTATGTTACGTATGCAGTATTCGGAAATACAACTGAGCCGCAAAATTATACAGAAGCTATAAACAGTGAGAAAAAATAAAGGTGGATAAGGGCAATTAATGACGAGTTTGGATCATTAATTGAAAATAATACCTGGGAAGCTGTGGATCCACCTCGAAACGTAAAATTATTATCTGCAAAGTGGATTTTTAAAATTAAACAGGATGAACAAGGTAAAGTGGTTCGCTACAAAGCTCGACTTGTAGCAAGAGGTAGTGCACAAAGGTGTACTATTGATTATACTGAAACTTATTCACCGGTTATGCGATATAGCTCATTACGTTATTTATTTTCCGTTGCGGTTGAACTGGATCTACAGATAAGTCATTTGGATATTTGTACGGCTTTTTTACAAGGCGATTTGAATGAAGATATTTATATTGGTGCACCTGAGGGGTATAATATTCCAGATGGTAAAATATTGAAGTTGAATAGACCAATATATGGCTTAAAACAAGCATCTCTAATGTGGAATATGAAGCTAAGTGACACATTGAGGAAACTTGGTCTCGTCCAATTGAAGAGTGATCAATGTATTTATGCGAAAATGGAGAATAAGAATATTTTGATTTTGGCAGTTTATGTAGATGACATGATAATTTTTTGGAACAATGAAGAACAAAGGAATTGGATAATAATAACCTTGGTAGAGCAAAATCATTCCTTGGACTACAAATTAAACATCGGCCAAATGAAAGTTTGACAATAGATCAAACTGCGTATATTCAAAAGTTACTGGATCGTTTCTCAATGTCATCATGTAATCCAGTCTCTACTCCGATGGATGTGAACGTCAAACTAAGCAAAGATCAAAGTCCGAAAACCGAAAAGGAAAAAGCGGACTTGATGGAGATTCCCTATCAGGAACTGATTGGTAGCTTGTTATTTGCGGCACAGTTAACACGATCTGATATATGCTATGCAGTTAACTTTCTAAGTCGGTTTAACAACAACTATGGTATGCAACACTGGCAAGCTGCAAAATGAGTCCTTAGATATTTAAAAGGTACAATGCATGGTGGAATAATCAGGTGTGCGCAAGAAGGAATATGGTTTTTTGTAGGGTTGTGTTTTGACTGTTAAAAAATGGAAAATTATGCTTTCTTGTCAAAAGTTGTTTACATTTTTGGCCGCCATCATGAATATTATTGTTTACGTTATGCTTTTTGTTTTTGCATAACCAATAAATACATACAAAACAACTTTTGTTTTGTTTTGTATACAGCTTTGTTTTGACAATGTTGAATTAATTTTACACAAAAAAAATGCATGTCGATTTTGTTGTTGCGTTGATACGCGCACCTTATTATTCCACCATGACAATTACGTGAATTGCAATCAGAAAAAATTGATTGAAAAGAAGATGTGTTTGTCCATCAAAGCGCTATTGTTAATTATTATTGTTAATTGTGGTTAATAATAATCCCAAAAAGGCAGTGAGATCTGTTGGCAACGGTAAAGTGGTAGAATTTGATGTAGCAATTACGGCTGATACACAATATTTATAACATTTTCAGTATCGATTGTACTTAGATTCAAAGTTTGGTCTAGTGATTTTTTAATTTCATCGTCAACAAAAAATATGCAAGGTGTTGCTTCTTTGCTTTGTTGCAAAGCATTACAAATGAGACCCAATTGTTCAACGGTCACTCCAACTGGTAAATCTATAGGCGGACCGGCTTCTTCTCCAGTATCTGAGATAAGTGTTGCCTGCAAAGTGTGTGTTTCATGGTTTTCCACTATTTTATTTTCAAAATTTTCATTCAATTTAATACGTTTCGAATCCATTTTTTTAGTGAAAAAATTATATATGTATGTATATAAAATAGAGCACGTGTTTGTCCATCAAAGCCAAAAAGGCAGTAAGATCTGTTGGCGACGGTGAAGTGGTAGTAATTGGTGAAAAAGACAACGAGGCTGCAAATGTTACTGGGCCGTCGGGAGAGCCAGTACGTGGAAGCCAATCCGCAGCCGATAGACGTCGCAATCTTCTAAATATGTAGATTATTATTAATACAATACAATAGACAATAAAAGAAGTTATTTTTTATTAAGCAATGATAATATAACGAAAAAGTTAACAAGTTTAGTTCGATTTTTACATTATAAACAAAACTCCTTTAAATAATTTATTATGTTGCAATAAAAATGTTGTATTGAAAAAGAAATCTTAAAACGTTTTGTTTCGTTTACTAAAGTAAAAAATATGCTTTCATTTCCACTACATAAATAATTAATTTGGGAAAAATTTTTAAAAATTTTGTAAAAAAACAAAATCAAGCTATTAGGCTTTCGAAGCACCAAGTAAAGCTGGCCTTATGACACGGTCATGTAGTTTGTAGCCCAATTTGGTAACTTCAACGACAGTATCGGGTGCAACAGTGGTATCGGGCTGTTAATATTGAAAGAATGTTAATAATAAATGTTAATACGAAATTATTTATTGCGACAAAAAGTATACCTTTTGAAATAAAGCTTCATGCAAATTGGGATTGCATTTTTCATTTAACGGATCCATGGGCTCAAGACCAAGACGTAGGGACCTTGCAGTAGGGAAGCATTAGTCGTGGTCAAACCTTCATATAAATTTTTTAAATGCCGATTACTATCCTTTATTTGATCCTGTGGCACTGCTTTAGTTGCATGACACAATATATCGGCAACTTCGAGTAAATCTTTACAAAATGATTTACGATATTTCTCTAATAATTCATTGTTTTTCTCCTTCAATTGTAAGACTTCTTTGTTTAAAGATTCCACATCGCTGGCCAATTTTTTTATATGTTCAATTTCGCCGGTAGCAATATGTTCTGTTTGTGCATCTGCATTTTCAGCTAATAATAAATAATAAAATATATATAATAAAAGGTTTCTACAATGATATAAAAAAAATCATTTTACCTTTTATATTTACATTCGTTACTTTAGCCTGCATTAACTTTAATTGTTGTTGCAATTGTTCGCATTGTTATATTTAAAAATTTATTTTATTTTTATTCAATTTAATTTTATTATCACTTGTATATTTTCACAACCACAATCAGATTAAAACATAAACAATTTTTGACAGTACTGTAGGTAAGTAGCCATTTGTATTATCAACAGCTGATCACGGCGAATGCTAATAAGGCCACCTGGTATAAATTCGCCTTGGTACAATGGATTATAAATTGAAATTTAAAAAAAATGAAAATGTCAAATTGGAAGGTTATTGCGACGCCGATTATGCAGGTGATTTAGATGAAAGAAAATCTGTCAGTGGTTTTGTGTTTATGAAACAGGGAGCACCAATCACTTGGGGATCGAAGAAGCAACAAACAACGGCATTGTCAACATGTGAAGCTGAATACATGTCAATGGGTACAGCGGTACAAGAGGCCATATGGCTCAAGCAACTTGAGGAAGAATTATTTAAAAGGCAATCTGAGCCCATCAAGATTTTCTGCGACAACCACGCTGCTGTACAACTTGCAATGAATGAATCGTATCATCCCAGTACGAAACATATAGATGTGCGTCATCATTTTATTAGGGACTCAATCCTGAATAAGAAGATCATTTTAAATACAGTGGGTTTGGATAAAATGAAAGCTGATATTTTGACTAAGTCGTTGAGTAATGTGAAACTTTCTAAATTTGTGAAACACATAGGATTAGTTCAAAGATTTATTTTTAGTGAGGATGTTGGAAGGGAAAAATAAATTTGTAAACTATGGTAACTCTAGTTTTTAAGACAACTCTGTATTTTGAGGCAAGACTGATTATATACACATTATTAAATAAAAATAGTAATTGTTAATTTTTTCAACTAAGATTTCAACAATATTGTTGTTTTCTTCATGTTGTTCTCATCTGTTTTTGACATTCATGCATTATTTTTACACAAACAAAATACATGTTGTTTTTTGTTGTTGTACACTTGCATATACTTGGTATAAATTTACATTCATATGGGCATGAGAAATTTTGACAGCCAGACAACGCTTTGCGTCGTAATTTAGGTTGGTCTGTAAATTTTAGCTAAAGGTGCCCACACACGATTGATTTTTGCGTTTGATTTGTTCGTGCTAGACGTCTTGTTAAAAGTTAATGGTCAATTTCTTGTGATTTGTTGTATTGTTAGAGGACTTGTGCGCGAACATTTTAAAATTGTTCATTTTAGTGCACAACGAAACGTAAAAGAGACAACATGTATGCATGTATGCATGTACATAATTAAGTACTGCGGAAATGAGTAGCAAGCAAAAAATTTTTAGTTTCTTCTGCATTTTTTAAATATTTGCTGAATTCACAAAACCTCTTGTAACATTGTATCGAGTGTCATATAGTGTCATATACAATAGTGTAAAATTTGTTGTTGGTAATTTTCATATAAAAGGGAAATACACCATTACACTTTTATTTCATATGTTTTGCAAAATCGTATTTCATACAATACTCAGAGAGTATATGTATATACTCTCAGAGAGTATTTGTATGGTGCTTGTTCTTCTTTTGTCCATCAATACAAGCAGGGATGGCATCGGGAATTTTAAAATTGTACCAAATAACTTGAAGAATTGTACTTTCTTGACCTTAATTGTACTAAAACACATTTTTTTTTTAATTTTATATTATTTTTATTTAGATTTATTAAGAATATAACAAAAAAGGTACATTAAATTTCATTTGTACTATAATATAACCAAAAGCAATTCAGCATTGAATATGTATAAATCATTTACATATAGAGAAAATTAAAGTACTACGTACTACCTTGCAAATCGATTTCGATATCACAATTATAATTTTTATAATAGCTTACTTGATATATTTATATCACTAAAATTCCAATTTTGTGAATTCAGCAAATCCTTTGTTTGGATTAAGCCGCAAAGAGTTGCAGTTTGTAATCTGTTTCTCCCTTTGGTTTTAATTATATTTTGGTAAGAAAATATTCTTGCCACATTTGCTGATGAATGTGGAACTCATAATATTCCTCTCACAATTTTTTAAAGTTTACCGAAAAACTTTAATGTAAAATGACTGCAGCGATGAGTTGCCATATAAAATTACTAAAACTGGGGAGATTCTTTAATTGTACTAAATTAGCCATAGGTGTACCATTGTACTTTTCGAGTTTGAATTGTACCAAAAAAAGTACAATTGCACCAACTTTGCCATCCCTGAATACAAGATTCAAGCCCAGCGTTGTCAACTTTGAAATTTCAAAAGGCACCAAAATGGAGAAAAAAACGCGCCATTTATCAAAAAACGCACCAAGTTCAGATTTTTTTTTTTATTGAAATATTTTATTGAATTAATTTTGCGTCTTTACAACATTTAACTTTAGTCCAAAATTCTAATGTTGATATAATATTGTGCCAATGCATGAAGGGAATCATTCTCCACCCTTTTTCAATACCAGATAATTATTTCGACATCGGTTTCAAATTGTACTGCTAATGGCATGATATCATATTTGCTTAAAGCTGCAATGTGTTTCCGTGTTCCAGCATGCCGAACAAGGTTGGATATTTAAGCGTGATATCGCATTTGCAATAAAAACATCTTGCTTTTGCCGAATCCATTGCTTAAACTCACATTGTGATTCCCAAATCCTTTTGTATTTCGCTTATGATCTCCTTTTTTAGACTCCATTATTGACAAAAACTTTAAATATTTCTTTTAGTAAATATAAATTTTATTAATTTTAGTGTTACAACCCTTTATATAAACTTATACTCATTTTATAAAAAACGAACAATGATCGCAAGTGTCAAGAATACTTTGTTTTTGCTAAGCTCTTTAACAGACTTGACAACAACTTTTACGACAAAAAACAATTATGTACTCTGAAAATCTAAAAGGGACAACAAATTTCTTATAATGAAATGTTACAAATTGTCTATAACAACAAGACGGTTTTTGTGAATGTGTTTTGGTACCTCTTAAACATCATTAATGGTTGCTCTTATTATGGTCGGTAAAATTGAATGTAAAAATTGTACATAAATTGAATGAAATGGTATTGAAACAGTTGTATTTTTTGTACAAAATTCTTTTTTTCATACTAAAACAAAAAATTATGTTTAATATGATTTGGAGCCACCCAAAATTAAAAAAACGCACCAAAATTAAAGAAAAAGCGCACCACGCACCAACTCAGATATTTTTCGCACAAAACATTTAGAAAAGCACCAAAAAAGGTGCGAAACGCACCAAGTTGACAACGCTGTTCAAGCCGATACAATATACACTATAAACATATAAACATATAAACAAACTTGTATTTCATACAAGATAGACGATACAAATTGTTGTGAATTCAGCAATTGTTTGTGGTCGAGTTGAATATGTGTACAGATGGTTATTAAGAACAAAATAATTCGATCAAATGTTATCTTATATTACATATTTACGTACTCGTATGTATGTATGTATGTACATACATTCATACATACATGTTTTTTAATAATATTAGTTTGCTTCTATGTACATATGTATGTATATATAATTTGGTTTTGCTTATACAAATACATACATCCATATGTATGAATAATTTTAAACCAAAGCAACGTTTACATATGTATACATATTAAACATTTGTCCAAGAAAACATTACCACTAGTTTTACTTACGGATATTGTCATATAACTTGGTTTTTATGTTACAAATTAAAGTTAATTATTCTACAAAAAATTATTTTTATACACTTTTCGAAAAATGCGAACCCATAATTAAAATAATATTGGAGATAAAGGAAATATATTATCAGTTTCTTTATTAGTTACGATTTTTCGACAAATGTTTAACAAAACTTCAATACAAATTTTTCTAGAAAGTAATATCAAATTCATTTTAAATGTTTATGAATTGGAGGTTAAACGTATGTACAGTACAATACGCATATAAGAAACTCGTTTATAAGAAAAACTCGGCTATAAGAAACACTTTTCCAGACACTATGTATGTACATTTCCATATAACTACGTGCTAAATAGTCCTTATATAAGAAACTCGCTTATAAGAAAAAATCTGCTATAAGAAACAAATTTTTATGAAAAATTATATTCCTTCCATAGAAAATTGTACGTGTATAAGGAAGCATTCTCACAATGAAATTTCTTTCAATTTGGGGAAATATATAAATTTTTTGATTATATTTTACAATTTACATCTGTGAACACTGGTCCAAATGTCAAATGAGTCGTTCATTTTTGGAAATCAGCCGGCTTCGTTATTTTTTTTTTGTACAAAATAATGTGTATTAATTTTATTTCAAATATATATCTGCATACTCTATAGGAAATTTCTTAAATTTTATTTCTGACGCATATAAGAAAATATCTTTCCTATAAGTGTGTTACATATATAAGAAAATATATTTCATATATGAGTGTTCTCTTTATAAGAAAGCTCGCATATAAGAAACAAAATCTGTACATTTTCAGACTTTCTTATATGCGTATTGTACTGTAGATACATTAGTATGTACATGTCATTATATAAATTAAAAATATGTGGTCCGTTCCAAGGCGAATTCACCTTGGTCCAGTCTACCTGTTATAAATTGCATTTACACCAGCAATTAAATTCAATTATATTATTGTTACTTTCAGTCAATTTTCAGCACTGCTAGATAACGAATTCATACAAGGCGGCCTCGAGAGGACAGTTGATTATGTTCGCCCACTTTCGTTGCTTGTATTTTTGATCTCCCTCAGATTTCAAAATACATTTTTTTGACATCACAGAGAGGAATTTTTTAAGGCAAATTGGGGCGGGTCCACTTGATATGAATTCGTATTGATCTGCTTCTAACGAAAATATCTAGAAAGTGATTTTTTTTAATTTTACACCACGTTTACACATGAAAGTAATTTTATGAAAGTTCCCTACATGTATTATCAATGAAAAGATCGAAACAAATAACAAAACTGCATGAAAATTTCTTGAAAGTTTTCTTGAAACGGAAATTTTAGAATAAAATGTCGTCAAAAGGAAAACTGAATTTTTTCTTCCATTGCTAGTTTTAAATAATTTTTATTTTTCAGAGTTGTCAGTACAATTACCCATGCCGAGTTTAAGGAAACGCATAGACACTAATATTAATTTTAATTTTATATAATATTTATATAATATAATTTTAAAAAATTGTGTTTGTAATAAAAATGTAAAAGTTAACTCGCGAAAAAGTTAAACGCTCGGATAAGTTAACAATGCTTTAGCATCAACGTGCCGCTCTAAAAAGTTAACCTTTCAGTTAACTTAACCGAGCGTATAATTTATTTTTAAAACAACGGATTTTTCAGTAACAATTGTGGTAATTCGGTGCCTTTTTAAATATTCACGTTGGCAACGCTTTAAATTTGTTTCTTGGATTATGGTATCGATACACTTCGAGAAGTTCAATTAATGATGTCAAAGGTGGGGGATAATGTTAACATCAGCACTGATGAAATTGAGAATTGGAACAATGATCAAATTTCAGAAGATAATGATGATTTCGAAGTGTTCGATAGTGAAAATAACGGGCCAATTATCGAGGAAAATGCTCAACAATATAAAGTGACTTTCTCGAAAGTAGTTGAAAGCATCCATACCGTGATAAAATGGTTTGAAATAATAATAATAATGCAAATCAATGGTAGAACTTGTCAATATGCGAACGAAAATGGTGAGGACGTAAAAAAACAAACAAGCATTGACTGCTTCTTTAAGCCACTCCATTAAAATTAATATCTTTGGCGCACGAAAATATCAAGGGTGACGTGAACTTTTAAACCAAGAAGTCATTTAACCATAATTTTTTTTAGTGATGAAAACTAAGTCAATAAATAAATATATAAGATATTATATCAAACAAAAAAATGTTTATTGTTTTAGGTACTTACTCTTTCAATATAAAAAAACGCTTAAAAAAGTTATTTATTCGAAAAAGTTAACAGCCCTTGGAAATTTTGGTTAACTTTTTCGAGATTCTACTGTATATACTTCAAAAGAATACATACATACATATATTAAAATTATTTACATAAACTAACTGCTCTTTTAAAACAATCCTGACATGTAGCTTGATTATTTTTACCTGGCAACACATTTTTGGTTGATATCATTTGTTTGCAGAAAGTATATCAAAAGTGTCAAAAAATCACTTTCTTGAAATTTTTGTCGAAAGCAGTGCTGAAAGTTGACTGAAGGTGACAAATATATGAATGTGTTAGTGAAGAATTGAGACTGTATTGCGACTTTCATGTGTAAACGCTATGTTAAAATACTTTCTGAAAGAAAATAAATAAAAATATTTATTAATTCTAATGCAAGGCAAATTTTTAAGCCGAATTGCCTGACAAATCGGCGACGGCCACGACTATCAAAAATCAATCGGCGGATAGACTAAACCGGCTAAAACCCGGCTCGGCGCTGGTCTCTGCTTAGAAAGAGGATACGCCGCCCAGAGAAGCAGGTCGATGTGTTTTTGTCGGCGGCGGCGGCGAGGGTATAAATTGTCGGCGGCTAAGCCGCTTACGCCGAGGTTTTACCGGCTAGCCATTATTATATCGGCGCGCCGCTAAGTGTGTGCATATAATTTCCAATGATTGTACATATTAAAGCTAGATTTACACGATTGATATTTTCTTAAAAATTCCTCTTCAAAATGCTTCAAACTCGTGTAAACAGCAAAATTTCTTCAAAATTTATTGATCAAAACTTTTTGAACAAAACTTTTAAAGATTTTATTGATGCCGTGTAAATAAGCATCAAAATCGCATCTGGTAATATTGATAACTATAAATAATTTGACAGCATGTTCATTCTTTTGATTCAATATTTTATATATGTATGTATGTGTATGTGAACAGAATGTGATTTCTTTTTAATATTTTAATTTTATTTTTTATATACATACATACATACATAGAAACAGAATGTGATTATGTTAAGTTGCCAAATAAATGAATTGAACTTTTTATTTCGATTTATTGGGTTTTTAATTAATTTTTAATAAATATGCCTGTATTGGCATTTCTTGTATGAAATTCGCTTTTGTTTGTGTTTGTGAACACCTAGTATTGATATACAAAAGAAGAACAAGCACCATACAAATACTCTCTGAGAGTATATACATATACTCTCTGAGTATTGTATGAAATATTTTCAATATAAAAAGTTTACCAATAGTGTAAATTAACTTCAACAAATTTTGATCAAATTTTTATCAAAAGATTTTGAAATATATTGAAAGATTATTTTGATCAAATTTTTGAAACGTGTAAATAGAACATCAAAATTAATTTTCAAAATTTTGATAAGACTTCAAAATACCTTCAATCGTGTAAATCTACCTGAATAAAAATAAAGTGATGTGATTTGTTTCTAATGCTAAAAAATTTAAAACTAAATCGAAGAATAACTAAATTTAAAATCACATTTTCACTAAATCTATTTAATTTCAAATAAATGTACATAACTTTTAGCTCAGTTTCATTTATTTATTTAAAAAATTATTAATCGAGCCTATATTATTAAAAAATTAAATTAAAACACTTAAGAATAATCTGATAATCAAGAATTCCACCTTCACTTGTTTTCCGTCGTATTAAAATAATTATTTAGAGTATTCATTTTGTTATATTTAAAGTTTAAACGACAAAATAATATTTAAACTTTTTACCAAAATATATTAGCCCAATTCACAATCTTGTGCAAATAGTCTTGCATCATTGCATTTGCAAAATCGTGCAGAATATTTTTACTCTACACTAACAAAATACAGAGAAATGCACATGCTACACCTTTGCAAATAAGCAACACTAAAACCCAATAGCTTATGTTTACTCTACTTATGCAACACTTAACTGCAAAACGACAGCTGATATGCAGTGAACTAAGGCGATTTTGCTTATTAAAATTTTAATAATTTTATTCAAAATTATAAAACAAAAATATTTTAAACAAAAGCAAATTAACCAGACAAACAAAAATTAATGATAAAAAAACTGAACATGAGCCTGATAATATTACTTTTTATATGTACAATATAACTTAATTTATAACAAAATTAAATTTAGAGAAAACGAACTTAAGCCTGAAAAAATTTTTAACATATGTATGTTTGTTAGCGCCAAACATCAATTAAGATTTTTGTTTGCATAAGGCTGTTAAAAATTATTATATGTTGATTGGAACAAAATGGTTTAGGAACATCTTTTAAAGATGTAGAAAGATGTTTACTTTTAGTACTGTGTATTTCTTATGGGAAGATGTTAACATCTTCTCAAATTGATGGTAGATGTTGCGTAGTGGAAAAAGGCTATAACTGTTTCGCATATAAGTATGAAGTGCAAAATACCACTTACAGCCATACCTAAACAAGAGCGGAAAGCGGAACGTTTTCTACCGCCTAGCGTTAACGCTGAAATACCATACCTAAACAAGAGCGTCAACGCTTTGTCATAAAAACAGGGTTATTACAAAATATATAACAACCCTGATTATAACAGTATACTCATAACCTAATAATACATACATCTCTACAACAAACACACCAAAAAAATTCTTCAGAAATCAAAAGTATAAATGTGTATGTGTGTATGTTTCAACCTGTGACAAAAATATAAATAAAAATTATTCATTCAAATACGAAAAAATAAATACAAATCAAAATTTAGCACTTGAAATAAAAAACAAGTAATATACAAGAATTGTCAGCTGGGCTTGTAAGACTACCTTATAGTCATTGTATCATGTGTGCTTGTCTTTTGCAGCTAACTTCACTATTAAACGCGCTGTCAAAATCGGATTTTCCAATTGCAAAATGTTGCCGCCGCGTTATTTCGGTATGCTCCATACAAATTGTATGGGCATGAGAACTTTTGACAGCTAAAAAACGCTTGCCGCCCTTGTTTAGGTATGGCTGTTACTTCCAAATAGGTAAAGCTACTTTCTGTGTTGCATTTTCATAAATTTTGTATTTGCGATTTAAGTGACGTATACAACACGGTTTTCCATGCTGTACAATAATATCGCTGATATGTGCATCGAAATTGAAAAAAAACGTTTAAAAATTTTGGCAGAGCCGATCAAATCGGCTTACATTCAAGCCGCCGGTAAGCCAATGGAAACGGCGGCAGCTTGGTTTGAAAATATTACCCGGCGGCTCGGCGCGCCGTTACGACTTGCTACTCTGACGCCGCCTTGGTAAACTTAATCGCCCATAAGAAATATAATTTAAAATCATAGACTAATATAGCTTATTCTAATATATCAACTAATATATTAACTAATATATCATATTGTGTTTAAAATATAAATTTAAGGAAATGATGGTGGAATCTGATGGTACTACTGATGCTACTCGAAGACTTAATGTAAAAAAGCAAACATTGGATGATGCATATGCCGTGCCAGCAAATTTTTTAGAAATAGATGTTGTTAATCCGCAGACTGCAATGACGACTGGAAAAATAAGGTTCACTGATTATGAAGTGAAAATGCGGACAAACCTACCCGTATTCAAAGTAAAGGATTCTACAGTTCGTCGACGATATAGTGATTTCGAATGGCTTAGAAATGAGTTGGAGCGTGACAGCAAAATTGTTCTACCTCTATTACCTGGCAAAGCTTGGAAAAGACAAATTCCATTTAGAAATGACGAAGGTATTTTTAATGAGGACTTTATTGAAGAGCGTCGCAAAGGCCTAGAGGCATTTATTAACAAAATAGCTGGTCATCCCTTAGCTCAAAATGAAAGGTGTTTGCATATGTTTTTACAGGATGGTGCTATAGATAAAAATTACGTTCCCGGAAAAATACGCAATGCTTAAGAAATGTTATTGTAACTTGAGGGGCGTAAAAGTTTGAATATGTATAGATAAATATGTATGTATGTACATATGTATTTGTATATGTACATATATGTATTATACTGGTTCAAAAGATAGGACTAGTTTTCTTTATATGTGTAAGGCCGTTCTGTTCCATTTGTCGAATTATATACATAAGTAGATATATAAATATGTATGTAAATACATATATGGCGACTGTTCTAATATTACTGTTTTAAGTTGGGGTGTTAGCGCTTTTTATTTTATTAGTATTGGGAACAAACAAATTTTCTAATAGTGCTAAAATTTTTATATTATTATTGTTACGAATAAACGTAATTATTATTCGAACTTATATTGATGTACACATGAAAAGTAATATTATCAGGCTCAAGTTCAGTTTTATTGAATTAATGAAAATTCAAAATTACTAATTTTTTTTTTTTAACAAAAACGTTAAATTACAAAGTAGAATACTTTGATGATAACGGACTATGAGTGTGTTGATTATTAGTAATTTCCAACCAGTGATGGGTAAAATGAATTAAATTAATTCTCGTATTCTATTTCTGTTGAAAACTTAGTTAAATAGTTGATATTCTTCCCAATTAGTATCCACTTTACGAAAATTGTAAAGATGGACAATTGAACGCTGATGAGAGGTGTAGCGGCCTTGAAATCAGTACTGATACGTTCTGCTAAAAACTGATTGGATATACATACCTAAATAATAATATTTTTCAACATAAAATAAACTTAGTAATTTTGAATTTTCATTAATTCAATAAAACTGAACTTGAGCCTGATAATATTACTTTTCATATGTACAGTGTTAAAATTTTTTATATAAGTATGTACATGTGTAAATAATGTAAATTTGCAGCCGTCCATATATATTGAACTTTTCCCGTCTCACAGAGGGGTGAAATCGCAAAAAATGGATATTAATTGAAAAATTAAAATTTGTTTTTTTGAAAAATATTTAGTAACCGATTAAAGTATATAAAATTCTACATCACTACTGAAAATTTCAATGTCATATGTTGTTTACTTGTCAAGCTGCATTATATTAAAGTTAAGTAATTTTTGAGCGATTCGCGTACGATAGTGTTAATTGAAATTCGGTATATTTCGACGCTTAATATATAGTTTTTCGCAAGTCAAAAGTAATACTTTTACTATGGAATCTTCAACCTCAGGTATTTTAGCGTTGTTCTAAAAATAATTGTGTTAACAAAAGTTGTGTAGAAATATTTTTAAAAAAATTTTGAAAATGTGTCTAAATTTTGGCTATTTTCAAAATATTCGTGGATATTTAAATATGAATGGGGTAAGTTGGGGTTAGAATATTAATTTTTTAAGAAACTACAGTTTCTAGGCTTTCATATTCAGTAATAACATTTTGCGCGTTTTTGCGCGAATTTTTTTTATTAATTTAATTGTGAAAATAGTCACTCTAGCAAAGAACACCAGTTCTTGTCTTTTGTTTGCTTAGTCTTCGTTTTCGTTGTTATAATTGTTGTTTTTGTATATCGTTTGCAACTGTGTGTTACAATGACAAGAGTGTTACAATGAAACGTGACATTGTGTTGTGTATTGAAACGTGAAACTTAATTGTAATTGTGCGTTATGTGTTGTATTTGTGCGAAACGTCAAACGTATTGAAAGTGATGTAAAGCTTGTAATTGGGTAACTGGTACTATACAAATACTTTAAGCTTCTGATCTTTTGTAAACTCGGCAATTCAAATGATGGCAACACAGCAAGAAGATTTTTTGAAAACGCTGAAATCACAGCAGATATTACGAAACTAGATCTGGAGCTGATTAAGGACATGCACACAATATTAATTGCCGTTTCTTGTGGTCATGACATCAATGTAGAAAAATTTAGAGTATTTGCTCAGAATACAGCTCGACTTTTTGTTAAGAAGTATAAGTGGTTTTACATGCCTCCAACCTTGCATAAGTTTTTAATACATGGCCCAGAAATCATTTCGCACGCGCTATTACCGATCGGTGAATTGTCTGAGGAAGCCCAGGAAGCCCGAAACAAAGATTTTAAAAAATACAGAGAACATTTTTCTCGCAAATGTAGTCGGGGGGATTGCAATCGAGACATATTAAATAGGTTCCTACTAAGTTCAGATGCAATCCTATCTTGTAAAACAAAATTGCCAAAAAAAAAAATTCCACCAACTTCCAAAATCAGTAGTAGATCTACTAGTTTCGCCTTCAGTTTTGACGAACGTGGCACCAGAAGGTACAAATCATGATACAGATGACGATGATGATTATAACGAGGGCAATGCATTGGAGTATGATGACTTTGGGCATATTTTTTAAAATAGCAGGTCAGAAACACATATCTTATAATAAATATATCCATATATATAAATACTTATATATAAATTTTTTTTCCTATTTTGTAGACATGAAGGAAAAAACTATTTAAATTTTTGAACAAAACGCTCACCAGACACATCCGTACGGTGCCACGCCCCTTTATCCAGTCATATCCAAGTATAGCCAAGGACTATAAGCAGGTCAACAGTACAATATTGGGAAAGTTTCATGACAGTCGGTCTATTACTATGGCCGCTAGAGCAATTTTTAATAGGGGGAGTGGCACCGCCCACTTTTCCAAAAGATGTGTAGCCTATGTCACTCAGTCATAACGTAGCATTCTAATAGTGAAAGAATTTTTAAAATCGGATAAGTAGTTTAATTAATCTCCATATTTTGCGATTTCACCCCTCTGTGCGTCTGTCCCACGATGAACGAATTTTTCCATCTTTTTGTACGAAAGAAAAAATCATTCGACATCGTGGGGCAATCAGTTCATATAAAACTGAGACTGAAAATTACATGTATGTATGTGTGTTTGTACGTGAATGTATGATGTGATAATCACCCCTATCGTGAATAATTTTCCACGTGAAATTTTTTCACTTTTCACGTATTTGCAATCGTGAACAACTCGCATGAACAAATTTTATTCAGTCCAGAATAACAACGTGAAAAATGTTCACTGAAAAAAATTCCCCTTATCGTGAATAAATATTTCCCTCGGAATTTTTTCACTTCTCACATTGATATTTTCACTTTATTTTTGATGGGGAATAGAACAGAAATTATGTGTATTTCTTCTTATAATTCGAATATTAAAGCTTAAAAAGTTTATTTTAATGAAAAGTTCTGATAATAAGGCACAAACTGATGTATTCCTCAACAAAATGCAAAAAACAGGTCGATTGCCTGCAGATTTGTGAAACTTTAATTTGTTGGAATTTTTTCGTTTTGTTGGCTTTCCAAAAAGTGTCGAATTATTTTACCACATAAAAGTTAGAATGCAATAAACAAACGGAGCAACCAAACTAAAGCTCCAAAACTGAATATTTAACTTTGATTTTTGAAGTTTTCTTTAAAATAAATATGTCCGTGTATATTTTTGAACAAAAAGTTGTATAATTTTTTATTTTTTTAATCTTCTTCCCTTTTTTACATTCACTAACAACTGATAGCGGGAATAATTTTTCACTGGAGATTCACGATACCATTTTTCCCTTCGAGTGGAATTAAAATTTCACGTGAACAAAAATTTCACTTCTTATTCACGATAGGGGTGAATATATGTATTTTATTTATTTATAATGCACACTGCATTCATTTAACGATTTTTAAATTTTGGAACAATCACCCCTATCGTGAATAATTTCCCACGTGAAATTTTTTCACTTTTCCCGTATTTGCAATCGTGAACAACTCGCATGAACAAATTTTATTCAGTCCAGAATAACAACGTGAAAAATGTTCACTGAAAAAAATTCCCCTTATCGTGAATAAATATATCCCTCGGAATTTTTTTACTTCTCACATTGATATTTTCACATTCACCCCTTTTTTTAATTTTTTTTTTTTTAATTTTTAATTTTTTTAATATTCTTCCCTTTTTTACATTCACTAACAACTGATAGCGGGAATAATTTTTCACGGGAGATTTACGATACCATTTTTCCCTTCGAGTGGAATTAATGCCACTATTATGATTCACAACTCAACTAAGTTTAGTTGTCAATGTTAAAACTCAACTCAACTATTTCATTGCATTATGGCACAGGGTAACCAGAGATGACACGAGACGGAAGATTTTGCATACTGATTTGTATACACTCATACAATCCTTCGTTTTCGTTTTTTCTTTGTGCTGTCTTTGTATCCAAATTAAAATTATAAATCACAAAACTAATAAAATATCCATATATTTCTATAATTTACATTAAAAATATTATTAATTAATTAATTTAAGTTGGTTTTCACTCATCGTTTGTATTTTATTACTATATACATCTGCAAAATATCAGAATTTATCAAGTATGTATGTATGTATGTATGTGTGTATGTAAGCAAAAAATCACCACCATTTGGCAAATTTACAGAATATATGTACGTATGTATATAAATTTAATATACAGAGTATATAAGCACACACTAAATTGTTTTATCACTTTATTTTGGAATTATATGCCGTAAATACTTAATATTATCACATTTTATTAAATTTAAGCGTGCTTTTATGTAGCATTTTCCACTAAAAACATGACTTTTTTTTGCTTTTCGTTTTGTTTACTTTCATAACAAACACACTAATGTTTTCTCTTTTTCACGAAGCTTACTTATGACAAATAAAATATGATCGAAGTCCAATTTTTTTGTTTTTGTCATCTCTGCTTACCCTGTGATTATGGTTTACAACTAATTTTCGTTGTCTTCGTTAAGTTCTTGTCAACTTTAATATGACAACTTGAATCAACTATTAGATACATACATGCATATTAGGCTTTTGCAAAAGTACAAAAAACAAATACTTAAATGCATTCTCTTTTTTTCGTGTATTTGTTTTATTATACCCTCTCTTTACTATACTTTCTTCTGTTCTCTATTATAAGAAACAAACACAATAAATACTGTTCTTGTACGAAATAAATACAGCAAGTATTAAAGCATGTAAGAACTAAGCATAATAAGAACCAAGCACATTAAGTAAAGACAACCACTACTTAAACTATTTACTAAAATACTCGAGTATTTTTGTAAGTTTTATTTGGTTTGTATGAAATTTCGCTTTTATTTAATTTGATGTTAAGATCAAATTATCAACATATCAATAGTTGTATATACTTAGATAGGTATGTACATATGTATATTCCATAAAATGAACTGCTAAATTAATGCTAAAATTAAAAACCAAGAAAATACTTAAAATACCCACATGGTAAAATAAGAACCTTGCAAAATACTTACAGAATATTAGCAAAAAAAATGTTTACTTTACTCTACTTATAGTGAATAAGAATGAGTAAATACAAATACTCTGAGCGTATAAAGAGAATAAATGTTGTGTTTGTTTTTTTTTCGTTTTTTATTTACTTGCTTTGATCCCCTTTTGTACTTGGATTTACTCTGAGAATTTTTAAAAAAGCAAATGTTTTTGAATTTAAATGTACTTAGTGCAAAAGCCTAATGCATATCTATGTATGTATATTCAAAGTGTGTTGATAATACTTTGGAAAATTTATATAAATTAATTTATAAAAATGGATATATCTGT
The DNA here is from genome assembly GCA_947311025.1 of Lypha dubia. Lineage (NCBI taxonomy): Eukaryota > Metazoa > Arthropoda > Insecta > Diptera > Tachinidae > Lypha > Lypha dubia. The sequence goes on from OX371261.1 coordinate 83,945,473, forward strand.
CGAAATGTATTTTTCGGAAGATTCACAAGAAAAAAATGTGAATCTTATGCGTACCGACGCAGCATTAGAAGTCGAAGTAACTTATTGAAATTACCAACTGCCAAGTGCGTAAATGCATTAAAGAAAGTAAAATAAGCTACTCATATATTTTTTGATTCATTAGTAATTTTAGATTATTTGCTGAATGAACTAGATGATGTTTTAAATATTATTGAAAAACACATCTGTTCACAATGGATCAAAGCAGCTTTGTCTACTCAGTTAGGCGGTCAATCTCGTTTTTTTTTTTTGTAATTTTGCTGAAATTAATTGTAGTATATGTACATATAAATTCTTATTGTATATTTTATAAAATTTGTACAAAGTTACATTGTTTTTTCCATTTTTATCACTCGCAGGCAGAAACACAACTGATAAAAAGTAGTTGTCGCAGTTTGACAGCTTATACAACTAAACTCAGAATAGTTGTAAATCATAATACTCGTAACAACTTAACGAAGACAACTTATTGAACAGCCGATTGGAAGTTGAGTTGAGTTGTAATCCATAATAAGAATTTGACAACTACAACTCAACTATCAATTCAGTTGTGAATCATAATAGGGGCATAAAATTTCACGTGAACAAAAATTTCACTTCTTATTCACGATAGGGGTGAATGAATATTGTAAGTAATAAGGGCCAATTTTTTACTTGATATTATTTTTAAGTTGTAATTAAATACAAATTGTGTTTTTGACTGCATATTTAAAAAATAATTAAATGTACCACCTTGTGTATTTAAATAATAGTTAAAGGCCAATAATTCAGTGCTGATTTATATGTCATTAATTTTTAAATGTTATTTATATACAAAATAGGGTTTTTAACACGCCTGAGTTAAGTCAATACCCTATTCCAATGACTCAACCTACTCATTACCAATTAATTGGTACCAGTAGAATTTTTGCCAACACTATTTTTTCTTTTATTTCGCAATAAAGAAATTGAATACTTCCGCATTTAATTTCTTGCCCTAATTATTCATTTAGCTCATCCACCTTTTTATTGACAATGTAAGAAATTTGATATTTCCGCTTTGTCAACTACTTTTAATATTTAGTTCACTTTTTATAAATCAAACGTCAGCTAGATATGTTAATATAAATATCATTAAGTTTAGATTAAGAACAATATTAAGTCAGTTGTTATTCAACAGTCATAGTGACTGTAAAATTAAAATAAATAAAAATAAAATTTCTAAAACTAATGCGCCTATTATGATTCACAACTCAACTATTTCATTGCATTATGGTTTACAACTAATTTTCGTTGTCTTCGTTAGATTGTTTTCAACCTTAATATGACAACTTTAATCAACTATTAGGTACATACATGCATCCCTACCTGGATAACAATCTTGTAGCGATGTGGTGGCTTAAGTACTGGCTGTGGTATCTGTCTTTTGCTCAGAAACTATGGGCCAACTCTAAGTTTCCCCACAGTGCCTCTGAACCAAAGACACGAAACTATAAAGGCCGGTATACTAAAGGTTATCCATCCCCTAAACCGAGGTGTTACGCGACCTTGCCTATCGGATCTTTGCAGTCGGGGGTAAGAGACTGCATTATAACGGACCTTTGCTGATACCTGGGCACCTCAGCAAATAATTGACGCCCTTGCGACGTTACAGGGGGCTATGACGTAGCGGACATACTGACCCCCATACTCGTGGGAACTCTATGGACAAAAACACAAAACCAACAACAACAACAAATAACGATACGGCACAACTGGCCTCAACTGGGACTTTGACGACGGTGAGCGGGGTGGCTGCACCAGACCCTGTCAGCTTACGGACTACTGGCGCGGTGAAGAGCCAGGGTGGCACACCCAACCTGGCGTTTCACCAAAAAACTCGCGGTGAGGGACCTGTGGACTTCGGGCCCAGTACCTCCGAAGCCACCCAAGCCCTTGCTGCCAAGACGGCTAAACATCCCTTTTCAGAGGCCAGGTCGGTCAGGGCAAAGCCAGACAAACCTGGTGCCCTCAATGTGCGAACTGCAGGGGAAGGGACCGGTAGGATAACCTCCGGCCCCAATACCCTGTCACCCCCTCCCAACTCCGGCAAAACAACAGCAACCGGGCACATTGTACATTCTAAAAGGGCTGCAACAACAAGGCGTTCCGCCTTACGATTTATTTCGATCCTAGGATACTTACCGGCTGATCAGCTCACGAATGAGCAGACAGCTTCTCTATCATGGGCGAAAGCCTACATGGCTGCACTGCGTAGCAACCCTCCCCGTGCTGCAGGGCCTAAACGGCAACGTTCAGAGGAGGAAAACGCAGTTGCAGCTAACCACCCAAGGACCAAACGTCCCAAACACGCCACTGTCGGCAGTGGCTCCTATAGTGAGGTGGCCAAAGGGCACCTCGTAAGGGCCATCATAGGCAGGGGTGTAGGTGACGGCGCCATGTCGCACGACAAGTGGGACATGGTAAATAAGAAACTGGTGGGGGTCTTCTGGAAAGTCTTCCAAGGCAATCAGGGACCCCCCCCCCCCAGTGCAGTGATTTTGGCTGGCACCAAAATCATATTAAGTTGATGGCCTGTGCAGACGAACGCTCAGCGACGCTGCTAAAGCAGGCCATTGATTGTATAGGTGAAGTATGGCAGGGCGCTAGGCTGGATGCGGTTCCTATGGAGGAGATTCCCAGGTTACCAAGAGCCTTCGCCATAATACCTGACGAACCATCGGCACCGGAGGAAATCCTTAAGATCATTCGGTGCTGCAACCCTGACCTACCAACCAGCGACTAGAAGGTAGCAAAGGTGTCTGCGGCCGAAGGGTGCAAAAGGAAGGTGATTCTGATCCTGAATCAGGAGTCGCTGGCGCTAGTACGGGAGAGGCAGAACAAGTTGTTCTATTGTTTTAGAACAATTTTATTACGCGTCTACCGGACTGACGCCAGACAGAATCGCGATCCGGGCCATGAAGGCGTACCGCCAAAAGGCGGTACGATAAGTGAGGTTGCCGCGACCTCATCCGACAGAGAAGACGCTCAATCAACCTCCTCGTTGGTTGGTGGCTTCTTTGAACGGTTGAACGTCGCGGATGGTGACGAAGACGACCTGCTGGCCTCTGATGAGGACCAGGAGGACGTCGACGTCACTTTAACAGAAAAAAATGGAGGATGGTGAAGGTGACTCAAGTCAACCTGCACCACTCTAAAGCACCATCTGCTGCAATGCTCCTCCCGGTGGTAGAGAAGGAGGAGGAGCTAATCATGGTCCAGGAACCTTGGGTCCATAAAGGACGGGTTTGTGGACTAAACCTCAGGGGCTACAAGCTCTTGGTTGCCAATGGTACAGGTAATATCAGATCTTTCATATTGGATAAAAACTCTTTACGCATCTTCATTTTATCTGATTACGGTGATGAAGATACTGTGACCGCAGCAATGGAGACCGAATCCGGCATCATCTGGGTAGTCTCCAGATACATGGCCCATGACCACGGTGAGCGTCCACCAAACAACTTGGTACGTGGGATAGTGGCTAAAGCTGATAGCACAAGGACGCCAATCATAATCTGTGCTGATGCGAACTCGCACCACATCACATGGGGCAGTAATGACACCAACGCACGAGGTGAGTCTCTTTTCGATTTTATTATCAATAATAATCTTGAAATAGTAAATAGGGGTACAGAACCGACTTTTATTGTCTCAAACCGAAGTGAGGTTTTAGATATTACACTGATTAGTGCACACCACAACAGTTTAATTAGCGACTGGAAGGTCTCGGACGACTGTTCCTTTTCTGACAATCGTTATATTGATTTCTCCATAGGGTTTTGCGTGGATAGATCAAATCCTCTGCTAAACAGAAGGAAAACTAACTGGGAGTTGCAGAACAATCTCCTCCGTAACACTCTAAGCTCCGTCCCCGTTATAAACAACACGACGGATATCGATACGGCAATAGACCTCTTCAATGAATCTTTCTGCTATGCAACAAATATGTCTTACAAAACCACGACACGCAAAGGCAAAAGTAAACCACCATGGTGGTGACCTGATATCGCACGCTCGCAAAGCGAGTGCCGTAGACTTTTTAACGAGGCTAAGCAAACAGGTGACTGGTTGCGATATAAGTCCTCGCTAAACAGGTTCAAAAACCTTGTTAAAAGCCAAAAAAGGAAGTCTTGGAGGAATTTCTGCAGTGGCGTAGAGAGCTCCTCCGAAACCAACCGGTTGCGCAAGATATTAGCTACCTCACCGGTGGTACCCAGCTACATAAAAAAACCATGTGGAAGCTGGACTCTAAGCAGCCATGAAACACTCAGTGTACTTCGTGACACCCACTTTCCCGGTAACGCCCCGGTTTCTACTACAGTTACCGCTACCGGTGATACAACTACTTCGCCTGAGCCAGTTATTGTACCGCTGGACAATGACAGAATCAGATGGGCGATCAGTACCTTCGATCCATTCAAATCTCCTGGGTCAGACGAAATTATTCCAGCGGACCTACAGAGAAATATGGAACTAGTCGTGCCCTGGCTCTCTGAAATCTTTACAGAGTGTCTGAAAAGGGCATACATTCCGGCTTGCTGGAACCTGTGTAAGGTCGTCTTCATCCCCAAGGGGTGCAAGACGTCTCACACTAAACCTAAAGACTTTGGGCCTATCAGCCTGACGTCATTTCTGCTCAAAACGCTGGAAAGAGCTATAGATATACATCTCAGAATGTCCATACCAAAAAAACTTCTATCCCCCTCACAGCAAGCCTACACAAAGGGCAAGTCTGTCGAAACTGCTCTCCACTCCTTGGTCAGTCACATAGAGAAATCTCTCGTTCAAAAGGAATTCACTATGGTGGCTTTCCTGGACATAGAGGGCGCCTTCAATTTTGTCAAACCGGACTCAATCATCAACAGCATGATAGAGTTGGGGATTGACATCAATATCTGCAGGTTCGTAAAAAATCTGCTAACTAGAAGGGTCATAAGTGCATCTTTTGGATCTGCCACTGAATACAGAGCAGTGAATCGGGGCACCCCACAAGGGGGTGTCTTGTCACCGCTCTTGTGGAATTTGACCATCAACTCTCTACTGCTAAGCCTAGAGCGGAAGCTGGTTAAAACCGTAGCTTACGCTGACGACGTGGCAATAGCTATCTCCGGCAATTACCTGAGCACAATATCTCAGTGTATGGAATCTGCACTGACACTCCTCAGCAAATGGAGTGTCAGCTGCGGGCTTGGCGTCAATCCGGCTAAAACCGAATTGGTACTATTTACCAGGAGGCACAAAATCGGAGACTTTGCGCCCCCAAACTAAACGGGACCACACTGAAAGTCTCGGACAGCGCTAAGTACCTGGGCGTAATCCTACATAGTAAACTATCTTGGAACCTAAACACCCAGTATAGAGCAAATAAGGCCCTCGTGGCTATTTACACATGCAAAAGAGTAATTGGTCGCAGCTGGGGCATCGAACCCCGAGGGACCAACTGAATCTTTGAGACGGTAATTAAGCCCATAATTTTCTATGGGGTTATAGTCTGCTGGGAAACGGTAGAGAAAGACTCCCACCGACGAACTATAGAGAACATTTTTTGGCTAGCGGCGTTCCTAATAACGGGAGCGCTCAGGTCTACCCCAACGAAAGCATTGTTCGCTATGCTGAACTGGCTTCCGGTGGATGTTCTGGCAAAACAGCTAGCTTTGACTGCGGCGATCAGACTGAACGCTACATGTTCATGGACGAGAACCGATCTTGGTCACTCCAGGATTCTCAGGCAGCACCAAGCGTCCCATGACTTCACCGACTACTGCCCACCGGAACCTTATTTTGGCGGGCTTTTTCAATCCATTGTTCCCAATAGGGAATATCACTCCCTACCCTCTGCCACCGAAGGAGCCATCAGAGTTTTTACTGGATTCCAGTCTGGATTCCAGGGCACTCAGAGTGCACTGGTAACGATATTGCGGACGAAACTGTCAAAAAGGGCGTATCATTGAGCAACTCGATGATATGTCACTTCGTTGGCATTCCTCTATCTCACTGAAAGCGATTGATCCAGCAGGAATCATCAATCTTGCTCAAGAAAGGTGGGAACAAGAGCAGACCTGTCGAGTCGCCAGGTCCACTTGGCCCCGCTACAGCCTGCTCAGAACTCGCGATCTACTCAGGCTGGGTAAATGTCACACAAGACGACTAGTAACAGTGCTAACGGGGCACTGGTGTTTCGGGACTCATGCCAAAAGGATGGGCCTAAGTTACAATGACTACTGCAGAAGTTGTAACGATGAGGAGGAAGAAGAAACAGTTCTTCATCTTCTATGTCAATGCCCCGCGCTTAACAGCATTAGGGCGGTTTCTATGGGCTCCAACACTCTGCCAGACCTCGACAGTCTGGCGAACATGGGGCTAACCAACATATCCTCCTTCTTGCAACAATCAGGATGGTTTGATTCGGCGACAGGGCAATCACAGGTAATTGAATAACCAATTGACTGAGCCCTGTTTGCTGTAGGGTATCACAAAGGGACCGAATTAACGGACCCAAGTGCGTCACGTCTCAGATGTGGCGGCCCTCGAAACCTAACCTACATACATTCATATGTATGTACATATATTTAAAGTGTGTTGATAATAATTTTGGAAATTTTATATATATTTATAAATTAACGAAGACAACTTATTAAACAGCTGATTGAAAGTTGGGTTGAGTTGTAATCCATAATAAGAATTTGGCAACTACAACTCAACTATCAATTCAGTTGTGAATCATAATAGGGGCATAAATTTCTAAAAAGTTTTACAATTAAAATAAATATAAATAAAATTTCAAAAACTAAAATTGTAGTTTTAAATAAAAAAAAATATAAAACTTTTAAAACTAATTTTTTTTTAATTTTACGGAGCCACGAATCCGTATTTCCTGTGAATAAATCATACCGTGAACATACTGAATTTAATATACTTTTTTAACAGTTGAAAAAAAAGTACAAAGGAAAATAGAAAAAGCGGGATATTACTAATTTTGGCAAATACATATTTGGACAAAGTTTGTTGACAAAAAAATATGTTATTTCATATCCACTTCATTCCCCACCCAGAAACCACCCAACGTAAAACAAAAATAAGCATGGCAGCACAGAGTAAAATATGTGCAGACAACATACTTTTTATATTTTTAAATCATAAAGTATAATTTGTAGTGTTTTAAGTGTTAATTAATTAATAAACTTCAAATTTGATAAGTATATGGTTAATTAATTATTTAGATAGAAGTTTATCAGCCCAATTATGAATAACAATTCCCCGGGAGTTTTCTCCCTACTCCCTGTTTCTCTATTCTAAATAAAATCTCCCCGGGAGATTTCTCCCTATTCCCTTATTCTAAATGAACTTCGAAAATGGGAATCTCTTCCCAGGGAAAAAAGTAGGTATTATGAATGTCATTAAAAGGGAGAATATGATAACAAATTTTCCGCCAACAAATTGCCAGGGAGCAGGGTTTCCAGATTTCTTTTGAGTCGCATCCCCAATTTGAAAATGTTCATCCCCGAAATTCCCCAAAAAGCAATTTATACTATCCCCAAAAATCTCCACTAAAAATAATACTACTTCAATTTCAATTCACTTAAGTATTAACTTATGAATACTTTATTTGCACTGTATTTCATTTCTAAGTATATATTTGTATATGTGTTCTAACAAATTAGTTAAGTTGACTGGTAAAATCAAAAAGTTCGCAGTCCAAATCTTCTTTACCGCTGTCTGAAGAAATTTTTTGGTACATGCTTTTAGAATTAAACAATTTTACCATTTCTGCAGATGGATCAAAAGTTTCACAACAAATTCTATTATTTTTAATATGTATATTAATTCTTAACAGAGATTCGAGCAACTCGTACTGAATTTATTTATTTTATTTGTTTTTATTTACTTATTCAGTTCAGTAATACAAAGCCCTATGGGCCAAAAAATATATTGCACAGTCTTAACACCTAAGTAGTTACTAACTTAAAATAAAAGATTAAAGAAAATAATAATAATAAAAAAACTACGGGTAGCACTCCGGGAGTGCCGACAGAAGAGAAAACGTTTTGTGATTACAACAATACACGTGCTATTGCCAAAAAAATTATGCGTATATATAAACAATTATATAAATACATGCAACAAATTTAACCACTTATCAAGGCGTATGCAACAGGTGAGCTTACTAGCACAGCTGACTGAGCTCGCTTTATAGCAAATTTTCATACAAACTGATATAGTTTGAAGAGAGTACATAAAAACTGGTTACAGTTTGGTACTCATACGTATTAAAATGCTTTTAATTTGTTTGTGTGTTTTGATATGAAGCGAGTGCTTTACATGTTGGTTTTGAATTGTTGTACTTGTTGTCGAACTGCGCATACCTGCTAGTTTTGCCATGCCACTTATTGTAAACGCAAATGCAACTGCGCCCGAGAAGTTAACAGCCTAAATTTTTTTCTATTAACGTGAAGAGAGCGCCATCTTTGTGTACTCTTCTTAATTAATTTCGCTCAAATTGAAAAGTGCGCCCTCTTTGGTGCACCAAAAAATGAGTGTTTTTCTATTATATGGCAACATCACCCACAAGAGAGGGCGCTCTCTTCATATTGAGCGAAAAATTTAGGTGTTGGGCCTTAGTAAGATTCTCGAATCGACTTCGACTGTTGTACTAGATTAAAGTAACACACAACATTTTTCTTTAATCTATTACAGCAGTCGCAGTCGAATCGAGAACCGTAATAAACCACAATATCTGTAGGTTGTTAACTTCACTCCGACTAGGCATTCGCACAAACAGAGGTGCTACAAGCGTGACGGTGTCGCGAGTTCTGAGGTTTTGTCTCATCCAAAACCTTCGTACCGCGCCAATAGAAGTTTTCACTTCAAAAATGTATAAAGACAACAACATTCCATGTTCGTTTTACTGAATTAAAGTAGATTATAGTAGGTTATATTCCAAACATACACATCACACCCCCACGCATCAATAAGCTATAACTATAGAAACAAGATAAAATTGAATTAAACGGTCCAGTTAGGGAAGGGCTTACCCCAGTATCCGAAAGGATAAGCCGACCACTAAAGCAACTGGAAGGAGAAAAACAGAAAAACTGAATCACGCTGTCTGTGATACTAAGAACTTAATAAGTTTGAGCTTAAAAACGTTGTTGGAGTGCGAAAAGACTCGCAGCTCCAGTGGCAAGCCATTCCAATATCCGGATACTCGGACCAGAAACGATCTGCTAAAGTCCGACCTGAAGATAATTGGTAGATTAAGATGAGGGTTCCTAAAACGGGGCGAGAAAAGGAATGAATTACATAAGGCGATAGGTCTCCCACTCCTGATCATTTTATAGAAAGTTAATAAATTCCGAAGTATCACGTACACATTGAATCCACATCCTAGGAAATCCACCACAGAACCAGAGACATGGTCCTTCCTTCGGATGTTGTAGACAAATCTGACAATCATATTTACTAGGCGCTTTAATCTAGTGAGATGGATGCCAACAGAACCAGTGACAACATCGAATCCATAAAGAACTTGCGACATCAACATAGCATGAGCCAGCTTCTTCCTGACATGCAGGGGTAGGTAAACATTAGAGTTGTAGGATATTCGTAACAAGATGACGATTCTACCTGATAAGGCATCAATATGCCAGCTAAACGAGAGTTTGCTGTCAAGTACAACCCCCAGGCACTTGTGGCGATCAACAAAACCAATAGGATCACCACCCAAAGAAATTTCAAGGTCATAGAAAAAGCGAGGGGTGGGACGAAACATCATGGCCTTGGTCTTCGAGGTATTCATAGTAAGAGAATTGAGTCCAGTTCAGTCGGCCACAAGGCTAAGGCACATATTAATATCCTGCTCAAAAGAGTTAATAGATTCTCTACTCCCATGCAAACAGAAGGAACACATCGTCAGCGAAGAAAAATGAGGCACAACAACGAGAGTCAACAACTTTAGACAGGTCGTTCATATATAGGAAAAAAAGAATGGGCCCAACACAGAGCCCTGAGGCACACCAGAGGAGAGTGTAAGTAAAGCCGACGAAATTCCATTTAGGGCAATGAACTGCGATCGCCCGGTCAGATAGGACTCTAGGAGTGTACAGGCCGACCTCGAAAAGAGAAATTCATCATAAAGTTTATAAATCATCCTAGAAAAGTTAATCGCAGAAGGCGTACTGAGAACCCGAAATTTTATCAGACACAAAAAGTAGCGTCTGATCCTTTAAGATGTGCTCAACGACCTTTGACAAAGAGGGGAGTATGGAGATAGGTCTAATGTCCTCAGGTCCACTGAGGGTGGTGTTGGCTGAAGTGGTTAGCGCGTTGACTACTAAGCAAACAATGACGTGGGGCCTGGGTTCAAACCCTGGCCAGAGCAAGTCAATCAACATCATTAATTTCTGTAATGTACATTAGTGAGATATTGTATTAATTGTTGTCGGACTATTTAAGTGATGGAGGCATATCACTGGTCACTAAAAAACTGTTCCGACAGCGATTGATGATGTTCCAAGCTAATGTACACAACATCGCCCTCCTTCGTCGGTTAGCAGAAACATCGGCGAAGTAAAACAATTAATAAAAAATGCCTGCCAATACAGCTTAACAAAGTTAATGCGTCTACCTAACACCGGAGGCGCCTCAAGTCTGCTATAAAAATTAAACATAACGCGCAAAGCAGAGTTGTAAAAGAGTTAAGCCTTCTCCATTTTCAACATCTATCTTCTCTACTCTATCCCTCTCTCTGAGTTCCTGCACAATGCACAGCATACGTAGGGGTCATCCCCTGAGTGCTGGTCCTAAAAAAAAAAAATTACCAATTTTAGATTTGGGAATTGGGACAATACGGACAGTCTTCCACTCAGATGGGAAAGTGGACCTAGTCAGTATAGTTTTCGTCAGGTCTAGGATAATATCTGATTAAAAAGGGAAAACCAACTTCAGGAACCGAATGGACATACCATCAACACCAACCTCCCTCGACTTTACCTTATTCAAAGCCGCAAACAATTCAGAAACATCCACACATGACAAAGAGAAGGAACCAGGCTGATTAAGAATATCATCAAGAGCAATAGAGACAGGCCCAGTAACCTTGGGACTCACAAAGTAACGATTGATTGTATCTGGATCAAGATCCCGGAAAGAGTCATCATCACCAATGCAACCTCGACCTTTGATAATTCTGCAAAATAATAATAATAATAGTCTGCAAAAGTATTTATTCCTCTCCTTGTGGATAATACTCTTCGCCCTGTTACGCAGTTTGCAGTAGTTTGACCAGTTCTTGGGTGAGGGATCCAATTTGAATGTCGTGAAGGATAAGTCACGCAACGACCTCATGCGAATAACAGAATTAGAGATCATCCATGCGTTATTAGCCTTACACACTCTAGCTCTGACTATGCGAACATACTGGAAAAAGTTAATGAGCGCAGTAACTAGGGACCATTTCAGATCAACATCCGTGGTATCTGAGATATGATCAAGGGTATGGCTATTCAGAACCGAGAACAGACCCTCCCAATTGATATTATTAAAGTCACGATACTCATAGAATTCATCCAACTGGGTCACCTTGATAGGAAAGGACGCAACTATGAGCGAGTGGTCCGAGATAGATGGGCTGTAAACCGGGCAACGACAGCTAACGCACAACGAGGTGCTAGCCATGAAGAAATCAATAAGCGACGTGGTCCTAGTCCTTAAGTCGAAATGCGTAGGAATCGAATGGTGAGTAAGAGAAAGATTATATCGGAGACAAAAAGATCTGACCAGATGAGAATTCGTCGGTAAGAATAGGTTGCAGTTGAAATCTCCCACCAAGATAATATTAGAGAATCGGGAAAACAAATCACAGTGGAGCCTCTCAAATGTATCCAAACACCCACTAGGGATATAGACCACCCCCAAAAGGAAGCGAGAGTTGCCCGATAAGACTTCAATAAAGAGGGATTCACAGCCAGGATCTTGAGTTCTGAAAACGACCTTATGGTTAAATTTATTCGAGACGTACACACCAACTCCACCTCCTCTAGAGGGCCTGTCATTACGACAAACTCTATACCCTGGCAGTCCCATCGAACGACTGGAGATATGGTCACCAAGCCAAGTCTCAGTAATATCAAAGACATTACTGCCGATAATCGACCTCAATTCATCAATCTTACAAGAACTTACCCTAGGAGACAGACTACGACAATTATGGTGACCAATTTTGAGTTGATTCCTGAAAGGTCGAAGGGTATCACTCAGGGAGGCACTATCCCTAACAATAGGACCAAGGTTGTCATTAGCAAACATCAAAACAAAGGCAAGTAAATACGCAAGAGGGAGATGCAAATGTAAGGGCCTTCATAGAGAAAGAATAAAAATAAATCATATAAATTGCACAAGGAATATTGCCGTCCGAACCCAACAAAACAATCATGTAAACTATAATAAATATAATCATATAATAGATAAATCCAGCTATCATATTCTAAATAAAAAAAGAGATCAAATTAAGATATATCACAAGGGGACCACGTACTTGAAGCATCAATGAGAAATAAGGATGGAAATCGCGGCATGAATAAATATCATATGAATACCAGAAAAAAATAGAGGTTAAATAGTTTCAAAAAATGAAGAGCCTGCATGTGTCCATACTGATGGTCAATTAATAAATGAATCCAAAAGTGTTAAATATCTTGGCATAAACTTAAACCATAATCTTCTATGGGAAAATCATATTAGCCGTCTCAAACCTAAATTATCATCTGGAATTGGTATTGGACGGGGTCTTTCACAGAGGCTGAAAGCTTTCTGGCTGCTATCCACTTGGGGGTAGCAAGAAGTGATTCCGCTGTCTGAAATTCCCAAGCATCTCACAACTTCCGGTCTTAGACCAAGTGTTCCCCGGTAATGTCATTTAGGCATCCGTCTGGTGACAGCTAAAGTGAGAAGGCGTACAGTACTGAGTATCCAGAGTGCATGCTAATACTGATGCGTCTCTGGAAATTAGGTGTCATCCGGCAACAATAAGACACTGAAACTCAACTGTATTTAGCCGGCCTAGCGGTGTGTTGGCAGCCCCAACTCTAGGATCGGACGCTCTGGCCTAATAAGTCATTCGTCTTAAAACTAAATTATTTCTGAAACCAAAACAAATAAGAAAACTAATAAACCCGATTTAAAGATGACAACCATTGGCATGAAATTAAGGACTAGAATTGGAACATGGAACGTAAGGACGCTTTTAGAAACAACCCGTCTCGCTCAATTGTGTAAGGAGTTTACTGCATATAATCTAACAATACTCGGTCTTTGCGAAGCTCGTTGGTGTGAGTCTGGTGAACTCACAACGAGTGATGGTCTCACTCTTCTCTACTCTGGGAAGCCAAGTGGTGAAATACCCCGATCCAGTGGTGTTGGGATAGTATTATCAAAAGAAGCCAAGAAAGCCCTAATCGAATGGAAGCCATTTTCTGACAGAATTATTACTGCAAGACTGCGAACCAGAGCCCGTAATCTTACAATCATACAATGCTACGCTCCAACGGAAACATCCGAAACAGAAAAAAAGGTTGAATTTTACCATCTCCTAGATAGTGTTTTGGCAACTGTTCATCGTGGCGATATTATAATAATGATGGGAGATTTTAATGCCCAAATGGGAAACAACAATACGAATGTCGAAAACACAATGGGTACACATGGGCTAGGTCGTCTGACAGAGAATGGAGAGATGCTGTTGGATACATGTAGGACGAACAACCTTGTTATAGGTGGCACACTATTCCCCCATCCAAGGATACACAAAGTCACTTGGGTATCCCCAGATAATAAAACCGAAAACCAAATTGATCATATCGCTATTAGCAAAAAATGGCGTGGCTCACTACTGGATGTCCGCAACAAAAGAGGGGCTGACATCGCAAGCGATCATCACCTTGTCCTGGCAATTCTCCGTTTAAAAATTGCGGCTACTAAGAACAACAACATAGCCCCAGGGAGGAAATTTAACGTAAAGAAACTCAAAAATGAAGAAGTCTCAAATTGTTTTACCGAAGCACTTAAAACATCACTTACTAATAGAAATGAAAACCGAAGTTGGGCTGAAACCAAAAAAGTATTCATTAAAGCAGCAGAACATCACGTCGGCTACAAAAACAATGTCCGTAAAGAGTGGATTAGCGAGGAAACCTGGAAACTCGTATTAGAAAGAAAAGAAGCAAAAGCAGCTATCAACTCCAGCAGAACACGGTCTGAAAAATCAAGATGTCAACAATTGCATAGCGACCTTAATCGCAAAGTAAAACGAAGCGCACGACGAGACAAACGGAATTGGGCCAACAACATAGCTAAAGAAGCACAAGCGGCCGCTGAAACAAATCGGGCTAGAGACCTATATCGCGCTGCAAGGAAATTAACCAAAAATACACTTTCCATCGTTAAACCCTTAAAAGAAGACTCTGGACAACTTGTTACATCCAAGGAACAACAACTGAATCTTTGGGAATCACTTTACTCCAATATGCTTTCCACGCCCCAACATACTCTTCAAACCTCGCAAAATACGATATGCAACTGCGCCACACATACTCCGAACCCAAATATCACCATCGACAGCCCTGGTATCACAGAAATATCCGAGGCAATAAAATTATTAAAAAACAACAAATCTCCAGGCTCAGATAATATTTCCCCAGAGCTGCTTTCAACTGACCCAATAACTAGTGCTTAGTTACTGGCTCCCGTTATAACAAACTTCTGGCTGACTGAAACTCTTCCAGAGGAGCTCGCGGAAGGCGTGATTATTAATCTTCCTAAAAACTGCGCGCAAAAATTGGAGAGGCATAACACTTCTGAATATGGCCAATAAAGTTATTGCAAACATAATAAGCAAAAGACTATCTACAACTGTTCTCCCTGAGCTCAGAAAAGAGCAAGCCGGCTTTCGTGCACACAAATCATGCATAGACCATGTAAATAGCTTAAGGATAATTGTGGAACAGTCAGTAGAATGGAGGTCACCGCTTTACCTAACATTTATAGATATTGAAAAGGCATTCGACACCATAAATCACACTTCTATATGGAAAGCACTAGCGTGTAAAGGAGTTCCCAATAAACTAATAGATCTCATCAAGGGCCTATACGCTAATGCCACCTGTCGCATACTACATGAGAGACAACTAAGCAAAAAAATCTCTGTAGAAAATGGAGTTCGCCAAGGCTGCGTTTTATCACCACTGCTTTTTAATTGTGTCCTCGATGTTGTAATGAAAAAGGCCACAAGTCATAGACGGAGAATAACGTGGGGTCTGCTGCAACCGAATAAATAAAGCTCGCCAATCATTTGGGCAACTAAATCCTGTGTGGAACTCGTCATATATGTCACGTCGTACAAAGCTAAGCCTGTTTAATTCAAATGTAAAATCCACCTTGTTATATGGATGCGAGACGTGGAATGCAGCAACTCGAGACATACAAGCCATACAAGTTTTCATAAACAAATGTCTACTCGTCTGTGGTCAGAAACGAACCAACAACCGATTCAAAATGAAATCCGTAAGCGAAAATGGTCCTGGATAGGTCACACTTTGCGAAAACCACCAGGTGATATAGCGAAACAAGCTTTAGAGTGGAACCCACAAGGCAGTCGCCGTTCAGGACGTCCATCGCATACCTGGAAACGCCAGATAACAATTGAGATGTCCAAACTAAATCTAAATTGGAACGAACTTAAACACCGAGCATCAGATCGAGAATATTGGAAGCAACATTTTTTTTGGCCCTATGCTCCTTGTAGGAGTTTAAAGGAACTGATATATATAAATTTAAAAATAAACTCAATGTTGATACGAAAATGTTGATTTACCAATCCTTAATTCACTCGCATTTGACTTATCTTCCAGTAATTTATGGTAGTAAAGCTAACTCAGTCCTGGGATCACTGCAATCAGCACAAAATAAGGCGTTGAAAGTTGTGTTTAACCTTCCATTACAATTTGGAACAACCGATTTGCTTAAAAATTATGCAAAAACGATACTTCCGGTGAAAGGTCTTTATAAACAACAGCTTTTAGTTTATGTTTATAAATGTATTAGAGGTATTGGCTATCACACCATACAATTCAATAGTAATATATCACACACATGTAAAAGGAAAAGATATTATTGTTTGTTTATTTATAATTAACATTTACAAAATGTAGTTTTATTGAATGATTATTTTATTATTACTTTAGTTCTGGACAGCCGCTTGTGCGACTGTCCAGTATGAGACACATTTATGAACTTGATTATTATTTTGTATTAAAATTTTTATATTATTATTATTACGAATAAACGTAATTATTATTTGAACTTATATTGATTTACATATGAAAAGTAATATTATCAGGCTCAAGTTCAGAATTATTGAATTAATGAAAATTCAAAATTACTAAGAGTTTTTTGTGTTGGAAAATATTATTATTTATATCCAATCAGTTTTTAGCAGAACGTATCAGTACTGATTTCAAGGCCGCTACACCTCTCATCAGCGTTCAATTGTCCATATTTACAATTTTCGTAAAGTGGATACTAATTGAGAAGAATATCAACTATTTAACCAGTTTTCAACAGAAATAGAATATGAGAATTAATTTTTAATTAAATTTTTTATTCTACAATGAAACAGTGCTGGTTAGTACGAAATTCCCTCATTACTGTTTGGAACTAATAATCAACACAAACTCATAGTCCGTTATCATCAAAGTATTCTACTTTGTATTTTAACGTTTTTGTTGTTTTTACTCTATATTAGGGAAATTCACATATTACTGTGACCCCTGTTATTAGGGTATTTATAGCTCGTGCCCAAGCGGAATTAATATTTGTAGGTGTAGCGGCCTTGAAATCAGTACTGATACGTTCTGCTAAAAACTGATTGGATATAAATAATAATATTTTCCAACACAAAAAACTCTTAGTAATTTTGAATTTTCATTAATTCAATAAAACTGAACTTGAGCCTGATAATATTAATTTTCATATTTTGTATTAAATCTTAACATAGCTTAAACATTATATTTCTTAAACTAACACGTACACAAAGTATGTGTGGGAATATGAATGATCAGCATAATACACTCTGATCATACAATTGGAATGTGGACGTTTATTCAAACAATAACAAAAGTGTTATGTTTCACTTGCTGCATGCAGACGGCATGCAGTAGTGGTTAGTCAAACACACTACGCACACAAAGAGTCACAAGACAGGCGATGGACCTAAATTTAGTACGATGTAGACTTGAGTTAACTAAACAGCGGATTTCTTTTGCTGGACCTAATGAATACAACCACTTACCTAACCGCTTAAAAGATATCTCAGTTTTATCTACTTTTAAAAGTAGTTTAAAAGAATTTTTATTGCAAAATGTTGAAGTACTTCTTGCATCTTAAAGGTTAAAAAGTTTTTATTTTTTTTTATAAAAAATTGTATAAAGTAAAATAAGTTAATTTTTAATTTGTAGATTAAATGTAAATATTTATGTTGCCTACTGGCCTCTATAAAGCCTTATTTGGCGCTGAGGCAAAAATATAATTTTTTTGTTAAAATGAAAATGAAATAAAGATACAAAATTAAAAAAAAAAGTTTGCTATTTCCGAGAAGCAGGGAAAGAAGGAAAATTTAGACTCTTAAAGATACTAAAAAATTTGTTACAGTCGTTAATTATGTAAAGTAGAAAATCTCTTACTCGGAAAGGGCAGAATTAATAAATCAAGTAACGATACAAAAAGGCAGTGATTCGGCTGTAATGCGGAGTGTATTGTACAAGCGATGTGCCCCCAGTCCCAGCACGCACACATCCGCAACTGCACCCGCCACCGATACCCCACCAACACCCGCAGCGTCAATACACAGAAAAAGATCTCTCACCAACCAACTCCCTACCCAAAAGCACAAAAAAACCCGACTAAACATTCAATTCACTCAATTAAACCCCTAACTGCAATAAATAACCCCGGTACAAAAATCCAACTGATACCATTAATTTGTTTACTGGCGCAAATTAATAATATCAATTATATTTCCACACAAAATTCAATCACTACAGTCAAAAATTCAACTAAAAAAATTAAATATCCAATCAAACCCCTCTACACCTTCAAGCAAAGAGCCAATTGGTGAGAAATTTCCCTCCGTGAGACACAAGCAAAACGCCGCCGAGATACCGAGAACAAATACAGCTGCAAACACGCACATACCCAGACAGAGGACCCCCCGCCCAGACAAGATACTCATGCATTTGAAAAAAGGGATTAACGTACAGATTCATATTGCAAAATGAAGTAAGAGTAAAGATAAATATAAAAACAAGTTAAATAGGAGGCGGTTTCATCAGTCCAGCACACTCCACAGCATCACAGATGAGCTCCTTCCCATCAAGTATCGTGATCCTAGATTTAGGCATATCGGCATCAATTAGGCGGAACTTAAGGATAATCTTGTCCCGCACCAGTCTTCGATAGATAGCATTCAGTTTGGTGATAGGGGGGAGAAGTGATCATTTAGGAACACCCTAGATCTCACCCTGATACCATTTGGGCCGACACCAGTGTTGTTAGGGTTCAGATCATCCTCACTAGTCACTACATCATAAACCATCAAAGGATGCGACGCGATGGATTTAAAGTATGCCTGCATGATCATGTCACGCACTGCTGTGCAATTGAATTTAATAAGCACCAGTTGTTTATTGTGTAGGTAGCAGGGATGATTAATCATCTTTCGGTCCGCGGGTATATTGAAGAGTTTCGCGAGATTAACAGCAACAGCTGATATATCCTCCAAGCTGGCAGGCAGTCCGCGAATAATGATATCACCGCGGTTGATTTTACGATGTAGGGAATTATTCTCCTTCTCGAGCAAAGAAATCTTGGAGTCAGTTGAGGACTCCACCCGAGAAATGCGATTACTGCACTCACTCACCTCCGATTGGATACCACTGATGATACCACACACTTCAGATTTAAAATCAGCAACAATGTCCTGTCTGCTTGATGGAGTCGCAATCAACATTACCATTCTTAACCAGAGCATCAACATTGGTGTTAAGGGTAGAAATATCTGCACACAGCGATGCAATAGAACCAGGTGGGACTATTTTGCAGCCATTGCATATATAGGACATATTCTTACAGCTGGCCTTCAGTTCGTCATCACCAATTCCCACACACGATGAGTGATACCAGGTCTTACAAAGATCACACTGGATTGAGTTCTGGTTTTTCAAAAACGCCGCACGGCACACCCCACACAGTTCCTTCTTACCACCAGGAATGTCAAGAGTCAGAAGATTAGCAGTCAATTTCAATATGTGCACAGTGTAGCAGACAGTGAGTCACGGACTGATGATGCACAAGACACAGTAAAAGTCCGAGTTATGGCAGAAATGGCGCAATAACAATATGGCGCAGTAATATATGTACGTACGACACAGTAAACAGTGAGCCAGCCACAAATAATAAAACTCAGGAGTCCAGGTATCCACAATATTCACAGAGATAAATATCTTTATATTGATGTAACTTTAACTGGTCCACAATGCAGCAGATAGTGCAGTAGACAGTGAGTCACGGATTGAAAATGCACAAGACACAGAAAAAGTCCGAGTTATGGCAGAAATGGCGCAATGACAATATGGCGCAGTAATATACATATGTATGTATGTACGTACGAACAGCAAATATGGCGCAGTAATTTACGTACGAAACAGTGAGCCAGCCACAAATAATCAAACTCAGGAGTCCAGCTATCCACAATATTCACGGGAATAAATAGCTTTTTATTGATGTATGTATCTTGAACTGGTCCACAGATTTTAGTTAAAATGCGTAGATTATCGCGCAACAATATGGCGCAGTGATACACGCACGACAGCAAACAGCGAGCAAACCCCAAATAATAATACTCAGGAATTCAGGCAGAGTGCAACAATCCACAATAATCACAGAATTATATATCTTTTTATTTATATTTAATTGGTCCACAGATTTCAGTTAATATGCACAAAAATTATCGCATAAGAGAAGAAAAATTTAGTAAAAAAAGTGAAGAAAAATATGACAGCTGATAAAACCACGTCTACTCAGGCATAAGGTTGCCAGATTAATTTTGTTTCTAATTTTTGCTTTTACCGTGTTCATTGCCGAAAAACTCCTACAATGCAATCATTGCTCGTTGATATGCAAAGTAAATTTAATACCAACTCTGCCAGGTCTTTAAACGGCCATGATACATGAGATTTGATAGAAAACGTTTTAGCATTTGTTTCAATAAACCTTTTAGGTATAAAAAACAAGTCCTCTTTAATTTAATAACAGCGTCGAATCTAGAGACTTATATGTCGGAGACTTTTCTTATTAAAATGTACAAACGAAAAAATTAGAGACTCGTTGTTCAGGGTTTATTTTCTTTTACACATACGGCTGCTAGATTTTGCTTCTTGCCTTTTGCCCATTCTTACGTTCCCAGAGGATATTGTCTTGTTTTTGCTGGTATCAAGATTTTTTTCCATTTTTAACGCAAAAAGAATTAATTTGAATTTTGTATGTTAGTTTCTTCTTTTATATGAAGGATTCACATGAAGTAATACCCAAGTCTTGCCAACAGCAAATGTTAAAGACCTATAAATTGTTACCATTTGCCGGAAGACTTACCACTGATAATTTTATATTAAACAAAGTTTTAGTTACCGCACTAAAAATACTTATGTACTAAAAAAAGAACAATTAGAATATGTTGGTATTAAAATAATAGCCCAAAAACTAAACCAAATTATATAAACAAAATAAAAATCCCCAAAGCATAAAAATTATCCTCAATGAATTCCCCAATCCCCAAACCAAATTTTTCATCCCCATTTGAAAAAAAATCCCCGATTTGGCGATAAATCCCCTAATCTGACAACACTGGCCGTGAACGGGCTGTAGAGTTGTCAACCGATTAAGAATAATTCGATTAATCGGTCAAAGAAAACCAAACTCTTGTTCGAAAAATTTTAATATGCCGAATTTCGAATAAATCGATTAATTAATGTCAATTAATCGAACAAACTTTTGCATACGTAAAAAATATGTTAAATTTGTTAGTATGATATGAAACAAAGCGAGCACTTTATATCAACCAACTACATGTTATTTTGGATGTTTGGAGTTGCCGTCGAACTGCTTTTTATAAATCTTATCATGTAAGTAGAAAATGTTGTTATTGTATTCTATTTTTTTTTTAATTATATAATTATCTTTTCAATGAGGTTCGTTTGGAAGTATTTTACCAAGAACAAAAAAAAAAAAAAAAAAAAAAAAACAAAGTCACATGCAACAAGTGTCCTAAAGTATACAAAATTGTCGGATTAACAACAAAAAAAATTAATAATTCTTTTGCAACAGATTTACTAAAACGCATTAAAATAAGATTAAGTAAGAGACGTATAAAACTTTAAAATACGTTAAAAATATTTTTCAAATTCTGGAAATTTTCCGAGTAATGAATGTTTTTAAAACATTCTTCAAAATGCAAATGAATTATACTCTAGATTATTTTATATTGAAAGTAACCACAATAATTCAGATAAAAGTAATGATATAGAAGAAGTTATTATTAATGAAAATAACAATATTTTATGCGAATTAAATAATTCTATTCAAAGTATTAAAAATTCAGAAAATAAAAAAGAGTTCAGTGATATATTAGACGATATGGTATGTTCTGAAAAATCTAAAAAAAGAACAGAAAAATTAGATATGTAAACTATTTTATGCTCTTCTCACTATATCACCTACCTCGACCATTAGCGAAATTTTTTTGAAAATCTAATTTAAAAAAACAAAAACCAAAAATCATTTGAAAGCAAAAAAATTGTTTTTAAAAGAACATTTCTTAAGAACAACCTAAATTGTCTGATTTAACAAAAAGAAAAAAATCATTTGATATATTTTGACTGAAAAAAACATGTGTATTTGTAGTATTATAATCGACATACATCACTTCAAAGTAATCTCAGTTGTTACATTTTTAAGTTTTTTTTATGTACATATTATTAGCGTTTTTTTTTTTTTTTTTTTGTTAATAAAAATATTAACTATATTAATTTTAATTTATTTTGGTTATATAATAATGCATTTTTGTGTTATTGACAAACATTTATTTTTTGTCAATAAATAGTTTTTAAGCATTTTTTTATTCGTTGTTCTCATCGATTAATCGAATAATTGTTTAGCATTAATCGTTTGATCGAACGAACAAAAACTATTATACTACGTGCACACGGAACATGCTTCGCTCTCTATTCATTCTTTACACCCCAATCATGAGCGAAGCAACATGCTTCGCCATACAAAATTTTGAGAGCGAATCATGTAGATTCATATTGAATCTACTTGCGAAGCATGAAAAATTGCTGTCTTCGCTAAATTTTATCGGAATTTATCGGAAGTTTATCTGAACTAGAAGCAAAAAACACAACAAAAACGTTAATTAAAAGTGAAAAATTGAATTAAAACTATAAAGATAAAACAACAATGGAAAGAAAAAATATGTTTGTGCATTTTTAAAAATGCGTAATATTTTTTTTGTCCATTTTAGATTTTATTTGTTATTAAAAAGAGAACTGTCAAATCGAAGCAAGTACATGAGTCGTGTGAACAGCTAAATTCATAAACATGCTTCAGAAAGCGAAGCAAGTGCTTCATCTTGTCGTGTGAACATAGTATTATTCGAATTATTCGAACAAAGTTGAAAGGCGAATAATTGACAACTCTAATGATGCAGATTTTATGAATTTAAATTTAACGTAATTCTATTGGAGCGATTATCCAAAGTTAAAGCACGGTGTGTATTATAACGTAGTAGATATAAATAAATAGTACAATGAAAGACAAAAGAGGCAGAGAAGATAAATCTGGTACTGAGTTTTTTTTTGAGAACACAAAGCGTCGGCTATATAATTTCCGCCCTTCTGATTTTTGTTTTCGGACGATCAAGTGCTGCAATTAGTGAAACCACATTTTTTCTTTTGGAGAAAACTAAATTTAAATAAATTTTAATCATAAATATTGTGCATCAAAAAATTTTTAATGATATGCAAAAGTTGTCGAAACTTGTAGAATAACCATGTTAAATTAATATTTTTTTAAAACACTGGAATATTAAACTGTGGAAGCTGAAAGTTAATTGGAAAAGATTCAACACTGTCAACTTGGCAATAACCATCAGATCATCATCATCATCATGAATGAAATTCCTCAAGGCCATTCACCATAATAATATTTTTGACTGGAGAATTATTGTGGCTATCCCACCATGCAGTAGCATTAAAACAAAAACAAAATAATACCAAAAGCATGAACTGAACGAAATATTCATACTATGAGTGCAAATCATCTATGACGTCACCCACAATTTAATCAACAGACAATAAACATTCTACTATTATTATTATGGTAGCTGGCAAGCAAAATAACAGAAAGAGAAAATAACAACAAAAGGAACATTTATATTTGTATCAACAAAGTATCCAAAAATTTTACTAATCATCATTATCTCCATTACAATTTTTCATAATCATTACACGATTGCCGCAATGCCCAAATTATTGGTTTACTTAATGCGTCAATCGTGTAATTTCCCAATTTATTGATTCATACGGCAACCTTCGACAATATATTTCTTATTAGCCCCAATAAAATGCAACCCTGTTAAGGCAATCGTGTAACTACTCGATAGACAATAATACGACAATAAAATGTTCCAATTGCGCCAGTATATATTGGTTCCTTGTGCGGCAATCAAGGTGGGCAATACGCGCCAATATTTATTTTTTGTTTAATCGAGGAATAATATATCTGTAAGTAAAATTAATTTTAACTGTTATAAATGTATAAATTATTATATACTTGTAGTTTAAATATGGAATTTGATGACTGCATAATAGAACAAAATGATACACTGGACGCGGATTTTGTTTACTGCCCCGACCAGCAATCACAAACTCCTTTGCCCAAATGTTCTTTACAGAAGAAATCATTTTTTTAATTTTTTAAAGGTTTATAAGTCTGTATTCTGTGGTATTTATGTTAGCAAAACAAAAAGTGCATTTTAACAATCAGCTGTTTCTCAATGTTGGCACAGTATGCTGCAATCATGTAACTGGAAGTTGGCAATTATTGCCCATTAATCGTTGTGCGCCAATTTACGGCAACCAAATATGTGAAATTTGAGGCAATCATGTAACTGCAGAAAATTTGGTTGGGACAATCGTTTTATTGTCCTTCAAATTAGCACAATAAAAATTGTTACAAATTGGTGCATTGCACACGACGATCTTAGGTGCTCAACTTTTTCAAAATTCTCCTTTCAACTTGCTTTTATGTTCACACACGACGATTTTAGTTGGGCAATTCTTCTGTTTTGTTTAGCTTTTATTTTCTTACAATTTGACATTTGTGCTTTCATAAAATAAAAAATTTCAATAAAATAAACAAAATGTAGTAAGCTTTTACTAAAAACTTTTATTCTATAATATGTTTTTTATTTAACATAAGTTACTAAAGGCTGAACAAAACTATATTATATGGTTTTTTATTTTTATATATTTAAAACGTGTAATTTTTGCGTTTAATTGAAATTATAAATGATGTACACACCAAGAAGCGAAACACCGAGTGAAAAGAAATGTCAAATATTCAAATAAAAAAAACATCTATAAACTCAAGAATTTCCCAACTAAAATCGTCGTGTGTGAACATAGACTAGATACAACATAAATTTAAATAAAAATTAACATAGTACATACTTAAACATGAAGTCAAAAAATGGCCATTGGTTTTCACATGTTTTCAATTCGCCTTGATCAGGAATTGTTTTCGTGAGTTAGCTAATTGCAACTAAGAAATTCACTCACCGCTTATGCGGCAAATTTTTGTATTTGCAATATATTTACACGTCTGTTCTGCAAATCACAAAATCTGAAATCACTTTGTGATTTCAAAAGCACAATTGTGATTTCATGGTGTTCTGGTAGTTTTTACTCTTCCATGTGGTTTTTTGATTTTCGAAAACACAAGAAAACAGCTGATTTTTGTTTATAAGTGACGGCATTTTTATATGAATTGAAAAATAATTGTTATTTTTAACAAAATATAAGTGCAAATTAAAAAAAAATTTCATTATTTCAAAATAAATTGAAAATATAAAAATGCCTGTAGGTTTGTTGTAGATTGTTGAGGTGAAGAGAAAACAAATAAGAAATGTACGTATTAAAAAGAAGTATTTGCGAGACATATCAAATCCATTTTTTTTTTTAATTAGGACCAGCACTCAGGGGATGACCCCTACGTATGCAGTGCATTGTGCCGGAACTCAGAGAGAGGGATAGAGTAAAGAAGATAGATGGTGAAAATGTAGAAGGCTTAACTCTTTGCGCGTTATGTTAATTTTTATAGCAGTGTTGAGGCGCCTCCGGTGTTAGGTAGACGCATTAACTTTGTTAAGATGTATTGGCAGGCATTTTATTAATTGTTTTACTTCGCCGATGTGTCTGCTAACCGACGAAGGAGGGCGATGTTGTGTACATTATCCATTGGATATAAACGAAACAATGTAAGGTAACAAACATGTTACGTTTAAATGTAATACTTAATAGAAGATCATTTTCAGGTTTATATCGTTTTTCGGTTGAATAAACGAGCTTTTCTGATGATATTAGATGATATAGCACCACACCTATGAAAAGGTCCCATTCCGGCATGTATTCAGCTGGCAGCTGTGCTAAGATATTTAGCAGTCGGGTCATTCCAAGGCGTTATAGAAAAGCATGGGACGTTCAACCTTTTGTAAAATAAAATGGAACGTAATGCAACAATTAGAAGAAAAGTAGTGCGTGAATTGGATAAACATTTCGGCAATACAAGATACGCAAAATCTCCTCTTGCAAAATCCTGATGCTGCTTCATAAATTTTATAAAAATTTCAACTTGAGCGCTATTTTTATGCTGTCCCCTGATCAAAATATTTAAATAATATATTTATTATTTTAAAATTTCATTAAAAGTACTTACATAATTAAAAATTTTTATTTATTTTTATTTTATTATTTAATTTAGAGCGCGCAAAAACTACAAAAATATCCAACCAAACAAGAAGTTGCCACAGGTAGTAAAATTTTATTACTGCCATTTGCTATTACTTTATGAGTTATTATTTATATTATTTACACTGCAGTCAGACGGTCAAGTTTTTATTCAATTCTCTTTCAAGAAATTTACACAAACTGCTTGTCAAAATTCACAAAAATTGAAAGCTGTGACGTAGGCTGCACGCAATTTGCTTTCAAGAACACAAAAAATTATGGCGGCAGAATATATGTACTTATGTATGTATATAAAAACTAACGAGAGTTTATAATCAAAATGGCAATCAGCTGCTTTCTTGAAAGCAATTTGAAACACTCAATTGAACGAAAATGTGAAAGCAAATTCTCAGCAAATTTTAAAAGTGTGAGTGTATTGGTAAAAAAAATGAGAGAGGATTGAATCTTGAAACAAAACAAAACATCATCAGTTTTACTCTTGAAATAAATAAAAAATAAATAAATTTATTCAATTAATGTATTATTGTATTATTGAGTTAAATTTAAAAATCTGTCCAAAATTAAAAAAGTGAATTCAGATAAGGGTATATGTATTAATATTGATTGAATAAATAAATATGTATATAAATAGCATATCGTAATTGATCAACAAGAGGGTATTAACTCAAAATTTTTAAAATTTCATTTTTTGGAAGAAATTGATTTACAGCTGTCATACCTACCGACTGTAAAAATTTTACACCATTTTATCCATTCTTTCACAAAAAAAAGTACAGGTGTATCTCATTTTATGTTAGAAGAGTAGTATTAACAAAAAAAGTCTTTTGCCTCTACTGAAAATTTTAAAATTTTTAGTTAATACCCTCTTGTTGATCAAGTGCGATATGTACCGAAAAATGTGTCAACAAAGCATTTGACAAAGTATCGGACGCAGATATACTTGTTATGAATATGCCTTGGTAACTGTTTAAATTACCTGTGCAGTCGAGACTATATAATAGTGCGTTTCCAATATAAGCAAATTATGTTGATTTGAGGAAATCATCTCGAAGTGTTTCCATTATGTTGAAGTAATTTGGTGTTCGAATTTTCGAAATCAATTTGACGTTTGTGTTGCTTATTTATTTTTAAGCATAAACAAATTTTAAGTTGGAAAAAAAAAAAATTTTAAAAATGGACGATAACAGCGAGTTTTTATTAAATTATATTCAACACAACAACGACTTAATGGGAAAAGTATGTAACTGCTTTTTAAATGCTACAACATTGAGCCAACGTCGACGTAAAAAATGTTTGCAAAGAATCAGGATCTTCTGTTGATGCCCGCAAAAACAATGTATTTAATTAAATTTAGTTGTGTTTTACTATCAAGGGAACTGAAATAAACTACAAACAAATAAAATGTCCATTTACTTTCTTGTGTTTTCTGTTTTTAAGTTTTGTTGAACTAACTTTTATTCAAGTATTACATACATATGTATGTATGTACGTTTTATGTGCGAACGAACTTCTGGTGATGGCCGCAAAAACAATGTCCATACAGTAAAAATTCGATAATCCGGATAATTGATTGCAGACTCCAATCCGGAGTAGCGAATTATCCGGATTACTACGCATGTATGTATTTATTAAAAATTATAATAATTCATAGCAAAATTAAATAGGTAGGTGTTTTTCACGTTGTTTCTCAAACCACAAATATAATGATTGTTCAAACTCTTTATATTCACCATCTTTTAAAGTATTACGCTTTTGCAATAGTTTTCGATTAGATGTCTTCGGTAACCTGAATGTAAAATATTTGTGTTAATATGTATTTAATTAAAAGTCATGTAAAAAATAAGTCACCTTTTTAAGCAATAATTTTTTTTTATATCTGAAATAGTGGAAGTACCAACCCCATATTTGTCAGCCAACACCCTTCCACTCATACCTTTACAAAGTTCTTCAACAATTTTTACTTTATCTAAAACAGATAAAGTCTTGTGTGCTCTCTTCACTGAAGGCATCTTGCATCAATACTAAACTAAAAACGTGCAAACATACTCATATCATGAATAAAAAAATAAATAAAAACGGGTGTTGTTCAATCCGAACTATAGAGTTGCAATGAATCCGGATCATAGAATACGCATTGAGCTGCAAAATTATGTCCGGATTACCGTATATTCCGGATAAGTGGTGTCCGGATTATCGAATTTACACTGTTTTTAAGTTGTGTTTTACCAAAAAATTCCTTTTTAATTTATTTTTTTAATAGTACTTTAACCTTTGGCAAACACAAATCTTTTTCCAAGCGCCATTTTTATTCGTACTTAAATGTCCCTTTTTCGGATTTGTACGTCAAATAATAATGTATGCCCAAGGTTGCATTTGTAATAATAGCAGCCGCACAGTGTTGCATAGACAAAATTCGAAATAATTTCGATTAAAAACTAAGTCATTTGAGATAATTTTCTCATATAAAAAATGTATGGGAAATCATCTCGCAAATTACCTCATTTGACCAAATGAGATGATTTGGCGCAAATCTCGTTGGTGGAAACGCACTATATCATTAATAACATCATATGCATAGAAAAAATACATAAATAAAACAAATTATAATGATTATATCAGTGATGAAATCTTGGTTTAATTTAAAAACGATAAAAAACCTTAAAAATCATTTAAAATTTCAAAATCTGTTAAAATTCTAAAATGAACGTTGAACAATTCGGACGTGTTTTTTGTTGAACTGCGCTAAATATCCCAAATATCTTTTATTTTTAAACAAAAATAACTCTGCAAATTGCAAATAAATAATATTTTAGCATATTAAAATAAAACCAAATTGAATAAATAAACTCTATAACAAATAAACCAGTTATAATAAACATTTTTAATCTGAAATTAAATAGCAATAATTAAAGAAACAAAACTCACAAACAAATAAACAATTAATCCAACATAATCTACAAGTTTACAACAACACAATTATAATAACGCATATTTAACTGCAGTTAATTACATCCCAACAAACAATCTTTTAAAAAAACTAATACATTAAGTGCTATGTTGTGAATATGGCAGATTGTCATCACTGTAAAAACCCAATTCGCGGTGAAAGTGGCATTATGTGCGAGGGTGTCTGCAAGAAGGTTTTCCAATCTGCCAAAAAGTGCTCTAGAGGTATACGTGATTCGACTGGTTTCATCAGGTTCTTATGTGATGATTGCATCCAATACATTCACAATGTGGACTTGGTAATGTCAGAAGTACAAGCTGGCGTTAAGAAAAATGGTGATAATCTAGCGGAATACAAGCGCGAATTAAAAGATTCCTTAAAGCGGAATGAGACTGAAATTAAAAAGTTGTTGGAAGCGATAGAAAAAAGGTATCTTTAGCGATTGCACAAGCTGGATGAAGTTCAAAGGTCTTGTGCTCGTAATCTCAAGGAGATTAATAGTTTATACGATTTGATGAAGGAATACCACATTAACAACAAGGAAATTGCTAGCGCAATTACCGCAAACAACAGCACAATTTGTAGTGTTATTAAAAATAATATTTTTGTTTTTTGATAATTTTATTATTTATTGAATCTTCAATAAGTTATTCAAATCTTAATCTAAAAATGTTAAATATATGTTTGGCCAATGCTAAACAAAATTTTTAATTTCGACGGTTGATTTTTGTTGATTTACATCTCTCGTGTACGGCTGAGAGTAAGAGTATCCCTCCTTCTCAACTGGTGTGGCCTCTAAAATATAGAATATTGCGCGCAAGTGGATTTGGGTGCAACTCAAGTTTTTCTATGTATTTTTTCGCGTGTTTTGAAAATACTGTCTTCACCAACGGAACATCAAGATCTTTGTAAATTCGCTGATTTCGGATATACCAGGGGGCTGCTTTTATTGTACGTAGAATTATGTTTTGTCGCCTTTGAATTTTTTCTACGTTCGATGCTGAGGCAGTGCCCCATAACTGGACTCCATAGGACCATATTGGTTTCAGGATCACGTTGTATAATAGTAGTTTACACTATAGGCTTAGTATAGAGTTCCTTCCAATAAGCCAATTCATTTGGGCTGCTTTTAATTTCATTTGTCTCAACTTCGCGTCTATGTGCGATTTCTATGTTAAGCGCGGATCAAGGTGAACGCCTAGGTATTTGACTACAGTGTGTTGGGGTATAGTCTCGGTGTTTATTTGTATAGGCGGGCATGTTTCTCTGCGCAACGTAAAAGTGACGTGTACACATTTCTGCTCGTTGACTTTTATACGCCATTGTTTTAGCCACTTTTCTAATTTTGATATGTATCCTTGTAAGTTGCGGGAAGCTTCTACGGGTTTTTCATGAACGCTAAGAAAAGCTGTATCATCAGCAAATGTTGATGTATGAATGTTTCTGCTTAACGGTAAGTCAGATGCATATATAAAGTACAGCAAGCGACCGAAGATGTTGCCTTGGGGAACTCCGGCTTCGATCGGCTGCGGAGGGCCTTCTGCCTTCTTGAACTATAATTTTGCGTTACTTTAAATAGTTTTTTAAAAGCCTGACGATGTTTGCGAGAAGATTTTGCGTTAATTTGTGGATGAGACCTTCGTGCCATACTTTATCGAATTCTTGAGAAACATCTGTAAAGAGCGCAGAGCAATATTTCTTTTTTTCAAAAGTGTTTCTAACAACATTCACAAGTCTGTGAGTTCGTTCAATTGTGCTATGTTGTCTGCGAAAACCGAATTGATGATCTGGAATGCATCCATTACTATTGACTATAGGCATCAGCTTGCTCATATACAGCTTTTCAAATAGTTTTGAAATTTTAGGCAATAAACTAATAGGCCGATAGGATTCGACCTTCGTATGATCCTTGCCGGGCTTTGGTATCATAGTAATCATCGAAACCTTCCATTCTGCAGGATAGTATTGCAACCGTAAAATACGTTTAAAAATTAATAGTATTATCCTTTTTGCAATGAAAGGTAGTTCTTGAAGCATTTTGTTGCTTATTTTGTCGACACCTGGCCTTTTCAATCTCCACAATGTTAAATCTCAGCGGTATTTCTGGCAAAGAGACGACTGGTGGCAGTTCAACAATATCAGCAGAAATATTTGGAGTAAATACTTTTTCCAAGTGTTTAACAAAAACAGCACTTTTTTCATCATCAGTTCTTGCCCAGTCACCATTCGCAGCTCGCAAGAGAGGTTTGCATATCACTGGCCTTTTAAGTCCTCTGGCTGCACGCCACAGTGAATAATCTGTTTGTGGTGTTTCATCGAGTTCGTGAAGAAATTTTTGCAGCGAAGCTGTTTTTTGTGTTTGTAAAAGTTTCCTGAGCTGTTTGGTACATTCCTTAAGTCTTATTTTTACCTGAGATGATCTGTAACGTTGCCATCCTCGTCGTGCTCTCCGTTTTTCAGTCAATAGCCTTTCTCTGTCCACACAAAAAATATTGTTTAATCTCACTTGTTGATTTGGTTGATTGGAAGAAGCATTAAGAGCAGCTTGTTTAACATGTGCTTCAAACAGCATAATAGAATTTTCTATTTCAGTAGGTTTTCTCAACGGCATATTTTCAGTGCAATGAGCACTCAAATATTTTTTTTTTTATTTCAGCCAGTTAATACGTGCAGGTGTCAACGGTAAATCACATGTTTGTGTTGCAGTTATGTGTGCGGGTGATCTGAAGATAAATCCAAAGATGCTTCAACTTCAATCATTTCGCTGGGCACTCCTTTCATAATTCCAAAGTCGATAACATCAGGAATTTTTTATCGATCCGTTGGCCAATATGTTGGCTGACCACTTGAAACTACATTCAAACCCATTTTTGAAATGTTGTCAAACAAACCCTTAGGACTGATTAAACGTGAACTCCAAAATGTGTCTTTAGCATTGTAGTCGCCAGCTGCTAGAAAACGGGACCCCAGTGTTGTATAAAATGCGATATATTGACTCTCTGAAATTGAAAAGCTGGGAGGAGAATAAACAGATGATATCACAAGCTTTTGATAAAAATTTTCAATACAGATATTTGTTGCTTGAAGATATTCTTCACGAAGGTCATTTAGCAGGAAGTGTTTTATTCGAGTTTTTATAAGGATTCCAGAGCCACCACAAGCTCTACCTCGAGGATCCTTGGTGTCGTAGAAATTAAATCCACTAATTTTAGAATAGCTTCGAGACGTCAAATGAGTTTCTGAGATAAGCATAACATCGATTTGTTTATCCAGAAGAAAATATTCTATTTCATTTTGATGTTGGCAGATGCCGTTTACGTTTCAAAAATAGATTCTTAAGTTCATGGTTTGTTCAATACAGCCTGCAAAGAGGTAGACTGCATTTTCAACATTTCCTGCATCATACAGAACATGTTGAGAGTAAAAGTAATTACTGTTTAGATAAGGCTCTCTATCGAGGCTTCAATACGACTAAAATTAGGCCCTGGTTCTTCATTTGCTGGTATAGTTTTGCGCCGCAGTCTGGTTACTTTTTAAAATATTAGCGTATGAAAATTGACTATTAAGTTTTTGTTGAATAAGAGCCGTGTTAGACTTTAAAACATTTGAGTATTGATTATGGCTAGACGACGGATGAGGTAACTGAGGGTAGTTTAAAGGGGTGTTGGGCTGAGCGGGAATAACATTTGTTTTTCTGTTCGACGAATTTTTAAAAAACGAGTAAAAAGCGCAGCCTCTATAGTTAGCAGTGTGATTTCCACCGCAATTGTCACATTTTTTCGCCGTGGGACCACCTTTTATTTTGTCGCAGTTCGCGGTACTGTGTAGCTCACTACATACAACGCAAACAGTGGGCAACTTGGAGAAATTTTTTTTTTTAACAAGTACTTTAAATTATAAATTGGGTGGGATTCATTCTTTTTGATTTTCAAGTCACCAGGCTGTAGATCGACTCTAAATATAGGTTGGGGAATTTTTTTCCCTATTTTTAATGTTTGAAACATTTTTAACTTTGAAGCCACAATTTTCAAGGCCAGACTTTATCTCTTCAGGAGCCACGCAAGAGTCTATACCTTTTATTACGATGATTAGACCTTTAGCACTCTTTAATTGTGTTACGATTTTCAGTAAAATAAATCTGACACGGTTCTGAAACCCCTATATCTTGACTTTATGATATTTGTGTAGCATGAAATAAATAATATAGAACACTCTTTGATCGTAATATATTACGTATATTTCAATCAATACGATCACAAGCAAAAAAGAGATAATAAATCTGGAAGAGATCCCGTTTATCACACTATATACTTTGATACCGTTTATTTAGATAGCATATTGGCTTCAAATTCTTTAAAAAAATAATTGCGGTTTACAATTGATCTCATTAAGTTGTCTTCGGATCATAATATAATAAGAAAAGCACATAAATAATATATAAAAAAAGAAGTACAGTTTAATAACTGAAAAAGAAAAAGTTAAATTTCATGTGCTTAAACTTAATAAAAAAATTTAATAAGTGGGGATTGTCATAAAGGTTCGAAGAAAAAAACCCAAGGAATTGGCTCGGATCACGTGTGTACGTCGTATTATAATTTGGGAACGTTCATCCAACGAGCCAATAATTCTTTACCGTGTGGCAAATATCCTGCAAATACCAGTTTCTAAAATTATTAAAGAGGAAGCTTCCCTAAAGGACAAATTAGCGAGAGTCCTCAGCTAAATTCACACGAAGACGTCAGCCTCAGTTCTCTGCCCACGTATATTAACGAAGAATATAGAATACAAAGAGACAGCCGCAAGTAGCTGATCCTTAGTCCTTCAACAACAACAAAAATCAACAAGATCATGTAAATTTTTTTTTATTTTGCATTAACTCACACAATACCTACATTCATCAAATTTAAAATTATTATTATTATTCACTAAGCCAAGCTAAATGATTGTACTTTTCCGTTAATCCAACTTTGCAAATACATAATCTACATAATTCCATTAATTTTAAGTCCTTGATTAATTAAAATACTTAACATTTTCAAAGCTAGTAAATTAACCCCGAAAATCATTGTTAAATAAGTATCAAATCAAAGGAGGTTATAATTAAATATCATATTTCGATTTATAACATAAAAAAAAAAAGTTTCGCAAAAGGAAAAAAAAAAAAAAAACATTTTTTTTTATATTTAAAACCGGTATTGTACTAATACTTTAATTCAATATCTTAAAATCTAAAATTCCTAATCATCTGTACTAAATCACCCTTAAAAAGAAAAAAATATTTTTTTTGTACGGCTAACCCTACATTTTTTTTCGAACGCATTGATTTTTTTTTTTAATCTAATATTTTTAATGTATCTAAAATTGGGAGTAATTACTTTGATATAACCAATATAAGCTTTTCAATTTAGTTCATTCCCGTTTGTTCTCTGCTGGGCCCATCAATGGAACGCGGTGTATTAAACATCTCTACTAATGAACAACAACAGTCACATATCGATTTGTAAGTAAAAAAAAAACAAAATAATTACTCTTAAATATATCCAATTTTTTTGCACACTCAAAATAGTGTCATCAATGCATTTTATCCCCGCCAGTAAAAGTATAATATAAATTAATGCTCAGTATTTTTTTTCCTTTTGTTTACAAAGAAAAAAAATCATTCGTTTCAAAGAATGAATTCGTTCAATTTATTTAAAATCATATGCAAATAATTTTCTTGATTTACATATGTATATAGTTTTAGCAATAATATAAATTTAACATTAAATATTTTCTGTTCGAAATGAAATTTAAAATAAATATGAATTGCTAAACAAAAATAAGGGAATGACAAATGATTTCATCTGTAGATAGATAAATGTTCGTCTAGTTAGGCATTTCACATAGGGACATTCGTTAAACATTATAGGGTGTAGAGAATGTCATTGGCGTATAATTTTATGATATCAGGGAGGGAAAAGTGCACCCACTTTCGAAGCTAACATCTTGCTTAATAATTTTTTTTTATACTTCGGGTTGTATTGAAATGTATATGAAGTATATTTATATGTATACGCGTTAAAATTGGGTCAGAACTTCACAACCGAATTCCATATAGCTAGCTGGGATCTCACTACCGTTCATATACCCTAACTACAATTTTAATAGGGATTTTGATAAAGAAGCATTTGGGACATACACATGTGTCTTTAAAAATCTAAGCAACGTGTAACAATTGGTAGGTATAAAAATTTTCGTTTTTTGACTCAAAGTAAGAAACTATCTTTCGGTAATTACATTCTTGTACTACCTGTATTTTTGTTTCGTTGATATTTCCGCGCTTAATTGGAGTTACATAGAACTCATTTTCTCCAATTAAGGAGATAAGGATTTTTACCAAAAAACTAGAGTTCTGCTCTCTTAAATATATCGGTGGGGGCTTACTCGACCTTGTTCTAGTTGTGTCATCTTCGCCTTCTTCATTTAGAATCGCGAAACGATTTTTGGAATTCTTTATAGTATTTTACCCATCTCTGGGAACTTTCGCCGTTGATGCTATTTGCGCTGATTTGGGACTTCTTCCCCTTTTTAGTACGGTTATGTATGCCCATACCTGTTTGAATTTTATTATCAGTTATTGTACTCACCGCATTTACAATTTTGTGCACGTTGGTCACCTTATTATTATTTGTTTGTTTGTTTGTACAGCTAAGCTGACAAGTTTGCAATTGGGTGCAATTGTTGTTGCTTCTTGATCACTATTTAACATGTTCAGAGAGCATGATCGCGCACGAGTAGCTGTGTTTAGTGTAGAATTCAGGTTCGGGTTAAATTAATTTTTTTTATTGTCGTCATCAGCAACAAAAGTTAAATAAGCATTTCTACGGCTTGTAGGTTTATTGTTGTTGTTGTTGTTGGCAGAAGATGAACTCATTTAGAGTTGTATTTTTTTTGTTCACTTATATAAGTTTGTGTATGCAAATATTTATGTATATTACACGCAAGCAAAAAAAAAAAAAAAAAAACAGTATAATAACTGTTTACTAAATATGTTGTTTTTGTTTTTTTTTTGTGATTTTAAGGTTCAGTAATTTTTAATATTCAATTGCGCCAATTCATCTAGTGACGTGGGTGTTATTTCCTATAAAAAATGCCATTGTAAATGTGGCAATTGCGGCGGAAATCACACTGCCAACTAAAGAGGCTGCCCCCATTGCTCGTTTTTTAAGAATTCATCAAACAAAATAACCAATGCTACTCCCGCTCAGCCTAAAACCCCTTTAACTATCCACAGTCACCTCAACCGTCCACCAGCCAAAATCAATATTCAAACATTTTCAAGTCTAACGCGACTAGTGCTCAACAACAAGCTAACAACAAATTTTCATACGCTATTATTTTAGTTTCAACTCTCGCAGTGTACAGACGCGTTTTATAATCGTCGCAACTGAATATTAAAATTATCAAAAATTTAAAGTCACAAAAAATACAAAAACAAAACATTTATTAAACAGTTATTATACTGGTTTTATTTTATTTTTTTTTTGCTTGTGTATACATAAATATTTGCATACACAAACTCTTATAAGTGAAAAAAACAAGAGAACTCTAAATGAGTTCATCTTCTGGCAACAACAACAACAATAAACCCACAAGTAGTAGAAATGCTTATTTAACTTTTGTTTCTGATGACGACAATAAAAAAATTGAATTAAGCACAAACCTGAATTCTACACAAAACACAACTATTCGTGCGCGATCATGCTCTCCATACATGTTAAATAGTGATCAAGAAACAACAACAATTGCACCTATTAGCAAACTTGTCAGCTTAGCTGTACAAGCAAGGGGAAGAAGTCCCAAATCTGCTCAAATTGCGTCAACGGCAAAAGTTCCCAAAGATGGGAAAAATATAAAAAATTCCGAAAATCGTTTCGCGATTTTAACTGAACAAGGTGATGAAGACACAACTAATACAAGTTTGAGTAAACCACCACCGATTTATTTAAGAGAACAGAACTCCAGCTTTCTGGTAAAAAGCCTTATCTCGTTAATTGGAGAAAATGAGTTTTACGTAACTCCAATCAAGCGAGGGAAAATTAATAAAACAAAAATTCAGGTATCTAAAGAAAATAATTACAGAAAAATAGTCTCAGACTTTGAGACTAAAAATAAAAATTTTTATACATATCAGCTTAAGAGTGCTAAAGGTCTAACCGTTGTAATAAAAGGTATAGATTCTAATGTGGATCCAGAAGAGGTCAAGTCTGGCCTTGAAAATAGTGGATTCAAGGTGAAAAATGTTTCAAACATCAAAAATAGAGAAAAAATCCCCCAACCAATATTTAGAGTCGAGTTACAGCCAGGTGACATAAAGATAAAAAAAAATGAATCCCATCCAATCTATGATCTAAAGTATTTGTTACACCGGAGAGTTACCGTTGAGCAGCCACATAAAAGAGCTGGACCTATCCAATGCCTGAACTGCCAAGAATTTGGGCACACGAAAACTTATTGCAAGTTGCCTACAGTCTGCGTTGTATGTGGTGAGCTACACAGTACCGCTAACTGTGACAAAACAAAAGGTGATCCCAAGGCGAAAAAATGTGGCAATTGCGGCGGAAATCACACTGCCAACTATAGAGGCTGCCCTCTTTACTCGTTTTTTAAACGCTCCTCGCACAAAAAAGAAAATATTATCCCCGCTCAGCCTATCACACTTTTAAGCTACCCTCAGTTACCTCAACCGTCTACCAGTCAGCAACAATATTCAAACGTATTGAAATCAAACGCGACTATTGCTCAGCAACAACCTAATAATAAATTTTCATACGCTAACATTTTAAAAAGTAGCCACAATACAGCGCAAAAACCGGTACCAGTAAGTGAAGCTCCAGGGTCTAATTTTAGCCGTATTGAAGCCTCAATTGAGAGCTTAATACAAACAGTAAATACTTTTACTCTCAACATGTCCTGTATGATGCAGGAAATGTTGAAAATGCAGTCTACTTTGTTGCAGGCTGTATTAAGCAAACCATGAACTTGAAAATCTGTTTTTGGAACGCAAACGGCATCTGCCAACATAAAAATGAAATAGAATAGTTTCTTCTGGATAAACAAATCGATGTTATGCTTATCTCAGAAACTCATTTGACATCTCAAAGCTGTTTCAGAATTAGTGGATATAATTTCTACGACACCAAGGATCCTCGAGGTAGAGCTTGTGGTGGTTCGGGAATCCTAATAAAAACGCGAATAAAACACCACCTGTTGAATGATTTTTGTGAAGATTATCTTCAAGCAACGAACATCTGCATCGAAAGTTACTATCAAAAACTTGTAATATCATCTGTCTATTCGCCCCCAGATTCTCAATTACCGAGAGTCAATATACGGCTTTTTATAAATCACTGGGTCTCCGTTTTCTGGCGACTACAATGCTAAGCACACATTCTGGGGTTCACGTTTAATCACTCCTAAGGGACGAGTTTTGTTCGACACAATATCTAAAATGGGTTTGAATGTAGTTTCAAGTGGTCAGCCAACATATTGGCCAACACATCGAAAAAAAAATTCCTGATGTTATCGACTTTGGAATTGTTAAAGTTGTGCCCAGCGAGATGGTTGAAGTTGAAGCATCTTTGGACTTATCTTCAGACCACTCGCCTACAATTGTCACTATTTCCTCACACACAACATGTGATTTACCGATGACATCTGCACGTATTAACTGGCTGAATTAAAGAAAATATATGAGTGCTCATTGCTCGGAAAAAATGCCGCTGAGAACACCTTCAGACATAGACGATTCTCTCAGGTTGTTTGAAGCGCATGTTAAACAAGCTGCTTTTAATGCTACTTCAAATGAAATAAACCAACCAGTGAGATTTAAAAATATTTTTTCTGTAGATATAGAAAGACTATTGACTGAAAAACGGAGAGCTCGACGAGAATGGCAGCGCTACAGATCGCCCTAGCTAAAATTAAGGCTTAACGAGTGTACCAAGCAGCTTAGGAAAGTTTTGCAAACTC
This sequence comes from Lypha dubia, assembly GCA_947311025.1. Taxonomy (NCBI): domain Eukaryota; kingdom Metazoa; phylum Arthropoda; class Insecta; order Diptera; family Tachinidae; genus Lypha; species Lypha dubia. The sequence continues at coordinate 83,984,620 of OX371261.1, forward strand.
AAAAAACAGCTTCCCATCAAAAATTCCTTCAAGAGCTAGCTGCAAAACCACAAACAGATTATTCACTGTGGCGTGCAGCCAGAGGAATTAAAAGGCCGGTGATATACGATTACGAGCCCCTAATGGTGACTGGGCAAAAACTGATGCTGAGAAACGTGCACGTTTTGTTAAACACTTAGAAAAAGTATTCACTCCGAATATTTCTGCTGATATTGTTGAACTGCCACCAGTCGTCTCTTTACCAGAAATACCGATGAGATTTAACATGACGGAGATTGAAAATACTATTACTAGTCTTAACACCAGAAAAGCCCCAGGTGTCGACAAAATAAGCAACAAAATGCTTCAAGAATTGCCTTACACTGCAAAAAGAATTATGCTATTCATTTTTAACAGTATTCTACGCCTAGAACACTATCCTAAAGAATGGAAGGTTTCGCTAATTACTATGATACCAAAGCCCCGCAAGGATCATACAAAGGTTGAATCCTATCGGCCTATTAGTTTATTGTCTAACCTTTCAAAACTATTTGAAAAGCTGTACATGAACAAGCTGATGCCTATAGTGACTAGAAATGAATGCATTCCAGATCATCAATTCGGTTTTCGCAGTCAACATAAGCATATATTGAACATAGCACTATTGAACAAACTCACAGACTTGTGAATGTTGTTAGAGACACTTTTGAAAAAAAGATATACTGCTCTGCGCTCTTTATTGATGTCTCACAAGCTTTCGATAAAGTATGGCACGAAGGTCTTATCAACAAATTAACACAAAATCTACCAGCAAACATCGTAAAGCTTTTAAAAAGCTATTTAATGGAACGTAAATTTGTAGCTAGGGAAGGCAATTTTTTAAGCCCTCCGCAGTCGATTGAAGCCGGAGTCCCTCAAGGCAGTATCTTCGGTCCCTTACTTTATTTAATAAATGCCTCTGACTTACCGTTAAGCGGTAACATTCATACATCAACAGTTGCATGATTGGATGATACAGCTTTTCTAAGCGTTCACGAAAATCCTGTAGAAGCTTCCCGCAACTTACAAGAATATATATCCAAACTGGAAAAATGGGTCAAACAATGGCGTATAAAAGTTAACGAGCAGAAATGTGCACACCACACTTTTACGTTGCGCAGGGAAACATGCCCGCCTATAAAAATTAACACCGAGACTATACCACAACACACTGTAGTCAAATATCTAGGCGTTCATCTTGATCGTCGTTTAACATAGAAATCGCATATAGACGCAAAGTTAACACAAATGAAGTTAAAAGCAGCCCAAATGAATTGGCTTATTGCAAGGAACTCTATACTAAGCCTAGACTGTAAACTACTATTATACAACGCGATCCTGAAACCAATATGGTTCTATGGAATCCAGTTATGGGGCACTGCCATAGCATCAAATGTCGAAAAAATTCAAAGGCGACAGAATAAAATTCTAAGTACAATTACAGCAGCCCCCTGGTATGTCAGAAATCATCGAGTTCATAAAGATCAAGATGTTCCGTTGGTGAAGACAGCATTTTCAAAAAACGCTAAAAAATATATATATAAAAAAATTGAGGTGCACCCAAATGTACTTGCACGCAATATTTTATATTATAGAGGCCACACCCGGCTGAAAAGGAGGGATACTCTTTTTCTCAGCCGTACACGAGAGATGTAAAACTACAAAAATAAGCCGTTGAAATTAATAATTTTGTTTAGCATTGGCTAAACATACATATATTAAACTTTATTTTTATTTTTTAGATTTAAGATTTGAACAACTTATTGATGTTACAATTTATAATTGAAGATTCAATAAATAATAAAATTATAAAAAAAAAATCTCGTCGTTTAAGGCAACTGTTACGGCTGACCAAATTTTAGGTTATATTGGAAAAACTACGAACGCTAGTAAATGCCACATGGCATGCTTTAAGTTGGTTAGAAACGATGCTGATCTGTCTGCTAAAAAAAACGTTAATTTTAAAATTGGTATTTCGCATAGTCTTTATGATAAAGTCTTAAAGCCTGAAATTTGGCCAGTTGGTATTAAAATTCGACCCTTCGTAAATTTTCAAAGGTCGTTGCCTCATTAACAGCAAAATTAGTTAATGGGTGTAATATTTTGAAGGTGTATTTTAATAACATTTCGGGAATGCGGTCCAAGTCTAAGACTGTCTATGATTTTTCATCACAGTATGATTTCGTTTTTGTATTGGTGGAAACCTGGCTGAACAGTGATTTTTCAGATTCTGAATTGTTTTATCCTAATTTTTGGATGGTGTTTCGTAAAGATAGGGATGCGTCTTCTACTGGCCTACCTTTGCAACGCAGTGTCTAAGTTGCTGTAAAAAATCGTTTTAAGTCATCTGTTTGTAACATTTATAATCTTAATGGCTTGGTTGACCAATTAGTTGTAACTAATGTAAGCTGTTATATCTTTTATTAACGGACTTTAAAAGCCCGATTATTTGAAAAGCTGTATATGAGCAAGCTGATGCCTATAGTGACTAGAAGTGGATGCATTCCAGATCATCAGTTCGGTTTTCGCAGACAACATAGCACAATTGAACAAACTCACAGACTTGTGAATGTTATCAGAGACACTTTCGAAAAGAAGAAATATTGCTCTGCGCTCTTTATAGATGTTTCTCAAGCTTTCGATAAAGTATGGCACGAAGGTCTTATACATAAATTAACACAAAATCTACCCGCAAACATTGTTAGGCTTTTAATAAGCTATTTAATTGAACGAAAATTTGTAGTTAGGGAAGGCAATTTTTTAAGCCCACCGCAGTCGATCGAAGCCGGAGTTCCCCAAGGGAGTATCTTCGGTCCATTACTTTATTTAATATATGCCTCTGACTTACCGTTAAGCAGTAACATTCATACATCAACATTTGCCGATGATACAGCTTTTCTTAGCGTTCACGAAAATCCTGTGGAAGCTTCCCGCAATTTACAAGGGTATATATCCAAATTGCAAAATTGGCTCAAACAATGGCGTATTAAAGTTAACGAGCAGAAATGTGTGCACGTAACTTTTACGTTGCGCAAGGAAACATGCCCGCCTATAAAAATTAACACCGAGACCATACCGCAACACACTGTTGTCAAATATCTAGGCGTTCATCTTGATCGTCGTTTAACATGGAAATCGCATATAGACGCAAAGTTAATACAAATGAAATTAAAAGCAGCCCAAATGAATTGGCTTATTGGAAGAAATTCTATACTAAGCCTAGACTGTAAACTACTATTATACAACGCGATCCTGAAACCAATATGGTTCTATGGAATCCAGTTATGGGGCACTGCCTCAGCATCAAATGTCGAAAAAATTCAAAGGCGACAAAATAAAATTCTACGTACAATTACAGCAGCTCCCTGGTATGTCAGAAATCATCGGATTCATAAAGATCTAGATGTTCCGTTGGTGAAGACAGTATTTTCAATAAACGCTAAAAAATATATAAAAAAACTTGAGGTGCACCCAAATGTACTTGCGCGCAATATTTTAAATTATAGAGGCCACACCCGGCTGAAAAGGAGGGATACTCTTTTTCTCAGCCGTACACGAGAGATGTAAAACAACATAAATTAACCGTTGAAATTAAAAATTTTGTTTAGCATTGGCTGAACTTATATGTAATATTTTTTAGATTTAAGATTTGAAAAACTTATTGATAATTTAATTAACAATTGAAGATTCAATAAATAATAAAATTTATAAAAAAAAAAAAAAAAAAAAAAAAAATTATGAGATAAAAAAAAGATATTGGCGCGAATTGTCTTCTTTGATTGACGCACGAGAACACAATAAATATTAGTGCATTTTTTACATTTTTATTGGCGCATGGTTGCCTATCAACCTTACACACGATTGCCGCACCAGAGTTGTATTTGATTGGGAAAAATGAGCACAATATTGTTCTCGATTGCCGTAGGGGACAATAAGTTGTGAAATCACACCATTGGCATATAAAATAGACCAATAATTGGTGCATTGCGGCAGTCTAGAGATGAGCGATCCCGTGATTTTTAAAGAACATCGTAAGCTGTGAACGTGATTTCAAAATCACTGTGATTTTAAACTGTGACTGTGATCACGTTTTTTCAGTTTTACTTTTTTTAATTCACAAGCCATTTTTTAAATTCACGGTTTTAGTTTGTTTTATTTTGATGAAAAGCACAAAGCACAATGAGAAAGAAGCACAAAATATACTGAAGTGACTCGAGACGGAAGATTTTGCATACTCGTTTGTATTCACTCATACAATCGTAGGTTTTCGTTTTCGTCACAAAACTAATTAAATATCCATATATTTCTATGATTAACATTCAAAATATTTTTAATTAATCAACTTAAGTTAGTTTACACTGATCGTTTGTATTTTATCACTATAATATCTGCAAAATATCAGAATTTATCAAGTGTGTATGTTAGTAAAAAACCACCATTTGGCAAATTTACAGCATATATGTACGTATGTATATAAATTTAATATACAGAGTATATAAGCACACACTAAATTGTTTTATCACTTTATTTTCGAATTATATGCCGTAAATACTTAATATTATTACATTTTATTAAAGTTAATTGTGCTTTCATGTAGTATTTTCCACTAAAATTTTAACTTTTTTTGCTTTTCGTTTTGTTTACTTTCATAACAAACACACTAGTGTGATCGAAGTCCAATTTTTTTTTCGTCGCACCTGGTTACCTGTGGAAAGAAGTCCAATATGTACTAACACTTTCTTGCTTATATTTGCACAAAAAAAAAAAATCAACGGATATGTATGTATATTAAAAGTAAAATTATTGCTAAACGAATAAATCATAAAACTTTCTGCACGAATTTAAAAAAGTTGCTTGTCATGTGCACCCTGTAATCTTTCCGGGATAAAACAGTGTCGACAGATGATGATTGTTGATACAGGGATGCTACAAGCATTTGACGAAACAGCTACGAGTATATAGTAGGCAGAGTAGAAAAAAACGTGGCGATTCGTAAGTTAGCTGAAAATTAACTGTGACGGAGAAGAAAAGATGGCGAAACTTCGAGAAGTTAAAAGAAGAAGAAAAGATGGCGGAGGCAGACGAGGGAGTTCGTCGATCGACAGAAAAAAAACGAGGAGAACGCTGGTTTGATCAAGGTGAGTGTGAAGAAAAAGAGACATTCTTGATTTGGACTGCAGGGAAGAAAGCTAAAAATAAAAGTTTTGGAACAACGCGCAAACGAAATTTATAAAGATTTATAAACAAATAAAAGTTAATAAAGAGCTGAAGAGAAGAGAAAACATTTTTTTTGTGGTACTTTTATTATTTATTGAATCTTCAATTATAAAAATTGAAACATCTATTTTTTTCAAATCTTAAATCTAAAAATACTTTAATATGTATGTTTAGCCAGTGCTAAACAAAATTTTTAATTCCAACTGTTGATTTATGATGTTTTACATCTCTCGTGTACGGCTGAGAGAAAGAGTATCCCTCCTTCTAAGCCGGGTGTGGCCTCTATAATTTAGAATGTTGCGCGCAAGTGGATTTGGGTGCAATACTAATTTTCAATATATTTTTTTGTGTGTTTTGAAAACACTGTCTTTACTAACGGACATCAAGATCTTTGTGAATTCGCTGATTTCGGATATACCAGGGGGCTCCAGTAATTAAACGTAGAATTTTGTTTTGTCGCCTTTGGATTTTTTCTACACTTGATGCTGAGGCAGTGTCCCATAACTGGATTCCATAGGACCATATTGGTTTCAGGACCGCGTTGTATAACAAAAGCTTACAGTCAAGACTTAATATAGAATTTCTTCCAATAAGCCAATTCATTTGCGCTGCTTTTAATTTCATTTGTGTCAACTTTGCGTCTATATGCGATTTCCATGTTAAACGACGATCAAGATGAACGCCTAGATATTTTACTACAGTGTGTTACGGTATAGTCTCGGTGTTCATTTTTATAGGCGGGCATGTTTCCCTGCGTAAAGTAAAAGTAACGTGTACACATTTCTGCTCATTCACTTTTATCCGCCATTGTTTTAGCCATGTTTCCAATTTAGAGATGTACCCTCTTAGATTCCGGGAAGCTTCTAAAGGATTTTCATGAACGCTTAGAGAAGCCGTATCATCAGCAAATGTTGATGTATGAATGTTACTGCTTAAAGGTAAGTCAGAGGCATATATTAAATAAAGTAAGGGACCGAAGATGCTGCCTTGGGGAACTCCGGCTTCAATCGACTGCGGTGGGCCTAAAAAATTGCCTTCCCTAACTACAAATTTTCGTTGATACAGATAGCTTTTTAAAAGCCTGACGATGTTTGCGGCTAGATTTTGCGTTATTTTGTGTATGAGACCTTCGTGCCATACTTTATCGAAAGCTTGAGAAACATCTATAAAGAGCGCAGAGCAATATTTCTTTTTTTCAAAGGTGTCTCTAACCACGTTCACAAGTGTTATGCTGACTGCGAAAACCGAATTGATGATCTGGAATACATGCACTGCTAGTTACTATAGGAGTCAGCTTGCTCATGTACAGTTTTTCAAAAAGTTTCGACATATTCGACAATAAACTGATAGGCCGATAGGATTCAACCTTTGTATGATCCTTACCGGGCTTTGGTATCATAGTAATAATCGAAACCTTTCATTCTGCCGGATAGTATTGCAGCCGCAAAATACTATTAAAGATGAATAGTATTATTCGTTTTGCAATGAAAGGCAATTCTTGCAGCATTTTGTTGCTTATTTTATCAATACCTGGGGCTTTTTTTGAGTTTAGACTTGTAATAGCCTTTTCAATCTCCACAATATTAAATCTTTGCGGAATTTCTGGTAAAGCGACGACTGGTGGCAGTTCAACAATATCAGCAGAAATATTTGGAGTAAAGCATCAGTTCTTGCCCAGTCACCATTTGAAGCTCGTAATGGAGGTTTACATATCACTGGTCTTTTAAGTCCTCTGGCTGCACGCCACAGAGAAAACATGAGTTAAAACAAACATTAAATACCAAAATCAAAGAAACACTTACCTATGTAAGTTCGCCAAAGGAAACTTAAAACAAACCTTAAATACCAAAATCAAAGAAACACGTAGCTACATATGTATGTAAGTTCGCCAAAGGAAACTTAAAAGAAACATTTATAAAAATTTTGCTAACTAAAACTACAAGCATATGAAAACTAAATAAACCAGAACAGAAATGTTAAACCCAATTCACACCATGAAAGTTTACATGAATTTTATTTCACGATATTTTGTGTTTGTAGGCGAACGGGGTAGAGAAACAAAAGGGGTAACAAAAAATTCACATTTTCAGTTCTCCGTGAGTTTTTCTTATATTTTTCTTTACACATATTCGTTTTTTGTTATTTTGCTTTATTTCATATTTCATTTTCATGTGGCAATACGCATATTCGTTTGCAGGAAGTTTGTACGGAAATAACAAATTGATGTACATACATACATACACATGTCAGATTGTTTTTATACAAATAATAAAGTAAAGAAGAATAACCGATTACGGAGAAAAAAATCAACATTTAAATCATGGGAAAAAATCATCGTATGAATGTGTAAAGTTTTTAGAAGCAACTTTTGAAGAGAACTAAAGAAAAATCGTGAGTTTTATTTCATGGGGTGAATTGGGTGTTAGTTAACAATCAAATAAGTACTTACCCAAAATTTTTACTGAATAAAACAAAACAACCTTTTGATAAACGTAAAGCTGAAAATAAAATAAAATCTTAAAAAATTAAGAAAATCATACTCACCCGTTGAACTACGTAAAGCTAAAATAAAAAAATAAAATCCTAAAATACCAAAAAATCATACTTACCAGTTGAACTACATAAAGCTGAAGATAAAATAATAAAACACCAAGAAACTATACTTACCTGTGGATTTACATACATAAGAGAGAAGGAAAAAACCCGCCTGACCGAAACCGGCCAACAAATTGGAGAAGTTACCTGCTTAGATAAGCCGAGACAACAGGAGGGCTGAAGTCCGACCATCAATTATAGTCCGCAGAATACAGAGGCATATGTTGCTGAAGGAGCGTAAAATTTGAGGCATCCCCCGGAATACTATGAGTTCTATTTATTGATATATGAAAAAGGAGAAACGTATGTATGTATGTATAAATAAGCTTTAAATTTTGGTAATTAAACTTAAGTTAAAAGGTTGTGCTAGAACACAAATTTAGAAAAGAAAGTGGTAACTTAGGTGAACAATATTCTCATTTTATTTTCGAAAGACATCCCCTTTTAAGAAAAGAACGAGAAAGGTGCGCGATTAGACTCGTAGGGTTGAGCTCGAGCCTTCAGGTCATCGTAGTTTTTTTAGTTTTCTTTGGGACATATTAGGCCCTTATTAAAGTATTGTTTTCCTAATTTATTAACCACTCCTGTTAGTACAAAATTAGTACCATAATGAATAATGAAATAGAAAGATTTAGAGACATTTATACATATAAACGTAGATTTTTTATAAGCCCAGCCAGAGGTATAATTGCATTTTTGATACATTGAGCTAAGTTGTACTAGATGTGTTAGTATCGTATTGGAAATTTATTATTCTTTTATTTGAAGTCCTATATACATATATATATATATATATATATATATATATATATATATATTTATACATATATACATATATATATTTATATACATACATATATATTAATGATATTTGAAATTTAGTCAAAACAGATAATCATTTAAATTCCTTATTTATACCATGTTCTGTCAATTTAAATAAAATTATGTCCATTATTATTTATAAGTAATCCCAGAAAAATGGGAAATAAAATACCTAAAATGTTTATAAGGTACATACGAGAAAAATGAAGATCGATAGCGTTGATTTGAAGGTATGCAAAGTGTCTGTTAACACATAATATAATATCAACACAAAAAAATGTAATACACAAAAATGATTTAACATAATTTATTAAAAATGCAAAATGCTTATATGACAAAATGCAGTCATTTCCTTTTTTTGAATGTTTACCATAAATGAAGTTATTTACCAAATTTTTACATTTATTTGAGCATGTACTCAAGTATTTCTGTTTTAAATTTTATTTATTTGTTGCGGGTTAGCAATATCTAAATATATATTTCGTTGGTAGCCACACCAACTCATCAGTAGATGTTTTATCCTTTATGTTTAAACAATTATTAATTGTACAATTATTAAAATTTTTTGATGGAAGTTATTTTCTATCATATTAAGTTTTCTTTTTATGTTGTAGCATTGGAAAAAGCTTTTTACTTGTGTTGTTGTGTTTTTTGTGTGATTTGGTATTATCCCATATTTTCTAGTAGACAATAAGAACTTTAGTCTCTGTTGTTGGTTTATTAGTCTTTTTGTTTCATTGGAGTACTCCTCTTCAATGTTTTGCAAGTTTCGTTGTTATATATGTATGTATAAGAGTGATATGTCGGAAAAATCCCTTCATATTACATTGTTTATTAATTGGTGTTTTTATTTTAAAAATATCAAGATGTTTAATAATTTAAATAGTGTGTTTCGGCAAGCTATGATTTTGTAGTTTATGTTGTTTTGGCCAATTTTGTGATGTTGATTATTGATATTCAGCTATTAAGGCCTAACGCAGTTTATGACAATAAAAAACTTTTTATTTCATATTTACCCAACGTTTCGTCAATTTTATGTTGACTTTTTAAAGGGTTTCGTCTATTTTAAAAAAGTAAAACTTAATATTATTATAAATAATTACAGCAAAATTTTCATTTTACTTACAAAATGATGTTAGTTAATCACTCTACATAAATGTAAATTAGGTTTTTTTTTTAAATTAAAAATTAAAATTATTTTTTTAAAATATTGTCAAATTGGATTTTTTCCGTTGTTTATTTTGCTGATTGCAAAAATTTTTTTTTTATTTATTAGTTGTTATTTGCAGCTTCATAGCGCTACAAAACGTTTGTGAATACTACTTTAGCGATTTTTACTTATTAGTCTCTAATAAAACGGTTGTGAATATGGCTGTATCTTTTATATTGTAATACTAATTTTTAAAATGTCTTAACACTGTACTTCGAAGGATTTGTAGTGTTATACTTACATGAATATCACTTAAATTTTAAAATACACTGGAGCCCGAAATTGCGTCGTTTCAATATGTGTCCCTTTTTAAAATTTCGTTCAACCCGCTTCGGGTCAATTTGATACCGATCTGCGTCGTAGAGGTGAAGAATTTACAAATTTGCTTGTAAAAATGGAAATTCCCCGTTTATTCTGCAATTTATTGTGCAATTTCAAACCATAAACTTTTTTTATAAAAATAAATCTTTTTGCTATATATTTAAATTTTTGACGTATTGATTGAAAATCACTGCACTTAAATTTATTTAGAAAACAAATTATCTGATTTGAGTCGTTTCGTTTTGCTTCGTATTTCTCCACTCCCCATTAACGATGCAAATCGGTGCTTTAGTGTAATTTCATTTTGAATTACCGATAAAATCATATTAAATCAGATTAAATTCATGTTATTTTAACATTCATTTCGTGTTATATAATACCATAATATCATACAGGCATGTTCTGAAAATCACTTTTTCGTAAAGTGATTTCAAATCACTATAAAGGTGTTCTGGGCGCACAAATGTTGGAAATTTCGTGATTGAAAACCGGCTAACAGAATGCCGATTTCAAATCACTTTATTAAGTTTTTTTTAATATGTTTTCTTTAAAATCTTCAATAAAATTATCACGCACACTTAAAGTGATTTGTTCTTTATCTGTTTTTGCAATAAAGTTAATTATTTTACTTAGAAGAAGCTACAAAATTTAGAAACGCTGTATTTTTTACAGTTTCTTTTTAAATTTTGCTTTTAGATCAATTATTGCCAACGAACTTACTCCAGGCATTTTTACGATATATTTACAAAAACTTTAACTTTAATTCGTAAATTTATTATATTTTTGTGGTAAATTTCTTAAAGATAAAAAAAATGTTTGAAAACAGAAAAATCAGCTGTTTGCTCGTGATTTAGAACAATGAAATCACCACTAAAAATGAAAAATCTCGTGCTTTTCAGAACACCTAAATATCACTTCCGTGATTTTAAAAACGTTCGTGATTTGATATCACCGTGATTTCAGAAAATGCCTGATTATCATTAATGTAAATCTTTAACTTTTATAAATGGAATACAACGAAGAAGAATTTTTAAAATTGACATGAAATTTACTTTATTCGGAAGATAATCTTCTGGCTTTATAATTTATATATGACTTCTGGCATATGACCGCCACGGCTGGCTCGGACGTAGTCTAATCTGGAGGTCCAATTTTCCATGACTTTTTCCAACAGATGTGACGTTTTTGTTCTTTCAACTCGTCCTTTTTTAAAACGTAAAGGCAATCGATAGAGCGATATACTTTTTTTTAGTATTTTGCTGTTATTCCATTATCGCTTCAAGCATTTTTTTTATGCAAATCTCCTCTGCAAGGACATCGCTAAGAGAGACGTGTGCGCTTGAATCATTTTGCGCACTTATTTAAATTTTTTTTCGCCAGTGGCTTTTGGGGGTGCATCCCACTCACTATCGTCTACCTCTAACAACTCTAGCAATGCTGGTGGAATGCTCTCAGGAGTATGCTTTGTGGTTATTGATTATCCTAACCCAAACTTCTTGGCCATACCTTCCACAGACTCCTTCATGCAAATTAAATTATAAATCGCCTCTTCGTTTGGCGGAAACTTCTGCTCCATATTGGGGTTACCACAAGTTCCTCTAGAATACCTTATTTAACATTCGCTTTTAATACAACACCAAACAACGCATTGATACTAACTATACGAATAAACTTAATAAACTTTTTTAATTGGAGTTTTTCATGATTGCAAATACGTGAAAAGTGAAAAAATTACGAGGGAAAAATTATTCACGATAGGTGTGAATATATTCTCGATGTAGCTGCTTCAATGTTGCGAAAACTGTTAACAGAAAAGTGGTGGAAAATTTTCATACTTAAAAAAATTTTTTATATATATTATGTGTTCATATAAATTTATATTAGATGCTAATTTTACACATGCTTTTATAAACATATTTCTGAGATATCAAATTTATACAAAATGGATATACAAGCAAGATTTATTGAATTATTTTCTTACCTGTTATTATGGGGCACGTAAGATTGTATAACTATTGATTAATACTTACCTTTATTTTAATGAATTTATACTTTTGCATTTATTATAATCTTGAATTTATACTTACCTGTATCTCAATGAATTATATTTATCTATATCTCTTGTATTATCTATTTAGCTACCTATTTTATTTAAAATTTATAATAGAAAGATGTAAAGTTGGTAACACTGATAATTTCCATAATTTCCAATTTAATAAGTCCAGAAGTCAAAAATTTCAGTTTCAGACTGGAATGCATAAGTCGAAAGCCATATTCATTGTTTCATTAATATCAACACAAATATAATGGATTACGAATTCGTATGTGGTCGCCGCAGAAATAGCAAGCTGTTATATTCAATTTCCGAACAGCAACTATATTTAACAAAATCTGTGTACAAAAATACTTCGTTTTATTGCTGCAAAGAAAAAATCTGTAGAGCACGAGTGTTTTTATTGGATAATGTTTTATCAAAGCATTCTGACTTTATCCAACATAACCACGGTGATCAAAAGGATTTATACGAATAACTAATGACTCTCAATAAAATAAAAAACGGGTGTTTAGTAGAGTTGTCAACCGATTAAGAATAATTCGATTAATCGATCAAACAAAACGAAACTCTTGTTCGAATAATTTTAAAATGCCGATTTTCGAATAACGAATAAATCGATTAATTAATGTCAATTAATCGAACAACTTTTTTTAGTCTAAAATGCATACGTCAAAAATGTTTAAATTTGTTTGTATGATATGAAACAAAGCGAGTACTTTATATCAACCAACTACATGTTATTTTGGATGTTTGCAGTTGTTGTCGAACTGCGCATACTTACATAGTAGTCGTGCTATGTTTTGAATGAAACGATAAAAAATATTCAAGAATGGGGTTTTTTCACTCTCAGATGAATAAATTAGAAATACACTAAGCCAAAAAATTGAGCTCGTTTTGGAAGTATTTTACCAAGCACAAAAATGAAAAAAAAAAAACAAAGTCACATGTAACAAGTGTCCAGCGGTTTATAATTATTTTATTTATTTTATTATATGTCTATTCTCTAAGGAGATAAAAGCCGCACAGTGGGTGATTTTGGAAAAATATTTGAATAAATCTGCAATTTTACGCGACATTTAAGAATGTGCTGTTGAGCGAGCTCAAGTTTACAGTTTAGATTTTATATTCTTAGCGTGAGCGAAACCACAAGATCGCGCATGCTAAAGAGAAGTTTTAAATTTTTTGCCTACCTCAGTCCTCTGTTTTACTAATTTTGTACGATTTATAGCAAACATTTTTTTTTATAGATTGGGAATAATATTCTATAATTTAAAAGAAGTTTGTATCAAAAGCAAAACTTAATCAAAAGCTATACGCAAGATTTGAATCTGGCCACCTGGCGAACTTCTAAAGAAATTCCGAAAAAATCCAATAATGGAATATTTTAGTATATTCGCTATTTTTTAGTTAAATGCTCTTTGCCATAAATTAATACTAAGATGGCATTGAAAGTCTCAGAAAAATTATGGAAAATGATCTAGTGAAAATTGTAAAAGTGGGTAGTTACTAGAGTTGTCAACCGATTAAGAATAATTCGATTAATCGATCAAACGAACGAAACTCTTGTTCGAAAAATTTTAAAATGCCGATTTTCGAATAACGAATAAATCGATTAATTAATGTCAATTAATCCAACAAATTTTTTTCAGTTTGAAATGCATTCATAAAAATTTTTTAAATTTGTAATTTTGGATGTTTGTAGTTGTTGTCGAACTCGCATACCTAGTATTCGTGATATGTTTTGAATGAAACGTTAACAATTTTTCAAGAATGGGGTTTTTTCACTCTCAGGTGAATAAGTTAGAAATACACTAAAGCCAAAAAATTGAGCTCGGCTTGGAAGTATTTTACCAAGCACAAAAATGAAAAAAAAAGAAAGTCACATGTAACAAGTCTCCTAAAGTAAACAAAATTGTTGGATCAACAACAAAAAAATTAATAATTCTTTTGCAACAGATTTACGAAAACGTATTAAAATAAGAATAAATGAGGGACGTATAAAATTTTTAAATACGTTAATAATATTTTTTAAATTCTGGAAATTTTCCGCGCAATGAAAGTTTTTTTAAAATATTCTTAAAAAAGTGAAACTAAAGCATAAATTATACTCCAGATTATTTTATGTTGAAAGTAGCCACAATAATTCAGATGAAAGTAATGATAAAGAAGATGTTACTAGTAATGAAATTAACAATCTTTTTTACGAATTAAATAATTATATTAAAAGTATTATTAAAAGTTCAAAATTCAAAATATAAAAAGACTTCAGCGATATATTAGACGATATGGTATATTTGAAAAAATGTAAAAAAAGAACAGAAAAATTAGATAAACTATTTTATGCTCTTCTCACAATATCACCTACCTCGACAATTAGCGAAAGATTTATTTCAAAAACCAAAACCAAAAATCGGTTGAAAGCTAAAAAATTTAGTCAACTTTTATGTGTGAAAGATTATTTCTTAAGAACAACCCAAATTGTCTGATTTCACAAAAAAAAAACATTTTATATTTTTTGACTGAATGAAGCATGTTTATTTGAATTAATAGTTTTATGTATTTTTTTAATAAAAATATTAACTATTTTATTTTCAAGTTTTTTGTATGAAATGTTTATTTTTTGTCAATAAATTTTTTAAATCATTTTTTATTCGTTGTTCTCATCGATTAATCGAAAAATTTTTCAGCTTTAATCGTTTGATCGAACGAACAAAATCAATTATTTGAATTACTCGAACAAAGTTGAAAGGCGAATAATTGACAACTCTAGTGTTTAGACATAAGTTCCGTTGGCAAGAAAAATGCAATGACGGGTATTAGAGACATTTACAGGAGTATCAGTTATACGTAAGTCAAAATTTTATCGTACGAGTTCGATGTACTTCGCCTTCACTTAATTTATCTCCAACGCTCAGTTCTCCAGAAGCAACAAAAAATTTTGACTTCGAGAAAATACAACGTGGCTTACAATACATATCAAGCAAGGTCTACATTAGTTCTCCTAAGTCTCCTGCTGAAGTTGTTAACACATAATATAATGTCAACACAAAAAATGTAATACACAAAAAATGATTTAACATAATTTATTAAAAATGCAAAATGCTTATATGACAAAATGCTGTCATTTCCTTTTTTGGAAAAGTTTACCACAAATGAAGCTATTTACCTTTAGAATTGCTTTACCTTGAGAAAGGTTTAATATTACAATAAATACAGTCATTTACCTTTAGAAATGTTTACCTTGAGAAATGTTTAATGTTAAAATAACTGCAAATTAATGAATTTATTATAATTGCTAAAAATGTATATTTGTTATTAATTTTAGTTAAACGTAAGAAATTAAATGTATAAAAAGACATGCGAATATAAAGAATGTGTGGCACACAAAGATTAAGTCTTATGATTGCTTGACCAGTCTTAGTGTATCTACTAAGGCTTAGATTTAATTTACAACAGCACATGCTGTTTCTACCTGGGCTAACTCAATTCATACAATATTCAAATCTGAGCTCCAAAGGAAACCTTTAGTGCTCAATACATTTATTCAGTTGACAACTCAAAATTTGGTGACCCCGACGGTCCTGAATCTTCAACAGGAACAGGATCACAAACACACACGCAACATTTTGGGCAGATCCCCAAAATTCAACATATGCTACCAAAGTCATCCTATAACAAGGCACAGGATAATACTTTGAATGCACTCAACAGGACAACAGTCCAAAAATACAACAGGCTATCAACGTAATCCTGTAACAAGGCATACTTCGAATTATATTTGGGCAGATCCCCAAAATTCAACATTCGCTATCGACGTAATCCTGTTACAAGGCACAGGATTACATTTCGACTACACACACAAGGACGTCATCAGTTCACACAATAGGACACCAGTCCAAAAAATAAGTAACAGCAACGTTTCATCAACTATGACACAACTTGACGAAATCAAAATCAAGGTTCTTCGCAATCAGCGGACATTGACGAGAGCGCTAAGACGAACTATTGATGAAGTCATGGCGGAGGAAAATAAAGACGAATCATATTGCCAGGACAAATTAGTACTCATTGATAAATATATGCAGGATTTCTTGAGAAACAACGAGACCTTATGGCAATTAACTACCGAAGACCAAATAGATGGTTATACCTTGGATGAATTTTACCAAATGCAAGCTGAGGTGCACAACGTCCAATGGAAGCTACAATACGAAGTAAATATTGCAGGCGAAAATATTCCACGAAATATTAACAGGATTGAGCATTGTCAACCCCATCTGCCAAAAATTCAGATTCCAAGATTCAGCGGCAGCTACCTACAATGGGTAGCTTTTAAAGACCTTTACACCCAGCTGATCCACAACGCATCAATAAGCGAGGCTGAGAGAATGTTTTACTTAACAACACACCTGGCAGATGAGCCAAAAATCTAATAAAACATTTGCCAATTACAACTGAAAATTACGCACTCGCGTGGAATATTCTGGTTAATAGATACGACAACAAAAGACTCATTGTGACAACACTATTAAACAACTTGATGTCTTATCTACAAATGAAAAACGAAACGGCACAAGCACTAAAAGTCTTCCATGATGTCACTAAAGAATGCATCTATGGTTTAAGCGCACAAGGACTTCCAGTGGACAAATGAGACGCCATAATGGTTCACATACTATTGAAAAGACTTGATCACTCAACAAACAATATTTGAACAATCACTAGAAGACAATAAGAACCTCGTTAGTCTAAATACACTACTTAGATTTCTCAAACATCGGTTTCAAGCATTGGAAACACGCGGAAGGTCTAACGAATGTGGCGGGGGGAAGGATAGAGCCAAAATTATTACAGCAGCTACATTAACCCAAAATTGTAAGGCATGTGGATCGACAGGACATCCCATATATTACTGCGAAAAGTTCCTAAAAAGGTCCCCAGCTGAGAGACTACAATGGACACAAAAACAGACTTTGCGTGAATTGCTTTAAGTCAGATCATGCTACCAAGGCATGCACTTCACGGTCTTGCTCAAAGTGTACAAAGAAACACAACACATTGTTGCACTTGGAATTAGCAAGAGAAAACACATCAGCAACTTCGGCAGAAAGCTACCAAAAAACACATAACCCAGCCTCTGCACCGAATAAAAATACTCCAATCGTAGCTGCAACAAACAATCAAGTCATCGACAACACCCACGTATTACTAGCTACTGCAAGAGTGAAGGTAATTGGCGCCAATGGCCGTACCTGCATATTCCGAGTTCTACTAGATTCTGGATCACAAGTTAATTTGGTGACAAACAGAGTACTGAACAAGCTATCATTGGACTCTTCCGATTCTTCATCGTGCATTGAAGGAATAGGCCGTTAGATTCACAACGTATCCCAACGAATCAATATAGAGCTACATGCTTTTGTTAATTTTTTGAGCTAATAAGACCTAAAATTTCCATGTAAATAAAAACAAAATTTTTGTTTACAGTTTTGTCCCGACGTTTCGTCGATTATTTGTCGACTTCTTCTGGGGATTCGTCTATTTAATAAAAAAACATCACATTATTACAAAATTCATTAATAAATTACATTAAAACTTTCAAATTTTGATATTATTACATTAAAAAATTATAAATAATTTTACATTTCACATGTAACATGCAACAAAAAACACGAATATAATAATAAAAACACATCCTAGCTTAATATCACAGATTAATTAATGGCTACTTTATAGCTTGAGTTTATGTTTTTTGTGTCCTCTTTCAAGTTCATGGTTTTACTTATTTGTTGTTGTATGTATAAGCTTTCCTTCGTGTATCTCTTCCTTTCTATTCTCTCAGTGTTAAGTATTTTTATTTTTTCAAAATCAGCTGTGTGCTGAAATTCTGTCATATGTTGTGACAACCCTGTTGCATTATTCTGTTTTGCTATGTCAATTCGATGTTCTGCCATTCTTATTCCTACTGCTCTCTTTGTTGTGCCAATGTAGATTTGATCACATGTTTGCTCTCCTTTTCCTTTACACCTGATTTCATAAACGACATTGTTAAGTTGTTGTTTGACGATTGGTGTTTTTATTTTTGTGAATATTGCGCTTAAAGTTTTGTTTGCTTTGTACGCAAAGCTGATATTTTCTTGGTTTATTGTTGTCCTCATATTTCTAGCATCGGTTAAACCCGGGAGGTATTGTACACTGTAAAATTTATTTTTTTCTTTGTTTTCTGTTCTAAGATTTTCGTTTTTGTTTATTATACGTCTTGTTGTTTCCTCTATTAGATTTTTAGTTAAAGTTTTTGGAAAACTGTTTTGTTATAATGTTTCGTAGATTTTCTTTATGTTTTTATTGTGAAATTGAGTATCACTTATTTTTAAAATTCTTTCAATGAAATTCTTTGCCGTGTTTATTATCTGGTATCGAGGTTGTGTTGCATTGAAATTCATTAATCTGCCTGATGCCGTTAATTTAGCATACCAGTCGAAAATGACCCTATCTTCTTTCCTATGTAGTTTTGTATCTAAATACGCAATTTCCTTATCTTTTTCAATTTCAATTGTAAACTTAATTTTGGGGTGATGTCTATTAAATGTGTTTAGGATTTCATCCTGATCGTCCTTGTTAATGACCGCAAAGATGTCATTTACATACTTGGTTATGTATTTGATGTAAATATTCTTATTTTTCAATTCCATAACGGCATCGTCAAGTAAACTGTCCAGAACTATATCTGCTATGGTGGGTGAGAGAGGGTTGCCCATTGGCATTCCAAAAATTTGATTGTAAATTTTTTTGTCATAAACAAAATAATTATTATCTGTTAAACAGAATTTTAAAATTTCCAAAAATTTTGCCCTGGTTATATTGGTCACTTGATTTATTGTGTTCCATTTCGCCATGATAGTTTTTATTGCTGAGTAGACCGGAATGTTTGTAAAAAGAGACACTACGTCGAATGAAACTAAGATGTGTTGTTTTTCAAGTTTAACATTTTTCAACTGATCCTTAAATTCTGTTGAGTTTTTGATATTGTAATTTGTTGATATTAAATGTTTAAGTATTTGACCTAAATATTGCGATAGTTGGTAACATGGTACCTGGATCGAAGACACTATGGGTCTAAGAGGAACGTCAGGCTTGTGAATTTTTGGTAAGCCATAAATTCTCGGGGCTGTAGCCGCCGAGCACGTGAGTTTACGTTTTTGCCACGCATTGATGTGTTCATTTTTAAACAGTTCTGCAACTATATTGTTGTTTTGTTTTTGTAGTTTGTACGTTGGGTCGATTCTAATAGTTCTATAAGTATTTTTGTCTTCTAAAAGCTTCGCCATTTTTGTATTGTATTCGTTTTTGTAAAGCGCTACCGTTTTGTTACCCTTGTCTGCTTGAATAATAATAATCTCCTTGTGATTTAACAAAAATTTTTTAGTTTTTTCGAAAATATTCAGAATAAATTTTTCTTTCGGTGTATTCCTAAGAGCTACATGCATTTTCAGGCAGTTATGCTACCAGAATCGAAGCACTTGTTCTTCCGAACATTGTATCACCTCAGCCTACAAAATCATTCGACACATCAGATTGGAATCTTCCTGAAAATATTAGTTTAGCAGATCCATGGTTCAATCAAAAGGATAATATTGGCATTTTGATTGGAGCAGAATTTTATCATCAATTAATGCGCCCACAACAGATAAGGATCAACCAGAACTTACCAATCCTACAAAACACAGTTTTGGGTTGGATCGTGACAGGTAAATTACAAGAAAAAAAATGACAGCGTGCTTACCTGTGCAGTGTTTACCCCAGAACAACAGACCAACTTATTGAAAATTTCTGGAGGCTTGAAGACACGACTAATACAGAACGAGCATTATCTTTAGCTGCGAAACGATGTGAGGATCATTTTGCCCAAAACGTATAAAGAAACAAAGAAGTGAGGTTCATTGTTCGCCTACCTTTTGCATAGAACCCATCCATTCTCGGAAGTTCTAAGACAATGGCTTTCAATCGATTTCTAGCATAAGAAAAACGATTGGACCGTAATCCTGAGCTTAGAACAGAATACAACAAGTTCAGGCAAGAGTATGAAAATTTGGACACATGGAAAAAATACATGAAGACGACATTCCCGAATTACATTACGTTATGCCCCACCACTGCGTGCTAAAACCCGAAAGCTCCACTACAAAATTGCGAGTAGTTTTTGACGCATCGGCAAAAACATCTAGCGGTTCCAAGCTCAATGACATCATACATGCCGGGCCGACAGTACAAAGTGAATTGCTGCGATTTCGAATGCATAAAATTTTCTTCACTGCGGACATCGAAAAAATGTACCGGCAAATTCAAGTCAGTGACACAGACTAGATGTTCCAGCTCAACATTTGGAGATACAATAAGCATCAAGACATCAAGTACTATCGTCTAAAAACTGTAACCTATGGATCCTCGGCTGCACCATACTTAGCAACCAAATGCCTGCAACATTTAGCTATTCAAAACGCTAGAAAATACCCACAAGGTGCCTCAATATTACGTGACGATTTTTATGTAGACGATTGCCTCAGTGGGGCTGATTCCATCAGTACAGCATTAGAATCACAACGACAACTCAGCTCACTTCTAAGAGAAGCTGATTTAAAACTTCGGAAATGGTGTTCAAATTATCCTCAGTTACTAAGTGGAATTGCTCCTGAAGACCAGGAGGTCAACTTGGACTTAGACGAAAATTCAGAATACTCGATTAAAACACTCGGATTAATATGGCTGCCAAAGTCTGATCAGTTATGTGGACGATCACAGAGGCCAACGGAAATGGGTGTGACAAAAAGAATAGTCAGCTCAGAACTGGCCAAGATCTTTGATCCACTAGGAATTTTTGGACCGGTAGTTGTACGGGCCAAAATATTTTTGCAAGAGCTGTGGCAATTACCGATTTCTTGGGATCACGAATTACCCATGAATCTTCAGAACGAATGGAATAAATTTCGCACAAGCATAGAAACGTTAAACAAAACTAAGATTGATAGATTTGTACTAAAAAACGAAAAACCAGTAACAACACAAATTCATACGAACGAGCTTATGGAACAGCAATCTATCTTCGCTCAACATATAAGGACAAAACTGTAGTAACAATATTGATATGTTCCAAGTCCCGAGTAGCACCCATTAAAAAACAAACGTTTCCTCGCTTGGAATTATGCGCCGCGGAGCTAGGTGTAGAGGTAACAAGTAGAGTAAAACAAGATCTTCGCCTGCAAAATACTGCCAACTTTTTTTGGTCAGATTTCAAAATTGTTCTTGCTTGGATAAATTCATCAGCAGCATCCTATCACACATTTGTAGCAAACAGGATAGAAAAAATTCAAAGTTTAAGCTATTCAAATCAATGGCTACACGTCAGATCAAAAGAAAATCCAGCTGACGCAATATCCCGAGGACTAGCACCAGAAACCCTATCACAACACTCAATTTGGTTTTATGGTCCCCTATTTCTCTCGGGACAAAAGAGTGAATGGACAATGGCACATTCACAAATTACCGATTTACCTTGTAACGAAGAACGTAAGGTATCGAAGCAGGTCTTAACAATATCAACCTCGCAACAAAACTATGAAGACAGTATAAACCGGATAAACCATCGCAATTCATTCAAAACTCTTCAACACACGATCGGTTATGTTTTAAGATTTATTAGAAACTCCAAGACCACAAAGGGCTATCGTCCAACCAAAAGAGCGCTGAACGTTATAATCAAGATCGTCCAAGTGGCGCAATTCGGGGAAGAGTTGCAAAGACTATTTCACCAAACACCTGTACATAAATCAAGCCCGTTGGCTTCATTAAATCCATTCTTGGATGAGCATCAGATAATGCGCGTGGGTGGTCGCCTGGAGCAATCAACGTTACCGTTTAAAGCAAAGCATCCAGCAATTTTATCACACAATCACCTCATGATAAAGTTATTGATGCACATGCTACACGATGAAAATCGTCATTGCGGCCCACAGGCACTGTTGGCAGCATCCAGGTCACAATTCTGGATTACGAACGGAAAATCACTAGCGCGTAGTACTGTCCATAAATGCATACGTTGCCCCAAGGCTAGGCCAGTGCTTTTTAAACCATTAATGGGGAATCTCCCAGCTGACATAGTGACACCAGCGCGCCCATTCATAAATACAGGAGTTGATTACTTTGGGCCAATTTGGATTCATCACAAAATCAGAGGCAAAAGACCAGACAAAGCTTATATCGCAGTGTTTTGTTATTTTACAACTAAGGCCATTCACATGGAGGTCGTGTCTAATCTGCCTACAGACGCCTTCATAGGAGCACTGCAACGTTTCATCAGTAGAAGAGGCCATTGTCAGACATTGTACTGCGATAATGCTACTAACTTCGTGGGAGCAAACAACAAAATCACCGAATTAGAAGATTTAATATATTCTCAATCAGCGCAAGAGAAAATTACACGAATATGCAGCAATAAATCAATAAACTTTAAATTCATTCCACCAAGAGCCCCTCACTTCGGTGGGCTTTGGAAAGCGGCAGTCAAATCCGCCAAACATCTCTTACTGAGAAGCGTGTCTACTGCATCACTTACATATGAGGAATTGGAAACAATAGTGGTTGAAATAGAAGCAATCTTAAATTCACGACCATTGATTCCTCTGTCATCAAATTACGATGATCTTCAAGCTCTTACGCCAGGTCACTTTCTAGTTGGTGAACCCTTGACATCAGCCGTGGATGTAAATGTCCAATCTCCAAGAATAATGCTAGATGCACGATGGAAAATAACGTCAGAAATCAAACACAAATTCTGGAAGGAATGGTCGCAAAAATATCTACATGAGCTACAGCAAAGGGGCAAATGGAAGTCACCTTCACCGAACGTTATTGAAGGCATGCTTGTTATCCTCAAAGCCAGATTTACAAGGGAGATGATGGACTTATTAGGGTCTGCGACGTCAAAACAGCAAAGAAAACTTTCAAGAGGCCAATACATAGATTAGCACCACTGTTCAACGATTCCCACATGGAGTAATCCGGCTATGACAATTTCACTGCGCTAAAGAGGCAACACTCATCAGAAGGCGACACTATCCAGCCAAAACGGAAGGTAGTGTCATATTCTTCACTGGGATTATTCAGTACAATTCTTATTTCACTCCTTCTGCTACCGATAATATTAGCTTCTCCAATCAATATCACGGAATTTTCTTCCATTCCAGGATTATATTTCGACGGCATAGGGTCGGCAAAATTGGTGACAGCTAACTGGAAGTTCATTATTTACTACGATCTCACAGTGGAGTCCTGGACTCAGGCTATGCAGAACAAATGGCTCAAACTATAGCTAACGTCAAGAAAAACGAGGAGTATCTTCATCTATTTAAAAAACCAAACTTCAGTGATAGATTCGACAATTAACATTCTTAAGCAAGGCGAAAACACTACAAATGTACGCTTTTCAGAGCTTAAGAAAACCATTTATCATGATTTAAATACAGTTAGAAATGAGAATTCAAATTTACGACAAGTCCAAAATCTAATGTCTCTGGCAATTCAATTAAATACACTTGCGTCCGATTTGCGAAGAATTGAGATAGAGCTGGTCGCTGCTCTCACGCATACAAACCACGGTAATATAAGCCCACTTATCCTCACATTAAGGCAGTTAAGATCAGAAATTGCTAAAATTAAAGAACACATTCCCATGGGTCGTCCATTACCAGTTGAAGACACAGACTTACTAGAATTATACAAGATCATGAATATCAAGGGCACAGTAGCACAAGGGAGTGTTATTTTCATGATCGAACTACCTTTAGTGAATCAGAAACATTTTGAGCTTTTCAAGATTATCCCTATACCTATCAAGATGAACAACACGGCTATTGCTATAACAACTAACATTGAATATCTGGCTGTGAACGACCACCGAGATGAATACTTGGCATTAAATGCACTTCAGTTCAATAAACGTACTGTAGTTATGAGCGACATATATCTATGCATTTCGTTACAAATCGGTGTTACGCGAGAATTAAGCAGCTATTCCTGTGAAATTGCCTTATTCAACAACGGAACATCTCCGCAATGTAGTTTCGGACACATGCAGAAAGGGCCTTCTTTTGTCGCCCTGAACACCACCAACCGTTGGTTTTACGCAACAATATATCCATTAGAGCAGTCTGCGACTCTTGAACCATACACCTACACATCGATCATTCTGGTCTCCTGTCCATGAAACCAACCTATATCATCAAGGAAAGTACACTAACTATCTATGGGCATGAAACTAATGTCACTACACTACATTATTCATATGCCATAATTGGCAATATTACGGCTATTGGCGAACCGTTCGAGGTTAAGAGGCTGCTCGCTCCAAAAATCAATTTGGACACCAAATTAAATGAGCTCACTGAACTCCAAAAGCAACTAGCAGACATCAAAGATCTTCCAAGGGAAATACCGTATCCCTTTCTTCATCATCCTTACATCGGCTCTTTGGCACTACTTCTGTCAGTACTAGTAATCGTGATCCTAATAGGCTGGCGACTTAAGGGCAAAAAAAGAACACCACTCAATCTGGCTTCAACACCGCCAGAACCTACACCACGCCAGCGTGACTATATAGTTTAAAAATAACTATTTATTTCTCTATTCCGTGTAAATTAATATTTTTATATATTCCTTCGCTTTCCGCTCAACGCGGCGAAGAATGTTCACACATAATATAATATCAACACAAAAAAAATGTAATACACAAAAAATGATTTAACATAATTTATTAAAAATGCAAAATGCTTATATGACAAAATGCTGTCATTTCCTTTTTTTGAATGTTTACCATAAATGAAGCTATTTATCTTTAGAATTGTTTTACCTTGAGAAAGGTTTAATAATACATTACATTACATTATTCACCTTTAGAAATGTTTATCTTGAGAAATGTTTAATGTTAAAATAACTGCAAAATAATGAATTTATTAATAATTGCTGAAAATGTATATTTGTTATTAATTTTAGTTAGACGTAAGAAATTAAATGTATAAAAAGACATGCAAAAATAAAGAATGTGTGGCATACAAAGATTAACTCTTATGATTGCTTGAGCAGTCTTAGTGTCTCTACTAAGGCTTAGATTTAATTTACAACAGCACATGGTGTTTCTACCTGGGCTAACTCAATTCATATAATATTCAAATCTGAGCTCCGAAGGAAACCTTTGGTGCTCAATACATTTAGGCAGTTGACAACTCAACAGTGTCTAAAAGGTAGGTGATGGGAAGTGTGGGTGGAGTGATGGTTCAATAGTGTCGAGTTATGGGGCAACAAAATAAATTTTTGAGAGGTGCCATGGAGGAACTTGGATTCTTCTTGAGTTCCTGAGGGAAGGGTCTTCGGCGGATATAACACCTGTCTGCCCAAGGAGCTATCCTGGAAATAAAAGAGGTGAAAAGTATGAAAATACGATTCAAAAGTAATATGAATTTTTTTAGAATGTCAACATACCTACTTCGGGCTACAATTTTTTTTATACCTACATGTAATTTATTATCATCATTTTTCCCTTACACCAATGGAAAAGAAACCAACTGGCATGAATAATTTTGTTGAGCACTTGCAGCCTCTGATCGCCGGCAAGAACCACCCCAAGACGGCGAACTTCAGTCGGAGCAATAAGCCAGCAAGGCCGAAGTATCAGGACATAAATAACTGGCGCCCAACGTGGGGTCCGAAGTAGTTTTTTTCAATTAGCATACTATACGTTTAGGTTGTTTGTGTTGCCTGAGGAGTGTATGTCCCGTATAAGTTTTTAAGAGTCCTTTACGCGTAGCGACACTTTTTCAGCAATGGGAGCTAAATAAATGCTATATTTTCGGTTGAATTCAGTTTTTACTTCCAATTTTTTCTATTTCATTTGTAAGTCCCGATGTCTAAGGCTCATTTAGTCCAGATCGCAAAGCGACAAAGAGAGATCAATTAGATTTAATTTAAACTACGATTTAAGTCTTGCTCTTTCTTCCGGCGTAGGTAAACTCGCAATTGCTACAACTCGTAAATACATTTGTATTATAGATTTCTAACTTCTTTAATGGAAAAAAATTTTTTTTTTCTTCAATCTGGCGAGTCCTGGAAATCATAGTTTCGTTAATTTCCAGCTGCAGCCAGGCCAAACATAATTTAAATTGAGTTTTTATATACATACATATCTTTAAAGTTTACTGACTTGAGAACATACATGCACTTAGTATAAGCATGGATGTTACCTTCTTTTTTTATTCCAGGGTAAATATATTTTTAATTAAACTGAAATTCATTCTTGGAACTATCACCGCCACACTTATATCTACATCACCGTATATATAGTACCTGTTAAAGTGAAAATTTTTTTATCGTTTTATTAGTTTATTTTATTTAATTTTTAGTTTTTATTTAGGTATAGAGTTACTGGCGTGTATAGCCTACATTTCTTTTAGAAACATATTTTTCATTTCGTTTTTCCAAGGGAAAAATATTTCCTCAGTCGTTTTTATTGTAAATAACTAGGAGAAATTTTTTTTTAGCATTATCTAGCGTATTGCTATGGTTTTAACTTGACGGGGTAGTAAAATTTCCACAACTGTGCCAACAACCAGCAGTATGTCCACCACCGAAAATCAGCCAGCAGCCATACATGAAGAAGGAGCTACAGGCGAAAATAGTGCAGTACCCACTGCTGAGGCAGGTGCAACAGGGGCGTCGGCAGCATACACCGCCGGTGCGTCCGAAACTTCGACAGCCGCCAACGCATCGTTTAGTTCGAATACCACTATGGTGTCACCTGAATACTCCAGTCTTACGGCGCAGGGGATCCGGCAAGAGGTAGGCATGACCTGGAAGAGGCAGAGCCAAGGCCAAATAATCAGAATTGGCAGGAATTAATCCAGGCGTCTGTGGAGTTATGTTAGGCTCAATTTATGCGCCACATGCACGATGAAATTAGAGAAGCTATGAGAGAAATTAAAGAATCGATAAATACCAATAATACGGTGCTACAAATGAGCACTTTTTTTTATACTTGAAAAGAGACCTAGTGTAGGTTATAGACCTTATTTAGTAGATCATAAATCAATTTTTAAAAGTTCGGAAACACCCTCAAATTTCGGAGTTATTCCGAAAAAACTATTTTCGGGTAGGTTCGAGTACTTATGAACACGTAACTCAGTTGATTTTAATCGGATTTACAATTTTTAAATGGTTTCAGAAAGAAGAAAAATGTGCTTTTCTAAATATATACTCCCTTTGCTATATATTTTAAATTTTTGTAGTGATATTTTTAATTATATCTGATTTTAATTTTAATTTTTCTAGGTTTTTCAACTTTGGTGCCATTTTTTTAAATTAGATTGTTCAAAAACATACTCATATGTATATATTTCATTAAAGCTAATTTAGTTCTGAGTTAAACCAGCTTTCAATAAATAAAATCGAGTAAAAAATAAAAAAGTTATTAAGGTTTTTCAAAAGTTAAAAATTTTGCTTTTACAAATATTGATCAATAGCTACTACATTTTCTTTATTTTTTTAATCTTATAATGATATGATTATATAAATATTTTAAAATAACAGTATTCAAATTATTTTATTTAGAAATTAAGAATATATGATTACAAAAAGTATAAAAAAAAATTATTCTCACTTAAATTTTTTTCCGCTTGGGGGTATCAAGTGCTATTTAAATTTAAATAAAGTTTAATAACTTTCACAAATATTGTCCGATTTAAAAAAACTAAAGTTCATTTTATTTGTTATAAAATTCTATTTCAAATTTTTTATACAAATACATCTGCTTTTATAGAAAAAATTATAAAAAAAAGAACTCAAAGTTAAAAAAACATAAAAAAATAAAAAAATTGCAGATGTTATTACGAAAATTACTACCAATATTTAATTAATATAGTGTGGGAATGCAATATTACAAAAAAACTACATTACATTTTTATATATTCGACACTTAAACAAAAAGTTATTTTTTATGTTTTATCATACATGCTTTGAAATTTAAATTATTTTAATTTTATAATTTTTCAATAAAGAGTTAGTTGTTTTTCAAATTTTCTAAATAAATGTGTTTTAATAACCACAATAGCATAAAATGTATACGGTTGGAAAGATCTAGTCTTTGTCTTTCATAAAGCGTTCAAAAATTGAAGATCGGATTAAAATCAACTGAGTTACGTGTACATAAGTACTGGAACCTACCCGAAAATAGTTTTTTCGGAATAACCCCGAAATTTGGGGGTGTTTCCGAACTTTTAAAAATTGATTTATGATTTACTCAATAATGCCTACAACTTACACTAGGTCACTTTCCAAGTATATTTTCACTGTAGCACCGTGTAATCTGTCAAACGCACCACATAATACTCACAGGCAAACGGTCGCGGAGGAGCAGGTCACAGGTTATAGGCCGATTCAAGCGTCCAATTCGCAAAGTGGTATGCCTTTTCGGAGACCACCATCCGTACCAGCACCGGACTTTTCCCGGAGCCGGCAACACTTAGGAGTCGCCGCGTCTGCAGCCGAGAGACCATCGCACCCTTTGTATCCGCAAGCACCTACTTTTAATCCCTTGCCACCTTTATTACCAGCCCCGGGCTATATTCCCACAGCACCAAAGGAATCGCAAACGCACCGAACCTAAGCGAATGGGCATAATATTTTTGGGGAATTAAATCCGCCCCTAAGAGCACCAAAACCTTAGCTCAAATGATGTTTCCAGACAGTTTCAACACTCGTAGTGAACAGACGCGTTTTTATAATCGTCGCAACTGAATATAAAAAAATTAAAAAAAAATATTTTCAAGTCACAAAAAATATAAAAAAAAACAAAACATTTATTGAACAGTTATTTTACTGGTTTTATTTTATTTTTGCTTGTGTGCAATATACTTACATAAATATTTGCATACACAAACTAATTTAAGTGAAAATAAAAAAAAAAACTCTAAATGAGTTCAACTTCTGACAAAAACAACAATAATCCTACAAGCAGTAGGAATGTACAATATATAACTTTAGTTGCTGATGACGACAATAAAAAAAATGAATTAAACAAAAACCTGAATTTAACAGAAAACACAAATACTCGTGCGCGATCATTATCTCTGAACATGTTAAATAGTGATCAAGAAGCAACAACAATTGCACCCATCAGGAAACTTGTCAGCTTAGCTGTACAAACAAACAAACAAACAATAAGTAACAAGGTGACCAACGTGCACAAAATGGTAGATGCGGTGAGTACAATAAATGATAATAAAATTCAAACAGGAATGGACAGATACATAACCGTGTTAAAAAGGGGAAGAAGTCCAAAATCAGCTCAAATTGATTCAACAGCGAAAGTTCCCAGAGATAGAAAAAACAATATAATAAATTCCGAAAATCGTTTCGCGATTTTATCTGAACAAGGCGATGAAGACACAACTACAACAAGTTCGAGTAAGCCACCACCCATATATTTAAGAGAGCAGAATTCCAGTTTGCTGGTTAAAAGTCTTATCTCATTAATTAGAGAAAATGAGTTTTATGTAACTCCAAGTAAGCGCGGAAACATCAATGAAACAAAAATTCAGGTAGCTCATGAAAATAATTACCGAAAAATTGTTTCAGATTTAGAATCTAAAAATAAAAACTTCTACACGTACCAATTAAAGAGTGCTAAATGTCTAACAGTCGTAATAAAAGGTATAGACTCTAGCGTGGATCCAGAAGAGGTCAAGTCTGGCCTTGAAAATAGCTACAAGGTGAAAAATGTCTCAAACATTAAACATAGAGAAAAAATCCCCCAACCAATATTTAGAGTCGAGTTACAACCAGATGGCATAAAATAAAAAAGAATGAAGCACATCCAATATATGACTTAAAGTACTTGTTGCATCGAAGAGTTACTGTTGAGCTTCCACATAAAAGAGCTGGACCTGTTCAATGCCTGAACTGCCAAGAATTTGGGCACACGAAGAGTTGCCTACAGTCTGCGGTGTATGCGGTGAGTTACACAGTACTTCTAACTGTGATAAAATAAAAGGTGATCCCAAGGCGAAAAAATGTGGCAATTGCGGCGGAAATCACACTGCCAACTATAGAGGCTGCCCCCTTTACTCGTTTTTTAAGAATTCATTAACCAAAAAAACAAATGCTACTCCCGCTCAGCCTAAACCCCCTATTAACTATCCACACTTACCTCAACCGTCCACCAGCCAAAATCAATTTTTAAACATTTTCAAGTCTAACGCGGCTGGTGCTCCACAACAATCTAACAACAAATTTTCATACGCTATTATTTTAAAAAGCAATCAGAGTACGGCGCAAAAAACCGTAAATGTAAATGAAGATTCGGGGTATAATTTTAGTCGTATTGAAGCCTCAATTGAGAGCTTAATACAAACTGTAAATACATTTACTCTCAACATGTCCTGTATGATGCAGGAAATGTTGAAAATACAGTCTACCTTGTTGCAGGCTGTACTAAGCAAACCATGAACTTAAAAATCTGTTTTTGGAACGCAAACGGCATCTGCCAACATAAAAACGAAATAGAATATTTTATTCAGGATAAACAAATCGATGTTATGCTTATCTCAGAAACTCATTTGACATCTCGAAGCTGTTTCAGAATTAGTGGATATAATTTTTACGACACCAAGGATCCTCGTGGCAGAGCTTGTGGTGGTTCGGGAATCCTAATAAAAACGCGAATAAAACACCACCTGTTGAATGATTTTTGTGAAGATTATCTTCAAGCAACGAACATCTGCATCGAAAGTTACTATCAAAAACTTGTTATATCATCTGTCTATTCGCCCCCCAGATTCTCAATTACCGAGAGTCAATATACGGCTTTTTATAAATCACTGGGCCTCCGTTTTCTAGCAGCTGGCGACTACAATGCTAAACACACATTCTGCGGTTCACGTTTAATCACTCCTAAGGGACGAATTTTGTTCGACACAATATCTAAAATGGGTTTGAATGTAGTTTCAAGTGGACAGCCAACAGATCGACAAAAAATTCCTGATGTTATCGACTTTGGAATTGTGAAAGGCGTGCCCAGCGAGATGGTTGAAGTTGAAGCATCTTTGGATATATCTTCAGACCACTCGCCTACAATTGTCACTATTTACTCACACACAACATGTGATTTAGCGACGACATCTGCACGTATTAACTGGCTGAAATATCTGAGTGCTCATTGCTCGGAAAAAATGCCGCTGAGAACACCTTCAGACATAGATGATTCTCTCAGGTTGTTTGAAGCGCATGTTAAACAAAAATAAACCAACCAGTGAGATTTAACAATATTTTTTCTGTAGATATAGAAAGGCTATTGACTGAAAAACGGTGAGCTCGACGATAATGGCAGCGCTACAGATCGCCCCAGCTAAAATTAAGGCTTAAGGAGTGTACCAAGCAGCTTAGGAAAGTTTTGCAAACTCAAAAAACAGCTTCCCTTCAAAAATTTCTTCAAGAACTAGATGCAACTCCACAAACAGATTATTCACTGTGGCGTGCAGCCAGAGGACTAAAAAGGCCGGTGATATGCAAACCCCCATTACGAGCCCCAAATGGTGACTGGGCAAAAACTGATGCTGAAAAAGGTGCACTTTTTGTTAAACACTTAGAAAAAGTTTTCACCCCGAATATTTCTGCTGATATTGTTGAACTGCCACCAGTCGTCTCTTTACCAGAAATACCGATGAGATTTAACATGACGGAGATTGAAAATACTATTACTAGTCTTAACACCAGAAAAGCCCTAGGTGTCGACAAAATAAGCAACAAAATGCTACAAGAATTGCCTTACACTGCAAAAAGAATAATACTATTCATTTTTAACAGTATTTTACGCCTAGAACACTATCCTAAAGAATGGAAGGTTTCGCTAATTACTTTGATACCAAAGCCCGGCAAGGATCATACAAAGGTTGAATCCTATCGGCCTATGAGTTTACTGTCTAACATTTCAAAACTATTTGAAAAGCTCTTTATGAGCAAGCTGATGCCTATAGTGACTAGTAATGGATGTATTCCAGATCATCAATTCGGTTTTCGCAGACAACATAGCACTATTGAACAAACTCACAGACTTGTGAACGTAGTTAGAGACACCTTTGAAAAAAAAAAAAAATATTGCTCTGCGCTCTTTATTGATGTCTCACAAGCTTTCGATAAAGTATGGCACGAAGGTCTTTTCAACAAATTAACACAAAATCTACCAGCAAACATCGTAAAGCTTTTAAAAAGCTATTTAATGGAACGTAAATTTGTAGCTAGGGAAGGCAATTTTTTAAGCCCTCCGCAGTCGATTGAAGCCGGAGTCCCTCAAGGCAGTATCTTCGGTCCCTTACTTTATTTAATATATGCCTCTGACTTACCGTTAAGCGGTAACATTCATACATCAACAGTTGCATGATTGGATGATACAGATTTTCTAAGCGTTCACGAAAATCCTGTAGAAGCTTCCCGCAACTTACAAGAATATATATCCAAACTGGAAAAATGGCTCAAACAATGGCGTATAAAAGTTAACGAGCAGAAATGTGCACACGTCACTTTTACGTTGCGCAGGGAAACATGCCCGCCTATAAAAATTTACACCGAGACTATACCACAACACACTGTAGTCAAATATCTAGGCGTTCATCTTGATCGTCGTTTAACATGGAAATTGCAAATAGACGCAAAGTTAACACAAATGAAACTAAAAGCAGCCCAAATGAATTGGCTTATTGGAAGAAACTCTATACTAAACCTTGACTGTAAACTTCTCTTATACCACGCGATCCTGAAACCAATATGGTCCTATGGAATCCAGTTATGGGGCACTGCCTCAGCATCGAATGTCGAAAAAATTCAAAGGCGACAGAATAAAATTCTACGTACAATAACAGCAGCCCCTGGTATGTCAGAAATCATCGAATTCATAAAGATCTAGACGTTCCGTTGGTGAAGACTGTACTTTCAAAACACGCGAAAAATTATATAAAAAAACTTGAGTTGCACCCAAATCCACTTGCGCGCAATATTCTTCATTATAGAGGCCACACCCGGCTGAAAAGAAGGGATACTCTTTTTCTCAGCCGTTCACGAGAGATGTAAAACAACAAAAATTAACCGTTGAAATTAAAAATTTTGTTTAGCATTGGCTAAACTTACATTTAATATTTTTTTAGATTTAAGAAATGAAAAACTTATTGATAATTTAATTTACATAATTAAAGATTCAATAAATAATAAAGTTATCAAAAAAAAAAAAAAAAAAATGATGTTTCCGATCCGGATGGGTAGTTTGGCAGAGTTTTGTCGCGAGGTCAGAAGTGCGGAGAGCCTGTTAGTGAATCAGCGGCCAGTGTACCCTACACGCCAAAATATAGTACACAAGGTAAATGAGCTGGAAATCGAAGCGGATTCCGAGGGGATACCTGAAGGGAAGATAGACGCTATTCGCTGTACATACAACTAACTACAAGTGCTGGAACTGCAAGGTTGTTGGACACAGTTTTACAGCCTTACCATCAAGGTGTCGAATTCGAAGTTCTGTTTCAAGGAGTTAAGATATCTGGGTTACATAGTAGGTGGTGGCAAAGTAAAACCTGATCGGCTAAAAAAGTGCAGAGTTTCATGTGGGTGACAGGTTGGTATAAAAAATTTATACCAGACTATGCCACCATCACTGCTCCAATCTTCGATACGCTAAAGAAGGGGAAGCAATTCAAGTTTACGAAAGAAGCTGAAGTCGCGTTTAATCAGCTTAAGAAGGCTCTGGTTTCGAAGCCACTGCTTAGTCACCCGGATTTCTCCAGACATTTTTATGTTCAGTGTGATATGTCGGATGTAGGCATTGGAGCTGCTGTCTTTCAAAAAGATGATTCTGAAGGTGAACACCCAATAGCATATTTTTCGCATAAATTAACTCCGGCGCAA
Source organism: Lypha dubia (assembly GCA_947311025.1). Taxonomy (NCBI): domain Eukaryota; kingdom Metazoa; phylum Arthropoda; class Insecta; order Diptera; family Tachinidae; genus Lypha; species Lypha dubia. Next base: position 84,018,846 of record OX371261.1, read on the forward strand.
AAGAATTATTCTGTGACTGAACGTGAGTGTCTGGCAGTGGTCCTGGCGATTAAGAAGTTTAGGCCCGATATTGAATTGATGCCCTTTTCGGTTATAGCCAGGTATGGGCACCCCTACATTGAAAGCTTTGCATGTGTGGCACTGTATTGGTTTGTTTACGTTTGCATTTGTTGGTTTTATGCTCTTGTTCGCTTTATATTTTTCTCATTTAATGAAATCCGACGCACGTCTGTTTCGATCGAAATTTTCTGCTAGACTATGCACAATTCGTTTCTCTGCTTCGCTTATCAATTTTGTGTATGTACACATCATTCGCTCTTTTTGGATTTTTATTTTGCATTTGCCCATACTTGGTTATAATGGACCATAGCAGCCTGTCACAGAAGGATTTGGTTAGCAATGTGGAGTCTACATTTGGAGTAGTATGATTTCCAGATTGAACATAGGCAGGGAAGACAAAACGCTGTCCCCGATACCCTATCTCGATATGAAATGGCAGAAATCTCGGCCGACGTAAAAGGACTTCTAGACCTGAGTTCTGTTTCTTTTAAATCTAGCGATTACTTGGAACTTGTTTCTACCGTAGAGGCAAATGCCGAGTGATTGCCTGATTTAAAAGTGGTCGATAACTTGGTCTACAGGGCCATAAACGAGGATTTCGCCTGGAAGTTATGGGTGCCGCATGAACTGACTAAGTCCATAATAGAACAGTTCCATAACGCGCCACAAGCTTCGCACGGAGGTGTCTGTAAAACGTTGTATCGAATTCGCGAGTATTTCTATTGGCATAACCAAAACGCTCAAGTACGAGATTATGTCGCGAACTGTCAGATTTGCAAAGAATCGAAACCCTTGAACATTACGTTACGGCCACCGATGGGAGCGGAATTAAGCAGTGACCGACTTTTTCAAAGGATTTTGTCGACTTTTTAGGCCCATATCTGCGCTCAAAGAATGGTAACTGTTTTATTTTCATTGTATTAGACCACCTAACAAAGTTCGTACTATTAAAGGCTATGCCTAAGGCGAGTGCCAAAAATGTCGTGAAATTTTTAATAGCGGAGGTTTTTCATAAATTCGGCACACCGGAGACTATAGTTTCGGATAACGGGAAGCAGTTCGTCAGTAGAGAATTCGCGGACTTGAAAAAATTTTTGGAGTTAATCATATGAAAACGGCTACACATTCGCCGCAGGCAAACGCCTCAGAGAGAGCCAATCAGTCTGTCCTGTCTTCGGTGCACAATGGCATCGGGGTCACCACATATTTCGCGTTGTTTGGAACTAATATGATTGGCCACGTCAGCGTGTATGGGCTAGCTAGAAAGCTGAAAAGTTTGGAAGACTCGGAACTAGAAGTTCACCCGAAGGCAGTGAAAATGTCCGCAATAAGGCAGAAAATACGGGACAGCCTACATACGTATCTAAGCAACGAGAAGAGGTATAATACACGCTGTCGCAACGTTAAGTTTATCCCTGGACAGGAAGTTTAAAAGCGGTTTCAATGCTAAGCTCGCGCGAAAATTTATCAAGTGTCGGATCGTTAAACCTGTTGGTAGGAGCCTCTATGAGGTTGAGAATTTAAAGGGCAAGTCGCTAGGCGTGTTTCATGCGAAAGATTTGAAGCAATGATCGTCGCGAAAGAACGAAGAGATTTGTTTACATAGGCCCTGAAATTGTTAGGTAAATAGCAGTAAATAATAGAAAAATATCTTGTTACAAAAATTTTTAGGCTACGTATAATAGTATATTTCGGCCTCTAGCTTTTTTTGATATGTACTTACGACGTTATCTTTTGTCAACTCAAGCGGACTACTCAAAGCGCAATATTGTTAAAACTCTTTTGGTGCAACCCCATGATCACTCTGGGGAACTGTGCCATTAAAAGCTAAGGGTTGTTATTCAACTGGAGCGTAACATAGCTGAGTCAGGTCAACGCAGAGATTTGTCTAGATAATGATAATAAATAGCCCTGACATATACACATATCTCAAAGCTAGCACTCACCGATAAAGAAAGTTGTCCGAACTGAACACGTCTCTTCTTCCTTTTGTTTTAGCTGTCCACTAATAACACCATGGTTGATGACTCTGCAGACTGTGCGGAGTAGGATTTTGTTCCACACTAGCCACGAATATTACTTGAAAACGAAAGATAACTTGAGGTTCTGCATAGCGATTTATTTAACTTTTTAAACATATAGTATATAGTCAAGATATGTTGGTGGATATGTTCTACTTACAGTTTGAAGTCTTTGTGGGTGGCCATCATTTCTATTCCCATTAAAGCCCATCTGAAGTTATAGCCTATGTATTTAAATAATTTTAGTATTAGTTGTAATAATAGAAGATATATTTTAACGGCATAAATAACAACCACAGTGCAGCCAACACAGTCAGGGAATACGACACAACATTGCCCTACAGATCCAAGGTTAGGGGTTGCCAGACGTGGTACTCCTCATAATAATCAAGAGAGATGTTCCTCTGCGGACTATGGTAGTATCTGTGTAGACCTGGAGAACGATAACGCAATAGGGTCACCTTTTTCCCTCCCATTTTGGATCCATAAATGGACTCTAAAATGGTGGGGTTTTGTCATATGCACCCTGTAATCTTTCTGGGATAAAACAGTGTCGACAGCTGATGATTGTTGATACAGGGATGCTACAAGCATTTGACGTAACAGCTGTATAGTAGGCAGAGTAGAAAAAAACGTGGCGATTCGTAAGTTAGCTGAAAATTAACAGTGACGGAGAAGAAAAGATGGCGAAACTTCGAGAAGCTAAAAGATGGTTTTTGGTGATATTCGGGGACCGCCAAAAAGAAAAAAAAGATGGCGGAGGCCGACGAGGGAGTTCGTCGAGTTCTGTCGATCGACAGAAAAAAAACGAGGAGAAAGCTGTTTTGAGCGAGGTGAGTGTGAAGAAAAATACAGAGGCATATGTTGCTGAAGGAGCGTAAAATTTGAGGCATCCCCCGGAATACTATGAGTTCTATTTATTGATATATGAAAAAGGAGAAACGTATGTATGTATGTATAAATAAGCTTTAATTTTTGGTAATTAAACTTAAGTTAAAAGGTTGTGCTAGAACACAAATTTAGAAAAGAAAGTGGTAACTTAGGTGAACAATATTCTCATTTTATTTTCGAAAGACATCCCCTTTTAAGAAAAGAACGAGAAAGGTGCGCGATTAGACTCGTAGGGTTGAGCTCGAGCCTTCAGGTCATCGTAGTTTTTTTTAGTTTTCTTTGGGACATATTAGGACCTTATTAAAGTATTGTTTTCCTAATTTATTAACCACACCTGTTAGTACAAAATTAGTACCATAATGAATAATGAAATAGAAAGATTTAGAGACATTTATACATATAAACGTAGATTTTTTTATAAGCCCAGCCAGAGGTATAATTGTATTTTTGATACATTGAGCTAAGTTGTACTAGATGTGTTAGTATCGTATTGGAAATTTATTATTCTTTTATTTGAAGTCCTATATATATATATATACATATATATATATATATATATATATACATATACATATATTAATGATATTTGAAATTTAGTCAAAACAGATAATCATTTAAATTTTTATGGCTGTATAATTCCTTATTTATACCATGTTCTATCAATTTAAATAAAATTATGTCCATTATTATTTATAAGTAATCCCAGAAAAGTGGGAAATAACATACCTAAAATGTTTATAAGGTACATACGCGAAAAATGAAGATCGATAGCGTTGATTTAATTTGAAGGTATGCAAAGTGTCTAAAAGGTAGGTGATGGGATGTGTGGTGGAGTGATGGTTCAATAGCGTCGAGTTATGGGGCAACAAAATAAAGTTTTGCGAGTTGCCATATATTCTTCTTGAGTTCCTGAGGGGAGGGTCTTCGGCGTATATAGCACCTGTAGGATCTGGCCCACAAGGGCTGAGAAGATCAGACAGACAGAGACAGAACAGAGTTGTATAGCATAATAAATAATACATAATAATAACTACATTGACAACACTTAAAACGGACGAGTGAAAACGGAACGAAAAGACAAAACCAAGAGAAGAGGGCATTCATTAAAATCAAGCAAAGAGTAAAGACGTAGATCGGACAGTGCATAGACAACAGAAATATTAAATTAAATTAACTAAAGTTAAAATAAGCAGAAGAATTGAACTAAAACTATAACTAAATTGTTAAATTAACTTAATAAATAAGAAGAAGAATTAAACAAAAGCTGTAACTAAATTGTTAAATTAACTAAAGCTAAAATAAGAAGGAAAAGAATTGAACTAAAGTGATAATAAAATTACTAAATTAACTAAAGCTAAACGTATAGTAAAAAGTTAAACATACAACTAGATTATGTAATTAACTAAAGATAAATCTATAACTAAACAGCTTTACAAATCAAATACTTGTTTATTAAATGAAAACTAAATCCATACATACAAGTGTGTAAAACACAATTGAACTTATCTAGAATCTAATTCATAAATGAAATAAAAGCCAGTGAATTTGTGCATTTATGTATATATCAAAACTTTACACAAAAGCATTGTTTTATTTCAACAGTGGAAACCAATCCCTACAAATTTGGGGGCTCAACCTATGAAGCACGTCCCGGAATAAAACACCGTTGAACAATAATTATATGTAGTACATGTGAACAGTTAAAAATTGAAATTGAAAAGTTCTTAAATAATTATTACATACGATCTTATGAAGTAAAGAAGAGAAAAAGAAAAAACTTTAATATAAACGAAAGAAGTTAAACAACTGGACAAATAATATATGTACATACATACATACATACATACATACATATGTATTATACTATATGTATGTATATTTCGCTAAAAATAACTTGGAGTGTTTTGAAGTACATAAGAAACTGTACCACAAATTTCTAAAAGAAGATATCAGTTGTGGTATATACTTGTGTATATATGCATATAATCTTGGGTTACATACATGTAGCGTCGTAACAAATAAAATATATAAAGCCGATAAGCAACAATTGAGAAAGACTAAAAACCGCAGTTACATATAGATCTACTTATGTACATACATGCATACATATGTATATGCGCGAACGTTTTAAAAGAATAAAAGTCCAAACAAGAGAACATATGTATATAACTGATGTTATAATTGTGTATAAATGTATGCACATACCAAAAGCGGAGTGTACGTTGAATAAAGAAAGAGAGTCAGTCAGCGTTACCGTTAGGAATTTTAGAAAAGTCGCACAAAAGGTCGTTTTATAAAAATAAAGTCGCATAAAAAAGTCGTTTGAGAAAATAAAAGTTGAACATCTTTTTTTATGGTTTTTTTTATTAATAAAAAGCATAACAAAAAAAAAACAATTAAAACAAAACAAAAAGCTTATTGCAGAATCCATTTTTATCATATTTTATAACATATACAGTTGCATTATATACATATACTTCTATACATATTTTCACGTATACTGAACAAATTTACTGAAGTTTAATAAATTTTGCTGTCGTATGCTGTCGAAGTCAAAGGAATGGGATTTCTGCTAAAAAAAATCAAGTTAGGTTAAGATATTTTTTACAAAATGTAAAAATCTCCAAGTAAAGCGCAGTGAGCTTTTTACATTAATTGCATTCGTTTGATCTTGGCGCATTATTGCATATTTTTAATAATGAATGTATTTGTACTTCAACAATTTTTTATTCTATAATATATGTAGCTAAGGAATATATACAAAATACTATTTTTTGAAAATTTCATTTCTATATTTAAAAATAAGTTCATCACAGGGAATCCAGTCTTCTATATCTCTATCTATTAAATTTAAAGCAGACAGCATATAGTTGCATGTTTTTACTTTTAATTTATTAGTTTTTTTTTTTTTTTTTTTTTTTTTTTAATTAGGACCAGCACTCAGGGAATGACCCCTACGTATGCAATGCATTGTGCCGGAACTTTGGGAGAGGGATAGGGTAGAGAAGATAGAGGTTGAAAATTTAGAAGGCTTAACTCTTTTACAACTCTGCTTTGCGCGTTATGTTGATTTTTTTAGTAGTGTTGAGGCGCCTCTGGTGTTAAGTAGACGCATTAACTTTGTTAAGCTGTATTAGCAGGCATTTTATTAATTGTTTTACTTCGCCGAAGTTTCTGCTAACCGACGAAGGAGGGCGATGTTGTGTACATTAGTTTGAAACGGCATCAATCGCTGTCGGAACAGTTTTTTAGTGACCAGTGCTATGCCTTCATCACTTAAATAGTCCGACAACAATTAATAACAATGTCTCACCAATGTACATTAGAAAAATTAATGATGTTAATTTATTTTTAAGTAAAGCTAATTTCGAAAAAATTCTTTCTGTACAAGCACTGCTGTGAGGTAGAGTTAATACATATACGGCAAGTTTGTACAAATTACGCCCGCTTTCACGATGTTCGATTAAAAAATAATCAACACTTTAACCGAAAGTCTGGCTAAATTGTATTACACAATATATGATTAACTCTTAACTGACAGAATTTAACAGAAAAGTTGATGTTAAATTTAACTGAAAGAAATTTGCCGGTTAGCACTCTAATCGGAGGAAAATAAAACAAAATGGATAGAGATACAAATCGATATTTATATTTTTGTAATATTTTTAATTTAAAAATTTCTGTTCACAAAACTTCAATAAGTTTATCCAAAATCTGGGCATCTGTTATTTTCGTAAAACGCAACATGGCACATCGAGACTATATGGGTTTGATGATATTTTCACTTGTTATACAAGCTAATGCAAAACGTGTGAAATTACTATAAATTTCCATTGTACGCCTCAGTGCTTGTTGTACACCCTCAGTAATGCTGTCAGCTTTATCTAGTATAACAATCTTATGACGTTCACGGGGTAGAGTGACTTTTTGTTGAGCAACAATTTTAATTTTTTTTCGCACTACGTCAATACCACGTTCATTTGAGGCATTTAATTCCAATGCTACTTCCTTATAGCTGTCACCAAATAATATTCTAGCCATCCATTGAATAGTTGTTGCTTTGCGCACAACAAACTGGACCCTATACCATACAAAAAAAAATCAGCTTTGGCTTATTTTTTTATACATAATTTTACTTACCGCTATAATAATGTTAGGAGCATTACCCTGCGTAGCAAATTCGGACAAACTAGCTACAGTATCTTCATTGCCTACAATATCATGAAATTTTGCCGGTCGGTATTTTTCAATCCTAGATAAGAGTAATGGACATTAAATACGATTATGTATGTATGTACATATTTTTACATCATCTTACCATGGCAAATTTCGTCTCTTGGTTTATTTCCCATCCTCTGGACACATCCAAACTAGATTCCTTCAACTACATATGTATGTATGTATGTCCCAAATACATTGTCGTAGGAGAACATACTACAAACAAACAATTTATATTAATGCTATATATGTGCATGTACATATGTATGTATGTACTTATGTACAAATAACAATATTTTAATTATTACTTACCTGAATTTTACTATTATCATAAAGTTTTGTTTCTCAAATTTGCAAAAATTGTCTTTTTAATATTATTTTTTATGTAAACAAACCGATAGTAATGCCACATTTTTATTAAATTCTTTTGTTAGTTAACCGAAAGATGGTGAAACGAAAACTCGTAACCGTTGATTAAATAGTGCCCGTTAGCCTAACCAGCAATTAGTTAATTTTTTGCTAACAGACATTTTACCGAACATGTGAAATCAGGCGTTAGGAAATATTGGTTCGTCTAACGAATTCTTTAAATTGCCAATTTTATGCCAAAATTGTTCTACATTTTTAATTTCAAAAAAGTTTTCATACTGTTTATTATTTGCTTTACTTTCTAATAATTTGTATTCACATATGAAATCTTTAGGCTTACTTATAACAAAACTGAGTTCTAAAACGAGATCATTGTAGTTAACGTCTTCATAAGAGGTAAAAAAATCAGGTTGCAAATATTTTAAAATATTTAGTTTTTTATCATCAAAATTTATCCATTTCAAAATTTCATCGCAAAGCCTTTGATAAAAATTTAAGATATGTCGTTTAATATATATGCAATCATTTTCAGATATATTTTAATCACTTATTGCGGTCTCCGCTTCATGGCCTATATATACATTTTTTATATCTTTAATATTGGTTGCATCTTTATAACCAGTAACAATAATTTCAAACTTTGATATCAGTACATATTCTTTCTTTAGAAAATTTTGCAAAATTTGGAGAAGAACATCTTTCGTGTATGGTATAATGTACATATACTATTTGCTATGATTCGCTTTGGAAACATTTGTTTAACTTATTCATGATTCCAAGAATGTAGCACAAAAATTTTATAAAAATTTGGTTCATAGGTGACAGTCCATTTTGAATTTCATTAATCTTGTTCAATGTTTTTTCACATTTTTCTTCAAATTGAGCTCGAATGAAATAGTGCTGCAATACTGTCCACTGTTCAATTATTCTTTTTGCAACCGACTCAAACGAAAGCCATCTTGTGTATGAAAGTCTTAAAAGCTTGTGTTCAGGTACATCAAACATTTTTTGTAATTCCAAAAAATCAAATTGTCTTTTTGAACTTTTAAAAAAATTAAAAATGTTTTTGGATAAATTTTCTACGTCATCAGGTATGCATTCTAATGCTGAAATATTCATTAGATTTACAGAATGGCAGACACAGCCAAGATGGAACAAATTGCTTACTCTACTCTCCTTTTTAATAAATTGACACACCATTGTTTCTCCCAACCATAGTTGAAGTATTATCAGTTGCAAGCCCAATGAAATTATGCAATGAAATGTTATCGCTTTTAAGTGCTTCAAGTACAGCATTGCATATAGTTTCGGCTTTTCCATTTTCAGGCTGAACTAATTGAAAAAAACTATCTTCGGTCTTGCCTTGATTAATGTTGAACTGTCTCACTACAATGACAAGACATTTATCGGTTGAAATGTCTGTTGTTTCGTCGATAATGAGACTAAACTCTTGACTCTTCATTTTATGAACTAGGGACATATGTCCTTCATTTCCAAGAAACTCTGCAATTTGTTTACACTTAGATCGACCGCAACTTACCTCAGGTAAGTTACCTGCAATAACAACATGTTTACTATTTTATTAAAACATTTCATACATACTTTCATTAACTACATTACTTTACTTACTGCTTTTGCTATGTTCGAGTCTGGAAAAATTGATGTGTTGAATTTACTTAAACCGGCCATAGAGTTAAACGAGTGATTTTTGATAATGGCACGTAGAGCTAACTGCATTTCTGCAATTGCAACATTTTTACGATAGTTACTGGTATCTCTTGGCAAAATTTCAGTCAGTTGCATTTTTTCATTTTCAGAAGACTCTTTTACATTATTAATGTGTTTTTTTGTTTTTCCATGTCGCTGAAGATGATTCTTTTGGTTCACTAAAAGCTGTTTACAAACACTGCAAAAAGGCCGCTTTGACTCCTTGTCTTGCTTAAGCCATTTATACTTCCATTCCCAATCTTTCGAATAGTATCGCGAAATATTACGTTTCTTGGCAGGACCTGCAGCGATGTTAAGATTATCCGTCTCAGACTCTGTGGTTTCCTCTGTCTCTGAACACGTATCTCTAGCTTCATTTCCTTTTTCGTTCTCAGAATTTCTTTTTGTCTTAACAAGAAATCTTATTTTAAGAATAAAATAATTTTTTTTGTTATGTAAGTCGCAGCAAAATATTCACATGTTGATACATAGCTGTCCATGTTTTCTCGTAACGACAGCTCATTATTTTTTGCTATGATGATTTTGTGGATATCGCACGTCAAAATGGTGTAATTTTTTGACAAGCATTATCCACTTTTTGCACCACCATATATACTTATTTCACCATGATGACAAGGTTGCAAAAAAGTAAAAAAGTGTATCCAAATGAACAATAATCTGCGAATTGCTTTTTAATTTTGACGATTTTTTTTTATAATAAAAATACCTAGTAAGAAAATTTTTGAAAATACTGAAAATTAAACGCTTTTTGTGAGAAACTACAAAAAAAGGGTAAAAAGTTGCAACAAAATTAAAAAAGTCGCAAAAGTCGGTGATAAAAAAAAGTCTCACAAAAAGTCGCAGACCGCCGAAAAAGGGTCAAATTGCGACTTTAGTCGGGTCAACGGTAACGCTGGAGTCAGTTTAAACTTTAAAGTATAAACTTGAAACGAGAGAATAGAAATAAAAAACAATTTGAATGTGTGTTGAGTGGCAGCGTATAAAAGCTAATACTATATAGTATAAACGATACGCAAAATAACAAACAAAATAATATTTCGGTCGCTACATGCTAAAAAAGACGTAAGAAATATTAAGAAGAATAAAAAACAACAACAACAATCATCAAGCTGAGCAAATCCAAACACATAGGATTTTAATATACGCGTGGACTAAAGTGCAACAGAATAACGAAGTGAAGTAGCTGCAGCAGCAGAAGTTAAGCAGACTTTTCGAAGCAGAAATCGTGATGGTTACAGTGGGTTCGCATGAAGAAAATTCGGATGAGTATTTTATTCCATTATGAATTTAAAATATATTAAAAAAGAAGAATTTTAAAATTTTTTAAAGAAGGAAAATATATTAAAGAAGAAGATTTTATTAAAGACGAAAAATTTTAAAAAATTATTAAAGAAGAAAAATTTATTAAAGACGAAAAATTTTAAAAATTATTTAAGAAGAAAATTTATTAAAGACGAAAAATTTTAAAAATTATTACAGAAGAAGAATTTATTTAAAAAGAAAATTAACGTCGCTTAAACAAAGAGAGTAAAGAAAATAGTATTGGAAAGAAAATAAAAATCAGTTAACCCTAGTTAACTGATTTGGATTGAGATAAATTGGGAGTAGAAAAATTTCTTTGTTTCCATTAAATATACATACCTACCTATATACAAAAGGAAAAAACAATTAATTCAATTGTCTTGAATATATTGAAATATTGAATAAATTTTATTATTATTATATCTTATTTAAATTTTAAATAATAATATAAACTTTATTGCAGCTTCATACATATATAAATATAATATTTAATTCCCATATTTTTAATTCTGAAAACGACAAGACAAGACATGGAATTATTAGAAATTTTAGCACTAACGGTTGATGAGTTGAAGGGTAAGTGTAGTAAACTTGGACTGAACGATGAAGGCAGCAAGACTATTCTACAAGAAAGGGTGATTACACATTTTAGTTTTGGAAACCGGATTGATAGGGCAGAGTCTCTGTATAGCGAAGCAACGTCAAGCGTTCACCGTCCGTCGGTTACAATAAACCATGGGTTTTCTTCCTTTACCCTAAGAGATATTCAGGATTCGCTTTCGAAGTTCTCAGGCGAAAGTAATTTGACCATAGATACTTGGCTCAATAATGTTGAAGATTGTGCTGTTACTGTAGGCTGGAGTGAGTTGCAAAAGTACATTTATGGGCAAAAATTACTCTCTGGTGCAGCAAAAATCTTTTGCCGAAGTCAACCGAACATTCGCGACTGGATATCATTAAAAACGGCACTACAAAAAGAATTTGGTGTTCGTCTTTCCGCCATAGAGGTTCACCAAATGCTAAAAACTAGGAAGAAGAGTTTAAATGAAAGCTTACGGGAATACTTATATTCCTTACAAGAGATTGCTGCTAAAGTAGCATTAGATGAGGAAAGCATCATCGAATACTTTATCCAAGGTATACCCGATATTAGGGCGAATAAATCAATTCTGTACCAAGCTACAAAAATCGAAGATTTAAAAATTAAAATGAGGGTTTACGAAAAGGTCACCAAACCAAACCAAGCCACAAATATCAGCAAATTCTCGCAACATCAAGAACTCCCAAAGGGCACAAATAAGAAAGATACAAAACAGCTAACCTGTTATAACTGTGGTGCGAAAGGGCATGTCATTAAAGAGTGTAAAGTCAAACTGCCAAAATGTTTCAAATGCAATGAGATAGGCCACAAATCATTTAACTGCCAGACGAAGGCGAACATAAAGAGTGAACCGAAGGAACGAAAACCAACCGCCACTATGCAAACATTGTCGTCTACATCGAGTTCTGAAAGCCTGAAAGAAATTTTACCTGGCACTAATAGAATTTTTAAAGACGTTATAATACTAGGAAAGGAGGTATCAGCAATATTAGATACAGGCAGCGATATAAGCTGTGTACGCTATGATGCGTTAATAATGATGGACGATACAAATGTTAGTGCTGGAAGAAGAAGAATGATAGGGATAGGCGAAAAAGAAATCACGACTATCGGCGCATTTGAAACAACAATTGAATTAGATGGTATTGTAGTTCCAGTTAAATTCCATATAGCTCACGAACGTGATATTTTATATTCTGCGGTATTGGGGAATGATATTCTTTCACATGTTAATATTTTCATTGATAACGAAGGAGCTAGGTTTACACAAAAATCGACGTGCGAAGAAGTTGAACCACTAGAAAAAGAAGTAGTTGGATCCAATTGCAGCAATTTTAATGACGTTGTACGACAATTTGGCCAAATTATTATCACCACAGAAACGCCGGAAGTTGAAGTAGGACACTTATCAGTCGACAGGAAAACCAGAATATTAAAATTAGTAAATGGTTATAAACCAAGCAAACCGACAACATTTCCTGTAAAAATGAAAATTATGCTAAAAGACGATATACCAGTTTCACATCACCCACTACGGATGTCTTTTGCTGACCAACAAACGGTAGACGCACAAGTTTCGGAATGGTTGCGCGATGGCATTGTTAAACGTAGTCACTCAGATTACTCTTCACCGGTGGTTTTAGTTTCGAAAAAGGACGGTAGTAAGCGATTGTGCTGTGATTACCGGAAATTAAATGAGAAAGTTATAAGAGACAATTTTCCGATGGTAATAATTGATGACGTACTACAGCGGTTTCTGACGGAACTGTTGTACTCTATATGGATGATATGGTGATCCCATCAAAAACTAAAGAAGAAGGCATCATGAAACTGCAAAGAGTTCTAGAAGTTGCATCACTAAATGGACTTCAAATAAAATGGAGTAAATGCCAATTCCTTATGAAGAAAATCACATTCCTCGGATATGTGTTAGAAAATTCTGCAATACTTCCCTCAAAAGAGAAAACTACTGCAGTCGAGAAATTCCCCACTCCAAAAAATTAAAAGACGTTCAAAGATTTTTAGGACTAACCTCTTACTACCGTCGATTCATCAGAAATTACGCAGTAATCGCCAAACCACTTTCGGACTTGCTTAGGAAGGATGTTCCTTTTAAGATGGGCGATAAAGAAATTTTAGCCGCCAAGCAATTGAAAGCAGCTTTGGTAGGTGCTAGCGTGCTTAGAATCTTTAACCCACACGCTGAAACAGAAATCCATACAGATGCCAGCAAGCACGGATATGGTGCTGTTTTATTACAGAAAGATTCTGAGGATGGTCAACTACATCCTATTCAATTCATGAGTCGGAAAACAACAGCGTTTGAAGAAAACTACCACTCGTATGAGTTAGAAGTTTTAGCTGTAATCGAAGCATTAAAGAAATGGCGTGTGTTTGTGATGGGAATAAAATTTAAAATCATAACCGATTGCAATGCATTTACAATGACGATGAAAAAGTCGGACGTACCATTGAGAATATCAAGATGGGCTCTCTTTCTACAAGATTTCGATTATGAAATTGAACATCGATGTGGATCTAAAATGAAGCATGTGAACGCATTAAGCAGAGTCTCCTGCTTAATGATTGAAGATTCTATGCGCCATAAAATAAAAGAAGCGCAGTTAGAAGATGATTGGATTCGAGGTGTAATGAATATATTAGAAACTCATCCATATGAAGATTTCTTTTTAAAGTATGGTTTGGTACATAAGGATCCCAATAAGGAGCTTATTGTCATTCCCTCCAGTATGGAACGGGAAATTATAGAAATGGCTCACAGGCAAGGTCAGTTTGCTGCTAAGAAAACGGCAGATCTCGTTGAGAAAAACTTCTATGTTCGAAAACTAAGTAACAAAGCTGATACAGTAGTAAAAGCCTGCGTTGAATGCATAGTATCCGAGGCTAAAAATGGGAAAAAAGCTGGTCTACTGAATCCGATTGATAAATCGGATAAAGCATTGACAACGTTTCACATAGACCATTTAGGGCCAATGGAAACGACAACAAAACAATATAACCAAATATTAGTTATAGTAGATGCGTTCTCCAAATTTGTATGGCTCTACCCTACAAAAAGTACAAGGCCAAGTGAGGTGATTGATCGGTTACAAAAACAGTCAGCAATTTTTGGAAACCCTGCAAGGATCATAACGGACAGAGGCAGCGCATTCACTTCAAAAGATTTTAACAATTATTGTGCAGCCGAAGGAATTCAGCATTTGCTTATCGCAACAGGGGTGCCACGGGGCAACGGACAAGTTGAACGTATAAACAGAATTATTTTGCCCATGTTGACAAAATTGTGTCAAGAGAAACAACAAAACTGGTACCGATATATCGATAGAATTCAGAGAACTATCAATAACACACAGCCTAGAAGCACTGGTAGTACACCATTTGAAATAATGACGGGACTTAAAATGCGAATTAAAGAAGACTGTGAGATCGGACAGCTGCTAGAAGAAGAAGCAGTAAGCGACCTCAATCAAGAGCGGAATAACCTGCGTGAAAAAGCAAGGAATAACATACTGCGGATTCAACAGGAAAACAAGAAATCCTTTGACAAGAATAGAGTACCTGCAAGGGAATATAAAATAAATGACCTGGTTGCCATTAAGCGAACCCAGTTTGGAACAGGACTAAAATTAAAACCGAAGTATTTGGGACCCTACAAAGTAGTAAGAAACTCAGGCCACGACAGATACGAAGTGGAAAAGATAGGAGAAGGCGAAGGCTCCAGAAAATGTACCACGGTCGCTTAATTTATGAAGCCGGGGCGAATGTATCGTCAGGAGGGCCGAATGTAGGATCTGGCCCCCAAGGGCTGAGAAGATCAGACAGACAGAGACACAACAGAGTTTTATAGCATAATAAATAATACATAATAATAACTACATTGACAACACTTAAAACGGACGAGTGAAAACGGAACGAAAAGACAAAACCAAGAGAAGAGGGCATTCATTAAAATCAAGAAAAGAGTAAAGACGTAGATCGGACAGTGCATAGACAACAGAAATATTAAATTAAATTAACTAAAGTTAAAATAAGCAGAAGAATTGAACTAAAACTATAACTAAATTGTTAAATTAACTAAAGCTAAAATAAGAAGGAAAAGAATTGAACTAAAGTGATAATCAAATTACTAAATTAACTAAAGCTAAACGTATAGTAAAAAGTTAAACATACAAATAGATTATGTAATTAACTAAAGATAAATCTATAACTAAACAGCTTTACAAATCAAATACTTGTTTATTAAATTAAAACTAAATCCATACATACAAGTGTGTAAAACACACTTGAACTTATCTAGAATCTAAATCATAAATGAAATAAAATCCAGTGAATTTGTGTATTTATATATCAAAACTTTACACAAAATTTCAACAGTGGAAGCCAATCCCTACACAAATGTCTGCCCAAGGAACTATCCTGGAAATAAAAGAGGTGAAAAGTATGAAAATACGATTCAAAAGTAATATGAATTTTTTTAGAATGTCAACATACCTAGTTTGGGCTCCTATTTTTTTTATACCTACATGTATTTTATTATCATCATTTTTCCCTTACACCGATGGAAAAGAAACCGACTGGCATGAATAATTTTCTTGTAGCTGCAAGTTCTCTGATCCCCGGCAAGAACCACCCCAAGACGGCGAGCTTCAGCCGGAGCAATAAGCCAGCACACAAATAACTGGTGAAATAACAATATATATTTTCCCGCAGCTCTGCTACATGCTTGAGAAAGTCTAGAATTCAAACTCTTAACAGTTTGCGAGTACTTATCAAAATATAAATGCAAATAATACGCGGTTGGTTAAAAAGTATTAGATGTGTTTAAAGAATAGTAGGAAAATGGCTCAATGTCAAAAATTTTGATTATTTAAAACGCACTTAAAAGTACTGTGAGAAATTGTTAAAAGCATTATAAATACCCGTTTTTGGAAAAATTTCGGGTTTTGCTTAAGTAAAAAAGCACAAAAAATTCCCAAAAAGCACAAAAATGGCAACTCTGTTTACAAGTCAATTTCATTCGTCTTCCTCATTTATCCATGTGCAAGGTGAATTAATTGTGTCAGGTGATTATTTTCCCTTTGTTTCCACCCCTGTATAAGAGGCGCTGTTGCATTTTCAAATGCTTTGTTGACACATATTTTGAGATTATGTTTTTCAAAACGAATTGGAGTGTTAACCCATTTTGAAAAGGGTATGTAAAAGGTATTTAAAAAGCAAAAAGTTTTAAAATTAATTTTGTCATGTAATCGAGGCGAATTAACTATCAGGTGGGAGCCAGAATAAAACAAATACAACACGAAAAACAGCAGGCATTTTGTTTGTGTAAATATCCAAACGCTTGATAAATTTGTTTTGTAAAGAAAGTGAAAAATAAAGAAATTAAATTATATATTAGTGCTACCATCTATAAGGCCTTAAACAAAAATTGGGAATATTTTTTTGTAGTTAGGATTAAAAAATGTACTCTATTCATACATACATCTTTTGCAATGTTCATAAAAAGTAAAATAATTTTGAATTATGTACATGTTTTAATACAAAATGTCCATTAATTTTTTTTTTTTTTTTTTTGTGAAACAAATCAAATTCAGCTAGCCTCTAAATGTTACATATCTATATCCTTGGAAAAATTTGCGTCGACTAAATTTGGTATACATATTTCTTACATAAAAAATACATATATTTAATCGGATACTCAATCTATCTTTTAAAATTCTACATCAAAATCTTTTTGTTTTGAAGATTTCGGAGTCCTAAGTATTTAGATATATGTAAATTGTGTGTATTGAATTAACCCTAATTAATAGGAATTTTCTAATGACTAAAAAATATTATTTTATTAAACAATATAAATTTCTAACAAAGTCAATATTCTTAATATATTTGAATTTGTTTTCAAAAAACAAATTTTGGGAATTTAAGAGATAATGGAATGAAAGTGTATAATAAAAATTACAAAAGGTAACCCAGAAACAAATAAAATTTTTCTATTGATATACAAATTGTTTTTATTAATTAACTAGGTGATCCCGGTGTACTTCGCTACCCCCTCGTTATAAAATAAAATTAAAAGTATTTATATATCCTATTGTGACGATCGCTCCAGTAGTTAAGACTATATTACGATTTTTAATTTTAATAAAAAGGAGCGTGGTCCCATCCACTATTCTCCCGGTACGTATTCCAAATTATGGCAATACCATATGTACCAAATATCATCGACGTAGGTCAAAAAATGCCCAAAATATGGCGATTTAAATTTTTGGGTTATATGGGTGGTGCCACGCCTCTTTGTCCAATCCCGCCCATATTTGCAGCAGCACTAAAAAAATGCACACCAAACCGACGTACCAAATTTTGTTCAAATACCGTTATCAGGAGCAGAAATAATAGATTTTTAATTTGTGGTTTGTATGAGAGGTACCACACCCGTTTGTCCACTCCCGTTCATATTTGCAGCAGCACTTAAAAAATGCACACCAAACCGACGTACCAAATTTTGTTCAAATATCGTTATCAGGAGCAGAAATAATAGATTTTTAATTTGTGGTTTGTATGAGAGGTACCACGCCCCTTTGTCAAATCCCTTCCATATTTGCAGCAGCACTAAAAAAATGCATACCAAACCGACTTACCAAATTTTTTTCAAATACCGTTATCAGGAGCAGAAATAATAGATTTTTAATTTGTGGTTTGTATGAGAGGTACCACGCCCCTTTGTCCAATCCCGCCCATATTTGCAGCAGCACTTAAGAAATTTACAATAAACCGACATACCAAATTTTGTTCAAATACCGTTATCAGGAGCAGAAATAATAGATTTTTAATTTGTGGTTTGTATGAGAGGTACCACGCCCCTTTGTCCAATCCCGCCCATATTTGCAGCAGCACTTAAGAAATTTACAATAAACCGACATACCAAATTTGGTTCAAATACCGTTATAAGGAGCAGAAATAATAGATTTTTAATTTGTGGTTTGTATGAGAGGTACCACGCCCCTTTGTCCAATCCCACCCATATTTGCAGCAGCACTTAAAAAATGCACACCAAACCGACGTACCAAATTTTGTTCAAATATCGTTATCAGGAGCAGAAATAATAGATTTTTAATTTGTGGTTTGTATGAGAGGTACCACGCCCCTTTGTCAAATCCCTTCCATATTTGCAGCAGCACTAAAAAAATGCATACTAAACCGACTTACCAAATTTTGTTCAAATACCGTTATCAGGAGCAGAAATAATAGATTTTTAATTTGTGGTTTGTATGAGAGGTACCACGCCCCTTTGTCCAATCCCGCCCATATTTGCAGCAGCACTTAAGAAATTTACAATAAACCGACATACCAAATTTTGTTCAAATACCGTTATCAGGAGCAGAAATAATAGATTTTTAATTTGTGGTTTGTATGAGAGGTACCACGCCCCTTTGTCCAATCCCGCCCATATTTGCAGCAGCACTTAAGAAATTTACAATAAACCGACATACCAAATTTGGTTCAAATACCGTTATAAGGAGCAGAAATAATAGATTTTTAATTTGTGGTTTGTATGAGAGGTACCACGCCCCTTTGTCCAATCCCACCCATATTTGCAGCAGCACTTAAAAAATGCACACCAAACCGACGTACCAAATTTTGTTCAAATACCGTTATCAGGAGCAGAAATAATAGATTTTTAATTTGTGGTTTGTATGAGAGGTACCACGCCCCTTTGTCCAATCCCACCCATATTTGCAGCAGCACTTAAAAAATGCACACCAAACCGACGTACCAAATTTTGTTCAAATACCGTTATCAGGAGCAGAAATAATAGATTATTAATTTGTGGTTTGTATGAGAGGTACCACGCCCTTTGTCCAATCCCGCCCATATTTGCAGCAGCACTTAAGAAATTTACACCAAACCTATGTCCTTCTCCTGGCTCTAAACTACCTCCCTGCCAATTTTCAGCTAAATCGGTTCAGCCGTTCTTGAGTTATAAGTGAAGTAACTAACACGACTTTCTTTTATATAAATTAATATTTTTATTTCTTATTTATTATAAAAAAATATTTTTTATTTCTTTTATTTTCATTTCTTTACACTTGTTTGTTACACTTTAAAATGTTAACTAACTTCTCATAATTCGATTTGGGTTTACAATGACTTAAAAATAATAAAATAATTTGCATGGTAAGATTTCTTATTAATTGAATTTGGTTTACAATGATTAAAAAAGAATAAAATGATTTGCATGGTAATCAAAAGTGCACGCGCTACTTTTATTTTGCAATTTCCTGTTTGCAATTTGTGTCAGCATATTTAATTGTTGTGCAAGAAGTTAATAATTAGGGCATTCAATATTTCTTGCGTTAACACCTCCCCTCTAAATACCGAGCGTCCCGTTCGGTTAGAAATATGGGATATTGGAGATTCTTGTTATACCAGGTTTACTTGGTTTGCTGGTGTCAGATAATTCTGGCATGGATACATGTACCGGTGGATTTGCTGTATCTACCGATGTTGGAATAATAACCATTTTACTGCTTTTTTTTAGTATCTTCGTTTTGATCAGAAGTGCCACTATGGAGGATATTGCCATTAAGGAGAGGCCAAGGTTAGTAACTAGTCCTTTTGTGTGTTTTTCGTCTAATAGGTTGATGGCTTCAGTGTTATTTGCTCGTATTTCCTTTACCATTTTTAGTGATAGGGTTTCCTCTATTGTCTGGTCCAAATATCTGGGTTGCAGTATTGCTGGTAATGGTTGAAGCTGTGTTGTTTCAAAAAGGTTGTAAGTCTTGTTCTCTACTGTCACTGATGTATTGTGGAATTGTGC
Source organism: Lypha dubia (assembly GCA_947311025.1). Taxonomy (NCBI): domain Eukaryota; kingdom Metazoa; phylum Arthropoda; class Insecta; order Diptera; family Tachinidae; genus Lypha; species Lypha dubia. The sequence continues at coordinate 84,038,872 of OX371261.1, forward strand.
CACATAGGTACCAGTGAGATTCTGTGGTTCTGTGTTGATAAAGATTGTTCCATTAAATTGATTCAGGAGAATTGTTCCGGATGCAATTTCTTCAACGGTGGGGGTATTTTGGTTATCTATTAAACTGCAATTTGCTACTCTGCTTTTAATTAAGTCTGCTAGACACATATCGCTTTCTAAATTATCTAAATTATTTCTGTTGCAAATAGTAATATTGTTGTAACCTTTGCATTCATTTTTCATACCATACATTACATTTTCACATATAAGAACATTTTTATACTTTATTTTGTTTACATATTTACCAAATTTTACAGGCCTTATTAACATTTTGTTACATGAATTTACATATGTTGTTGGTATGCTTAATATATAAATGATTGAGTCATGATTGGATGCTATTTTTACTTCGGCAAACTCAAATGCCTGTTCTAAATTTACGAACGGTATGGAATCATCATTTATTATATCTTTTACAATATTGATCTCTTGGGATGTCAGTAAGAATGAGTTAACTACACCTACTTTCGCCCAATGCATGGCATGTTGGATGTTCATTAATTCTAACTTAACAGCATCTAATTTATATTTCAACAGTGTTATTAACTGTTCTTTCATAGCATTACTTTTATTGTGGTTATCATTATTAAAATTTTCTATTATGCCATTCGTTATACGGGTGAGTTCATTAATTTTTTCTATTGTGAGTTTATTAATAATTACTTGTTTGTTGTTATTTCTCAATACCCTATTTGTTTTTTTTGTTAAAATTTCGAGATCGTCGTGATCGGGATTTCCCGCGATCCATTCCCATGCGGAACCTATAAAATTTAGGGATCTTTTTTCCCTAGGTTTTAACCTGTCCAGATATGACTGGAGTTCTGTTATCTCATGGTTCAGGATAGGTTGCATAAAATGAGCTGGGCTGACGTCATGCTTTAATGTCTCTTTCAATGTATTTATTAGGTCCTGATATTCGTTTGTTTCTATTATATGTATTAATTTAAATGTACCAGTCTGTAGTTTAGCTAGTCCATGATTCCAAGTAATTATTTGTGAGCTGGAGTAGTCCAAGATTTTAACTTCTGCCGAGGCCAGTGTCAAAAATGATCTGAAAATTGGAGTTGGGTTTAGTTTTTGATGTTATTTTTGTGTATAGTCCTTCCTGATTCTGTCAAAATTGTCGTGTTTCTGTTCTCCCTAACTATTTCTTTCCTGTATGTCTTGCTCAGTTTCGTACCTAGTCTTTTATTTTCCTTGACATAAATGATTTGTCCGGTTTCGTAAGTCTTAGGTATAGTTTTCCCTTTGTTATGATAGTTCATGTCTTCTAGCTGTTTGTCTTTAAGCCTTTTGATATTGTCCAACCTAACCTTTTCTATTTCTTGAGGATCGGTACTTACTCTTCCTAAAAAAAACGTCTCTATTGGCTTCCTTTTTGTGGTTGAATGTATGGAAATATTGTATTCATAGATCACTCTATGCAATAATTCCGAAAATGTGCTGTGTGTACCTTCGGCTTTCAAACAACGCATCATTTCCGAAAGCGTGGAATGAAACCTTTCGACTTATCCATTGACACTACTACTATATGGTGGAGTCTTGAATACCTTCATATTGTACTGATTTTCCAACATAAAAATTATAGCTGTAGAATTAAAGGACTTTTCATTGTCCATGACAATTGTCTCTGGCATACCGAAAGAAAGCAAAAGTTCTCGCAAAGGTTCCTTTACGTCCTCAACGGCTCGCGATTTTAATATTTTCGCTTGGGCGAACTTGGAAAATTTATCTATTGCAGTTAATATTAGTTTCTTTTCTGTCATGAAAATGTCTATGTGTATTATCTGTCCAGGGAATGTTGGTATGGGTGTTTCTTTAACTGCAATTTTGGTGGGATGCCTGTCATATTTGTTCTCCTTGCATACTTTACACAAACTGGTGATTTTCTTTATCTTGGCGTTCATATGAGGGAAATAAAATTTATTTAGCAGTTGGATTTTATTTTCTCTACTATTTCTGTGTGCTCTGTTATGTTCAATGGCTATTTCGTTTTCCTGTTCTCCTTCTCCCTTCAAATCTATTACCATGGTTCGGGTATATTTTGTTCTGTATTGTGTAAAATTATCACTATAAATCACCTGTAATCTTCCTAAAATTTCATCAGATGTTTTTATGCAATTTGTCACAGAAGGGTTCAAGTATTTTTTTAAAACCTGCGTGAGGAAGTGATCTGTAATGTTGGGTTCGTTTATTGTATGTCTATGAAATGTAGGGAACACAATTTCAAAGTTATAGCTAGGTTGAGGTTCTACATTGGATATTTTTATTTGGTTTTTGAAAACATTAAGCGGTGCGTCTGTGAATTGTATGAAAGAATGTGATGAACTTTCATCACTATGTTGTGTTGCTGTCATGGAATTAATGTGCGATAATTCTTGGGGAATTCTTGATAAAGCGTCCGCGACAACATTTGTACTTCCAGGCTTGTAAATAAGCTGGTAGTTATAATCTTCCAACAATGCCTTCCATCTTTTTAATTTGTAATTTGTGTTTTTATTACTCAAAGCATAGGTTAGAGGCATATGGTCAGTGAAAATTTTATGCTTTGCAGAACCGTAAAGATAATTCCTTAGAGATTTAAGGGCCCACACTATTGCGAGTAGCTCTTTCTCGTTAGTGGAATAGTGTTCTTCCGGTTTACTCAGAGTTCGGGATAGGAAAATTATGGGTCTATCTTCCTGCGATAACACAGCGCCAAGAGCGAAATTTGACGCATCCGTGGTCAAATGGAATTCTTTACTAAAGTCTGGATAAGCTAATAAGACGTCTTCGGACATAAGCGCATTTTTTATCTTGACAAAGGCATTTATTGCTTCCCCGTTAAGGTCTAATTTTACATTTCTGGAGGACTGTTTGGATATCCGTCCTCTCTCCCCTCTCAAGAGCACAGTCAGAGGCTTTGCTAACTTTGCGTAGTCTCTGACGAAACGTCTGTAAAAGCTTGAAAGACCGAGAAAAGATCTAAGATCCCTAAGAGTTTTGGGGGTAGGAAAATCCCTTATGGCTTTCACCCTCTCTGGATTACTTTTGATACCCTTGTCTGATATTAAAAATCCTAAAAATTCGACCTCCGTTTTGAGAAAGTCACATTTGTCCAATTGGACTTTTAGGTTTGCCTTTTCAAGTGTTTCAAAAACGATTTGAAGGTTCCTTAAATGAGTGTCTTCGTCCTCTGCAAATATGATAATGTCGTCAATGTAGACGAAACAGATTTTGCCAATGTGATGCCTCAAGACATCGTCCAATGCTCTTTGGAAAATTGACGGAGCATTTTTCAGCCCAAAGGGTAATCTCGTGAACTCATATTTGCCATTGTTCACAGAGAACGCCGTCTTTTCCATATCGCTTTCTTTCAGAGGGATTTGATGAAATCCACTCTTTAAGTCTATTACGGAAAACCATTTGCTATTTGATAACTGAGGTAAGATGTCATTTATATTAGGTATTGGGTATTTATCTGGTATCGTAGCATCGTTAAGTTTTCGATAATCGATGACCAAACGATACTTTTTTTTCCCTGAGGCGTCTGCCTTTTTTGGCACGATCCATATGGGCGAGTTGTAGGGTGACCGCGATGGTCGAATTATGTCGTTGTCTAATAAATCCTTAATTTGCGCTTCAACCTCCTCTTTTAAATTCATAGGGTAGGGATAATATCTAGAATATACCGCGTTTTCGTCTTTTGTCTGAATTTCGGCAACAACTGTTGTCGTAAATGTTAATTTTTCATTGGGATCACAAAAAAGATTTTCATATTTGCCTACCATCATATTAAGTTTAGTTTTCTGGGTTTGTGTCATGTGGCTATTACGAATATCGATCGTGTTTACAGATTGGGAAACCTGCTGTTTTATTCTAATCCTATGTCTCCTCCCTATTTCCATATAGTTTTCGGCAGTATAAATTACCGCTGATAACTGTCTTAAACTGACATTTCCGAGTATCCCGTGGAAGGATTCCAATAATGGTAAAAGAAAAACTTTAATTCTACTTGTCTTATTATTAAAGAGGTTTATAAATGTATGGTGCGTTATTTTCGTTGTTGCTCCGACTGATTTTGCAAAAAAAATTTTTTCATTTTCTATTGGGTTTTTAACTAAAGAGGGTTGGATGTAACTTTTGGTAGATCCAGTATCTATAAGAAATTTTAGGATTTTTCCCGTACTCGTCTTACACTCAAAATAGGGTAAGGACGAGGTTTTTAATCTAAAAAATTTATATCAACGAAATCCTGCACAAGTCCCTCGTCACTGCGAGAAGTGTCATATTGATTGGTTAGATAATCACTAAAATCATCTAAGTTCTCTTGGGTTTCGTAGCTCTCAATTTGCTTCTCATATTCTCTTTCATTGACTGCTTCCCCGTCATCTATGTGGAAATTTCTTTGTATTTTGTTTGGGTTTTGAGCCTCATAACTTTGATTAGGCCTTTTCCCATAAAATTTATCATTCTGAGAGGGCCTATTTAAATAATTCACGTTTTTGGTCCTGATAGATTGATCAATATCCATCGGTTCAGGCCGGGGCTGAGGTTTTGGTGCCGTTGGCCTTGGGGGCTGAAATTGTTGAGCTATGGGGAATTGCCGTTGCGGTATTGCATTATATGAAAAGTGTTGTTGGGGTAATGGGTTTCTTTGAGGCGTCGTATTGAAAAAGAATTGCCGTTGATTGTAACGCTGGGGCACAGCATTATAAGAATAATCTTGTGGAGCCTGTACACGACTAGTTGTCGGAAGAAATGGTACAAATGGCTGGTGTCTGCGTGGTGGCACATGTGGTGCTGGTTTATTTAATTTGCTTGGATGATGCGCGTTAGCATAGTTTGTCCTAAATTGTTGGTTTTGTAATTTCAGGCATAATTGGAGTGCCTGAGGTAGCTCAGTTGGCTCTTTTACTGCCAAAAGTTTAGGAAGGTCGCCTTGCAGCCCACGTATAAACGTGTCCAAGGCTTTGTCCCTGTAAGTTTGCGTCAATACTTCCCTAGACTCGTGTCCAATTTCTAAGCAGGATATTTTATTCATTATTAGCGACAGATGGGAATAAACTTCTTGATAGAAATCATGAATACTACTGTTGCCCTGAATTAACGATGTCATCTGATACTCTAGCGTAGTCAGATCCCGCTTATCTGCGTAATGAAGGGTTAGACATCTCGAAATACACTCCCAATTTAGAGGTGTATTATAGGCTTCTAAGGCCGCGTCCGCAGTTCCTATTATTTTATTGCGTATAGTGTTCAAAATACCAAAGTATTTTGGGGTCCCTTTACAGGGTTCGTACAACCTTAGTACACGCTCAACACTCTTTTTCCAAGAGCTGTATTCAGAAGGATTCCCAGAAAATTCACGAAGACATCTAATAGCGTCTGGTATCTTATCCAAGTCTGTGAGGTTATTCCTAAATCTATCTTCTATTTCCTGGTCTACCCCGGAAATTTCTAAATTCGGATTTAAAATTCTTCTAACTGTCTGTTCACAAATTCGTGCTATAAGATTCATGTCCCTATTCCTAATTTCGTCTATGTTAGGTAGGTTTTGGTTCGGGTTGGATGGAGCTTGAGGAGCCTGAGGTGGAATGTTTAGGACAGATGGTCTAATCAGATTATTTTCGTTAGCCATATTGTTATTTTTTAGCTTTGATAAAAAAAAAATCCTTTAGAAAAATCTTTTAATGAACTTCCCCGATAAAGACAAATATGACAACTATCCAATATCTTTCTCTTAATGGATTTTAAAATTTCTCAATGAATAATTTATTTTTAAACTTATAATTTTTCCTACTTTTCTATTTGGAAAATATTTCCCTTTACCTAAAATGTGTTTAAAATGTGTTTTCTTTTTTTTCTGTTATTTCCGCTGGAGGGTCTCGTGAGAATCTCAGCAGTTTTTATTTATTTATAAAAATTCACTAATATTATTTCTTCTTATTATTGATCTTCTTAAGGATCGCAATTATTTTCTTTAATACTACGTGCTTATTATTAATAAAATATTTTCTTTTAACTCAAATGTTATTTTCAATTTTTTCTTCTTTAAAATCGCATATAGCTTTAATATTGAAATTTCACTTTCCACTCTTAACTAAATTTCTTAATTTAATGCTTACATAATAATGCTGATCATCCTTGTAGAGTAGATAGATGGGTATTGCTCCTTTTCACGTTGTTACTACGGTACCGGTGTCTATACTAGGGTCTCCACTTAAAACGTCCTTTGTTTTATGAATGATACCTTCAGTTGCAGCCTATGGGATGCTTTTTACTTATATCTGCAGCCAGTGGGTGCTTTTGATGTCTATGATGTCCTTGCAGCCTATGGGGTGCTTTTGGTGTCTGGATTGTCCTTTACAGCCTATGGGGTGTTTTTAAGGATTCTTCCTTTTACGTTGGGCGCCAATTAATATTTTTATTTCTTATTTATTATAAAAAAATATTTTTTATTTCTTTTATTTTCATTTCTTTACACTTGTTTGTTACACTTTAAAATGTTAACTAACTTCTCATAATTCGATTTGGGTTTACAATGACTTAAAAATAATAAAATAATTTGCATGGTAAGATTTCTTATTAATTGAATTTGGTTTACAATGATTAAAAAAGAATAAAATGATTTGCATGGTAATCAAAAGTGCACGCGCTACTTTTATTTTGCAATTTCCTGTTTGCAATTTGTGTCAGCATATTTAATTGTTGTGCAAGAAGTTAATAATTAGGGCATTCAATATTTCTTGCGTTAACATATATATAGATTTAACTCAATTACATACAATTAAATGGCGGCAGGCAATAACCCCCCAGGAAATAACCCCCCAAAAAATATGAATTAATACCCCAAAAATATGTACTGAAGCCAACAACAACGATTTTTGGGGGTTTATTTCACACTTTGGGGTATTATTTCCTTTAATTGTTTTGGGGTATTATTTCATATGAAATAATCCCCCAATAATCAATAATGAAATAAAGCCCCAAAAATATATTTGGGGGTTTAATTCATTTTTAATTAAAAACAGAAACGTAAAATATAAAACATTTTATATATCGTTAATTTTATTATTTAACTCTAAGTAAACAGTCGATTGAAGTAGTCGTAAAAAACTATTAAAATTTGAAAAAAAGATATATGTATGTGTTGCTAGGTCAAAATAAAATTAGGTACGTATGTAATGCAATGCAATACATACGTTAAATTATATTTTAAAAATATAATTTAACAAAATACTTGTGATTAAAACGTCAATAAAAATAAAAAATAGGCATAAATCTCAAAACAAAATCTTTGTAGAATTAGTTTAAGTGACAACTTCTTACAATTCAGATCGTAGTAATTAATAATGAATTTTTAAATTATAGCGGGATTGAGAAAAAATAGTGAATTATTATATGTTATAGATCAAAAAATGATTTATATTAAAAAATCAAGCTATAATAATATAACTAAATATGAGTGTCGTAACAAAACATGTAAAGCAGTGTCGGGCGATTTTTGAAATGCTAAGCACGAGTTAAGGTACACGAATATGTAAGTTAAGGTACACGAGTATGTAGATTGATTATTTAAATTTTATCTTTTAAGAAAGATACTCGTAACCTTGAATTGAATCAACCTAACACTTAAGTTAAGCAGAATATGTTATCATACTTGGTTATGACAAGAACACATTTTTATGTAACAAAGAATATGTATATGATAAGAACACAATTTTATGTAACAAAGAATATATGATAATAACACATTTTTATGTAACAAAGAATATATGATAATAACACATTTTTATGTAACAAAGAATATATGATAAGAACACAATTTTATGTAACAAAGAATATATGATAAGAACACAATTTTATGTAACAAAGAATATATGATAAGTACCTATAAAATATCTAAACAAAGTAATTTAAGAAATAAACAGTTTGTAAACATATTGATAAAGATGAGTAACTAATCCTTATCAATACTTACATTTTTAATATATAAGACAAACTATTCACGAGAATAGTCAGTTTTGAATTAGCATGTGTACTAAGACATACTCATTAGAATTAAGAGAAAATAAATAAAAGTTGAACGCACGTCGTTCAGAAAAAAAATATTTTTTTTAATTCTATAATAAATAGAAAACTTAACTGGCGATCCTGCCAGGAGAATAATATATTGTTATTCTTCACGAGGCGGACCACGATATTCATCCTTGCCGCAACAAGGATACTAAAACTGACTCTTGTAAAGTAACTCAAGACTCCAGAAAAAATTTAAGTAAACTCTGACCACAATAAAGTTAATTTGTGCTCTAGAAAAAATTTAAATTAAAAAAATTAAGGTGAACAATTAATGAAGAAACAAAGACAAAAAGTTTTCGATAGTAACAGATTAACGGAAGAAGAAAATATGGCTAATCTTGGTAACCAACAAATAAACATGGAAGCTTTGATACAACAAATTGCAAGTATGCAGCTAACCATGCAATCATTGAATGAAAAAAATGAGGAACTTGAACGAAGATTAAATCAAGCACCCAACCTACAACCAAACATACCACAACCCTTACGAGCCGTTATGATGACATATAATACCCCGGAACAAATTAATTTGGATGTATTTAAAACATTGCCTGAGTTTAATGGCAATCAACTAGAATACCGATCATGGAGAGAAGACGTCTCAAGGTTGATGGATGGAATAAAACAACATGAATTTTCAAACAGGTATTGTGAAGCTTTATCAATAGTAAAGACAAAAATACGAGGATCTGCATCAGATGTCCTTATAAATCACAACACAATATTTAATTGGGAGGCTATAAAAAATCGTTTAGACTACACATACGCAGATCAAAGACCAATCTATGTATTACAAGACGAATTGAGAAGACTTCAACAAGGCAATAAAACTCTAAGCCAGTATCATGATGACATAAACAGATCCCTGACTCTCATCACGTCAAAAATTTCGATGTCAGGTCATCCAAAAAATACAATTGAGATAATGATGGAAGAAGCTGTTCAGGAAGCAGTCAGAGTATTTAAGGATGGAATTAAAAACTCTTACATAAGATCCACTCTTTATGGTAACCAAATTAAGGATCTAGAACATGCATATGCAATTGCGAGAACAATTGAGCATGATAATGAACATAGACGATTAAATCTAAGTTATGAAGAGCCCAGACAAGAAGGATATGTTCGTCCGAAGCACCAATCGAGACAAGAATTTCAAAGACGTCCAAATATAACAACATTTAAGCAACATGGACATCATCACCAACAGAATTATACTCGTCCGGAACCAATGGATATATCATCAGGAAATACTCGACAGTTTGTAACAAAACCTTGGATCAACAACGTATCAACACAACAACAACGATATAACCAGCAACAATCGAGTTTCAACCAACAAGGTACCTACAACTCCAATGTACCTAAAAGGCAACGAGAACCCAGTGGTAATTACCAGCATCAAAAAGCTATGCGAGTGAATAACCTATGTATGGAAGATGACAAAGATGACATGTGTGTAGAAACTGGAAATTCATCAAATATTGTAAGTAAAAAGAAAAATAATTTTAAGCATTTAAACTAAGACACGGGTTGCCTTGTCTCACCTTGTCAGACGGTAGTAGAGATTATCTTGTACTGGTTGACACAGGTGCAACCCATAACTATGTAAATTCAGAAATTAAGTTAAGTGACTCTGAAAATTTAAAAGAAAACGTTAAGGTTTATTCAATTCACGGTACATCTACTTTGAAAAAAAAACAAACTGCTCAAATATTTAATAAAATATTAGATTTTTACGAAACAGATGAATTAAAAGATTTTGATATATTATTAGGTTACAAAGGATTAAAAACATTAAAAGGAAAAATAGATTTAGATAAAATGATATTTAAATTAGGGGAAGAGGAAACAATTAAAATTAATTATTTAGTTAATGAAAAATATGAAAAATATAGAAGAAGAATAGATGATTTAATGGAAGAAAACAATGGCATTGGGCCATTACCTTTTACAAATCTACTGGAAGCGACAATTAGAACAGTGACAGAAGATCCTATTTATACAAAACAGTACCCATACCCAATAGCTGACAATGAATTTGTTAATAAGGAAGTTAAAAGATTACTTGATGAAGGTATCATTTCAAAAAGTAATAGCCCTTTCAACTCACCGATTTGGACAGTCCCAAAAAAAGGATTAGACGAATCAGGTCAACCCAAGCGTAGAATGGTCGTAGACTTTCAAAAGCTAAATAAAAATACTATTTCAGATAAATACCCTATACCAGATATTACGACAGTACTGCAAAATTTAGGACAGGCCTCATTGTTTACAACACTTGATTTGGAATCAGGATTCCATCAAATAAAAATTAAAGATTCTGATCAGGAAAAGACAGCTTTCTCTGTCTTAGGTGGTCACTATGAATATAAAAGAATGCCTTTCGGTTTAAAAAATGCTCCTGCCATCTTTCAAAGATGCGTAGATGAAATACTTTGTGATTACATTGGAAAATTTGCTTATGTCTATATTGATGACGTTTTAATATATTCATCATCGGCTGATGAGCATATGAAACATATTGAAATTGTCTTCGAAGCCCTAAATAAGGCAACTTTAAGAATATCCAAAGATAAAAGTAAGTTTTTTCAAACTGAAGTTGAATATTTAGGACATGTAATTAAGCATGGAAAGATCTCAACAAATCCAGAAAAAATTGAAGCAATAGATAAACTGCCCATTCCGCAAAATTTAAAGGAACTTAGAGGTTTTCTAGGAATGACAGGTTACTACCGTAAGTTTGTAAAGAACTATGCAACAATAGCTAAGCCACTTACTGTTCATTTGAGAGGAGAAAATGGTAATGTTACAAAAAATCAAAGTAAAAATACTATAATAAAATTAGATCAACCAGCCATAGATGCGTTCAATAAATTAAAAAATTGTTTAAAGGAACAAGTGGAACTTCAACAACCCAGAGTTGATAAACCATTTGAACTCACGACAGATGCATCAAACGTAGCTTTAGGTGCAGTACTAACACAACTAGGTAAACCAATTGCTTTTATCAGTAGAACTTTGACAAGTACTGAGGAAAACTACAGTACCAACGAAAAAGAATTATTAGCCATAATTTGGGCACTACAAAAATTCAGGAACTATGTCTACGGAAGTCCAGACTTAACAATATTTACTGACCATCAGTCATTAACATTTTCCATTTCGGATAAAAATCCAAACACAAAGCTGAAACGCTGGAAGAATATAATTGAAGAATATGGTGCTAAGCTTAAGTATAAGCCAGGTAAAGAAAACGTAGTAGCAGACGCATTGTCAAGACACATTGTAAATGTACTAAGTACGACATCAGAAGACACCATACATTCAGCCGAATCATCTTTAGAAACTATATTTAAAACTGTTCATACTCCATTTAATGCATATGGTATACAAATTGATCTAGTACCAAATAAACACATCAATGAAGTAAGAACACGTACAGTTTTTCCAAATAGAGTAAGACATACAATAAATTATACGTCAGAACAAAATCTGATAAAAGAATTAAAAAAGGTGATAATACCAAAACGAATAACAGCCATACATGCGACAGCAGAAACTATATTCAAAGTAGCTCCTATTATCAAAAATACATTTTTAAACACAACATTTATACATACACCAATTAAACTAAAAGACATTATTGATAAAGAACAACAACGTAATATTGTTGAATTTACACATAATCGTGCACACAGAGGCTACAAAAATAATATCAAAGAAATATTATTAACATGTTACTGGCCCGATATGAGAAAACATTGCAAAGCATACAACAAAAAATGCTCACCATGTCTTTTCGGTAAATACGAAAGAAATCCAATAAAACAACCATTGAGAGATGCTACAATTCCAACAGAACCTAATCAGCTCATACACATGGACGTATATTACAATGAAAATAAAACATTTATTTGCGCTATCGACAAATTCTCCAAATACGTCGTAGTAAGACAAGTTTCAGATAAAACGCATATGGATGAAAAAATAGAAGAACTTATCATTAATAATTATCCCAATTGCAAACGTCTTATGACAGATAACGAACCATGTTTGAACACAGCTGCAGTAAAAATAATGTGCACAAAACACAATATTGATAAAATAAACACACCAGTGTACAGATCATCAGCAAATGGTCAAATAGAAAGAGAACATGGAACGATAACGGAATTAACAAGAATATTAAAGATACAGAATGAAACGAGTTCAACCGAAGAATTATTTACAGCTATAAAAGCACTAAACAACACGATACATTCAGTCACTCAACATAAACCTAGTGAAATACACTTTGGCACTATCCAATTTGATAGTAAAAAAATTTATAATAATTTAAAAAAAGCGTCCGATAAAGTTTTAGAAAAATTAAATCAAGGAACAAAGCACAGAACCTTTACAGAAGGAGAACAAATTCTAGTGAATATAAAGAATTTAAGGAAAAAAAGTGACGCTAAGTACAAAAAACATATTGTTCATGAAGATCGTGAGGACACGATTTTAACAAAGGGAGGAGTAATAGTTCATAAAAACAATATTAAAAACTACACTTTAAACAAAAATGATGATATTATACCTGATATTACTCGCCGCGGTATGCCAAATAAACAAGGCAACCATGGAACTAAAAAACCTGCAAAATCAAAAATACGTTCTAACTAGAACTGATGACGTTCTTTTATATGATGACCAGTCATATCTTTTTCACGTCACTAATTTGACGAAAATCTTAACTCCATATAGGAAGATTGTTACAAAGGAATATAAACCAACTACTCAAGAAACTATCTGGATAAAGAAGATTGAAGCTTTAGCAGATCAATTAAATGAACACAAACGGTACTCAAGATCCTTAAACTTTCTAGGATCGGCATTGAAATTTATCACAGGAAATCCGGACCATGACGACTTTATTGAAATGGAAACAGCAATGAATAAATTAATAAACAACAACCAAAAACAACGCCTAGTTAATTCAAGATTTGAGAAATTAATTGACGAACTACACAATCACACATTAACAAATAACCTTATAATAGAACAGGTGTATGACCAACTTATGCTACTTGTTAGGACAATTAATGCTGCGAAAAACAATGAATATTTAACAGAATCTTTAAACATGGTCGATATAAAGGAAGTAATACAACATGAACTAATTACTGTACCTATAATAAACATATTAGAATACGCAGACGTTCATATTGCTGGAACAGGAGATTTATTTATAGCTATTTATAAATACCCTATACTCAACAATCATTCTAAACTTTTCAAAATCACACCTATAAGCTTTCGACATGGGAAAATCAAAACAGATGAACAAATTGCCTATTGTAATAAAGAATATATTAGAGTCACCCATTGCGAAAATTATCTAGGAAGATATATTTGTCAAAGAAACAACGAAACGGATACATGTATAATTTCACTTCTTGAAGATAAAAATAGCAAATGCACAGTCATTCAGGAATATAACAGTGCATTATTAGAAATTGATGAAGGTTTAATATTATTAGACGGAGACCACACAGTAGAAAACAAATCAATAACAGGAACACATTTAGTTACATATACGGACAAAGTTAATATTGATGGTATTTTATATAGGAACCTTCATGATAGATTAGTAGAAGCCATACATAACAAACACCATGAAGATTTTGAAATAGAAAAAATCATAGAATCAGATAGGGAAAATGCATTTAATAATATAGATTCAATTAGAAAATTCATTATTCCATATGAAGAACATCCTTTCAGATCAACCTTTTATTCTTTACTTATAATAGTAACAGTTATAGGTATAATTATATTCGGACTAAAATTGTATAAATATTTCTTAATCTATAAACAAAAGAAACAAGCAGAATTATACTACGCATATTATAATACAGTTTTAGGTAGAATTAGGAAAGATCGGGGCGATCTTTTTTAAGAAGGAGGAGAGTTAAGGTACACGAATATGTAAGTTAAGGTACACGAGTATGTAGATTGATTATTTAAATTTTATCTTTTAAGAAAGATACTCGTAACCTTGAATTGAATCAACCTAACACTTAAGTTAAGCAGAATATGTTATCATACTTGGTTATGACAAGAACACATTTTTATGTAACAAAGAATATGTATATGATAAGAACACAATTTTATGTAACAAAGAATATATGTATGATAAGAACACATTTTTATGTAACAAAGAATATATGATAATAACACATTTTTATGTAACAAAGAATATATGATAATAACACATTTTAATGTAACAAAGAATATATGATAAGAACACAATTTTATGTAACAAAGAATATATGATAAGTACCTATAAAATATCTAAACAAAGTAATTTAAGAAATAAACAGTTTGTAAACATATTGATAAAGATGAGTAACTAATCCTTATCAATACTTACATTTTTAATATATAAGACAAACTATTCACGAGAATAGTCAGTTTTGAATTAACATGTGTACTAAGACATACTCATTAGAATTAAGAGAAAATAAATAAAAGTTGAACGCACGTCGTTCAGAAAAAAAATATTTTTTTTAATTCTATAATAAATAGAAAACTTAACTGGCGATCCTGCCAGGAGAATAATATATTGTTATTCTTCACGAGGCGGACCACGATATTCATCCTTGCCGCAACAAGGATACTAAAACTGACTCTTGTAAAGTAACTCAAGACTCCAGAAAAAATTTAAGTAAACTCTGACCACAATAAAGTAAATTTGTGCTCTAGAAAAAATTTTAAATTAAAAAATTTAAGAAAAAATTTAAGTAAACTCTGACCACAATAAAGTAAATTTGTGCTCTAGAAAAAATTTAAATTAAAAAAAAATTAAGAAAAAATTTAAGTAAACTCTGACCACAATAAAGTTAATTTGTGCTCTAGAAAAAATTTAAATTAAAAAAATTAAGGTGAACAATTAATGAAGAAACAAAGACAAAAAGTTTTCGATAGTAACAGATTAACGGAAGAAGAAAATATGGCTAATCTTGGTAACCAACAAATAAACATGGAAGCTTTGATACAACAAATTGCAAGTATGCAGCTAACCATGCAATCATTGAATGAAAAAAATGAGGAACTTGAACGAAGATTAAATCAAGCACCCAACCTACAACCAAACATACCACAACCCTTACGAGCCGTTATGATGACATATAATACCCCGGAACAAATTAATTTGGATGTATTTAAAACATTGCCTGAGTTTAATGGCAATCAACTAGAATACCGATCATGGAGAGAAGACGTCTCAAGGTTGATGGATGGAATAAAACAACATGAATTTTCAAACAGGTATTGTGAAGCTTTATCAATAGTAAAGACAAAAATACGAGGATCTGCATCAGATGTCCTTATAAATCACAACACAATATTTAATTGGGAGGCTATAAAAAATCGTTTAGACTACACATACGCAGATCAAAGACCAATCTATGTATTACAAGACGAATTGAGAAGACTTCAACAAGGCAATAAAACTCTAAGCCAGTATCATGATGACATAAACAGATCCCTGACTCTCATCACGTCAAAAATTTCGATGTCAGGTCATCCAAAAAATACAATTGAGATAATGATGGAAGAAGCTGTTCAGGAAGCAGTCAGAGTATTTAAGGATGGAATTAAAAACTCTTACATAAGATCCACTCTTTATGGTAACCAAATTAAGGATCTAGAACATGCATATGCAATTGCGAGAACAATTGAGCATGATAATGAACATAGACGATTAAATCTAAGTTATGAAGAGCCCAGACAAGAAGGATATGTTCGTCCGAAGCACCAATCGAGACAAGAATTTCAAAGACGTCCAAATATAACAACATTTAAGCAACATGGACATCATCATCAACAGAATTATACTCGTCCGGAACCAATGGATATATCATCAGGAAATACTCGACAGTTTGTAACAAAACCTTGGATCAACAACGTATCAACACAACAACAACGATATAACCAGCAACAATCGAGTTTCAACCAACAAGGTACCTACAACTCCAATGTACCTAAAAGGCAACGAGAACCCAGTGGTAATTACCAGCATCAAAAAGCTATGCGAGTGAATAACCTATGTATGGAAGATGACAAAGATGACATGTGTGTAGAAACTGGAAATTCATCAAATATTGTAAGTAAAAAGAAAAATAATTTTAAGCATTTAAACTAAGACACGGGTTGCCTTGTCTCACCTTGTCAGACGGTAGTAGAGATTATCTTGTACTGGTTGACACAGGTGCAACCCATAACTATGTAAATTCAGAAATTAAGTTAAGTGACTCTGAAAATTTAAAAGAAAACGTTAAGGTTTATTCAATTCACGGTACATCTACTTTGAAAAAAAAAAAACAAACTGCTCAAATATTTAATAAAATATTAGATTTTTACGAAACAGATGAATTAAAAGATTTTGATATATTATTAGGTTACAAAGGATTAAAAACATTAAAAGGAAAAATAGATTTAGATAAAATGATATTTAAATTAGGGGAAGAGGAAACAATTAAAATTAATTATTTAGTTAATGAAAAATATGAAAAATATAGAAGAAGAATAGATGATTTAATGGAAGAAAACAATGGCATTGGGCCATTACCTTTTACAAATCTACTGGAAGCGACAATTAGAACAGTGACAGAAGATCCTATTTATACAAAACAGTACCCATACCCAATAGCTGACAATGAATTTGTTAATAAGGAAGTTAAAAGATTACTTGATGAAGGTATCATTTCAAAAAGTAATAGCCCTTTCAACTCACCGATTTGGACAGTCCCAAAAAAAGGATTAGACGAATCAGGTCAACCCAAGCGTAGAATGGTCGTAGACTTTCAAAAGCTAAATAAAAATACTATTTCAGATAAATACCCTATACCAGATATTACGACAGTACTGCAAAATTTAGGACAGGCCTCATTGTTTACAACACTTGATTTGGAATCAGGATTCCGTCAAATAAAAATTAAAGATTCTGATCAGGAAAAGACAGCTTTCTCTGTCTTAGGTGGTCACTATGAATATAAAAGAATGCCTTTCGGTTTAAAAAATGCTCCTGCCATCTTTCAAAGATGCGTAGATGAAATACTTTGTGATTACATTGGAAAATTTGCTTATGTCTATATTGATGACGTTTTAATATATTCATCATCGGCTGATGAGCATATGAAACATATTGAAATTGTCTTCGAAGCCCTAAATAAGGCAACTTTAAGAATATCCAAAGATAAAAGTAAGTTTTTTCAAACTGAAGTTGAATATTTAGGACATGTAATTAAGCATGGAAAGATCTCAACAAATCCAGAAAAAATTGAAGCAATAGATAAACTGCCCATTCCGCAAAATTTAAAGGAACTTAGAGGTTTTCTAGGAATGACAGGTTACTACCGTAAGTTTGTAAAGAACTATGCAACAATAGCTAAGCCACTTACTGTTCATTTGAGAGGAGAAAATGGTAATGTTACAAAAAATCAAAGTAAAAATACTATAATAAAATTAGATCAACCAGCCATAGATGCGTTCAATAAATTAAAAAATTGTTTAAAGGAACAAGTGGAACTTCAACAACCCAGAGTTGATAAACCATTTGAACTCACGACAGATGCATCAAACGTAGCTTTAGGTGCAGTACTAACACAACTAGGTAAACCAATTGCTTTTATCAGTAGAACTTTGACAAGTACTGAGGAAAACTACAGTACCAACGAAAAAGAATTATTAGCCATAATTTGGGCACTACAAAAATTCAGGAACTATGTCTACGGAAGTCCAGACTTAACAATATTTACTGACCATCAGTCATTAACATTTTCCATTTCGGATAAAAATCCAAACACAAAGCTGAAACGCTGGAAGAATATAATTGAAGAATATGGTGCTAAGCTTAAGTATAAGCCAGGTAAAGAAAACGTAGTAGCAGACGCATTGTCAAGACACATTGTAAATGTACTAAGTACGACATCAGAAGACACCATACATTCAGCCGAATCATCTTTAGAAACTATATTTAAAACTGTTCATACTCCATTTAATGCATATGGTATACAAATTGATCTAGTACCAAATAAACACATCAATGAAGTAAGAACACGTACAGTTTTTCCAAATAGAGTAAGACATACAATAAATTATACGTCAGAACAAAATCTGATAAAAGAATTAAAAAAGGTGATAATACCAAAACGAATAACAGCCATACATGCGACAGCAGAAACTATATTCAAAGTAGCTCCTATTATCAAAAATACATTTTTAAACACAACATTTATACATACACCAATTAAACTAAAAGACATTATTGATAAAGAACAACAACGTAATATTGTTGAATTTACACATAATCGTGCACACAGAGGCTACAAAAATAATATCAAAGAAATATTATTAACATGTTACTGGCCCGATATGAGAAAACATTGCAAAGCATACAACAAAAAATGCTCACCATGTCTTTTCGGTAAATACGAAAGAAATCCAATAAAACAACCATTGAGAGATGCTACAATTCCAACAGAACCTAATCAGCTCATACACATGGACGTATATTACAATGAAAATAAAACATTTATTTGCGCTATCGACAAATTCTCCAAATACGTCGTAGTAAGACAAGTTTCAGATAAAACGCATATGGATGAAAAAATAGAAGAACTTATCATTAATAATTATCCCAATTGCAAACGTCTTATGACAGATAACGAACCATGTTTGAACACAGCTGCAGTAAAAATAATGTGCACAAAACACAATATTGATAAAATAAACACACCAGTGTACAGATCATCAGCAAATGGTCAAATAGAAAGAGAACATGGAACGATAACGGAATTAACAAGAATATTAAAGATACAGAATGAAACGAGTTCAACCGAAGAATTATTTACAGCTATAAAAGCACTAAACAACACGATACATTCAGTCACTCAACATAAACCTAGTGAAATACACTTTGGCACTATCCAATTTGATAGTAAAAAAATTTATAATAATTTAAAAAAAGCGTCCGATAAAGTTTTAGAAAAATTAAATCAAGGAACAAAGCACAGAACCTTTACAGAAGGAGAACAAATTCTAGTGAATATAAAGAATTTAAGGAAAAAAAGTGACGCTAAGTACAAAAAACATATTGTTCATGAAGATCGTGAGGACACGATTTTAACAAAGGGAGGAGTAATAGTTCATAAAAACAATATTAAAAACTACACTTTAAACAAAAATGATGATATTATACCTGATATTACTCGCCGCGGTATGCCAAATAAACAAGGCAACCATGGAACTAAAAAACCTGCAAAATCAAAAATACGTTCTAACTAGAACTGATGACGTTCTTTTATATGATGACCAGTCATATCTTTTTCACGTCACTAATTTGACGAAAATCTTAACTCCATATAGGAAGATTGTTACAAAGGAATATAAACCAACTACTCAAGAAACTATCTGGATAAAGAAGATTGAAGCTTTAGCAGATCAATTAAATGAACACAAACGGTACTCAAGATCCTTAAACTTTCTAGGATCGGCATTGAAATTTATCACAGGAAATCCGGACCATGACGACTTTATTGAAATGGAAACAGCAATGAATAAATTAATAAACAACAACCAAAAACAACGCCTAGTTAATTCAAGATTTGAGAAATTAATTGACGAACTACACAATCACACATTAACAAATAACCTTATAATAGAACAGGTGTATGACCAACTTATGCTACTTGTTAGGACAATTAATGCTGCGAAAAACAATGAATATTTAACAGAATCTTTAAACATGGTCGATATAAAGGAAGTAATACAACATGAACTAATTACTGTACCTATAATAAACATATTAGAATACGCAGACGTTCATATTGCTGGAACAGGAGATTTATTTATAGCTATTTATAAATACCCTATACTCAACAATCATTCTAAACTTTTCAAAATCACACCTATAAGCTTTCGACATGGGAAAATCAAAACAGATGAACAAATTGCCTATTGTAATAAAGAATATATTAGAGTCACCCATTGCGAAAATTATCTAGGAAGATATATTTGTCAAAGAAACAACGAAACGGATACATGTATAATTTCACTTCTTGAAGATAAAAATAGCAAATGCACAGTCATTCAGGAATATAACAGTGCATTATTAGAAATTGATGAAGGTTTAATATTGTTAGACGGAGACCACACAGTAGAAAACAAATCAATAACAGGAACACATTTAGTTACATATACGGACAAAGTTAATATTGATGGTATTTTATATAGGAACCTTCATGATAGATTAGTAGAAGCCATACATAACAAACACCATGAAGATTTTGAAATAGAAAAAATCATAGAATCAGATAGGGAAAATGCATTTAATAATATAGATTCAATTAGAAAATTCATTATTCCATATGAAGAACATCCTTTCAGATCAACCTTTTATTCTTTACTTATAATAGTAACAGTTATAGGTATAATTATATTCGGACTAAAATTGTATAAATATTTCTTAATCTATAAACAAAAGAAACAAGCAGAATTATACTACGCATATTATAATACAGTTTCAGGTAGAATTAGGAAAGATCGGGGCGATCTTTTTTAAGAAGGAGGAGAGTTAAGGTACACGAATATGTAAGTTAAGGTACACGAGTATGTAGATTGATTATTTAAATTTTATCTTTTAAGAAAGATACTCGTAACCTTGAATTGAATCAACCTAACACTTAAGTTAAGCAGAATATGTTATCATACTTGGTTATGACAAGAACACATTTTTATGTAACAAAGAATATGTATATGATAAGAACACAATTTTATGTAACAAAGAATATATGTATGATAAGAACACATTTTTATGTAACAAAGAATATATGATAATAACACATTTTTATGTAACAAAGAATATATGATAATAACACATTTTAATGTAACAAAGAATATATGATAAGAACACAATTTTATGTAACAAAGAATATATGATAAGAACACAATTTTATGTAACAAAGAATATATGATACATAAGTACCTATAAAATATCTAAACAAAGTAATTTAAGAAATAAACAGTTTGTAAACATATTGATAAAGATGAGTAACTAATCCTTATCAATACTTAGATTTTTAATATATAAGACAAACTATTCACGAGAATAGTCAGTTTTGAATTAGCATGTGTACTAAGACATACTCATTAGAATTAAGAGAAAATAAATAAAAGTTGAACGCACGTCGTTCAGAAAAAAAATATTTTTTTTAATTCTATAATAAATAGAAAACTTAACTCACGCGTGCTTAGCAAGAAAATTCTGTTTGCGCGACGTCGACACACGTATACTATAAGCATCTTCGTGTAGCTTATGAGAATTAACGTTCGGTTGTTGCTTTGTTTTCATTTCGTCAAAGTAAATCAAACCATTCGCTGATCAGCACTTGTTTGAGGAAGACCTCGCTTATAATTTTTTGTTTACACTCAAAGCAAAATGTTCAATGAAGAATGGGAAGATGATTTTTTTTTTATAATTTTGTTTTTATTCGAACTTTTTATTTTAATTATCGAATTTAATAAATTATCAAGCTTGAGGGCTTCGTTTTTAATAAATTTTATTTTTATTTATTATGTTTTCTAGATATTTCTTTACTTAAGCTCCGTTCACATTTATCAAATATTTGTCGAAAAAAACGTAACCAAGAAAAAAATAATAGTTTATTTTCTTTAATTCTAATATATTTTTAATTTTGGGTTCGAATTTTTTAAAAACTGTATAAAAATACTCTTTTGGAGAAGACTTAATTTTATTTTATAATATAAAAACCATGTTAAATGACACTATCCCTAAGCAAAACTATTGGTTACGTTTTTTTGAACAAATATTTGATAAATGTGAACGTAGCTTTATTAAATATTATATTTTATTTCATTCGTTGTGTAACTAGTTTATTATTAAATGAATTGTTTTCGTTATTATTATATTAACATAAAAAGTATTATTGAAAAAAAATTCAAATCAAATAAAAATACTAAAAGGCAAGAAATGTATTTTACTTTAGGCAACAGAAAAATTTTTCGAGTGTATAATTATTGACGTTCGTTCGTTTTTTTGCTGCTTCCCATACCAAAACATATGAGAGAGTATGTGTGTGCCCGACACTGATGTAAAGCAAGAGTAAGTGTGCACCCGGATGGTAAATGCTTACTTGCGAAAAACTATAGTGACCATAACCATGAGGACGAAGAAGAGGCGTACAAGGAGCTGATGGTGCTTAATAGAATTAAAGACGAATGTCGAAACCGCTGTGGAACGTTAGGAAGCGAGAAGACAGCGATAAGTGCAATCAGATCCTCATTTCGTAAGATATGTGAAAGGTAAGATCACATATTTGAGAAATCGTTTTATCTTACTATGTATATACTATGTATATATATCTTGATTCTATTTTAGTTATCAAGATGATACTAAAAATATTTCGTTTCCCAAAATTCGGAGAGGTTTGCAGAACATTGCTAAAAATAATTTAGTGACGTCGCCTGAAAATGCGGTTCAAGTTATTGAAGCATTTAATTTGGAAAATATTTGGGCGGACTTCGGAATAAGCAAGGATATTGCCAACCCAAGCGCCTTTTCACCTCGTGCATTATTGAAGAAACATACACATTTTGTCTGTTTTCGTCTCTCAAGAGCATCAATTTGGTAAAGGAGAATATACAACCGTCACAAAGAAAATACTTAATGGACCCAACTTTTAAAATTGTTCCGAAAGGTTGTTTTAAACAGCTTTTAATTATATATATAGAATACTTTGAAGAGGTAAGAAAATTTTACACAGTTTTGCTAAATCGCTTTTATTATTAAACTTTCTGTTAGATTTTTCCTCTGTTTTTTGTTCTTATGGACAAAAAAACTGAGGAAATATATAGTGCGTTGCTCCGGTACATTAAGAATAACATCTTTGATTTGGAACCAGCCACATTTATTACTGATTACGAACAGGCGATGAGAATGGCAATTTCTACTATTTTTCCACAAACAGTTGGATGCTGGTAATTTTCAAAACTTTATTGTTATTCTTTTATTTTTGCTACCGAAGATTAAAAAACTATCGACTAAGTCAACAAACGTACTATTAAAGTGTATTTGTATACAAATGTTAAAGTTATGTATGTTTATATTAATTATTAATTAATTAAAAACGAAAAGGTAAAGTATAAGCCCGGCATTTCTGCATTGCATTTGGGTGCTAGGTCAAAATAAATATAAGGTACGTATGTAATGCAATGCAGAAAATCTTTACTAAATATCGCCGTGTCGGGAAATACCATGGTGGAGAAAAACCCTAAGCCCGGCCGGAGGACGGCTACGCGGAAAATCTTTAGTAATAAAATTGAAATATTTTAAAATATTGGATTATTTTCAAAAAATTTAGTTGCTTACTAAAGATCCCTTGCATAAATACTAATATTATTATTAAAATTAGGTACGTATGTAATGCAATGCAGAAAATCTTTACTAAGTATCGCCGTGTCGGGAAATACCATGGTGGAGAAAATCCCTAAGCCCGGCCGAAGGCCGGCTACGCGGAAAAACTTTAGTAATAAAATTCAAATATTTTAAAATATTGGATTATTTTCAAAAAATTGAGTTACTTACTAAAGATCCTTTGCATAGCCGGCCTACGGCCGGGCTTAGGGATTTTCTCCACCATGGTATTTCCCGACACGGCGATATTTAGTAAAGATTTTCTGCACTGCATTACATACGTACCTTATTTTTATTTTGACCTAGCACCCCAATGCAATGCAGAAAATCTTTACTAAATATCGCCGTGTCGGGAAATACCATGGTGGAGAAAATCTCTAAGCCCGGCCGGAGGCCGGCTACGCGGAAAAACTTTATTAATAAAATTCAAATATTTTAAACTATTGGATTATTTTCAAAAAATTGAGTTGCTTACTATAGATCCCTTGCAAAGTATAAAAAATCGCGCGATTTTTTATACTTTGTAACATAAGTCTCAAATATGACTTAACTCCAAATATTTTTACCTGCACATATTTTAATATTTCAACTAAACTCCTTTTCACATAACATGATCAATTCTCAAGTATAATAATTAATATAAACATATATATAAAAGTAAGTTACATTACAAATATTACAAAATTCGTCACAAACACTTTAGTACTAACGAAATCCGTATATTTTCTTGCACTGTGGTAGCAAAATTTAATTTTCATATGTATATTGTATGTTTAAGGTTTCATTTTTGTCAAGCTTTAAGGACAAATTTGTGTAAACGAAAATTACTGCTTCAATATATAAGAACTTCAAAAATTGCAAATACATATTTTCATAAAATTATGGCACTGGCTCTACTTCCACCAGATCTAATACGACCCGCGTTTCTTGAGTTAAAATCTAAAATTTCTTTAACGGATAGTGAAGGTCGCTTTTCAGTATTCCTTAAATATTTTGAAACGCAATGGTTGAATAAGGTGAATTGACTAACATAACAAGTTTTTTGTATAAAGATAATGATAAAAACTTTAATTTCAAAATCATTATAGGTTGGATGTAAAAATTTCAGCGTATATAAACAAAAAACCAGAACAACTTCTGCTGTTGAGGCCTATAATCGTGTTTTAGGACGCTTTGTTGACAAAAACGGTGACTTTTTTAAGTTCGTACAAATTATTCGGAACGAAGAATATTTCAAAAGTAGAAGTTTTTGCATGTTATGTGAAAGTGGAGGAGCACAGATAAAAAAAAGGAGAAAAAGAGGCAAACTCGCCAAATGGAACAAAATGGAAGAAGCTTTAGTTTTATTGGAAGATGGAAACTTAACAATTTCAGAATTTTTTTCACGAATGGTTTTCAAAGAAAATGAAATATGTGCAGATATGATTCCGCGCGAAAATATTTTTGAAGAAGAAGCACTTTCTGAAGACGAATCAGATTATAAGTATTTTGAACTGCCACTTTTGTCGAATGAAAACGAATGCGTTATTTGCAGGAACCACGCGCCAAATATTGTTTTTATTCCATGCAAACACCTCAAAATATGTGGTGAATGCAATGCCAAGCTAATGGCAGATGCTCTTTCGAAGAATCTTTGTAATTACAGCTGTCCATGTTGCCGCGCTATAGTTAAAGATATTATTCAAGTATTTCATTAATCATCTTCATGCAATTTTTTCATAAACATTTACATTAAAAGCTCACCTTTAATTCAAAATGTATTTTGGGGGATTATTTCATTTTAAAAATTGGGGTGTTATTTCATATGAAATAATACCCCAAAAAATGGGGTATTATTTCGTTTCTGTTTGGGGTATTATTTCATTTCGTTGGGGTATTGTTTCATTTTAAAAAGGGGCTTTATTACATATGAAATAAACCCCCATTTTTTGGGGTATTAATTCATATTTTTTTGGGGGGGTTATTTCCTGGGGGGTTATTGCCTGGCGCCCAATTAAATGCATGAGGCCAAATGTAAGGTTCATGAACGATAAATTACATTTAAGCACTAATATAAAATATACCTTCAGTCATTCTATCCACGGGGACCTTGTCTTTCAGTCACTTCTCGTGACCTTAAAATACAAAGATTTAGTTTGTGGTTTTTCAGAATGTTTCCAATTATGTATATTTTACCTGACCTCTGAATTCCGTATCCTTTTTCGCTTTTGCACGTTTGCTTCTTTTTTCTTTTAGTTTTAAAAATTTTAATTTACAATTATTTCAAATTTGTTTGTAAACAAAGAATTTAATGGAAATATTAAAAAATTTGATAATCGTTTGCTCCCACCTTAAGCGGGTATTACATGGTCCAACTTGCTGTGTGAGCATGGTGTGATGAGAGAGAGTGTTTTGCTATTACTCTATCATACCAAGTGTGTCAAACATCATTTTAAAGCAAACACTGAATGCTGAGGTTTATGTTTATAATGGCGCATGAAGCTACTAACTTCTTGTTTTATTAATTTTTTTTTAACTCGCCTCTGTAACAGCAACGCAATCTATTTAATTTTTTTTAACAACTCCAATTGTTGCTTCTGGCTCATCTGTTTTAAATTTTTCTAATAAGTTTTCATAAGCCTTATACTTATGGCCAGTTTTTGACTTCATATTTAAGTATATAATTAGATATTTTTTATTTAAATTTATGTTATATTTTAAAAAGATTAAATTTTGCCAGTGAGTAATTAAAGTTCTTATTTAATTACGATGAAAATAAAAAATTTCCCTGAAGAAAAGCTGACTAGAACAAATAAAGCAAAAATCCACAAATATATATTTTGATTTTAGCTAAAAATAAAAATAATTAAGAAGAGCTGAAATGTTTAAGAAGAATAAAAGCCACTTTCAAAACGATTAAAATGTTAATAGCGACACAACAAGACAAAATTTTATGCCATTTGCCAGTAGTCACAAATATTTTATTGGCTTTATTTTATATAAGAAGAACAAGCTAATTTCTAAATCTTAATTATTATTTAAATACACAATGTTGTTCATTTAATTATCAATTAAGTACTTTTCTTAAATATTAAGTCAAAAACACAATTTGGTATTTAATTACAACTTAAAAATAATTATAACTTAAATAACAAGTCTAAAATTTGCCCTTAACGTGTTTAATGTGGTATATTTTACTTTTTATCTGCCACAATTCGGGCAAACTTTCATAAATTTCAAGTAACTGCTTTAAAAATGTGCGCTCTAAAAGGGCTATTAGACACGCGTACTTGTCTGCGGACATGTACGATGGCATACGAAAACTCACTGCCTAATAGCATGTATGTCGAGTACGTCAGACATGTATGTTGGTTTTCAAAAATTTTTTACTTTCTGATGTCTGTCATACACACAACATATATGTGTACTGAAGTATGCCGTCAGCGTTCGATAGTGTAATAGCAAAACCCAAAGTATGCCATCGTACATGTCTGCAGACAAGTATGTGTGTCTAATAGCCCTATAAGAGATCCATCTTTACTCTTCTCTTACACTGCAGTCACACGTTCAAGTTTTCTTTCAATTCTCTTTCAAGAAATTTACACATACTGCTTCTCAAAATTCACAAAAATTGAGAGGTGTGACGTAGGTGGCATTCAACTTCAAAGCAATTTGCTTTCAAGAACACAAAATATTATGGCGGCAGAATATATGTACTAATGTATGTATATGAAAACAAACGAGAGTTTATAATCATAATGGCAATCAGCAATGGCTGCTTTCTTGAAAGCAAATTGAAACGCATAATTTGAAAGAGAATTTGAAAGCAAGCTATCATCAAATTTTAAAAGTATGAGTGTATTGGTAAAAAAATGAGAGAGTAATAAAATTTGAATCAAAATTTGAAACAAAACTTGATCGTGTGAACCCCAAGTTAGGAACACACAAATGAAATATGCACAGGTCTGCGCAAGAAGGAATATGGTTCTTTGTAGGGCTGTGTTTTGACCGTTAAATAATCTGCAAAAAAATGGTAAGTCTCTTCGGTCTTGTCAAAAGTTGTTTACATTTTTGGCCGCCATCATGAATATTTTTGTTTACGTTATGCTTTTTGTGTTAGCATAACCACTATGTATGTTATGTATACAGCTTTTTTTTGACAAACATTGGCTAATTTTGACACAAGCAAAATGCATGTCGTTTTTTATTGTTGTGTTGATAAGCGCACCTTATATTAATCCATCATGAGCTTGACAGAATTGCTATTACACGAGTATGATGGTGTGATGACAAACAGAAAATATCAAATTTTTTGAAAACCATTCCACCAAGTTGACAAACACGCATTTTACGTTATGACACGAGTTGGATGGTATTCCATCACACCATGTTCACACACCAATTTTGACCATGTAATACCCGCTTTATATATATTCGCCTTGATTGTTATAATATATGGAAACTAGTGTTTACCGTATAATTAAACATGCTCCATTAATTTGTAATTATCAAAAAAGTATTAAAACGTATTCAAAACAAACATATAAATTCATTGCTTTTTAATTCATATGAATAATTTACAAAAGCAAGCAATGGCACACATGTTGTAAATATGTTTCATTGATGGATCATGTATTTGCATCATTTATTTATTTAATTTTATCTCAGTATTCATTAACAAAAAGAAAAACATATGTCGTTTGTATCGCAATTAAGCAGTAAGTAGTAGTAAGGAATTTGTATATACTTTCTGGTTGTTATTCCCAAAATTTCTATTTCTTTGACTTTACCCGGATAATGCCCCAAAAATTTCCTTTTTTTTCCCCGTTTTTTGAATATAATCAAATTCGTCTCTTTAACTTGGCACTCTAATCAAGGCGAATTAATTCGCCTTGATACTAATTACTTGTACAATGGCTTTGTTGAATGTCAAAATATTAATGTCAGCTGGAAGTCTCTACTGTTCCCTTGAAAATAGAGAATTAGTAATAGATGAAATTTAATCTCTAGTTTTGAAAATATATGACATTAGAAATTTGAGTACAGCTAAATACTAAACCTATAACCAAAAATATATAAAAGTAAGGGACTATTTTTCAAATAGTAAAAAGTCTAAGTGAACTGAATCATGGCTAACGTAACAGTTGGACAAATTATTATGGACGCACAAAGAATGGCAAGTCGAGTTAAAGAATTAGACGCCCTGAGCAGTTCACTACTTGAAGAAGCCGAAGGTAACAATCGCTTCGTTGAAAGTTTGCGACAGTTTCAAGAAGATATGGACTCTTTGAACCGGATTGCCAATAATAAAACCAACGTCGACATGGTTAACCGTATTCAGCAACAAAATGCCAACAGTTCTGAAATTCTCAAAGAAAATCGTGAACTCAAAATATGTATTGAAGACTATGAGCGAGCCATGGAATTAATAATGCAAAAATATCGAGAGCACACCAACAGCAAAGTACTTGAAAGCAAGCTTAACTTCAAGGAGGTGTACAATGAGAAACTGTGGAAAATTATACGTGAACAAAGAGAAAAAATTAATGAAATGGCAGCAGTAATGCAGAAAGCAGCCAACATTGATGATGTATATGATATTGATCTAATTACTCGCCTTCGTTTGGAAAACAACACGCTGCGCGAGTTGCTGCAGATATCAAAACAGTTTGGAACATTTAATCATCCTATACGGCTTAATGATTATTTGCTGGAAGAGAAAGGAGTACAAACTGATTTATTAACTGATGATTCAGCTGATGAGCTCTCTATTTCGGGTGCTTCCGTAGAAAATGCTAATAATAATTCCATTATTCAACTTGATGTTAGTTGTGTATCGCCAATATTACCTGTTAGTCAATCCTTAACCAACTTGGTTGATTCAAAGATTGGCTTTGTTGCTAATAATAACGAAGTATCTGCTGCATCACTACCTTCAGCGGCACCAGATATTGACAAAATTGTTTCAACAGTCTCCTTATCGATGTCATCAATTGGGAGCGTTCCAGTAGGTGATGAGAATAATGTAACCTCAAATACTATTGCTTATAATAACGATAAAGATTCTGCTGATATATCTATCAGCACCATCATGCCCATAATTGACGATACTGCAGCAATAACAACTAATTCAAATACGTCTCCAACAAATATAAATATTTGTTCAACTGCCAGTGTAACATGATATTATTGTTTATCATCATCAAGTTAGGTAGCTGCATTCATCGATATAAAAAATACTTATCTTCGTTTTTTATTTAATTGAATTATATACCCAATCAAGAGAACAATTTTTAAATCAATTTCATAAAGTATTTTTATGTTGAAATATGTTGCACTGAAAAATTTTATGTTAATTTAGGCACTATATATGTTAGATGGCACTATACCGTACATAGTATAAAAATATACATACGCTAACGCTAAGAATTATAACCACAAATTAATTTAAAAAGAATAAATCTAATCATTCTCACAATAAACATTCATTTACATCTTTTTCTTAAAAATTTCTGATTTTTCGGCTTAAATCTAGTTTACCGACGCACAGTGGGGCCTTTTGACTTTTTTCGTTAAAAAAATCAACTTTTAAAGATATTTAAAAATTTTAAAAAGCATTTAAAAGAAGAAGACTCCTCCAGCTTCAATAAAGATATTTTAAAAATGTATAAAGCATTTGAAAGAAAACCCCTTCCGTTAAAAAATAAGTTACCTGCATGGCCATATGCCCACAGAGGCACTATGAACAGTGGTTTTTCCTTGCAAAAATCATAATTTTTTAAGTTACCAAGATATTTCTAATGGTTAAAAATCACTTGAATTTTAAATCCATTAGTTTCCAAATAAGTGGTCCCGCATTTTGATAGGCACTGGGTATACGGGATATCTTTTGACCTTGTTTATCGCAAAAATCATATCTTTTGAAGTAATATATTAAAATTTTAAATTCATTTAAAACACAACTTTTTGTGCTTTAATTGATATTCTCATAAGGAAGTCTAGAAAAAATTACCACTCTAATATAACAAGTTACACTAATATTATATTTTTATTTATACAACAGATACACATTTTTGAAATATTTTTAATAATTCAAAAATATTGAATGCAGACCCTACCTGCTTAAAAAGGTGATTTTCAGTAAAATACGCACGTTATTTTATAATTCAAAACATTTGCGTCGGACGTGTTTTTTAAAAGCTCTGATATTTTTAACTATTTTAAAAGGGGAAAAAAAGAAAGAAACTACCTTCTGCCCAACAAAATATAATTAAATCTCTTTAACAAGAATAATAATTTGAAATAATATTTATGCAAAAAAATTAAAAAACAAAGAAAAAATCAATAATCAGCAATTAATAAGAAAATAAAAAGTGAGAAAACTAAATATTATGCAAATATAATTCAATAAAACAACAACATAAAAAAAATAAAAAAGAAAAAAAAAATTGGTTTGAAGCAAATACATAAACATAAACAAAAGAAAAAGAATTCAACACTTTATTGGATTTTTTTTTTCAACACCTTATTGCATTTTTTATTACAACAACAATAAAATCATCCTACAATAATACAAAAAGAGAGCTAATATTAAGCAAGACAACAACAATACAACACTCGTCAATTTCGTAAACAGTCATTTCATCAGTTTGCAGTAATCAAGAAATATAAGCTAAAAACAAAACAATACGTATGTATGTACAGATATCAATTTTAAACTAAAGTAATATATGTATAACCTACGGAAAAATAAAATAAACACTAAGGCATCCAATAAAATAAAAACAAAAAGATCTAAACCTAAAAATAATAATTTAAACACTAGCCTTGTTTCTAATATGACAGAAGCCAGTGTAAGTGCAACAACAATGGGAACTCCTACGAATAAACGTTTACAAAGTTTGTGTAATAGTGCGAACTTATCCAATATAGACTCCCCTTTCAAACTCTTAACAGTTATGGATAAACGCTTTGACAAACTCTCAGACCGAATTGAGAAAGTAGTCGAAGATAAACTCAGTCAATATAAAACTGAACTGTTAAATGAATTCGACAAGAGACTTAAATTGATCAAAGATGATGTATATGCACTTACAGAAAGAGTATCCCACTTGGAAACAGCTGCTGCTGAAGTAAGGAGTATGCAAGAGGAAATTTTATTATTAAAAACGAAAATTAAGCAGCAAGATAATAATACTGTGGCGTGTGATTTGCGTTTGAATGAAATCCCTTTCAATGAAAAAGAAAATCTTATGGACATTTTTTCTACTATTTGTGACACTATAAAAACCTCAGTCCCAGCTATAAAATCCATCTATCGCTTGCAAAACCTAAATAATAAAAACAAAACATTTTCCCGAGATGCCGTTATTATTGTTAAAATGTGGTCTCCCTATGACAAAAACTACTTCTTGAAAGCTCTGGCAAATTTTAGAGCTATCAATAAGGGGTTTTGCTTTCGCCTACGACATATTGGTCTTAATTCGGAAAATAGATTCTATGTTAACGAAAATTTGACTAAAACTAATTTTCAAATATTTCGTAATGCTGTTCGACTCAAAAAGAAAACCCGCATTCATAGTGCTTTTATTATGCGTGGCTTCGTGTGCATCAAAAAGACTGTCGATGATAGTATTTTGCAGATTGATGATATCGAACAGCTTTATAGGTTATTTCCTGATGATGAGAGACCGGATGATATTGAAAGCAGTTAATATAGGCACATTTTTTAACGCATTTTTTTGCATTTCGTACTATTGTAGCACATATTCTACTTTTACTTTATTCTCTTAATTTTATTAAAGCACTCATTTATAACCCAACCCATAAATTTTTGTGTAAAAACACCTAAAATATTTTTTACCACATCCTTTTACTCTAATAAAAAAGTTTATTTTAAACTTATTTACTATTGTTTTTCGTTCATTTTTGTTTGAACATAGCAAAACTGTTATTTTCCCGATGTATTATGAGTTTCCTTAATAGCAGATTTGGCGTCATTGAGAATCAATCTGTAGTGTTAAATATTTTGTGTAAACAGCACTCTGTAGCTCGTTTCTGTATTTCTCGCATCGTAAAGTTATAGCCTTTTTCCACTACGCAACATCTAACATCTACCATCAATTTGAGAAGATGTTAACATCTTCCCATAAGAAATACACAGTACTAAAAGTCAACATCTTTCTACATCTTTAAAAGATGTTCCTTTATCATTTTGTTCCAATCAACATCTTCCGATAATTTTAATGTCATCTCTAGCAAAATGACAGATACATACATATTGATAGTTTAATTTTTTGTGAATGACATACATAAATGACATATGTACATGAATGACATACATACATAAATTATCTTCATATTCATCTTTCATAATGGATCGCAAATTTTCTGCATTAACAATTGTGTTTGTTCTTGTAAAGCATGAACGAGTCCAATTATTAATGTTTCTTCAAAATTCATTTTAATTTAACATTTATTTTTTTTCCACAAAAAATTATGCTGTAAGTATTTTTATATTTTTGACAGCTGAGAAGATGGTAGAAGTTAGATGTTGCCAATGGAAATGCAATTTGACATTTTCAACATATTCCATTCATTCCTCTAAAATGTATGCTAGTGGAAAAAGGCTATTATCCGCATGAAACGAGTGAATTGCAACAAAAACAGTGTAAAATGAAACAAAATATGGTTTTTCTCACACAAGTGTTTCTGTATATGTACTTTGCGAGAATGATCTGTCATTTTAAAAATTTTCCAGCAATTATTGGAAGTATGTGAGAAAAAGTGTTTCTGTAACAACATTTTGCGGAAAGTTTCTCACAAGAAGTGTCAAAATAACTCATATTGAACAGTGCTGCCCAATAGGATCAAACAAAAAAATCTTTTTCCGATTTTCATATTTTTGATGGAATATAACTTTTCTCCGAAAACCTCCGGGAAAATAGTTGAAACCACAATCGATGCGTATTTTCAACCTGTTTCGATTGCGTGTAGTGTCATATGCGCACCCTTTCTACTTTGTGAGTTATTTGCAAATTACTAAAAGTGTTTTTTTTTTTTGTAAAAAAAAATGTTGATAAGTGTAGAATTTTACTCAGAAAACCTCCGGGAAAAATAGTTTAAACCACAATCGATGCGTATTTTCAACCTCATTTGATTGCGTGTAGTGTCATATACGCACCCTCTCTAGTTTCTGAGATATCAATGAAATAGTGTTTTGAAAATTGTTCGAAGAAACCTCCGGATATATTCGTTATAATTTGTTATGTTTAAAATTAATACACTATTATTTTCTTTTATCTTTCAACTTTATTATTATAAAACTCCAATTCTAGGACTATAAATATTAACTTTACAACTCTTTGCTTTTACAACTGTATTCAACTGTCTTCTATTACAACTGATTGCTTTTTCAACTGATTTCTATTTCTTAAACCTAGCTTATTTATACTTAATTACTATTCAATAATTATTCTATTTTAATGTTGCACAATTATTCTTAATCAGCTATTTATTAGTATTTAATAATTATTATTCTTTAATATTTTAATGTTGCACAATTATTCTTACTCAGCTATTTATTACTATTCTTCTGACCCAGTTTGTATTTAATAAAAATAGCTTAGTAAGCTTTTGGGCATTTCGCAATTTATCAACGCAAACAGTTGCACAATTGGTCAAGTCAATGCACTGATCAAGTCAATGAACTGGTGATTGTTTGTGTTAACAAGTTGTGAAATGTTCATGTAGGAGGGTTGATCAGGTCTGACTCATAACATTCCTCCCCCTTTGCGGAAGAAAACATCCAATTATAGATGTTTTCTCAATGTATGGTTTTCCTTGGGTCAGAAGATTTTTATTCTAAATCTTAAATGTAGTTGGTGTGTTCTGAGTTTAAATCTATTGGAGCTTGTTGCTGTTGTTGTAGTTGTTGGTCTTGATGCTGGTACGTGTATTTGGAAACTTCAAACGTGGGGGAATTCTGGTCCTGTAAATGGTTTCCCACAATTCTCTTCAACTCTGAGCCACGTTCCGGGAATTCATTGTTTATTTTGACCCTTATTTGATTATGTCGTTTGCACAACACCCATATGATTATTATTGCTGCTGTCGTAATAACGATTATTGTTGTATACGTA
Source organism: Lypha dubia (assembly GCA_947311025.1). Lineage (NCBI taxonomy): Eukaryota > Metazoa > Arthropoda > Insecta > Diptera > Tachinidae > Lypha > Lypha dubia. The sequence goes on from OX371261.1 coordinate 84,073,588, forward strand.
ATGTTATTCAAAACATTCTGCTGGAATTTCAGTTCCCGGATCGTGTTGATGTTGCTGATCTGCTTTATGTGTAGATCCTCCAAGGTAGGTATAATTTCCGTGGCCACATTGTTGTTACCTCTTACTAACAGAAACTTCTGGGTTACATCTATGACATGGCTAACGAAGGTTTGGTCACCTATTGTTATGCTGCAATTGTAAAACGAAAACAGGTAGGTTCCAGTGAGGCTTAAACGTCGGTCGTCGCAGTTTGTTGACATTGGTGTTTTGTCTGCATTGCTGACTACGATCGTACCTTCTTCTATTAGCTCTACGGTTTCTGCTTCGTGTAGGATCAGGTTGCACTTTCCTCTGAAAACGCATATTTTCGGTTGACTTAAGCTTTTGAAATCTCTTTCACCTTTGTACCCGAAAACGCCCTTGTCGTTCCTCACTACGTATTCTCTTTCGGCATCTATTTGGTGGTGGCTGTCGTTTGGAATGGGTATTATTAGGGATTTTTTTAAACTCATGGTTTCGATGGGCAATCTGATAATGAACATCAGGCTGCTATGCCTATGTAATGCTACTCCCATCTGCATGTCTTGTATAGTTTCCTACCGGCTGCGCCAAAAATGTTATGTTTAAAATTAATACACTATTATTTTCTTTTATCTTTCAACTTTATTATTATAAAACTCCAATTCTAGGACTATAAATATTAACTTTACAACTCTTTGCTTTTACAACTGTATTCAACTGTCTTCTATTACAACTGATTGCTATTTCAACTGATTTCAACTGTCTTCTTTTACAACTGATTGCTTTTTCAACTGACTTTCTATTTCTTAAACCTAGCTTATTTATACTTAATTACTATTCAATAATTATTCTATTTTAATGTTGCACAATTATTCTTAATCAGCTATTTATTAGTATTTAATAATTATTATTCTTTAATATTTTAATGTTGCACAATTATTCTTACTCAGCTATTTATTACTATTCTTCTGACCCAGTTTGTATTTAATAAAAATAGCTTAGTAAGCTTTTGGGCATTTCGCAATTTATCAACGCAAACAGTTGCACAATTGGTCAAGTCAATGCACTGATCAAGTCAATGAACTGGTGACTGTTTGTGTTAACAAGTTGCGAAAAGTTCATGTAGGAGGGTTGATCAGGTCTGACTCATAACATAATGACAGTCATAAAATCTGATACTAGAGGACTTTTGCTATATATTCTCACTTTTATATTTTTAATTTATTAAAATATTACTTTAAAATTATTGCATTCAAAGCAGTGACCTGCGCCGAGCGTTTTCATCGGCGGCGGCGGCTAGCATGGATATGGGTCGGCGGCGGCGGCTAAACCGGCTGCAGCCGATAATTGATCAGCTCCCGTTTTATGATCGGCTCATACAAGAAAATCGGCTTGATTTGAATAATTTTTAACTAAAGCAACGTTCACATTTATTAAAAATTTGTCAAAAAACTACTAGTTTTGCTTACGGATATTGTCATTTAACTTGGTTCGTAGTGAACAGACGCGTTTTTATAATCGTCGCAACTGAATATAAAAAAAATATAAAAGAAAAAAAATTTTCAAGTCACAAAACAATATAAAAAAAACAAAACATTTATTGAACAGTTATTTTACTAATTTTATTTTATTTTTTGCTTGTGTGCAATACACATAAATATTTGCATACACAAACTAATAGAAGTGAAAATAAAAAAAAGAGAACTCTGATGAGTTCATCTTCTGATAAAAACAACAATAATCCTACAAGCAGTAGGAATGTACAATACATAACTTTAGTTGCTGATGACGACAGTAAAAAAAATGAATTAAATAAAAACCTGAATTTAACAGAAAACACAAATACTCGTGCGCGATCATTATCTTTGAACAAGTTAAATAGTGATCAAGAAGCAACAACATTTGCACCCATCAGCAAACTTGTCAGCTTAGCTGTACAAACAAACAATAAGTAACAAGGTGACCAACGTGCACAAAATGGTAGATGCGGTGAGTACATTAAATGATAATAAAATTCAAACAGGAATGGACAGATACATAACCGTGTTAAAAAGGGGAAGAAGTCCAAAATCAGCTCAAATAGCTTCAACAGCGAAAGTTCCCAGAGATGAAAAAAACAAAATAAAAAATTCCGAAAATCGTTTCGCGATTTTATCAGAACAAGACAATGAAGACACAACTACAACAAGGTCGAGTAAACCTCCACCGATATATTTAAGAGAGCAGAACTCTAGTTTTTTGGTAAAAAGCCTTATCTCCTTAATTGGAGAAAATGAGTTTTATGTAACTCCAATTAAGCGCGGAAATATTAACGAAACAAAAATCCAGGTAGTGCAAGAAAGTAATTACCGAAAAATAGTTTCTCACCTTGAGTCAAAAAACAAAAATTTTTATACGTACCAATTAAAGAGTGCTAAAGGTCTAACCGTCGTAATAAAAGGTATAGACTCTAGTGTGGATCCAGAAGAGGTAAAGTCTGGCCTTGAAGATAATGGCTTCAAAGTGAAAAATGTTTCAAACATTAAAAACAGGGAAAAAATCCCCCAACCTATTTTTAGAGTCGAGCTACAGCCAGGCGACATGAAAATTAAAAAAAATGAATCGCACCCAATCTATAGCTTAAAATACTTGTTGCATCGAAGAGTTACCGTTGAGATGCCACATAAAAAAACTGGACCTATCCAATGCATGAACTGTCAAGAATTTGGCCATACCAAAACTTATTGCAAGTTGCCTACCGTTTGCGTTGTATGTGGCGAGTTACACAGTACCGCTAACTATGACAAAATAAAAGGTGATACCAAAGCAAAAAAATGTAGTAATTGCGGCGGAAACCACACTGCCAACTATAGGGGCTGCCCTCTTTATTCTCTTTTTAAAAATTCGTCGAACAGAAAAACAAATGCTACTCCCGCTCAGCCCAACACTCCTTTAAACTACCCACAGTTACCTCAACCGTCGTCTAGCCATAATCAATACTCAAATGTTTTAAAGTCTAACACGACTCTTACTCAACAAAAACCTAATAGTGAATTTTCATACGCTAATATTTTAAAGAGTAACCAGATTCCGGCGCAAAAAACTGTACCAGTAAATGGAGAATCAGGGCATAATTTTAGTCGTATTGAAGCCTCAATAGAGATCCTTATACAAACAGTAAATACATTCACTCTCAACATGTCCTGTATGATGCAGGAAATGTTAAAAATGCAGTCTACCTTGTTGCAGGCTGTGTTGAACAAACCATGAACTTAAGAATCTGTTTTTGGAACGCAAACGGCATCTGCCAACATAAATAAATATTTTCTTCTGGATAAACAAATCGATGTTATGCTTATCTCAGAAACTCATTTGACATCTCGAAGCTGTTTCAGAATTAGTGGATATAATTTCTACGACACCAAGGATCCTCGAGGTAGAGCTTGTGGTGGTTCGGGAATCCTAATAAAAACGCGAATAAAACACCACCTGTTGAATGATTTTTGTGAAGATTATCTTCAAGCAACGAACATCTGCATCGAAAGTTACTATCAAAAACTTGTAATATCATCTGTCTATTCGCCCCCAGATTCTCAATTACCGAGAGTCAATATACGGCTTTTTATAAATCACTGGGTCTCCGTTTTCTGGCGACTACAATGCTAAGCACACATTCTGGGGTTCACGTTTAATCACTCCTAAGGGACGAGTTTTGTTCGACACAATATCTAAAATGGGTTTGAATGTAGTTTCAAGTGGTCAGCCAACATATTGGCCAACACATCGAAAAAAAAATTCCTGATGTTATCGACTTTGGAATTGTTAAAGTTGTGCCCAGCGAGATGGTTGAAGTTGAAGCATCTTTGGACTTATCTTCAGACCACTCGCCTACAATTGTCACTATTTCCTCACACACAACATGTGATTTACCGATGACATCTGCACGTATTAACTGGCTGAATTAAAGAAAATATATGAGTGCTCATTGCTCGGAAAAAATGCCGCTGAGAACACCTTCAGACATAGACGATTCTCTCAGGTTGTTTGAAGCGCATGTTAAACAAGCTGCTTTTAATGCTACTTCAAATGAAATAAACCAACCAGTGAGATTTAAAAATATTTTTTCTGTAGATATAGAAAGACTATTGACTGAAAAACGGAGAGCTCGACGAGAATGGCAGCGCTACAGATCGCCCTAGCTAAAATTAAGGCTTAACGAGTGTACCAAGCAGCTTAGGAAAGTTTTGCAAACTCAAAAAACAGCTTCCCATCAAAAATTCCTTCAAGAGCTAGCTGCAAAACCACAAACAGATTATTCACTGTGGCGTGCAGCCAGAGGAATTAAAAGGCCGGTGATATACGATTACGAGCCCCTAATGGTGACTGGGCAAAAACTGATGCTGAGAAACGTGCACGTTTTGTTAAACACTTAGAAAAAGTATTCACTCCGAATATTTCTGCTGATATTGTTGAACTGCCACCAGTCGTCTCTTTACCAGAAATACCGATGAGATTTAACATGACGGAGATTGAAAATACTATTACTAGTCTTAACACCAGAAAAGCCCCAGGTGTCGACAAAATAAGCAACAAAATGCTTCAAGAATTGCCTTACACTGCAAAAAGAATTATGCTATTCATTTTTAACAGTATTCTACGCCTAGAACACTATCCTAAAGAATGGAAGGTTTCGCTAATTACTATGATACCAAAGCCCCGCAAGGATCATACAAAGGTTGAATCCTATCGGCCTATTAGTTTATTGTCTAACCTTTCAAAACTATTTGAAAAGCTGTACATGAACAAGCTGATGCCTATAGTGACTAGAAATGAATGCATTCCAGATCATCAATTCGGTTTTCGCAGTCAACATAAGCATATATTGAACATAGCACTATTGAACAAACTCACAGACTTGTGAATGTTGTTAGAGACACTTTTGAAAAAAAGATATACTGCTCTGCGCTCTTTATTGATGTCTCACAAGCTTTCGATAAAGTATGGCACGAAGGTCTTATCAACAAATTAACACAAAATCTACCAGCAAACATCGTAAAGCTTTTAAAAAGCTATTTAATGGAACGTAAATTTGTAGCTAGGGAAGGCAATTTTTTAAGCCCTCCGCAGTCGATTGAAGCCGGAGTCCCTCAAGGCAGTATCTTCGGTCCCTTACTTTATTTAATAAATGCCTCTGACTTACCGTTAAGCGGTAACATTCATACATCAACAGTTGCATGATTGGATGATACAGCTTTTCTAAGCGTTCACGAAAATCCTGTAGAAGCTTCCCGCAACTTACAAGAATATATATCCAAACTGGAAAAATGGGTCAAACAATGGCGTATAAAAGTTAACGAGCAGAAATGTGCACACCACACTTTTACGTTGCGCAGGGAAACATGCCCGCCTATAAAAATTAACACCGAGACTATACCACAACACACTGTAGTCAAATATCTAGGCGTTCATCTTGATCGTCGTTTAACATAGAAATCGCATATAGACGCAAAGTTAACACAAATGAAGTTAAAAGCAGCCCAAATGAATTGGCTTATTGCAAGGAACTCTATACTAAGCCTAGACTGTAAACTACTATTATACAACGCGATCCTGAAACCAATATGGTTCTATGGAATCCAGTTATGGGGCACTGCCATAGCATCAAATGTCGAAAAAATTCAAAGGCGACAGAATAAAATTCTAAGTACAATTACAGCAGCCCCCTGGTATGTCAGAAATCATCGAGTTCATAAAGATCAAGATGTTCCGTTGGTAAAGACAGCATTTTCAAAAAACGCTAAAAAATATATATATAAAAAAATTGAGGTGCACCCAAATGTACTTGCACGCAATATTTTATATTATAGAGGCCACACCCGGCTGAAAAGGAGGGATACTCTTTTTCTCAGCCGTACACGAGAGATGTAAAACTACAAAAATAAGCCGTTGAAATTAATAATTTTGTTTAGCATTGGCTAAACATACATATATTAAACTTTATTTTTATTTTTTAGATTTAAGATTTGAACAACTTATTGATGTTACAATTTATAATTGAAGATTCAATAAATAATAAAATTATAAAAAAAAAATCTCGTCGTTTAAGGCAACTGTTACGGCTGACCAAATTTTAGGTTATATTGGAAAAACTACGAACGCTAGTAAATGCCACATGGCATGCTTTAAGTTGGTTAGAAACGATGCTGATCTGTCTGCTAAAAAAAACGTTAATTTTAAAATTGGTATTTCGCATAGTCTTTATGATAAAGTCTTAAAGCCTGAAATTTGGCCAGTTGGTATTAAAATTCGACCCTTCGTAAATTTTCAAAGGTCGTTGCCTCATTAACAGCAAAATTAGTTAATGGGTGTAATATTTTGAAGGTGTATTTTAATAACATTTCGGGAATGCGGTCCAAGTCTAAGACTGTCTATGATTTTTCATCACAGTATGATTTCGTTTTTGTATTGGTGGAAACCTGGCTGAACAGTGATTTTTCAGATTCTGAATTGTTTTATCCTAATTTTTGGATGGTGTTTCGTAAAGATAGGGATGCGTCTTCTACTGGCCTACCTTTGCAACGCAGTGTCTAAGTTGCTGTAAAAAATCGTTTTAAGTCATCTGTTTGTAACATTTATAATCTTAATGGCTTGGTTGACCAATTAGTTGTAACTAATGTAAGCTGTTATATCTTTTATTAACGGACTTTAAAAGCCCGATTATTTGAAAAGCTGTATATGAGCAAGCTGATGCCTATAGTGACTAGAAGTGGATGCATTCCAGATCATCAGTTCGGTTTTCGCAGACAACATAGCACAATTGAACAAACTCACAGACTTGTGAATGTTATCAGAGACACTTTCGAAAAGAAGAAATATTGCTCTGCGCTCTTTATAGATGTTTCTCAAGCTTTCGATAAAGTATGGCACGAAGGTCTTATACATAAATTAACGCAAAATCTACCCGCAAATATTGTTAGGCTTTTAATAAGCTACCTAATTTTTTTTTTTTTTTTTGTGATAATTTTATTATTTATTGAATCTTTAATTATTAAAATTGAATTATCAATAAGTTTTTCAAATCTTAAATCTAAAAAAATATTAAATATAAGTTTAGCCAATGCTAAACAAAATTTTTAATTTCAACGGTTAATTTATGTTGTTTTACATCTCTCGTGTACGGCTGAGAAAAAGAGTATCCCTCCTTTTCCGCCGGGTGTGGCCTCTATAATTTAAAATATTGCGCGCAAGTACATTTGGGTGCACCTCAAGTTTTTTTATATATTTTTTAGCGTTTATTGAAAATACTGTCTTCACCAACGGAACATCTAGGTCTTTATGAATCCGATGATTTCTGACATACCAGGGAGCTGCTGTAATTGTACGTAGAATTTTATTTTGTCGCCTTTGAATTTTTTCGACATTTGATGCTGAGGCAGTGCCCCATAACTGGATTCCATAGAACCATATTGGTTTCAGGATCGCGTTGTATAATAGTAGTTTACAGTCTAGGCTTAGTATAGAATTTCTTCCAATAAGCCAATTCATTTGGGCTGCTTTTAATTTCATTTGTGTTAACTTTGCGTCTATATGCGATTTCCATGTTAAACGACGATCAAGATGAACGCCTAGATATTTGACAACAGTGTGTTGCGGTATGGTCTCGGTGTTAATTTTTATAGGCGGGCATGTTTCCTTGCGCAACGTAAAAGTTACGTGCACACATTTCTGCTCGTTAACTTTAATACGCCATTGTTTGAGCCAATTTTGCAATTTGGATATATACCCTTGTAAATTGCGGGAAGCTTCCACAGGATTTTCGTGAACGCTTAGAAAAGCTGTATCATCGGCAAATGTTGATGTATGAATGTTACTGCTTAACGGTAAGTCAGAGGCATATATTAAATAAAGTAATGGACCGAAGATACTGCCTTGGGGAACTCCGGCTTCGATCGACTGCGGAGGGCTTAAAAAATTACCTTCCCTAACTACAAATTTTCGTTCCTCTAAATAGCTTTTTAAAAGCCTGACAATGTTTGCGGGTAGATTGCGTGTTAATTTGTGGATAAGACCTTCGTGCCATACTTTATCGAAAGCTTGAGAAACATCTATAAAGAGCGCAGAGCAATATTTCTTCTTTTCGAAAGTGTCTCTGATAATATTCACAAGTCTGTGAGTTTGTTCAATTGTGCTGTGTTGTCTGCGAAAACCGAATTGATGATCTGGAATGCATCCACTTCTAGTCACTATAGGCATCAGCTTGCTCATATACAGCTTTTCAAATAGTTTTGAAATGTTGGGCAATAAACTAATAGGCCGATAGGATTCAACCTTCGTATGATCCTTGCCGGGCTTTGGTATCATAATAATCATCGAAACCTTCCATTCTGCAGGATAGTATTGCAGCCGTAGAATACTATTAAAAATGAATAGTATAATTCTTTTTGCAATATAAGGCAGTTGTTGAAGCATTTTGTTGCTTATTTTGTCGACACCTGGGGCTTTTTTGGTGTTAAGACTAGTGATGGCCTTTTCAATCTCCACAATGTTAAATCTTAACGGTATTTCTGGTAAAGAGATGACTGGTGGCAGTTCAACAATATCAGTAGAAATATTCGGTGTAAATACATTTTCTAAGTGCTTAACAAAAAGAGCACCTTTTTCAGCATCAGTTCTTGCCCAGTCACCATTCGAATCTCGTAACGGAGGTTTGCAAATCACTGGCCTTTTAAGTCCTCTAGCTGCACGCCATAGCGAATAATCTGTTTGTGGTGTTGCATCGAGTTCTTGAAGAAATTTTTGCAGCGAAGCTGTTTTTTGTGTTTGTAAAACTTTTCTGAGCTGTTTGGTGCATTCCTTTAGCCTTAACTTTAGCTGGGGGGATCTGTAACGTTGCCATTCTCGTCGCGCTCTCCGTTTTTCAGTCAATAGCCTTTCTATATCTACAGAAGAAATGTTGTTGAATCTTACTTGTTGATTTGGTTGATTTGAAGAAGCATTAAGAGCAGCTTGATTAACATGTGCTTCAAACAACCTAATAGAATTTTCTATGTCAGTAGGTGTTCTCAACAGCATATTTTCCGTGCAATGAGCACTCAAATATTTTTTGTATTTCAGCCAGTTAATACGTGCAGATGTCACCGGTAAATCACATGTTGATGTTGCAGTTGTGTGTGAGTAAATAGTGATAATAGTAGGCGAGTGATCTGAAGATAAATCCAATGATGCTTCAACTTCAATCATTTCGCTGGGCACACCCTTCATAACTCCAAAGTCGATAATATCAGGAATTTTTTGTCGATCCGTTGGCCAATATGTTGGCTGACCACTTGAAACTACATTAAAGCCCATTTTTGAAATTGTGTCAAACAAAACACGACCCTTGGGACTGATTAAACGTGAACCCCAAAATGTGTGTTTAGCATTGTAGTCGCCAGCTGCTAGAAAACGGGACCCCAGTGTTGAATAAAATGCGGTATATTGACTCTCTGAAATTGAAAACCTGGGAGGAGAATAAACAGATGATAACACAAGTTTTTGATAAAAATTTTCAATGCAGATGTTTGTTGCTTGAAGGTAATCTTCACAAAATTCATTTAACAGGTAGTGTTTTATTCGCGTTTTTATTAGAATTCCCGAGCCACCACAAGCTCTACCTCGAGGATCCTTGGTGTCGTAGAAATTATATCCACTAATTCTAAAATAGCTTCGAGACGTCAAATGAGTTTCTGAGATAAGCATAACGTCGATTTGATTATCCAGAAGAAAATATTCTATTTCATTTTTATGTTGGCAGATGCCGTTTGCGTTCCAAAAACATATTTTCAAGTTCATGGTTTGCTTAATACAGCCTGCAACAAAGTAGACTGCATTTTCAACATTTCCTGCATCATACAGGACATGTTCAGAGTAAAAGTATTTACTGTTTGTATTAAGCTCTCAATTGAGGCTTCAATACGGCTAAAATTAGACCCTGGAGCTTCGCTTACTGGTACCGGTTTTTGCGCTGTATTGTGGTTACTTTTTAAAATGTTAGCGTATGAAAATTTATTATTAGGTTGTTGCTGAGCAATAGTCGCGTTTGATTTCAATACGTTTGAATATTGTTGCTGGCTGGTAGACGGTTGAGGTAACTGAGGGTAGCTTAAAAGTGTGATAGGCTGAGCGGGGATAATATTTTCTTTTTTGTGCGAGGAGCGTTTAAAAAACGAGTAAAGAGGGCAGCCTCTATAGTTGGCAGTGTGATTTCCGCCGCAATTGCCACATTTTTTCGCCTTGGGATCACCTTTTGTTTTGTCACAGTTAGCGGTACTGTGTAGCTCACCACATACAACGCAGACTGTAGGCAACTTGCAATAAGTTTTCGTGTGCCCAAATTCTTGGCAGTTCAGGCATTGGATAGGTCCAGCTCTTTTATGTGGCTGCTCAACGGTAACTCTCCGGTGTAACAAATACTTTAGATCATAGATTGGATGGGATTCATTTTTTTTTATCTTTATGTCACCTGGCTGTAACTCGACTCTAAATATTGGTTGGGGGATTTTTTCTCTATTTTTGATGTTTGAAAAATTTTTCACCTTGAATCCACTATTTTCAAGGCCAGACTTGACCTCTTCTGGATCCACACTAGAATCTATACCTTTTATTACAACGGTTAGACCTTTAGCACTCTTAAGCTGATATGTATAAAAATTTTTATTTTTAGTCTCAAAGTCTGAGACTATTTTTCTGTAATTATTTTCTTTAGATACCTGAATTTTTGTTTCATTAATTTTCCCACGCTTGATTGGAGTTACGTAAAACTCATTTTCTCCAATTAACGAGATAAGGCTTTTTACCAGAAAGCTGGAGTTCTGTTCTCTTAAATAAATCGGTGGTGGTTTACTCAAACTTGTATTAGTTGTGACTTCATCACCTTGTTCAGTTAAAATCGCGAAACGATTTTCGGAATTTTTTATATTTTTCCCATCTTTGGGAACTTTTGCCGTTGACGCAATTTGAGCAGATTTGGGACTTCTTCCCCTTTTTAACACAGTTATGAATCTATCCATACCTGTTTGAATTTTATTATCACTATTTTCACTTACTTTATCCATAATTTTATTCATTTTGTGCACGTTGGTCACCTGGGTATTTATTGTTTGTTTGTTTGCTTGTACAGCTAAGCTGACAAGTTTGCTAATAGGTGCAATTGTTGTTGTTTCTTGATCACTATTTAACATGTATGGAGAGCATGATCGCGCACGAATAGTTGTGTTTTGTGTAGAATTCAGGTTTGTGCTTATTTCAATTTTTTTATTGTCGTCATCAGAAACAAAAGTTAAATAAGCATTTCTACTGCTTGTGGGTTTATTGTTGTTGTTGTTGCCAGAAGATGAACTCATTTAGAGTTCTCTTGTTTTTTTCACTTATAAGAGTTTGTGTATGCAAATATTTATGTATACACAAGCAAAAAATAAATAAAATAAAACCAGTATAATAACTGTTTAATAAATGTTTTGTTTTTGTATTTTTTGTGACTTTAAATTTTTTATAATTTTAATATTCAGTTGCGACGATTATAAAACGCGTCTGTACACTGCGAGAGTTGAAACTGTACCTAATTGAACGAAAATTTGTAGTTAGGGAAGGCAATTTTTTAAGCCCACCGCAGTCGATCGAAGCCGGAGTTCCCCAAGGCAGTATCTTCGGTCCATTACTTTATTTAATATATGCCTCTGACTTACCGTTAAGCAGTAACATTCACACGTCAACATTTGCTGACGATACAGCTTTTCTAAGCGTTCACGAAAATCCTGTAGAAGCTTCCCGCAATTTACAAGGGTATATATCCAAATTGCAAAATTGGCTCAAACAATGGCGTATTAAAGTTAACGAGCAGAAATGTGTTCACGTAACTTTTACGTTGCGCAAGGAAACCTGCCCGCCTATAAAAATTAACACCGAGACCATACCGCAACACACTGTTGTCAAATATCTAGGCGTTCATCTTGATCGTCTTTTAACATGGAAATCGCATATAGACGCAAAGTTAATACAAATGAAATTAAAAGCAGCCCAAATGAATTCTATATTAAGTCTTGACTGTAAACTTTTGTTATACAACGCGATCCTGAAACCAATATGGGCCTATGGAATCCAATTATGGGGCACTGCCTCAGCATCGAATGTCGAAAGAATTCAAAGGCGACAAAATAAAATCCTACGTACAATAACAGCAGCCCCCTGGTATGTCAGAAACCATCGAATTCATAAAGATCTAGACGTTCCGTTGGTGAAGACAGTATTTTCAAAACACGTGAAAAAATATATAAAAAAACTTGAGTTGCACCCAAATCCACTCGCGCGCAATATTCTTCATTATAGAGGCCACACCCGGCTGAAAAGAAGGGATACTCTTTTATTCAGCCGTCCACGAGAGATGTAAATCAACAAAAATTAACCGTTGAAATTAAAAATTTTGTTTAGCATTGGCTAAACCTATATTTAATATTTTTTAGATTTAAGATTTGAAAAACTTATTGATAATTTAATTAATAATTAAAGATTCAATAAATAATAAAATTATCAAAAAAAAAAAAAAAAAAAAATTATCAGTTTATTTCTTAGTTACGATTTTTTGACAAATGTTTAATAAATGCGAATGTTGCTTTAGTAATTCGCCCAAATTTTCCGAGCATATAAGTATGTACATATGTTTGCATGTACACATTTCACGAAATCTAATTATTTGCAGTAAATTAAATTAATTATACTATACATATCAAAGAAAACAATTGTTATTCAGGACGATGCATTCTTATTTGTTTATTTTTAATGAATTATGGATTTAAAATTTATACATATATTATATTATTTTTTGTATAAAAAGCAAGTTTTCGTTTTGTTTTTTGGAAGTTTACAGTTTAACTTCCTAATATTTCCTTAACCAGGTCATAATTGTCGTGAACAAATAGTACTTGTTTCACTGTTAGTGCATTTAAATTGGACCTCTTCGCGGTTACTAGCGAATCAGCACTAGAGAATGCTTCTTCAGCAGAAGCACTCGTAGAGGGTACACTTAAAATAATTGCAGCAAGCTGTGCAATATGGGGATACAAGATGGGGATGGGAAGCTGGCATAGTAACGGAACAAAATTTGCATGTTCTTGACTTACGATGCCAACCATGGTGTAATAATATCAGGTGTGCGCAACAAGGAATATGGTTTTTTGTAGGGTTGTGTTTTGACCGTTAAATAATCTGCAAAAAATGGTAAGTCTCACAGTCTTGTCAAAAGTTCTTTACATTTTTGGCCGCCATCATGAATATTTTTGTTTACGTTATGCTTTTTGTTTTTGCATAACCACTGAATACATACAAACCACATTTTGTTTTGTTTTGTATACAGCTTTTTTTGACAATATTGTGATAATTTTACACAAACAAAATGCATGTCGTCTTTTATTGTTGTATTGACAAGCTCACCTTATATTATTACATCATGATGCAAACTTAGCGCTTTTCATGCTGTCTTTTCCCGCGCGTCTTAACCGTCCAAGCGTACATATTTCTTTTCGGCATTGTGAAAAAACGTAAAACAGCTTTTATAATACCTTCAAATCAAGGCGAATTTGACAAACTAACTGGCCCGAAATCGCCACTGCATCCACCTGATAATGAACTCGCCTTGTCAGTTTTCACTAATTTTATTTCTCATCTCCTTCAGTGCATATTTTTGACATTCCTGAGAGGATTTTTAGGGCAAATTGGGGAGAGATCACCTTGTATGCATTCGCCTGGGCTATTTCATAACAGCTCAGGTGAATATTTTAATTCAATCCAGTCGACATGTTATGAATTCGCCTTGCATTTACACCAGCAATTAAATTCAATTATATTATTGCTACTTTCAGTCAATTTTCAGCTCTGCTAGATAAAGAATTCATTCAAGGCGGCCTCGGGATTTCAAAATACATTTTTTTGACATCACAGGGAAGAATTTTTTAAGGCAAATTGGGGCGAGACCACCTGGTATGAATTCGCATTGATCTGCTTCTAACTAAAATTTCTAGTGAGTTTTTTAACTTTTACACCACGTTTACACATGAAAGTAATTTTATGAAAGTTCCCTATATGTATTATCAATGGAAAACTCGAAACAAATAACAGAACTGCATGAAAATTTGTTAAAAATATCGTCAAAAGGAAAACTGAATTTTTTCTTCCATTGCTGGTTTTTGAGTATTTTTATTTTTCAGAGTTGTCAGTACAATTACCCAAGCCGAGTTTAAGGAATCGCTTAGAAACTAATATTTATTTTTATTTTTTTTAGGATATCTATATATTATAATTATAAAAAAATTGTTTTTGTAATATATAATTCAAAAGAATACATATGTACATACATATATTAAATTTAATTATATAAACGCTTGAAATACATATGTAGCTTTTGTAACTGCTTTTTAAAACAATCCTGATATGTAGCTTGATTATTTTTACCTGGCAACACATTTTTGGTTGATATCATTTGTTTTCAGAAAGTATGTCAAAAGTGTAAAAAATCACTTTCTTGAAATTTTTGTTGAAAGCAGTGCTGAAAGTTGAATGAAGGTGACAAAAATATGAATGTGCTAGTGAAGAATTGAGACTGTATTGCGACTTTCATGTGTAAACGCTATGTTAAATTACTTTCTGAATAATAGGTAGTAATAAACTTATCACTCCAATAAACATTGAAAATAAATAAAAATAATTATTAATTTTATTGCAAGGGAAATTCATAAAATGGTAATTTTTAAGCCGATTTGCCTGACCAATCGGCGGCGGCTGCGGCTATCAAAAAACAACCGGCGGCTAGGCTAAGCCGGCTAAAAACCGGCTCGGCGCAGGTCTCTGTTTCAAAGTCGTAATTTTTTTTCACACTTTGCACGTTGAAAAGTTAGCTAACCTGATGTGTGGTTTTGTACCTCACTATTTCCGTTTTGTTAAAATGTTGTTTTCTTCTCGTCGATCATATTATTACGTATATTAAAGCCGCTGAGAATTTCTTTGGTAGCGTTGCTGAAGTGCCGGCGTCACAAATATTTATTTAAGCTTTTTTTCTTTTTAATCTGCAAATTATGGAGCTTGTGTCAACACTTGTTATATACTTTATATCATTGTTATTAAAATTTTAAAATGAGATAAAAAATAATTAATTTATCACCAATGCAAATACTTTAAACGGACGGCTAATTATATCGGAGACATTCAACCGTCGATAAATGTTTCCACATGGCATAGACATTTGAAAACACATGTGTGAACATAAGAAAATAGAACATGCTCTAATTGAAAATTTGTCTTATGTTTTTGCTTGTGTATTTTTACACCACAGAATATTAGTCTATGTTTTACACAAGCAAAGTTTTTGAGGTCACCATGTTTTTACGGAATTATGTAAAATTTGACAGGTGCAATATAAAAAACATGTAGTGTATAGGCACCTTTAAAGAGGCAAGTTGCTCACGGCCACTCAAATATGACCAAATCGACAGTGAAGTATTAAAACCAAACTTGCTGTTTTGTTTTTTTTTTCCCAAGCGTGAATGATCAACTAGATCAAATAATAATTTCAACAATTTTCGACATAGTGGGCAATATACTAATTGGTCGCATGTTATTTAAAGTTAGTTTTGTACCACTTTTGGGAATTGGAATAACACGAGAAATTTTCCAGTTTTCAGGATATTTCGATTAGGTTAAAATAAAATTAACAAAGTATAGGAAATACCTACTAATAATATAAGGATAAACTATCTTTAGTAATTGTTCTTCTATTTTTTTGACCTTATTTAATTTTATATTTATCTATTTTTTAAGGATTTAGGTCACTATTTTTTTTATAAAAAACTTTAATAATGTTTATTATATTTCCAATATTTCGCCACTTCCTTGTGTGGCTTCTTCAGGGATATACAAATTTTGGTGTAAAATTATTGTAATAACATTTTACAAATTGAAAAAACAAACAATATTTGTCAAAATGAAAATTTTTAAAAAATTAACAACTTTAAAAACTACTTATGTACACAATCATAAAAAAATATTATTCTTATAAGTAATATAAATTCAATTCCGGTTTCCGTTTTTATATAATAAATACCTATAAGCATGAGCAACAGAATCTGTATCTGCCTTAAAATTAATTCTCTTATGTGTTGGAACATTAATAATTTGTAACATCTCTAACATAAATCTACGTTTATAGTTATTTTCTATGTTCAAAACTTTTACATTATTAAAATCAGGGTTATGATTAGAATTAAAACAATGTGAAACTAATGCTGTTTTTTGTGAAGAAATATTTCTATACTTTTGATCTGATCTATGACCAGCCATTCTAGTTTTTAATTTATTCTTAGTTGTACCTACATATATCTTATTACAATTTTCTATAACATTACCATTACATGGTATCTGGTAAACTAAATTAGATTTATCTAGAGTCTGTATTTTATCTTTAGTCTTACTAAATAATTTTCCTACTGTATCATTCATTCTATGTGCTATACTATATTTATTGTTATCATAAATTTTAGATCTTTGTAATCTTTCCGACATTCCAGGTACATATATTAAAGATTTATAAATTTTAGGTTCAAAAGAAACATTTGAACTTCTTCATTGAACATTTGAACTTCACAGTAACCCGGAATCCTAACAGCATTATCAAAAATAGTGGGATCTAACCAAGTTTCCGTAACACAAATAATATCTAATGTAGCATTTCTAAGCACCGCTACCAGTTCATCAAGTTTGTGAGATCTATCCGAGGTACATAGGCTTTGAGCATTAAAGTGTGCAACCTTAAGATTTTCTGAATCTTCAGAAAAGTCTGCCTGATAGAATTGTCATTAATTATAAGACCCAAATTAACGTTAGAAATTAAAGAAATAATCACCCCCAAATCACGTCGACAATCACAATATTATAGTCGTCGTCACATTTGTATGCCGTCGACATCAACACAATGCCATATCGGTATTGAGTTGACGTTGCCTTGTTATCGATAATATGAAAGAAATAAGAAATAAGTTTTTTATGCTATAATGTATTAAATGGTTTTAAATTATTATTATGGTATGTTTTTTCTATCCCGTTGTAGTCTATCGTGGTGTTTACACCATCCCTACTTATTATTTTAAATGGTCCTTTGTATGGACTTTTCTTCTATTTTCTATTTTAACTAATACTAAATCTCCTATATTTAAATTTAGTTTGTTTTTATATTTATCATTGATAATTCTTTTGCTTTTATTAATAATTCATTTGCCTTGTTTAGAGCATATTGTAGCCTGACTCTGAGCTCTTGTGCATAGTCGTCGTAATTATAGAATTTTTGGTTGTTTTCTGTGTTGTCCGTTCTGTTAATTTATCCGTTAATTTCAAATGATTAATTTAAATTCTCTTAGTACTACAATAGTGAGGATTAATTCCAATAATTACATACAAATGTGATTTATATTTAGACACAAATTATATAATTCATAGAAAAGATAATTTTGGTTGCAAAATAAAATAAGAAAGTTCAGTTATCAATAATATGTAATTAAAAAAAATAACTAATTGTTTTTGTTTTTTAAATCAGTGTGGCAAAAACGACGTGAGGACTTTTGTCGTCACACATTCGTCAAAATACTTGACATCAAGCTCGTGTACGTGTGCTTGACGTTAACCCATTCATTTGCTTGAAGACCTGTCCAGCATTCATTTTGCATTTTATTTTGAAGTGTTAACAACGAGACAGTATAGAGAAAATGTGTTGAATATATCTGTTGCCGACGGCACTTTGAATATGAACTAACAAAAAAAATAACATGTTTATGAACAAAATAGACAAAAATATGTCTTGTATGTTATAACAACAATAATAATTAACTTTTTTTAGTTTTTTATTTAAATTGTATTTTATTATTGAATATTTAATAATCTACAACAACAATAATAATTAACTTTTTTTTTAGTTTTTTATTTAAATTGTATTTTATTATTGTATATTTAATAATCTACTTTTTTGATTTATGTACATATATTTTCATTTCCTTAAATGCAATGTAATGATACTTTGGTTATATTTTGTGCATTGGTTTTGAATTTATTGTTTTTTTTTTCATCCGACATATTTAGCGTTTGTTTGACATTTCGTTTCAATTTAAAAATGTGTATGTGATTGAGTAAAAATGCCAAAAATCTAAATATTTTGATTTTTCATCCAGCATCGTCGGTGTCACTCATACAAACAAATTTTCACTTATACCACCATTATGCTTGATGTGATTTTGACGAATGTATAGTGCCCTGTACAGAATACCTTTTTAGCAAAATCGCGAGATTGAGCTTTAGCTACGAGAATTACAGAATATAGCTGCATATTTATATTATGTAAACTTATTTGCATGCAATTTAAACTTTAAGTGATAAATGTTATGTATTATTTATATTTCTTATCTGTCTTTCTCACATGTATAGACTTACGTTAGGCAGCGCAAAACCATCTAACTGCCAAACAATTTTAGGAGTCGGATTGCCGCTTGCACTGCATTTTAATGAAACAGATGGTGCTGGCTGCATTGTCTGTTCAATGAATTTGTAAATAAGTTGTGGCGCCACTTCTACATTGCAAACAAATGAAATAGAAAAATTTTTTTTTAACAAACGCATTTCTTCAAGAGTGTATGATTTGGTATAATTAAGCAAACAAGTGTGAGAAATACTTTCAATATACATACATACTTACCTCCTAATCTTAATTCTGCTGTTGCTTGCACTGATTCCAATTCATTTTTCACCATGCATTGATACATCCCTTTATCTTCTTTCGTTATTGAAATAATACGCATATGTTCTTTCGATAGTAAACGCACTCTTGCACCCGCTCTCAGAGGATGACCATCCTTTAACCAGGAAATGACTTGCTTAGGAAAACCCGAGATACTGCAAATCTTATATTGAAATTGTTAGTTGTTATCAAGGCGAATTTATATAAGGTGGGAGCCAGAATAAAACAAATACAACACGAAAAACAACAGGCATTTTGTTTGTGTAAATTTCCAAACGATTGTCAATTTGTTTTGTAAAGAAAGTGAGAAATAAAGAAATGAAATTATGTATTAGTAATTAAGGTGACCAACCATACTCATTTACTGAGTTTTGTACTCTTTTTTCGCAAACCGTACTCTTTTCAAATACTGTACTCTGAAAGTACTCATTTGTATAATTTTATACTCATTTGTTTTTCTAAAACATTTTTCATTTTTACCCGTTTTTACCTTATTTCCATGGGCTCACAGTGGCATGATGTAATAAACAAGGTGGCAGCAGGAGAAAACAAGAACTTGGCAGCACGAGAAAAAGTAACGGCTAGCTAACTTAAGCTGTCAAAAATATAACCAGAAAAACAGCTCTTTGACATTTGAAGCGACCTAATAAGTAGAGCCAAAATAGTAAGCTTTCGTAGCGCTGCCATCTTGTTTATTGCATCATGCACATTACTTTTGATGTTTTCAGAGTTGGCATCACTGCTACGGCATGCCTGATAGCCTTGACGTATGCGTAGTATGTACGGAAAAGTTTTATGGGAATTCCCTTTCTGTTTAATTAATTTGAAGTTAGAGAAAACCATGGTCTAATAATCAGGTCTGCGCAAGAAGGAATATGGTTTTTGTAGGGTTGTGTTTTGACCGTTAAATAATCTGCAAAAAATGGTAAACTGCGCAATCTTGTCAAAAGTTGTTTACATTTTTGGCCGGCATCTTGAATATTTTTGTTTACGTTATGCTTTTTGTTTTTGCATAACCAATAAATACATACATATGTACAAACCACATTTTATTTTAGGGAATGATTATTGGAGCAGTGAGAAGTCGCAACTTTCTATAAAAACATTATCTGCCGTCTTAACAGTCAAATTTAATATGCAAAATGAAAGTTGTTCGGATGTGGCTACATTATTAGACGAACATCCTCGTTTAACAAAAAAAATCCACTCCGAAGAAAAATATGTTTTTAAAAGAAAATAAAGTTTTTATCGTTTTTTCATCTTTTTTTTTCACCTATGAAATACTTGCAAAATGTACTCTTTTTGAATAAAAAATAGTTGGTCACCTTAGTATTAGTGCTCCCATCTATAAGGCCATATCCAAAAACTGGCGATATTTTTTTATACCCTTCACCAAAAATGGTAAGGGTATTTATAGGTTTGTCATTACGTGTGTAATTTCCACAATATTTATATGAGGTCCATATAGTATATATATACTGGATCCTTATAATTAAAAAAATTTAACTGAGCCCTGTCCGTCTGTCCGTCTGTCCGTCTATCCGTCTGTCTGTACGTGAAATCCATTTTCTGAAGACACAAGAAGAGCTAGAGAATTGTTTCTTAAAGTAAAATGTAGGGATTTTTCTAAGGATGCTTCGTATTGAAAATCAGCAAAAATAAAAGTATCGATTCTGAAATGGATATATATACAAATAAATGAAGATATATATATATTCATTGCAGAAATAAATTTATAAATACACTAGGTGCCTCAGTAGTATTGAATACGGGGTCACGCGCATTGAATATGTGTCAGAGACAATAATTCAACACACGACCCATCGTGCTACTGAGGCTTGTTAGTTCTTTGTGTATATTACCTTAATAATAACTCAACGTATTTTTTCGTACAACCCCCTTTTTGTCACACATCTAAGCATGTGTGTATAAAAATACAAGGCATTTGCTTTTGAAAGATCACACACATTCAAATCGTTATTTGCTTTTACATACCAAGCAATATTCTACACACATAAAAATTTCAATTTTTTTTTCACCAAAGCACATTATAAACATAAACATGTATGTATGCACACAAACACTATACATACGTACCAGACAAGTAAACTCTGTGGAAAAAAATGTCGCACACTGATGATTACAAATATACTCTGATGTATTTATATGTATGTTAAAAATGCTTCTGTATTTATCTTTTAAAATGTTGTATATTTGTCAATTTGTTTTTCATTTTAAAAATTGAAATATATGTACATAGGCTTGTAACTATATTTGAAAATAATAAACAGGTTATTTTATACATATATATATATATACATATACATAATTGAAATGAGCCGTCGCTAAAAAGTATTTTGTCACCAGTAAAATAACTTTTCATTTATGAGGTGTTTTTTGAAATGTATGTACATACATACATAAGTACCTATGTAATAGGTCAATAACGAAGAATAAATAACTTACATAATTACTATTTGAAATAGCCCTACGTTAGAACAATGAATATTGTTTTAGCCTTCTCGAAATCGATAAACTGATACGTTCTGTTAGGCTGATTGGATAATCTAAGTATGTACATATGTATGTG
The DNA here is from genome assembly GCA_947311025.1 of Lypha dubia. NCBI lineage: Eukaryota > Metazoa > Arthropoda > Insecta > Diptera > Tachinidae > Lypha > Lypha dubia. The sequence goes on from OX371261.1 coordinate 84,094,980, forward strand.
TTTTTAAAAACCCCCTAGTAATTTGAATTTTCATCTAAGCAAGTAGGTATGTACATATGTACCTACTAAGTTTTAAGCTAACTCAAAATAGTGTTGACTTTTCAAATATCAAATTACTACCTACAGTTAAAATAATAGGTAATTATGTGTGTAACAAATAACAATATACATACATACATATGTAGGTACCTACATAGCAATTATATCAATATGTACATATAACAATATCAACTTTAAATCCGTGCTGAAATGAAAGTAACAAGGCAACATAAGGCAAACATATGTATGTACATATGTATGTAAAAATGTGCGTATAAATATAAAACAAAGTTACCCATCAAACCAAAAACTTCGATTTTGTAACGAATTTGAAAGTTTCGATTTGTAAAAATATGTCTTAACAATGTCGTTTAGACTATTCTTAATGTTTTCGTAATCATTTTTAATTGACTAAAGATCTGCACGTGATAAAACACTATTTATCTTGTAAATTTTATTAAATTTTTCATGTTAATTATATTTATCTATTGAACTAAAAATAATACAGTATTTTTCGGTTATTTGACCCTACGGTTAATTGGTTTCCACGCTTAATTGAACCACATGATCGGGCAAAAAAATATTGCATACGAAAACACATGTAAATTTCCTCGGATAATTGAACTCGGTTAATTGATTTTCCCGCTTAATTGGTTCAAAATTCATGTAATCAAAAATAAATTTCCTCTTACTTTTACCCGGTTAATTGCATTATTATTGAAAAATAATCTGGTATTTTTGCACATACATTATTGACATCATTTGTGAAAAAATTTGTGTTCAAGTTTATGTTTTTTTTGTAAAACCAATATATGAATTGTTTTTTATTTAGTTTATAAATTTAATTTTTTTGTAAAACTCATGTGCACACAAATAGTGCATTTAATAGTACATAGTATGTACCTACAATAATAAATACCTGCGATACACATATATGTACATTTTTTTCTGTTACTTGCCTTTTTTTTTGTTTAAGGTAAAAAAAAATTATTTTGAAAAACTTAAAGTGCACATATGCGATTTCTTTTAATTCATTAGTATGTAGTTCCAATTATGCGTGATTTCTGTAATTGAACAAATTGTTCAATTAAACGGGATTCTTGTAATTGAACGAATTGTTCAATTAAGCGGGTATCGGCTAATTGGTTCCCCGGTTAATTGAACAAAAAGTTGTGCAAATTTTGATGTGCAATTAACCGAAAAAGACTGTATTAACGAAGTTTACCTGATTTTGCAATACTTACTTAATAATTAAATATTTTAAAAAAATGTTTCTCTTCACAAACTCAATTTAAAACTTGTAAACATCAAATAGGTATAACTTCAGACATAATACAGAAATGTCTTACGGTAGAAAAACAAAATAAATATTTTGTATTATTGCCCATGCGCCCAACCATACGTACAAATATATATTATATAATTATATGTATGTATATATATATGTATGTATGCCTGAATGTTTTCATAAAAAGGGCAAACCCTGCATTTTTAAAAGTAGAATTTTAATCGAAATCGTTAAGTATTTCCCTAACGAAAATCCGACTAAATACTACAGTGGCCACAAGTAATGCAAGAGTTCGCCTTTGACTCTCTCACACATATACATGTAAAAAAAGTGTTTTTAAAGGTAAAATGAGCAGAAGTCAACTAAAACGTTGCATAAACAAAGAAAAAGAACAATTAATTGAATATTTTATAACTATTGAAAAAGAAATTTGATAAATAAACAAATATGTATCAAAAAAAAATTAAATTTCTGTAGTATTTTCATTTAGGAAATATCATTGTTGATCTAACTGGTACATTTTGACTAGAGAAATAGTTGGGAGTTGCTCACCAGTGATCTCATCGGTCTGATCGTGTCAAGTGATTACCGTCAATGTCATCCGTATGTTCAAATCGTCAGTCGAGTGCATTGCTAGTTGTTAGGCTGGTAGTTAGAGGAAATGACTGGTAGCTCGCGAAATAGCTAGACATTCGCTAGCTACGCCGACTGCAGGGTATTTAAAATACTTGCAAACAATAATATTTATACACACAGAAGCAGCATTACATATATATGTAAGTATTTGTGTTGAAAATGTTAATGTTTGTTGAATTTTAAAGTTCTAACTAAGCTTGATGTTGATCTAATAAATATATTTGAGCTATCCATGAATAAATAATAGAAGCTGTCGATGGATGTTGAAAAAATTTCCATTATCTTTATTTTATGTATGTACCTTCGTACTAGTAATGTTACGAATACTCGTATTCGATTTTTCGACTATTTGCTTATTTTAATATATTTTTATTCGTATTCGACAAGTAAGTATTTTGTTACCAGAAATTAAACATTTTTCCTTTTATGGGATGTTTGTTTCATATAAATTAGATTATTTCTAAACAAAATATGTTTCAATCAGCAGGTTTTCTTTTAAGCAAATGCAAGCAAGTGCTTTGAGATTGATCAAAAATAATAAATATAAATAACAATTTTTATTTTCAATTAAGCGTTTTTTACATATAAACAGTGCGTTCTTATCCGAATTCGACTTTATACACATATATTTACCGTGTAGTACCTACACCATACCATAGCGTTTTAATTTACTTTAGCAAAAATAAAATTTCGGTTCTGAGTTTTGATTACATATATACAATTTTATAAACCTTTCAAAAATAAATTTAAAATAAATACTTTGTGCTCCAGTATTGAACTAAGGAGTCGCTCACTATAATTCTACCCACTAACCATTGTGCTACAGATGCTTATTAGTGTTGAAAGTATATTAACTTAATTATAGCTTTACGCATTTTTTCGTACAAACCCCTTTTTGTCACACATCTAAGCATGTGTGTATAAAAATACAAAGCATTTGCTTTTGAAAGATCAACACATTCAAATCGTTATTTGCTTTTAACCAGCGTTGTCAACTTGGTGCGTTTCGCACCTTTTTTGGTGTTTTTTAAATGTTTTGTGCGAAAAATATCTGAGTTGGTGCGTGGTGCGCTTTTTTTTAATTTTGGTGCCTTTTTTTTTAATTTTGGATGGCTCCAAAGCATATCAAACACAATTTTTTGTTTCAGTATGAGAAAAAAGAATTTTGTACAAAAAATACAACTGTTTCAATACCATTTCATTCAATTGTGTACAATTTTTACATTCAATTTTACAGACCATAATAAGAGCAACCAATAATGATGTTTAAGAGGTACCAAAACACATTCACAAAAACCGTTAAACCGTCTTGTTGTTATAGATAATTTGTAACAAATCATTATAAGAAATTTGTTGTCGCTTTTAGATTTTCAGAGTACATATTTTTTTTTTCGTAAAAGTTGTTGTCAAGTCTGTTAAAGAGCTTAGCAAAAACAAAGTATTCTTGAGACTTGCGATCATTGTTCGATTATAAATTGCATAAAAAATGCGTTTATATAAAGTGTTGTAACTCTAAAATTAATAAAATTTCTATTTACTAAAAGAAATATTTAAAGTTAGTGTCAATAATGGAGTCTAAAAAAGGAGATCAGAAGCGAAATATAAAAAGGATTGGGAATCACAATGTGAGTTTAAGCAATGGATTCGGCCTTGACCAAATAATAACACAAAAGCAAGATGTTTTTATTGCAAATGCGATATCACGCCTAAATATCAAACGTTGTTCGTCATGCTGGAACACGGAAACACATTGCAGCTTTAAGCCCATTTAGCTACAAACGACATCAAGAACCAGCATTGTACAAAATGTTTTATCCCATTACAAATATGATATCATGCCATTAGCAGTACAATTTGAATCCGATGTCGAAATATTATCTAGTATTGAAAAAGGGTGGAAATGATTCACTTCATGCAATGGCATAATATTGTATCAACCTTAGAATTTTGGACTTAAGTTAAATGTTGTAAAGACGCAAAATTAATTCAATAAAAATTTTCAATAAAAAAAAAATTTTTTGAACTTGGTGCGTTTTTTGTTTAATGGCGCGTTTTTTTCTCCATTTTGGTGCCTTTTGAAATTTCAAAGTTGACAACGCTGCTTTTAACATACCAAGCAGTACTGCCACGACCAAAAAAATATTACAACCAAATATTTTGAAAAAGTTACCAAATGTGAAAAAATAACCAAATTTAAAATGCATATTTTATTAACAAAAAATATTTAAATTTATTTAAAGTAGCATTACATACAGTTTATTTGCATTTTATACATAGTTAAATAATAATTGCAAAACAAGAAAACGAAAAAAAAAATCATACTAATAGTAAATGAAAAGGAGAAACTTAAATTGAAATCAGTTTTTGTTTATTTGAGCCCTTATTCGTAAAAATAGTTTTTTTTTATAAGAGTTAAACCTGCCAAATGTTTATACAAAATTCATTTGATTGAAAGTTTATAAATTAAAATTTTTTTTGAATAGGATCATTACAATAAACAAAATTTGTACTGCACATTTATGAATAATAAGAAAGGAAAAAAAGAAATTGTTTTTACATATTAATAAATTTCTTATTAATAAGTGAAAAACATAACAAGAAACTTAAATTTAAACAAACTTTTTAAAGTGTTTATTTATTTAAAATAAACAATATTTGTACTTCAGGAAAAAAATGTAATTGTTTTACAAAATTTTTCTTTTAAATCAAAAAATTAATAGATTTACAATTCACAGTATTGAGATTAGAAATTATATACGAATTTTCAATTCATATCTTTGGCAGACCGTAAATAATGGGCAACATTTTGATTTTTGCACAAATATTTCGATTGGATAATATTGTTAATAGTTTTAAAATCAAGACTATTACGAAATTTGGTTTTGTTTAAATTAAGCTGTGAAAACATTCTTTCGGCTGCAGCAGAACTATGTGGCAATGATAATAAATTTTGTACGAAATAAAAAAGTTGTTCAAAAGTTTTTTCGTTCGTCCCATTTTTGTTTTGAAAGTTGTCAGGTCTAGCTAGATGTGAATCATTGAATATTTTTTAATAACACAGAGCAGATCATTTAGTAGTACGGATAGGTGTTGACAGTGTTGGGACCCAATCGTACTATGAACAGGTAATTAAAAATTTTCAAAAATTGTTTTCAAAGCTTAACAAGTTATATATATAGTTAAAAAATATTCAAACGAAAAAAACTAACCAAAATGAAAAAATATTCGCATCTCACATTAAAAAATAACATTACCAATTTTTGTTAGAATTAACAAAAAACGGCAGCTCTGATACCAAGCACTATTCTACACACATAAAAAATTTCAATTTTTTTTTCACCAAAGCACATTATAAACATAAATATGTATGTATGCACACAAATCGTTTTTAGAACACTATACATACGTACCAGACAAGTAAACTCTGTGGAAAAAAATGTCGCACACTGATGATTACATATATACTCTGATGTATTTATATGTATGTTAAAAATGCTTCTGTATTTATCTTTTAAAATGTTGTATATTTGTCAATTTGTTTTTCATTTTAAAAATTGAAATATATGTACATAGGCTTGTAACTATTTTTGAAAATAATAAACAGGTTATTTTATACATATATATATATATATATATATATATGTATGCATTGCGGCATTATTGGGGACGGTAAAATATATAACTTTTTTTAACATTTTCGTATAAAATATAAATAAATAAGGAACTAAATTCAATATTTTTAATTAAATTTTATTTATGTGGGAGTAAGAGCGTTTAATTAACACTCTGCCATTATAAGGGACTGTAAGCATTATTTAGTAATTTTTCGGCACCAGTCCTCAACAATTACAATGTATAAATCTTGCCAGACTGTCACTATATTTCCCCGGTTTTTTACTGACGGCGGCATGTATTTCCAAAGTGCCATTGATGTTTGATACGAAATAGCTGGTGGTTACTGTTCTACAAAAATTACAAGAACAACATCCATTTATTTTACTTGTTTTTGTAATTTTTGTATAAAAATGATGCCATCTTCAATATACAAATGCAATATACGTATACCTTGGTTGTTTTTGTAATAATTGTATAAAAATGATCCCATCTTCAATTTGTAAAGACAGTATACGTATATTTTAGTTGTTTTTGTAATTATTGTATAAAAATGATGCTATCTTCAATTTGCAAAAACACTATACGTATATTTTGGTTGTATTTGTAATAATTGTATAAAAATGATCCCATCTTCAATTTGTAAAGACAGTATACGTATATTTTAGTTGTTTTTGTAATTATTGTATAAAAATGATGCCATATTCAATTTGCAAAATCACTAAACGTATATTTTGGTTGTTTTTGTAATTATTGTATAAAAGTTTTGCCATCTTCAATATACAAAATAATATACATTTATCTTGGTCGTTTTTGTAATAATTTTATAAAAATGATCCCATCTTCAATTTGTAAAGATAGTATACGTTTATTTTAGTTGTTTTTGTAATTATTGTATAAAAATGACGCCATCTTTAATATATAAAAACTACATAAGTTTATTTTTATTGTTGTTCTTCAATGTATATTATAACTAAACATTAATTTTTAAAATGGTTTATAAAATTAACATTTACCATCCGCTTGCATGATTTTGTATATATGTATATGTATTCTCTCCGGTTCATACATTCTAAGTTTACATGATGAAATTATTTAATTTTTAACATACCGTTATATGTCTGTACAATGGCGAATCCACTTACCAGGTGGTGCACAGTACAATATTACAACATTTGACATATCGACCTCCATTCTGCAAGATAACATTAGCTCATCTGTGTTAAGGCCGTGCTTCACTATCCTACACAATCGTACGATTCATTCACAGGAAAATCTTACAAAAATCTGACCGACTTTAAAAAATCGTTCCAAAATGGTGTTGTAGGTGCCACACTATTACACAAATCTGATGCCAAAACATCTGTTTGTGAATATTCTCAGCGCGTTGATACTAAATACTACTCTGATCGCATTAAAACTATCATTTTATGAACATTTTCATAAAATTTTACAAATCGCACGACTTGCCAAAAAAATCTGTCACACAGATGCATTTTTAGTCCACACTACCATAGTTTATGAGCACACATGTAATATTTGGCAGACCGCACGATTGTGTAGGATAGTGCAGCACGGCCTTTAGTAACACATAACACATTATAAACAATGTATATGCACCACTACAACAAAACAACACTAAAAACACAACAGGCATTTTGTTAATGTTAATAGCCCGTTCAGCGTGACGCAATATTAAGTAATTTCCTGATTTTGACCGGAATCAAGTTGAAATTATGTTATTTCGCATGCGTTTTGACAATTCCCAAATTAAGTAATTTTACTTAATTTCACCGAAACCAACTTGAAATTACAATAATCAACCCTTTTTTGTGATAAATACCATTTTTGTTCCAACCGTGCTCATATGTACAACCGTGTTTACCGCGAAAAAAGTGTCGTTTGTTTACAAAATATATTGAATTCAATATTTAAAACTGAAATTTTTTATTAGTTGTTTGTTTTTTGAAATTTAATAGTGTATATATATGTACATATTAAAGTGGCAAAGTAAGTACATGCATATATACCTACGCATAATATTATCAGCTGTTCTTAAAATTAACTCATGTGTCAAATGTACCAGCATGAACACTTTGGATTTCGTTCGTAATTTCAACTTGAAATAACTTAATTTCGCGTCACGTAAAACTGTTCTCATATGAACCAAATTTGTCAGTCTTGCTGGATAAATTCGCACAAATTCGCCCCTGCATAAACCTTATAATGAATTCGCCTTGGTTTGTACATTAACTGGATTAGAAATACAAAGACGATTTTGCAATAATTACTGAACGGTTTCAAGCCGAGAGAATAAAAAACAAAAAATGTAGTAGAAATAAAAAAACAAGTAGAAAATATTATGTAAAAATAATGGCAGTAACTTTAAATTTACAGGTTATGATCGGGGCACATTTATTCAGATAAACTCTAATTAACTAACTTTGAAAAATATCTCTTCTGATGACAAATAAAATTGAAAACAATGTGGCAACGAAATATTTAACCTGAAGATCTCATAAGATGGCGAATTTGCAGAAAATTTTGTGAATGAATTGAAGCCCAGAGATTTAAAAAAGAAACTATGTTGTAGAAAATCGTAAAGTAAGAAGAAAATGTTAAATAAAAATATTGGCTGCACCTCAAAATTTACGAGCTTTGAGCATAGCCTATTTATAACAGGTACTCTGGCTTCAATACGCTTTGATAGATATTAACTAATGTTCCAAACAATGTGTAAAGCATTTGACATATCAACTAGATAACAAACACAGCAAGAACTATCATCTGAGCTGTCAAAACCAATTGTTATGAATTCGCCTTACAAACCCGAATTCGCAATAAATTTATGAATGAATTGCATTCAGGAGAAATAAAAACTATACCTTGTTGAAGCAAATGCAAAATAAGCTGAAAATATTATAAAATAATTAGCAACAATTTATAGTTTAGAAGTTATGACCTTCTGAAGTTCTCATAAAATGGCGAATTTGCAGTATATTTTGTGAATGAATTGAAGCACAGAGACTTAAAAAACAAACTGTGTTTTAGGAAATCGTAAAGTTAGAAGAAAATATTAAATAAAAATATTGGGATTGTTATGAATTCGCTTTACAAACCCAAATTTGTACTAAATTTATTAATGAATTGAATTCATGAGAAATAAAAAGTATACCTTCTTGTATGAATTGCAAAAATAAACAGAAAATGTTATAAAATAGTTAGCAGCTATTTATAGTTTAGCAGTTACGACCTTCTGAATTTCTCATAAAATGGCGAATTTGCAGTAAATTTTGTGAATGAATTGAAGCACAGATTTAAAGAACAAACTATGTTGTAGAAAAGCGTAAAGTAAGAAGACAATATTTAATAAAAATATTGGCTGCACGTCAAAATTTACGAGCTATGAGCACGGCCTTTTCTAACAGGTACTATTGCTTGAATTCGCTTTGTTTAGTTTTGTAAAAATAATGTTGTTAAATATACAACTTTTCTCAGAAAGCCTCCGGGAAAATAGTGGAACCCATAATCGATGCGTATTTTAAACCTCATTCGATTGCGTGTGGTGTCATTTGCCCACTCCTTTTACTTAATGAGTTATTTGCAAATTACTATATATGTTTTTTTTTTTTTTTTTTTTTTTTTTTTTTAAATGTTGTTAAATATACAACTTTTCTCAGAAAGCCTCCGGGAAAATAGTGGAACCCATAATCGATGCGTATTTAAACCTCATTCGATTGCGTGTGGTGTTATTTGCCCACTCCTTCTACTTAATGAGTTATTTGCAAATTACTAAAAGTGTTTTTTTTTCTGTAAAAAAATGTTGTTAAGTATACAACTTTTCTCTAAAAGCCTCCGTGAAAATAGTTGAACCCATAATCCATGCGTATTTTCAACCTCTTTCGATTGCGAGTAGTGTCATATGCGCACTCTCTCTAGTTTATGAGATGTCAATGAAATAGTGTTTGGAAAATTGTTCGAAGAAACCTCCGGATATATTAAATATAACTAAAATGTCAATAATAACAGTCATAAAATGTCATACTAGAGGACTTTTGCTATATATTCTCATTTTTATATTTTTAATTTATTAATATATTACTTTAAAATTATTGCATTCAAAGTCGTAATAGCTTTCACTCTTTGTTTTTATTTTGCATATAAAAAACATTAAAATTATAACATCCGGTTTGATAACTTCATGTTTTTTTCTTCACACGCGTACTGAAACAATTGTTATGATTTCGCTTTTCAAACCCGAATTCGCAATAAATTTATGAATGAATTGAATTCAGGAAAAATAAAAACTATACCTTCTTGAAGCAAATGCAAAATAAGCAGAAAACATTATAAACTAATTAGCAACAATTTATAGTTTTGAAGTTATGACCTTCTGAAGTTCTCATAAAATGGCGAATTTGCATAAATTTTGTGAATGAATAGAAGCCAAAAGATTTAAAAAACAAACTTTGTTGTAGGAAATCGTAAAGTAAGAAGAAAATATTAAATAAAAATATTGGCTGCACCTCAAAATTTACGAGCTATGAGCATGGCCTATTTATAAAAGGTACTCTGGCTTCAATTCGCTTTGATAGATATTAACTAATGTTCCGAACAATGTGTCAACAAAGCATTTGATATATCAACTAGATCCCAAACACAGCGAGAATTATCATCTGAGCTGTCAAAAACAATTGTTATGAATTCGCCTTACAAAACCGAATTCGCAATAAATTTATGAATGAATTGCATTCAGGAGAAGTCAAAACTATACCTTGTTGAAGCAAATGCAAAATAAGCTGAAAATATTAATAAATAATTAGCAACAATTTATAGTTTAGAAGTTATGACCTTCTGAAGTTCTCATAAAATGGCGAATTTGAAGTACATTTTGTGAATGAATTGCAGCACAGATTTGAAGAACAAACTATGTTGTAGAGAACCGTAAAGTAAGAAGACAATATTAAATAAAAATATTGACTGCAACTCAAAATTTAGAGCTATGAGCCTTTTTAGAACAGGTAAACAGAAAATATTTTCAAATAATTAGCAGTAATTTATAGTTTAGAAGTTATGACCTTTTAAAGTTCTTATAAAATAGCGAACTTACAGAAAATTTTGTGAATGAATTGAAGCCCAGAGATTTAAAAAAGAAACTATGTTTAAATTCGCCTTGAATTCTACTTGAACAAAATGAAAGTAAGAAAATTAATCGGCGGCTATTATATCTCCTTGGCAGCAACAATCAATAATCATCGGCGGCAAAGTTTTACCAGTTGTAGCCGACTCAAACAGTAGTTACGATTTCGCTTTACAAACCCGAATTCGCAATAAATTTAAGAATGAATTGAATTCAAGAAAAATAAAAACTATACCTTGTTGAAGCAAGTGCAAAATAAGCAGAAAATATTATAAAATAATTAGCAACAATTTATAGTTTAGAAGTTACGACCTTCTGAAAATCTCATAAAATGGCGAATTTGCAGTAAATTTTGTGAATGAATTGAAGCACAGAGATTTAAAAAACAAACTGTGTTTTAGGAAATCGTAAAGTTAGAAGAAAATATTAAATAAAAATATTGGGATTGTTATGAATTCGCTTTACAAACCCAAATTTGTACTAAATTTATTAATGAATTGAATTCATGAGAAATAAAAAGTATACCTTCTTGTAGGAATTGCAAAAATAAACAGAAAATGTTATAAAATAGTTAGCAGCTATTTATAGTTTAGCAGTTACGACCTTCTGAATTTCTCATAAAATGGCGAATTTGCAGTAAATTTTGTGAATGAATTGAAGCACAGATTTAAAGAACAAACTATGTTGTAGAAAAGCGTAAAGTAAGAAGACAATATTTAATAAAAATATTTTTTGTAAAAAAAATGTTGTTAAATATACAACTTTTATCAGAAAGCCTCCGGGAAAATAGTGAAACCCATAATCGATGCGTATTTTAAACCTCATTCGATTGCGTGTGGTGTCATTTGCCCACTCCTTCTACTTAATGAGTTATTTGCAAATTACTAAAAGTGTTTTTTTTTTTTTTTTTGTAAAAAAATGTTGTTAAGTATACAACTTTTCTCAGAAAGCCTCCGTGAAAATAGTTGAACCCATAATCGATGCGTATTTTCAACCTCTTTCGATTGCAAGTAGTGTCATATGCGCACTCTCTCTAGTTTATGAGATGTCAATGAAATAGTGTTTGGAAAATTGTTCGAAGAAACCTCCGGATATATTAAATATAACTAAAATGTCAATAATGACAGTCATAAAATGTCATACTAGAGGACTTTTGCTATATATTCTCATTTTTATATCTTTAATTTATTAATATAATACTTAAAAATTATTGCATTCAAAGTCGTAATATTTTTCACTCTTTGTTTTTATTTTGTATATAAAAAAAATTAAAATTATAACATCCGGTTTGATAACTCCATGTTTTTTTCTTCACACGCGTGAATTGAAGCCCAAAGATTTAAAAAACAAACTTTGTTGAAAGAAATCGTAAAGTAAGAAGAAAATATTAAATAAAAATATTGGCTGCACCTCAAAATTTACGAGCTATGAGCACGGCCTATTTATAACAGGTACTCTCGCTTCAATTCGCTTAGATAGTTATTAACTAATGTACCAACAATGTATCAACATGGCATTTGACATATCAACTAGATCCCAAACACAGCGAGATGATCATCAGAGCTGTCAAAAACAATTGTTAAAAAAAATGTTGTAAAGTATACAACTTTTCTCAGAAAGCCTCCGGGAAAATAGTTGAATCCATAATCGATACGCATTTTCAACCACATTCGATTGCGAATAGTATCATATGCCCACCCCTTCTACTTTATGAGTTATTTGCAAATTACTATATGTATATATTTTTTTTATTTTTTTGTAAAAAAAATGTTGTTAAATAAACAACTTTTCTCAGAAAACCTCCGGGAAAATAGTGGAACCCATAATCGATGCGTATTTTAAACCTCATTCGATTGCGTGTAGTGTCGTATGCCCACTCCTTCCACTTTATGAGTTATTTGCAAATTACTAAAAAAATTTTTTTTTTTTGTAAAAAATATGTTGTTAAGTATACAACTTTTTTCAAAAAGCCTCCGGGAAAATAGTTGAATCCATAATCGATGCGTATGTTCAACCTCATTCGATTGCGTGTAGTGTCATATGTACACCCCTTCTACTTTACGAGCTATTTACATATTACTAAAAATCTTTTTTTTTTTTTTTTTGTAAAAAATATGTTGTTAAGTATGCAACTTTTTTCAAAAAGCCTCCGGGAAAATAGTTGAACCCATAATCGATGCGTATTTTCAACCTCTTTCGATTGCGTGTAGTGTCATATGCGCACTCTCTCTAGTTTCTGAGATGTCAATGAAATAGTGTTTCGAAAATTGTTCGAAGAAACCTCCGGATATATTATATATAATTAAAATTTCAACTCCATGTTTTTTTCTTCACACGCGTACTTAAACAATTGATATTATTTCGCTTTTCAAACCCAAATTCGCAATAAATTTATGAATGAATTGATTTCAGGAATAATAAAAACTAAACCTTGTTGTGGGAAATGCAAAAATAAGCATAAGATATTATAAATAATTAGCAGCAGTTTATAGTTTAGAAGTTATGACCTTCTGAAGTTCTCATAAAATGGCGAATTTGCATAAATTTTGTGAATGAATTGAAGCCAAAAGATTTAAAAAACAAACTTTGTTGTAGGAAATCGTAAAGTAAGAAGAAAATATTAAATAAAAATATTGGCTGCACCTCAAAATTTACGAGCTATGAGCATGGCCTATTTATAAAAGGTATTCTGTCTTCAATTCGCTTTGATAGATATTAACTAATGTTCAGAACAATGTGTCAACAAAGCATTTGACATATCAACTAGATCCCAAACACAGCGAGAATTATCATCTGAGCTGTCAAAACAATTGTTATGAATTCGCCTTACAAACCCGAATTCGCAATAAAATTATGCATTCAGAAGAAATAAAAACTAAACCTTGTTGTGGAAAATGCAAAAATAAGCATAAGATATTATAAATAATTAGCAGCAGCTTATAGTTTAGAAGTTATGACCTTCTGAAGTTCTCATAAAATGGCGAATTTGAAGTAAATTTTGTGAATGAATTGAAGCCAAATGATTTAAAAAACAAACTTTGTTGTAGGAAATCGTAAAGTAAGAAGAAAATATTAAATAAAACTATTGGGATTGTTATGAATTCGCTTTACAAACCCAAATTTGTACTAAATTTATTAATGAATTGAATTCATGAGAAATAAAAAGTATACCTTCTTGTAGGAATTGCAAAAATAAACAGAAAATGTTATAAAATTTTTAGCAGCTATTTATAGTTTGGCAGTTACGACCTTCTAAATTTCTCATAAAATGGCGAATTTGCAGTAAATTTTGTGAATGAATTGAAGCACAGATTTAAAGAACAAACTATGTTGTAGAAAAGCGTAAAGTAAGAAGACAATATTTAATAAAAAATATTTTTTGTAAAAAAAATGTTGTAAAGTATACAACTTTTATCAGAAAGCCTCCGGGAAAATAGTTGAATCCATAATCGATACGCATTTTCAACCACATTCGATTGCGAATAGTATCATATGCCCACCCCTTCTACTTTATGAGTTATTTGCAAATTACTATATGTATATATTTTTTTTATTTTTTTGTAAAAAAAATGTTGTTAAATAAACAACTTTTCTCAGAAAACCTCCGGGAAAATAGTGGAACCCATAATCGATGCGTATTTTAAACCTCATTCGATTGCGTGTAGTGTCGTATGCCCACTCCTTCCACTTTATGAGTTATTTTGCAAATTACTAAAAATCTTTTTTTTTTTTTTTGTAAAAAATATGTTGTTAAGTATACAACTTTTTTCAAAAAGCCTCCGGGAAAATAGTTGAATCCATAATCGATGCGTATGTTCAACCTCATTCGATTGCGTGTAGTGTCATATGCGCACTCTCTCTAGTTTCTGAGATGTCAATGAAATAGTGTTTCGAAAATTGTTCGAAGAAACCTCCGGATATATTAAATATAACTAAAATGTCAACTCCATGTTTTTTTCTTCACACGCGCACTTAAACAATTGTTATTATTTCGCTTTTCAAACCCAAATTCGCAATAAATTTATGAATGAATTGAATTCAGGAATAATAAAAACTAAACCTTGTTGTGGGAAATGCAAAAATAAGCATAAGATATTATAAATAATTAGCAGCAGTTTATAGTTTAGAAGTTATGACCTTCTGAAGTTCTCATAAAATGGCGAATTTGCATAAATTTTGTGAATGAATTGAAGCCAAAAGATTTAAAAAACAAACTTTGTTGTAGGAAATCGTAAAGTAAGAAGAAAATATTAAATAAAAATATTGGCTGCACCTCAAAATTTACGAGCTATGAGCATGGCCTATTTATAAAAGGTATTCTGGCTTCAATTCGCTTTGATAGATATTAACTAATGTTCAGAACAATGTGTCAACAAAGCATTTGACATATCAACTAGATCCCAAACACAGCGAGAATTATCATCTGAGCTGTCAAAACAATTGTTATGAATTCGCTTTACAAACCCGAATTCGCAATAAAATTATGCATTCAGAAGAAATAAAAACTAAACCTTGTTGTGGGAAATGCAAAAATAAGCATAAGATATTATAAATAATTAGCAGCAGTTTATAGTTTAGAAGTTATGACCTTCTGAAGTTCTCATAAAATGGCGAATTTGAAGTAAATTTTGTGAATGAATTGAAGCCAAATGATTTAAAAAACAAACTTTGTTGTAGGAAATCGTAAAGTAAGAAGAAAATATTAAATAAAAATATTGGCTGCACCTCAAAATTTACGAGCTATGAGCATGGCCTATTTATAAAAGGTACTCTGGCTTCAATTCGCTTTGATAGATATTAACTAATGTTCAGAACAATGTGTCAACAAAGCAATTGAAATATCAACTAGATCCCAAACACAGCGAGAATTATCATCTGAGATGTCAAAACAATTATTATGAATTCGCCTTACAAACCCGAATTCGCAATAAAATTATGCATTCAGAAGAAATAAAAACTAAACCTTGTTGTTGGAAATGCAAAAATAAGCATAAGATATTATAAATAATTAGCAGCAGTTTATAGTTTAGAAGTTATGACCTTCTGAAGTTCCATAAAATGGCGAATTTGAAGTAAATTTTGTGAATGAATTGAAGCCAAATGATTTAAAAAACAAACTTTGTTGTAGGAAATCGTAAAGTAAGAAGAAAATATTAAACAAAAATATTGGGTGCAACTCAAAATTTAGAGCTATGAGCCTTTTTAGAACAGCTAAACAGAAAATATTTTAAAATAATTAGCAGTAATTTATAGCTTAGAAGTTATGACCTTCTAAAGCTCTCATAAAATAGCGAACTTACAGAAAATTTTGTGAATGAATTGAAGCCCAGAGATTTAAAAAAGAAACTATGTTGTAGAAAAACGTAAAGTAAGAAGAAAATATTAAATAAATGAATTGGAGACAACTTATAGTTTAAGAGTTACAAGTATGGCATAGGTAATCTCGCTTTAATTCGCTTTGATAGAGCTGTCAAAAACAGTATTTAAGAATTCGCTTGCAATTTGGTTTAAATTCGCCTTGAATTCTACTTGAACAAAATGAAAGCAAAAAAATTAATCGGCGGCTATTATATCTCCTTGGCAGCAACTATCAATAATCATCGGCGGCAAAGTTTTACCGGTTGTAGCCGACTCAAACCATAGTTATGATTTCGCTTTACAAACCCGAATTCGCAATAAATTTAAGAATGAATTGAATTCAAGAAAAATAAAAACTATACCTTGTTGAAGCAAGTGCAAAATAAGCAGAAAATATTATAAAATAATTAGCAACAATTTATAGTTTAGAAGTTATGACCTTCTGTAAATCTCATAAAATGGCGAATTTGCAGTAAATTTTGTGAATGAATTGAAGCACAGAGATTTAAAAAACAAACTGTGTTTAAGGAAATCGTAAAGTTAGAAGAAAATATTAAATAAAAATATTGGGATTGTTATGAATTCGCTTTACAAACCCGAATTTGTACTAAATTTATTAATGAATTGAATTCATGAGAAATAAAAAGTATACCTTGTTGTAGGAATTGCAAAAATAAACAGAAAATGTTATAAAATAGTTAGCAGCTATTTATAGTTTAGAAGTTACGACCTTCTGAAGTTCTCATAAAATGGCGAATTTGCAGCAAATTTTGTGAATGAATTGAAGCACAGATTTAAAGAACAAACTATGTTGTAGAAAAGCGTAAGGTAAGAAGCCAATATTAAATAAAAATATTGGCTGCACCTCAAAATTTACGAGCTATGAGCACGGCCTTTTCTAACAGGTACTCTCGCTTCAATTCGCTTTGATTTTCTAATGTACCGAACAATGTGTCAACAAAGCATTTGACATATCAACTGGATCCCAAACACAGCGAGAATTATCATCTGAGCTGTCAAAACAATTGTTATGAATTCGCCTTACAAACCCGAATTCGCAATAAAATTATGAACGAATTGCATTCAGGAGAAATAAAAACTAAACCTTGTTGTGGGAAATGCAAAAATAAGCATAAGATATTATAAATAATTAGCAGCAGTTTATAGTTTAGAAGTTATTAATTTCTGAAGTGGCGATTTTGAAGAAAATTTTGTGAATGAATTAAAGCCCACAGATGTAAAAAAGAAACTTTTTTGTTGAAAATCGAAAAGTAAAAAGAAAGTATTAAATAAATATATTGGCAGCAATTCGTAATGTACGAGCTATGAGCACGGCCTATTCATAACAGGAGCTCTCGCTTCAATTCGCTTTGATAGATATTAACTAATGTACCGAACAATGTGTCAACAAAGCATTTGACATATCAACTAGATCCCGAACACAGCGAAAATGATGATCTGAGCTGCCAAAAAACAATTGTTATGAATTCGCCCTTTATATACGGGTTGTATTTCCAATAAATTTTGGAATATTTAAGTCCAAGAAATATAAAAATCAATCTTCGTTGAAGGAAATTTAAAAATAAAAATAAACTGTTAAATAAAAAAATTTGCAGCAACTTATGGTTATGAGCTTCTGAAGTTTTTATACAAACGAGAATTTGCAATAGATTTCTTAATAATTAGGTCCACAATATATAAAAACCAAGCTTTGGTGTAGAAAACTGAAAACTTCTGAAATTTTTATACTAACGAGAATTTGCAATAGATTTCTTAA
Source organism: Lypha dubia (assembly GCA_947311025.1). Taxonomy (NCBI): domain Eukaryota; kingdom Metazoa; phylum Arthropoda; class Insecta; order Diptera; family Tachinidae; genus Lypha; species Lypha dubia. Next base: position 84,112,830 of record OX371261.1, read on the forward strand.
TAATTAGGTCCACAATATATAAAAACCAAGCTTTAGTGTAGAAAACTGAAAAAATATATATAAAAAAAAATCCAGAAACCCTACTATAGGAAAAATTAAGAAAAATATATATATTTTAATGTTCTTTTTGTTGTTTGCATGTATTTTACACATAAAATAGAACAATTAGCCAAAATTTTTATACTATTAATTTCTGTATCTTACGACAAAAGTGCGTTTGATGACTGCGTGTTGCTACCACTATAAAGATCCACAGTATAAAATATATAGCCGCCAGATAGCAATTTCTTTTTAACGCCGTGAAAGCCGGGAAAAATATGAAAATATATGGCAGCGCCAAAAGCAATTATTTTATTTTTAAATCAAATTTACTAATTGTTAACAGGCATATATCGATATAAAAATATTATATAAGCATTAAACAAACTAGCCGTAATCAATAGAAATTAAAAAAAAAAAATTAATAAGCTGTCCCTAATAATACAAGTCCTCAAAAATGACGATGGACCCATTAGATTATAGGGGACCGTCCTCAGTAATAGCAAAAGGCATCAATAATGACAATATATCAAAAAATTGTGCCTAATAATAGCACAATGCATACATATATATATATATATATATATATATATATATATATATATATATATATATATATATATTTTTAAATTAATATACACAAAGAACTATCTAGCCTCAGTAGCACGATGGGTCGTGTGTTGGATTATTGTGAGCGATTCCTCAGTTCAATACTGGAGTATTTATTTATTTTAAATTTATTTCTGAAAGGGTTATAAAATTGTATATATGTATGTAATCAAAAATCAGAACCGAAATTTTATTTTTGCTAAAGTAAATTAAAACGCTATGGTATGATACAGGTGTAGGTACTACACGCTAAATATACATTTGTGTATATATATATACATAGGTATATATGTATTTTTCGGTTAATTGCACATCAAAATTTGCACAACTTTTTGTTCAATTAACCGGGGAACCAATTAGCCGATACCCGCTTAATTCAACAAATCGTTCAATTACAAGAATCCGCATAATTGGAACTACTAATGAATTAAAAGAAATCGCATATGTGCACTTTAAGTTTTTCAAAATAATTTTTTTTTTACCTTAAACGAAAAAAATGCAAGTAACAGAAAAAAATGTACATATATGTGTATACGCAGGTATTTATTATTGTAGGTACATACTATGTACTATTAAATGCACTATTTGTGTGCACATGAGTTTTACAAAAAAATTAAATTTATAAACTAAAAAATAATTCATTTGCAATTAACCGGGTAAAAGTAAGAGGAAATTTATTTTTGATGACATGAATTTTGAACCAATTAAGCGGGAAAATCAATTAACCGGGTTCAATTATCCGAGGAAATTTACATGTGTTTTCGTATGCAATATTTTTTTGCCCGATTATGTGGTTCAATTAAGCGTGGAAACCAATTAACCGTAGGGTCAATTAACCGAAAAATACTGTATACATAATTGAAATGAGCCGTCGCTAAAAAGTATTTTGTCACCAGTAAAATAACTTTCCCTTCTATGAGGTGTTTTTTGATATGTACATACATACATAAGTACCTATGTAATAGGTCAATAATTACTATTTAAAATAGCCCTACGTTAGAACAATGAATATTGTTTTAGCCTTCTCGAAATCGATAAACTGATACGTTCTGTTAAGCTAGATTTACACGATTGAAGGTATTTTGAAGTCTTATCAAAATTTTGAAAATTAATTTTGATGTTCTATTTACACGTTTCAAAAATTTGATCAAAATAATCTTTCAATATATTTCAAAATCTTTTGATAAAAATTTGATCAAAATTTGTTGAAGTTAATTTACACTATTGGGTAAACTTTTTATATTGAAAATATTTCATACAATACTCAGAGAGTATATGTATATAATCTTGTTCTTCTTTTGTATATCAATACAAGAATGAAACAAACACAAACAAAAGCGTATTTCATACAAGAAATGGCAATACAGGCATATTTATTAAAAATTAATTAAAAACCCAATAAATCGAAATAAAAAGTTCAATTCATTTATTTGGCAACTTAAAATAATCACATTCTCTTTCTATGTATGTACATATGTATATAAAAAATAAAATTAAAATATTAAAAAGAAATCACATTCTGTTCACATATACATACATATGTACATAAGTACATAAAATATTGAATCAAAAGAATGAACATGCTGTCAAATTATTTATAGTTATCAATATTGCCAGATGCGATTTTGATGCTTATTTACACGGCATCAATAAAATCTTCAAAAGTTTTGTTCAAAAAGTTTTGATCAATAAATTTTGAAGAAATTTTGCTGTTTACACGAGTTTGAAGAGGAATTTTGAAGAAAATATCAATCGTGTAAATCTAGCTTTAGGCTGATTGGATAATATAAGTACATACATACATATGTACCTAATATGTATAATAGCTACATATTTCTACATATTTCATTTAAAAATATTTCTCGAATAATTTGCACAGAGTAGGTACATTTTCCAAAAAAAAAAAAAAGTCATAAAAAAGTAGTACATAAAATGTACAAAAACATATTAATTTATATATATATGTATGTACATATATGTGTGTATGTTAAAAATGCTTTTGTATTTAGAAGTAAAAAATATGTGATTTGTTTTTCATTTTAGATTCCTTTTAAACTCAGTGAGAAAAAAAGTAATGATAAAACATGCACACATACTGCTTACAGTATTATCAAAGGATATTAACAAAGGATATACAGGCTTATTATATTCTGCGAATCACATATATATGCATTGGTGAAGGGTATATAAGATTCGGCACAGCCGAATATAGCACTCTTACTTGTTGTAGTTGGGATTAAAAAATTTACTCTATACATACAACTTTTGCAATGTTCATAAAAACATAAAAAGTTAAATAATTTGAAATATGTACATGTTTTAATACAAAATGTTCATTAAAATTTTTTTTGTAAAACAAATCAAATTTATATTGATTTTTAATGAATACTTCAGCTAGCATCTAAATGTTACATATGTAAGTACCTCTCTATATCCTTTGAAAAATTTGCGTCGATTAAATTAAGAAATATGTATACAAATAAATAGTTTACAAACAAACATAAACTACGTAATTCTCTTTTTTTGGCATATGTATATGTATGTAAATATTTCTTATATAAAAAATACATACATATATTTAATCGGATACTCAATTCATCTTTTAAAATTCCACATCAAAATGTTTTTGTTTTGAAGATTTCGATGTCCTAAATATTTAGATATATGTAAGTTGTGTGTATTGAGTTTACCCTAATAGGAATTTTCTAATGACTACAAAATATTATTTAAGTAAACAATATAAATTTCTAACAAAGTCAATATTCTTCATACCTATTATTGAATTTGTTTTCAAAAAACAAATTTGGGGATTTTAGGAGATAATGGAATGAAAGTGTAGAATAAAAATTAAAAAAGTTAACCCAGAAACAAATAAAATTTTCTATTTGTATACAATTTGTTTTTATTAATTAATTTATATCAATTACATAAAATTAAATGCATGAGGCCAAGTGCAAGGCTCATGAACGATAAATTACATTTAAGCACTAATTTAAAATATATCATCAGTCATTCTATCCACGGGGACCCTGCGTTTCAGTGACTTCTGGTGGCCTTGAAATACAAAGATTTAGTTTGTGATTCTTCAGAATGTTTCCAATTATATAAATCTTACCTGAACTTTGAATTCCATATCCTTTTTCGCTTTTTCACGTTTGCTTCCTTTTTTCACAATTATTTTCATTTTTGCATACACTTTTTTTAATTCATATAAAAATTTTAGCTTTAAAAATTTTAATTTACAAAAAATATCAAATTTGTTTGTAAACAAAGAATTTAATAGAATAGGAAATACTACAAAATTTGACAATCGTTTGGAAATGGTAATTTTTGAATTCGCCATTGCTCCCACCTTGTATAGATTCGCCTTGGTTGTTATAGTTATTTATATGACTTATTTATCAAAATGGGTATAGTTAGAGTATTCACATATTGCTTTTTCTATCAGAGAGTTTAGCTCAAACAACTACATATGTCTATTAACAATATATTCAAAAGTCTTTATTTTAAACATTAGGTAACAATGAAATTTGCTGCCTGTTCGCCGATATCGAAAGAAAATCTAAGCGAAAGAAATTTAGGCACTCGAATTTGCTTCAATTTGCATTTGTCAATAACGAAAGTATTCATTCGCTTACGGTTACGTGTATCAGATTTCGTTTCTGTAGTGCGATTCAGTAACTTTTAAAAATTCGATAATTCCTAAATTTGCCAACAATTAACGATTTTGTTACTCACTAATTGCTACTTAACAACATCGTTATAATTTCCTTTTAGAGATGTAACTCTATCAAAATATAAGAAAAGCACAAGGAGGAAGAAATAAAAAACAAATAATTTTTTTAGAGTTTGTTTATAATATGTAAGCTAATGAGGCCTAAAATTCCTTATGTTAATACAAATGCGTAGTTTTAAGTAAATATTTTCCCGACGTTTCGTGAATTTTATGTTCACTTCTTCAAAGGATTCGTCTGATTTTATTAAAAAGAAAAAAGATTAACAACGCAATTAATTTAACAATAAGTAACAATATTTTACATTTATTTGAGCATGTACTCAAGCATTTATGTTTTAAATTTTATTTATTTGTTAAAACATAAATGCTTGAGTATATGCTCAAATAAATGTAAAATTTTGCAAAGAAGAGATTTACTTTTCATTTTTTGCCTTATAAATAAATACCTTTAATGGCTACCAGCGGTTGTCTAATTGTGTAGGTGTAGAAAAGTAATCACATTCGTAATGGACAATTATTTGTTGTATGTGTTTAAACAATTTTGAAAGCTGTTTTTATGCTATGTAATTCACAAAAATATATTTGTGATTTTTTGTATAAATAGATGAGCTTTAAAACATTTTAAACATAAAGGGTAAAACATATACTGATGAGGTGGTATGGCTACCAACGAAATATATATTTAGATATTGCTAACCCGCAACAAATAAATAAAATTTAAAACATAAATACTTGAGTACATGCTCAAATAAATGTAGAATTTTATTCAATTAATTAATTTGTAAGTAAAATTAACGTATGTATTTAGTTCATTTATTTATAATTCTATTTCTTTTGTAGTATTTTTTCCAATTCATTCATATTATTTGTTGTGTTTGCTTTTTTTTGTTGATTTTTATATTATTTTAATGCTGTTTTAAGTTAAGTTTGTATGTATGTATAATTGTAAATTATTTAAGAAAAACTTAAAATATTGAAACTAGAGAACATCTTACATTTGTGATTTTTATAAACCAAACCCAAACGTGTTTACGTCGTTTTAAATTGTCAGTGCTTTGTTCAGCCAAATTTTTGGTGTTCTTTTGACAGGCTAAGTCACGTTGATTTCCACGAATCATGATTGGTACTTCCTATTACTAGCAAATATATAAATTTATGGATTCTTTATTCTGGACAATTTATTTTTAATCAAACAATGCTTTTATACAATTTTACTTCTGTGCCCGTTTTGGTTTTTTCTTCTCTTCAGGATCAGTTCGAAATCCGCAGGATCGCCATGTGGAGAGTGGAAGGATGTTTAAATTTTCTTTCCCTATAGCCCTTGATTTATTTTAAACAGCTGGAAGGGTTCCAGCTAGTAATTAGGCGTTCAAAAGAACTGCCAGAATATTTTTGAAGCTTAAATAAAAACAAAGGCAAGCAAGTGCCGAATTATGTTTATAGTTTAAGTCTGATTTTATTTACAAAATATTCTAGCTTAAATACTACTTATGAGAATCTAAATGATATTCTAGAATTGAGTGTTTTGTATATCACTCAATTTATTAATAGAGTTAAATAAAATAAAAAAAATTGATTTAAATTAAATTTTCATGTGTCATCAACTTGCACACAGTAATTTCTGTAATTCAATATTTGTTCCAAATAACTTTTGCCACACTTCAACATGTATAACATTATCGCTTGTTGCGCTACACACTTAAAGTTGCAAGTTGTATGACATGTGTACACTACACTTTAGTTTAATTATTTTTTGTTTTACATATGAAAAGTAATATTATCAGGCTCAAGTTCAGTTTTATTGAATTAATGAAAATTCAAATTACTAAGATTTTTTTTTATTTTATGTTGAAAAACATTAGTATATCCAATCAGTTTAGCAGAACGTATCAGAATACCGATTTCAAGGCCGCTACACCTCTCATCAGCGTTCAATTGTCCATCTTTACAATATTCTTAAAGTGGATACTAATTGGAAAGAATATCAACTATTTAACGAAGTTTTCAACTGAAATAGAATACGAGAATTAATTTAATTAATTTTTATTCTATTTTTACATATTGAAACAATTTTGGTTAGTACGAAATTCCCCATCACTAGCTGGAAATTACTAATAATCAACACAAACTCATAGTCCGTTATCTTCAAAGCATTCTACTTTATAATTTAACGTTTTTGTTGTTTTTACTCTATATTAGGGAAATTCACATATTAATGTGACCCTTGTTATTAGGGTATGTAGCTCGTGCCCAAGCTGAATTAATATTTTTTTTATATTATTAAGAACAAACGTAATTATTATTTGAACTTATATTGATGTACATATGAAGAGTGATATTATCAGTCTCAAATTCAGTTTTATTGAATTAATGAAAATTCAAATTATTAAGATTTTTTTTATGTTGAATAACATCAGTATACCTATTTCTTCAATATAAGTTGAAATAATAATTACGTTTATTCGTAATAATAAAAAAAATATATATTTTTTGTTTTTTAAAATATGTGAGAAAAATTAAATTTTTTTGTCTATTAAAAAATCTTTTATTTCTTTCATTGTATATATATGTATTTTATATAGAAACCTCCTTTTGCATAACATTATGATGCTCAATAAATTCATTTCGTTTCCAGCTTTCAAGATTTTCACTTCGTTTTCTTTTTTAGAACTGACTTTCACTGTAGCTGAATGTGCGGAAGTTGAGAGCAACTTTTCGACGTCACATGAGACAATATTACCATTCATAATAGGGGTGAATGTGTACAATCCGTAAAGATGATAATTGAATATTATTAATAAAATTTAGAAAATTAATCATATGTATTACAAAAAATTAAAAATATATGAATCAATACAAAAAATAATAATCATATAACATTTAGGGCAATAAACTAACTAAATTGTAAATAGGAATGAATTTCTATGGCTTTACCTATATGATATGTGACATACCCATTCAAGAGAACAGTCGCCAATAATACAGCAGATAATATACATAAAAGTTAATTTTATTTATTTATATATTTGAAACTGTACTGCTTTTTCCTCGTTCGTTGGTGTAAGAAATATAAATAAATCTATCGGAGAATTCGACACGCACGATGAATTTCGGTATTGTGTTAATTTTGATATGCATACACGAGTTTTATTTTTGACGACGAACGTGCACAGAGACAAATTCGTCATTCGTTCCAATTGTGTTCCCAGCATCATGAATCCAGCTTATCTGTTGTTGTTTCATACAAAAAATAGATGACGAACTTTTAAACCGTCTAACAAAATTTACTACTGAATATGTAATATCTTGAAAAACCCGCAATACCTTACTTAATAAAAATGTTCCCAAATGAAATTCCAAATTTTGACATTATAAATAACGAGATACGGCATAATGTTTAGAGAGCTTTCTAGAGCAATATGTCAATTCCACACTCAATAGCGAATATGGAAAGATTAGTTTCTCCGGATAATCGAAACAAAGGAACTAAATATACTCTATTTTCCAACTGTTTCAAATCTAATTCAAACAAAAGACTTATTAAAAACACAATTCTTGTATGTAGCTATAATTTTAAAACAACAACTTGTTTGCTCTCAAAAAACGTGTGATTTTGATCTCAATTAGTTTTATGGAAGTATATTTTTTTGAAAGTTGTTAACGTATACTTTCATTTTTTTTGTATGTGTAATTTTATTAGTTTTTTAATCTTTAATTATAAAGTTAATTATAAATAAGTATTCAAATCTTAAATCTAAATATGTATGTTAATTATACATATGTTTACCCAATGCTAAACAAAAGTTTTAATTTCAGCGGTTGATAGAAAATTATGATTTTTGAATGTAGTATGTAAGTATGTACGTCATAAAGCAATTAAGCGTGTTTTTTAATATCTGTATATCGTTAGTCTCATGTAAAAAGGCCCTAACTAACATAGTTGAAACTTTACAGGACAAGGTAAAAACATAATAGCAACTGTAATGATCAAACATATGTATCTATTATTATACAACTACTTGTAAAACCGTGTTTCTGGTGAAATGTATTGAAATCACTAAAAAAAGTCAATATCGGAAAAAATGCAGCTTATGGCCTTTTTGCATGAGATATGTATATGTACACAGTTGCTCTACATTTATTAAGATATCGCACTTGTTCCTCAAAAGCGTAACAACTCAAAATTTTCACTTTTTGCCAAAAGCCAAACCACAGTGGTCATATCTATCCACTGTAAAAATTTTACACCATTTTCTCCACTCTTTCACCAAAAAAAATACAGTTGTACCTCTCTTTGTGATAGAAGAGTAGTATTAAAAAAAAAGCTTTTGGCCTCTAATGAAAATTCATGAATTTTGAGTTCTTATGCTTTTGAGGAACAAGTGCAATATAGAGAAAACACAAGCTCGATTGCCTAGTCACATTACGTGACCAAAAGGCGAAATATACATACATACTTATGTGGAAATGCACACATGTTATCAGAATATTAAAAATGTAGTATCAAGGCATTAACACCATATATGTTGATAGGTCTTCGGTCGCATTAATTAATCGTGAATTTCTTTGCGGAATTCTTCCCCTGGTATCACGCGGGCCTAAAGGTGCTGCACGCGCCGTTTTAACGAATGGAATCACCGTTATGTTGCCATTTCCCAAAACCCCAATTTTGTGAGTTTTAACATCAGGGTAGAAATCTTGAGCACTCACCGAAGTCAGAACACAAAACATTAAACAGAATTGTACGAATATCTGTAAGGATTAAATATTGTAGCGAGTAAAACTCAATAAAATTTTACAAAATTATTATTTAGTATTGAATATAAGTACCTTCATATTAAGTTTTTATTAAATAAGTTAGCACTGAATTTGATTTACATACAGTGGTGTTAACCTAAGGTTAAAATAATTATAAATTTAGAGCCGCTTTCAACCTTCTTTTTATAAAATTCAAATATTTGTTTTTGAGTTAATTGCAAATAATTTACATAAATAAACTCGTCTTTTAATGATTAATTTAAACAGGAACTTTATTAAAATTTAAATATAAACACGTAAAAGTGAGAAATGCATGCATGCATTTACATTTATACATATGGATGTATGTATGAACACGTATTTCAGTCGTATTTAATTGTTTTTATATAATTCTTCGGTTACAGGTATGCCGTATGGAACATTTTGGTAAAAAATTAGTAATAAATCGTATATAATTAATTTGCACTCTTTTTAATTCCTTATTCCAATTTGTAATATCTCGAATATATTAACAGATGTCGAGTCTTAACATTGCACATATCCAAAGTTTTAGTGTTCGCTAAATATAGTTTCGCTTCATTTCTATATTTTTGGTGCTATGCAGAAAATTTCTATGATATAAGTAATACTGTTATTGTTGAAGCGTTTTCCTTAAATGCAACTCTGCAAGTTTTTCTTCTACCTTATTTTAACTTTACACACATTATTAGTTCATTAATTTTTACTCTGGAAAAAATAAACGTTAAATGAAAGAGGTTATGGGCCTATACGCGGCAAAATTAAATTGAAAAAAAACGTGTGGCATTCGGGGACTGCCGCGGTAAAGCTATTGCATAGAATTTTTTATCAACATACAAAGAAGGGGCATCCTGGTCCCCACAGGTAAAAAGTGCCTTACCTTAGTATCCTATGTCCTTCTCCTGGTTCTAAGCTACCTCCCCACCAATTTTCAGCCAAATCAGTTCAGCCGTTCTTGAGTTATAAATAGTGTAACTAACACGACTTTCTCTTATATATATAGATATATCTGCTTATTCGACGACACATGCTAGTTAGGAAACACTTAGCCAAGACACACTTGTGTTTAGTCGAGACACAAAGTCATCGCAAAGACACAAACCACCTTCGGGAATTCGCAAAAACTTGTATAAAAATCCCAGAAAATTTCCCGGGAAAAGTGGCAACACTGGAAATTTAAAAAATTTTCAAAGCGGCAACCTGTTCAGTCATGATACATAGACTATACGAAAAAGCGTCTCGGTATCGCGAGTTCAGAGATTTAGTCTCATCTAAAATATGCGTACCGCGCTGATTGAAGTTTTCACTTCAAAAAACAAAATACCTAAGAAACAAGCTTAAGGCCCAACCATAAAGGGCTAACTATAATGTGCTTAAGCTAGCTTAAGCAAATGTGCGAATACACACAACCAAATGTTGACAACTATAATGTACTTAAGAACTTTTCGTCAAGTTTCGTCAAATTTCATTTGCTTAAGCAAACATCGAAACCAATCGTACCTTGCTTAAGCAAACAGCTGCTTATACGTTTATTTATTGAAAATAGTTGAAACTGTTGCATTTGTTGGTATTTTTTTATTTGTGAATGTTTTCATTTCATTTCTAACATAACAAAAATTTAAATAAATTGTTTGTTTATGGTTTTAGATTAATTAGACGTAGACTTAAAATCATTTTTTGGAAAAATAAGAAGAAAATAGTTTTTGAATAGTACATATATTTGCAACTCAGCGAAGAAGATCTTTAAGTCAAATAAGTACAATATAGCCAAACAAAAGTCGTCAATAATTTGCTTAAGCATTTGACATGCTTTTCGTTGATTTCTGACAGTAGCTAGCTTAAGCACATTATAGTTAGCCCTTAATATGCATAAGCTGGCTTAAGCTAATGTCAAAATTGAACGAAAAGTCTGTCTAATGATTAAGCAAATTCGCAGAGACTTTTAGGTGGCTATAATGTACTTACGCCTGATTTCACAATGTTCGGTAAAATGTCTGTTAACAAAAAATTAACTAATTGCTGGTTAGGCTAACGGGCACTATTTAATCAACGGTTACGAATTTTCGTTTCACCATCTTTCGGTTAACTAACAAAAGAATTTAATAAAAATGTGGCATTACTCTCGGTTTGTTTACATAAAAAATAATATTAAAAAGACAGTTTTTGCAAATTTGAGAAACAAAACTTTATGATAATAGTAAAATTCAGGTAAGTAATAATTAAAATATTGTTATTTGTACATACATACCTATTTACATGCATATAAAGCATCAATATAAATTGTTTGTTTGTAGTATGTATGTTCTCCGACGACAATGTATTTGGGACATACTTACATACATACATATGTAGTTGAAGGAATCTAGTTTGGATGTGTCCAGAGGATGGGAAATAAACCAAGAGACGGAATTTGCCATGGTAAGATGATGTAAAAATATGTACATACATAATCGTATTTAATGTCCATTACTCTTATCTAGGATTGAAAAATACCGACCGGCAAAATTTTATGAAATTGTAGGCAATGAAGATACTGTAGCTAGTTTGTCCGAATTTGCTTCGCAGGGTATTGCTCCTAACATTATTATAGCGGTAAGTAAAATTATGTAAAAAAAAATAAGCGAAAGCTGATTTTTTTTTGTATGGTATAGGGTTCAGTTTGTTGTGCGCAAAACAACAACTATTCAATGGATGGCTAGAATATTATTTGGTGACAGCTATAAGGAAGTAGCATTGGAATTAAATGCCTCAAATGAACGTGGTATTGACGTAGTGCGAAAAAAAATTAAAATTGTTGCTCAACAAAAAGTCACTCTACCCCGTGAACGTCATAAGATTGTTATACTAGATAAAGCTGACAGCATTACTGAGGGTGTACAACAAGCACTGAGGCGTACAATGGAAATTTATAGTAATTTCACACGTTTTGCATTAGCTTGTATTACAAGTGAAAATATCATCAAACCCTTACAGTCTCGATGTGCCATGTTGCGTTTTACGAAAATAACAGATGCCCAGATTTTGGATAAACTTATTGAAGTTTTGTTAACTGAAATTTTTAAATTAAAAATATTACAAAAATATAAATATCGATTTGTATCTCTATCCATTTTGTTTTATTTTCCTCCGATTAGAGTGCTAATCTATACTTTTTGTTTTATTTTCCTCCGATTAGAGTGCTGACCGGCAAATTTCTTTCAGTTAAATTTAACATCAACTTTTCTGTTAAATTATGTCAGTTAAGAGTTAATCATATATTGTGTAATACAATTTAGCCAGACTTTCGGTTAAAGTGTTGATTATTTTTTAATCGAACATCGTGAAATCGGGCGTTATACGAACTTAAGGACTAAATGCACATTGTTGCACATAAATGTAATATTTGGGTTTCTTGTTAGTAATTCATCTTGAAAAGTACCAATTATTACAGCAGTTTATTATTAAATTGAAAACAATCATTTCATACTAGTGAAAGTAAAAATATCAATTAAAGTTTCATTATTCTGGTGGTTTTTGTGATATAAAAAAAATGGACAATAAAATAAAACAACTTAAAATAATGAAGCATGCACTGGAAGCATTGTGTATATTAAAAACAATTGCTGAAATAAAAGTGAGGAAAAAACGGTCCTGTTCAGAGAAGTTAATCGAGACAGGAAAAAAAATGAATTTTCGTTTCGACATTTTTAAGGCTGAAAGAAATAGACCATCAACAATTTTTCATTTATACGAGAATGACACCTCATTAAGGCACTTCTTTTTTTACACATTTTCTATTAAATTAAAAATAAAACTCGATTCGTCGTCTTTTTCCATTGCAATTTATTTTATTTTTATGGACACAATAATGGTCTAATAATATAAGGTCTGCTTATCAACACAACGATAAAAAAACGACATGCATTTTTTGTGTAAAAATTAGCCAATATTGTCAAAAATAGCTGTGGTTTGTATGTATTTAGTAGTTATGCAGCAACAAAAAGCATAGCGTAAACAAAAATATTCATGATGCGGCCAAAAATGTAACCAACTTTTGACAAGACCGAAGAAATTACCATTTTTTGCAGATTAATTAACGGTCAAAACACAACCCTACAAAAAACCATATTCCTTCTTGCACAGACCTTATTATTAGACCATGGAAACAATACACAAACAGCTGATTCCGTACGGAAAGTGCGGTCCGTTTCGTACTTTGCTTAAGCAAATGACGTTTCATAAAACTTAACGAAAAGTTTCCTTAAGTTCATTATAGTTGGCCGCATACGTTTTACATGTATTCGCAGAGTTGCTTAAGCTGACTTAAGCCAGCTTATGCATATTATGGTTGGGCCTTTAGTGTTACGTTTTTTCGTTACGGAATTTCTTGATTTAGTCGCCAAAGCCCGCGAAAAAATCTATGCAATAGCTTAAAAATATTAAATAAAATTGGTTCTGGGGGCTAATTCTCGCAGTCGTGATCGAAATTGAATTCGAATCGAAATTTATTTCGATACGAAATTATTTTCTGATGATAACACTCGATACGAAACGAATCGAGTTATTGCTTCAGTGTTGTAAAAAACGTGCCGAAATACGTTTGACAACAGTGAATGAATTGTAATAAAATATAACCAAAAAATGTATGTTTGTACCAAAAATTTAATAATTAAAAGTAATTAGGTACAGGACCAAAATGTGAGTTCAATATTGTATATTTAGTTCTTGTTCCCTTTCTTTCATTTTGTTTTTATGTCAATTAGTTGAACAGAAAGCTCGACCATTTTTCCTTTAATTTAAGCTTTTTATTTCAATTAGTTTATCTAATTTGCTCAACAATTCGTTCTGATACAGTTCTGTAGACATTAAATTTTGCTTTAATAAAGTTTTTTTACTTTGTTTTAGCCTTTGGTTGATATTTGGTAATTCTTCGTAAGCAACTTTTGTTTTAATTGGCACTGATTTTTCTTTCTCTTCACTTTCTATAAAATACGAAATATTATGTATGTATGTATATGATCTTCATTATCAACCAATAACCGGGGCGATGCACAGTGTGAGGTTTTAACATTCTAGCTGATCAAAATTGCATATTTCTTTAACAAATAAAGGTACAGTCACGCAATTTGGTAAAAGTAATATATGACTAACAACACAACTTCTGTAGAATAATGGGCGGAATTGGACAATTGCCACGCCCACTTCCCATAATAGATAAAATATACTTTTTTTAAATTGGTTTATAATTAATAGCAAGATTGCCTTATCTTGAGTAGGACAATTGGGGAAAATTGCAATACCCTTGTTTTAATCAAACAACACATTACCCATGCATATCTCGTTACCTAAAATGGAAACGCACCAATTAACAAAAAAAAAAATTAATGCTTTCAATAGAAAAAATATTATAACCATCCCAGGCACTCAAGAATAACATGAAAACGTTCTACCAGCTCCAAATCAATACCAGTAATATTTGACGACTTCTCGGCATCTCGAAAAAAACGTCTGGCAGTGTTGCCATCGTTTGAATTGCCAGAATGATGTTTTGGCAGTGTACAGACGCGTTTTATAATCGTCGCAACTGAATATTAAAATTATCAAAAATTTAAAGTCACAAAAAATACAAAAACAAAACATTTATTAAACAGTTATTATACTGGTTTTATTTTATTTTTTTTTTGCTTGTGTATACATAAATATTTGCATACACAAACTCTTATAAGTGAAAAAAACAAGAGAACTCTAAATGAGTTCATCTTCTGGCAACAACAACAACAATAAACCCACAAGCAGTAGAAATGCTTATTTAACTTTTGTTTCTGATGACGACAATAAAAAAATTGAAATAAGCACAAACCTGAATTCTACAAAAAACACAACTATTCGTGCGCGATCATGCTCTCCATACATGTTAAATAGTGATCAAGAAACAACAACAAATGCACCTATTAGCAAACTTGTCAGCTTAGCTGTACAAGCAAACAAACAAACAATAAATACCCAGGTGACCAACGTGCACAAAATGAATAAAATTATGGATAAAGTAAGTGAAAATAGTGATAATAAAATTCAAACAGGTATGGATAGATACATAACTGTGTTAAAAAGGGGAAGAAGTCCCAAATCTGCTCAAATTGCGTCAACGGCAAAAGTTCCCAAAGATGGGAAAAATATAAAAAATTCCGAAAATCGTTTCGCGATTTTAACTGAACAAGGTGATGAAGACACAACTAATACAAGTTTGAGTAAACCACCACCGATTTATTTAAGAGAACAGAACTCCAGCTTTCTGGTAAAAAGCCTTATCTCGTTAATTGGAGAAAATGAGTTTTACGTAACTCCAATCAAGCGTGGGAAAATTAATGAAACAAAAATTCAGGTATCTAAAGAAAATAATTACAGAAAAATAGTCTCAGACTTTGAGACTAAAAATAAAAATTTTTATACATATCAGCTTAAGAGTGCTAAAGGTCTAACCGTTGTAATAAAAGGTATAGATTCTAGTGTGGATCCAGAAGAGGTCAAGTCTGGCCTTGAAAATAGTGGATTCAAGGTGAAAAATGTTTCAAACATCAAAAATAGAGAAAAAATCCCCCAACCAATATTTAGAGTCGAGTTACAGCCAGGTGACATAAAGATAAAAAAAAATGAATCCCATCCAATCTATGATCTAAAGTATTTGTTAGAGAGTTACCGTTGAGCAGCCACATAAAAGAGCTGGACCTATCCAATGCCTGAACTGCCAAGAATTTGGGCACACGAAAACTTATTGCAAGTTGCCTACAGTCTGCGTTGTATGTGGTGAGCTACACAGTACCGCTAACTGTGACAAAACAAAAGGTGATCCCAAGGCGAAAAAATGTGGCAATTGCGCCGGAAATCACACTGCCAACTATAGAGGCTGCCCTCTTTACTCGTTTTTTAAACGCTCCTCGCACAAAAAAGAAAATATTATCCCCGCTCAGCCTATCATACTTTTAAGCTACCCTCAGTTACCTCAACCGTCTACCAGTCAGCAACAATATTCAAACGTATTGAAATCAAACGCGACTATTGCTCAGCAACAACCTAATAATAAATTTTTATACGCTAACATTTTAAAAAGTAACCACAATACAGCGCAAGAACCGGTACCAGTAAGCGAAGCTCCAGGGTCTAATTTTAGCCGTATTGAAGCCTCAATTGAGAGCTTAATACAAACAGTAAATACTTTTACTCTCAACATGTCCTGTATGATGCAGGAAATGTTGAAAATGCAGTCTACTTTGTTGCAGGCTGTATTAAGCAAACCATGAACTTGAAAATATGTTTTTGGAACGCAAACGGCATCTGCCAACATAAAAATGAAATAGAATATTTTCTTCTGGATAAACAAATCGATGTTATGCTTATCTCAGAAACTCATTTGACGTCTCGAAGCTATTTTAGAATTAGTGGATATAATTTCTACGACACCAAGGATCCTCGAGGTAGAGCTTGTGGTGGCTCGGGAATTCTAATAAAAACGCGAATAAAACACTACCTGTTAAATGAATTTTGTGAAGATTACCTTCAAGCAACAAACATCTGCATTGAAAATTTTTATCAAAAACTTGTGATATCATCTGTTTATTCTCCTCCCAGGTTTTCAATTTCAGAGAGTCAATATACCGCATTTTATTCAACACTGGGGTCCCGTTTTCTAGCAGCTGGCGACTGCAATGCTAAACACACATTTTGGGGTTCACGTTTAATCAGTCCCAAGGGTCGTGTTTTGTTTGACACAATTTCAAAAATGGGCTTTAATGTAGTTTCAAGTGGTCAGCCAACATATTGGCCAACGGATCGACAAAAAATTCCTGATATTATCGACTTTGGAGTTATAAAAGGTGTGCCCAGCGAAATGATTGAAGTTGAAGCATCATTGGATTTATCTTCAGATCACTCGCCTACTATTATCACTATTTACTCACACACAACTGCAACATCAACATGCGATTTACCGCTGACATCTGCACGTATTAACTGGCTGAAATACAAAAAATATTTGAGTGCTCATTGCACGGAAAATATGCTGTTCAGAACACCTACTGACATAGAAAATTCTATTAGGTTGTTTGAAGCACATGTTAATCAAGCTGCTCTTAATGCTTCTTCAAATCAACCAAATCAACAAGTAAGATTCAACAACATTTCTTCTGTAGATATAGAAAGGCTATTGACTGAAAAACGGAGAGCGCGACGAGAATGGCAACGTTACAGATCCCCCAGCTAAAGTTAAGGCTAAAGGAATGCACCAAACAGCTCAGAAAAGTTTTACAAACACAAAAAACAGCTTCGCTGCAAAAATTTCTTCAAGAACTCGATGCAACACCACAAACAGATTATTCGCTATGGCGTGCAGCTAGAGGACTTAAAAGGCCAGTGATTTGCAAACCTCCGTTACGAGATTCGAATGGTGACTGGGCAAGAACTGATGCTGAAAAAGGTGCTCTTTTTGTTAAGCACTTAGAAAATGTATTTACACCGAATATTTCTACTGATATTGTTGAACTGCCACCAGTCATCTCTTTACCAGAAATACCGTTAAGATTTAACATTGTGGAGATTGAAAAGGCCATCACTAGTCTTAACACCAAAAAAGCCCCAGGTGTCGACAAAATAAGCAACAAAATGCTTCAACAACTGCCTTATATTGCAAAAAGAATTATACTATTCATTTTTAATAGTATTCTACGGCTGCAATACTATCCTGCAGAATGGAAGGTTTCGATGATTATTATGATACCAAAGCCCGGCAAGGATCATACGAAGGTTAAAACTATCGGCCTATTAGTTTATTGCCCAACATTTCAAAACTATTTGAAAAGCTGTATATGAGCAAGCTGATGCCTATAGTGACTAGAAGTGGATGCATTCCAGATCATCAATTCGGTTTTCGCAGACAACATAGCACAATTGAACAAACTCACAGACTTGTGAATGTTATCAGAGACACTTTCGAAAAGAAGAAATATTGCTCTGCGCTCTTTATAGATGTTTCTCAAGCTCTGAACTAGGGTCCAACTTCCTTCTTTTTGAAACTTGACCGGGCTCATCAACTTGGGTAGTGCAAAAATCATTCGGATCACACTCGATCAAGTCATCCATTAAAGTTGACATGTCTAAAAAATAAAAAATTAGCTTTGTTAAAGTATGAACATAGACATGTATGTATGAAAAAGTTAGCTTACCAGTGCTTTCATGCATAGCAATTTCAACATTGTGAACTTTAAATGCTCCCGAAATGCTGTTTATTTTATTGTAATGGCACCAATCCGATGGCGCCCCCCCTGTTGGCCCTATTTTGTTTTTTTCCTGTCTATAAAAAAACATAACCTTTTTGGTTCACCAGCAATAATTATGCTTAAAATTACTTACTTGTACTTGCGGGTTAGATTGTCTATTTTCGTCCGAACATCTGTCCAACACCCAGAAAATCCAAACTTCATCAAACTTTCAGCGATTTCTTGAAAGACATGAGAGTTCTTTCTTGTGCCTCTCAACTCTTCTATTTTGTCATCCCATAAGTCCAGCAACATGTTTTCCAAATCCTGGTTCCATACTATGCGACGTGCAGTGCTTTTCTTTACTAAAACCAAAAATATATTATTATATTTAAATATGTACAACATATAAAATAAAGTTAAAAAAAGTAAAAACTTACGTGTGCCACTCATTTTGATATACTTTTCTTTATTTTTTCTTACACATTATGTATACATACATATGTCATTCACAATAAATTAAGCTGTCAATATGTATGTATGTATCTGTCATTATGCTAGAGATGACATTAAAATTATCGGAAAATGTTGATTGGAACAAAATGATTTAGGAACATCTTTTAAAGATGTAGAAAGATGTTGACTTTTAGTACTGTGTATTTCTTATGGGAAGATGTTAACATCTTCTCAAATTGATGGTAGATGTTAGATGTTGCGTAGTGGAAAAAGGCTATAAGATCGATCTTGACACCGAGTCAGATAATATATACCAGTGATGGAAAAATGAAAAATTTAAATGGTACTGTCCGACAACAAAAAGAGTACTTTTTTCAACATTGTGGTACTTTTTGTGAAACATATATTTTTATTCAAAAATTAAATTAAAAATCCATTTTATAATAAAAAAAATATTAAATGAAGAAAACAATGCAGCTTGGTTGGCATAATTTTTCAACCAGGTTCAACCCCGTATTAGCAAAACAAAACCAATACATGTACATTAAAAAAACAAATGTGTGCAAAATACACTAATACACACATATATGTATATTTTTACAATTTTACCCCAGATTATTTAGTCTCGTGTGTTTTCGAAAGAAAAATAGTTATGCGAACTAAAAATTAATCTTGTGTAAATTGGACTACTAACATTAAAGGGCACTATACATCAGAGTAGCAAGCCGCTTCGACGCAGTGGCGCCCGTAGAGCAAACGTGGTTGCAAAAACCAAAATTTTCATGAGCGCCCACGAAGTTTTGAATAAACCCATGTTATAGGAAACTTTTCAACGATTTCAAATATTCCACTCTTAATAATATCACATTTTTAGTTTAGAAGATATAACCGTTCAAAGGTGACCGACTTTCGGTTTTCAAAAAAATACACAATTTTTAGTCAATTTGTTGCGATTTCAGGTGTAATATCACGAAAAATAAGTAACGAATCGCCATATTTTTTGTTTGTATTGATTGATGTATTTATTAAATGTATAATGATAAAAAAAAATTAACTGTATGCTTTGTGTTTCTCCTGGTAAATCACTATTTAAAAACTATCCGTTTTTTCACTATTTTTCAACTTTGACGGAAAATAAAAAAAATCTATATTTTTCTATATTTGCCATATTTGCAAAACCTGTTCTTTGATTATTTCTTTACATAATTCAAAAGGTTTTATCTGCCTGTACGTGCCCGTTTGGCTTCTTGAGGTAAAAAAGGTTAAAAAGACATGGTTGCAGAAATTGTATGGCGTCCATCCCTTATATGTTTTGACTGACAGTAGTTTTTTTTAGTAGTAAATTTTTGTTTATTTTTTTTTTTTTTTTTAGTAGTAAATTTTTAGGCATGGTAGCATAAGCCTATATATTGCAAAATAAGCATAATGCCTGGATTTGTCTACGACTGAAAGTTGGCGCAACAATTACTGAAACCATTAAGCAATTTAAGTACTGAAAACATGGCGTTGAACAATTTAAAATTATTTGAACTGTTTAGAAAGTCAACCACACCAAAGTTTTTCACGGAAGCTGCTTTAGAAGAACTTGATAGCTTATACGGAAATATTGAGAGAAGCGAAATTATAAAAAATAATTTTTATCTGATATATGCAAATATTAAGGCAAAATGGGTGAAATCTAATCGAACCATTCAGAACTTCAACTCCAAATACGAGGACTGGCTTAATGAAGACACCATCCTGGCTATATTGGCAGTAGATAAACCCACCACATCAACCAGAGGAGCAAAAGGAAGGCCAAAAAAAGTATTGAGGAGTGTTCAATTTTCACAAGAAAGAGGAAACTTGCCGATGCCACCAATGACTTGACCACGAAGCATTTATCGGACGCGCTAGCTATTAAATATACAAAGGATAGTGAAAGAGTTAGGTCTCAGATAACCAAATCTGTTGCTGATGCAAGCCAACTGCGACTAAAAAGGATTAGGGAAAGCATTCCCACGCCCACAAACGCACACTTTAAAAAGCATGGTTCCGAAGAAGCCTTGGCCTTGTTTATGGACTTAGAACTTTCCAAAGAGAAATATGAGAAAATGGATTTTTCTACTAATTTTAACTTTGATAACCCATAAGCAGGCCCTTACAAAGCGTAGCACCCTTTCCAAACGCTCATTTCATAGGCTGAACAGTTATCTATCATATGCTGTTTAAACTGTTTAATTATCTTATTCGGTTCAAAAGATATGATTTTTGCAACGAAAAAACTCAAATAGCGCCACTGTGCGGCGGCTTACCACCCAGCTGATTTTGTTAAATGCTTTTTTAAATAAGAAGATTTAGTTAGATAATAAAGCATTCCCACTTTTGGCTGTCAAATATTCTCTATACGTGCATTTCTACATAGCGGTTGACACAAAGCAAATGAAAAGTGGTTATTTGTATCTAGTACAAGTGTACCCCAGTACAGCACATCTGGTGATGTCAATATATGTATGTAGCTGTTTTGTAGTTTAATCATCCTCTTTAGCTGGTAAAAAAGCTAATCAACTATTATCAGGTTATATGGAAGTTTAATTTTATATTTAAAATCTTACAAAAATCTGACAGAGTTTAAACTATGATACATTTTTATAACCTTATTTGCTTTCGGTATATCCATGTTTTTCATTTATTTGCACTTATTTTAGCGTCAATAAAGTTTTCAGCCGTTTTAGAGTAAATAATCTTCTGATATTTATATTTCGACAACAAAAATATGGAAATTTTTTTCGTTCTATTTTTCAAGTTCTACGGTTAGGAATTATGGTTGTTTATTGGAGTTTCATAGCATAGCGGTTCGTCGAGTGAATTATTTGTCTTGACAAATGTCAAACTCAATATAAAAAAAAAAACTTTTTTTTCCTGAAGTTTTTGTATATGAAATTATACTGCTATTATAACAAATAATTTCCTCGACAAGGTGCTAGATAAGCTGAGTGTATATTAACCAATAACTCCACTTATCATTACAAAGAAAATTCTAACACTAAAGTGTATACTGAGTTAGATATACATAAATATAACGTGTTTCTAATTAAATGCATGTTTCCACAATACGATGAAAGACGAATAAACATCTTCAGTCGACTATTTACATATGTACATATATTGAAAACAAAAACAAAATTGTCCATATTGTTTTTGTTTTCAACGTAAATGGACGATGGAAAACTTTTGATCGTCTTCTACAAACAGGCGGTAAGTGTTTGGACTATTTTTAAACGAAATAAATTCTTGGGAATATTTTGAATAAATTGGTATATTTTCTAAATAAACTATATCAATACAAATTGTGAAATTAGGATCTGTTCATAAAAAACCGCTAGATTTTTAGCGTATCTAAAAGGGCTATTAGTTACGCATACTTGGCTGCAGACATGTACGATGGCATACCAAATCTCACTGTCTAGTAGCATGTGAGTACGTCAGACATGTATGTTGGTTTTCAAAAATTTTCGATTTTCTGATGTCTGTCGCACACCAACATTTATTTGTACTGAAGTATGCCGTCAGCTTTCGATAGTGTAAGAGCAAAATGAAAAGTATGCCATCGTTATGGTGACCATCCGTCCTTTTTTTAAAAGGACAGTCCTTTTTTTTGACACAACGTCCTTTAAAATTTAAACAAAATAAATTGTTCTTTTTTTAATTGAATTGTCCTTTTTTGTCCTTTCTTTTTGATGGCTAATGTTCTTCTTTAGTTTCCAAATTAAAAGTTTTATTTTCTCAAAATACCGAAATTTTAAACTCAATACAATATAAATTTATAACCACCCAAGACAGGAATTGCCTGGCAACACTGAAAAGAATATTTTCAATTGCAAATAATATTTGGACATCAGAAAAGTCCCAAATAAAAGTGATTACTTTAGAATCACTTTTGATAACAAAGTGCAATTTTCAAATGGGCTGTTCAGAATTTAAATTGTTTTTTTCAAATAACATTGATATAATAAAAAAAATACATTCTTCAGAACTATATCAATAATATATAATCCTTAATTATTGAATTTTGTATTATTGGCTAAATGTAATTACTTTGTTAACATTGATTAATTAATAAATTTTTTGTTTTAACGACGTGTGAACTTCTAGGCATATTTAATTTCTGTTTTAAACATTAAAATAAGTACATACATACATATGTATGTATGTAACTACTTGTACTAGTCACTAATATTACGTTGTTTGAATTATATTTTTATTTTATTGATATGAAATATATGTATGTATGTAATTAAGTTAATACCAATAATTTTTATTTAATTTTGAGTGTCCTTTTTTTTTTTGTCGAAAAATATGGTCACCGTAGCCATCGTACATGTCTGCAGACAAGTATGCGTGTCTAATAGCCCTTTAATAGGACCAATCAACAATGTTGTGAAGTCGCATTGAGTCGCAAAAACAGCTCTGACAAATTTTCGTTTATGAAGAAAATTGTAAAATTTTTAAGCTATTGCATAGCTTCTATCGCGGTCTTTGAGGCGACCGAATCAAGAAATTTTGAAAACTTTGTTTCTTAAGTATTTTGTTTATGAAACGAAAATACCTGGAACTAAGTTTGTTTCTTAAGTCTTTTGTTTTTTTAAGTTAAAACTTCTTTTTTGTATAGTCTATTAAAGGGCTGCGTGAAACTTAATAATGATGATCATGAAACTTTCATCATTATCTTTTATTCATTCGTTTCTATTCAATACCGATGAATAACTATGAACAGAAAAGAATCAACACACGATAGTTAAGAGACGAGCGTAATGAAGTTTGTGTGTTCACTTTTATAAGAGCGAACGAACATTTACAATTGTGAAACCGAACATGTCTTGAATAAATATCAATAATGTTCATGCAAAAACAATATGCTCTCAAATATCAGTCTTGCCAGTTGTAGGAAAAAGGAAAATCATTTAAGAAATACGTTAAACATACACAATGAACTAAATCCTAGAAAAAGAAGGCAAAAAAACTCTTAAAAATTTACAGTTTAAACATTAATGATTTATTTCATTTATTAACGTTTATTGAAGGTTTATGTTATTTAGGCCCAAATTCACAGTCATTAGTTAGCTAATAGCAATAGTTTAACTAATAATATTTGATTCACAACTTCTAGTTTAACATTAGTTAAACCATCAAACGTGAATGGTTAACTAATAGTTAGACAACAGCTGATTCGTTGGAATTTATTATTAGTATTTTTGTTTTGTGAAAAATTTTAGATATGGCATGTGAAATTGAAAACGCGGAGTCCGATATTGAAAGTGGCACTGATACAGATAATACGCGTAATATTATTGCTGAGCGTCGCCAACGTAATCTTAAAAGATTTTATGGATAGATTCCGTCTTAGCAAGTAGGTGGCGTGGCAAGTTCTTGAATGTATACGCCATTTTTTAAGAAATAATAAATCAAATGTAAACAAAAACCGTATGCTATAACAGAATTGCCAGTACTGAAAGTTAATAGTTTGATAGGGTTACCATTTTTTGTTCATATTAAGAGTTTTGGTTAAATAATACACTGTGAATATGAAGTATTAGTTAAACAATAGTTATCATTTTAGTTTACTAATAGCTAACTAATTACTGTAAATTTGGCCCTTAGAAATGCAAATAGCAAACTAAAATACATATTGAATTTGATTTTCTACTTAATAGTGCTCGTAATATGAATATTATATACATACATACGTACATGCGTGTAAAAGCTAAAACTTGAAATTACATATGCAAGTAATTACACATGGGCAGCGCTTGCAAAAGTTTACTTAATTTCACCAAATTGGCAACATTGCTATTGCGTATTAATAAGAAACTGTGAGATGAGAGCGAGAACTTCGAATAGAAATCGTTTCAATGAACAAACTCTGTGTTAACGAAGTGAAACAAAATGTTCTCACTCATACTATGAACAAAGCAACAGTTTGTTTGGTGTTTTGATTTTTATTCGAAATAGAGTTTTAGCAAAGACTTATATATAACTATAACTAACTTATATATAACTATGTACTAAAGACGTGCATGAGTATACCTAAAAGTATTTGCAAAACAAATATACCATATACATAATTGTTAAAATTGATACTAAAGAGCGAAAAAGAGTACACAACATTGTATTTGTTTGGTTTTTGTAACACATGTTACTGGTACAAACAAAAACAGTTGAATTTTGATTTTGCACCAGTATATATCTGTATTTGTTTTTTATTCTCCAGTAACTGTTGTACCACAAATATTTTCAAAATAATTGTTGTAACAGAGATATTTCCAAGCAATAGTAACATAATATAAGAAATATTAATTGTGTATGGATGTTGCTTTTCTTTGAAAACATTTAAAAACATAATGTAAAAAACTGGGTTCGTTTTTCATATTTATAGTATGTAATATAAGTACATGTGCGTAAGTCGTGTTTTGAGCTAATTTTTGTGTAGTTAAAATTTTTTTTTAAAAAATGAATTATCTATTTATAAAACAAAAAATTGAATCTAAGGGCCAATAATTGACTTCGTATTTAAATACTCATTCAGCTAATTTTCATTTAAATTTATGTTGCATTTAAGTGCTACTTCTGTTTTTCAGTCGTATTTAATTGTTCTTATTTATTTGTATTGAGAACTTGGTAGCACAACATAATAAAAAAAATTTCCCACAAATTTCCCTTCAGAACAGCTGACTAGAACAAATAAAGTAAAATCCAAAACGTATATATTTTTATTTTAGCTAAAATTAAGAATAATTAAGAACTGCTGAATTGTTTTAAGAGAATAAAAGCAAACTCCAGAACGATTAAAAGTATAATAACGACAAAACAAACGAAAGTTGGATGCAACTTGTCAGCAGCCACAAATTTTTTTATTAGCTTTGTTTTCAATAAGAAGAACAAGCAGTCAAAAACATATGGAAATTCGTAAAACTTATGTAGTATTTAAATGCACAATGTTGGCTATTTAATGTTGACTTAATTTTGCAGTGAAAAACTCAATTTTGTATATAAATAACATTTAATCTTAAATGACATATAAATCAGCACTGAATTATTGGCCCTAAGGATTACAAAATTAGTGAAAAAAGAGGGCGAAGCAATATATGGAATTGTTTTGCTTCTATCAAAGATGAGACGGACACAGAAATAACAAATTTTGTTGCATGCAAATTCTGTAATAATGTGTATAAATATGTTTGTATGTACATACATATGTACATACTCTGTTCCTTTAATACCTATCATGTTAGATAATTAATTGTATAGAAAAATTGCACTCTTATTTTAGAAAATTATTACAATTTTTTATAAAAAAAATAGGTCGCTATAATAAATAGATCACTATAAAATTGAAGAAGGTCGAATAAAATAGAAGAACAGTAACAAAAATAAATAATTTAAAATTTTTTTCTTATCATGTTATTACAACTTTCCAGAGTACCACAAATAACTATGTTATAAACATCAGTATTTGTTCATATCTGTTTTATGAAAACAAATAAAAGCAAATATGTTCCTCTCATTCTCTGTTTATCTACTCATACAGTATCTGTTTTGCAGAATAACAATACTTACTAATACCAGATACAAGAAAATATTTACTAATACATACCAGAAGTTGAAAACTAAGAGAAACTGGTACAAACAGATAGAACTGTGCACGTCTTTAATGTCCACGCAGAAACAGCTGCCCAACAAATGGAAATATAAGCATATATCAATTAACTAAATCTATATGAACCTACTACTAATTTGAGGTGGTGTTGGCTGAAGTGGTTAGCGCGTTGACTACTAAGCAAACAATGACTTGGGGTCTGGGTTCAAACCCTGGCCAGAGCAAGTCAATCAACATCATTAATTTCTCCAATGTACAATAGTGAGACATTGTATTAATTGTTGTCGGACTATTTAAGTGATGAAGGCATAGCACTGGTCGCTAAAAAAACTGTTCCGACAGCCATAGCTGCCAGATTTGACGATTTATCGTCATTTTGACGTTTTTGGGTCCTAAAAATGATATAGTGACGATGGACGATTTATACCCTTATTTTGACGATTTTAAATAATTCAAGCTTGCAACTTTTATTTGTACTAGTAAAGGAGCCTTGAACTGTTGAAAATTGTAATGAGAAACTTTTTAAAAACTAGTTTGTTTAAAACTGAAAACTTTTATTAATTGATTATTAACACGAAAACAATTTTTTAAATTTCGAAGACATGTATTTAGGAATATTTGCCAGAGACGTATTGGAAGAACCACAAATAAATGCAAAAGAAAAATATGTTAGTAGTAAAAATTGTGTTAATTTTTATATAGAGCTTTGAGATCAGATATTATCATGATTTGATTTTGAAAATAAATATAAAGCTCTTGGCCAAATTAATCCATTTAATATTATTAATGTAGAAAAAATTTGTTTTCTGAAATTATAAAAGAATTTTCCTATTTTGTTGAAGAAAGTGAAAGCCAAGAGCTAGAAACTGAGTTCAGACAATTAAAATTATTGTCCTGATAAAAACATATAACTATTGGATTTTTGAAAAAAAATATCAGAGATGCAAAGTAGGGATTCTAGTGTTTTGTTTCCGGTTTCGACTAAATTTATTACAAAAATCATAGTTTTACCACATTTTTCAGCAAATGTGGAAATAATATTTAGTAAGGTAAACAAAAATAAGACTAAAGTAAGAAATTCATTGAAAAAGTCGTCTTTGGAAGCAATATTATATAAAGATAAACAAATGTAGCTGCTATGATCTAGCAGTTATACCTGAATTAATCAATATGGTTAATTGCAATATATATTTGTAAAATATATGATACATTTACATATGTATATGTATATAAGTCCATTTTTTTAAAAATAGTATTTTTATTGTATAAATTTTATTGTAGTTTTTATATATTTTTAGAAAAAGTGTTCTCAAAAATTAAATTAAAAATGCATATTTTACTACATTGGAAAAAAATAACTTAAGGATTTAATTTTTTTATTTTTTCCATACAATGTATATACATATCAGTGAGCTGCAACGAGCATGATCGAGCCTACTTGTTCCCTTACGTTGAATTTTAAGAACAACAAAAACAAGTATTATTCAATGTTATACTCGTTCGCTTTTTATGCACAAGCAGAAAAGTCATTAACAATTCTAAATCATGTCGATCATTTGATGCGAAACGACACAGTCAGAACATTCATGTTAGCATAAAACAACAAGTGAATAAAACTGAATGTTTGAAACGAACGGTTGCGTAAACAAGTGTTTTTGTTTTTGAACACAAATGGTTAGATCATAAAAATCAATGTGCATAATTAAGTATACCCGAAAATTAAACACTTGCTGCAACTCTCTGATACATATATATTTCAAAGTATTAAAATACATGCGAATTCTAATTGAAGTATCTGATCTCTGTATTCATATGAACGCTGATTTATTAAAAAGATTTGTTGATTTAAGAGTTTTGTTATGTTTTGCCTCTGATAAAATATGTTTTGTTGGTAAAAAACCAGTTTTTTCATTTGACGTTTTTATGACGATTTCAATAAGATATGTTGACGATAATGACAATTTTTGCGCAAAAATATGACGATATTACCTCAAAAAATCTGGCAGCTATGCCGACAGCGATTGATGCTATCCAAGCTAATGTGAACACAACATCGCCCTCCTTCGTCGGTTAGCAGAAACATCAGCGAAGTAAAACAATTAATAAAACATCGGCGAGAAAAAAAACAACATTTTAGCAAACCGGAAATAGTGAGATACAAAACCACACATCCGGTTTGCTAACTTTTCAATGTGCAAAATGTAAGCAAAGTGTGAAAAAATATTACGACTTTGAATGCAATAATTTTAAATGAAATAATTAAAGTAATAAATTAAAAATATAAAAATGAGAATATATACCAAAAGTCCTCTAGTATCAGATTTTATGACTGTCATTATGGACATTTTAATTATAATGAATATATCCGGATGTTTCTTCGAACAATTTTCAAAACACTATTTCATTGATATCTCAGAAACTAGAGAGGGTGCGCATATGACACTACACGCAATCGAATGAGGTTGAAAATACGCATCGATGGTTGTTTCAACTATTTTCCCGGAGGTTTTCTGAGAAAAATTGTACACTTATCAACATTTTTTTTACAAAAAAAAAAACACTTTTAGTAATTTGCAAATAACTCACAAAGTAGAAGGGGTGCGCATATGACACTATACGCAATCGAAAGAAGTTAAAAATACGCATCGATTGTGGTTTCAACTATTTTCCCGGAGGTTTTCTGAGAAAAATTGTACACTTATCAACATTTTTTTTACAAAAAAAAAAAAACACTTTTAGTAATTTGCAAATAACTCACAAAGTAGAAGGCGTGCGCATATGACACTATACGCAATCGAATGAGGTTTAAAATACGCATCGATTGTGGGTTCAACTATTTTTCCGGAGGTTTTCTGAGAAAAGTTATATTCCATCAAATATATGAAAATCGGAAAATGATTTTTTGGTTTGAACCTTTTGGGCAGCACTGTTCAATATTTAAGCGAACACGTTTTTTTCTGAGTTAACATATTGACTTGGCAGTACTTGTAAGCAAAACATATCGCACCCTAAATACAAAAGGGTCACAATTCAAAATAATAAAATTTTCAGGAGAGACAAAAAACTGTTTTCGTGCAGAAGCAACCACTTAACATAAAAATAGACATAGCTGTATTTTTCCAGTTAATGAAGATACTGATGTGAAAGAAATTTTTGCAGTAGTTAGAGATGTGTACGCAGAATTAATTTATGGAAAAAAGTCAGTTTTGGAAAATTTTGAGTTGTGACCCTTTTGTATTTAGGGTGCGATATACACGCGCTTGATATTGTTAAAAAATTACTATTTATTAATTTTAATATTGTTTGCAAAAGTTAAAGAATATTAAATTCAGACATTGTTGAAGAAATGTCACAATTGCAATGCTCCTATTGATATCTTGATGTAGCAGATGACCATTATCTACATTGTGGAAACTGTGGTAATTTTAAAAGAAAAAAACATAAATGCCCAAACTGCAATTATTATGTTTGCGAAAGTTGCTTGAAACGAATATATAACGATAGTTTCATTGAATGTAAAATTTGTACTAACCATATTTTAAGATAAAGAAATGTGTTCAAAATTGCCAAAAGCCAACATAGTCATATCGCATAAAATTCGTTTACGATATAATGCAGAATAATTTAATTTATCGGATCTTGCATTGTGTAAAAATTTTTAACTAATAGTTAGTATACACTTGTTAAAAAATTATATTTTTCAGTTGCAATTAAATTTTAAAATTTATTAAAGTAATTTTCTACAATACTAATTTTTTGAGTTATGACTAGTATGCCAAGTACATATGTATACGAGTGATAAACAAAAAATGGGTCATAATGTAAATGTAGCATATTTCGTTTATACACGAATGAATTTTATATATTTAAGTGAATAATGGTTTAGGCCTATCGGGGAAGTCAACCATTAAAAAAAATGAGAACGCACTAAGTGTAGTACCTCAGTGGTAGTGTGGAAACCTACACAATTTGCAATTTTCAAAACGAATTTATAATAGTTAGTTCAGCAATAACTTTTAATGGGTAGTTTTTTTTTGCTTTTCAATGAAATAATTTCATTATTAGTTAGATAAAAAGTAAAAGCATTACAAATAATCAATGATAAAGTTTTTCAAAAGCATTATCATTATTAAACGTCAATATTATTTTACACACACTGTTTCAGGATGTTGTTTTTGCTTTGGCACATGAAAATTTTATTATTTTGATTTGTGTCCCTTTTGTATTTAGGGTGCGATATGTTTTGCTTACAAGTACTGCCAAGTCAATATGTTAACTCAGAAAAAAACGTGTTCGCTAAAATATTGAACAGTGCTGCCCAATAGGTTCAAACCAAAAAATCATTTTCCGATTTTCATATATTTGATGGAATATAACTTTTCTCAGAAAACCTCCGGAAAAATAGTTGAACCCACAATCGATGCGTATTTTAAACCTCATTCGATTGTGTGTAGTGTCATATGCGCACCCTTTCTAGTTTCCGAGATATCAATGAAATAGTGTTTTGAAAATTGTTCGAAGAAACCTCCGGATATATTCGTTATAATTAAAATGTCCATAATGACAGTAATAAAATCTGATACTAGAGGAATTTTGCTATATATTCTCATTTTTATATTTTTAATTTATTAAAATATTACTTTAAAATTATTGCATTCAAAGTCGTAATTTTTTTTCACTCTTTGTTTACATTTTTCATAAGAAAAACATAAAAACATTAACATCCGGTTTGATAACTCCATGTTTTTTTCTTCACACGCGTTTTTTATTTTACCATTTTCAAACGCTTCTGTGGAAAGGATATTTAGTAGTCTTAATAATTGTAAAACTGATCTAAGAAAAAATTATCGTCTGATACCGTTGCTGCAATTTTATTTACTAAAGAAGGTATACAGAAAAACGGCAAAAATCATTTTGAACCTCTCCTAAACAATAGTAACAAAAATTGAAGTTTCAATGACTTTATTAATGTGAGATTTTTATGATGCTTTTTATTATGTACATTTTTTGTATATTTCTCTTTAATTACTGTATAGTATAACAAATATTGAATTACTTTTAATGTGCTTATTTGTTGTTTGTAACAGACTTTTATGAAATAAAATAGCTATCAAAAACGTATTGTTTGTTGTGTGTTAAGCTGGTATATATGTATGTTGCATTTCATTGGGGCTGATACTAAATCATAAGTAGACCTTAAACAAGATTTTTGAAATGTGCTAAATTTTTATTTTAATATTGGGTGTAATTCCTTTGAAATCGGGTAATTTTGGCTCCTACGAGGTGTAATTTTGAATATACATTTCGGCAACACTGCTATTAGATCAGGGGTTAATTCTCGCACTCGTATACGAGCGAAATCCTACTCGAACGTTCGTGTTTTTTAATTTTTGGGATTCTCTTACACGCTATCGAGTAACTCGTAGCGAAATTTCTAATGATGACACTCGATAGCGAGTAATCGTTCGAACGCAAGCGTACGGGTTTTTGTTCGTAAGCAAAAAACCATTCGTAAACAAAAAATCAGTAACGTTTTTATGTGCAAACAAGAATAAAAAAGAAAATGTAAGTAATTTTTTTTTTTAAATTAAAAATAAAATTGTAACTTAGGTCAAATATGTCAAAAATTAATCAGAAGGAAATTCTTGGAAATTTTATGACTCAACACACAGACTTGGCAAAGGGCATATTGCCAAATACTTTGCAAGGGAGACTATAAAGGCTAACCACCTTTGGAAACAGCTCATGGCCAAACTTTAGCCGTACTGTTCCCATGTGGAATAAACTCCCCGCAGAGGACTTTCCTGCCATCTTCAATGTGTTAGGGTTCAACGGATCAAAAAAAGTGAAAGATCTGTCACAAGATGACGAAAATTTTGCGTCGACATCTCAAAAAATCAGTACTAGTCATTTGTGCACATCGCACAGTGTAAGGTTTTAACATTTTAGCTTATCAAAATCCAATTTTTTGTATGTTTTTTTTAAAGAATTTTTACTAGAATTGATTGATAACAATCCCAACTACTGTTGAGAAAATGTAATAATTAAAATGTTGTATAAATGAAAGTCTTTAATTTTATGTTGAGTTAGTTTAACTTTTTATTATATTTTATTTTATATTTTATATTTTTGTGCGACTGTCCAGTAAGAGACACAATTATGAACTTAATTATTATTTAATATTAAAATATTAACATAGCTTAAACATTCTATTTCTTAAACTAACACATACACAAAGTATGTGTGGGTTCCATGGTGGAATAATAAGGAGCGCGTAAGAATACAACAATAAAAAACGACATGCATTTTGTTTGTGTAAAATTAATTTAAAATTGTCAAAACAAAGCTGTATACAAAACAAAACAAAAGTTGTTTTGTATGTATTTATTGGATATGCAAAAACAAAAAGCATAACGTAAACAAAAATATTCATGATGGCGGCCAAATATGTAAACAACTTTTGACAAGAAAAGCATACTTTTCCATTTTTTTAACGGTCAAAACACAACCCTACAAAAAACCTTATTCCTTCTTGCGCACACCTGATTATTCCACCATGCTCTGATCATACAATTGGAATGTGGACGTTTATTCAAACAATAACAAAAGTGTTATGTTTCACTTGCTGTATGCAGACGGCATGCAGTAGTGGTTAGTCAAACACACTACACTACATATAATTGCATTTGGAATTAAAAAAATTAACAGCGTTATGAAGTAACAGCACCTTAAACTTCACTGTAATTGCAGACTATTGCTAGACATAAGCAAGTTAAGGCGCGCAGCCCAAACTTTGAATGGTTGTAACTTTTTTATAAAATGCAATATCTTCATGAAATTTTTTTTATTTTGTAGTTTTGTATATTTTTTATTAACAGAATTAATCAATTGTAAAACACGTGATCAGAATAAAAGTTTGAAGGTTTTTAAATATATCTCTTTTTAGAAGTTATTTTGAAAATTTTTTTTTTTCATTGGACATAAAAATATATACACAAGCAAGCACAAGTAGTCGCATTATTTGCATCAGATTACCTATTTTGTCTTCTTTCTGAATCAACCAAAAAAATTTGCCCCAACTTTCCCCCCCCCCCCCCCCCCCCACTATTCCCGATCCAAAAACTGATCATGAATTCTTGTATTTCGCGCCAACAAATTTTTTATGTTTGGCTGATGGCAAAAAAAAATGAAAAATGTCTGCGTGTATTTTTTTGTGATAATTTTATTATTTATTGAATCTTTAATTATTAAAATTGAATTATCAATAAGTTTTTCAAATCTTAAATCTAAAAAAATATTAAATATAAGTTTAGCCAATGCTAAACAAAATTTTTAATTTCAACGGTTAATTTATGTTGTTTTACATCTCTCGTGTACGGCTGAGAAAAAGAGTATCCCTCCTTTTCAGCCGGGTGTGGCCTCTATAATTTAAAATATTGCGCGCAAGTACATTTGGGTGCACCTCAAGTTTTTTTATATATTTTTTAGCGTTTATTGAAAATACTGTCTTCACCAACGGAACATCTAGATCTTTATGAATCCGATGATTTCTGACATACCAGGGAGCTGCTGTAATTGTACGTAGAGTTTTATTTTGTCGCCTTTGAATTTTTTCGACATTTGATGCTGAGGCAGTGCCCCATAACTGGATTCCATAGAACCATATTGGTTTCAGGATCGCGTTGTATAATAGTAGTTTACAGTCTAGGCTTAGTATAGAATTTTTTCCAATAAGCCAATTCATTTGGGCTGCTTTTAATTTCATTTGTATTAACTTTGCGTCTATATGCGATTTCCATGTTAAACGACGATCAAGATGAACGCCTAGATATTTGACAACAGTGTGTTGCGGTATGGTCTCGGTGTTAATTTTTATTGGCGGGCATGTTTCCTTGAGCAACGTAAAAGTTACGTGCACACATTTCTGCTCGTTAACTTTAATACGCCATTGTTTGAGCCAATTTTGCAATTTGGATATATGTATATGTTCATACTTTAACAAAGCTAATTTTTTATTTTTTAGACATGTCAACTTTAATGGATGACTTGATCGAGTGTGATCCAAATGATTTTTGCACTACCCAAGTTGATGAGCCCGGTCAAGTTTCAAAAAGAAGGAAGTTGGACCCTAGTTCAGAGCTTGTGCGGTTGGCCCAAGAGCGCATGGAAATGCAGAGGCGGCATCATGAGGAAAGGAAGGAGCAGGCTAGCGAAATGCTGAAAAGGTTGGATACCATTTCCTCTCAAAATGTTGCCTTTCAAACAGAGCTCCTAAATATTTTGAGAGGAAAACATAAGTGATCGCAAACTTTAATATTTTGAAGCTCAAGATTACAAAGTTGTACAATTTTTCTGATTATAAATATTTCCGTAATGTTTTAACAACTTCAGAAAGTATGTATGTATATAAGAGAAAAAACTGCCCGAAGGTATTAAAACATTACGGAAATATTTATAATCAGAAAAATTGTATACTTTGTAATCTTGAGTTTCAAAATATTAAAGTTTTCTCATTTTTATATATGTGATATGAATGCCTGCTTTGTTATTAATAAGCCTTTTTTTCAGTTTTTTATAATAAAACATAAACAGCAATGTTTTCTGTTTTTAACATTTGTTAAGTGCACTAATAATTCAAAAGTATTATTTTACGCATTCAGTAAGCCATTTGAATTTGATTACTGAGGAGACTGTCAACAATCAGTTTCAATGTATTTTTAATTAAATAATTTTACTAAATACGTAAAATAATAATTGGAAATTATTAGTGCATTTAGGAAATGTTAAAAACATAAAAAAACAATACTGTTGATAGTTTTTTATAAAAAGGTGGACTTAAAGCTTATTTAATATATGAAGAGTTTTGTTTGATGTTGGTTAAGCATCGCCTAATATGCCTTTTATTTCTGCTTATAAAAACTCATCAATAGGGCTTCAACGGAAAAATTTTTGGTTGAAGTCCTTGAAGAGTTTCATCAGCAGACACGAAATGCATATAAGTTAATAATTAACACATTTATTTTTAATAAAAGTTCAATTGCTGACACATTTCCGTTAGTTGCAATTAATAATTATTTTACTTACCTTAATAAAGTTCAATCTCCTCTGTCGCAATTCAATTGCTGACACATTTTCATTTAAATTGCAATTAATAATTATTTTACTTACTTTAATAAAGTTCAATCTCCTCTGTCGCAATTCAATTGCTGACACATTTCCATTTAAATTTTAATTCACGAATTTTTTGTTACAACATTTATTAAAAGTGCTGACGACCTATTTGCACTGAATGCAATTGGAACAGCTCACGTTGCATTCAAGGTGATGATTGCTGTTCGACAATTCTTAAGTTTATATAAAGTTTAACATTAAGTTTAAATGGTCAATTAGTTAGTAGTAATCTATAATAAGAAGTCCGAATAAGAAGACATAGTCTTCCGGCAAATTAAATAATTATAAATACTAAAGGGATAAAGAAGACATAGTCTTCTCCTCTAAATAATAAATAAATAAATATAAAATTTTTAAAAAATAAAAATAATTAAGAATATTATTTACTGGCGCCCGAGCAACCGGTACAAAAATAGTGTACTAAAAGAACCCTAAAATAAAAAAATAAGCCTGTAAGTGTCCGTCCGCAGGCGACCGTCCGTATAAAGTGTCATAAGTGAATCCTTAGTAGAAGTACGAAAAGGACAAAATTCGCATGATCGGGACGGTATAGTTTAATAAGTTTACAATTTAAAGTAAGAAAATAGACACAACAAATAAAAAGAACAGTGAACAAATAAAAAGAACGGTGAACAAATAAAAAATATAATAACTAAAAAATAATATTATAAAACTATATTAATTAAAAAGTAACAAAGACATAATAAAGAACACTAACCAAAAGAATTTTTAACAACAAATGAAACAGAATTAAATAAAGGTAATAAAGACTTTAGAAAAAATCTAAAAACATAATATTCAACAACAGCTTTGCCCTTGCCATTGAAAGCTGCACCATAGAAGACAACCATTCAAATATCTGGCCGACATCGATAGTTGCAACAAGATCAACAGAATAACATCATTCAGTCAACATAATGTGTCCAATTCACCTTATACTGTAAGTCATTATATTTCAGAGTATTTTTAAGTTATTTCATAAGTAACAAAAACCACCCTTATATAAAAAAAAGAGAGAAGAAGAGAAAATAAAACAAAATAATAAGAAAGGAAGAAATCTTTTATTTACTGTGTACCAATTTTTATAAATCATAAAATAGAATTTTTTTTTATCTCACAAAAATTGTTCCCAAAATTTGCGAAAAATCATGTCTAACCCCAATAACCTAGTAAGACCTCCCGTCCTTAACGCTCCAAATCCAGCAGCGCAACTCAACGAAGAAGTAGAAAACAGAATAGCCGCTATTTGCGCGCAACAATGCAGAAACATAGTTCAATCTCTTATGAATCCAAATAATGACCTTAACCACGGGACAGACCAAAACATTGAAGACAGATATAGAAATGACTTGAGTGAATTAGATAAAATACCCGATATAGTAAGAAGTCTTAGAGATTTCTCGGGTAACCCCATGGAATTTAACTCATGGAAAAAAAGCGTGGATAGAGTGTTGCAAATTTACGATTCAAGCAAAGGCACACCTAAATATTATGGTATATTAAGCGTCATCCGAAACAAAATAACAGGCAACGCTGACATTGCCTTAGAATCCTACAATACTCCATTAAATTGGAATTGCATTGTAAAATGCCTTTCTATGCATTACGCAGACAAACGAGATTTAGGGACGCTTGAGTATCAGATGACTTCCTTAATTCAAGGAAGAAATACCATCCAAACATTTTATCAAGAAGTTTACACGCATTTGTCCCTCATACTAAATAAAATTGGTTGCATGGAAATAGGCCAAGAGTCCTTGCGACTTTTAACGCAAACCTATAGGGACAAAGCCCTAGACACTTTTGTTAGAGGCCTAAATGGAGATCTACCAAGACTCCTTGGCATCCGTGAGCCTGCGGATCTCCCGCAAGCATTACATCTCTGCTTAAAACTAGAAAATCAAAACTACAGGACAGAATACGCGAATAAACATCAAAATCATAGACAACGTCAACCACCACCCCTTCCAATACGCGATGCAAATACAATTCATAGACAACCCTTTTATCCAGAATTGACATTTCAAAATTTTAACCAATACAATAGACCAATGAATAATATGCAACAAAATGCATTCCGAAATCGTCAAACCATCCCCAACATTAACTTTCGACAAAATCCCCAACCGCGTTTTCAATCGCACCAAGCTTTTCAACAAAATTTTCAACCACAAAGACCAGTTGCACCGAAACCTCAAAGGCCTCAACCTATGGAAGTTGACGAATCAATTCAAACAAGAAACGTAAATTATCAAAACAGACCACGTCCTTTTAATCAACCCCAATTCAATAACAAAAGACCTCCATCCCTAAGCTACGTTCCACCACCACATAAACAACAACGCAATTTTCATATAGAAAGTAGACAAGATCTTTCCACTGTACCGAATTACCAGGACGAACAAGCTGGAAATTATAATGAAACTGAATACGAGCAATTAATCCAAAACCAAGGGATTGACGAGTACGCCGAATCCTATGATCAAGATCAACAAGATGAAATACCCACTCAAAATTTCACAGATATCCATTTTTTAGGCTAACAAACTCTTCGCTCCCGTATTTTGAGTGCAAAGCGAAGAATGGTAAAATTCTAAAAATTCTTATAGACACTGGATCTAACAAAAACTACATTCAACCATGCCTCGTTAGCAATCCTATCAAAAACGAAAACACCTTTTTTGCAAATTCAGTATCTGGAGACATTAAAATTACGCACCACACATTCGCAACTTTATTCAATTTACCCGACCACCATATAAAATTCTTCATCCTACCTTCTTTGAAATCGTTTCATGGCATCCTTGGTCATGATAGTTTAAAAGAACTAAATGCAACTATCCATATTAAAAAAGAATATTTGTTAATAAACAATACAACTAGAATAAAAATTCATCAACACACTTCCCAATCAGTTAATAAAATGGAATTCAGAACAAATCATATGAACGAAACTCAAAAATTTCAGTTAGATCAAACTATAAACGAACATCCCAACCTATTCACGGATCCCAACAAGAAACTTACATTCACTTCTCGAGTTCAAGGGGAAATCCGAACACATTCAGATTCACCAATTTATTCTAAATCATACCCCTATCCCATGGCATTGAAAAGTGAGGTAGAAAAACAGATTAATGAACTCTTAAACGACGGAATTATCAGACCTTCCAGATCTCCGTATAATGCACCTGTTTGGATCGTTCCGAAAAAAATGGACGCATCCGGAGAGAAAAAATATAGAATGGTCATCGATTACAGGAAACTGAACGCAGTAACTGTGGCCGATAGGTATCCCATTCCAGAAATTAATGAAGTTCTAGCAAATCTAGGTAAAAACAAGTACTTTACGGTTATTGACTTAAAGAGTGGTTTCCACCAAATTCCTTTAAAGGAATGTGACGTAGAGAAAACCGCCTTTTCAGTTAATAACGGGAAATTTGAGTTTGTACGACTCCCATTCGGACTAAAAAATGCTCCCTCAATATTCCAACGTACTCTGGACGATGTCTTGAGAGACCACATAGGGAAAATCCGCTACGTCTACATAGACGATATTATCATCTTTTCAAAAACTGAGAAAGAACACTTCGAAAACCTCAGAAAAATATTCAAAACACTAGAATCGGCAAATTTCAAAATTCAACTAGACAAGTGTGAATTTCTCAAAACAGAAGTTGAATTTCTGGGATTTATCGTAGGAGCCGCAGGAATTAAAGCCAACCAAAATAAAATAGAAGCAATAGCCAAAATACCACCACCGAAAACCCTAAAAGACCTGAGAAGTTTTCTAGGCATGTCAGGTTATTACCGTCGCTTCATCAAGGATTATGCGAAGCTTGCCAAGCCCCTGACATCCCTTTTAAGAGGGGAGGAAGGACGCATTTCGAAAAACGCGTCCAAAAATTTAAAAATTACTTTAGATCAAAATGCTTTGGACGCATTCCAGAAATTAAAAAATTCACTCATCTCCGGCGATGTCATGTTATCTCACCCTGATTTTGAAAAAGGCTTTGATCTGACAACAGATGCCTCTGATTATGCGATAGGCGCAGTACTTTCGCAAAACAGAAAGCCCATTACCTTCCTTTCAAGAACGCTCAGCAAAACTGAAGAAAATTACGCTACCAATGAAAAAGAAATGCTAGCGATAATATGGGCCCTCAATTCGTTGAGAAATTACCTGTACGGTTCTGGGAAAGTAAACATTTATACGGACCACCAACCTTTGACGTATGCCCTCAGTAGCAAGAACACAAACAGCAAGATGAAAAGATGGAAGTCCATCTTAGAAGAGTATAAC
Organism: Lypha dubia; assembly: GCA_947311025.1. Classification (NCBI taxonomy): domain Eukaryota; kingdom Metazoa; phylum Arthropoda; class Insecta; order Diptera; family Tachinidae; genus Lypha; species Lypha dubia. The sequence goes on from OX371261.1 coordinate 84,152,783, forward strand.
TACGAACTCAAATATCAGCCAGGCAGAACAAACGTAGTTGCAGATTCACTATCTAGACCACCACAGATAAATTCGATGACAGCAACACAACATAGCGATGAAAGTTCCTCAGATAATATGATCCCCGCAATAGAATGTCCAATTAACGTCTTTAAGAACCAACTCCATATCTTAGTTAGTAACGAAGACAACTACAAATTCGAAATTCCATTCCCAACTTACCATAGGCACATTATTAAAAAACCTTTTTACACTAAAGACACCTTAATATCAATTTTTAAAAAATATCTTAACCCCAGCGTAATCAACGGTTTATTTACTACCGAAGCAATTATGGGGGTAATTCAAGAATTCTATCCCGAACACTTTAAAAACTTCAAAGTAAGATTCACTCAGTCACAAGTAAAAGATATTGTAAGTGAAACAGAGCAAGAAGAAATATTGATTAATGAACACCGAAGAGCTCATAGAAATGCCAACGAAAACAAAAATCAGGTAATACAAAAGTACTACTTCCCCAAAATGATGGAAAAATCCAAAAGGATAGTAAAAAATTGTCAAACCTGTAAAGAACAAAAATATGATCGTCGACCCAACAAACCGCAATTTCAGCCTACACCAATTCCAAAAAATCCTGGAGAGATTGTTCACATTGACATCTATTCAACTGAAGGAAACCTAGTACTCACAGCAATAGATAAATTTTCCAAATACGCCTTAGGAAAAATTCTGAAATCAAAGGCAGTTGAAGACATTAAAGAACCATTGAAAGAAATAATTTTAGCATTTGGCATCCCCAAGTTTATAGTCTTAGATAATGAAAAATCACTAAATTCCGTAACGATAAACTTCCTTCTTAAAGACCAATTCGGCATACAAACCTACACTACACCCCCTTACGCTAGTACCGTCAACGGCCAAGTAGAGAGACTTCACTCTACTCTTTCCGAGATGATGAGATGTCTTAAGTCAGACAAACTTCACAATTCATTCCATGACTTACTCACCAAAACATTATACGAATACAATAAATCAATCCATTCTACCACTGGTAAAAGACCGATTGACATATTTTTTAATAAAAACTTTAATAGTGACCCAGGAAAAACAATTTTGGAAAAACAAGAAATAATAAATCGTTTGACTGAAAAACAAAAACAAGACCTGGACTACCATAACAAAAATAGACAAGCACCCAAAACTTATTTACCAGGAGAGAACATTTTCGTTAGGATCAACAAGAGATTGGGTTCAAAATTAACCCCAAAATATAAAAAAGAAATAGTCAAAGAAGACCGAAATACAACTGTATTAACAATGTCAGGCAGAATTGTTTATAAAAGTAACATTAAAAGACAATAACTTATTTTTCTAGATTATGCTTACCCTACGCACTAACGGAAATCCAAATCATGGATTACACGTCCTCCTACGTTGTCACCATAAATAAGGGTACAGCAAAAATTCAGCAGGGAACCTTCACTATTATTCATCCAATAGATCTGGAACAATACGCAACATCCATAGCCAACACCCACACCTTTATCCAACAAAACATCCCAAATAACCATAACCTATACCCTATCCTCAATCATGAATTCACCCAAATTAACAACATCCTAGAAAATCTAAAACCCCTAACAAGAAATAAAAGAGCCATAAACGCTTTGGGAACAATTTGGAAATACGTCGCAGGGTCTCCGGATCATGACGACTTTGAAATATTAACTAATAACGTTTACGAACTAAATAAAAATAACAATAAACAATTTTATGTAAATGAAGCTTTCAATAAAAGAATAAACAACTTAACCGAAATCATTAATAAAATGGCAAACGTTGTAAAAAAGAGTGTTTACTTAGAAAATGAAATAGTTATTAATTTACAAAATAGAATAAGATTAGTCAAGGAAGAGTTAATAAATATTGAAAATGGAATAGAATGGGCAAAAATTGGAATTGTAAACCCATTAATACTAAATAAAAAAGAAATCGAAGTAGCTATGAAAAAAATCGAAGAGGAACACATTCCTTTTGTAAACCCAGAAGAGGCACTTCAATTTGCCAAAGTGTCAGTTTTGTATAACAAAAATAATTATAATAAAATATTTTACATGGTTAAAATACCATTGACAAAAAAGGAAATGTATGAAAATGTAATTTTAAGACCAGTAAAAAAGAAAACATATGTAATTAAACTTGAATTCCTAGAAATTTTAAAAAATGAAAAAACAATTTATGCTATTAAAGAAAAATGTGAAGAATATAACGATATTATGATTTGTAAAGAAAATCAAATAATTGACATAACAAATAATACTTGTATCCCTAATATTATTAATAATAGAAACTCTTCATGTGTAACGAGCAATAATCATCACATTTCACCAATTGAAGAAATTGAGTCTGGCGTGATCTTACTAAATGGTTACAATGGATCCATTTACATAGATGAAACATATCGATCTTTATCTGGAACTTTTCTCATTAAATTTCACAACAGTACCATAAAAGCTAACAATAGAACTTTCAGTAATATAGAGGCTTCTCCTCTAAAAATGATACCCGCATTACTACAACCAACTCCTTTCGAAATTGACCATATCAATCTCTTATCGCTCGAAGCTCTAAACGAACTTCAAATCAACAACACTGAGACAATCTCAACTATCCAAAAAAACCTAGAAATCGGAGGTTGGTCAATATCCACGATACTTTGTCTAATAATCATATTAATTGCGTGTCTGAGTTTTCTCTTTAAACGCACCGGAAAAGTAGTAATTTGGGAACCCCAAAATCCAGTCATTAGTAGCAAGTTAACCCCGAATGCACTCAGTTTACAAACTATTTCCGACCCTCAAAATCCAATAAAACTTGAAGCTCCAGTCAAACCTCCTAGATTGAACAATATCCCATTTTTTTGAATGATTGGGGACAATCAAATTAAGAAGGGAGGAGTTAATAATTAACACATTTATTTTTAATAAAAGTTCAATTGCTGACACATTTCCGTTAGTTGCAATTAATAATTATTTTACTTACCTTAATAAAGTTCAATCTCCTCTGTCGCAATTCAATTGCTGACACATTTTCATTTAAATTGCAATTAATAATTATTTTACTTACTTTAATAAAGTTCAATCTCCTCTGTCGCAATTCAATTGCTGACACATTTCCATTTAAATTTTAATTCACGAATTTTTTGTTACAACATTTATTAAAAGTGCTGACGACCTATTTGCACTGAATGCAATTGGAACAGCTCACGTTGCATTCAAGGTGATGATTGCTGTTCGACAATTCTTAAGTTTATATAAAGTTTAACATTAAGTTTAAATGGTCAATTAGTTAGTAGTAATCTATAATAAGAAGTCCGAATAAGAAGACATAGTCTTCCGGCAAATTAAATAATTATAAATACTAAAGGGATAAAGAAGACATAGTCTTCTCCTCTAAATAATAAATAAATAAATATAAAATTTTTAAAAAATAAAAATAATTAAGAATTTTATTTACTTATACATATGTACATATATAGGTGTTTGCTTAACCAATACCAAACAAAACAAATGAAGTTTACTTATGTTATGTTTATTATGTTTGTTATGTTTGTTTGAATTTAATTTATTATTTTTTTACTTAGATTAGTATTCATCTTTATTTTCATTTTAATTTATTATTTTTTTACTTAGATTAGTTTTCATATTTATTTTCATTTTTGGGTTGGCCACTTTTTATTGTTGCCATTTTTTCATGGAGCTATTATTTAATTTGCTTAATTTTTCATTTTTTGCGTTGCATACATATTTTTATTTAATTTATTTTTATTTTTGAATTTTTATTTAATTTATATTTTGATTTATTTATTTTATAATTTATGCTATGCATATAAAAACTTTAAATAAATAAAAAAACAAAGAATTAATATAAGAAGTTCGTTTTATTAATTATTAAGGGTAAAATTATTTTAATTAAGATTTCATGTCAAAGAATCTCTTTCGCATAAGAATTTGCTTATAGCCGCTCTGACATTTTCTGCATCCACGGATTGATCACCAGCTGTGTTAATGCTTTTTGGTTGTAGACGAGAAGTGTTTTGGTTAATTGTCCAATTTTCGTTTATAAAGCAATTATGAACATTTAAGAAATTATGCAAAATGCAACATGTCATTATAATTCTGCTACTAAATTTTTGGTGATTGTCTAGGCCTTTTCCAATACGCCTAAACCTTGCCTTCAGATGGCCGAAAGCATTTTCAACTACACGTCTTGCTTTGGACAAATTATAGTTAAAAGTTTGTTGTTCTAAAGATGCCGCAGTTGAAAATGGGTAAGGTTTCATAAGCGTACGAGAGAACTTGAAGGCCGAGTCGCCAATAATAACGACTGGAACTTGTGTACCGCTTATTTCTTTCTTCTTTTCTTTCAACAAATTACAAGAATCTATCATACGGCTTAATTTAGATTTTCGATATATTAAAGAATCGTTGCACCGTCCTGGGCACCCTACGTTCACATAAAGAAACCTGTAACTAATAAAAAAAGTAACAATAGCTCATATCGTTCATATTAGAAACTTTAACTTGCAGTAAATCTTACCGGAAGTCAACCAACGCAAACAAAACCACCGAATACCAACCCTTATAGTTAAAATGATCGACAGCTTCAGCAGCTGATGGTTTCACTTCAATGTGGCATCCATCTTTTAAAGTAAATAAGTATGTATGTCATGTTAATAATCTAGTCATATGCAAATAATATAATTTTGATTACCAATAGCACCTAAACATTGTGGAAAGCCTATTCTATTAAATCCTTCTACGCATTCATCTATTTTGGATTCTGTTAAGAACTCTGGTTGAAGGTACTCCTCAGATAGTTCTTTAATTACAGCTTTACAAAACTCGTGTAAAATTTTACAAACCATAGTGGTTGAAACCCCAAACAGCCTTTCAACGGTACGATATTCTGCTGAGGATCCAATGGTGTACAAAGCAATTGCGATTCGCTTATCCAGAGGTATTGCATTCCTAAATTTTGTATAATTTTTTCTCAAAATGTCCAATTTTTGAATTAATAAACAAAAGGGTTGTCGTTCGACGCGAAAGCTTTCTTTAAAAAATTCCTCGGTATTATTTGGTACATCTTTCTCCCAAAATGTTCCAAAGCGGTTCTAAAATAGGTACATATGTATGTATTTATATATATAAGTTTTTATGCATACAAATTCGTATTATATTGCGACTTACAAACATCCACACCTTTCGAGGAACAGCCACACCTTTCGAGGAACAGCCACACCTATGTCAATTAAAAAATTAACTTCATATTCGTCTTCTTCCATAATAGATCGCAAATTTTCTGAACACTTCATTAACAATTGCGTTTGTTCTTGTAAATTATGAACGAGTCCAATTATTAATGCTTCTTCAAAATCCATTTTAATTTTATTTTAATTTTTTCCACAATAAATTATGCTGTAAGTATTTTTATATTTTTGACAGCTGAGAAGATGGTAGATGTTAGATGTTGCCAATGGAAATGCAATTTGACATTTTCAACATATTCCATTCATTCCTCTAAAATGTATGCTAGTGGAAAAAGGCTATTACTAACTTCAACAACTTCCGGTTTGATGCCCTACTTAGCATGTATCATTTTATGATTGCGCAATTTATAGTTCTGTGGAAAGCCTTTGCCACAAATATCGCAACTGCAAAGGAATAATGGTAAATCAAGGTCTAAAGATTCAACCACCCACTTAAAAAATGGCATATAATTGCAAGAACTTATGTACATAAAAGGGTTTCCTCCAGTATGAATCATTTTGTGGAATTTCTAAGGGTTTGTGTACGTAAAGCTCTTGCCACAAACATCACATACATATATAGGGACGTGCATTGGTATGAATACCAGTGATGGAAAAATGAGTACTTTTTTCAATATTGTTGTACTTTTTATATATTTTTATTCAAAAATAAAATTAAGCAGAAGCAGACTCCATATTTTGGAAAGTTTTAAATCACTATGTTATTTTAATTTTGAATTCTAGGACAAAAAGTGCCTTATTTCTTATGGTGTTTTCTTTTCTACACACAAAATGGCACCTTATTGAAAAGTACATATATAAAATGTCTTTCCAACCCTGTAAGAATGCAGCTTGTTATTTTACTAGAACCGAACACAACTTATGATAGAGTGGAACGCCCTGTTTTCAACAGCTGACAGCTAAGTTTTACAGGGCACTATCAACACTGTCGATTTTTACGGGGCAAAAAGTGCAATGCCTTCCACCCTTAAGGTACGGTCACATCTGACAAATATTTGCCCAAAAAAGCGTAACCACTATATACCAATGAAAAACTTTTTAATTTATGCATGTATTTATTATGTTAAACAGGTTCCAAAAAGATTGGATTCTATTACATTTTCTACAAATTATGTATGAAATTGTTTAGCGTAACAAACGCCCGTCTAAATCAAAAGTTAATTATGTATAAATATTTAGTGGTTACGCTTTTTTGGGCAAATGTTTGTCAGACGTGACCGTACCTTTAGTGATGGTGATTTTTTTAGAATCAAACACACTGCCCTTTTAGAGAGGCAAACATTTTTAAGAAACGAACACCAAAGTACATTTTCTGCATGGAGATGTAACATTTTTTATAGAAAAGAAAACACCATTAGTGGTGTGCAAAATACATACATACATACATGTGGTTGGCATAATTTTTCAACCAGGTTCAACCCCGCATTCGTAGAACAAAACCAATAAATGTACATTAAAAAAAAACAAATGTAAGCAAAATACACTAATACACAAAGCTCTGTATATTTATACAATTTTATGCCAGATTTATTAGTCTCGTGTGTTTTCGAAAGAATAAAAGTAGTGCGAACTAAAATTAATCTCGTATAAATTGGACCAATACCATTAAAAACTTTTGCAAAAAACACACACTAACAACAACATGAATAACGAATTTGTGTATTCCAATGTTGTGAAGCCAATGTTGTCACTCACCATTCACACACGAGTCTAATTATTAAGCCGCATAATTTGTGTTCTTTTATTCACACACGGGTCTAATTATGCTAGCATAAAATGCCCTGTCGTCAAATGTGTAGCTAGCTACAAGAAAAGCTAACTTTTAAATTGATTTTTCTAGACTAACTTAAAGCTAACTACAATACAATGCAGAATGTAACCAAAATCAATTAGTAGGTTGAGTATATATACATATATTATACTCTCATTTATAATTGAATATGGTGAGCGCCAACAAATTTACTCATTTAGGAACTCTTAAAATTATTTCAAGTATTTCATAACTTCTTGCCGTCAATATATAAGTGGTAACTTAGCTGACTGGTATGAGCGTTGACTGTTAATCCAATGACCTATGGTTCGAGTCCCAGCACAGCACCGGTGAAACAAAATTTGAAGAAAAATTTATTATTACAATATTACTATAAAACTACTGAATATAACATTTTGCGCAAATCGTGCTAAAAATCAATCGGGGCATTCCCGAGTAATCCCATATTTTCCAAATTGGCCAAAAAAAATCGTTGCTGATTTATCCTGTCCAATACAGGCTTTCGCACGCATACAGACCCTATACATATTATAACATAGACCTTAAAGAACATTTTGACCGAATAGTGCTAAAAATCAATCGGGCCGTTCCCGAGTAATCCCATCCCATCTTTTCCAAATTGGCCAAAAAAAATCGTTGCTGATTTATCCTGTCCAATACAGGCTTTCGCACGCATACAGACCCTATAAATTTTATAATATAGACCTTAAAGAACATTTTGCTCGAATCGTGCTAAAAATCAATCAGGCCGTTCCCGAGTAATCCCATCTTTTCCAAATTGGCCAAAAAAAAATCGTTGCTGATTTATCCTGTCCAATACAGGCTTTCGCACGCATACAGACCCTATACATTTTATAACATAGACCTTAAAGAACATTTTGAGCGAATCGTGCTAAAAATCAATCGGGCCGTTCCTGAGTAATCCCATCTTCTCCAAATTGGCCAAAAAAAACGTTGCTGATTTATCCTGTCCAATACAGGCTTTCGCACGCATACAGACCCTATACATTTTATAACATAAACCTTAAAGAACATTTTGCTCGAATCGTGCTAAAAATCAATCGGGCCGTTCCCGAGTAATCCCATCTTCTCCAAATTGGCCAAAAAAATCGTTGCTGATTTATCCTGTCCAATACAGGCTTTTGCACGCATACAGACCCTATACATTTTATAATATAGACCTTGAAGAACATTTTGCGCGAATCGTGCTAAAAGAGATCGGGCGGTTCCCGAGTAATCCCATCTTTTCCAAATTGGCCAAAAAAATCGTTGCTGATTTATCCTGTCCAATACAGGCTTTCGCATGCATACAGACCCTATACATTTTATAATATAGACCTTAAAGAATATTTTGCGCGAATCGTGCTAAAAATCAATCGGGCCGTTTCCGTGTAATCCCATCTTCTCCAAATTGGCCAAAAAAATCGTTGCTGATTTATCCTGTCCAATACAGGCTTTCGCACGCATACAGACCCTATACATTTTATAATATAGATCGTAAAGAACATTTTGCGCAAATCGTGGTAAAAATCAATCGGGCCGTTCCCGAGTAATCCCATCTTCCCCAAATTGGCCAAAAAAAAATCGTTGCTGATTTATCCTGTCCAATACAGGCTTTCGCACGCATACAGACCCTATACATTTTATAATATAGACCTTAAAGAATATTTTGCGCAAATCGTGGTAAAAATAAATCGGGCCGTTCCCGAGTAATCCCATCTTTTCCAAATTGGCAAAAAAAAAATCGTTGCTGATTTATCCTGTCCAATACAGGCTTTCGCACGCATACAGACCCTATACATTTTATAACATAGACCTTAAAGAACATTTTATAACATAGACCTTAAAGAACATTTTGCTCGAATCGTGCTAAAAGAGATCGGGCGGTTCCCGAGTAATCCCATCTTTTCCAAATTGGCCAAAAAAATCGTTGCTGATTTATCCTGTCCAATACAGGCTTCCGCATGCATACAGACCCTATACATTTTATAATATAGATCGTAAAGAACATTTTGCGCAAATCGTGGTAAAAATCAATCGGGCCGTTCCCGAGTAATCCCATCTTCCCCAAATTGGCCAAAAAAAAATCGTTGCTGATTTATCCTGTCCAATACAGGCTTTCGCACGCATACAGACCCTATACATTTTATAATATAGACCTTAAAGAATATTTTGCGCAAATCGTGGTAAAAATCAATCGGGCCGTGCCCGAGTAATCCCATCTTGCCCAAATTGGCCAAAAAAAAAAATTGTTGCTGATTTATCCTGTCCAATACAGGCTTTCGCACGCATACAGACCCTATACATTTTAAAATATAGACCTTAAAGAACATTTTGCGCGAATCGTGCTAAAAATCAATCGGGCCGTTCCCGAGTAATCCCATCTTCCCCAAATTGGCCAAAAAAAAATCGTTGCTGATTTATCCTGTCCAATACAGGCTTTCGCACGCATACAAACCCTATACATTTTATAATATAGACCTTAAAGAACATTTTGCGCGAATCGTGCTAAAAATCAATCGGGCCGTTCCCGAGTAATCCCATCTTCCCCAAATTGGCCAAAAAAAAATCGTTGCTGATTTATCCTGTCCAATACAGGCTTTCACACGCATACAGACCCTATACATTTTATAATATAGACCTTAAAGAACATTTTGCGCGAATCGTGCTAAAAATCAATCGGGCCGTTTCCGTGTAATCCCATCTTCTCCAAATTGGCCAAAAAAATCGTTGCTGATTTATCCTGTCCAATGTTGATACAATAGATCTTCATGGTCGCAGTGTGCTGCATGTTTTTCCCGAGAACCAATCCTGTCCAATACAGGCTTTCGCACGCATACATACCCTATACATTTTATAATATAGACCTTAAAGAACATTTTGCGCGAATCGTGCTAAAAATCAATCGGGCCGTTCCCGAGTAATCCCATCTTTTCCAAATTGGCCAAAAAAAAAAATCGTTGCTGATTTATCCTGTCCAATACAGGCGTTCGCACGCATACAGACCCTATACATTTTATAACATAGACCTTAAAGAACATTTTGAGCGAATCGTGCTAAAAATCAATCGGGCCGTTCCTGAGTAATCCCATCTTCTCCAAATTGGCCAAAAAAAAATCGTTGCTGATTTATCCTGTCCAATACAGGCTTTCGCACGCATACAGACCCTATACATTTTATAATATAGACCTTAAAGAACATTTTGCGCAAATCGTGCTAAAAATCAATCGGGCCGTTCCCGAGTAATCCCATCTTTTCCAAATTGGCCAAAAAAATCGTTGCTTATTTATCCTGTCCAATACAGGCTTTCTCACGCATACACAACCTAAACATTTTATAATATAGACCTTAAAGGACATTTCGCGCGAATCGTGCTAAAAATCAATCGGGCCGTTCCCGAGTAATCCCATCTTCCCAAAATTGGCAAAAAAAAAATCGTTGCTGATTTATCCTGTCCAATACAGGCTTTCACACGCATACAGACCCTATACATTTTATAATATAGACCTTAAAGAACATTTTGCGCGAATCGTGCTAAAAATCAATCGGGCCGTTTCCGTGTAATCCCATCTTCTCCAAATTGGCCAAAAAAATCGTTGCTGATTTATCCTGTCCAATGGGGATACAATAGATCTTCATGGTCGCAGTGTGCTGCATGTTTTTCCCGAGAACCAATCCTGTCCAATACAGGCTTTCGCACGCATACATACCCTATACATTTTATAATATAGACCTTAAAGAACATTTTGCGCGAATCGTGCTAAAAATCAATCGGGCCGTTCCCGAGTAATCCCATCTTTTCCAAATTGGCCAAAAAAAAAAAATCGTTGCTGATTTCTCCTGTCCAATACAGGCGTTCGCACGCATACAGACCCTATACATTTTATAACATAGACCTTAAAGAACATTTTGAGCGAATCGTGCTAAAAATCAATCGGGCCGTTCCTGAGTAATCCCATCTTCTCCAAATTGGCCAAAAAAAAAATCGTTGCTGATTTATCCTGTCCAATACAGGCTTTCGCACGCATACAGACCCTATACATTTTATAATATAGACCTTAAAGAACATTTTGCGCAAATCGTGCTAAAAATCAATCGGGCCGTTCCCGAGTAATCCCATCTTTTCCAAATTGGCCAAAAAAATCGTTGCTTATTTATCCTGTCCAATACAGGCTTTCGCACGCATACACACCCTAAACATTTTATAATATAGACCTTAAAGGACATTTCGCGCGAATCGTGCTAAAAATCAATCGGGCCGTTCCCGAGTAAACCCATCTATTCCAAATTGGCCAAAAAAAATCGTTGCTGATTTATCCTGTCCAATACAGGCTTTCGCACGCATACAGACCCTAAACATTTTATAATATAGACCTTAAAAAACATTTTGCGCGAATCGTGCTAAAAATCAATCGGGCCGTTCCCGAGTAATCCCATCTTCTCCAAATTGCCCAAAAAAAAATCGTTGCTGATTTATCCTGTCCAATACAGGCTTTCGCACGCATACTGACCCTATACATTTTATAATATAGACCTTAAAGAACATTTTGCGCAAATCGTGCTAAAAATCAATCGGGCCGTTCCCGAGTAATCCCATCTTTTCCAAATTGGCCAAAAAAATCGTTGCTTATTTATCCTGTCCAATACAGGCTTTCGCACGCATACAGACCCTAAACATTTTATAATGTAGACCTTAAAGAACATTTTGCGCGAATCGTGCTAAAAATCAATCGGGCCGTTCCCGAGTAATCCCATCTTTTCCAAATTGGCCAAAAAAATCGTTGCTGATTTATCCTGTCCAATACAGGCTTTCGCACGCATACAGACCCTATACATTTTATAATGTAGACCTTAAAGAACATTTTGCGCGAATCGTGCTAAAAATCAATCGGGCCGTTCCCGAGTAATCCCATCTTTTCCAAATTGGCCAAAAAAATCGTTGCTGATTTATCCTGTCCAATACAGGCTTTCGCACGCATACAGACCCTATACATTTTATAATATAGACCTTAAAGAACATTTTGCGCGAATCGTGCTAAAAATCAATCGGGCCGTTCCCGAGTAATCCCATCTTTTCCAAATTGGCCAAAAAAATCGTTGCTGATTTATCCTGTCCAATACAGGCTTTCGCACGCATACAGACCCTATACATTTTATAATGTAGACCTTAAAGAACATTTTGCGCGAATCGTGCTAAAAATCAATCGGGCCGTTCCCGAGTAATCCCATCTTTTCCAAATTGGCCAAAAAAATCGTTGCTGATTTATCCTGTCCAATACAGGCTTTCGCACGCATACAGACCCTATACATTTTATAACATTACCTTAAAAAACATTTTGACCGAATCGTGCTAAAAATCAATCGGGCCGTTCCCGAGTAATCCCATCTATTCCAAATTGGCCAAAAAAATCGTTGCTGATTTATCCTGTCCAATACAGGCTTTCGCACGCATACAGACCCTATACATTTTATAACATAGACCTTAAAGAACATTTTGAGCGAATCGTGCTAAAAATAAATCGGGCCGTTCCCGAGTAATCCCATCTTTTCCAAATTGGCCCAAAAAAAAAACGTTGCTGATTTATCCTGTCCAATACAGTCTTTCGCACGCATACAGACCCTATACATTTTATAACATAGACCTTAAAGAACATTTTGAGCGAATCGTGCTAAAAATCAATCGGGCCGTTCCTGAGTAATCCCATCTTCTCCAAATTGGCCAAAAAAAACGTTGCTGATTTATCCTGTCCAATACAGGCTTTCGCACGCATACAGACCCTATACATTTTATAACATAGACCTTAAAGAACATTTTGCTCGAATCGTGCTAAAAATCTGTTGAACCGAGTTCAACAGATAAGTTATATAATCATAATACCTCTTGTATTTAATACCTCTTTTCATTTAAATCCTTAGCCTTTTATATTTTTAAACATTTAAATGCGTGCCAAAGGTGGCAACGCCTGAATTCCTTATTCTTTATTATTATTTTCACTCAATTTAATTGTACCGTTTGTTAATTGAACGAAACATTCCTATTAACAACAATATGTTCTTTGTCACTTGCAATACTAGTAAAAACCGTTTTTCTTTTGTATTAAAGTTTTAGTTGTTATATTGAAGTCGAATGAAGAATGAAGAAGCTTACTGAATAAATTCACTTTAAATTATCAATTCAAAGTTGGTTTTAATTTTCAAAGGAAAACGAAACACCCTCACTTGGGGACGATAGAAAGATATCCCTCCCCAACATATGGTCCTTCGACAATTCTAGAGAAGCCTAGAAGGTAATTGAACTAGTATAAGCCTCCCGTGCAAATACATCAAAAGCCTCCCGAGCAACAGAGTAACTGACTCAAGTGCAGATACATAAAAAGTCTCTAGTGCAATACAGCGACTGCCCATCGTGCAGACGCACACGAAGCCAACAGGACAAGTGCATCAATAGCCTTCCGTGCAATGGTCACTAAGAGTTAAAGGTATTCAAAGAATTACATGGCTACCGTACATGTAGGACTCAACAAGGTGAAGAGTATCAAAGACAAGGTAATACAAGGGTATGTACAGTGTTATAGTAAGATCGTGTGCAAAAAATAAAAGTTAAAGAGTACAACATATTAGGGTATCAAACTAAAAGAGATAAAAGAAAAATCAGAGCGAATTGAAATACGGCGAAATAAAATTAGGTGCCATCATCGGTAAAAACCATCACTGGCAATTTAGTAACAACCCTGAAAAAAGTTAACGAAGTTAACGAAATCACAGCAACAAATATTAAATTAACAATCGAAAGCATAAAGACGTGTGAATATTAGTGTGAAAAATTAAAAGAAATAACCTGAATAAAATAAATTCCAGAAAAGACAAAGCATTAAACAGAAAGAGAATAAACCAAAAATACTTACAGAAGCAACAAAATAAAACAAGCAAAGACCAGCGAAGACGATAAATAAACCAAAAAAAAAAAAACAACAATCAAAGTAAGTAAGCATATACTATGTATACATATTAACATACATACATATTCACATATATACAAGAAGACACACTTGGTGCCATACATTTTATTCACATAAATAAATAAACACATAACATCCATCATAAATAAAAAAGAAGACACCGAAAATGTATGTAATAATTTTCGTATATACAAATACATGCATAGAACAAATACAAAACAAAAGCACCAGCATTGAAAGTTAGGGTGTCCCATACAAAATTTTATTTCTTCTACACATTACAAATCCCGGGAAAAATAAAATAAAAACAATACTATTAATAATAATAACAATAAATTTTTTTGAACTCATAACAAACATTGTAGGTAACAAAGAAAAATAAAAACAATACTATTAATAATAATAACAATAAATATTAAAAAAGAAGTAAGTAAAAGAAAAATCAAAGTAAACCATAAAACTCCTACCGTGAGAAAATCAAAATAGCGACGAAAAGAAGAAGCAAATTGGACATTAACCAACTCAATGCATTTTGCCGCAAAATAGACACGCCAGACCTACAAAACGAAAGCAAAGATTTTTTAATGTATCCCTCAGTGAATTGGAAAAAAAATGGAGCAAAGCGACAGAATCATACGAGATGTATATGATGGAAGAAATTAAAGATGAAGAACCAGAACGGAAAGAAGAGACAACAACGCTATTTGAAAAAGCATATGATAGCGCAATGAAACTTAAAGCAAGATTATTGGGTTTAATTTCATCCACAGCAGAAAAACCTAATTTAAACAAAAGCCAATCTTCGGTAGCACTCAAACTACCGTCATGTGAAATAGAAGTCTATGAAGGCGGCTATCACAAATGGCCAGCATTTAGGGATATTTTTCAAGCTGTAATAGGTAACCACCCACAGTTGTCTCCAGCACAAAAACTTTACCATCTATGTAGCAAAACAAAAGGGGAAGCCAATCAAATAGTTAAACGATTTGATTTGGTGGATGAAAATTTTCCGCTAGCATGGCAGGCATTGAAAGATCGCTTTGAAAATCAGCGCATATTAGCTGACCAGCAAATCAAACAAATGTTTGGCCTCCAGGCAGTTCACAGTGAAAGCGCAAAAGCAGTTCGAAATATTCAGAGCACATTAAATGAAAGCTTATCAGTATTCAATTCACTCAGACTTACAAACAATTGGGACGCAATATTGATTTATTTATGTTCCTCGAAACTCCCAGAGGACACAATGCGAGCATGGGAAGATTCTTTAACGGATCACAAGCGTTGGCCCACTTGGCAAGAAATGTCTAATTATCTCTCAAACAGAATCGAAATGTTAGAAACAGTCGCAGACATGAAAAGACCAAACATAAAAGAAAATCACGCGAGTAGAAATCAATCCTTTCACTCTGTCACTAAGCAAGAAAAAGCAAAATTCAGTTGCAAAAATTGTATGCAAAATCATCCCCTACGATTTTGTAAACATTTTAAATCGCTATCAACCAAAGATCGATTAAAATATGTGTATGCAAATAAACATTGTGCGAATTGTCTGTCACCAAGTCATTTCAAATCTAGTTGCCCAAGTACGAGCCTTTGTATTATATGCAATCAAAAGCACCACACGTTACTACACTCTGACTTGCCAAGAACACAACACACGAATAGGGACGTTCCCGCAAAATACAACCATTTTCCAAGAGACGAAGAGAAACCATCGTGTTCGAGAGAACAGTGGCCAAGAAACTCGTTAAGTACTAAGCCATTCTCACCCAGGGGCGATCAAATGGAACCGGTGCAGACTTACTTCGCAAGAAATGAAGGGACAACTATTTTGCCCACCGCGCTAATCAATATCGAGCATGCAGGCGAGAAATTTATATGCAGAGCCTTGCTAGATGCAGGGTCTGAAAAAACCTTCATTTCTACTAAAATGCAACAAAACTTGTCCCTACCAATAAAAAAGTACGAGGCAAGAATATCAGGTCTAGGAGGTACAGTGGTAGGCAAATCCAGAGGGAAATGTCACGTCACAATCGGATCCAGAATATCCGACTTTAAGTTAAATATACAAGCCATCATCGTACCGAAATTAGCCCACCTTCTGCCATCAAGGCCCATTAGACTCAATAGTATGGAAACTATTGCCCACTTAAACCTAGCAGACCCATATTTTTTTCCAGCCATCGAACATCGACATGATTATTGGCAGTGATTACCTCCCGCGTATAAATTTAAATGGTATTGAATCTAATATTACGAATTGCCTCGAAGCAAGAGAATCACATTTCGGTTGGTATCTATCAGGCCCCGCACCTAGTATCGAGTTTAACTCATATTCAACACTGGTTCGTCCCTCGGACGATATGGCCCTCCAACGGCAGCTCAAGAAATTCTGGGAACTTGAAGAGGCCGATATACAAACACTAGAATCCGAAGATAATAACTACTGCGAACAATTCTACCAGGAAACACAACACGGCAAGCGGATGGGAAGTACAAGGTACGTCTACCCTTTAAAAAGGAATTTCCACAGAACATGTCTTTAGGTCCTTCAAGAAGCATGGCTTTAGCGCAATATCTTCGGATGGAAAAAACTCTTGAAAAGTCGCCCGAACTAAAAGCAGAGTATTCAAAAACGCTACAAGAATATCTAGACCTAGGTCACATGGTACCAGTAACTCATTTCGAGCCTCAAACGACCAAGCAAACTTCGTTTTATCTTCCGCATCATGCGGTAATACGCCCTGAAAGCCAAACCACAAGAGTAAGAGTGGTATTTAACGCTTCAAAGAAAACTAGTACCGGGTATTCATTAAACGACATATTATACCAAGGTCCCACACTCCAGACAGATTTGATGCAAATCTTACTTCGTTGGCGACACTACAAATACGTTTTTACCGGCGATATTCAAAAAATGTACCGGCAAATTCAATTAGATGAAGTTGATCAACCGTATCAACACATTTTGTTCAGAAAAGAAGGTCAAAACGCGGTGAAAGCCTTCAGACTAACCACTGTGACATTTGGAATAAATTGCGCCCCCTTTTTGGCCATACGAACGCTTCAAGAGCTTAGCAAAGATTGTTTGTCACTCTTCCCGAAAGCGTCATTCATCTTGAAACATGAGATCTATGTGGACGACATCCTATCGGGGGGCCACAGTTTGGACAACGCTAAAACCAAATTGCAGCAGTTAAACAAAGCCTTGAGTTCCGCAAAATTGCCCCTGAAGAAAATTACAGCGAATGATAAGTTCTTACTTCAAGACGTGCCCGGGGAGGATCTTCTGAACGAAGATTTCTTAAGATTTGAAGAGTCCAGCACGGTAAAAACGTTAGGCATCCGATGGAACGCGAAATCGGACTATTTTTACTATATCTCGGACCATATAGAAATTTCCGGACCCACGACAAAAAGGAAAATTTTATCAGTAATTGCTAAATTATTTGACCCACTCGGATGGGTAAGCCCAGTCAGTGTCTCTGCTAAACTTTTAATGCAAGAACTCTGGAAGGAAAAATCCGACTGGGATGAAAACGTCGCATTTCCCATTTTACAGAAATGGAATTCATTTGCGCAGAATTTGGGTCTCATATCGGAAATTACCATCCCCAGATGGACAAACTTCTCCCCACACCACCGTGTACAAGTTCATGGATTCTGTGACGCCTCAGAGAAGGCCTACTGCGCTACAATCTTCATGAGAACCGACGATGACGCCGGTAATATTAATAGTAGCTTGATAATAGCAAAAACCAAAGTCGCACCCCTGAAAAGAACAACGATACCCAAATTAGAATTATGTGGAGCCCTGCTGCTGACAACATTAGTGAAAACGATAATAAAGTGCCACGAACCCTTCGAACTGTATCTGTGGACGGATTCGGCAATCGTACTCGGATGGCTGCAGAAAGACACCACCACGCTGCAAACATTTGTAGGAAATCGAGTTGCGCAAATCCTCAGTGCGACAAGTCTACACCAATGGAAACATGTAAAAACAGAAGAAAATCCGGCAGACTTAGGAAGCCGAGGCTGTAGCCCACAAGAGCTAACGGATAGAACCCTCTGGTGGAAAGGGCCCGCATGGCTTCGACAACCGATCGAAACTTGGCCAACACCCCGCACCTTTGATCCGGTGGACTTAGAGACTAAAGGGAACCAACAGCCCCCGGCGCTGCCTTCGGGAGAAAGCGAAATAGATGCTAATTTTCATTTGAAGGCAGACGTAGGAAAAATAGACGACGTGCTAGCAGATTTTTCTTCGCTCGACCGAGCCTTACGTGTAATCAGTTATCAGATAAGATTTATCCACCGTCTGATGAAAAAACCAACTTCACCCAAAACCTTCCTCACGGCCCCTGAAATTGTAGCGTCAAAGAATAAGCTCATCATTATAAGTCAGCAAATTTATTTCAATACTGAATACAATTGCCTGAAGGAGAAGAAACTTCTACCCCGAAAAAGCCGACTGCTAGCGTTGAACCCGTTCCTCGATGACAATGGACGCCTCCGAGTGGGCGGTCGCTTACACAATTCTGGCCTCAGCTATGAAGAGCAACATACCAGTAATTATATCAGAAGCATCGCATTCTTCTTCATGGTGAACACCAAGTTATGATACGAGCTATAAGAGAGGGATTCTATATCCCGAGGGTGAAAAATCTGGTAAGAAAACACATTCGAAACTGCAAAGCTTGCACTGTTTATAAAAAACGAGTGCAAGAACAAATCATGGCGGCACTTCCCACAGAACGAGTAAAATTTTCGCTGCCCTTTAGTTATACAGGCGTCGACTTCGCCGGTCCCTTCACCATCAAAGCCTCTACCCTGAGAAATGCCAAATTGTTAAAAGGATATGTGGCAGTGTTTGTTTGTTTCGCGACAAAGGCTGTCCATCTTGAAACGTGTTCAGATCTTTCAACGGACGCGTTTCTGGCCTGCTTCACCCGATTTGCAGGCAGAAGAGGTCTCCCGAAAACCTTATTCTCCGATAATGGAAGGAACTTCGTAGGAGCTAATCAAGCTTTGCTTAAAATACGTCAGAATTTTCTTAGAAAGGCCGAAGAAGCCTTAATCAGGAAATACAGCGTGTTAGGATTCGCGTGGTCTTTTATTCCCCCTTATGCACCCCACATGGGTGGACTATGGGAAGCGGCAGTGAAGAGCATGAAAGGGCATTTAAGAAAAATCACCAATTCACTGTCATTCACTTTTGAAGAGTTCACCACGCTGCTAGTAAGGATTGAAGCAGTGCTAAACTCGAGGCCTCTGTCTACCATAACTGAAAACACAAGCGACATCGTGCCTTTAACTCCTGGACATTTGTTACGTGGTGCCCCAAAAGTAGCGCCACCAGAAGCTCCCGATAATCCACCGCTAAAGGACTTATCGGTCTTAAAACGTTGGGATCAACTTAAATCCTTGCAACACATTTTTGCAAAGCGATGGAAAAATGAATATATCACCGAATTGCAACGACGATACAAATGGCAGAGGGAAAGTGATAATCTCAAAGCGGACGATATTGTAATAGTAAAAGACGATCTGCTACCTCCTACCGAATGGCGCCTCGGACGTGTCACTAACGTCATCCGGGGAAAGGATAGTAAAGTTAGGGTAGCGGATATATACACCCAAAATGGAATCATACGACGACCCCTTACAAAACTTTGCGTTCTACCCACCGAGGTACCTCCTAATTTACCAAACTCTGATACCATCGAAAATCCAGAGCTCTAATAAACTTTTGTCGCACATCTTATTTCTTGTTCACTGTATGTATTTCCTTTGTTTCTTTGTATGTACCCTCAGATGGAAGAGAGACGCCCTCGGTGCCACTTCTGCCAGCAAAACCACCCACTGCGATATTGCCAAAGGATCCTGGAATTGAGTGTTGAACTCCGCCGCCATTCCATCGAAACCAAGGGTTATTGCCTAAATTGTCTAGCCCACTCACATACCCGATTCTGGTGCCCCTCTCGAGGTCGATGAAGAGTGACCGTCGGCGAAAAGTTTTGCAATGCACGACATCACACACTTCTTCACCGCGAGATCCGAGAAGCAGGGTCATCAAGCTTTGAAGAAGATAATGTACCCGACTACCCCTTCGATAACAGTGAGATTTCCAGCACCGGAAGCCAAGGGAAGGGCATAACAACTCCACTTGAGATAAAGGCTCCACTTGAGGTGAAGGCTCCACTTGAGATAAAGGCTCCACTTGAGGTAAAGGCTCTACTTGAAATAAAAATTCCACGTGAGACAAAGGCTCCACTAAATACAACAACTCCATTCAAACAACAAGACCTCCCCTTGAGGCCCCTCAATTATCATCCCAACCAGCTGAATTCTCGTCGGGAACCCAACGACGTGCTCGGCCGCGCGGCGTTGGGATATTTTCCTTTTTATCATTCACCCCGGATAGAATCCCCCCGAGAGTCAACATCATCATTCCGCCTTTGGTCCGGGTGAATCTAAACCATCAAGGAAACAAGATGTACACAACCTTCTTGATTGATCCGGAGGCACAAGAATCCATCCTACTAACGGCAGTGGCCCGCATCATTCCAACCGTGAAACCCATTATAGGAGACAAGGAGGAACTCCTACAACACTTCATTCTAGAACCAGCTTTCCCCCATGCTCAGGCAACGGAAATTTCCGTCCGACTTCGACTTGTAAGCCGCCTACACGTGAGCATCCCACCGCCGACGAATGATGCAAGCATGGCGCAACACTATCGTCAATACCAGCCGCTTGCACATCCCGAGTTTTACAGAAAGCCACAAGTTGACGGCATTTTGGGACGTAAGGTCTTCCGACAAATGCTGCCATCCAACAGTCGTCCCGTCAAAACCATCTTTCCGATTCCGCAACGGTCTACTTTTGGCTGGATCATCTCCGGAACTTGGAAGGGATGTCTTTGTCATTGTCCGGAGGGCGGAGTATGTTGAACCGAGTTCAACAGATAAGTTATATAATCATAATACCTCTTGTATTTAATACCTCTTTTCATTTAAATCCTTAGCCTTTTATATTTTTAAACATTTAAATGCGTGCCAAAGGTGGCAACACCTGAATTCCTTATTATTTATTTTTATTTTCACTCAATTTAATTGTACCGTTTGTTAATTGAACGAAACATTCCTATTAACAACAATATGTTCTTTGTCACTTGCAATACTAGTAAAAACCGTTTTTCTTTTGTATTAAAGTTTTAGTTGTTATATTGAAGTCGAATGAGCAAGAAGCTTACTGAATAAATTCACTTTAAATTATCAATTCAAAGTTGGTTTTAATTTTCAAAGGAAAACGAAACACCCTCACTTGGGGACGATAGAAAGATATCCCTCCCAAACAAAATCAATCGGGCCGTTCCCGAGTAATCCCATCTTTTCCAAATTGGCCAAAAAAATCGTTGCTGATTTATCCTGTCCAATACAGGCTTTCGCACGCATACAGACCCTATACATTTTATAATATAGACCTTAAAGAACATTTTGCGCGAATCGTGCTAAAAATCAATTGGGCCGTTCCCGAGTAATCCCATCTTCTCCAAATTGGCCAAAAAAATCGTTGCTGATTTATCCTGTCCAATACAGGCTTTCGCACGCATACAGACTCTATACATTTTATAATATAGACCTTAAAGAACATTTTGCGCAAATCGTGCTAAAAATCAATCGGGCCGTTCCCGAGTAATCCCATCTTCTCCAAATTGGCCAAAAAAAATCGTTGCTGATTTATCCTGTCCAATACAGGCTTTCGCACGCATACAGACCCTATACATTTTATAATATAGACCTTAAAGAACATTTTGCGCGAATCGTGCTAAAAATCAATCGGGCCGTTTCCGAGTAATCCCATCTTCTCCAAATTGGCCAAAAAAATCGTTGCTGATTTATCCTGTCCAATGGGGATACAATAGATCTTCATGGTCGCAGTGTCCTGCATGTTTTTCCCGAGAACCAATCCTGTCCAATACAGGCTTTCGCACGCATACAGACCCTATACATTTTATAATATAGACCTTAAAGAACATTTTGCGCGAATCGTGCTAAAAATCAATTTGGCCGTTCCCGAGTAATCCCATCTTCTCCAAATTGGCCAAAAAAATCGTTGCTGATTTATCCTGTCCAATACAGGCTTTCGCACGCATACAGACCCTATACATTTTATAATATAGACCTTAAAGAACATTTTGCGCAAATCGTGCTAAAAATCAATCGGGCCGTTCCCGAGTAATCCCATCTTCTCCAAATTGGCCAAAAAAAATCGTTGCTGATTTATCCTGTCCAATACAGGCTTTCGCACGCATACAGACCCTATATATTTTATAATATATAGACCTTAAAGAACATTTTGAGCGAATCGTGCTAAAAATCAATCGGGCCGTTCCCGAGTAATCCCATCTTTTCCAAATTGGCCAAAAAAAAATCGTTGGTGATTTATCCTGTCCAATACAGGCTTTCGCACGCATACAGACCCTATACATTTTATAATATAGACCTTAAAGAACATTTTGCGCGAATCGTGCTAAAAATCAATTGGGCCGTTCCCGAGTAATCCCATCTTCTCCAAATTGGCCAAAAAAATCGTTGCTGATTTATCCTGTCCAGGCTTTCGCACGCATACAGACCCTATACATTTCATAATATAGACCTTAAAGAACATTTTGCGCAAATCGTGCTAAAATCAATCGGGCCGTTCCCGAGTAATCCCATCTTCTCCAAATTGGCCAAAAAAAATCGTTGCTGATTTATCCTGTCCAATACAGGCTTTCGCACGCATACAGACCCTATACATTTTATAATATAGACCTTAAAGAACATTTTGCGCGAATCGTGCTAAAAATCAATCGGGCCGTTCCCGAGTAATCCCATCTTCTCCAAATTGGCCAAAAAAAAATCGTTGCTGATTTATCCTGTCCAATACAGGCTTTCGCACGCATACAGACCCTAAACATTTTATAATATAGACCTTAAAGAACATTTTGCGCAAATCGTGCTAAAAATCAATCGGGCCGTTCCCGAGTAATCCCATCTTCCCCAAATTGGCCAAAAAAGAGAAATCGTTGCTGATTTATCCTGTCCAATACAGGCTTTCGCACGCATACATACCCTATACATTTTATAATATAGACCTTAAAGAACATTTTGCGCAAATCGTGCTAAAATCAATCGGGCCGTTTCCGAGTAATCCCATCTTCTCCAAATTGGCCAAAAAAATCGTTGCTGATTTATCCTGTCCAATGGGGATACAATAGATCTTCATGGTCTCAGTGTGCTGCATGTTTTTCCCGAGAACCAATCCTGTCCAATATAGGCTTTCGCACGCATACAGACCCTATACATTTTATAATATAGACCTTAAAGAACATTTTGCGCGAATCGTGCTAAAAATCAATCGGGCCGTTCCCGAGTAATCCCATCTTCTCCAAATTGGCCAAAAAAAAATCGTTGCTGATTTATCCTGTCCAATACAGGCTTTCGCACGCATACAGACCCTAAACATTTTATAATATAGACCTTAAAGAACATTTTGCGCAAATCGTGCTAAAAATCAATCGGGCCGTTCCCGAGTAATCCCATCTTCCCCAAATTGGCCAAAAAAGAGAAATCGTTGCTGATTTATCCTGTCCAATACAGGCTTTCGCACGCATACATACCCTATACATTTTATAATATAGACCTTAAAGAACATTTTGCGTGAATCGTGCTAAAAATCAATCGGGCCGTTCCCGAGTAATCCCATCTTCTCCAAATTGGCCAAAAAAAATCGTTGCTGATTTATCCTGTCCAATACAGGCTTTCGCACGCATACAGACCCTATACATTTTATAATATAGACCTTAAAGAACATTTTGCGCAAATCGTGCTAAAAATCAATCGGGCCGTTCCCGAGTAATCCCATCTTTTCCAAATTGGCCAAAAAAAAATCGTTGCTGATTTATCCTGTCCAATACAGGCTTTCGCACGCATACAGACCCTATACATTTTATAATATAGACCTTAAAGAACATTTTGAGCAAATCGTGCTAAAAATCAATCGGGCCGTTCCCGAGTAATCCCATCTTTTCCAAATTGGCCAAAAAAAAATCGTTGCTGATTTATCCTGTCCAATACAGGCTTTCGCACGCATACAGACCCTATACATTTTATAATATAGACCTTAAAGAGCATTTTGCGCAAATCGTGCTAAAAATCAATCGGGCCGTTCCCGAGTAATCCCATCTTCCCCAAATTGGCCAAAAACGAGAAATCGTTGCTGATTTATCCTGTCCAATACAGGCTTTCGCACGCATACAGACCGTATACATTTTATAATATAGACCTTAAAGAACATTTTGCGCAAATCGTGCTAAAAATCAATCGGGCCGTTCCCGAGTAATCCCATCTTCTCCAAATTGGCCAAAAAAAATCGTTGCTGATTTATCCTGTCCAATACAGGCTTTCGCACGCATACAGACCCTATACATTTTATAATATATAGACCTTAAAGAACATTTTGAGCGAATCGTGCTAAAAATCAATCGGGCCGTTCCCGAGTAATCCCATCTTTTCCAAATTGGCCAAAAAAAAATCGTTGCTGATTTATCCTGTCCAATACAGGCTTTCGCACGCATACAGACCCTATACATTTTATAATATAGACCTTAAAGAACATTTTGAGCGAATCGTGCTAAAAATCAATCGGGCCGTTCCCGAGTAATCCCATCTTTTCCAAATTGGCCAAAAAAAAATCGTTGGTGATTTATCCTGTCCAATACAGGCTTTAACACGCATACAGACCCTATACATTTTATAATATAGACCTTAAAGAACATTTTGCGCGAATCGTGCTAAAAATCAATTGGGCCGTTCCCGAGTATTCCCATCTTCTCCAAATTGGCCAAAAAAATCGTTGCTGATTTATCCTGTCCAGGCTTTCGCACGCATACAGACCCTATACATTTTATAATATAGACCTTAAAGAACATTTTGCGCAAATCGTGCTAAAATCAATCGGGCCGTTCCCGAGTAATCCCATCTTCTCCAAATTGGCCAAAAAAAATCGTTGCTGATTTATCCTGTCCAATACAGGCTTTCGCACGCATACAGACCCTATACATTTTATAATATAGACCTTAAAGAACATTTTGCGCGAATCGTGCTAAAAATCAATCGGGCCGTTTCCGAGTAATCCCATCTTCTCCAAATTGGCCAAAAAAATCGTTGCTGATTTATCCTGTCCAATGGGGATGTAATAGATCTTCATGGTCGCAGTGTCCTGCATGTTTTTCCCGAGAACCAATCCTGTCCAATACAGGCTTTCGCACGCATACAGACCCTATATATTTTATAATATAGACCTTAAAGAACATTTTGCGCGAATCGTGCTAAAAATCAATCGGGCCGTACCCGAGTAATCCCATCTTCTCCAAATTGGCAAAAAAAAATCGTTGCTGATTTATCCTGTCCAATACAGGCTTTCGCACGCATACAGTCCCTATACATTTTATAATATAGACCTTAAAGAACATTTTGCGCGAATCGTGCTAAAAATCAATTGGGCCGTTCCCGAGTAATCCCATCTTCTCCAAATTGGCAAAAAAAATCGTTGCTGATTTATCCTGTCCAATACAGGCTTTAGCACGCATACAGTCCCTATACATTTTATAATATAGACCTTAAAGAACATTTTGCGCAAATCGTGCTAAAAATCAATCGGGCCGTTCCCGAGTAATCCCATCTTCTCCAAATTGGCCAAAAAAAATCGTTGCTGATTTATCCTGTCCAATACAGGCTTTCGCACGCATACAGACCCTATACATTTTATAATATAGACCTTAAAGAACATTTTGCGCGAATCGTGCTAAAAATCAATCGGGCCGTTCCCAAGTAATCCCATCTTCTCCAAATTGGCAAAAAAAAAAAAATCGTTGCTGATTTATCCTGTCCAATACAGGCTTACGCACGCATACAGACCCTATACATTTTATAATATAGACCTTAAAGAACATTCTGCGCGAATCGTGCTAAAAATCAATCGGGCCGTTCCCGAGTAATCCCATCTGCTCCAATTGGCCAAAAAAATCGTTGCTGATTTATCCTGTCCAATACACGCTTTCGCACGCATACAGACCCTATATATTTTATAATATAGACCTTAAAGAACATTTTGCGCAAATCGTGCTAAAAATCAATCGGGCCGTTCCCGAGTAATCCCATCTTCCCAAAATTTGCCAAAAAAAAATCGTTGCTGATTTATCCTGTCCAATACAGGCTTTCGCACGCATACAGACCCTATACATTTTATAATATAGACCTTAAAGAACATTTTGCGCAAATCGTGCTAAAAATCAATCGGGCCGTTCCCGAGTAATCCCATCTTTTCCAAATTGGCCAAAAAAAAATCGTTGCTGATTTATCCTGTCCAATACAGGCTTTCGCACGCATACAGACCCTATACATTTTATAATATAGACCTTAAAGAACATTTTGCGCAAATCGTGCTAAAAATCAATCGGGCCGTTTCCGAGTAATCCCATCTTCCCCAAATTGGCCAAAAAAAATCGTTGCTGATTTATCCTGTCCAATACAGGCTTTCGCACGCATACAGACCCTATACATTTTATAATATAGACCTTAAAGAACATTTTGCGCAAATCGTGCTAAAAATCAATCGGGCCGTTCCCGAGTAATCCCATCTATTCCAAATTGGCCAAAAAAATCGTTGCTGATTTATCCTGTCCAATACAGGCTTTCGCACGCATACAGACCCTAAACATTTTATAATGTAGACCTTAAAGAACATTTTGCGCGAATCGTGCTAAAAATCAATCGGGCCGTTCCCGAGTATTCCCATCTTCCCCAAATTGGCCAAAAAAAAAATCGTTGCTGATTTATCCTGTCCAATACAGGCTTTCGCACGCATACATACCCTATACATTTTATAATATAGACCTTAAAGAACATTTTGCGCGAATCGTGCTAAAAATCAATCGGGCCGTTCCCGAGTAATCCCATCTTCTCCAAATTGGCCAAAAAAAAAAATCGTTGCTGATTTATCCTGCCCAATACAGGCTTTCGCACGCATACAGACCCTATACATTTTATAATATAGAGCTTAAAGAACATTTTGAGCGAATCGTGCTAAAAATCAATCGGGCCGTTCCCGAGTAATCCCATCTTTTCCAAATTGGCCAAAAAAAAATCGTTGCTGATTTATCCTGTCCAATACAGGCTTTCGCACGCATACAGACCCTATACATTTTATAATATAGACCTTAAAGAACATTTTGCGCCAATCGTACTAAAAATCAATCGGGCCGTTCCCGAGTAATCCCATCTTCTCCAAATTGGCCAAAAAAAAAAAAAAATCGTTGCTGATTTATCCTGTCCAATACAGGCTTACGCACGCATACAGACCCTATACATTTTATAATATAGACCTTAAAGAACATTCTGCGCGAATCGTGCTAAAAATCAATCGGGCCGTTCCCGAGTAATCCCATCTGCTCCAATTGGCCAAAAAAAATCGTTGCTGATTTATCCTGTCCAATACACGCTTTCGCACGCATACAGACCCTATATATTTTATAATATAGACCTTAAAGAACATTTTGCGCAAATCGTGCTAAAAATCAATCGGGCCGTTCCCGAGTAATCCCATCTTCCCAAAATTGGCCAAAAAAAAATCGTTGCTGATTTATCCTGTCCAATACAGGCTTTCGCACGCATACAGACCCTATACATTTTATAATATAGACCTTAAAGAACATTTTGCGCAAATCGTGCTAAAAATCAATCGGGCCGTTCCCGAGTAATCCCATCTTTTCCAAATTGGCCAAAAAAAAATCGTTGCTGATTTATCCTGTCCAATACAGGCTTTCGCACGCATACAGACCCTATACATTTTATAATATAGACCTTAAAGAACATTTTGCCCAAATCGTGCTAAAAATCAATCGGGCCGTTTCCGAGTAATCCCATCTTCCCCAAATTGGCCAAAAAAAATCGTTGCTGATTTATCCTGTCTTATACAGGCTTTCGAACGCATACAGACCCTATACATTTTATAATATAGACCTTAAAGAACATTTTGCGCAAATCGTGCTAAAAATCAATCGGGCCGTTCCCGAGTAATCCCATCTATTCCAAATTGGCCAAAAAAATCGTTGCTGATTTATCCTGTCCAATACAGGCTTTCGCACGCATACAGACCCTATACATTTTATAATATAGCCCTTAAAGAACATTTTGCGCGAATCGTGCTAAAAATCAATCGGGCCGTTCCCGAGTAATCCCATCTTCTCCAAATTGGCCAAAAAAAAAAAATCGTTGCTGATTTATCCTGCCCAATACAGGCTTTCGCACGCATACAGACCCTATACATTTTATAATATAGACCTTAAAGAACATTTTGCGCGAATCGTGCTAAAAATCAATCGGGCCGTTCCCGAGTAATCCCATCTTCTCCAAATTGGCCAAAAAAAAAAAAATCGTTGCTGATTTATCCTGCCCAATACAGGCTTTCGCACGCATACAGACCCTATACATTTTATAATATAGCCCTTAAAGAACATTTTGCGCGAATCGTGCTAAAAATCAATCGGGCCGTTCCCGAGTAATCCCATCTTCTCCAAATTGGCCAAAAAAAAAAAATCGTTGCTGATTTATCCTGCCCAATACAGGCTTTCGCACGCATACAGACCCTATACATTTTATAATATAGAGCTTAAAGAACATTTTGAGCGAATCGTGCTAAAAATCAATCGGGCCGTTCCCGAGTAATCCCATCTTTTCACAATTGGCCAAAAAAAAATCGTTGCTGATTTATCCTGTCCAATACAGGCTTTCGCACGCATACAGACCCTATACATTTTATAATATAGACCTTAAAGAACATTTTGCGCCAATCGTACTAAAAATCAATCGGGCCGTTCCCGAGTAATCCCATCTTCTCCAAATTGGCCAAAAAAAAAAAAATCGTTGCTGATTTATCCTGCCCAATACAGGCTTTCGCACGCATACAGACCCTATACATTTTATAATATAGCCCTTAAAGAACATTTTGCGCGAATCGTGCTAAAAATCAATCGGGCCGTTCCCGAGTGATCCCATCTTCTCCAAATTGGCAAAAAAAATCGTTGCTGATTTATCCTGTCCAATACAGGCTTTCGCACGCATACAGACCCTATACATTTTATAATATAGACCTCAAAGAACATTTTGCGCGAATCGTGCTAAAAATCAATCGGGCCGTTCCCGAGTAATCCCAACTTCTCCAAATTGGCCAAAAAAGAGAAATCGTTGCTGATTTATCCTATCCAATACAGGCTTTCGCACGCATACAGACCCTATACATTTTATAATATAGACCTTAAAGAACATTTGTCGCAAATCGTGCTAAAAATCAATCGGGCCGTTCCCGAGTAATCCCATCTTCTCCAAATTGGCCAAAAAAAAAAAAAATCGTTGCTGATTTATCCTGCCCAATACAGGCTTTCGCACGCATACAGACCCTATACATTTTATAATATAGCCCTTAAAGAACATTTTGCGCGAATCGTGCTAAAAATCAATCGGGCCGTTCCCGAGTAATCCCATCTTCTCCAAATTGGCAAAAAAAATCGTTGCTGATTTATCCTGTCCAATACAGGCTTTCGCACGCATACAGACCCTATACATTTTATAATATAGACCTCAAAGAACATTTTGCGCGAATCGTGCTAAAAATCAATCGGGCCGTTCCCGAGTAATCCCAACTTCTCCAAATTGGCCAAAAAAGAGAAATCGTTGCTGATTTATCCTATCCAATACAGGCTTTCGCACGCATACAGACCCTATACATTTTATAATATAGACCTTAAAGAACATTTTGCGCAAATCGTGCTAAAAATCAATCGGGCCGTTCCCGAGTAATCCCATCTTCCCCAAATTGGCCAAAAAAGAGAAATCGTTGCTGATTTATCCTGTCCAATACAGGCTTTCGCACGCATACATACCCTATACATTTTATAATATAGACCTTAAAGAACATTTTGCGCAAATCGTGCTAAAAATCAATCGGGCCGTTCCCGAGTAATCCCATCTTCCCCAAATTGGCAAAAAAAATCGTTGCTGATTTATCCTGTCCAATACAAGCTTTCGCACGCATACAGACCCTATACATTTTATAATATAGACCTTAAAGAACATTTTGCGCAAATCGTGCTAAAAATCAATCGGGCCGTTCCCGAGTAATCCCATCTTCCCCAAATTGGCCAAAAAAGAGAAATCGTTGCTGATTTATCCTGTCCAATACAGGCTTTCGCACGCATACATACCCTATACATTTTATAATATAGACCTTAAAGAACATTTTGCGCAAATCGTGCTAAAAATAAATCGGGCCGTTCCCGAGTAATCCCATCTATTCCAAATTGGCCAAAAAAAATCGTTGCTGATTTATCCTGTCCAATACAGGCTTTCGCACGCATACAGACCCTATACATTTTATAATATAGACCTTAAAGAACATTTTGCGCGAATCGTGCTAAAAATCAATCGGGCCGTTCCCGAGTAATCCCATCTTCTCCAAATTGGCAAAAAAAATCGTTGCTGATTTATCCTGTCCAATACCAGCTTTCGCACGCATACAGACCCTATACATTTTATAATATAGACCTTAAAGAACATTTTGCGCGAATCGTGCTAAAAATCAATCGGGCCGTTTCCGAGTAATCCCATCTTCTCCAAATTGGCCAAAAAAATCGTTGCTGATTTATCCTGTCCAATGGGGATGTAATAGATCTTCATGGTCGCAGTGTCCTGCATGTTTTTCCCGAGAACCAATCCTGTCCAATACAGGCTTTCGCACGCATACAGACCCTATATATTTTATAATATAGACCTTAAAGAACATTTTGCGCGAATCGTGCTAAAAATCAATCAGGCCGTTCCCGAGTAATCCCATCTTCTCCAAATTGGCAAAAAAAAATCGTTGCTGATTTATCCTGTCCAATACAAGCTTTCGCACGCATACAGACCCTATACATTTTATAATATAGACCTTAAAGAACATTTTGCGCAAATCGTGCTAAAAATCAATCGGGCCGTTCCCGAGTAATCCCATCTTCCCCAAATTGGCCAAAAAAGAGAAATCGTTGCTGATTTATCCTGTCCAATACAGGCTTTCGCACGCATACATACCCTATACATTTTATAATATAGACCTTAAAGAACATTTTGCGCAAATCGTGCTAAAAATCAATCGGGCCGTTCCCGAGTAATCCCATCTATTCCAAATTGGCCAAAAAAAATCGTTGCTGATTTATCCTGTCCAATACAGGCTTTCGCACGCATACAGACCCTATACATTTTATAATATAGACCTTAAAGAACATTTTGCGCGAATCGTGCTAAAAATCAATCGGGCCGTTCCCGAGTAATCCCATCTTCTCCAAATTGGCAAAAAAAATCGTTGCTGATTTATCCTGTCCAATACCAGCTTTCGCACGCATACAGACCCTATACATTTTATAATATAGACCTTAAAGAACATTTTGCGCGAATCGTGCTAAAAATCAATCGGGCCGTTTCCGAGTAATCCCATCTTCTCCAAATTGGCCAAAAAAATCGTTGCTGATTTATCCTGTCCAATGGGGATGTAATAGATCTTCATGGTCGCAGTGTCCTGCATGTTTTTCCCGAGAACCAATCCTGTCCAATACAGGCTTTCGCACGCATACAGACCCTATATATTTTATAATATAGACCTTAAAGAACATTTTGCGCGAATCGTGCTAAAAATCAATCGGGCCGTTCCCGAGTAATCCCATCTTCTCCAAATTGGCAAAAAAAAATCGTTGCTGATTTATCCTGTCCAATACAGGCTTTCGCACGCATACAGTCCCTATACATTTTATAATATAGACCTTAAAGAACATTTTGCGCGAATCGTGCTAAAAATCAATTGGGCCGTTCCCGAGTAATCCCATCTTCTCCAAATTGGAAAAAAAATCGTTGCTGATTTATCCTGTCCAATACAGGCTTTAGCACGCATACAGTCCCTATACATTTTATAATATAGACCTTAAAGAACATTTTGCGCAAATCGTGCTAAAAATCAATCGGGCCGTTCCCGAGTAATCCCATCTTCTCCAAATTGGCCAAAAAAAATCGTTGCTGATTTATCCTGTCCAATACAGGCTTTCGCACGCATACAGACCCTATACATTTTATAATATAGACCTTAAAGAACATTTTGCGCGAATCGTGCTAAAAATCAATCGGGCCGTTCCCGAGTAATCCCATCTTCTCCAAATTGGCAAAAAAAAAAAAATCGTTGCTGATTTATCCTGTCCAATACAGGCTTACGCACGCATACAGACCCTATACATTTTATAATATAGACCTTAAAGAACATTCTGCGCGAATCGTGCTAAAAATCAATCGGGCCGTTCCCGAGTAATCCCATCTGCTCCAATTGGCCAAAAAAAATCGTTGCTGATTTATCCTGTCCAATACACGCTTTCGCACGCATACAGACCCTATATATTTTATAATATAGACCTTAAAGAACATTTTGCGCAAATCGTGCTAAAAATCAATCGGGCCGTTCCCGAGTAATCCCATCTTCCCAAAATTGGCCAAAAAAAAATCGTTGCTGATTTATCCTGTCCAATACAGGCTTTCGCACGCATACAGACCCTATACATTTTATAATATAGACCTTAAAGAACATTTTGCGCAAATCGTGCTAAAAATCAATCGGGCCGTTCCCGAGTAATCCCATCTTTTCCAAATTGGCCAAAAAAAAATCGTTGCTGATTTATCCTGTCCAATACAGGCTTTCGCACGCATACAGACCCTATACATTTTATAATATAGACCTTAAAGAACATTTTGCGCAAATCGTGCTAAAAATCAATCGGGCCGTTTCCGAGTAATCCCATCTTCCCCAAATTGGCCAAAAAAAATCGTTCTGATTTATCCTGTCCAATACAGGCTTTCGCACGCATACAGACCCTATACATTTTATAATATAGACCTTAAAGAACATTTTGCGCAAATCGTGCTAAAAATCAATCGGGCCGTTCCCGAGTAATCCCATCTATTCCAAATTGGCCAATAAAATCGTTGCTGATTTATCCTGTCCAATACAGGCTTTCGCACGCATACAGACCCTAAACATTTTATAATGTAGACCTTAAAGAACATTTTGCGCGAATCGTGCTAAAAATCAATCGGGCCGTTCCCGAGTATTCCCATCTTCCCCAAATTGGCCAAAAAAAAAATCGTTGCTGATTTATCCTGTCCAATACAGGCTTTCGCACGCATACATACCCTATACATTTTATAATATAGACCTTAAAGAACATTTTGCGCGAATCGTGCTAAAAATCAATCGGGCCGTTCCCGAGTAATCCCATCTTCTCCAAATTGGCCAAAAAAAAAATCGTTGCTGATTTATCCTGCCCAATACAGGCTTTCGCACGCATACAGACCCTATACATTTTATAATATAGAGCTTAAAGAACATTTTGAGCGAATCGTGCTAAAAATCAATCGGGCCGTTCCCGAGTAATCCCATCTTTTCCAAATTGGCCAAAAAAAAATCGTTGCTGATTTATCCTGTCCAATACAGGCTTTCGCACGCATACAGACCCTATACATTTTATAATATAGACCTCAAAGAACATTTTGCGCGAATCGTGCTAAAAATCAATCGGGCCGTTCCCGAGTAATCCCATCTTCTCCAAATTGGCCAAAAAAATTGTTGCTGATTTATCCTGTCCATTACAGGCTTTCGCACGCATACAGACCCTATACATTTTATAATATAGACCTTAAAGAACATTTTGAGCGAATCGTGCTAAAAATCAATTGGGCCGTTCCCGAGTAATCTAATCTTTTCCAAATTGGCCAAAAAAAATCGTTGCTGATTTATCCTGTCCAATACAGGCTTTCGCACGCATACATACCCTATATATTTTATAATATAGACCTTAAAGAACATTTTGCGCCAATCGTGCTAAAAATCAATCGGGCCGTTCCCGAGTAATCCCATCTTCTCCAAATTGGCCAAAAAAAAAAATCGTTGCTGATTTATCCTGTCCAATACAGGCTTTCGCACGCATACAGACCCTATATATTTTATAATATAGACCTTAAAGAACATTTTGAGCGAATCGTGCTAAAAATCAATTGGGCCGTTCCCGAGTAATCCCATCTTCTCCAAATTGGCCAAAAAAAAAATCGTTGCTGATTTATCCTGCCCAATACAGGCTTTCGCACGCATACAGACCCTGTACATTTTATAATATAGACCTTAAAGAATATTTTGAGCGAATCGTGCTGAAAATCAATTGGGTCGTTCCCGAGTAATCCAATCTTTGCCAAATTGGCCAAAAAAAATCGTTGCTGATTTATCCTGTCCAATACAGGCTTTCGCACGCATACAGACCCTATACATTTTATAATATAGACCTTAAAGAACATTTTGCGCGAATCGTGCTAAACATCAATCGGGCCGTTCCCGAGTAATCCCATCTTCTCCAAATTAGCCAAAAAAAATCGTTGCTGATTTATCCTGTCCAATAGATCTTCATGGTCGCAGTGAGAACCAATCCTGTCCAATACAGGCTTTCGCACGCATACAGACCCTATACATTTTATAATATAGACCTTAAAGAACATTTTGCGCGAATCGTGCTAAAAATCAATCGGGCCGTTCCCGAGTAATCCCATATTTTCCAAATTGGCAAAAAAAATCGTTGCTGATTTATTCTGTCCAATAGATCTTCATGGTCGCAGTGAGAACCAATCCTGTCCAATACAGGCTTTCGCACGCATACAGACCCTATACATTTTATAATATAGACCTTAAAGAACATTTTGCGCAAATCGTGCTAAAAATCAATCGGGCCGTTCCCGAGTAATCCCATCTTCTCCAAATTTGGGAAAAAAATCGTTGCTGATTTATCCTGTCCAATACAGGCTTTCGCACGTATACAGGCCCTATACATTTTATAATATAGACCTTAAAGAACATTTTGAGCGAATCGTGCTAAAAATCAATCGGGCCGTTCCCGAGTAATCCCATCTTTTCCAAATTGGCCAACAAAAATCGTTGCTGATTTATCCTGTCCAATACAGGCTTTCGCACGCATACAGACCCTATACATTTTATAATATAGACCTTAAAGAACATTTTGAGCGAATCGTGCTAAAAATCAATCGGGCCGTTCCCGAGTAATCCCATCTTCTCCAAATTGGCAAAAAAAATCGTTGCTGATTTATCCTGTCCAATACAGGCTTTCGCACGCATACAGACCCTATACATTGTATAATATAGACCTTAAAGAACATTTTGCGCGAATCGTGCTAAAAATCAATCGGTCCGTTCCCGAGTAATTTCATCTTCTCCAAATTGGCCAAAAAAGCGTTGTTGTGGACATATATGTTAGCATGCATATTGTTAGTCTATTTTGGCAAGATTTTTGTTATAACATTTTGTTATATATGGATGCTCGAAGATAGGAAAGGTTACTTTATATAAAGTTGACAGAAGACTTAATGTAAAAATTTCTCTTAATTCCTATTAGGTTTTTTATCTATCTTTTTCCTTATAATGTAAATAAAATCTTTTAAATGTCTATTTTAAGTTAATTCTGAATCATTTATATTTGTTGTAATACTAATATAGTTGTTTAGGGGTGGGTTTTCTTTCTTTTAAATATTGATTAAAAGACCTTTGTTTCTTTTTGTTTAAAGTAATAACTTTAATAGATTTTTGTTTTTTCTTTTATTTCACTTTTAAATAGTTAATTTTATAAATGTTGTTTTATTTTTAGTTTTTGGGTGATTGTACATATGTTAATAAATATGTATATACCTATGTACATATATATAGTTCACAATTGTTTTTTGAATTTTAGTACATATAATTTTATATATAAGTATGTAGATAAGTATGTATGTATATATGTGTCTGTTTGTTTTCACTTCACTTCTTCTCTACTTGAGGATCAACGATACAATGATAAATTTAAAATACAGAACTCTAATTGTAAGCTATAAAAAAGGAGAAAGAATATAAACATTAGGGCAGCGTCATTTTGTGTGTCATCTAAACATTCCGGCCCCCATAAGTTGGTGATGGATTTACCAAGGTTTCTTGACAGGACCTGAGAATAAATATCCCAGGGCAGATTTTTCAGCTACCACTTGGCCCACTTCTGTAACAATAGCACCGTCACGCCTTATTTCATGGAATATTTCGCTTCCTATTTCAAGTTCAGCCGAGGTGTTGGATTGTGTGTCAATATCAGCCAGTGTGTTTGAGGTGAAATCCACGGTTGGGTCCTCCTTGATAGGAGATGAATACGGCTTTCGAGGCAATTCTTGAGTTATGAGGGCTATTACGTTTATGGCCCATTTGCTTTTTGGGTTATGCCCTCGCAGTTCAAACTTGGTGAATACATGGCCATATCGGTGAATGGTTACTAGGCTATATTTTTCAACAAATGACTTTGATATTTTTGACGTTGTTAGCGACCGGTTAATAATGGCTCGGGTGCATATGTAGGTCTCGGTGTTGTCGCTGAAAATTCGAACTGTTGCGGTTGGAATAAACACTACATTCCAGTTAAAGGGCGGTGGGGTCATATCCGTGGGTCTTTTAATGTGAGTCGAGGAACTTCTAGATGGTTTCTCTGTCTTTTTTACTTTTAGTTGTTCTGCGCCATGTAACAAAGTGTTGTGGTCATCTTGACAGGTGTGGCATCTTGATTTGCTCTTGCAGTCTTGAGTCTTATGAGATCTTGCAATACAGTTAAGACAATAATTCTTTGCTGCTAATAATTCATAGCGTTCACTCGTCGAGTATGATAAAAATTTTTTGCACGTTCTTATGGGATGATCTTTAAGGCAGATGCCACATGAAAACTGCCAATGTACGGGTCGGGTCGTCATAACTGTAAATAGAGGGGGTTGATTAATAATTATGATTGCAATGATAGAATGATCAATTATAATGATGGTAAAACAACGATTTTCGTTATAGGTCTGGTAAGTGACCCAGTTTTTGTTTTAACGTCGACAACTCTACAGTTTTGATCTGTCCCTAAGTAAGTTCTTGT
This sequence comes from Lypha dubia, assembly GCA_947311025.1. NCBI lineage: Eukaryota > Metazoa > Arthropoda > Insecta > Diptera > Tachinidae > Lypha > Lypha dubia. Next base: position 84,189,952 of record OX371261.1, read on the forward strand.
AACTCGACCCATCTGCCATTCGTTGGGTGGCAAGTTGTTATTTTTGATGACGACTAAGTCGTTGACTTTGACGTTGTCTCTCTGGTTTTTCCACTTGTATCTACGATGTAGCTCGGCAAGATACTCTGACTTCCATCTTTGACAAAATGTGTGATGAATAACTTTCAGGCGTTTCCAGCGGTTGATCAGTGCGACATTTTTGTCGTTTACATCAGGTTCAACTGGTGTCAATATTGGAGTACCAATTAAGAAGTGTCCAGGAGTTAATGGGTCAAGGTCGTTTGGGTCATCGCTAGCAGGACTTAAGGGTCTAGAATTCAGGCATGATTCTATTCGCGCGAGAATCGTAGATAGTTCTTCAAATGTAAATTTCATATTTAGGATCGTTTTTCTTAGATGTGTCTTAAATGATTTTACTCCTGCTTCCCAGAGGCCGCCCATATGTGGAGCTCCAGGAGGGATGAACTTCCAATTTAAGTTTTGATGGCTGAAACTCGATATTACATGTGTTTGAAGATTTTTCATAAATTCTAATCTTTCCTTTTTTATGAGTTCTGCTGCTCCGACGAAATTTTTGCCATTGTCTGACACAATTAGAGCTGGGCATCCTCGTCGTCCAATGAATCTGTCAAAGGCGGCTCTGAAGGCTTGTGTCGACAAGTCACTGGCGGCTTCTAAATGGATAGCTTCAGTGTCAAAGCATACGAAAATGCAGACATAACCTTTTGTGACGAGGCAAGCTCTACCAGTAAAATTGCGAATGTCAAAGGGCCCTGCATAATCGACACCTGTGGTTGCGAATGGTCTGGACAGGGTTGTCCTTTCTGGGGGTAATGAGGCCATAATTTGATTTTGTGTATGTTTTTTATATAAAACACAGATTTTGCAATTGTGTATCACAGTTTTCACCAAGGGTCTGAGCTTGAATATCCAATATTCTGTGCGTAAAACTCGAATCAAGAGTTGATTCCCACCGTGTAGTGTAATTTTATGAGTAAACTCAACTAATAAGCGCGATAATCTTGCGCTATATGGTAATAGTATTGGATGACGTTCGCTATAAGTTAACGATTGTGATTGAACAAGGCGTCCATTTGCTCTTAAGATTCCATGACGGTCCATGAACGGGTTTAGCGTTAAGAGTGCACTTTTTGGCGAAAGATATTTATTAACTTCCAACTGGTTGTAGTCTTCTGTAAAGAAGTTTTTTTGGGTCAAAACTATGAGACGATTTTTAACAGATATCACTTCTTCTGATGAGATTTCTAATGCGGACGTTCGAAGATGTGTCCTATTTTTGCTGGTGTTTCTCCAAAATCTTAATACGTATGCTAAGACTCTGTAGGCACGTGGTAAGTTTGAAAACCGATTTAATGGATCTTCGTATGTGATAGTGGTCAGAGATTTGATAGGTCTGGCATCTAGAGTGATGTCATCTGGTTTGACGGGTGACGGCCATTGATTTTTGGATATTTTCAACCACGAGGGTCCAATCCACCATAGATTATGGGCATCCAGGTCATCGGGGGTGCATCCTCGACTGGCTATATCTGCAGGATTCTCTCTGGAGTCTACGTGATGCCAATTTTCGGTTCCGACTTTCTCTACAATTTCTGACACGCGATTGGCTACAAATGTGTTCCATATGTGAGGCGGTTTCTTTAGCCAGGATAAAACGATTGTTGAGTCTGTCCAAAAGTATGTCTTCAGATTAAGTGATTGAATTTCTGAGATCACTACTGAAGCTAAATTTGCTAATAGAACAGCTCCACAAAGTTCTAATCGGGGCAGCGAGATTTTTTTGAGTGGCGCTACACGTGTCTTTGACGCTAAAAGGGAAGTATTTATTTTTTCTGAATTCTGGACTCTGATATATATTGTGGCAGAATATGCTTTTTCTGAGGCGTCACTAAAACCATGTAGTTCGATGAACGATGAAGGAGTGTATTGTACCCATCGCGTAATTTTTATATTGTTGATCTTCGGGCAATTTAGTACAAATTTTCTCCAATTTTGTTCTGTAATGGGTTTTAGAGTGTCGTCCCAATCTATCTTGTCTAACCAGATTTGTTGCATGATCAACTTTGCGTCGACTATGATGGGTGCAAGCCAACCGCAAGGATCAAAAAACTTCGCGATTGTAGATAAGACTTCTCTTTTCGTATATGCTGCTTTTAACTCGACATCTGGTGCTGTGAATGAGAAGGAATCTGATGAAATGTTCCATTTTATGCCCAACATCTTGGTTCCAGCACTTTCGGATAAATTTAACCAATCGAGAGGTAGTAGTGTCTCATTCGGCAAATCTTGTATGATATGAGGGTTATTCGAGTTCCATTTCATTAGTTCAAAGCCAGCAGATTTAAGAGCTTTTGTTAATTCTTTGCGTGATTTAATGGCATCTTCGATTGTGTGATCGCCTGCTAAGACGTCGTCTACATACATATTTTGTGTCAATATTTTGGCTGCGAGGGGATAAGTGTCTTCCACATCTTCGGCTAATTGAAGAAGAGTTCTTATTGCCAGGAATGGTGCGCAATTTACTCCAAAGGTTACAGTTAAGAGTTCAAAATCTTCAATGGGATCATTTGGCGATTTTCGAAATAATATTCGTTGATATTGTGTTTGAGTTGGGTCAATAAGTATTTGACGGTACATTTTTGTTATGTCGGCATTATAAACAAAACGGTAGAATCTCCACTTTAATATCAGAAGAACAAGATCTTGCTGAAGGACGGGTCCTGGATATAAAATGTCATTAAGACTATTCTTGTTTGACGTCGGGCAAGAGGCGTTGAAAACTACTCTAAGTTTCGTCGTCAGCCTGTCGGGTTTTATTACTGCGTGATGCGGCAGATAATAATTGGGTGCTTTATTTATATCATAGGGGGAGATTTTTCTCATGTGTCCTAACTCTAAGTATTCTAGGATGACCTCGTCGTACAGTTTTTTAAGGTCGGGTTTCTGGTATAGGATGCGCTCCATTCTCAGAAATTGTGCCATGGCTATGTTTCTGGATGAGCCTAATTCTATATCCCTTTTTTGCGGTAGGGTAACAATATACCTTCCTGTGTTATTTCTACTTGTTGTAGTTTTGAAATTGTTTTCACAAATAGTGTCCTCATCTGACCTCAAAATCTTTTTTGGGGTTTCCTCCACCTCCCAAAAGCGTGTGAGGGTTCGATCAAGGGACGACGTTTTGAGTAGTGAAATAGTTGTTTTTGTTTGAACCGTTTTTGTGATTGGTCCCCCCACAATACAGCCAAATACTGTTTTTTGTGCCAAAAGGGATCCAATAGACCTCATCGGTGTTTCCATGCAATAAATTGAGTGGCCTAAGTCGAGGCCGATTAGCAGGTCGATGGGTCGACTAAGATTGAATTGAGGATCTGCAAGTTGTAGTTTTGCAGTCTCGCTAAATTGCCTCGAGTCTAACGATTGTGGTGGTAAATTAGAAGGGAGGGTCTTTAGGACCGGCGCCCATACTTCTAATTTAAAACTAGGGTCCACTCGGGAACAAAGGTTAAACAAGCAGGCTTTGATTGAAGTTTCTGAAACTGTTTGACTTAAACCGGTGACATGAACTAAGTGTTTTTTGAAGGTAGATTTAATCGGTTTTTCAATTTGTCCGATATGAAAGTTGATTGTGATCCAGGGTCGATGATAGCTCTTGCCTGGAATCGTTGACCTTGGTTTTCAATTTGGACTACTGCAGTGAACAGTAATGTTTCTCGATCTTGTAGACTGGGTGAGGATCGAGTATCTTCTTGTAGTGTCAGTGAAGTAAAATTCGGAATATTTGATTTATGAGTGGACTGTATATTTGCTGATTGAGCTGCTGCGCTTGTACTTGGTTGCGCTTCAAGGCTATGGAGTCTGAGATTACTGGGCTGTATTGTGGTTGGTTTATGCAACAGTGTATTGTGTCTTTGTTTACACAGTCTACAGCTGTATTTACTAGAGCAATCTTTAACGGTGTGACTTACGGATAGGCAATTGTAGCATGAATTTGTGATTTTTACAATGTGAATTCGATCATTAACATTTTTTTCTAAAAAGGCGGGACATGATCGCAATGGATGTGAGTCTTTACAGTGTTGGCAAGAAATTGGGTAATTTTGAGAAGCCTTGATGGGTTTGGGTGAATTTTTACTTTTATTTTCCGTGTTTGATAAATTTGTTTGGAAAGAATGCACGCTTTTTTTATTTATTGTATTTTTTCCCACGACGGGTGTTGCTTTATCTTTTAGCGGCTTTATATTTCCAACAGATTCTAAAGTTTTAAATTTGTTTGTTAGAAATTTATTGAAATCATCCCATTTTGGAACTTGAGCACAATCTTCTCGAGAATTTTCAAATTCCTGCACTAGTGTCCTGGGGAGTTTTTGTGAACAGATAAAAATTAAAAACGATTCCCATGTTGATGTGTCAATACCTAATAAGCCTAAAGTTTGCCTGCAATCATTTATTGTTCTTTGTAATTTTTTGATTGAGGCAGCTGAGTCTGTTAAGGCATATGGTAGGTCTAAAATAATTTTATATTGCTCATTGACTTGCATCCATTTGTTTTCGTAGCGATCTATTAGATTTTTCCAAGCAAGAGTAAACCCATCATTTGTTAACGGAACATGAGAAATTATTTCCCTGGCTTCGCCACTGGTTTTTTGGGTCAAATGGAATAACTTTTCTACATTGCTAATTTTAGAATTGGTTATGTATATAGCGGTGAATAAGTCTCGAAAACTTGGCCATAATTTGTAATCCCCAAAAAAGGTATCAGTATCGCAAGGTGGCAGCATTACAAATGACGAGTCGCTGTCTACTTGAAGTGTGGGTTTGCGCTCTAATTTTTCATCAACGGGTTGAGTTAATCTTAAAATTTCATCACTAATTTTCGACCGTATCAGTTTGTATGCTGCTAGGGTTTTTATGTATCTGTCCTTTACTTTGTTTTTATCAAAAGTCTTCTCGTCTACATCATCCCTGCATGCTTCGTATGATGTTTTGACTTGATGCCAGACTGAGTCTAATTCTACACGAAGAGTTTCTAATGAATGAACGTTTTCTTTCGTTTCTGATGTTCTGTGCATGGATTCGAAATCCATCAATTCATTTGAACTGTTTTTGAATTTAGTTATAGACATGTTTGGTTTTTTGCTTTAATTTTATTATTTTTTTTTGTAAGAGGTGTTATATTGGGTCAAGAAAGTTCCTGCTAGCGATTTTACAACAGAAAGTATTGGAAACAATATACTAAGAAAATTCTTATTATTATTAGTTTCAGGGTATTTTATATTTTTCCACAAGAAAAAATAAATTTCGCAACGGCAACACGTTTTTATTTTTTGCTGCTTTATGATCGCGGCAGAATTTGTTCTCTGGCTTATGTATGTATGCACTTGTGTGTATATAATAATTGCTTTCTACTTACTGTTGTTGTTGGGTCTTCTTTTTTTGTCTTTTTTGATGGGTCTTGTTGTTAGTGATGATGTTGATGATTTTTGATGGAATGTGGGTCCCGTTATTTTCGTTTTAATTTTGATAAATGTTAATGCTATTTAATTGTCTTTGATTTAACTATTTGTTTGATTTACTTATGTATTTAAAACACGTTTGTACAGTGTTTAAAACTTTTTTTTCACTATATGTATCCGGTTCGAAGGACCAAAAATTGTTTAGGGGTGGGTTTTCTTTCTTTTAAATATTGATTAAAAGACCTTTGTTTCTTTTTGTTTAAAGTAATAATTTTAATAGATTTTTGTTTTTTCTTTTATTTCACTTTTAAATAGTTAATTTTATAAATGTTGTTTTATTTTTAGTTTTTGGGTGATTGTACATATGTTAATAAATATGTATATACCTATGTACATATATATAGTTCACAATTGTTTTTTGAATTTTAGTACATATAATTTTATATATATGTAAGTATGTAGATAAGTATGTATGTATATATGTGTCTGTTTGTTTTCACTTCACTTCTTCTCTACTTGAGGATCAACGATACAATGATAAATTTAAAATACAGAACTCTAATTGTAAGCTATAAAAAAGGAGAAAGAATATAAACATTAGGGCAGCGTCATTTTGTGTGTCATCTAAACAATAGTAATAACTCAAAATGGGTGTATAAGAAATCTGTATATATTTTTACCTGTGATGATGATAGATTAATAAAATATAATAATAATAAAATAATATAATAATAGATAGGAAAGGTTAAATTTGTTAGGCCGTATTAATGCAACCCTGAGTTTTTTTAGATGTTTGTTTAATTACTTTTTTGTACATTATCGTTCGTACAAGAAGACAGGAGGTAGATATTTAATTGTATTTTTGTGGGTAAATGTAATTAATTTGTTTTGTTTTACAGGGGATTCTATAGATTGATTGGTGATATCTGCAACACCTTTTAACTTTGCTCTTTGGTCTGCTGAAAAGTGCCGTACAAAAACGACCAGAATTAAAACTTATTGTCACCTCAGCCACTTTGGATGCTGTAAAATTCTCACAATATTTTGAGACAATTGAAAGAAATACTTTGATCCAAAAACTTTACAAATATGGTATACAAGGTATAGAACTCAAATGGTTTCAGTCATATTTAACAAACAGAACACAAAAAACTAAAGTTAATAATGGTATCGAGTGAAATAAAAAATGATTATGGAGTACCACAGGGCTCAATTTTAGGTGCCCACGCCCCTTTTTAGGAAAACCAAACCGATCGTCATTAACTCATATTTGTTAGGCTGAAATTAAAAAGGTTTTATTACATTTGCAATTATAATCGTCTAAAATAGATAATTATAAAATGTAGCTTTCCACACAACCACTGAGGTACTACAAATTGCGCGTTGTCAATTATTTTTAATGGCTGACGTCCCCAGTAGGCCTACAGCATTTAATCTACTGCCAATTATTCATTCTGTTTATGGGTCCATTATGCTGCCCTGCTAAGAAAGAAAGTCACAAGTGCCAAAAATCGAAAATTGAGATAAGGGCAGATTCGGAACCTTGAATGAGTTTCTTAATTTCGATTTAAATTTAAAATACAAATTTTTAACTGTAAATGGCTGAAAAACGTTAATCAAAATTGTCACTTTTACCACTTCTAGCGTGTTTGCTACTCAAAAAAGTCTTATCTGCCACATACTATGATAAAAAGTCACATTGACCAAAATAGTAGGCTTTTACGACTTTTTTGCTTAGTATTTATGATTTTACAGATAACAAAAAAAAAAAACCCATGATCACTAGATAAATGCAAAAACAATAGTAGGTGTATAATACAATATACACAACCAAAATAATTTTGGTTGTGTATGCTTTAACGTTTTAGTGATTAATTCTTTATTTTTTTATAACGTTTACTGTTTGAATTATGTTTGTTTTTGTTTTCTTTTGTTATGCTTTTATGTTTTTATTGAAATGAAATAAATTTTTTATTGTTTAGAAATACATAGAAATTTTGAACTTATTTGTGCTATTAAGTTTTCGTAAGATTTTTTTGGGTGCCATTTTTGAAATTTTTAAAAAACATTTCATTTAAAGCCGCGAAAGATAAAAAACGTAGAAGCTAAATATCTCAAAACTACTAAAATGGAGATGTAACTTTCTTACTTTTTAGGGCAGTATAGTGCACCCCTTGTGAACAACCTAAATTATTATATCAATCAAAAACACAATAAAAATTCTAGCACTTTTTTTAGCACTTTTTATTTAACACTTTTTGCACTTTTATTTTTACAATGTAGCACCCAAACACATTCAGCATATGCCAACACTGATTGTTGTTGCTTTCGTGCTTATTGATGTGCAATACATTTTTTATTTTAATTGTTTAATTGTTTTGAATATACTAGGCAAAAAAGTCATAAGTCCATTTTCTCTACTTTCTCATCAAAATTTCGCCTGTTTGGTAGTATAATAAAATTGAATAAAATATTATAAATTTATATCATTTTTAAAATTTTTAAAAAACATTTTATTTAAAGGCGCGAAAGATAAAAAACGAAAAAGCTAAATATCTCAAAACTACTAAAATGGAGATGTGACTTTCTTTCTTAGCAGGGCAGTATGGATGGCAACAGAAACTCAGTTGCGTTGCCAGTTGCTGAAAATTGTATTACGGATGGCAAGTGGACACTGAGAGCTAACAGCTGCAGTTGCTATTTTGCGCAAATGAAGTTCGATTTCTTTTCATAATCGAGCCATTAGCCATCGTTATTTATTGAGTGCTTTTTATAGAAGTGTGGTTTCTTTACACTCTGCTTTTTTTCAATTGAAATTAATAAAATTTGCATGCATTAATAATAAATAAATTGAATTTTAGCATTGATGTCATTTTTGGCATATATGTACATACATACATACATATATCTTGGATATATATTTCATACACACTTCTTTAATTTTAACTATTACTACATACTATAAATATATACATATATACATATTTTACATAGACTTTTGATTTTTGAGAAATTTATGCGCATAGTTTACATTTAAACTCTTTTAAAAAGCTTTCATCTTTTCTAAAGATACCATAATGCTTTTGGTACATTCCGCAAATATATCTTAAGCATTTCGTACAGCAACATTTTTTCATGCATTTTGCCGTGTCGTGACCACAATGAAGACAAACGTTAGCTAACGGATCACAATAACTAAAAATCAAATCTTTCAAGTACAATCTATATTGGTCATGGTCTGCAAGATTAGAATAAATATCATTTTGTAAAAAACGTTCTGCAAACTGGGTAATAAATATGCCACAGTTCCAAGCATCACGTGGGTATCTTATGGTACAACTTTTACAGTCCAGTTAATATCGGGAAGATTTATCTTCAAGATGTTCAAATAATGATCACTGAATTGTGAACTATAACATTTATTACCTTTTGGATCTAAACACAATATGTAACATTCTTCCAAGTCTATCAAAACTATATAGAAGTGATGTTGGAAACAGTGTGGAATAATTAACTTTTTTGGCTTTTTCGAAAGATGTTCAACAACCAATTTTTAATTTTTTAAATAAAATTGACCTATTTGGCAAGCAATATACGAGCAATTATCTGCCTTATTTTTATGCATAAGGCATGTAATGCAAGCATCAACAATAATGTTTGATAACTAGTTGTTACCATTTAATGAATCTATATCCATTAGAGTTATATATGATGTTAAAGAAAAGTGCTTGCCATGAACTTGCTCAAAAACTTTTTCCAATTTAAGCAAATAAAAGTTAATATCACTTCTAATAAATTTATCAAGACTTTTATTAGTGTTCACTGAAGGAGCTTCATCTTTTTACTAAACTTTTATTCAGTTCGGCCTGCTCATTTCTTAGGATGCTTAGTACGTCAGTGGCTTTCTCCTTTCTTAGGATGCATAACATTGGTACTTCGTTGGTTTTATTTATATTTTTAGGAACAATAGAACATGAGTAATTGTGATCAAACTCATTTGTGCCTAAATTAAAAGATTGTTTTTCGTCTTTTGGGATGTCGTTTAATTTTGAATCAATTACTTTAAAAGGTATTTTATCACAGTCATTTGAAATTTCAAAATCGGAAACTTGATCTTTTAAATGTTTATTATCAACATTTATGGAACTGTTCTCGAATTCTTCCATCGGTTTGGTTGTCATTTTAAACGATTTATTAAACAAACCATGCGGAAGCCGCTTCATTTTTTTGTTCCATGATTCCTTAATTTTAGAAATTCTTTTTTTGCAATCACTTCCCAAGATTTGGAATTTTTCTGTTTTTACTGGTATATTACGAATAGATGGCTTTATTAAGGTGCCAGGAGAAATACTTTTACCAAAAACGTTATTATATATAATTTTAATGTTCTTCGTTCTCGATTTGGTAGAACGTCTCATCATTCGAATAAACCGACCTAGTCTTTGCTTTTTTCGCTTTAAGTCAGTGTGCTTTACGTCCTTAAAGTATGTTTCAATTGGACCATTGCTAACTCTGTTTCCAGAATCGTCAATAATAGATCCAATTACGTTCGACCACATCGGAATAAAAGGTATATATTTATCAAATAACAATTGTGGCATTTCTGGACAATAAAAGTTATTTTCTTTTGCTTTATCATTTTCATCGCAAGAATCTATTGGCGCCTTATGCTTATTGAAAAGAACTCGAAATGGACTTGGCTTCGAAACGTTTCCAATGTTATCATCATTTTGGCTAAATGTAATATCATCCTCCTTATTTTCATCAATTTCTATTTCTATTGAATTTGTATTGTCGTTTGAAGCATTTTTCAAATATGCTAATGCATAATGGACCTTTGTAACATATTTCTTTGTACAAAGAACAACTGTTAAGTGTTCAAACCATTTAAAGCATTCATGTAACGTATTCATATTAAATACAATACCTAATGCTTCACGTAAAAATGTTCTTAGCGCAACGTTTGATAATGGAACCACGTTATCGATATCTTTACATATTATTTTTGAATAGTGGCTTACACAAAACTGAATGCTAACAAAAGATAAATTTCGTTTATTCTTTTGCAATACATTGCAACACGCATTTAAATAATCTAACAGACTTCTCATATCATTAATTTCTCTAACTATTGCACAAATGATAGCAAGACTTACGTCTGTAACGATGCGTTTGCATATTGGCCATTTTGTTTCATTTTTTAAACAAACGAAATGAATCGTTTTGAAAAATCTACCAATGTCATAACTAGTATGATAATATCGCATCCGCCACAGAAAATATAATTTTTTTTTCCTTTATGTGGCCAACTAAAGAATACAAAAAAATTCTTTTTGTCGGAAAATTCATATCTTCTATTACACTTCCTGTTGCATCAACATGTAGGGTGTAATTAATTTTTTTCAAAATAAAGTCATTGAATTGTCTCAAAATCTCAATTTGTTTTTTCGATCATAGAAAAACCTCTAAGCCCGTGGATAGATGTTGGATATATTTAGAAGGATCAGATTTAAACATAATATAGCTGTCCATGAAAGGATCAGAATCATTATCGAACTCAGCTGCTGACTCAGCCTTAATATTTCTCAAGTTCGATAATGATTTTATCATTTGAGACCTACCTACAAACCGTAGTTCGTCTGATTGTTTATTAATCTTGCGCATTTGGAATGTTAAAGCGCTTTCCTTGAACATTTCCGATTTTTCTAAATGCCTTTGCGCCCCACGACATTGAAAACTACTTTTCTTTTTTATGGAATGAACAATTTCATTTTTCGATCTAAAAACAAGAATTTCACCATTTATATTACCATTGAATGTGTAGTACGTATCACTTTTTTTTAAATTAAATACGTCTTTTCAGTAATAGTTTCAAATCTAGACTGACTCTTTTTTTTATTCTTTTCATAATCATACAATATTTACTTATTCTAGAAGTTTTTATAAACATATCTATTGTAATAGGCTTTGATTTTATAAACATATACATAAATAAGGAATATGCAAAGTAATTGTAGTAGGTTTAGATTTTAAAAAAATATACTTTAGTAGTTTTTATATATGTAAGTATATTATTTTGTTTGTAGCCGTAAAGAAACGGGAACGTCACCAGTATAATAATACTACAACTCGGCCATCCTGACCATGAGATCACCGTATCTCATGCTAAGTAGAAAAACATTTACGACCACCAAACCATGGGCGCATGTTGGAAACCGCCCAAACACCCCTATAAGGCGTACGGGACTGTTGGAATCCTTCTACGTCCTCTATCAAATACCGATCGTTACTTAACACTTTCGATATTTTATAAGGACCTTTAAATTTAGGAATCAATTTACGAGTAACACCAGCCGTTGAGTCGAAGTTTTTCACCATTACATAATCACCATCCGTATACACTATCGGGACCTTCCTTCTTTTATCGAAATAACCTTCATTATATGCCTGAACCTTTTTCTGTCTCTCAGCCGCACTTGTCCTTACTGCATCAAAATCCTTTCGTACCCTAACATCATTCAATTCTGCCAAACATTCGCTTAAAAAATCTACCACTTCGCCACGTTGCCCGACCCCAAACAGCATCACACTCGGGTGCTGTCCTATTGACCTATGGATTTAATTAATTAAGTGCATACTTAACACGATCAAGAACCTTATCCCAAAATATACCCTTTTCTGGATCTACCAATTTCGCCAGCATAGGTCCAATTGACCTATTGACCCTTTCGACCTGGCCATTAGCCTGGGGTGAGCCTGTTGCCACTAAACTATGTTTAACTTTATTATTGTCTAAAAAATCTTCGAAATCCTTTGAGGTAAAACAGGACCCGCGATCGCTAATTATGCATTTAGGACGACTATAAGATTTGAAATAATCCTTCAAAGCCACAATAGCCTCCTTTGTGATAGTTGTTTTCGACGGATATAGTCTAACAAACTTAGTGCAAGCATCGATTACAACCAAAATATGTTTCATTGCCCTACTATTATTTACCGGGCCGTAGTGATCAATATGCACAACATCAAATGGAATCTCAGGTTTAGGTATGCTATGTAAAAACCCCTCTCCTTTGCCATGCTTTGAAGAATACGCAATACAACTCACACAATTGTCCACATGTCTAACAGCCTTCGCCTTTACCTTTGGAAACCAATAAGTTTTCAAAATTAGTTCAGTCATTTTATCAGTCCCAACATGACCCATCTCATCATGATACTTATATAAAATTTGTTTTTCCATTTCCTCAGGGACGTAAAACAATAAATTTCCACCGTTGTCTTTCCTATAAAGTACCCCATTCCTCATCTCATAAAAACAGTGTTCAGACTTTTCCAGGTTACTTTTCAACTCTCTTAGCTTCTGATCCCTATTTTGACAGATAATTAAATTTTCTTCAAACGTGTTTGATCCTATCACCAATATATTAGTGCACCTGCTCAGCGCATCAACATGTTGCATCCGATTACCTGATCTATGTTCCAACTCATACTCAAAATTTTGAAGTTCTAAGGCCCATCTTGCAATTCTCTGATTCAACTCCCTTTTGTTGAGGGTCATCGTGAGAGAATTACAATCCGTAACAATTTTAAACTTTTTACCCATTAAATTAATCCTGAATCTCTTCAAACCATAAATTATCGCCAACGTTTCAAGCTCGAAACTATGGTACTTTGACTCTGTATCCGTAGTTCTTTTCGAAAAATAGAATATAGGGTGGAGCTTGCCATCAGCCTTTTTTTGTAACAAAACAGCTCCAAAGCCAATAGAACTCGCGTCACAATGGAGTTCGGTATCATCCTTGGGGTCATACAGTGCCAGCACTGGTGATTCTATTAATTTACTTTTCAGCAACTCGAAGGCATCGAGCTCATTTTTCCCGAAAACAAACTTCCTATCGTTTTTAGTAAGGTCATACAAAGGCTTAGCCAACACAGAAAAATCTTTAACAAATCTTCGAAAATACGAGCATAGCCCCAAAAAACTTTGAACCGAATGTCGTTTATCAGGTACTGGAAAATCTCTGATTGCATTCAGCCCCTTATCGTCTGCCTTTATACCATTCCCATCAATAGTGTAGCCTAAGTATTGAACGGATGTCTGAAAAAACTCACACTTGTCTGTCCTCAATTCTAAATTATTATCAACCAATCTGACAAAAACCTCTCTTAAAATATTAAAATGCTCCTCAATACCCACTGTCGCAACCTAAATATCATCCAAGTATATTATGACCTTATCATCTCTAACCATATCTGCAAAAACTTTATTTATAAATCTTTGAAACACCGAAGGCGCATTCTTCAGGCCAAATGGCATCCTCAAAAATTCAAATTGACCCATCGCGGTCACAAACGATGTATATTTAACAGAATCGGGATGAACAAAAACATGAAAAAAACCATTCTTTAAATCTAACTTCGAAAAAAATTTACGCCCGGAGAGCCTGTCCAACAAATCATCTATCAGGGGAATAGGATAATTGTCCTTAACAGTCAACTTATTCAATGTTCTATAGTCCACGCACATTCTCAAATCCCCAGCCTTTTTCCTCACCAACACACGGGGTGCACAATTGAAACACTTTTTATCATCACCCAACCGCAATTTAACTTCCCCATACACCTTAGGTTTGGACGGACGTTCAGGTTTTACATAATAATTATTAAAAATTTTTTTAAACCTACACAGATTATTATGACCAACTTTTTCTCCCACAACTAAATCAAAGTCATCAGCCATTCCCACATCAATAGATAAAATAGCACTTTGAAAATCTTCACAATCCGAATCCAACTTGGTATCACAATTGATCAGTTTAAAACCGGCTAAGAAAATCCCTCCCTAAAACGCACTCATATGACGTTGTCTCATCAGAAACAACGTACATTTCTAGACCAACAATCCTATTTCCAATATTACCGAAACATCTAAATTTTCCATAAACATCTAACTCGGATCTATTTATTCCAAGAAAATTTCCATTAGAACATACAAGATTATTTAAATTAATAAATTTCATAACACTGGCTCTCCTCACAAAACTGATGACGCTTCCCGAGTCAATTAGGCATTCTAAGGAAAATATATTTTTAAAACTATTATCTAATGAAAACTTAAAATACCTTACATATTCATTGTTTTGAATTATTTTTACACCGGCTTTTCTCTCTGGACAATCAGTAACTCGATGTTCAATGCTGCCACACCCGTAGCACGCCCCCATCTGTCTTCTCGGTTTCTGACAATCTGATGCAAAATGGCCCACTGAGTTGCAATTGTAGCACCTGATTCTGCCAAGCTTTTCTTCGTTTGTTTGCTGGAATCTTCGTTTTAATTCTATATTTGAAAATGCCTGGAGAAGCTGATTTTTATTATTGTAGCACTGCAAACTGGCCTGCATTCGAAGCTGGGTGTCAGGAATACCCTCAATTATATGCTCAATCAGCTCATCTTCTTCGATACCCACTTTTCTTGATAACATTAGTTTTTCATTGAAGTAGTCCAAAAATGTCTCAGTGTACTTCCACTTACGAGTCTCGAATTTTCTACGTACCACTAGCTTATTTTCCTTCTTGCAAAAATCTTCTTCCATTTTTTCTAAAAATTGTAGTAGCAGTTAGGAGATTTGGTTTACTATGCAGCCACATTTGCGCTTTACCTTTCATTTTGCACATTAGAAGGGTTTTCAATGTATTCTCATCAACTTCATAAAAAGCTTTGATATTTTTGAATTGGGTTATCCACATTTCAGGAAAATCATCTCCCCCATATTCCACTATCATTTCCTTAAGAATGTTAAAAGATACTTTATTTACATCATGTTTCAAATTCTCATGTTGGTATGGATCATTATTATCTTTATTATCAGCCACAACTTCTCGTCTTCTTTCAGTTTCAGCAATCATTTTCAGCAAATCATTTTCCTTCCTCAATAACTCTTTTTCTCTTGTTATTAGTTCTAGTTCTTTCTTTAATAAATTGGTAAAATCGTATCCCATAAATTTTTCTGTTGGCTTCTGACGGCCTTCACGATCATTTGACTTTACACTTCTTTTTTCTCCTGGGCACTCTTTTTCGTTTCTTAACTCACAATCATTTTCGCACGCACTATGCTCATTTCTATTTTCTTGGCAACACTCATTTTCTTCTAAGCGATCATTATTAATATTTTCTTTACAATTTTCCACGACAATTACATCATTTTTACCACCAGCTGCCATCGGACATTCGCCTCTTTTATCGGCCGGGAATTCATTCAGGCACTTTTTGTACCAGCAGACTGCAAGCCAAGACTTTGTAACCAAAGTCGCAATTCAGCAGTCGAATATTTTGCTCCACTAACTTCCATTTTTTTTTTTTTTAAGGTTTTTAATTTAAATTATCTTTATTTAAATTTTCCTTGATTTCAGTTTTCTTTAATTTCAAAAACAAATTCTATATATTTTTTTTTCAAATTATTTTAATTTATTTGGCATGAGAAAAAAAAATTTGTTATATTTTTATTTAATCCCACTTCTGAATTTGTAGTACGTATCACTTTTTTTTAAATTAAATACGTCTTTTCAGTAATAGTTTCAAATCTAGACTGACTCTTTTTTTTATTCTTTTCATAATCATACAATATTTACTTATTCTAGAAGTTTTTATAAACATATCTATTGTAATAGGCTTTGATTTTATAAACATATACATAAATAAGGAATATGCAAAGTAATTGTAGTAGGTTTAGATTTTAAAAAAATATAATTTAGTAGTTTTTATATATGTAAGTATATTATTTTGTTTGTAGCCGTAAAGAAACGGGAACGTCACCACTATAATAATACTACAAATGTAAACAAATTACATTCTAAATCGGTGCAGTAGCCGTAGGCAATAAATGTTGATTTATTAATTCTTGTATGCTTAAAATAAATATCACAGGCATTATTTTTTGTCATGTAACCAATTCTAATAAAGTCTTCTAGAAGTTTTTTTCTTGGAATCTTACAACTATTTTGTTGCAGGATTTCACCGATTTCTGGAAAGTGCATTTCAGTATCACGTATTGGACACTCAAATTTAAAGTGTCGTTTCACTTTCTTTCCCTCTACCATTCGTACACTTCTATTCAAATGTGTATTCACTTCTGGTGTAAGGTAATTTTTGCGAAAGCCTTTCAATACTGATACTCCCGCAAAACTTTCATCCAGAGTTCCAGTGTTTTCATTAACGCTTGACTCATTAATGAAATGATCAACACTTAAAATGCTGGCGTTAATGTTAGAACTACTATGTTCTGAACTTAAGTTCTCGGTATTTAAATTACTCTCCGCATTTATATTATTATCGGAGTTAATACCAATTTTTGGGCTTGAACTGATGGAAATTAATTTGTTTTTCGCATTTATGTGGTTATTATAATTTATTAATTTCTATATGTTTGATACCAATTTCATTTGCAATCTTCTGACCACAAATCATCAGCTCGTCAATTGTTTTGGCATCCTTCTCCACGGTTGCAACCACTGCATCATTCTCGGCTTGAAAATCCTTCGGTTTTGTTGAAGCTTCTTTATTTCGCTGTATTTGGATTGAAAAAAAAATACATATAAGCAAAATAATCATGAACAAAACAAAATAATAAAAAGTTAAAATGTTTACTATTTTCCTAATGAAAAATGGAATAAATAATACGATTTGATTTGAGTTATAATTGTGCTGATATAAATACCAACCTCAGAAATATCTTTGCCATCGAAGTCCGAAAAATTAAACGAAAACTTCTCTGCTTCACTTTCCTCTACAATACTTAGAAATTGTTCGGAACTTAGCACGGACGCTTAAAAAAGAATCGATTGTTCTTATCAGTATCTATAAAATAAATAAAATATATAATTCAGGATTCTTTTCTAAAAGAAATCCCGGCAAAGACTTTCGTAACTGATTTAATCCGGTTTCATATTAACAATTCAAATATACACAACGGCAACACACTCTGGTTATATGAATGTTTCAGAGATGGTTAGCCGGTTAATGCAACTATTATTTTATGTTTTTAAAATTTATTTGTTAAACCGATTCAATTCGAATGAAATGTATTATTTAAATATTATTAAATTAAAGTATTATTTATTATTATATTGCATGCATTAGTTTATTATATAAATTTTAATATACTAACCTGTTCGTTTATTTGGTAGTATTCTTCTTCCACTGCTATTGAATTGTTTCCTTCAACAACTTTGAAAACTTGGTCTGCGAGGTCCTCAAACGAACCCTTTTTCTCATCCACTTCGCAAGGTTGGGAAACCGGAGCTAGGAACTAAAAATATATAAAAAAATTTATTATTAATAATTGGTATTATAGTATTTTATTTATCTACATACGTATTCCGCACATTTCTTAATTTTCAGCTTTAATTTCTTAGTCTCAGTTAACTTAACCTTGAGTTGCACCCAAACCCACTTGCGCGCAATATTCTAGAGTATAGAGGCCACACCCGGCTTAGGAGGAGGGACACTCTTTCTATCAGCCGTACACGAGAGATGTAAAACAACAAAAATCAACCGTTGTAACTAAAAATTATGTTTAGCATTGGCTAAACTTATATTTATTATTTTTTTTTTAGATTTAAGATTTGAAAAACTTATTGATGTTTCAATCTATTATTGGAGATTCAATAAATAATACACATATAAAAAAAAAAAAAAAAAAGTTAACTTAACATTCTTCCAGTCCACTATTTTGTTTAAATTAGCAATGATTTGGCCATAGGGAAGATTGTTTACGCAGAAAGGCTTCTGGAAATAAGCCTCCCGGATGGCTTTTTTTATTGAACTGAAAACACAAAAATTATTATATATTATTATTTATACAGCGATAGAAAATTAAAAAACATTAAAGTTTTTATATTTTTTAAATTGTTCATGATTGGGCTCAAAGTATATTTATACAAGTAAATATTTTTTCTTTAAGTTCTGCTGAGCAGAGGTGTAAAGGGATCAGTAAAATTTGGTTTTTAATTCAAAATGCATTTTACACAAAATGTGAACTGAATTAAAACACGAATCAATGCATTACTCATAAATTGAAAATTCTTGCATGCATTCACATCAATAAAAATATTAATTGAATTAAAGTTTGAGTGAATTCATTTGTGATTTAGAGAAAATCGATTTTTTAATTCACTATTTTCACTAGGATTAGGATCTTTATTAAAAACTCTTGAATGTTTTAACAAAAATTTCAAAATCGTTTCTGATTCGTAGATTCTTTCAAGCTCTGCTACTGAGCTATTTTTGAAAATTGTAAATTTATTTTACACAAACAAAAAGCCTGTTGTTTTTTTAAATTTTATGTTGTTGCCGCGATGCATATACTTGATAATGATATACTTTAATTGGGCTGATATTAAATTAATATTATTAATTTGAAATTCACTTTTCAATTCACACATATGTATGTATGTACATATTACGCGAACTTTTATACTGCCAAAAGTGTTAAATGGTCCCCTTCGATTTGATTAAATTCAGCTATTTTCTGATCCGCTAAAGCTTGTTTATCTTTGCGTCTGTAGAAAACATTTTGAACACTTAACATAGATACTATTGTTAAAATTTCATCTGAACGCTGCAAAGCCACTGACATGATTAACAGTTTAGAAAGATTAGGTTCCAAAGGAAATTCAGCCATTCTACGACCCAGACGTGTAAGCAAGCCTTCATCGTCTAAAGCAGATAGGGAGTGTAGCTGCTCCAAAGCCATTACTAACGACTCCACTGGCGGCGCATCCATGAAATCAAAATGTAACAAATCATTAATACCCATGGTTTTCAATTGTAAAACTGTAGTAGCTAAATTGGTTCGCTGAATTTCTGGCACGGGTGTAGGCAGCATTTCTTCTCGATAAGCTCTTTCAGTGCAAAGACGATAACACTTTCCAGGACCAGTACGACCAGCGCGGCCGGCACGCTGTTTGGCGGCAGCCTAAACGTAATAAAATAAATGGACTCTCTTTTAGCAATCTCTCAAAATAGTATTTTAAAATTACATACCTGTGATATCGGAACTACGACCAATGAATCCATGCCTGTTTTTGAGTTGTACACTTTTTGCTTGACGAATCCTGGATCAACTACGAAGAATATACCGTCTATAGTTAACGAAGTTTTAGCAATATTTGTTGCTATAACAACTTTACGGCTACCAGGTGGAGCTGGATCGAAGATTCTTGTTTGCATCTCAGAGGGAAGAGCAGAATAAACGGGTAAAATAATTAAATCGGGGACATCAGGACCCAGACTTTTCATACGTTCATATAAAATTTCACAAGCAGTATCAATTTCTTCCTGACCAGTCAGGAACAACAAAATATCCCCCGGGGGCTCTCTTAAATGAATCTGCATTACAGTTATTAAAGAAGCATCTAGATAATCAGTTTCGGGCTCTTTAGTCTACAAAACTTCTACTGGGAAAGTACGACCGGGTACGGTAAAAATAGGAGCCCTCAAAAAAATATTGTGAAAATTTTACAGCATCCAAAGTGGCTGAGGTGACAATAAGTTTTAATTCGGGTCGTTTTTGTACGGCAGTTTTCAGCAGACCAAAGAGCAAAGTTAAAAGGTGTTGCAGATATCACCAATCAATCTATAGAATCCCCTGTAAAACAAAACAAATTAGTTACATTTACCCACAAAAATACAATTAAATATCTTACCTCCTGTCTTCTTGTACGAACGATAATGTACAAAAAAGTAATTAAACAAACATCTAAAAAAACTCAGGGTTGCATTAATACGGCCAAACAAATTTAACCTTTCCTATCTTCGAGCATCCATATATAACAAAATGTTATAACAAAAATCTTGCCAAAATAGACTAACAATATGCATGCTAACATATATGTCCACAACAACGCTTTTTAGGGATTACTCGGGAACGGGCCAAATGATTTTTAGCACGATTCGCGCAGAATGTTCTTTAAGGTCTATATTATAAAATGTATAGGGTCTGTATGCGTGCGAAAGCCTGTATTGGATAGGATAAATCAGCAACAATTTGTTTTGGCCAATTTGGAAAAGATGGGATTACTCGGGAACGGCCCGATTGATTTTTAGCACGATTTGCGCAAAATGTTCTTTAAGGTCTATATTATAAAATGTATAGGGTCTGTATGCGTGCGAAAGCCTGTATTGGACAGGATAAATCAGCAACGATTTTTTTTGCCAATTTGGAGAAGATGGGATTACTCGGGAACGGCCCGATTGATTTTTAGCACAATTCGCGCAAAATGTTCTTTAAGGTCTATATTATAAAATGTATAAGGTCTGTATGCGTGCGAAAGCCTGTATTGGACAGGATAAATCAGCAACGATTTTTTTTGGCTAATTTGGAAAAGATGGGATTACTAGGGAACGGCCAGATTGATTTTTAGCACGATTCGCTCAAAATGTTCTTTAAGGTCTATATTATAAAATGTATAGGGTCTGTATGCGTGCGAAAGCCTGTATTGGACAGGATAAATCAGCAACGATTTTTTTTGGCTAATTTGGAAAAGATGGGATTACTCGGGAACGGCCCGATTGATTTTTAGCACGATTCGCGCAAAATGTTCTTTAAGGTCTATATTATAAAATGTATAGGGTCTGTATGCGTGCGAAAGCCTGTATTGGACAGGATAAATCAGCAACGATTTTTTTTGGCTAATTTGGAAAAGATGGGATTACTAGGGAACGGCCAGATTGATTTTTAGCACGATTCGCTCAAAATGTTCTTTAAGGTCTATATTATAAAATGTATAGGGTCTGTATGCGTGCGAAAGCCTGTATTGGACAGGATAAATCAGCAACGATTTTTTTGGCCAATTTGGAGAAGATGGGATTACTCGGGAACGGCCAGATTGATTTTTAGCACGATTCGCTCAAAATGTTCTTTAGCACGATTCGCTTATTTTGTTTATTGAGGTCTAAATTTTGATAATTAATGGGTCTGTATGCGTGCGAAAGCCTTTATTGGCCAATAAATGTCCTAAGGATGAAGTATATACTTCCCCGCTTTTAATTCCCAAAATCGACGCTATTTCTTTTACTTTACTTGGAAAATCCCCCCAAAATCTCCTTATTTTTTTCCCCGTTTTTTTTTAAATCGACGCTAACTTGGCTCACGTATTTTATGAGGAATTACAAGTATAAGAAGGGAATTTACTAAATATTTTTGCAATGAGGGAAAATTTTAAACATCAATATTAAATATTTTTTAATTGCTTTACAATTTCTATACTAATAAAAAAACTTTAGCCAACATTTCTCAAAGTTTTTAATTTAATTGTGTATGTAACTTATTCACCCCTATCGCGAATATTATGGGAGTAAGTTGTTTGGGAGAAAAATTGTATTCCCATCCCCAACAAATTGCTATCGCGAATATTTTGGGAGTTTAAGTATCTATTGTGAATTACTTGGGAATAAAAGTTTTTATTTTGAATTGTTTGTTTTGATTTAACAAATAATTTTTGGGGGATTTATTTTGTGGTGTATGAATAAAAGAAATACGGTAAAAATTATGAATATGTAGCGTTTATTTGCGTTTTCTGTTGCTGGTAAAGGAAAATCAATCCATAGAACGACTGCAGCGAAGACAAATACGTGATGAATCTGATCCGCTTTGTTTTGTTGCGGTTTTTTTGTTTTCAGTCAGTTTTTTTCTTATGTTCAATTTTTGGTCGATCCTCACCTATGCATGAAAAACTTAAGTTACGCTTATTAAACTAATAATTAACACCATTTACAAAAGCTTAACTCGTTTCAAAATTTACCCACGTCCTCTTTTTTATCCTTTTGGAAACCTTTGCCATAGTCTTTATTCGCATACATTGCATCAACCAGACAATTATTTTTTTCTTTATTAACACTCCTGTGTTAATAAATAAGAGAAAAAGCTGATTACATGAAGTTCTTGATTAAAAAACAAATTGCTACTTACATGTTCACTTCTTGTTCCCACTTTCAATTGTTGTGAATAATTTTAGTCAAATTATTCGCGGGAGTAAACATTTGCGATGCCATATTTGTAAGGTATGGGAATTCATTCCCAAAAAAAATTTATGGGAATCATTCACGATAGTAAAACAAAAAATTTGGGAGTTTTTTCATGGGAATGTTTATTCGCGATAGGGGTGATTAATTCTCTTAGAACTTTTGTAGTTTTTTAAGTAAATTCTGAGAATTTTTATAATTAATCGTTAAAAAATTGTATGGTTTTTAAAAGATTTATTGACAAATTTAATCAATTAACAATTAATAAACATAAACCGCCTTATTTACAAAAAATATTTTCTGCTTATAAATAAAATAAAAACATATAAAATACCAATATATAAAATTTTGCCTTTATAATAACAAAATAAAATTTTACATTTATTTGAGAATGTACTCAAGATAAAAATTTTAAAAACATATAAAATACCTATAAAAAAAAATTAAAAATGAATTGAGAATGTTTCATACATGGTCTAATAATCAGGTCTGCGCAAGAAGGAATATGGTTTTTTGTAGGGTTGTGTTTTGACCGTTAAATAATCTGCAAAAATATGGTAAGTTAATTCGGTCTTGTCAAAAGTTGTTTACATTTTTGGCCGCCATCATGAATATTTTTGTTTACGTTATGCTTTTTGTTTTTGCATAACCAATAAATACATACAAAACAACTTTTGTTTTGTTTTGTATACAGCTTTGTTTTGACAATTTTGAATGAATTTTACACAAACAAAATGCATGTCGTTTTTTGTTGTTGCGTTGATACGCGCACCTTATTATTCCACCATGGTTTCATACTGTTTTAGTAAAACATACTCACATAAATGCCAGTTATGGAAAATGCAGTACTTTTGTACTATTTTCAGTACTTTTTCACAACAAAAATACCACAGTACCCCCACGTCAAATTTAGTACTACTATTTTATTTTGTTTTGTTCCCTGGTTGAAAAATTATGCCAACCAAGCTGCATTGCTTTCTTCATTTAATATTTTTTTTATTATAAAATGGATTTTTAATTTTATTTTTGAATAAAAATATATGTTTCACAAAAAGTACCACAAAAAAGTACTCTTTTTGTTGCCGGACAGCACCATTTCAATTTTTCATTTTTCCATCACTGATAAATGCATAAATTTTGTTTGCGCGACCAACCCCCTTCTTCTTTGTAATTCATGTTAACTCGACAATTGCTAACTAACGACTGAATGCGGTCATGGTGGAATAATAAGGTGCGCGTATCCATGGTGGAATAATAAGGTGCGCGTATCAACGCAACAACAAAATCGACATGTATTTTGTTTGTGTAAAATTAATTCAACCTTGTCAAAAACAGCTGTCTAAAAAAAAATGTGGCCATTAGATTATGCAGTACAATAAACAAATCTTTTCTATAGAACACTTGTTTGTTATATTGTTTAGTGCTACAAATATAAATAAAATATTTCGCATCAAAACCACATATTCTTCATCCAGAATTTAACCATTATGTATTTATATCTACATGGAAGTTGAAGGTAACAGTGAAAGCTACTCAAACAAAGCGATGTTAATGATGAAAAGAATGTGATACAAATGGCAAACAAAGCCAAGGGCGACTGGAGCATATTGTTGCTTTTCAACAGGACGGCAGAAAAGACTGGGGCCCAAATATATAGGAAATAAGTATTCCGGAAATTGTTTCATGACTTTCTAACAAAAATTATGTTTCACATAACCTGCAAGAGCTTAACATCTGGACAACATTTGGAGACCGAAAAGAAATACTTGATGAAGAAACATTATTTGTTTTGTATTTTATGTGCAAAGAATGTGTTCCACCAGCTAGATTTTATGTTCAC
The DNA here is from genome assembly GCA_947311025.1 of Lypha dubia. NCBI lineage: Eukaryota > Metazoa > Arthropoda > Insecta > Diptera > Tachinidae > Lypha > Lypha dubia. The sequence goes on from OX371261.1 coordinate 84,214,289, forward strand.
TTGTCCCAAAGATCAAATGGGGAAGTCAATTGTTAATAACAATGAGCTGCTATATTTTGCTGACATTTGTGCAAATTTGTATTTATAAATATTTATATAAACACTACGCAATAATAAATTATTTATCAAAAGGTCAAGGAGGCTTACCGGACATATTTTGTAAAGAAAATCATTTACATTACTAGGTGCAAATGATTCCAATTTAGACAAATGCCGATACGGATGACATATTCAAATATTTAAGTGTCATCAACAACCTTTCGAACGCATAATTTGGATGGAATTATGCGAAACGAAGAATTTTACAACTTTACTACGATTTATTTTTAGTGTCACAGAGTCTACGTCAAGGAACTGTTAGTCCTAGCCATTATGTTGTGTTACGTGATGATTCTGTATACAGTCCAGAGACTGACCTATAAATGATGCTTCCTTTACTACAATTGGCCTGGAACTATACGTATTCCAGCTTGCTGTCAATATGCTCATAAGATGGCGTATCTAGTTGGTCAGAGTATACGACGAGCACCCTTCCGATGAGTTGTGTAACAAATAAAATTATTTTATCTTTAATTTTTTATGTTTTATTTTTTTAAATGAACTTTCTAAAATATTTTTTTTTAAGTACAATTTACGTTCATACGTATGTGTGTATAAATTAACGAATCAATTAATGTTACATATTAAACAAGTAAATGCTAATGGACATTTTTTGTGAAATTGTTCTGATCAAAATATAATAAACTGTTTAACTTCCATATACATAAAAAAACGGGCTATAACGATATTTCACATAGATTTCAAAATGACTGAGCAATCTGTGAGTTACTTAGAAAATTTATCAGGCATGTTCCAGAAAAGTAAAAGTAAATGAAGTTTAGTTTTCAAAGTTTTTATTTTTTGATTTTTTGCAAAACCAAAAGTTTGCTGTTCGTAATGAATATACATAATGTATGTAAATTCCATACGAAAACATAAATAGTGATTGTGATCTGTCATTTTGTATGTAAAATTGAAAATAAGAAGTTTGAAAAGTAAACTTAATTTACTTTTCTGGAACATGCCTGTATAAGTCGGTAAAATACGAACACATTTTCATTTCGTTTAAATAAATAGGTTAATTTTGAAAAAAGTTATAATTAACAAAGAAATCTAATTGTCAATCTGACCGGTTTCGTTGACTGCCGTCAACTCATCAGTGGATTTTTACCGCATGTTTGTTATTGGTAAGCATATCCAGACCGGTATATTACATAATAGTACATATGTATGTATATATAATCATCACTTTTAGAACGCTTTTGTTTATTATGTTGCCCTTGGTAGGTGATATGTAATATTGACTAAAAAATAAAATATAGATTATAAAATCATTGATACAGCAAATATTAATAATATTTTTTAATTACCGTTTTTTATCTTGTATACTATTTTAAAGATTTATTTTAATCATTTTTTTGTAGCCCATAATCCTTTGCTTGGCCTTTTGTACTCTCAGTCTTTGGTTTAAATGCCGTACGCGAAAGTATATTCGGCATTTGAAAAAAGAGTTTTTTACTACTTCTGGGAGATTAACATGTTTACTTCTTTGGAGAAGTATATTTTTTAGGCTTTGGCAGTGCAATACCTCCGTCCCATTCATTTTATAAAAAATTGCTTCAAGCATTTTCAGATTTTCCAAAAAACTTTTGCTGGGTTTCTTTAGGTACCCCTTGGACACATGATCGACCCATGAAAACGAACTTCCGCCATGTTCGAATTCTTCCAAATTATGTTTTTTTAGAATGTATCCAGCTACATATTCCAAAGCATCTTCTTGGAGAATGCCAATATCATCAACATTCATCTCGCCTAAATCATCACAGTTCTGAGGAACCTCTTCAGGTATTTCCTCACTGAAGTCCTGTGTTTCTCCTTCGGTTAATTCTATAGACATATCCATATTGGAAGAATTTAGCCAGGCTATTGTGTCATTCTCTACATTTCCAGATCCGTTTAAGTATTCTGTATTTCTTGCTAAATATATTAACAAATACATATAAGTAAGTACATTAATATGTAAACTATTAAACATTTTTTCATGTTGAAATCTTACCAAGGATGTACCTCCGAAGTCTATTCTCGAAGTCTTTAGGGCACGGGTGATCATTTAACCCACCTTTGCTACGAATAGCACTAAAAAAATTTTCTAACACATCTTGGTTTAAACGGTATGTCGCTATATATGACATGTTGAAATTCTCAACATATTTGTGGAGCATAATCAGCGCATTATTAGAAGTTAGAATTCCTTTTTGGAAAGGTTCTAACGACTTTCTTCCAGGGATAATTGGCTCGGACATTACTTTATTCATTCTCATGAGTATGTCATGTTGAGCCTGAAGCGCAATGCCGTATGGTTCCTTTGAAAAAAAAAATATTTTTACCACATGGAGTACAATAAGCTACTAAATAAAGGTAAGCTTTAAAATTAAAGTTACCTTTCCTGGGTAATGAAATGTCTTTAAGGAGGAATTTTGCACATCGAACCAATCGTTCACTAACTGAATAAAATCAGCTGTAATTGTTGGGTTGTACAAATCCATTCCATGAGAAACGCAACGTCTAATAGCGTTGGCAGTAGTGTTGGAAAACAACTGAGCTGCCGGTTTGACTTTTTGTCGGGCTAAAAATGTTTTAAGTAATAAATGTTTTCTTTATTCGATAAAATTTTACCTGTTCCTTTCACTGATAGATGTTGCTCTGAAATTTTATATGTTATGGACAAATCTGATTGCGATGTATACTTCAGCAGATCTAAAATTGTTCGAGATGATACAAGGGTGTTTTCGAACATAATACCTGTATCTAAAAAATGGTTTCGGATCAGCTTCAGCATATGTGGTGCATCTGCAAAAACGAAAATTTTTTGGTCCGGACTTACAGGACTGGGAAACCAGGGACTTTCTAGAGGAAATTGGTTGACGAAAAATTGTATTAGAAAATTTTTAATGAATTTATATGTTATGTTTATTATTAAACATGCTAAAAATGGAAACCAAAAACAAAAATTAAAAAAAAAAAATAAAGGAAAAACTGGACAAAATAAAAATATTAAGAATAAACATGCTAAAAATGGAAACCAAAAAGAAAAATAAAAACGAAAAACTGGACAAAATAAAAATCTTAAACTAAATTGCACCAACCATCTTAACTTTTATAATTAAATCTAAACTAAAAACCAGAGAAACCCAAAAGGAAAAACTGAACAAAATGAAAATCGTACTGCTTAGTTCACGATGTCGAAAGAATTTTCCCATAAGTATGTTTTCATTCGTATAATTACATTTGAAGCAAAAACAAATTCTAAAATTTTGTTTTTGTATAAAATGTATTTATACGAATGAAAACATATGGGAAAATTCTTTCGACATCGTGAAATAGGCAGTTAAACTAAATTACACCAACCATCTTGTCTGTTATAATTAAATCTTAATCCTGAATATAATCTTGATTACCTATTTGAATTAAGAACTCTTCCAAAGGAGAAAACTAGAAAATAACTCATCGCTGTTGTTGAGGATTTTTAGAAGCTGGGTGTTGTTAGAAGTGTGTATGTTTTTTGTTAGAATTCTTTGGATATTCCATTGTTTTGCTTGACTTACCTGCAGTAACATTCAACACTTTCCACAACTTACGATTCTTTGGCCCTAAGTCGCATACGGTAGCCACCACTGGGAAACCTGCGGCTTTAAGGGCGCAAATTATATCGAAAAGAATTTTTTTTGTTACTTCACGGTCAAAAGCGTAAAAAACAGGCTGCTTCCAAGATTTTCTAAGACCGCGCGCCATAACGACTTGCACATCCTTTGCTGGTTTCTTCACCATATCTGCTACCGGATCATACTCAAACGTTTCGGCAACTTTCATTTCATCAAAAGACAGAACCGTAATTCTGTCTTCTAACTCTAAACACGTTGTTCGTCGCATGAATTCTATCGATGAATGTAAAATTCCTTCTTTAATGCTTATTTTCCCACACCAGCGGCGCAGTGTAGCAACGTGTGGGAGCGGGAATCCTTTTTTATACATATGAATGTACGCTCTTGGGCCCGCAGCATGCAAACATATTGCATCTGAAACATCTTCCCATTTCCAATTTATCCTTCCAGGGGTCAACAGCTTTCTTATTTGGCCATCAGAAAATATTTGGCGCATAGAATTCACAGCCAGATTTGCCCTTTCTATTTTTAGTTTTAATTCTTTATTTTCGGCTTCTAAGGCACGAATTCTTTCTGTGTAACTCTTTTTATTATTTATTATGGTGGCTCCCAATTCCTTAATTCTTTTCTTATACATTTTTTCAAAATCTAATATACTGACAAAATAAGTAATTTAACTAAAATTTTATATATTTTATATATAAGTCATGGCCAAATTAATTAATTAATTATTATTTGGGCCATGATATAAGTTATTTTAACTAAAATTTTACATAACAGTTTTCAGAAAACACCCTTTATGTTAAGAGTTTAAATATTAATCAAAACGTTTTGCTACACTTACTCAGTTTGTACTTCTTTATCTACTTCTTCAATGTATAGCGGGCTTGGAGCTTCATCCCAATTAAAATTATAAGTGGATGACTCTTTCATTAAATCCATATCATTTGCCAGTTGCTCAACATTAAACTTTTCACTGTTTAGATTTGGAAATGTGGACAATTCCATTTCAATTGTATCTCCTGTTTTAACAGCAAACTGCTCAGTAATTGTTGTTAGTAGTTCAGTTGCCACGGTCTCTACCGATCGTTTAGCCAAAGGCTCGGCATATGTCATAAGGCGCACTTGTGTTCCTAAGCGTATAATACTCGCTTCAGCAAAATGTTCTGAGCAAATGTAGTGTGATGGACCGAAATTCCTGCCACAAATTTCACTCCATATTTTCCTTTGAACTGGGTCTTTTGGTGCTTTGAATAATGTGCCACTTCCAGTTGGAAATTTTTTCTTGCATACTGCGCAATAACGCATTTTAAAGTTTAATTTAAATTTTCACTTTAATAAAATAATGTGAATAAACAAATTCAATGCTCTTATAAAATTTTCACTGTAATTTTCACCGCTGGGAAACAAATTTAATATTTTTATAAAATTTTCACTGTAATTTTCACAATTAATTCACAGTTTCTATTAAATTTTCACAATATTTAAAAAATTGGATTCAAAACATAAGCAAAAATATTCATAATGGCGGCCAAAAATGTAAACAACTTTTGACAATTCCGAATTAACTTACCAAATTTTTGCAGATTATTTAACGGTCAAAACACAACCCTACAAAAAACCATATTCCTTCTTGCGCAGACCTGATTATTAGATCATGAATGCGGTCTAAAAAAAAAGAAAACACAGAACCTGTGCAGCGTTGCCATTTTGGTGCTTTTCGGGTATTTTTTGGTGCTTTTTTACTCAAGCAATACCCGAAATTTTATTAAATACCCGTTTTTGAAAAGCGGGTATTTATAGTGCTTTTAACAATTTCTCACAGTGCTTTTAAGTGCTTTTTAAATAATCAACATTTTTGGCATTAATGCATTTTCTTACTACATATTCTTTAAACCCACCTAATACTTTTCTAACCAACTGCGTATTATTTGCATCTATATTTTGATTAGTACTCGCAAACTGTTAAGAGTTTGAATTCTAGAATTTCTCAAGCATATTTTTTTTTAATTCGTGAAAAACTTTTATGATTTATTTCTTTAGCAACGATTTACATTTAATTTACATATCCGTTGATTTGTTTGTTGTGTAAATATAAGCCAGAAACTGCCAGTTATTAAAAGTAACTTCTTCATTCATTTTATATGTGTTAAAGTTCATCATCTAACAATGGCTTTCCTTTAGATGGAAAAACGGGCTGTACGTATTATCGCCCAAGTGAAAATCGCACAAAGCAGCTAAATGAAGTAAAGCCCAAAATAGTTAGGTGATTCGTCATAGTGAAGAAACACCCAAAAAACAGTGCCCGATCGCCCAAAAAAGATGAAGGAAAATCCAAAAGTGTGAAATGAATAATCGCCCAAAGATTTTGGATGTTTGTTCATTATGTAAAATCATCCGAATTGAGAGTGAATAATCGCCCAAAAATTTTTTGGGGTTTTTTAACTCTTTACAAAAATTGGGCAATTATTCATTATGAACAAATACACAAATATCTGAAAATGTTGAATCGCCCAAAGTCAATCATCCAATTTATTTTAAAACAATTTTTGGGCGATCCTACATATTTGTTATTCGGTCCATTTTTACTTGGGCGATTATTCGTACAGCCGAAAAAACGAATATATAGAAAAGCTTGGGAGAATGATATAACTTTCAAAAGGTGGCTTAGACCAGCAAAAGATGAACTAAAAGCATTTTGCATTTGTTGTAATTGTGAAATAAATGCTCTATAAAAGCGATTTACTCCGACTAAGTCGCACAAAAACACATGAAAAAGCAATAGATCTAAATACAATTTTTTCAGTACAGCCAAGGCTGTCTTTTGATCCACCAGACCCAAAACAAAATTAGGTTAGTGCTTTTGTACCCGAAATTGTTTTCATTTTTACCATTTTTTACCCTATTTCCATGGGCTCATAGTGCCTTTGATGTTGCAAGAGTTGGCATCACTGAACCTGTGTATTCGTAAGTGTGTATGTATTAGTTTTGTGCTGGTTGTGCGGGTATGAGGCTGGATGAAAAATTGTGCCAACGAAATAGCGCTCTCTTCACCCCTCTCGCCAAAAACTCTCATTTAGCATAATTAGACTCGTGTGTGAATGGTGAATCCATGGTCTAATAATCAGGTCTGCGCAAGAAGGAATATGGTTTTTTGTAGGGTTGTGTTTTGACCGTTAAATAATCTGCAAAAATATGGTAAGTTAATTCGGTCTTATCAAAAGTTGTTTACATTTTTGGCCGCCATCATGAATATTTTTGTTTACGTTATGCTTTTTGTTTTTGCATAACCAATAAATACATACAAAACAACTTTTGTTTTGTTTTGTATACAGCTTTGTTTTGACAATTTTGAATGAATTTTACACAAACAAAATGCATGTCGTTTTTTGTTGTTGCGTTGATACGCGCACCTTATTATTCCACCATGGGTGAATCATTATAAAAATAATGCAGATTTCTCAACAGGGAAGAAAACAAAACAAAAAACTAGTACTAAATATGACGTGGGGGTACTGTGGTATTTTTGGGCTCCATGAAAAATGGCCCCAATGAAAAATGGCCCCAAACCAAAAATGAAAAATGGCCCCAAACTTTAGGAAAAATGGCCCCAAACTTAAAAATAAAAAATTGCCCCAAAAAAGGAAAAATGGCCCCAAAAGTTTGTGTGGTTGTTTTCAATACAAAAGTTTGGGGTCATTTTTCATTTTTGGTTTGGGGCCATTTTTCATTTAACGAAAAATTAAAAATGGCCCCAAAATAGTGTGAATGATATAAATACCACAAAAAACTCTTAACATCAAATAATGCGTTTTCAAAATTAGTATTATTATTAAACGGCGACGTTGCTCGAAATTCTATGGAGTAGAGTTACCTTGAGCTCCACCGAGGAGCCTAGAATGCAAAAACCCGTTAGCAAGCTGTGGGCGCTGTGAGCCAACATGGAGAAAAAAGTGGCTGCGCCCAACAATTGCCCAAATAATTTAAGTCCCCAGGTAGGTACGAATGTAATGCAACGCAGAAAATCTTTACTAAATATCGCCGTGTCGGGAAATACCATGGTGGAGAAAGTGCCTAAGCCCGGCAATAGGCCGGCTATGCAAGGGATCTTTAGTAAGCAACCATTTTTTTGAAAATAATCCAATATTTTAAAATATTTGAATTTTATTGCTAAAGTTTTTCGGCGTAGCCGGCCTCCGGGTTGTAGGTTGTAGACCCGGTGAGTTTTATAATAAATTTTTGGTGCTCGTTTTGTGGCAGTCAAACCTAACCCAAAATTAAATATGTCTATAAAGTACTTACTAGTAAAAGGCTGAGCTTCAATGTGTCAAACTTTCTGTCTGCTTTCAAATGGACTGTGCAGAATTTAAAATGTTTTTATCAAATAACATTGATATAATAAAAAAAATATTTTTTATATTATTATTATTACGAATAAACGTAATTATTATTCGAAATTATATTGATGTACATATGTAAAGTAATATTATCAGACTCAAGTTCAGTTTTATTGAATTAATGAAAATTCAAAATTACTAAGAGTTTTTTTTTATGTTGAAAAATATTATTATTTATATACAATCAGTTTTTAGCAGAACGTATCAGTACCGATTTCAAGGCCGCTACACCTCTCATCAACGTTCAATTGTCCATCTTTACAATTTTCGTAAAGTGGATACTAATGGGAAAGAATATCAACTATTTAACTAAGTTTTTAACAGAAATAGAATACGAGAATTAATTTAATTCATTTTACCCATCACTGGTTGGAAACTGCTAATAATCAACACAAACTCGTAGTCCGTTATCATCAAAGTATTCTACTTTGTAATTTAACGTTTTGGTTGTTTTTACTCTATATTAGGGAAATTCACATTTTACTGTGACCCTTGTTATTAGGGTATAAAGCTCGTGCCCAAGCTGAATTAACATATTTTTTATTTATATTATTACCTATGAGAAGTAAAATTATTTAGGCTCAAGTTCAGTTTTATTGAATTAATGAAAATTGAAAATTAATAAGAGTTTTTTTATATTGAAAAATATTATTATTTATATACAATCAGTTTTTAGCAGAAGGTATCAGTACCAATTTCAAGGCCGCTACACCTCTCATCAGCGGTTTTTATCTTCCAAATAGATTTCATTTAAAATTTTAAAAATTCCAAATTTTATTACTTAACCTCGGAAGTATGTGGAACTAAAATACTCTAAAATTTCATAAACTCTTAAGCCAACAGTTCATTTATTCTTCAAAGTTATTTTTAAAAATTAATTATATAAAACGGTTTCATAAATCAGTACTATTTTTTATAGTAAGTTTCCACCATGTACAAAGCATGGTGTTGTGTGCAAAATACGCTGTAAGAAGAAGCACATTGCTCTCTCAAAATCACTCTCAATTGCCCAATTTTAGACTACGGGAACGCTTTTCGTGCAATTTGGGATCCTGCGTATATTTAGGTTCTTTTGTAAACATTAAAATAAGTACATATGTACATTTGTAAGCACTTGTACTAGTCACTAATATTACATTGTTTGAATTATATTTTTATTTTATTAATATAAAATATATCAAAATTTTTACATTTATTTGAGCATGTACTCAAGTATTTATGTTTTATATTTTATTTATTTGTCGCGGGTTAGCAATATCTAGATATATATTTCGTTGGTAGCTATACCAATTCATCAGTAGATGTTTTACCCTTTATGTTTAAAAAAAAAAATTCAAAGCTCATCTATTTATACAAAAACTCAAATATATTTTTGTGAATTACAAAGCATAAAAATAGCCTTTAAAAAATTTCTCAAACACACACAACAATAATTTTCCATTATGAATGTGTTTACTTTTCTACACCTATACAATTAGACAACCGCTGGTTGCCATTAAAAGTATTTTATAAGGCAAAAATGAAAAGCAAATCTCCCCGTTACAAAATTTTTACATTTATTTGAGCATGTACTCAAGTATTTATGTTTTATATTTTATTTATTTGTTAGCAATATCTAGATATATATTTCGTTGGTAGCTATACCAATTCATCAGTAGATGTTTTACCCTTTATGTTTAAAAAAAAAAATTTCAAAGCTCATCTATTTATACAAAAACTCACAAATATATTTTTGTGAATTACAAAGCATAAAAATAGCCTTTAAAAAATTTCTCAAACACACACAACAATAATTTTCCATTATGAATGTGTTTACTTTTCTACACCTATACAATTAGACAACCGCTGGTTGCCATTAAAAGTATTTTATAAGGCAAAAATGAAAAGCAAATCTCCCCGTTACAAAATTTTTACATTTATTTGAGCATGTACTCAAGTATTTATGTTTTATATTTTATTTATTTGTTGCGGGTTAGCAATATCTAGATATATATTTCGTTGGTAGCTATACCAATTCATCAGTAGATGTTTTACCCTTTATGTTTAAAAAAAAAAATTTCAAAGCTCATCTATTTATACAAAAACTCACAAATATATTTTTGTGAATTACAAAGCATAAAAATAGCCTTTAAAAAATTTCTCAAACACACACAACAATAATTTTCCATTATGAATGTGTTTACTTTTCTACACCTATACAATTAGACAACCGCTGGTTGCCATTAAAAGTATTTTATAAGGCAAAAATGAAAAGCAAATCTCCCCGTTACAAAATTTTTACATTTATTTGAGCATGTACTCAAGTATTTATGTTTTATATTTTATTTATTTGTTAGCAATATCTAGATATATATTTCGTTGGTAGCTATACCAATTCATCAGTAGATGTTTTACCCTTTATGTTTAAAAAAAAATTTCAAAGCTCATCTATTTATACAAAAACTCACAAATATATTTTTGTGAATTACAAAGCATAAAAATAGCCTTTAAAAAATTTCTCAAAAACACACAACAATAATTTTCCATTATGAATGTGTTTACTTTTCTACACCTATACAATTAGACAACCGCTGGTTGCCATTAAAAGTATTTTATAAGGCAAAAATGAAAAGCAAATCTCCCTGTTTCAAAATTTTTACATTTATTTGCTTTTCATTTTTGCCTTATAAAATACTTTTAATGGCAACCAGCGGTTGTCTAATTGTATAGGTGTAGAAAAGTAAACACATTCATAATGGAAAATTATTGTTGTGTGTGTTTGAGAAATTTTTTAAAGGCTATTTTTATGCTTTGTAATTCAAAAAAATATATTTGTGAGTTTTTGTATAAATAGATGAGCTTTGAAATTTTTTTTTTTAAACATAAAGGGTAAAACATCTACTGATGAATTGGTATAGCTACCAACGAAATATATATCTAGATATTGCTAACCCGCAACAAATAAATAAAATATAAAACATAAATACTTGAGTACATGCTCAAATAAATGTAAAAATTTTGTAACGGGGAGATTTGCTTTTCATTTTTGCCTTATAAAATACTTTTAATGGCAACCAGCGGTTGTCTAATTGTATAGGTGTAGAAAAGTAAACACATTCATAATGGAAAATTTTTGTTGTGTGTGTTTGAGAAATTTTTTAAAGGCTATTTTTATGCTTTGTAATTCACAAAAATATATTTGTGAGTTTTTGTATAAATAGATGAGCTTTGAAATTTTTTTTTTAAACATAAAGGGTAAAACATCTACTGATGAATTGGTATAGCTACCAACGAAATATATATCTAGATATTGCTAACAAATAAATAAAATATAAAACATAAATACTTGAGTACATGCTCAAATAAATGTAAAAATTTTGTAACGGGGAGATTTGCTTTTCATTTTTGCCTTATAAAATACTTTTAATGGCAACCAGCGGTTGTCTAATTGTATAGGTGTAGAAAAGTAAACACATTCATAATGGAAAATTATTGTTGTGTGTGTTTGAGAAATTTTTTAAAGGCTATTTTTATGCTTTGTAATTCACAAAAATATATTTGTGAGTTTTTGTATAAATAGATGAGCTTTGAAATTTTTTTTTTAAACATAAAGGGTAAAACATCTACTGATGAATTGGTATAGCTACCAACGAAATATATATCTAGATATTGCTAACCCGTAACAAATAAATAAAATATAAAACATAAATACTTGAGTACATGCTCAAATAAATGTAAAAATTTTGTAACGGGGAGATTTGCTTTTCATTTTTGCCTTATAAAATACTTTTAATGGCAACCAGCGGTTGTCTAATTGTATAGGTGTAGAAAAGTAAACACATTCATAATGGAAAATTATTGTTGTGTGTGTTTGAGAAATTTTTTAAAGGCTATTTTTATGCTTTGTAATTCACAAAAATATATTTGTGAGTTTTTGTATAAATAGATGAGCTTTGAAATTTTTTTTTTAAACATAAAGGGTAAAACATCTACTGATGAATTGGTATAGCTACCAACGAAATATATATCTAGATATTGCTAACCCGCAACAAATAAATAAAATATAAAATATATCTATGTAATGAAGTTCATACCAATAATTTTTATTTAATTTTGAGTGTCCTCTTTTTTTTTTGTCGAAAAATGTGGTCACCGTAGGTATAGTTTTCATTTTATGTTTGAATCATTCTTCAGTTTGGGGACATTTTTCTTGAATCTTAAAAATAAACTAACTGTAAAACAAACTCAACTCTAACTCAAAGTTATGTAAATCCAAAACTATGAACAACAACATAAATTTCGCATCAGATTCTAAATTTAATGCACAGTTTTCCACTAATAAGAGTTTTGCATCATCAACTGTTGTAGTTTGGTATAATTAAATCGAATTAATATATTCACCCTTATTGAAGTAATCTCAAGTTGAAATTACGAACGAAATCTAAGGTCTTTATGCTGGTACATTTGACACATGAGTTAATTTTGAGAACAGGTGATAATATTACTTAAAAATTTGCTTCACTTCAAAAAAGTTTATGTGCAAAATTGAAAAATGTATACACTATTAAATTTCAAGAAACAAACAACTATTTTTTTTTAATTAGGACTAGCACTCAGGGGATGACCCCTACGTATGCTGTGCATTGTGCCGGAACTCAGAGAGATGGATAGGGTAGAGAAGATAGATGTTGAAAAGTTAGTCGACTTAACTCTTCCACAACTCTGCCTTGAGCTTTATGTTAATTTTTAAGGCAGTGTTCAGAAGACGCATTAACTTTGTTAAGCTGCATTAGCAGGCATTTTATTAATTGTTTTACTTCGATGTTTCTGCTAACTGACGAAGGAGGGCGATGTTGTGTACATTAGCTTGGAACAGCATCAATCGCTCTCGGAACAGTTTTTAGTGACTAGTGCTATGCCTTCATCTCTTAAATACTCCGACTAAAATTAATACAATGTCTCACTATTGTACATTAGAGAAATTAATGATGTTGATTGACTTGCTCTGGCCAGGGTTTGAACCCAGGCCCTAAGTCATTGTTTGCTTAGTAGTCAACGCGCTAACCATTGCAGCCAACACCACCCCACCACACCAACTAATTAAAAATATCGGTTTTAAATATTTAATTCAATATATTTTTTAAACAAACGTCATTTTTTTTCTCGGTAAACACGGTTGTACATATGAGCACAGTTGGAAAAAAAGGGATTCTATCACAAAAACAGGGTTGGTTATTGTAATTTCAAGCTGGGGCCTCTCACTCTCGTGATCGAAATTGCATTCGAATCGAAATTAATTTCGATAGTGTGAGAATTCCTAATGATGTTATTCGATACGAAACGAATCCAATTTTTGTTTCAGTGTTGGAAGAAACTGTATAAAAATGATTTTACAACACTGAATAATTTGTAAAGAAAAACATATATTTATAGAAAAAAAAGTGAATCAAAAAACTTAATTTCAAATAAAAATTTTATTATATATACATTTAACACTATATATTATATACATATGTATGTATATTAAACAGTATGTTTCTCTGCATAGCCGGCCTTAATGATTTTCTCCACCATGCTATTTCCTGACACGGCAGTATGTAGAATATTTTCTGCATAGCCGGCCTTTGGCCGGACCTAATGATTTTCTCCACCTTGTACACACAAACAATGATATGGAAAATATAATATATATGACAGCGATTGTACGCTGTTTTAGCTACCTTGCGCCACATTTTGGAATCCTTTATGGGAGGTCCAGAAGCATTCAGCTTGTTTGTTAGCTGCTCCCAAAGTTGTTTTCCCCTGGGAACTGTTTGGCAAAATATTTTTTGCTAACTCACTGTGTGCTGACATAAAGTTGGCGAGAATTTCTTTTTGATTACTTTATAAAATAGAACTTACATTTTAAATGTAAATAAATTGCTTCCAATTAATTGCACGTTCCTTCTTAGCTTTATTTTTATAATTTTTTAGTATTAAATTGTATTTGTCTCAGAATAAGTTGGTATTTGTCACTATTAAATTTTAGTTCGATTGACTTTTTGGTGACGAGTAAAAAGACGCATGGTTGCATTCGAATGCTCGCTCGCTATCGAATGTTATCATTAGAGATTTCGATACACTTTATTCGATATCGAATAAGAGAATCCCAAAAGTGCAAAAACTCGCACGTTCTAGTATGAACTCGCTCGTAAGCGAATGCGAGAATTAGCCCCCTGGTTTCGGCGAAATTAAGTAAAATTACTTAATTTGGGCATTGTCAAAAAGCATGCGAAATAACATAAATTCAACTTGATTTCGATCGATATCAGGAAATTACTTAATTTCGCGTCACGCTGAACGGGGTATTATACTATTAGTCGTCGGCAATTCTGAGAAAACATTAATAGAAGACGTCAATACACATATTGTATTCCATAACAGTATTATGACGATGTTGACTGTTTATCGATACATCCAACACATAAATCTATTATTTGAGTCAGCTGTGATTAATTTAGTTGACAATTTTCGGTAAAATGTTTTTGAATAAATAAAATTTTTGTGCATGCCTTAAAATAAAAATGCCTTTTCTTCTCGATTCGGACTCCAGTAAAGGAGAAAATAAAAAAATTGATAGTGAAAAGAAAACTTCTTAGACAGAAGTCTTGTGTTTTAAACTTGTCTGATGAGAAGTAAGTAAGAAATTTTAAGCAATAATATCGCAAGTAATGGATTTTACTTTAAACATGTTCTACATAAAAAAAAATTGTGTAGATCTAACAAATTTTATTGGTAAGAATTGCACCAACCAATGAATATAGTTAAAATAACCAATAAAAATTGTAAAATGACATTATTTTACAAAAGTTGTGGTAACTGCAACACTCTTTGCGGTTTCGTTACAGTTTTATTATTGCACACATATTTATCCTGAAACACAACACGACTTGATATTTTTAATACTTAACTATATTAAATTTTTTACGCACTCATTTAATTTACAAATTTATTCTTGCTCACTCTTGGTATTGAACATAAAAATTCACATGATGATAACACATCGCCTAAGACAACTCAGACACAGAATATTAACATAAACAAATAAAAACAAATCAAAGATGTTTGTATCTAAACATTGTTTGTGGGTCTGACCAACTTTTCGTCATTTTCACATACACAACACGACTGTTAACGAGCTACAGTAAAAAGAGCGTAACAAAGTATAATGGTATAAACACATTCGCCACAGCAGACTACACGAACACAAGAACACAAATGCTGCTAGCTACCGTTGTAGCCGTTTAGCTAGCTAATTAATTATTTTGGAAACGACAGCTACACAGTAAACAGCTGATCCTGAATTGTTGCAACGATTCATTTATGTATATTACAATGGTGCATATTTAACGCTTTTACTTTTTTAAAGTTCGTTGGGGCGAATTGTATACGGCGAATTAAATTCGCCACTCACATTACTTTGTATGGATTCGCTTTGACATAAACAGAAAAAATTCATCTCATGGATCTCTTTTGGCTCCGGAGTTACGGGTTCAAAACTTATTTTTTATTGGCCATAACTCCTAGAATATGGAACTATAATAATAATTTTTAACATAAAAAACTCTTAGGAATTTTGAATTTTCATTAATTCAATAAACCTGAACTTGAGCCTGATAATATTACTTTTCCTATGTACGTCAATTTAAGTTCGAATAATAATTAAGTTTATTCATAATAATAATAATATAAAAATAAAAAAAAAAATTTTATTTTAAATTTTATTTATTTCGTTTATGTTTAAAAAGTTTTAAAGCTCATCTATTTAAACAAAATGATGAGTTGGTATGGCTACCAACGAAATATATATTTAGATATTGCTAACCCGCAACAATAAATAAAATTTAAAACATAAATACTTGAGTACATGCTCGAATAAATGTAGAATTTTGTAAAAAAATTTTTAGGAAAAAAATTATAGCCCTGTGAGTTTTTTTAATTTTTAACAATGTTGGTATTTTTGACTCAAGTCAATATTCTATATAACAATAAAGCTAATAAAAATTCACATTTGGTATTGAAAGGATCTGACCTATCTCCAGCAAAAACAGCGCAACAACATATTATATCGAATCCAAATCCACCTTTAGCATCAATTGGGTCTGACGCGTCTCCGGCTAAAACATCGCCCTAACTTGATTTTTCAGCTTTAGCATCAACTGGATCTGAGATCTTTTTTTTTGGATAAATATATTATTTATTGAATCTTCAGTTATAGATTGAAACATCAATAATTTTTTCGAATCTTAAATCTAAAAAAATTAAATATAAGTTTAGCCAATGCTAAACAAAATTTTTAGTTACAACGGTTGATTTTTGTTGTTTTACATCTCTCGTATACGGCTGAGAGAAAGAGTATCCCTCCTCCTGATCCGGGTGTGGCCTCTATATTCTAGAATATTGCGCGCAAGTTGGTTTGGCTGCAACGCAAGTTTTTTAATGTACTTTTTCGCGTGTTTAGATAATACTGCCTTCACCAACGGAACATCAAGGTCTTTGTGAATTCGCTGATTTCGGATATACCAAGGGGCTGCTGTTATTGTACGTAGAATTTTATTTTGTCGCCTTTGAATTTTTTCTACATTCGATGATGAGGCAGTGCCCCATAGCTGGATTCCATAGGACAATATTGGTTTCAGGATCGCGTTGTATAGTAGAAGTTTACAGTCTAGGCTTAGTATAGAATTTCTTCCCATAAGCCAATTCATTTGGGCTGCTTTTAATTTCATTTGGATCAACTTGGTGTAGTGTACACATGTCATACAACTTGCACAGTAGGTAAATACCAACTTTAAGTGTGTAGCGCAACAAGCGATAATGTTACACATGTTGAAGTGTGGCAAAAGTTATTTGGAACAAATATTAAATTACAAAAATTACTGTGTGCAAGTTGATGACACATGAAAATTTAATTCAATTTAATTTTATGATATTTTATTTTTCTTTATTAATAAATTGAGTGATTTACAAATCACTCAATTCTAGATTATCATATAGATTCTCATAAGTAGTATTTAAGCTAGAATATTTTGTAAATAAAATCAGACTTAAACTATCAACATAATTCGGCACTTGCTTGCCTTGGTTTTTATTTAAGTTTCAAAAATATTCTGGCAGTTCTTTTGAACGCCTAATTACTAGCTGGAACCCTTCCAGCTGTTTAAAATAAACCAAGGGCTATAGGGAAAGAAAATTTAAACATCCTTCCACTCTCCACATTGCGATCCTGCGGACTTCGAACTGATCCTGCCGATTCAGACCAACCACAAAAAAAAAAAAAAAAAAAAAATTTTTTTTTTTTGATCCTGCCGACACTACATAAAGATGATTTAAACAATTCAAAAAGTAGAAGAGCAGAAAAGACTAAAACGAGCACAGACGTAAAATTGTATAAAAAACGTACCAACTCGAAAAAAAAAAAATATATTAAAGAAAATTTTGATCCTGCCGTCACCACATTGATGTCTGAACAAATAGATGCAATTTTTGCAAAATGGGAGAAATTCATACAGGAAGAATATGACCCAGGAGCAACCACAACAAACGTACCAACCTATGTACCGACACCACTCAATGCTGGACCGAAACGATTAACGCTAGAAGAATACCGTAAAAGGCAGATAAAAAAAGAAGCCACAACTGCCCACGAAGCCAGATGAGACGAAAACAAAGAAGAAACGCGCTGGCAAAAAGTTCCAACAAAGGAAGAAACTAGCCATCCTCTACAACAAACTCAACCTAGCGCACAGAAAGGAAGAGAAAGTCGAAATAAAATATGAAATAAACAATTTAAAAAAAAAAACAGTAGAATAAAAATATACAATATACTTACAAATCCATTAATAAACTTATAAATTTTTTTAAAACTATTAAAAATATAAATGGTAGGCCCTATATGGGGATATAATAATAAAATGGGTAAACCACAAAGTAAAGTGGAAATCCAAGAAAACATTGTTAATAATGGAAATGCTGAAAATAATAAATTTGTAATACCAGAATACTTAATAACATTAATAGTAATAACTTTAATTTTATATATAGCTTTCAAAATAAACAAATATTTTAAGAATTATGTACTTAAACATAAAGACAGAAACATTGCTAATAATGTAATAACAAATGTTTAAATTTATATACACAATTATTTAATAAAATTTAACAAGAAGTAGTCTAATGGAAGAAAATATTACCGAATTAAAAGAGATATTAAAAAACCTAAAGAAAAGTCCAGGAAGGACATATACAGAAAAGACAATTCAAAGCAAATTAGAAACAATAGAGAATATAAGAAAAGATTTTCAGTCAAATACACTCGAAGAAAATGATGAAGATAAATTATCTGCTCTAAAATTAGAATTTAATAATATATATATAAAAATTAGAGAATACTTATTGGAAAGTCCGAAAGAATTAGAAAAGAAAAATACAAACATGGCAACATTTAATTTAGAAACAGCATCAAAAGCACTACCATTGTTCACTGGTAATTATTTGGAATTAGAAAGCTTTTTAATAACAGCAGAACTCATCAATAAAACACTATCAGACACAGCAAAAATAGACTTTCTTCAATACATTTATCATGCCAAACTAACATCTAATGTTAGAACAGCAATAGGAAGTTATAGCAAACCAGAAAATTTTGAAACTCTAAAAAATTTGTTAGAACAAAGGTACAAAAGTACTAAAACAATACCAGAATTACAAAATAGGTTAAACACATTATTCCAAGGAAAAATGTCAGTTAATTTATTTAAAGAAAAAATATTACATATATAGATAGTCTAAACAAATTAGGGATAGAAGAACTAGGAAGTACTGCGTCAGTAGCAGAAAAGAACGTAATAATTAGATTAAACAGTAAACTAGCTCTGGAAACTTTCAAAAAGGGTTTAAATGAATGCTTTAAGTCGACCATATATGCTGCTAGACCAACTACTTTACAAGAAGCATCAGAACTTGCAATTGAAATTGAAAACGAAAAGAAAGCGACACATAACGAAATACTACATATCAGTAGAGAGAAACCACGATATCAATCACAAAATTACACTAAAAATAACAATACATTTTCTAACTACAACAACAACAGGCCACACAACAGCCATAACACAAACATAAACAGTTACAACAGGAAAAACAATTATGCTACTAGTAATAATAATTCACCCAGAAACAATAATTTCTCTAGAAATAACAATCATAGAAATAACTTCAACTCTAACAGATTTAATAATAATTTCAACAACAGCTACCAAAATAACAGACCCAATAACACGAGAAACTTCAACAACAGTCACGATAACAGCAACAGAAATAACACAAACAGTAACAACAATAATAACAGTAACAACAACAGAAGATATATACGTATGATACAAGACGAGGGAAACGAGGAAGGCTCGGAATACAGGGATATTCCGGACAGCCAAAATTAAGAGTATTTAAAGTTTCAAATAATAACACAAATTACATAATCGCTAAATACAAAAATAAAGAATTAACATTTCTTGTCGACACAGGAGCCGACATATCGTTATGTCGCACTAGAACAATTTTTGATGATGAACCACTAAATATAGAAAACAGATGCAAATTAACAGGCATCACTAATGAAGAAATATATTCCTTAGGGACAACTGAACTTGAACTTTCATTAGCAGACCAAACATGCAAACACAAATTCCATCTAGTAGATGACAATTTTCCAATAGAAACAGACGGAATAATAGGGAGAGACTTTTTAAGAGAATACTTATGCAAAATAGATTACGAGACATTCACAATTTCTTTGTTTACCAATAATGAAACCATAATTCTGCCAATGCAATCAAAAGCATTCGACACATTAAAAATAACTATACCACCACGAACAGAAATCATACAACCATTGAAATTAAACCTTACAGAAGACAGCGTAATTTTTAATAATGAATTAAAACCAGGTGTATTTTTTAAGTAATTCAATAGCACCAAAAAACGGAATGACACACATTAAAATTTTAAACACAACAAATGATACACAAATTTTACAGGGCATTAAACTGCATACTGATCCACTAAAAAACTATGACATATTAAATTTCAACAATATAAACGACAACGAACGGTTCAACAAATTTTTGGATGACTTGAAATTAAAACATAATGACATACATATAAAGAAAATAAAGAGACAAATAAAGAATATAATGAGACAAATAATAAAGAACATAATGAGGCAAATAACAATTTTAGTGAAACACGTGTAGAAGAAAAGAGTATGGAAAAATGTAATTCTCGGAAGCCTGATCAACTTCAAATATGGGAATGCACATCCATAAGTGATATAAAAAATATTAAGAAATTGCAATTTAATAGATTTGAAAACATAAAAGAAGTCGACATATATATTGAAAATAATATTGTGCACATTGGACATAATGATAATTCATCGAAACCAGTTTCGACCATGAAGAAATTGTGTACCCAAAATAAGAATGCTATGAATATAGGATGTAACGATAATTCATCGAAACAAGATTCGATTATGAAGAAGTTACATACCAAAAATATACATGATAATAATATGCATGCAAGATTCAGCGATAACTCAGCGAAACTAGATTCGATACTGAGAAAACTGATATCAAAAATGAGTAAAGAAAATATAAAAGAATTAGCGCTAGCAAATAACGATAAAATATTTAAGGTATATACGAAAGAAGAATTAAAAGAAGCATATGCAAACATAAGAATAAATAACAAAAGTCCTCAACTAAAAATATTAATATACAATGCCCCAAAAAGAATAACAGATGACATTTTAAAATATAAACTAATTGACGAATTCCACAATACCACACACGCAGGCCACTTAGGAATTAGAAAAACAATTATTAAACTTAAACAGCGATACATTTGGAAAAACATGAATAAGATGGTAAAGCAATTCGTAAAATACTGTGACAAATGTAACATAAACAAACAAACCAAACATATTAAAGAACCACTTACATTAACGGACACCCCAAGCAACAGTTTTGAGATTATATCAATTGATACTGTAGGACCTCTTCGTATTTCAAACGGATACCGATACATATTGACAATGCAATGCGAACTAACGAAATTCGTTATTGCTCACCCAATGTCAACAAAAGACGCACTTTCAACTGCCAAAACACTAGTAGAGCAATTAATTTTGAAATACGGTAAATTTAAAGTGCTCAAATCAGACAACGGGACAGAATTCAAAAACGAACTAATGCGCAACATATGCTCGTTACTTGAGATCAAACAAACATTCTCAACCCCCTACCACCATGAAACAATGGGTGCGGTAGAAAGAAATCACAGGGTTCTCAATGAATTCTTGCTCACATCAGCAAACGATTACGAATGGGATAAGTGGATAAATTACTTTACTTTTGCCTACAACACGGCACCACACATAGACACTGGTTACACACCATTTGAATTGGTATATGGTAGATTGCCATGCTTACCATCAGAATTGTATGACACAGAAAATAACAAAATATACAATTATGATGACTATGCAAAAGAGCTGAAACAAAGATTAAAATATTCTTTGAATAGAGCTAGGGAACTTACAGAAAAAACAAAAGAAAAAAGAATCATAGAAAATAGATATAGTAATAGTTTAAATCTAAAAATAGGAGATTTAGTTTTAATAAAAGTAGAAAATAGGAAAAAGAATCAAAGCCCGTACAAAGGCCCATATAAAATAATTAGACATAACGGTGTAAATACCATAATAAACTACCACGGAATTGAAAAAGAACTCCATAATAATCAATTAAAACCATATATAGGCTTTAGAAACAATAATTAAGTACACAATAAACACTAAAAATTATAAGAATACTATTGTAAAAATTATAAAAATATTAAATACTACATTAAGAATTATGTAAATTATAAAATTATAACTATATTAAGAATTACTTTGTAAAACTATAACATATGTAAATAGAAATTAAGAATTATTTTACAAATATTGTCGGTACTATGAATATCAAGAAAAATCAATCCCCTAATTTTTCTCTTAGCGGTGAGGGTGTAGTGTACACATGTCATACAACTTGCACAGTAGGTAAATACCAACTTTAAGTGTATAGCGCAACAAGCGATAATGTTACACATGTTGAAGTGTGGCAAAAGTTATTTGGAACAAATATTAAATTACAAAAATTACTGTGTGCAAGTTGATGACACATGAAAATTTAATTCAATTTAATTTTATGATATTTTATTTTTCTTTATTAATAAATTGAGTGATTTACAAATCACTCAATTCTAGATTATCATATAGATTCTCATAAGTAGTATTTAAGCTAGAATATTTTGTAAATAAAATCAGACTTAAACTATCAACATAATTCGGCACTTGCTTGCCTTGGTTTTTATTTAAGTTTCAAAAATATTCTGGCAGTTCTTTTGAACGCCTAATTACTAGCTGGAACCCTTCCAGCTGTTTAAAATAAACCAAGGGCTATAGGGAAAGAAAATTTAAACATCCTTCCACTCTCCACATTGGCGTCTATATGCGATTTCCATGTTAAACGGTGGTCAAGGTGAACGCCTAGATATTTTAATGCAGTGTGTTGCGGTATAGTCTCGGTGTTGATTTGTATAGGCGGGAATATTTCCCTTCGCAACGTAAAAGTGTCGTGTACACATTTCTGCTCGTCAACTTTTATACGCCATTGTTTGAGCCATTTTTCCAATTTGGATACATACCGTTGTAAGTTGATGGAAGCTTCTACTGGATTTTCATGGACGCTTAAAAAAGCTGTATCAGCAGCAAATGTTGATGTATGAATGTTATTGCTTAACGGTAAGTCAGAGGCATATATTAAATAAAGTAAGGGACCGAAGACGCTGCCTTGGGGAACTCCGGCTTCGATCGACTGCTGAGGGCTTAAAAAATTGCCTTCCCTAACTACAACTTTTCATTCCGTTAAATAGCTTTTTAAAAAGCTTGACCATGTTTGCGGGGAGATTTTGTGTTAATTTGTGGATAAGACCTTCGTGCCATACTTTATCGAAAGCTTGAGAAACATCTATAAAGAGCGCAGAACAATATTTCTTTTTTTCAAAAGTGTCTCTTACAACATTCACAAGCCTGTGAGTTTATTTAATAGTGTTATGCTGTCTGCGAAAACCGAATTGATGCTCTGGAATGCATCCACTTCTAGTCACTAAAGGCACCAGCTTGCTCATAGTTTTGAGATTTCATCTGTCATTGGTGTTACTTCAACAAAACTTGCGAAATTGCCACTAGATTTTCGAGGTTTCATATGGTCATTAAGAAATAGTAACGACTGAAAATATGGCCAAGTAATATACATATGTGCCATATTGTTCTTCTGTTATACCGAAATCTGCTGATCTAGCAATTGGCATATTGATGCACTCATTTCGGAATTGATCTCGAATACCTTTCCATTTCTTCTTTAACAGCTCCTCAGAAATAAAATAAAAATGTATGTACATATATATGTACATAGACACATAAGTACGAGTACATACATATGTAAGCAGTAGCGATATACAACAATATCGTCATATAAAATGCAAAAATTGTTCATGATTATAAAGTTTGAATTAATGAAAAAGCAATTTATGTAATCAAAATACATGCTTACTTACATAGTTTACTTTTTATTAAGTTTTTATCTCGCCTGATAATATTTTAAAAATGATGACAGGCGCCTTTGTATTTTATTGGATGACATGTACTCGTGCATATGAATACAATTTCAGATATCTCGCCACTGGTGCATCCTTTTCGTCGTTGGAATATTCATTTAGAATGGGGAGGACTACTGTTTCAGCCATTGTAAAGGAAGCTGTAAAAGTCCTTTGAGAAGAGCTTCAACCAATACATATGCCTCAACCAACAAAAGATAACATAAGGCAGACAGCAGAACAATATTGAAGACTGTGGAACTTCCCAAACTGTGCAGGCGCAATTGACGGGAAACATATTTGGATAAAATGTCCATCGCATTCGGATCTATGTTCTATAACTACAAAAAAAAAGTTTTTTCATTGGTGCTTCAGAGAGTGGCAGATGCTACATGTAAATTTTTAGCAACCGAAGTTGGAGGTTACGGCAAACAGAGTGATGGTGGAACGTTTAACTCATCGCAACTGTATCAAAAATTGAAAATCAGACAATTTATTCCACCAGACAGATGTCTTCCAGGGTCGATTGAGTAATTCCTAACGTTTTAGTTGGTAATGAGGCATATCCATTGTTGGATAACCTTTTAAGACCCTACGCATGACAAGACTGCAGCACGGAAAACGCATATTTCAATAGCCGGCTTTCCCGAGCACGCAAATGCATTGAATGTGCCTTTGGTAACATTACCACAAAGTGGCGCTTACTTTGAAAGCCTACTAAAACCGATCCGTCTTTTGCTGATCTAATCGTAAAAGCAATTTGCGTTCTTCAGAACACCATTATCGACCTTGAAGGAAGCACTATTATACATAATTGAAGAAACCAATGCATATTATAATACAGTTGACTAAGAAAGAGAATTTAATCCCATAAACTTAACAAGGGGACGCGTTATAAGGGGTACTTTCCGCGATTTTGTATGTACACACAAACTGTAAAAAAACATACATATTTATACATTCGCCCATAATAATGTACTTACTTGGTTGTTTCATTTCTGCTTCAGTGCTTTTCCAAGCGTTATGTACCACAATTCTCTTATGATAGCTTTTATTTGTGTGGTCCCAAAGTACAGAACGTGTTAACACTTCTGTTATTTATTTTTTCGGTTTCCATTTTAATGTGATGTTTTAAAAGATCGTATTTATTGTACCAAATGCAAAATTTTAACACGTGCACATAAATATACAATAAAAAAAATTACAGGTAGCACTCCGAGAGTGCCGACAGAAACTGAAGTGTAAACTTCTTTTAGCGCGGTAAGCATTTTTGTTTTTAATTATTCAGACGCGTTCGCTGTCTGCAATATGTACATTGTACATGCATGTATGCACACACTATAGCTGCGTCTCGTAACGGTGTCGTGAGTTCAGAGATTTGGTCTCATCTAAAAGTATGCGTACCGCGCTTGAAGAAGTTTTCACTTCAATAACAAAAATGCACCACCTACCTTTAATACAGCGATACTTGTAGAACAAAATAAATTTGTATATGGGTATTTCCACAGAAAGGTCTACCGCGGCCAAAAAATTATAAGTTATTAAATAATTATTTTTATCCAATATTATATTATTATATCAATATTAAAGCAAAGAATATTATTTTGCACGACGCCTTAAGGCTCCGTTAGCCGAGCGTTGCTCTACCGTACCCGTACTGTACCGTACTGTTAGCCCGTTGGTGTACTTATAGAATATTTAAAAACGTGTTTGGCTATACATAAACAAAATAGAATTACCCAACAAACCAAAACGATTTAGAAATCCCTTGTAACAAGGGCTGCCTTCCTAAACGTCTTTATGCAAAGCAGTCAAAGCAGTGTTAAAATCAAGCAATTTTATTTTACAGCTCTGTAAATCAAATAGATTATCATTAGAAACACTTCTTTGCTTTGCATAATTAAAATTACTATGACACCGAGTCAAATTATTTTTAAAACTTTTGGAAAACACTCCACGAGCAATATAATTAATAGCTTTTTTGTTTTAAAAAGAAATCATCTTGCACCTATCCTTTTCCACCATTGTTGTTTATAAAAAACATACACGATTTTCATAGTGCGCTAGTTGCGTTTATTTGCATATCAGATGCGAAACAGATGAGTTTAGGAATGCCATACTTTGTCAGAGTTTACGCAGTTGCGATTGAGAATACCTGACATTGTTGCACTGCAAAGCAATATGCGTTTAGGAATGCAGCCATGCTTACCAACATGAGTTCTAAGCTTAAAAAAGTGTTGTAAATACTATTGTAAAAATTTTATTAACAATTTTTTAGTAATGAACAGCGCCCCTTTAGATAATATTGCTTATCTAATAAGCTTAGAGAAAAATAGATAAGTAATAATGGGTCACTAAAATAAACTTAGATTCCTAATAATTTTGTAAGCTTAGATAAAAAATAATTTTCATCAGGATTTGTCATTTGGTTTATTTAAAAATATCATAGTTACAATAGACATATATAATTTACTTTTCTTTATTTAATTAAGTAAATTTATTCTTGTGTTACAAACTTGTTTCATGCGGTATTCTTTTTAACTTAAGTTCGTTTTCTCCTACTCCAATTGAATTTAAAACATCTGAAAAATTTTAAAAGGATATGGTTATGCCATTTGATATGCATATTTTATGAAAAACATACTTCATTTCTATAGCTCCATTTGCACTCAGGCTACGCACACTCTTTTTCTTTTTTAAATAACTTTTCAACTATTTGCTCTTTCCGGTAACAAAACAACAAACACAAAACTATAGCATGACTCATTTGCGAATATATGTGTTAAATTGTTATATAAACAAGTATGTAAGTGTATAAAAATTGTAAAGTATTTGAAAACTGCATTTTGTATATAAAAAGTTTATAAATATTATGCTTGTTAAAAGTTCTAGTAAATCCGTTATAAGTTTATTATACGAGCTTATGAAATGGTTTGCTGGGTAGTATATATAAAATAAATAAATAATTTATGAAAAATTAACAGCTGTTTACAACACAGTGATGGGCATTGAAAATTTCCAAATTGTTACTGTTGTGAAGAAAAAGTACCTAAGATATATAAATGGTATAAAAATGTACATACATGTATGTATGTATATATGAAATATTTTGCATACTAAACTTTTGAGACAAATATTACATTTTCGTTTACCATTAAGTTGCTAGCGAATGCGCAACTTTAAACTCGCCTTCTGCATAACTACTTTTTTTTAATTATGACTCTATTGCAGCAAAGGCTCGATATGTGCATACATAAAAAATGTTTTTGCAGCCGTTGAATTATTTATTGGTTTATTTTAGACATCTAAGCATGTACATATATATACATATATGTACCTACATATGTTTATGCAGTTACATGTATATGTACACATATTATTTTCAGTTTTTCAATCATAGTTTACAGATTTCATTATAAAAAAGTACCAAAGAGAAGAGCGAAAATACCCCCTAGAATAAAACAAAATAACAGCCCATCACTGGCTTACAAATGTCACGTAACGTTCAAATGAAATTCTATTTTATACAGATTGAGACGTTCCATCAACGTGACATTTAAATTCGGTAAGCATTTGCATTGTTTTCAAATAGTAAAACGGATCAGCTGTTTCGTTAGGGGACGTGGACGTTCGGCTAATTCTACCTTAACGGAGCCTTTAGCTTAATTCGAATGCGCACGAGACCACATAAATGGGATTCGTTTAACTTTTATAAGTGCAGACGAAATTGAAAGACATTCCCCACCGTTAACGGAAAAATGGAAAGAAGTGCCGAGTATCTCAGGCATGCAGAAACTTCACTACTATTCGAGTTTATCATAAGGGAAAAAAAGTCACGTAAAGCAATGTCATGTCACGCTTTATATTATGGCTTCTATCAATAAAACTAAACATAAAATCATAAAAAAATCAGTTATAAAAAAAAAGATAAACTATCCCTTACTCGCAGTCTACATTAGCCATCGATTTGTTCGGCCAATGAACAAATGCTTGTTCGCACATTATTTTAGCTAATGTAGACCACTGTTGTTCATGTTTTGTTTATGGTCAAACAGCGTTGTCAGAACATTTGTTCGTACAACCATATTCAACCATCAAATGTCATTTTCCAATATGAAAATTGAGACAACAAATAAAAGCTATTTGCTGTCTCTGCCACTCCACCTTAAAATTGTGGTAAAACAGCACATGAACATTTACTAATATTCCCCACATAGAAAAAAATGAGCAAATTTAGTACTGTTATTCTGCTGGCGCTATGTTAATGTTATAAAAAATAATAAGCTAATGTAGACTGCGAGTTAATAATATCAAAATAAGTTACATGAAAGTTTTTTGCTTATTTCGATGGTTTTTGCACTTTAATAAATGTAGAGAAAACCCACTTCTATTTTTGTCACGTCACGCAACAACTTTTGTTGACCAATGTATGACCCCGACTCTTACAGCACCCATGCTTTCCACTAAATAAAGAGCTCTAAAATTGCTTCCCAAAAACCTAAATGAAGAAATAAATATTTGGGCCTTAGTTTGATTTTCTTCATGTTGAATACGTGCGACTGTCACGTGCGCAAGCATGGAAATACCCATATGTGACGCGCAAAATAGAAATGGACCTAAGGGTAAAAACCGGTTTTGTTCAGGAGAGCCATTTTAAAGATTTAAATACGTGTATCTTTGGTGTACAATCACTTTCATAAAACGCGCATATCTCTGGGAGGGAACACTTTTGGGGCATGGGATTGGTCTCACTAGATGCTCAGATGTTGTCCATATCAAAAAAAAAAATAAAAAGTGAAAATTGATTTTTTTACCCTTAGGTCCCTTTCTCTATGCGCTGTCACATATATTCTACGACACTTGCTAGTTTGGAAACACTTAGCCAAGACACACTTTTGTTTAGCCGAGACACAAGTCTTAGCGAAGACACAACCCAACTTCGGGAATTCCCAAAAAATTGCACAAAAATCCCGGAAAATTTCCCGGGAAAAGTGGCAACACTGAAAATTACCAAAGCGGCAACGCTGTATAGTCACCATACATAGACTATACAAAAAATTTCATGCTTTTTTTATTTATAAAGCGTCTCTTTACGGTGTCGCGAGTTTAGAGATTTGGTCTCATCTAAATATATGTATGCGTAACGAGCTAAAAGAAGTTTTCACTTCAAAAATGCAAAACAACGTATTTCAAAATGCATGTTTACATAAAAAGTCTTAAGGCATAATAAAAAATAAATAAACAAAAGAGACGAAGCAATGTAACTTAAGCAGATGTGCGAATACACACAATCAAATGTATACAACTATAATGTACTTAAGACACTTTTCGTCAAGTGTCATTTGCTTAAGGAAAGTACGGTCAATTTCGCTCTTCCTTAAGCAAATGACACATCAGCTGTATTATAAAAATTTTCCAATATATATAATAGATACATATAATTGTTTACAATTAAAAGATGCAACCACTGTTGCTTTTTTTAGTACTTTTTTATTTTAGTTTTCGCTTACTTTATAAATTAATAAAAGATAAACATGGATTTACTTGTTTATGGTAATATATTTATAACTTTTACAAATTAAATGAGATTTCGTAAAAAATATTAAATTTTAAAGAAATAAAAACAAAAATAGTTTTTGCAAAAGTACAAATGTTTGCAACTAAGTGTAGAAAGTTTTTAAGCTCAATAAGTACAATATAGCCACCTAAAAGTCTTCAGTAATTTACTTAAGCATTTGACATGCTTTTCGTTGAATTTTGACACTAGCTTAAGTTACATTAAGCACATTATAGTTGGGCCTTTACACAACCTGCTTTATTGCACACACTGGCATCTAGCTTCGCTCTCACTCTGACATCTTTTGAGCGATCACATAAGAAAACATACATACATACATATGCAGTGATTTATAGCGAGTTGTAGCGTAATATTATATTATCGCTTATAGCGCGCCTTCTGACATCAGTCTAAAGCTGGAGGTCCATACCACGCGATTTACACGTTGCGCGTTTCACGCTTCATACACATATTTAAATTCAAGTTACATGCAACGCGTTTTACGCACTAATTGTTTTGATTGGTGTGCATATTTACATCAAAAAAATAGAAGAAATTAATCCACGAAACAAACATATTACAGCTGTCATTTTATCATGGCGCGAGTGACGCGTATAAAAGTAGGAAGTAAACCTACCTTACGCATCGTACGCGGTTTTACGCGTTGTGCTGTGTAACTTGTCAGATACAATTACACGAATTCTACTTTTTAGCAGCCGCGTACGACGTGTAAACGCGTGGTATGGACCTCCAGCTTAAAGGTAACATTTTCATGTAGCAACTTTCAATATGATTAAACCAGCAGCCACAAATGTTTTATTGGCTTTATTTTATATAAGAAGAACAAGCAGTCAAAAACAATGAATATAACAAAATATCGGTGTGTTTGAAGAATACAACGCAATATTGTTTTCATATGAATGTACATTCATAGCTTTAGCATCAACTGACTCTGACATATCTCCGGCAAAAACATCGCCACAACTTAATTTTTCAGCTTTAAAACCAACTGAGTCTTACGTTTCTCCGGCTAAAACATCGCCACAACATTTCATACCGGTTCCAAATCCAGTTTTGGGATCACCAGGATCTGACGTATCTCCGGCAAAAACATCGCAGCAACATTTTATATCGAATCCAAATTCACTTTTGGCATCGAAAGGAACTGACGTATGTTATGTTTAAATTAAAACATTTAATTTTATTATTTATTATTATTTAATTTTATTAACCACGCCAAAATGCCAAAATGTTACAATTTATTTGGTAACTTATTTTTTAGAATTAAAAACACAAGAGACTATTAGGATTTTAGTTATTACTTTTATTTACTTTTTATTTTTATTTCTTAGTCTAATTTAAATATATTAAGCCTTCACAGGGACCCGCTTTTTAAGGCTGGTGTTTGATCAGGTTTTTGTTTGGGAAATATGTTAAGCCTTCACAGGGACCCGCTTTTTAAGGCTGGTGTTTGATCAGGTTGTTGTTATGTGTGTTATGTGTTACGAACTGACTCGACTAGAGCTGACTTAATAGACTGAATAATAGTAGTGGGGCTCCATACCAAATCACCCTCCGCTTTTATACCCACTTTTGTGCCGCTCGATGAACGGTGCTGCTGACGTTCGCTGCCGCTGGCGTGGTCGTTGCTAAGTGTGCCAGTATGCAAATTCAGCATATTCTGTAGGAAAGTTACTGACATATACATGTATGCAGCGGTATTGCATCGTCAGCATATATCTGTAGGAAAATTACTGGTAATTACTTCAGTAATGCATACAGCGGTATTTTGCTGTCGTTGGTATTTTGGTTGGTTGAGGGAAAATAACTCAACGTCAGTATGTGTGTGCAGCGTATGTTCCGCTGTCGCTGGTTAGGGGAAAATGACTCATAACATCCCTCCCCCCTTACGGACAAGAAACATCCGGCTTAGGATGTTTCGTAGGCATCCTTCTGGAATCAAGTCAAAATAGATGTGTGTATGCATCCGACTACCTTGGCGATACAGCTTTGGCAGCTCTCGGAGTAATATGTAATTATCTCCCGAGCCTTGATTGCCTGAAGGTTCGCAGTTTACCATTAGTTGGTGACTGCTAAGTGTCTGTCGACTTGGTACGTTTGCTGCGTCTCCAAGGAAAAAAATATGATATTGTTGGTGAAATGTTGAGGTTGTTACTGACGTTGGGGTGATTTCCCATTTACCAACGGAACTGCGTTTTCCGTCCATGTATGTGTTGTGCCATTGCATATAGATTTAACTGTTGATTATGGTTGTGTGAGATTGAAGGTTATGGCTGTCTGTCTGTTGATATTTGGATTGGATTCTTTATTGTTGTCGGAACTGGGTTTTTCGTCCATGTATGCGTTGTAGTATCGTATGTAGGTTTTGCGGTTGCGTGAGGTTGATAGGTATAGGCTGCTGTTGATGATTGTTGGATTCTTCTTTGTTAACGGGATGATGATTGTTAGTTGTTTTTTTTTTTTAAAACGCTGGTTAATATTTTTAATCTTATAACTAACAATTTCTTCTTACGTCTACTTATATAAAATTTTCTTTTCTTACAATTTTTTCCTCTCAATTACTTATTACTAGTTAAGAAGAGGTGTGTTAAAAATATAATTCCTATAATTTCAACTTTAAATTGTATGTATGCCTGAAATAAATCATATTTTGTTTAACATTTTCCATAAATTTAATATAAATTCAATTTTTCGTAATTTACTTTTACGATTTTACATACATATATGTATTTTATTTTCTCTATTAAAAAGAATTTTTCGGCCTTAATATCAGTCTTGACTGTTAATTTACAGGACATTTACCGGTATTAAAAAAATTATTAACCTTATTTTTATGTGGCAGTTTTCTCTTCAAAAAAGAATTAAGTAAGATTTTTTCTTAACAATGTAATTACTAAATAATAAAAAATAAGATCTTCTGCCTACAGATAGAGAAAAGAATGTTAGTGTAATCTTTTTCGATTCAAGTTATTTTCAAAATTGTATGAATTTTCTATAAGTGTATTGTGTATGAGTATGATCTTAATTTTTACTTAATATTAAATTGTATGTACATACATATATGTGACAAATTCTTTGGTTGATAAAATTTTTAACATTGGCTTTATCTTTTGTCTTAACCTTGAAATAACTTTTACATGAGATTGAAAACATTTTAAAACGTTGCAAAAAGGAGTAGGAAAAATTTTACAAAATTTCAACTGATTAAAGCACTTTTTTTATTAAAAAGTGAGTTCAGTTGTATTTGTTAGTATTTTGATAGTGAAAGAAATTTAATACTTTTGTTGTTTCTGTTGATCTGAAAGAAAAATTATACATACCCGTATAATTATTTTCAAATCAACAACAAACAGAAAAAAATCGAAAAGCTTTTTTTTTGTTACTGTTTGCATATCCATATGCACACATATACGTACATATACATATGCACATACGTACATTAAACTATGCAGTTTGATTTAGTTGTCATTGGCCGTGAAATTGTCTGGCAAAATTTTGCCGTGGAATCATGTTTCATAACCAAGTACTCATGCCAAAAAAAAAACGTATATAACCCAGTTGGAAATTTTTGGAATTTAATTTGAGTTCAATTCTTTGTTTCAAATTTATAAATTAAACCTAAACTTAATTGATGTCGTTAACCGTTGTCATTGTTGATGCATAAATGGCCGACAATTTTTGTCACTGAACATAATTGTGAACAGTTTTGCATTTCAAGTTTTATGCAATACGTATAACAATTTTGTATTTATTGCGCCATGACTCAACCATAACTTAGTAAGAACTATTTGGTTCAATAATTTAGCGATTATCGCTATAAATGTGTATGTATATTTTTACTATACATATGTTATATCTTTTTAATTTTTTTACTCAATTGGATGTCTATGCCAATTGGGTCGCTTTTGTTCATGTATTGCAGTTCTAGTGTATTTCATACAATAATTTTGTAGAACATTAAAACTGCACTAATGCACAAATTTAAAAATTAAATTTCATCGTGCAGTCTTAAAAACGGCATGAAACGGTACGGTTGCCGTAAAAATAAAAAAAAATTTTAAACACGATAAAAAAAAATTTATTTTGCATTTAAGTACCAAATACTTTTGTTTTGGTGAAAAAAAACTAATATAAAGAATAAATAAAGAATAAAAAATGCAAACATATGTATGTATGTATGTAATATGAAAAACTAATTAAATATCTATTCTATCCCTAAATTTTTTATCTTTTATATATATATATATATATATATATGTATATATATGTGTGTGTGTGATTATCTATAATAATTTCAGGAAAAAATCAAATAATAAAGATATCTTTATGTACACTTATCTAAATGTGTATGTGCAAATACGCAATTATAAAAATATTTCCATGACTGAATTTCTATTAGAAAGATTTACATACGATTCCATTTATTATCTTCTTCAAGCAATTATAAGTTTCACCTTCCACTCTTTTTCTTTGAAAAGCAAAAACAAAAACAATATCCCTGTATGTTCGAGCAATCTTTGAGAATCTGTATAACAAATTCTCAATAGATCTGCTTCATTGTCTCTAGCACGCAGCTTAAGCTATGTATGTCAACACTTTTTTTTTTAAAAATATTAAATATCTAGACTACAGCGTAGTTAAAGTATTCATGTACATATGTACGTATGTGTACTTCATCTTCAATTCATTAATGATTTGCTTGCAAAAACAAACAAATTTGAAAAAGTAAAATTTAAAATTTACTCTTTAGTTTCATTTTTGAAGAATATTTTTTTAAAACTTTCATTGCTCGCAAAATTTCCAGAATTTAAATATTATTAAAAAAAATTTTATACGTCTCTTATTTATTCTTATTTTAATACGTTTTCGTAAATCTGTTGCAAGAGAATTATTAATTTTATTTTTTCTTTCTGTTGTTTATCCAACAATTTTGTATACTTTAGGTCACTTACTTACTTACATGTGACCTTGTTTTCTCTTTTTTTTTTAGATTTTTGCTCTGATTGATTGATTAATCAAATTATTCTTAATTTTTATTTCTAGAGCAGTATTCGTTGGTCGATTAGAAGGTGATACCGGGTCAGTAGCGTTCCATCCTTTTTTAACCTTTTCCTTTTACTAATTATTTTGCTTCTTTCAGATCCTTGACGTCAACCTGGGTCCCCGGTTCCTCAAGTTGGAACCATCGTGACAAAAATTTTTCATTGTCCCTTTAAGGTATGTTCCATTGTTTCTTATTATAGTCCTGTATAAATATGTATTTCTTTTATATTTCAGCCATTGAAGACCCTAAATATTCATCATCAATACCGTCGATATTGCGGTGAGTTTTTCCTTCTTCTCTTTTTCCAATTCATTTCCGTCATAATGTTGGTTTTTAGACGCCTTATTGTTTCCTCCTGTTTTTCCAATGACAATGTGTGTTGTTGTGTTCCTCTATACTGCGTGTAGTGGTTGAATTTTGAAAATCTCGACTGGATCTCCTTCCTCCATGGGATATCTTTCTCGGTTGCGTTCAGTATGGGTACTGCTGTGCCTTCATTTTTAATGTTGACCACAGTATTTCCAGCATAAACTCCAGGGGAAATATCCTGTTTTTCTACAACCACAGTTTTATCTCTCGAAATGATATTAACCGGCACTTTAGTAACTGCTCCCGTATCTACAAGTAAGACCAATCTTCCCTCCCTAGCTCCTTGGCAGGTTAGCGTCATAAAAACTGTGTCCACATTGCTCGGTGATTCAGTACTATTATTTATATTTGGCATTATCTCTTTACTTTGTTTCTCTTCATATTTATGTTTTAATACTTTGTCTTTTTCTGCTTTCACTTCCAAAGTTTGCCCGTTCTCTTGATTTGCCTGTTTATGCAAAACCACGGTTTTATCTCTTGATATGATATTAACCGGCACTTTAGTAACTGCTCCCGTATCTACAAGTAAGACTAATTTTCGCTCCCTAACTCCTTGGCAGGGTAGCGTCATAAAAACTGTGTCCACATTGCCCGGTGATTCAGTACTATCTTCTATATTTCGTACCATCTCTTCACTTTTTTCCTCCTTTTTTTTGTTTAATTTATTATCTTTCGCAGTATTTTCTTCTATAGTGTGCCCGTTCTCCTTATATACCGAGTGTACAACTGCCTCGGTTACTATCCTGGTTGGCTGATCTGTTTCTGAGTCAGTCTCCGTATCATCTTTATTTACCCGATTCTTTGTTTCTGTTTCTTTATTATACTTGTATTTGTTCTCTTTTTTATGCCAATCTAATTTTCTGTTAATTTGTCGGACCCCAGTTATTGGCGATAACTGGGCCGAATTTCGTTTCCCTGAGCATTTGTCCAAATTGTGTTGCTATGGGCCTCTACTGGTCTGTTAGCTAGGTCCCTGCCGTTGTTGCTATTTCGCACCTGTTGGTAGATCCCTGCATCCATTGCTTCAGTCTGTCTAACATTACTTCTGCAGTCCCGTGCAAAATGTCCTTGTTGCTGACATTTAAAACAGGTTGGGCGTGTACCAATGTTTCTATTTGCCCCTCTGTTCATGTTATGTCCCATCGTTATTTGTGGGCTTCCACAGAATTCTGTGTTTGTTGTCCTCCTATTGTTTTCTGCCGTCCTTCTATCCAATTGATTTTGGTTTGGTATGTTTCTTCTTGGTTCGCAGAAAGGGGTTTCCTTGTGACCGTTTATCTTACACAATCGGCAGTATAGGGAGCCTAATCTCTTTCTGCAGTTTTCCACATCGTGCCCGCTGTTTCCACAGAACGTACAGCTCACGATATTCCTGCACAGTGGCCCCATTTCATGGCCGTATTTTCCACAGCTCTTACAGTATGGTGTGTTTAGCCGCTTTTTGCAGCTATTCCATTCATGCCCCATCCTGTTGCAAAAACTACAGGGGACTTCTGAATCTATTGTGTTGATACTGTGCGTTGGTTCGCCAAACAATTCCTCAGCATTTTCCACTACCTCTATTAAGTTTGTGAGCTCTTCCTCTTCATGTCCCACAAATCGAGCTTTGAGAGCATGGTCTTTCAAACCCTTGATAAAGCTCCTTACCGCTATTCGTTTGAAGTCTTTCAGCATGGTTTCCCGGCCAGGTCCCACCGGCCATTCGTTCTCTATAGTTGTTTTTGCCTCGTTCAGCAGGCTATCTAAGCGCTCTCCAAAGTTGCATGCTGACTCTCTGATGCTCTGCTTGCAACTCAATATTAGTTCCCTTATTTTATCTAAGCTCTTACTTTTTATATAATATTTCTTGAGTGCATTACATAACGCGTCCACGGAACTGAAATTCATCTGGGAAATTCTTGAGTAGGCGCCCCCTAGGAGTCTCAATTTCAGGCACTGTATCACATCTTGTGTTAGGACGTTATTTGCAACTGTGAGTACTTCACTTTCTACCATCTTGCATCCTTGTATGTACCTGCATACTTCTGATGGTAAGTCAGGTCCATCGGTCCCGAAGAATGATGGGACCGTGTTGTTAACGATCTTAATAATCTCATACAGCGAAGGCATTTTGATCCTTTCAATTTCCGCTCTCCCAGTAGTATGGTTTTGCTGGGGTGACGGTGATCGTCTTTCTATGTTCCGCTGGTAATCATCTTGATAGTGGGCTGTGTCCACGCAAGAACTTGTAGACTGTCCATTTAATAACTATACTTGTCGTTCTATTAATTTGTCTGTCTGCGTCTGTGGGTTGTCCATTAAAGCTGTCTTCTACTTACCCATATTCCGCTGTTTGTCATCTTCATAGTAGTTTGTGGTTTTTGATTATTTTCACTTTATATTATTATTACAATTTATATTATTGTTACAATTTATTTTGTATTATGTGTTTGTTCGCAACCGCGCAGAATTTTTACAATCAAAGTAATTTTCCTTTATTCTGATCTTCTTTAGCTCTTAGTCCTGCACTAAGCCATGACAATATGACGGTTGCTAGAATTTAGACGTTAATCAATTTGTCGGCTCTTGTACAGTTCTACACTGTCTAATGTAGGATGCAACAATACAAGGTAGCTAGAGGTTAGACTTTTATGTATTGTTGGTTTTGCTACACCGGACAGTTTTTTCTTTAGCAAGATCAACACAAGGATTATTTTATTTGATGCAATTATTATTTACGCGGCTACCGGCTGCGCCAAAATGTTATGTTTAAATTAAAACATTTAATTTTATTATTTATTATTATTTAATTTTATTAACCACGCCAAAATGCCAAAATGTTACAATTTATTTGGTAACTTATTTTTTAGAATTAAAAACACAAGAGACTATTAGGATTTTAGTTATTACTTTTATTTACTTTTTATTTTTATTTCTTAGTCTAATTTAAATATATTAAGCCTTCACAGGGACCCGCTTTTTAAGGCTGGTGTTTGATCAGGTTTTTGTTTGGGAAATATGTTAAGCCTTCACAGGGACCCGCTTTTTAAGGCTGGTGTTTGATCAGGTTTTTGTTTGGGAAATATGTTAAGCCTTCACAGGGACCCGCTTTTTAAGGCTGGTGTTTGATCAGGTTGTTGTTATGTGTGTTATGTGTTACGAACTGACTCGACTAGAGCTGACTTGATAGACTGAATAATAGTAGTGGGGCTCCATACCAAATCACCCTCCGCTTTTATACCCACTTTTGTGCCGCTCGATGAACGGTGCTGCTGACGTTCGCTGCCGCTGGCGTGGTCGTTGCTAAGTGTGCCAGTATGCAAATTCAGCATATTCTGTAGGAAAGTTACTGACATATACATGTATGCAGCGGTATTGCATCGTCAGCATATATCTGTAGGAAAATTACTGGTAATTACTTCAGTAATGCATACAGCGGTATTTTGCTGTCGTTGGTATTTTGGTTGGTTGAGGGAAAATAACTCAACGTCAGTATGTGTGTGCAGCGTATGTTCCGCTGTCGCTGGTTAGGGGAAAATGACTCATAACACGTATCTCCGTCAAAAACTTCGCCACAACTTGATTTCTCAGCTTTGGCACCAACTGGCTCTGACGTATCTCCGGAAATAACAGCAACATTTTATATCGATTCAAATCCATATTTGGTATTGAAAGGATCTGACCTATCTCCGGCAAAAACAGCGCAACAACATATTATATCGAATCCAAATACACCTTGGGCATCAATTGGGTCTGACGTGTCTCCAGCTAAAACATCGCCACAACTTAAGTTTTCAGCTTTAGCATCAACTGGATCTGAGGTCTTTTTTTTTTGGATAAATATATTATTTATTGAATCTTCAGTTATAGATTGAAACATCAATAATTTTTTCGAATCTTAAATCTAAAAAAATTAAATATAAGTTTAGCCAATGCTAAACAAAATTTTTAGTTACAACGGTTGAT
The DNA here is from genome assembly GCA_947311025.1 of Lypha dubia. NCBI lineage: Eukaryota > Metazoa > Arthropoda > Insecta > Diptera > Tachinidae > Lypha > Lypha dubia. The sequence goes on from OX371261.1 coordinate 84,253,040, forward strand.
TTTTGTTGTTTTACATCTCTCGTATACGGCTGAGAGAAAGAGTATCCCCCCTCCTGATCCGGGTGTGGCCTCTATATTCTAGAATATTGCGCGCAAGTTGGTTTGGCTGAAACTCAAGTTTTTTAATGTACTTTTTCGCGTGTTTAGATAATACAGCCTTCACCAACGGAACATCAAGGTCTTTGTGAATTCGCTGATTTCGGATGTACCAGGGGGCTGCTGTTATTGTACGTAGAATTTTATTTTGTCGCCTTTGAATTTTTTCTACATTCGATGATGAGGCAGTGCCCCATAGCTGGATTCCATAGGAACATATTGGTTTCAGGATCGCGTTGTATAGTAGAAGTTTACAGTCTAGGCTTAGTATAGAATTTCTTCCCATAAGCCAATTCATTTGGGCTGCTTTTAATTTCATTTGGATCAACTTGGCGTCTATATGCGATTTCCATGTTAAACGGCGGTCAAGGTGAACGCCTAGATATTTTAATGCAGTGTGTTGCGGTATAGTATCGGTGTTGATTTGTATAGGCGGGAATATTTCCCTTCGCAACGTAAAAGTGACGTGTACACATTTCTGCTCGTCAACTTTTATACGCCATTGTTTGAGCCATTTTTCCAATTTGGATACATACCCTTGTAAGTTGATGGAAGCTTCTACTGGATTTTCATGGACGCTTAAAAAAGCTGTATCATCAGCAAATTCGGATGTCTGAATGTTATTGCTTAACGGTAAGTCAGAGGCATATATTAAATAAAGTAAGGGACCGAAGATCGACTGCTGAGGGCTTAAGAAATTGCCTTCCCTAACCACAACTTTTCGTTCCGTTAAATAGCTTTTTAAAAACTTGACGATGTTTGCGGGGAGATTTTGTGTTAATTTGTGGATAAGACCTTCGTGCCATACTTTATCGAAAGCTTGAGAAACAACTATAAAGAGCGCAGAACAATATTTCTTTTTTTCAAAAGTGTCTCTTACAACATTCACAAGCCTGTGAGTTTATTTAATAGTGTTATGCTATCTGCGAAAACCGAATTGATGATCTGTAATGCATCCACTTCGAGTCACTAAAGGCACCAGCTTGCTCATATACAGCTTTTCAAATAGTTTTGAAATGTTGGGCAATAAACTAATTGGCCGAGAGCATTCAACCTTCGTATTACCCTTGCCTGGCTTTGGTCTCATAATAATCATCGAAACCTTCCATTCTTTTGGATAGTATTGCAGCCGTAAGATACAATTAAAAATGAATAGTATTATTCTTTTCGCAATGAAAGGCAATTCTTGAAGCATTTTGTTGCTCATTTTGTCGACACCTGGGGCTTTTTTTTAGTAATAACCTTTTCAATCTTTATAATATTAAATTTTAGCGGTACTTCTGGTAAAGAGACGACTGGTGGCAGTTCAAAAATATCAGCAGAAATATTTGGGGTAAATACTTTTTCTAAGTGTTTAACGAAAAGAGCAACCTTTTCAGCATCAGTTCGTGCCCAGTCACCATTAGAGGCATGTAATGGCGGTTTGCATATCACTGGCCTGTGTTTGTAAAAGTTTTCTGCGCTGTTTGGAACACTGCTTAAGCCTTAATTTTAGCTCAGGCGATCTGTAACGTTACCATTCTCGTCGAGCTCTCCGTTTTTCAGTCAATAGCCTTTCTATATCTGCACAAAATATATTGTTAAATCTCGCTTGTTGATTTGGTTGAATCGAAAAAGCATTAAGAGCAGCATGTGCTTCAAAAAACCTAATATAATTTTCTATGTCAGTATCTTAATGGCATATTTTCCGTGCAATGAGCACTCAGATATTTTTTGTATTTTAGCCAGTTTATACTTGCAGATGTCAGCGGTAAATCACATGTTAGTGTTGCAGTTGTGTGTGAGTAAATAGTGATAATAGTAGGCAAGTGGTCTGAAGATAAATCCAAAGATGATTCTACTTCAATCATTTCGCTGGGCACACCTTTCATAATTCCAAAGTCGAGAACATCAGGAATTTTTAATATGTTGGCTGACCACTTGAAACTACATTCAAACCCATTTTTGAAATTGTGTCAAACAAAACACGACCCTTAGGACTGATTAAACGTGAACCCCAAAATATGTGTTTAGCATTGTTGTCGCCAGCTGCTAGAAAACGGGACCCCAGTGTTGTATAAAATGCAGTGTATTGACTCTCTGAAATTGAAAACCTGGGGGGAGAATATACAGATGATATCACAAGCTTTTGATAAAAATGTTCAATGCAGATGTTCGTTGCTTGAAGATATTCTTCACGAAGGTCATTTAGCAGGAAGAGTTTTATTCGAGTTTTTATTAGAATCCCAGAGCCACCACAAGCTCTACCTCGAGGATCCTTGGAGTCGTAGAAATTATATCCAATAATTCTAAAATAGCTTCGAGGCGTCAAATGGGTTTCTGAGACAAGCATAACATCGATTTATTTATCCAGAAGAAAATATTCTATTTCATTTTTATGTTGGCAGATGCCGTTTGCGTTCTAAAAACAGATTCTTAAGTTCATGGTTTCTTCAGTACAGGCAACAAGGTAGACTGACGTTTCAACATTTCCTGCATCATACCGGACATGTTGAGAATATAGGTATTTACTTTATCTCTATCGAGGCTTCAATACGACTAAAGTTATGCCCTGATTCTTCATTTACTGGCACAGTTTTTTGCGCCGTAGTCTGGCTACTCTTTAAAATATTAGCGTATGAAAATTGACTGTTAGGTTTTTGTTAAGTAAGAGTCGTGTTAGACTTTAAAACATTTGAGTATTGATTATGGCTAGACGACGGTTGAGGTAACTCTGGGTAGTTTAAAGAAATGTTGGGCTGAGCGGGAGTAGCAATTGGGTTTCTGTTCGACGAATTTTTAAAAAGAGAATAAATAGGGAAGCCCCTATAGTTGGCAGTGTGGTTTCCGCCGCAATTGCCACATTTTTTTTGTCACAGTTAGCGGTACTGTGTAACTCGCCACATACAACGCAAACGGTAGGCAACTTGCAATAAGTTTTTGTATGGCCAAATTCTTGACAGTTCATACATTGGATAGGTCCATTTTTTTATGTGGCTGCTCAACGGTTACTCTTCGATGCAACAAGTATTTTAAATTATAGATTGGGTGCGATTCATTTTTTTTAATTTTCAAGTCGCCTGGCTGTAGCTCGACTCAAAAATTGGTTGGGGGATTTTTTCCCTGTTTTTAATGTTTGAAACATATTTCTCTTCGAAGCCACTTGTAGTGCCATTACTGGCATTTCCATCCCTGCATATCGAGACTCGATATGCATATCGTTATACAAAGGTACCCTACCAGAAATATATGACCTGTACTAACACACTCAAACATTTTTACTAACACTTTTGCAATAATTTTACGTTGAAGAGTTGTATTTATTTGACAATTGTCTGTTAGACATTCGAATTGTAATTTTATGGTAATTTTACTTGTTATTTGACTGCTCGTTGTACTTATAAATTGATTGGCAAATTGACGGATAATAACTTTCATAAATTTATAATATGGGAAAATGAAAAATTATCTTCAGCTGATGTAAAAAATATATTGGACTATATTAAAAGGCGCATGTTTTCGTTTTCGGTCTGTGGCGCTTCATTTTTGTTTAATTATAGGCATTCTGTTAAAAAGGTAAGGAAGGATTTAATAGTTTTCCATTAAATAATTTTGTTTTGTAAATTTTACTTATTGAAAATATTGCGCTTTTGCAAATTTTTGTCTCTAACTTAGGACGAACTTTTAAAGCCATTAAATATGCTTTAGCAATTTCTATCACCTCCCGGCAATGAGGAGATATCTTCTCAAGAAAACTTCAAAGAGCGTTTAGGGTTATCACTACAAATAATACGTAAAATTCAATACGATGTCCATCCCACTTGCAATCTAAAATCACGTGGCCTTACACTTACACAAAATTTAGTATTACGGAATCCACTGATTGAGCAATTTAAAGCCGTATGGAATACAGTTCTTGAATATGGTTGGGTGCCTGTCAGAGCAGTACAAGTAATGGAATCTGGTAGAAAAAATGCTTAAATGTAAATATAAAACGGTAAATAAGAAAACTTTTTATGCAAAAAAGAAAATTATTTACTCAAATAAATTATTTCATTTATGAAAAGGATATGATGAAAACGATGGATATAATATTTGCCATTTTAGATTTGGATATTGAAAGGACGACCGAGGCTTTGTTAAAAAATGTGCCCTCTATTGTACACAATCGTCAAGGGTATTTTTTATACATTCCCAAATTCATACGCATATGCATATAATATACATACATATGTACATATTATTAAATAAAATAATTTATAAATTTGCAAGATAATTAGAAGTTCGTTTATTTAATATCAACTAGCGGTCATCTGTGAACGTTTTATACATTATCAATGAGTGGTAAACTGTGGCTGCTTTATCCCTAGTCAATGAGTGGTAAAATGTGACTGCTTTATCCCTAGTCAATGATTGGTAATCTGTGATTGCTTGTTGACTAGCAAAAAGTATTAGAGTGAGCAGTACAGATATATGTTACTCACTCGAGAAAAATTCACAAGTGCGAGAGAAATGCAAAATCACACGTACACAAAATAAGAGGTAAAAATCTTCATATTGCTCTTAAGAATGTGACTTGAGGTTGTGACCACTTGAGGGGTTATCAATGACAGCAAATTTACTTATCAATAACCCTTCACGTTCTGGTAGGGTATGTATCGACTCTCGATACATTTTCTGTATGTATGCTTAAAGCATTAAACACATTCGCCACAGCAGACTACCGACTACCACCTGTCAAAATTAGAATACATGTGTGCATATGAGAATGATTATATTGAAGACAGCAAGACAACACGGCAACAGGTATTTGTCCATGCTACTTTTGTCGTTTAGTCGAATTAAACTAATTTCTATTTCTGATGGCCACAAAACCAAAACAGTGTTGACAATATACAAAATTTGTAAAACAAATTAGTGATTAGAAATATTTTTTATTGTAAGATAAAAAAAAATATTAAGAGCCACTAGATTTTTCTTTCTAATTTATATAATAATTTAATTTATAACAAAATTATATTTAGAGAAAACGAACTTAAGCCTGAAAAATTAAAAATTTCTTTGATTAAATATCACTCAGTTCGAATAAAAAATTCACAAATTAAAAATTTCTTTGATAAAATAAAAAAAATAACAAAATTTTAATGTTATAATATATGTATATGCATCAAGAATTTTTATTAGCTTTATTGTTTTATAGAATATTGCCTTGAGTCAAAAATACCAACATTGTTAAAGTTTAAAAAAAACTCACAGGGTAATATCCCTTTTTTACCTAAAAATGTTTGTGTAATTTTTTCGGCGGTCTCTCTTGATTCCGCAGTTACGGGTTTCAATACTTTAATATATTATTGATCATAAGTCCTACAATATAGAACGAATATAAACGACATAGGTATCATTTCAAAATGCTCTAAATAACTCATTTAATTCCTAAAATCATCATTAAAGAAGCATAACTTCGTATTTCATCGGTGACAGCTTTCATATATACACCAAATAAAGGCATGGTAAGTTCTCTGTAAAAGTGAAAAGTCAGATAAAAAATTTTAAAATTGAATTTCACTCGCAATGGGTAAATTGTTTTAAAAAAATTTGTATACCAGTATAAAGGTATTTTGGAAAAGTTAAGATTGATATCCACATCGCTTATATCCGTTCCATATTCTAGGAGTTATGGCCAATAAAAAATAAGTTTTGAACCCGTAACACCGGAGCCAAAATAAATCCATGAGATGAATTTTTTCAATTTATGTCAAAGCGAATCCATACAAAGTGATGTGAGTGGCGAATTCAATTCGCTCTATTCAATTCGCCCCAGCGAACTTTATTAAAAAAGTAAAAGCGCTAAATACGCACCACTGTAATATACATAAATGAAACGTTACAATAATTCAGGATCAGCTGTTGACTGTGTATCTGTCGTATCCAAAATAATTAAGTAGCTGCTAAACGGCTACAACGGTAGCTAGCAGCATTTGTGTTCTTGTGTTCGTGTAGTCTGCTGTGGCGAATGTGTTTATACCTTAAGAATAAATAAAGAAGATGTTGAGAGAACAGTCTAGACTGAATAACTAAATGAACAACATAGTATTTTTTATTAAAGAAATGTAGTACAACATGGCGACCGAGACAGGACGTCAAACCGAAACGAAACGACGATTGGAAAAATTTTACCTACTACATATTTTAATTAAATTTAAATAAAACTACAGTAAATTAAAAGACCAAACTTTAGAAAACAGTTCACATGTGGAGATTGCATAACAATTTCATTAAATATATATATTATAGCACAATTGCTATTAAAATAAATTGTAATAGAAATACTGCCAGTGACAAACCCCAAGCCAAAGCGAAGAAAAAATAATTTTGAATGTGTGTGTGAAAAAAGAAACCATTTGTAACCTACAGAAAAAAAAATTAGTTAAAAGGCAGTATAATGTGAAATCGGTAGTGATAAATTTCATTTAAAAACTAATTATGATATAAAGTGTTAAATTAGCTAAAATTTTGTGAAAATAAAAACTGAATGACAAGACTTCAAGCAGATAGTAAGCAGAATGAAGGGATAAATTTGAAGAGAAAAGAGCGTGAAGTAAAAGACAAAATTTATTCTTTGAGCTACGAACCTACAAAACAATTTCAACTAACGATTTTTGTTAAAACAATTATTACAAAGAAATATATATTTTTCCTCGTCAGTGTTTGCGAATGTACTAAATATATGTATATACATATGTATATTGTTTAATTATTTACACTGCACAACAACGCCAGAAACATAAATTGTGAGAGGTTCCTTTCATATCGATGTTTTCGTAAACGATTGTTGTTTTTATTGCAACGAAATCAATGTATAACAGGAGTGTGTTTCACATAAGAAAATGTCACATTTTGCATTTGCATTTGCATTCCGCCAACATTAAAGCAAATTTGCAAGACGACAATCACATTGATGAAAATGTAATTTTGGTGAATAAATGTTGTGGAAAATTCGAAATACACAATGAATTTACACAAGTGAATAATTTTTCAACAAAAAAAAATGTGCATTATTTTAAAGAAATAATTAAAACATTTAAAAGTTTTGAAGTATAACATTAAGTGTAACTTGACTAATTTCGCAAGTTCTAAGAGAATTGAAAATTTCGTTAACGAAAAAAAAAACAACAACAAAAAGTACAATCAACTAAAAACCAAAAAAAAAAAAAACAGTCACGTCAAAAGACAAATTTAAATAAATTTGGAAAAGTGACAAACACAACAAACCAAAAGCAAATGAAAAAAGAACAGTTACAAAAATATCACACTCAGTAACAGAAAAAAAGCGTAAAGAAACATGTGAAGAAAACGAAATGAAAATTAAACTGAAAGATTAATGAGAATAAAATCTAAAAAAAAAAAGAAAGAAACTAAATGAAAAACGAAACAACAAGCAACAAATAGAATAATAAAGAAAAAGCCATAACAAACAACGAAAGTACGAAGAAAAAAAAAACTCAACAGAAAATTTATGTGCACAACATAATCAAAAACAACAGACACAACAACAACAACAACAACAACAACAACAACAATAGAATTCAACGAAGAAACGGAAAACAGAGAAGACAACGACAACAAAAGTCTACAACGCAGTGACAACAGAAAAACAACAAGAGAGATGGCAAAAAGAGGCTTAACCAACAACAAAAAGGGGTTTCATATATATAAAAAAAAAAAAAAACATACTTATACAATATATTTATACATATACATACATATGTATTCGTTTTTATTAAATTATATACATACTTACACTTATACAAATATACAAACACCATCCAACACAATCAAATACATACATAGTTAAACACAAAACACACAAAAATATACACACATAAACAACACAATGAAAATTTCTGTATATAAAAAAAAAGGAAAAGTAAAACCTTAAAATTTTATTTATTTACTACATATTTACTTATGTATATAATATATGTACATACATTCCAAATAAATTTGTAATATATGTATAAGTGAATACAAATAAGTATGTAAGTGGATAAATAAAAATTTGAAAAGAAAAATAAAAACCTCTTTTGCGTTGTTTTATGTTGGAAACTGTATATGTATATGTATACAAATTAGATGTACACAAGTGTGTGCTGTGAAAAATAACAAGCAAAATTTAAGGGTTGTTTTACCATAGTAAACATGGTACATATGTATGTATAAAAATAATTTATCAAAAAGAAAAGCAAACAAGAAACACGAAATAAACAAAAAACATTACAATAAAAACATACATACAATCAAATAAACTACATATGCGTGTATGTATGAAGATAAATATGTATATATGTATATATATAAACAAAAATATATACATACATATGTGAACATTAATGAACATATAGTATATGGATACATATAAGGCAATGATGTTCAGCCCATACAACAATTGTTTGAAAAATATTCATACACATTTGTTACGCTCTTTTAAAAACTCATTCATTCATCGTTGAACAAGCGATGAAAACACATGCGTCGGAGTATCGTAATTTTTTTCAGGAATTTATTAAGCATTGTTGTTGGTTTTTGTTGAACAAAGCACAGTAAACACACATGATTAAATTACAATTGAACACACAAAAAACAAAGTAAAAAAATAAAAGCTACACGTCTACGAAATGAGATGTGAACGGTATTTTATGATAAATGATGCTTTTCATAACATTCAATGCCTTTTATGCTACAAAATATTTAAGGCTGGAAATGAAAACGTTTTGAAAAGACATTTTTATTCATATCATTATGAAATTTGTTTTAGGTGTTTGCCAATATGTTTGCTGGGAGTTAGGGTTGCGAGAGCGAGCGCTAATACATCTCATTTTTATTTTTGATCATCTATGATATAAGGGCATAAACAAAGCTAAATGTAAATAAACATACATATGTACATGTATGTCAGTTCATTCAAATTGTTTTTTTTTACAATTTTATTATTGCAAGAATGTTCGGTTTTGGCTCTGAAAAGGATAAAGGTAGTAAGTGAGACATCCCAGCGAACATAATAACATCTAATAGATGTCCAAGTTGCACAATAAGACATATGTACATATAAGACACTAATTGCAGAATTTAAACGCGTTAAAAAACGTATATTGCAAAATAGACCAATTTCTACAAACATTTCGAAAATTAACGAATATATTTACCTTTTAACTTCAAGTTATAATTCAATATTAGAGTATACCGAGACAAGTTTTATGTATTTATCAGAGTCGGATAAAATTAAAACTTTAGTTCAAGCTGATTGTTGTAGAAAGCTACTAGAAAAGTGTTTCGCAAGACTAAATTACGAAACAAAAATCCCTAAGTTTAATTTAGAGAACCCAAACGAAAATTTTTTTACACGTGTCGGAAAGGGCGTTCTGCTAGAATCTAAGTCGGATATTATTCTTGAAAATTTTCAATTAAATACAAGCAAAATGGCCACAATAGAACAGAAAAGAAATTACATTACGATGTGTGCGTCGATAATTAGAGAAAATTATAATGGTAGTCCGTTAACATTACAGTCATTTTTGGATAAGATTGATTTAATTAAAGATCTAACAGAACCAAATTTAGAAACGACTTTTATTAATTTTATCACGTCGAAACTAGAAGCGAAGGCCCGAGAGGTATTGCCAGATAATATTGATACAGTGGAAGATATCAAAACTGCTCTAAAAAGTAAAATCAAGCCGGACAATTCAAAAGTAATAGCTGGCAAAATAGCTGCGCTCAGTGTCAGAAACGGTAATTACACTGAATTCTCTAAAGAGGTAGAGGAACTAGCTGATGCACTACGTCGCTCACTAGTATTCGAAGGTACAACTAAAAACAAAGCACAAGAAATGGCAATAGAGCAAACCGTTGCTACCTGTCGCCTCAATGCAAGATCGGATCTAGTGAAGTCTATTTTGGCATCCTCGGTTTTTTCATACCCGAAAGAAGTAGTGGCCAAATTAGTAATTGAACAAACGAATGAAACAAAAGAGAAGCAAGTGTTCGCAGTTCAGAACAATAGTAGAAGCAGAAATAACAGTTTTCAGCAAAGCAATAGTTTCCGACGTTTTCCTAATAATAATTCTTTTCGAGGTAACAGTAGAGGTCGATTTTATAATAGAGGGTATCAAAGAAACAATCAAAATTTTAACACAAGGCAAAACCAAAACAATTATAATTATCGTGGCAATAACCAAAATAATTTCAATCGGACTGAACAGCCAAGGGTTTCCGTCAGGTCTTTAAACGCGGAAATCCCTCAACAAGCGGCGTTGAGGGAAATAGAAGAAGAACAATAGAAACAAAGCCAAAGTCAATATATAGTCTAAATCTAAATTATGCCGATTTTATCAGATTAAACTGTAGTAACACAAACCAAGTCTGTACATTCCTTGTTGATACTCAAGCCGACATATCCTTAATTAAGAATTCATGAGTAACTTTCGATACATATGTAAATAAAAACGAAATAATTAGCATCACTGGTATAACCAATGACCCAATATTAACACTGGGTACAATTTGCACAAATCTGATAATTTCAAATGAACAAATTCCACAAATTTTACACGTTGTTGACGATAGTTTCAATATTCCAGTAAATGGAATTTTTGGGAAAGGATTTCCTCAAAGAAAATGGATGTACCATTGATTATAAAAATTTCACCATAACTTTAAGCGTTAGAAATAATACAGCAAAGTTACCTATTTTACAAGGTATAGGAAACTCTACCTGTTTTATTCCACCACGGTGTGAAGTTTTTCGGATATTTAACTTGGGGAATGTAACAGAACCAATGTTTATTGATTCTTATGAAATTTGTGATGGCGTTTTTATTAGTAAGACTATTATCGATTCAAATAATCCTATTTTGCGTTTAGTTAATACCACCGATGAATACAAATGTATCAGAAATGACAATATAAAAAGAGAAACACTTAGTAATTTTTATGTTTACTCGATAAATGATAACAAGGTTAGTAATGAACGTATAGAAAAATTAAGAACCATTTTAAAAAATCAAATGCCGAAAGATATTGAAAATAAATTAATGCCAATTTGTGAACAATACGCAGACATTTTCTCATTAGATGACGACAAAATGACAACAAACAATTTTTACGAACAGAAACTTAGATTGAATGATTCTTCACCAGTGTATACTCGGAATTACAGACTGCCACACAGCCAAAAACAAGAAATAAGCAGACAAGTAGACCATCTACTCAAGAACGAACTAATTGAACCCTGCACATCAAATTTTAATAGTCCTCTAATTCTCGTTCTCAAGAAAAGCTCAGACGATACAAAATCATACCGAATGTGCGTGGATTATCGCGCCGTTAACAAAAAATTGGTTGCGGATAAATTCCCTTTACCCCGGATAGATGACATATTGGATAATCTAGGTAGAGCAAAACATTTTTCTATAATAGATTTATTTTCAGGATTCCATCAGGTTCCTCTGCACCCAGATTCGCGAGATGTCACCGCATTTAGCACTGACAAGGGCTCCTTTCGTGTGAAAGTGTTACCATTTGGTCTTAATGTAGCACCAAATTCATTCTCTAGAATGATGGCAATTGCGTTTTCTGGGCTTGCGCCCAACCAAGCGTTCTTATATATAGACGATATAATTATCATTGGTTGCGGAACAAAACATCATTTAGACAATTTAAGAGATGTTTTCGAAACACTACGGAGTCATAATTTAAGGATAAATCCTTATAAATGCAATTTTTTTCGACCATAAGTAAAATTTCTTGGTCACCGGTGTACTGCTAAAGGACTTTTGCCAGACAATAATAAGATTAAAGCCATAGAAAATTATCCAACACCAAGCGATAAGGATTCTGTTCGACGTTTCGTGGCATTTGCCAATTACTATAGACGTTTCATTTCGAACTTTGCTACCTTGGCAGCTCCTTTAAATCAATTAACAAGAAAAAATATTCAATTTTGTTGGAATGACAATTGTCAAAAAGCCTTTGAAATCTTAAAATCCTGTTTAATATCACCGTAAATACTACAATACCCAGATTTTGCAAAGCCATTTCTCATCACGGTTGATGCATCAAAATTTGGCTGTGGCGCAATTCTCAGTCCGAATTTTGAAGGCAACGATTTGCCTATATAATTTGCTTCAAAATCATTCTCGCATTCAGAACAGAAGAAACCTGTAATAGAATTTGAGCTTTTAGCGATCCATTTTGCAATATGTCAATTCCGATCATATATATATATGGTACTCATTTTACCGTACGTTCAGACCATAGACCCTTAGTCTATCTTTTTAATCTAAAAGACCCCTCGTCTAAATTAGCCCAAATTCGTTTATAGCTTTCGGAATACAATTTTACCGTAGAATATATTAAAGGAAAATACAATGTTGGCGCTGACGCTTTATCTAGGGTTTCAATGGAAGAGTTAAAGAATAATAAGACAGTTCTTGCAGTAAGGACTCGCGCAATGGCTAGACGACAATGTGACAACAATAATAGCACTGAAAATTCTTTAAACGTTAAAAAAAATTTAAATTTGAAAATTTATGATAAATTTTCGCATGATTTCAGGAAGAAAATAGCAAAATTTAAGACAGTAATCCATAGATATGATGACAATATTATAAAATTTAGCATATATGCATATAAAAGATTTAAAAAACTGCTGTGTGTGGACTTCGAATTTGTTAACGAAACACCAAGCTTAGGCTTCCTGCTTTCGAGGTTAGAAAACGAAACCAACAAACTCGGAATTTACCATGCAGAGTTACAAAAAAACGATTTATTTTTCAAAATTTTTACCATACAGGATCTAAAGGATCAGGGTAATAAAACATTAAAAATCTTAGAGATAATTCTTACTGAACCCATTGACGTAATAACTGACGAGAAAGAGAAAATTAATCTTATGGAAATCTATCATAAAGATCCCATTTTAGGAGGACACTGTGGACAAAAGAAACTGTATGCCAAGCTAAGAACAAAATATTACTGGAAGAAAATGACAATAGATATAGCGAAATTTGTAAGGAATTGTGCAGAATGCAACGTTAATAAGGTCAGACCATCAAATACGGAACAACTTGTTTTAACCCCTACACCAACTAAAGCGTTTGACATAATAGTTATAGATACAATAGGACCATTACCCCAGTCTAATTACGGCAACAAATACGCTCTCACATTAATGTGCGATTTTTCAAAGTATTTAGTCACTATAGCTATACCGGATAAATCAGCACAAACAGTGGCTCGTGCTATTTTTGAAAGCTTTATATTAATTTACGGCAAAATGAACACAATTAAATCAGACCTTGGCACGGAATTCAAAAATGAATTATTTTCTGAATTGTGTAAGTTTTTAAAAATAGACATAAAGATTTCTACTAGTTACCACCATCAGACTCTAGGCACAGTGGAACGTAACCATCGCGTTTTTAACGAGTATATTCGGGCATATCTTAAAGAAAATATTTCCGATTGGGATACCTACTTAAGATATTTCACATTTTATCATAATACTTCGTCGAACACTGTGTTTGATAACAAATTTACTCCGTTCGAATTGGTTTTTTGGAAGAAAAGCAGTATTACCTAACGAAGAAAGTAAGGCCTTAGATCCGTTGTACAACCTGGATAATTACAGTAAGGAAATTAAATATAGGCTACAAAAAACGAACATTCTTGCAAAACAGCTGATTGATAAACATAAAGAGAGAAGTAAAGTGTACTTTGATAAATTTTCAAAACCCATATTGTTGGAATTAAATGATGTTGTATATTTGCAAAAAGAACCTTATGATAAACACAATAGCATATATGACGGGCCTTATACTATAAAAGAAATCGAAGGCACTATTGTTAAAATTCAAAATAATGTAACAAAAAAAAAAATAAAAACCGTCCATAAAAATCGTATAAGAAAATAACACATGAAAAATTAGTTACAAACAAAATTAATTGAATTGCATAAAATTAAAACTTTCATAAAACCTTTAGGAATAAAAACAAAATAAAATACAGCACTAAATAAACAATTGGGTGAAGGCGCTTCCTGGTGGGCCATTGACTCACCAGTTGAAGGGGTGGTGTCTGGTGGGCACTATCCCCTGATCCCAATTGTTACAAGGTGTCTGATATATAGCACATGTCTAATAAAACATGACCTATTGAAAAAAAAACCAATAATAAAACAAAATTTGTATGAATTTACAAAATTTTTTTTATTTTTTCATGGAAGATAAAAGTTATGAAATTTAAAACAAAATACTGAAAATTATAAACAAATAATATGAAAAATACAATTTTTTTATTATAATAAATTTATTATAATTACTTACAACAATGTGATACAAAAAAAAAAAAAAATTAAAGTAAATTCAGAAATCTATTTAATTAAACAAAATTTAAGAAGGAATCCTAATTGGATATACAATTAAAAACAAAACAAAAATTTCTCTACATACAAAAAAGTAATTTTCAAGTGTATAGAAAATAAACTACTTTTTTTGCAATTACTTAAATTAATTATTTAAATAAAAAAAAAAAAAAAAACAAAACCTTTATACAAAATCTTTAAATTTGCTATTTAAAATAAAACTTGATAAATATATATAGATACTTACTTTTAATCAAATCATAGTACTTTTAATTACATTACTTTCAATCAAATTACTCTAAGCATATTACTCTTAACCAAATTAATTTAACCAAATAACCCTAAATCAAATTGCTTTAAAGTTTTTCTACTTTTAAAATAAAAAAAAAAATATATATAAATTTTGTTTACATATTTTTTGAAAAATGTAATATTCTGTAATCTATAAAAACATACTATAGAAAATATTGAAGCAAGCAAGATTGATCACCTTGTTTGTTTCAACATTTTTTTATAAAAAGGGAGGTGCATAGGTAGGTGGACAATGCCTGTGTCTCCAAACTTTAAAACTAGTTAAATAAGATAATAACTCCTATACAATTATGATAATTTCTAAATAATTATAATTTCCACATAATAACATAGTTGTAAAACTTTTTAAAAAATATTTAATAATTAAACTATAAAATAAAATTATATTAAAAACATTTTTTTATAAAAAGGGAGGTGTAGTGCCATTACTGGCATTTCCATCCCTGCATATGGATACTCGATATGCATATCGTTATACAAAGGTATGTATCGACTCTCGATACATTTTCTGTATGTATGCTTAAGAATAAATAAAGAAGATGTTGAGAGAACAGTCTAGACTGAATAACCAAATGAACAACATAGTATTTTTTATTAAAGAAATGTAGTACAACACACTACTTTCAAGACAAGGATTTACCTCTTCCGGATCCACGCTTGAATCTATTCCTAACTACTGTTAGGCCTTTAGCACTCTTCAGTTGATATGTATAAAAGTTTTTGCTTTTAGTCTCAAAATCTGAGACAATTTTTCTGTAATTATTTTCTTGTTTTACCTGAATTTTAGTTTCGTTGATTTTGCCGCGCTTAATTTTGTGTAGTATTCAGGTTTGTGTTTACTTAATTTTTTTTTTGTCGTCGTTAGTAAGCAAAGTTATATATTGTACATTCCTACTACTTGTAGGTTTTTTGTTGCTGTTAGAAGGTAAACTCATTTAGAGTTCTCTTTTTTGTGTTCACTTATGAGTTGATTTATGCAAATATTTATGTATTTACACACAAGCAAAAAAAAAACCAGTAAAAAAACTGGTTAATAAATGTTTTGTTTTTGTATTTTTTTTGTAAATTTTCTTTCAATAATTTTTAATATTCAGTTGCGACGATTATAAAAACGCGTCTGTACACTGCAAGAGTTGAAACTGAATTGGATCTGAGGTCTCTCTGGCAAAAACATCGCCACTACAAACATCTTTGGTTGGTAATTTATCACGGTATGAAAATACTTCAACATTGGTAGATTGTTCATGTGATCAAAATTTCAAAACTTTTTCAAAAAATACTGTTAATAGTCTAGAAGATGCAACAACACCATTTCTGTATACTTTTCAGACTCAACAACTGATGTAACAAATGAAAATATCTCAACACATAAAACATCTGAATTAGAAACCACCAATCAAAATCAAAATATTGATTCATATATTGATTGATTGAAAAATATTATTTAATATATTCGTTGGTATTTGTTGAAAGTATTATAAATACATACATATATTAATTAAATTCTATTTTCCCAAACCAGCCAACTAACATTGTGGCGAGATATCAAAATTTAATTTTTTTTAGTAAAACTATCTCAAGATTCAAAAATATTATTATACTAATATAAATATGTATATTTTAAAGAACTCTTTATTTTTAAAAATTATTATTAAATGTTTTAGAACACTAGTCTGAACTAGTAATTATTCAATCTTACATATATGTACCAAGATGTAGAAATTTATTTACATACATACATAAATTTTTTTAGTTTTTAACTTAAAATAATTCTATGTATGTATATAATACACAAATAACTTTTTGCAAATACAGTTAAACTTCGATATAATGAACTTCGTTATAATGAAAAACTCAATATAACCTATTTATTGCAAAGTTCTTCATTAAAATTTCTCCATATAACAAAATCAGTATAAACCCTATATGGTAAAATCCCGTTATAAAAATAAAAATAAACAGTAAATGCATTTACATGAGCATTTGTATAGCCTCTATACAACGAAAGAAAATTGTTAGCAAAATGGTACAGTTCCGTTATTAAAATGTAACACGTTAGAAATGTTGACTTGAATCTTGACACAATATTTTATTGAAATTTAATAAAATTAACTGAATAAAAACAATGTGTTTTATTTACTTCATGAAGTATAAGCTTTTATTAACATTATCATGTTAAATAGAATTTTAATTAAGAAAACTATATTTACAACGAATTTTTTTCGAATTTCTTCAAAATTCGTCATATCAAGGCTTTACTGAATATATTTATAGCGAATCAATAGCTATAACGAAGTATTTTCGAATCCCTTTGAAATTCGTTATATTGAAGTTTCACTGTATTATAATATAATAACATTCTTTGACCTTCTTCATGGTGTTTAATTTACATACATATATAAAGGTTGAACTTGAGGTGTTATAAAATAAAAAATATAAAAACTTTTAGATAGATCTTTCGGTACTCCTTTGGGTAGCTTTTCCAGTACAGTACAACATCCCTAATCCGGGCAGATATAGTTTCAGCTATTGTCCGAATTAGTGGATTGTCCGGACTACAGTTAAAATAAACTTTTAAACGCAATAAAATATGTATGTACATACATACATACATATAAATTGTTTTTATTGCCGAACAGAAATATGTATAAGTACATATAAGAATTCATTTATATTTATGTAATTAATTTACAGAAAAACACAAAGAAAAATACTGAAAGTGACCAAAAATATTAATTTTGTAAAATAAGAATTTATTATTTTCCAAAAATTTTTCTGTGAATTTCATAATTGCTTAATAGTTGTTTTGATTAATTGATAAATATTATTTGTACCTTTCTTAAATACTTTCAAAAAAATAATTTAATACCATTTTATAGATTCCATAAACTCCGAATAATTTAAATGTCCGGATTACTGGATAGTCCGATTAAGCGACTTTCCGGATTGGAAAGGTTGTACTGTATTACAAATTGAAACAAACTTGGTACAACCATACATACGGCAATAAGCGTAGCTAGAGTATTATTCTGGGGTGGGCAAGTGCACCGCTTTCGCAAAAAGAAAAAATATATCATATATTTATTAAAACAAAATATTTTTTTATTAAAACAAAACTAAAAAATTAATGTTTATTGATAGGTGTTACCTTCGGGCTAGTAATGGTCATTCCAAAATTTAAATAAAACAAAAACTAATTCATTTTATTTTCAGCACCCAACGTTTCGTTTGTTTTTTTCAAACTTCTTCAGGGGTATTTTTTATTAGCTTAATCTAGCAACAAAACACAATAATTTAATAAATTTCATATCAAATAATTAGTAGGTATAATATTTTGACTTACAAACTTTTGTTGTTTTAAATTTCGCTGTTGTTTTATTTATTCATAGTTTAATATATCAAAACTGGACTTCACGACACATAATTTGTATAAATAAAATAAATAAATAAATAAAATAGAAACAATACAACACAAATTTATTTGTCAAACTTAACGCTAATATCACAGTACTTTTTTAACGAATTAAATTATTGCAGCAGAATATTGTAGCTTGGTATTGTCTTTATCTTCTTTTGTGTTCATTGTCCTTTGTATTTTTTGTTGTATCCTGAGACTTTCCAGAGTGTAACGTTTGTTTTCTTTCTTTGCCCTGTCCAATATTTTAATGTTTTCTAAATCAATGATATGTTTACATTCTTTTGCGGGAAGGGATAACGCAGAAATATATAAAACAATATGAAAATGAAATAACAATAACGACAGCAGACAAAGGAAATAAAACAGTAATAATGTACAAAAATGATTACAAAAACAAAATGAGTTCGATGGTAAAGGACAGGAATATCTATAAGCCAATAGAAACAGATCCAACTGAAAAACTCCAAAATCGAAATAATACCATAGTTACAGAATTATATAAAAAGAACATAATTACGAAATTTGAAAAATTTAAAATGACAACACATGCAACAGCAGCTCCCCAATTATATGGTTTACCAAAAATCCACAAAGAGAACATTCCCCTTAGACCCATTTCATCATCAGTGAACTTACCGTGTTACAAGCTATCAAAATTCATAGGAAATATATTAAAAAATATCATATCACGAACATACAACATCAAGAACTCTTTTGAACTAAAACAAAAATTAGATCATTTAACAATAGATGACAACGAAATTATGGTCTCATTGTTCACCAATATACCGATATACTTAACAATAAAGAACATACTGGACAAATGGCAAATAATAAAGGAACACACAACGATGGAGAAAAAATTATTCCCCAAAATATTACAATTCTGCCTAAATGACAATAATTATTTAAATTTTGAAAATAAATTTTACCATCAGACACATGGTATGCCTATGGGAAATCCTTTATCCCCAACTATAGCAGACATTGTACTTGACACCCTATTGGACGATGCTATTGAGGAACTAAAATCGAAAAATATTGAAATTAAATTTTTGACGAAATATGTGGATGACATTTTTGCTGTGATAAAAAAATCTGACGAACAAATTATACTAAAAACACTTAACGCATACCATAACAAAATACAATTTACAACAGAAACGGAGAAAAATAGTGCAATACCATATCTAGACATTTATATAATTAACAACAATGGCAAAATTTTAACAAATTGGTACAAGAAGCCTACTTCTTCAGGAAGAATGATGAATTATTTTTCGACACAACCGTTACAAATGAAGATAAACACAGCTACCAATTTTATTAAAAAAGTATTCCAATTAAGTGACAAAATGTACAGAAGACAAAATATATACACAATATGGGATATATTAAGTAAAAATAACTATCCATCTTTCATAATAAATAATTTAATAAATAAAATCCTTAAAAACGATAAGAAAACTTCAACAAATCAACAAGAAAAACATGAAGTTAAATTTTACAGTGTACCCTACATACCTAAGCTTACTGAGACAAGAGCATTAAATAATATAATTAAAGATCCTACAACAACAACAGCACATAGATCAAACAGAACCTTAAGAAACCTGTTTACAAATAATAAAACAAAACTGGACAGACTAACTGCCTGGTCCACGATGTCGACCGCTATCGCTCGCTTGCTTTTGTGACGACAAGCAGCTGATTTGCGCTCCACTAAGAGTTTTCAGCACGACAAGTCGATCGACAATCAAAGCGAGCGATAAAGTAAGCATTCTTGTACAAATTTGCGCCCCACTAAGAAATATTGTACGACAACAACTGTCAAAATCAGTCACTTGCTTTTTGGTTGTCGACTGAGAAATTAATTTGACAAAATATATAAAAAATTGGTTATTTTGTAAATAATTTTAGAAATTTCATGATGTAAAATTGATATGTAGGTATTCATGTATATAAATATTTATTTTGATAAAAATGTTCTTGTACAGCTAATAATTATTTAATACCAACAACATTTTTCAGCCTTAAAAAGGCAAATCTGAAGCAGATGCAGGTTCTAGTTGAATTTGTAAAATATACACAATATCAAAAAATTATTTTGCTATAAGTTATTTTTCACAAAATTGATTTATTGAAAACATCTGTTTTGTGTTTACATTTGAAGCAAGGCATATTCAAGAGGTGAGCTGACTAGCACAGCTGACTCAGATAGCTTTAGATCAAATTTGCATACTAACTGATACAGTTTTACAGCATACACAAATAATTGTTACAGTTTGTAAAGCATTTTTAAGAAATTGTTAAATTTATTTGATTGTTTCAATAAAAAAGCGAGTATTTTATACCAACAATATACTAGTTGTTTTTTGTTTGTTGTACTTGTTATCGAAGTGTGCATACCTGGTAGTTGTGCCACGTTCAAATGGCCTTATTTATGGCTCAACTAACATGGAATATTTGATGTGGCAATATAGTCATATGACAATGATTACGTTAAACAAGTAAAGCCAGACGACCGACAAGTCGATATTTAGTGGGGCGCTTATGCGATCGATAGTGAGTGACTTGCTGTCGCTCGCTTAAGTTGTCGATCGACATCGTGGACCAGGCAGTAAAAGTAAACAACGTTGTTTAAGGCCTCTTTACATGGTAATACATGTATATCGGTATGTCAAAAATTGAAAAAAATCTTATCATGTAAACGCAAATTGTTATGAGTAAGAGAGAATACGGATAAAAAAACTGACAAGCTATCGGTTAATGTTTATTTTCTAAACCATTTTAGAAACTTAGGTATACTCATTTTATCAGAGGTGTATATTTAAGTTAACATTGGCAGCTCTAAGAATATATATTGAAGGTGGCATCATTTCTATACAATAATTACAAAAACAACTAAAACAAAGTCATGTTGTTTTTGTAAATATTGTAGAACTGTAACCACCAGCTATTTCGTACCGCATACTTTTGATTTTATTAATATTATCCGTGTAAACATAAAAAATACCTGCAACAGACTTTTGTGCTCTCTTCTTATACACAAAGAGAATTTCATAATATTTTGACTCTACAAAGTGTTATTACTTTGTATTACCATGTAAACTCACCTTTACGAAATAAAATGCAATGGAAATGAAAGAGAAAACTGTGACTTAGTTTATATTGGCACAACAAAAAGAAAGCTTGGGACGAAAGTAAAGGAACATAAATCTGACATCGAAAAGGGAAAGGAGACGACTGCGTTATCCCTTCCCGCAAAAGAATGTAAACATATCATTGATTTAGAAAACATTAAAATATTGGACAGGGCAAAGAAAGAAAACAAACGTTACACTCTGGAAAGTCTCAGGATACAACAAAAACTACAAAGGACAATGAACACAAAAGAAGATAAAGACAATATCAAGCTACAATATTCTGCTGCAATAATTTAATTCGTTAAAAAAGTACTGTGATATTAGCGTTAAGTTTGACAAATAAATTTGTGTTGTATTGTTTCTATTTTATTTATTTATTTATTTTATTTATACAAATTATGTGTCGTGAAGTCCAGTTTTGATATATTAAAGTATGAATAAATAAAACAACAGCGAAATTTAAAACAACAAAAGTTTGTAAGTCAAAATATTATACCTACTAATTATTTGATATGAAATTTATTAAATTATTGTGTTTTGTTGCTAGATTAAGCTAATAAAAAATACCCCTGAAGAAGTTTGAAACAAACAAACGAAACGTTGGGTGCTGAAAATAAAATGAATTAGTTTTTGTTTTATTTAAATTTTGGAATGACCATTACTAGCCCGAAGGTAACACCTATCAATAAACATTAATTAATTGCAAATTGGTCAAAAAACAACTACATATAAAAACTAAAAAATATATCACAAAAATTCAGTTTACAATAAATGTAAGAAAAACAAAGTATTTAAAAAGTTAAAGGTAACTATGTAGTATTTTCAAGTTTAATATATAATATATATAATTCTCGTGTCACGATGTTTGTTATCGAACTCCTTCGAAACGGCTCGACCGATTTTAATGAAGTTTTGTATGCATATTTGGTAGGTAGGCGAATAGGTCCTTAAGTATATTTTAAATCGCTAGGGGCACGAGGAGGGGAGGAAGGGGGCAATTTCTGTATTTCCGAAACTATTAACCCAACAGATGGCGCTATGTCTGCCTCATAATTATTTTTGTTGTTGAATGACAGATGGTGCTATGTCCGCCTCATGCAGGAGAATCGTCGTCGTTCGTATTTCATACAGAACAAAATTATTGTTTGGTATTTTTTTCATCGGCGGTCATCATCACACACTTGCAATACATTCGCTATTTTTTATATAACACCCAAAATATGCACTAGAAATATTTTGTATGGCAAAACAACGTTTGCCGGGTCATCTAGTATATTAATAATAATTATATTAAAATCAATTTATTATTCTAACTTTAGTCTTCTATTTTTTATACAAAAAATGTTTAATGACTTCTGAAGTTATTTTGTATTTGACTATTTAATTTTCAATATTTAAAACTGCTAAATTTTAAAATCGTTCCTGAAGCATTGTACTACGTAGCCATGTTTTTATTCTACGCATAGCTGAGAAACTTCTTTCACAACTAGCAGAACTGTTAGGAAGGCTGATTGCCACTTGTAAAAGGTTGTATATGTTTGAATAAATATTCTTGTTAATTTTGGATTTTACCATATCAAAGTTTAATTTTTTTTCGCTGGATATATTTTTAAACATATTCTTAAGTAATAGTGCTTCAGCTTTCATTGAATCACAAGCAATTTGCAAAAGATTTTTGTAATTAAAATGAATTCGCTAGCGCCTTCCAAATCTAATTTAAAGAAATCGTTAACAGCTTTAGCTAATGGAAACGGTATTCCATATTAGAAATTATGGTATCGACTACTCGATAATATATATATATATAATTTTTTTTTTTAATTAGGACCAGCACTCAGGGGATGACGCCTACGTATGCAGTGCATTGTGCCGGAACTCAGAGAGAGGGATATTTAACTTCCAATAATCAACTGAAGGAATATCTGAAGGCAGATCCAAAAATTTTGTTAAATGCAAAGTAAACACGTATGTTATGCTATTGAAAATATCAATACACTTACAAAAAATTTTAAACGAAAATAGCAATTTAAAAAAAGAAGAAAGTCTGGGGTGGGCAGAAGCGGGTCTGGGTTGGTTTTGCCCACCCCAGCCCTCCCCTATCAACACTATTGCATACGGCCCAATGGGCCATCATCAACTCAGTTTACGAGTTAAGATATTTTGAAGTTTTTATAGAAAGTTGAATTTGGAACAAATTTCTGAATAATTGGATCCAAGAAATATCAAACCAACCTCTGTCGTAGAAAATTAGAGAATAAAAAGAAAATATTTTACAAACCTTGGCAATAACTTAAAGCTTATGACTTCAAAAGTATTTGAATGAATTACAGTAAAGAGAAATAAACCGCAACCCAGCAAAAACTACTGCTTCGGCCGAAGCAAGTTTGTAAGGGAAAGATCTTGTTGTTGTTGTGCTTACTGCTGCGAAAAGCACTTCGAACATGCATGATTTTTGTTCGCAATGTCCCACTTTGGTTTTCTACATAAAAGAACGCTTTTTTCTAATCATCCAAAATGCGCTAAAATCATGTTTGAATTATCTGAATTATGCCTTCGTTTTACTGTGTCATCTACTAACATATGTACATAATAGTGATGTTACGAATACTCGTATTCGTATTCGACTATTCGCCTGTTTTAAGATATTCGTATTCGTATTCGCCAAATTCAAGCGAATATTTTTCGAATAATTTTCCCATACATTTTCAAAAAAAAAATCATACAAAAGTTTATAAAAAGTACATAAAATGTAAAAAAATATATTAATTTTTATTAAAAAACCCACTGTATTTCACGCAGAGTAAGAAAAACGAAATCTGAAAGTATGTAAGTAAAATAATTAAAAAATGTTCTGTAGAGGTTTTCAAATTCGGCATCTTAATGCAATAATAATGTTAAATCACTAAATTTTTTTTTCATTTATATTTACTAACGCAAAGGCAGGGATTTTTTCCAATTAAATTTGAAATATAAACCTCAAAGGAAATATTCGTATTCGGCGAATACTGTTTTAAATATTCGTATTCGCGAATACTAAAAATCGATATTCGTAACATCACTAGTACATAATTCATCTGTAAGCAAATACACAAGTTTAAATAAATAATAGAGAGAGGGGCAAAGAGCATCTAAATGAATTTTTTTCTTCCATTCGCTGTTGACTTTATTATTCGCGTCAACTAAATGAAAACAGCCGGCCAACTTCAACGTGCTTAAAAATAAGTGGAGCGATCTCTCTGCCTTCGTTTTGTGGAGCCTCGGAAGCGCTTCAAAACTGCGCATCTCGAAAGCATGAAATTTTGTTACTGCTTCCAGAAACATAGTGATTTTTTGCTGAGAAACTACTCGTATGTTGTAGGAAATCTAAAAGTAAGAAGAAAATATTAAATATAAATATTGGGATTATCATGAATTCGCTTTACAAACCCGAATTTGCACTAAATATATCAGAGAAATGTTAAATGGACATTGTTAACATATTTCGAGCAATAAAGCACAAATTTACAGCCTTATGCAAAAAAAAATCTTAATTGAGGTTTGAAGTTCGTGTTAGTTACCATCGACTTTAACGCTAACAAACCTATGTTAAAAAATAGTATGCAAAAACACCATATTAACTAATGTATTCTTTAATAAATTTAACATGTTGATACTGGCAATACCATCATTCTCTCTTGTCTCTTTA
Organism: Lypha dubia; assembly: GCA_947311025.1. Taxonomy (NCBI): domain Eukaryota; kingdom Metazoa; phylum Arthropoda; class Insecta; order Diptera; family Tachinidae; genus Lypha; species Lypha dubia. The sequence goes on from OX371261.1 coordinate 84,278,095, forward strand.
TAGTTAACGATGCAAAAAAACGATTCTTAATTCATCCGGATATTCAGATATATTAATACATTTTTGCATAGTTGTTGTTTACTTGAGTTGGCTGTATGTACATCACTAAAATGTTCTGTAGATTTCCATTACTTTGCTAACTAATTTTTGGTAAATATTTTGAAAATTTAATAAAGAAATGGATAAAGCAGAGGATATTAAAAGAAATAGATCCAAAAATTTAAACGAGGAGGACAAAGTAAGTAAAGCTATTGTTATAATTGAGTAAAAGTTTATGTTGAAAATACTTGCGAATTTTTTGGATGATAATAGACCCCGTGGTCTACTTCAGCATCGGTTTTTTTAATTTTTATATGGGTTCCGTCAATGTCATCGATAACAGTAGGAAAGTTGCGTATTTCTTTAAATTCTTTAGATATTCTTACTTCTTCTTCTATAGATGCAAGCATTTTGATTTTGTCTTTTGCAAGTTTCGCAATGGCGCAGGAGACTTTAGCACAAATTCTGCTTACCGTGCCACGGGAGAGGCCATGAATATCTCCTGCATCATCCATCATCCTGCATCTTAAAGAACAATTTTGTCTTTTATGTATCAAGTATATACATACATATGTACATATATATGCATCATAGAATATGAGACCTACCTCTCTTCTTCCCCAAGTGCGCAAAGCTACTAAAACTTGCAATTCCGCTGATGTGCCGCATCCTCTACTGTCCAACAATATATCTTTTTTTTATTAAATTTGATTATTTTTTTACAGTTTCTTTGTTGAATCGGTATTTTTTTTTTAATTCTGTGTTAGGAAGAAAGAATAGGTTAACCCTCTCCTTGTATATTCTCGGTTGACTGGAGTTGGAAATTTCTGTGATGTATTTTGTTTAAGTGCAACAGAATAAAAAAAATTCTTCTAATAAAATTTAATGTTTCCATATTTTACACAAATAACAACAAAAATTTATTATTTTTAAAAAGTTTTTATAAAAAGACGCTCATTTAAACAAATGAATGTCAGCAGCACAGAAATCTCATTTTACTTTAATTTAGGTTTAAAGTAGGGGTCCACGTACTTTACAATTTCAACATTTAATATGGCGTTAAAGTCTGTAAATTAAGCTAATAATCGTTTGTGAATAATACTTTAAGGAATTTTACTTAATAGTGGATATTAAACCTACTTTAACTTTTTCTGAATAACACTGTAAAAGTTTATAAAAAGCACAGGAAAAAACAGCGTTACAGCACAGATATTTTGGGGTTACCGAATGCAGCGTCTACTCAGAATGACCACAGATACCCAGAAATGAAAAAAAAAAAAAAATTTGGACTTCGATCATATTTTATTTGTCATAACCCGGCATCGTGAAAAAGAGACAACATTAGTGTGTTTGTTATGCAAGTAAACAAAACGAAAAGCAAAAAAAAAGTCAGTTTTTAGTGGAAAATGCTACATGAAAGCACGCTTAAATGTAATAAAATTTAAAAATATTAAGTATTTACGGCATATAATTCGAAAATAAAGTGATAAAACAATTTAGTGTGTGCTTATATATTCCGTATCTTAAATTTATATACATACGTACATATATGCTGGAAATTTGCCAAATGGTGGTGGCTTTTAACTTACATACACACATACATACATACATACTTGATAAATTCTGATATTTTGCAGATATTATAGTGATAAAATACAAACGATCAGTGAAAACCAACTGAAATTAATTAACTAATAATATTTTTAATGTGAATTAGAGAAATATATGAATATTTAATTAGTTTTGCGATTTATAATTTTAATTTGGATAGAAAGACAGCACAAAGAAAAAAACCAAAACCCGCGATTGTATGAGTGTATACAAACAAGTATGCAAAATCTTCCGTCTCGTGTGATATTCTTCCCAATTAGTATCCACTTTACGAAAATCGTAAAGATGGACAATTGAACGCTGATGAGAGGTGTAGCGGCCTTGAAATCGGTACTGATACGTTCTATTAAAAACTGATTGGATATAAATAATAATATTTTTCAACATAAAAAAACTCTTAGTAATTTTGAATTTTTATTCATTCAACAAAAATGAACTTGAGCCGAAATAATTTTACTTCTCATAGGTACATCAATATAAGTTCGAATAATAACTACGTTTATTCGTAATAATATATGTAAATAAAAAATATATCAAAATCTATTAGTTTTACTAGGTGGCAGTACTGCAGTGACTGATTATACTTTGCTTTGTTCATATTGGTGTCAAACTACATATTAAGTTATTTCCAAAGATTGCGTGTTAATAATAGACGAAAAGAGAAAATGACACCACATTTTAATTACACAAACACAAAGTGAATATGCAACTATTATGTGATGGGGCATCTGAGTTCAACTTTGTATGAAAAAATTTGAGCTATTGGCAGCTCAGTTCAAGTTTGTCCGGACCATGGTCTACTAATATAACCCTGCAGATAAAATGACTAGTATGTGGTTAGCAACATACTAGTTACCTTGTACTTCAGACTAGTTGCCTACCTGTTCTTTTTTCATATATCGAACTATCGATTTTCCCATTAGGTTGTCATAAGAGCCCAACTACTCCATTTGTGCATAGTAAAATACCAGGTCAAATACTAGTGAACATTCACTAGTGCGCCAACTAGTTATTATGTCTTGTATTATACTAGTATTATTCACACTAGTTTCGGACTAATACGATCGTACAAGGTTGTACACTAGTTTCCTTTGCAATATTTGTTTTGATATTAAAAAAAATTTTTTTTTATAAAATTATCGATTTTATTGAATAAAAATTTAAGAATGTCAAACACATAAAACTTCAAACCAATTCATACATACATATGTACATAGAAAAACTAAAAGTCAAAAAATAAATTATCGGTTCCATTTTATCTTCATTATTTTTATTGGGGGTTGCTGACTGTTTCCTGTCCTTTTTGTTTAATATTTTTTAAACTTACAATGGAGTCTGGAAAAAGTTTAAACAAATTTTGAGCAAGTAGAATTTTAGAATAATAATATAAACTTTGTACTTACCGATAGTACTTTACACAAATTTGTATACTATTTTGAACTCCATCTTCCGTGAGTCTCGGCAATCTTATAGCGCATAACAATGTTACGGCCCCAAAAATGTATGTTCTAAACAGTTTCTGTCAATTTTGAAAATAATTCAAAAAAACATTTTTTCATTTACTTTTTGTTTTTTAAATTTTTTGACTAGGACAAATCTCATGGTATAATAAAAAGGAAATTTTGTCCCTAAAACATATACAACGTCACAAAAACAACAGGCATTTTGTTAGTGTAAAATGTTTTCGGTGTGTCAAAATCAGAGAAACATGATCGCTTCGAAGCCGGACATCATCACCGGTTTTGTGAATTCGAGCCGATGCCAAACACATCGGTTTTTTACTGCTTTTAGAGTTATTTCGGTTCTTAAAAATTAATTGTTGGGTTTAAGTTTCTTAATGTGATTTTAGACTTTTCTTTACAGCAGTTTTTTTTATTTAATTTATAAAATTTCCAAATAAAATTTTTTTACTTCACCGGCGGGTTGAAATAAATTTTTTTGCTAAGACGCCGCTACAAATCTTTAATCAGCTTGTTGCTCTGCTGCATACAATTTGACATTTGTAAAACAAAAATATTCTTCTACAGCAGGCAGGACACGACTTTACCTGTTTATCGACAGTCTCGTATTATGTCTGTCCTAAAGCACTACTAGTTACAATTTTAGCTGCAGGGAAGGTCTGCTTATCAATACAACAATAAAAAATGACATGCATTTTTTTTGTGTAAAAAAAGGCCAATATTGTCAAAAAAAGCTATATACAAAACAAAATGTGGTTTGTCTGTATTTAGTGGTTATGCAAAAACAAAAAGCAATACGTAAACAAAAATATTCATGATGGCGGCCAAAAATGTAAACAATTTTTGATAACACCAAAAGACTTAAGGCTGCTTTAGCCGACCGTAACTCTAGAAATGTAAATGCCGATGTGTCAGCTGATTGCTTCTGTTATATGCAAAAGCTATGAAAATACTTACTTGACTGAAGTGAAATGTTGCCGTAACGTACCAACCTGCAGAAAATAGAATTTCATTACGAGGTTACGTGACAATTGTAGACAGTGATGGGATGTTTTATTGTGAATTGTAATGGGGCACAGAACCCTTTGTTGGTACTTTTTTTGTTTTGACTAGTTTTAGTTGTTAAATATGTACACATGCATGCTTTATTGAGTAAAGAAAGTTTTCTAAATAATTTTTTTTTTCAATATCTAGCAAGAGACTGTACCGATCGTTTGTGCTTATACTTATGTATATTTTATTGTAATGAATTTGATAATTGTTTAAATTATAGTTTAACATTCATATCTATGTATGTATGTATGTACATCATAATTTTGATTATTAGTGTTACTTATTATTTAAAAGATTTCTTTTTGTATACTTGAATGTATGTATGTATGTACATAAGAACAATATATATGAAATTACAAAGTGAGCATATCAATTTATGTACATACATATGTACATACATACATACATTCAAGTATACAAAAAAAAATCTTTTATATAATAACTGTCTTGCACATGATGTCGAACGAATTTTTCTTTCGTACAAATTACATTTAATACAAAAACAAAATTTTTAAAATTGTATGTATGTACATACATAAATTGATATGCTTACTTTGTAATTTCATGTATAGTGTACTTATGTTCATACATATATACATACATACATTCAAGTATACAAAAAGAAATCCTTTAAATAGTAAGTAACACTAATAATCAAAACAATGATGTACATACATTTATAGATATGAATGTTAAACTATAATTTAACCAATTATCAAATTCATTACAATAAAATGTGTAATAATATGATTCGGTACCTTTTAAATAATATCGTACTATTTCCGAACAATCACAAATATTGTAAAAATTTGGAACTTCCATCAACGTTTGGAACAGCTGTTTTGTATTTTATTTATAATTTTCAAAGTAATAAAAAGTTGCAATGGACGACAAGAAATTAACACTACTGGTGAAGGAAAATGAACAATAACAATTCTCCGGGGCACAAGATTTCGGAGAAGAACAGAAAAATATGATTTAATATGTTTAATAAGAATTTCTGTTCTTTTTATGTATGTATGTACATACATATGCATGTCTGCACATTCATGTGTCACGTGACACGTTTTTAAGCATTCTATAACTACAAAAATGTTGGCTCTTACATTACATCAACATTTAGCTTACATCTACGATTTCAACCGTCGGCTAAATAGGCCTTAACTCTAGAAATGTAAATGCTGATGTGTCAGCTGATTGCTTCTGTTATATGCAAAAGCTATGAAAATACTTACTTGACTGAAATGAAATGTTGCCGTAACGTACCAACCTGCAGAAAATAGAATTTCATTACGAGGTTACGTGACATTTGTAGACAGTGATGGGATGCTTGTATATTGAATTGCAATGGGGCACAGAAGTCCTTTGTTGGTACTTGTATTGTTTTGAATAGTTCTAGTTGTTAATTATGTACACATGCATGCTTTATTGAGTAAAGAAAGTTTCCTAAATAATTTTTTTTCAATATCTAGCAAGAGACTGTACCGATCGTTTGTGCTTATATATTTTATTGTAATGAATTTGATAATTGTTTAAATTATAGTTTATCATTCATATCTATGTATGTATGTACATCATATACCCCGTTTATACGCACTTCTTATTTGCAAATAAGAGTGGAAAGCGTTGCCGTATTACTTTTTTATTGTAACTTAAATTGTTGCGAAAACTATTTGCAAATAACAAGATATTTGCAAATACGATGTGTGATGTTACCAGATGACTATATATTTACGGCGTGTCATTACAAAATATATAACAATATTTCTGAATGCTATTTGCGTATAAACAGTGAGTTAAGTTTTTGCAAATAGTCTTATTTGCAAAGAAGAAATGCGTACTCGTATAAACGGGGTAATAGTTTTGATTATTAGTGTTACTTATTATTTAAAGGATTTTTTTTTGTATACTTGAATGTATGTATATATGTATGTATGTACATAAGTACACTATACATGAAATTACAAAGTAAGCATATCAATTTATGTACATATGTACATACAGATGTACATACAATTTTAAAAATTTTGTTTTTTTTTTAAATGTAATTTGTACGAAAGAAAAATTCGTTCGACATCATGTGCAAGGCAGTTATTATATAAAAGATTTTTTTTTGTATACTTGAATGTATGTATGTACATGTGTATGTACATAAATTGATATGCTTACTTTGTAATTTCATATACATACATATATTGTACTTATGTACATACATATGTGCATACATACATACATTCAAGTATACAAAAAAAATATTTTAAATAATAAGTAACACTAATAATCAAAACTATGATGTACATACATACATACATAGATATAAATGATAAACTATAATTTAAACAATTATCAAATTCATTACAATAAAATGTGTAATAATATGATTCGGTACCTTTTAAATTATATCGTACTATTTGCGAACAATCACAAATATTGTAAACATTTGGAACAGCTGTTTTGTATTTTATTTATAATTTACAAAGTGATAAAAAGTTGCAATGGACGACAAGAAATTAATACTACTGGTGATGGAAAATGAACAATAAGAATTCTCCGGGGCACAAGATTTCGAAGAAGAACAGAAAAATATGATTTAATATGTTTAATAAGAATTTTTGTTCTTTTTATGTATGTATGTACATACATATGCATGTCTGCACATTCATGTGTCAGGTGACATGTTTTTAAGCATTCTATAGCTACAAAAATGTTGGCTCTTACATTACATCAACATTTAGCTTACATCTACGATTTCAACCGTCGGCTAAATAGGCCTTTACCTTTTTTCTGCAGATTTTTTAACGGTCAAAACACAGCCCCTACAAGAAACCATATTCTTTGTTGCGCAGACCTGATATTATTAGACCATGGTCCGGACCAAGAATGATAGAAATAAATATTACGACATGCGCATGTTGCCTCTCTTGATGACGTATTACGTGACTCGGAAAGGGTTGCAAAGTCTGTGCGCCTAAATGTTTTTAAATTTTTTGTGGGATTATTAATATATGTATGTATATAATTTTGAAAATTTCGTGGGGATAAAATTTAGGCAGTAAAAGCACGTAACAAAACAAAAATGCACCTGAAATTTTATACATATGTATATGTATATAGGTATATGTATGTATTTATTACAAATATAGTAAATATACCTATAATTCAAGAAAACTTTTATCGTGTTCATATACATATGCATATGTTTTCAATACGCACATAAACATGTGGTGTTTTTATAAAACTTATGTAATTAGAATTTAAATATATACTATTGGCGTTATGTTTTAAAGCCCATTATTGACCCTTAGAATATAAAATTAAGTTAAAATTGTCCCTAAATTGAAACAAAGATTACGCTATAATCTCCTCTATTATGAGTGAATAACTTCCGATAAAAACACTGCAGAGAAATGCTTTAATGTAACAGCCAATAGCTCATTGCAGTTCAAAATACAAAATACATGTAACATTTTTCTTTTTTTCACTACATATGTTTATTTAAATTGTAAATATAAAATGTTGCTTCATATTGTATAAAAAAATCACAACTTTGTGGGTAAGAATTTATTATGTTATAGTTGGTAACCATACATATAAAATTGTGTTGACAGTTCTCTTTTTATAAATTGGCTTAAATTACATAAATAAACAAATAATCTTCGTTTTAAAACAATTAAAAGTTATTAAAAAAAATATTAAAGCTAATAAAACGTGTGTGAAGTTCTTAGGAAGTTGCAAAACAAAGAAAAATATTGAAAAAAATAACGTAAACATGAAGTGTGCAGTGGGCAAATGCAAGCAAAAGAATAGTAAAAATCAAGTGAGAGTAACGGAAAATTTAAATTTTTGTGTGGTTAATGAAATTTTTATGTGTTATCGCTTTAGGTAGTGGAAAGTCTGTATCTTTTTATTGTTTCCCGAAAGATACTGCACAAAGGAAACTATGGATAAAATTTTGTATTCGGAGCAATGCGGTAAATGTTCAAAATGAGAGAGTTTGTGCTTTACATTTTAAACAGGAGGATTTCGAAAGGAATTTAAAATTTGAAATGGGTAAGTCGCAACAAATTTAATTTTACGGTTCATCATTTTACAATTGTAAATAGGATTTAGTAGTCGATGTACACTAAAGTTGAAACCGGGAGTTGTTCCAACCATAGAGACCATCGATACTGTAAGTGAACCTCATACCTTTCACGAGGAAAACTCTCCAATGTCGACTAGTCTTAACGAAGACAGTTTGCAAATACACATAAAATGTTTGGAATTGCAAATGTAAGTAAATTTTTAAAAACTGCAGAAATGCATATTTATATAAAATCGTATCTAGAGCTGAATTGCATCAGGAGAATGATAGGCTTAAACTATTGCAAGCTCAGTCTGAGGCCACAATAGAAGATTTGACTTCTAAAGTTCAGAGCTTGACTTTTAGCAATGAAAATTTTGAGAAAGCACTGAAACGATTGTTTACAGATGGCCAGATAAAAAAGGTCAAAAACGGCGATAAAAGCTAAAACTAATAATAATAATAATAAAAAACATATGGCTTGGCACTAGACACACAAGATAATATTTTGAATAATATGTCGCAAATGATATCACAGATGCGCGTGATTGGCAAAAATACACTCTTACCATTTCAAAAAGGTTTGAAACTTTTCTACAATTGTATGGTTGAATATATATAGGTATGTAAAACATTTATTTTACAGGTATCATTCAATCAAATAACGCTTTAAAAGTTCTACATACTGAACTGAAAAATCGTTATAATGTTAAATACGTTTTAACATATCGCCTGAATCAAGATGTACTGGAAAACTTTTTTGGAATTATTAGAGCTAAAGGCGGTCTTCACGATCATCCCGACCGTCAAGAATTTAAATATAGACCTCGGTCATATATTCTTAGCTACTAATGCAAATGTAGAGGTCGATAATACGCCAGATTTGGAAGATTTACATAATTCTTTATTAGGTAAATTCGAACATGAAATTTCAAATAAGACTGTGCTTAATTCTTACTTACTCTTTGTTGATAGCTATCATCATATAAAAAAAATTTTTAAACAAAGATAAAATTTTTTTTAATTTTATTACTTACTCTACTACTTTCATTAGGTACTATATTTAAGAGTGTAAATCCAATCGTTCAAGAAGAAGTATCAAAAAATGAAAGTAATGAAGATTTGGAAAACTTGCAATATGACGGTTTGGAGAATTTGGCCGGCTATATTTGCCATAAATTAAAAAATAATAACTCTACCCTTGCGGTTAATCCATTAGAAGACTTGGACTACTCATGGGTTAACCATCTAAGTGAAGGTGGGCTAAGTAAGCCATCAAATGCATTGATGGAAACGCTCATTTCGTGTGATGCAATTTTTAAGACTTTAAAGGAGGAGAAGTTGTTGCTCACAAGTGGTTATTTAAAAAAACATTTAACTGAAGCAGAGAATAGTGGTAGGTACTGAGGAACTAAAAAAACTATTTTTAAGATGCAGAATGTATTTCAGATTAAGATCCCTCAATACAGAAATTGCTCAAAATATGAATAAACGAAAGCGAAAATTCAATAAAATAATAACGTAATTTAATAAATATTTATTTGTATTTCTAATTTGTGTATTATAATAATAATAAATTGCCCCACTGTTATGTTTACTCAATTATTAGGTCTGTCTGCGTACACATATTTTGCATAATTTTGTGCAAAATCTTACAAAATGTTGTCTGCGTACTCCAAATTTCTTGCAGCGAGAGAGGCAAAAAGAGAATTTTTTGACAGTTGGTAGTTAGAGAACTTGCAAAATGTTGCTGGAGAAATTTCTGCTTGCAAATCTTGCAACTATTTTGAACAGCTGTTTTTACTTACTATTTGCATGAAATAAAAATTGAAATTTAACAATGGCAGAGGTAAATAGTTAGAATTGTGTTGATTTTTAACGTTTATAATGAATTATAATAAACAAAATATTTTACTTCATGCTAGAAACGTCCAAATATACAGTGCGACCGTGATGTAAGTGGATTGGAGATGGCAGAACCAGCAGAACTTTGTGGGACAAACTTTGCAATTGAAGAGGCGAGTATTTGGAATTGTGTTATATGTTAGTATAATCAAAGTATTATTAACAGTAATTTATTTTCGATGCTAGAACCCTTCAAAGAAACATTGCGTTCGTCGTGGAAACAATGACATGAAGAAGCACATAATAGTTACTGCAATGATGGTGCTGGATTCTTCGTCGTCCGAGAGTGAAGAAGATGATTCAGATCCAATTTTAAGTGTTCTACTAAACGGATGCATAGGAAATGATATATATTCCCCTCTAAAGCCTTTTCTTATGAAGCCAAAAGAAAGAAATTGTGTAAAGCTGTATACGGAAGAAATAGTGCCCAATTAAAGCGAAGAGGAATTTCGGTATTCAAACTGGGAAATGTTTAAAAAAATGCGTTGCGACAAAAGTCTAACCGAAAGTACTCACATGTTGGTATTTTTGTGGTTTGCTGGGCACGAGGCATGCAGCTTTAGAGATGTATCCGATCGCTTTGACATCAGTCTATTTGCAGTAGGTGCAATAATAGAAAGAGTGTCAATGTTTCTAAGTTCCCTTAGTCCGGAAGTCATACGGTAGCCAAGTGAACAAAAAAAGGAAATGTCAAGTAAATTTTTCGCCGATAAATGTTTATTTCCAAAGGCTATAGGTAGGTGCCATCACTGATATACACATAACCAAAAATTAATTAATATACTAAACAATATCTTCATTTAGGATGCATTGATGGTACACATATAGTCATCGATCCTCCGTCTACTTCTAAAGATGACTATATCGACCGGAAAGGCAATACAACAATTTGTATGCAAGGAATTTGTGACGAAAACAGAAAATTTATAAACATTTTTGTTGGATACCCTGGGTCGTGTCACGACAGTTGGGTGTTGAAGAACTCACCTATCTATGAAAAGCTACCATCGTATTGTAAAGGTAATAGTGATTATAAAATTTTAAGCAATATTATTTTAACTTTTTTATGCTTTCAGATTATTATTTACTGGGGGATTCTGCTTATCCATGCAATAAATATTTGATAACCCCTTACAAAGATAACGGACATCTGACAAGAGCCCAGATAGAGTTTAATATAAAAGTAAGCTCTGGTCGTGTTCGTATCGAACATACGTTCGGTATTTTAACACAAAGGTTTAGGCAGTTGTACTACTGCAAATTACGAGGAATTAAAAAATTATGCCACTTTATTAGAGCGTGTTGTGTTTTACACAACATTGCAAATGAAGATGACCTAAATTTTACATCCGAGATATCCCCAGATGTTGATGAAGAATTTCTGAATCATGACCAGGTTTCTCGTGGAAATAGTGTGCGAGATGAAATTTGTCAAGCAATGCAAATTCTGACAGATAATAATTAAAAATTCATTTCATTATTTTTAAAGAATATTTTATATTTTTAATTTTGAATTCAATATTTATTTAATTTTTATTTATTTTATCAAATTCACATAGTGTAATACAAAGCCTATTGGCCAAATAATCGTATTACAGAGTAAAAAACAAAATAGTCTGATTATTTCTTAAATTCAAGTGCAGGAATATACACAGCATATTCATATACATATGTATGTATGTTGTAAGTAAGTAAGTATAATCTACAAGCTATAGGCCCCCCAGCCATAATTAGATAACATTAACAAAATAACAAAACAACAATAATCCTACAAGCAGTAGGAATGTACAATATATAACTTTAGTTGCTGATGACGACAATAAAAAAAATGAATTAAACAAAAACCTGAATTTAACAGAAAACACAAATACACGTGCGCGATCATTATCTCTGAACATGTTAAATAGTGATCAAGAAGCAACAACAATTGCACCCATCAGCAAACTTGTCAGCTTAGCTGTACAAAAAAACAAACAAAACTTAAGTAACAAGGTGACCAACGTGCACAAAATGGTAGATGCGGTGAGTACAATAAATGATAATAAAATTCAAACAGGAATGGACAGATACATAACCGTGTTAAAAAGGGGAAGAAGTCCAAAATCAGCTCAAATTGCTTCAACATCGAAAGTTCCCAGAGATGGAAAAAATAATATAATAAATTCCGAAAATCGTTTCGCGATGTTATCTGAACAAGGGGATGAAGACACAACTACAACAAGTTCGAGTAAGCCCCCACCCATATATTTAAGAGAGCAGAATTCCAGTTTGCTGGTTAAAAGTCTTATCTCATTAATTGGAGAAAATGAGTTTTATGTAACTCCAATTAAGCGCGGAAACATCAATGAAACAAAAATTCAGGTATAATAATTACCGAAAAATTGTTTCAGATTTCGAATCTAAAAATAAAAACTTCTACACGTACCAATTAAAGAGTGCTAAAGGTCTAACAGTCGTAATAAAAGGAATAGACTCTAGCGTGGATCCAGAAGAGGTCAAGTCTGGCCTTGAAAATAATGGCTACAAGGTGAAAAATGTCTCAAACATTAAAGATAGAGAAAAAATCCCCCAACCAATATTTAGAGTCGAGTTACAGCCAGATGGCATAAAAATAAAAAAGAACGAAGCACATCCAATATATGACTTAAAGTACTTGTTGCATCGAAGAGTTACTGTTGAGCTTCCACATAAAAGAGCTGGACCTGTTCAATGCCTGAACTGCCAAGAATTTGGGCACACGAAGACTTATTGCAAGTTGCCTACAGTCTGCGTTGTATGTGGTGAGTTACACAGTACTGCTAACTGTGATAAAATAAAAGGTGATACCAAGGCGAAAAAATGTGGCAATTGCGGCGGAAATGACACTGCCAACTATAGAGGCTGCCCCCTTTACTCGTTTTTTAAGAATTCATCAACCAAAAAAACCAATGCTACTCCCGCTCAGCCTAAAACCCCTATTAACTATCCACAGTTACCTCAACCGTCCACCAGCCAAAATCCATTTTCAAACATTTTCAAGTCTAACGCGACTAGTGCTCAACAACAATCTAACTACAAATTTTCATACGCTAGTATTTTAAAAAGCAATCAGAGTACGGCGCAAAAAACCGTAAATGTAAATGAGAATTCGGGGTATAATTTTAGTCGTATTGAAGCCTCAATTGAGAGCTTAATACAAACTGTAAATACATTTACTCTCAACATGTCCTGTATGATGCAGGAAATGTTGAAAATGCAGTCTACCTTGTTGCAGGCTGAACTAAGCAAACCATGAACTTAAAAATCTGTTTTTGGAACGCAAACGGCATCTGCCAACATAAAAACGAAATAGAATATTTTCTTCAGGATAAACAAATCGATGTTATGCTTATCTCAAAAACTCATTTGACATCTCGAAGCTGTTTCAGAATTAGTGGATATAATTTTTACGACACCAAGGATCCCCGCGGCAGAGCTTGTGGTGGTTCGGGAATCCTAATAAAAACGCGAATAAAACACCACCTGTTGAATGATTTTTGTGAAGATTATCTTCAAGCAACGAACATCTGCATCGGAACTTACTATCAAAAACTTGTAATATCATCTGTCTATTCGCCCCCCAGATTCTCAATTACCGAGAGTCAATATATGGCTTTTTATAAATCACTGGGCCTCCGTTTTCTAGCAGCTGGCGACTACAATGATAAACACAGTTTTTGGGGTTCACGTTTAATCACACCTAAGGGACGAATTTTATTCGACACAATATCTAAAATGGGTTTGAATGTAGTTTCAAGTGGACAGCCAACATATTGGCCAACAGATCGACAAAAAATTCCTGATGTTATCGGCTTTGGAATTGTGAAAGGCGTGCCCAGCGAGATGGTTGAAGTTGAAGCATCTTTGGACTTATCTTCAGACCACTCGCCTACTATTGTCACTATTTACTCACACACAACATGTGATTTAGCGACGACATCTGCACGTATTAACTGGCTGAAATACAGAAAATATCTGAGTGCTCATTGCTCAGAAAAAATGCCGCTGAGAACACCTTCAGACATAGACGATTCTCTCAGGTTGTTTGAAGCGCATGTTAAACAAGCTGCTTTTAATGCTACTTCAAATGAAATAAACCAACCAGTGAGATTTAACAATATTTTTTCTGTAGATATAGAAAGGCTATTGACTGAAAAACGGCGAGCTCGACGAGAATGGCAGCGCTACAGATCGCCCCAGCTAAAATTAAGGCTTAAGGAGTGTACCAAGCAGCTTAGGAAAGTTTTGCAAACTCAAAAAACAGCTTCCCTTCAAAAATTCCTTCAAGAGCTGGATGCAACACCACAAACAGATTATTCACTGTGGCGTGCAGCCAGAGGACTAAAAAGGGCGGTGATATGCAAACCCCCATTACGAGCCCCAAATGGTGACTGGGCAAAAACTGATGCTGAAAAAGGTGCACTTTTTGTTAAACACTTAGAAAAAGTTTTCACTCCGAATATTTCTGCTGATATTGTTGAACTGCCACCAGTCGTCCCTTTACCAGAAATACCGATGAGATTTAACCTGACGGAGATTGAAAATACTATTACTAGTCTTAACAGCAGAAAAGCCCCAGGTGTAGACAAAATAAGCAACAAAATGCTTCAAGAATTGCCTTATATTGCAAAAAGAATAATACTATTCATTTTTAACAGTATTCTACGCCTAGAACACTATCCTAAAGAATGGAAGGTTTCGCTAATTACTATGATACCAAAGCCCAGCAAGGATCATACAAAGGTTAAATCCTATCGGCCTATTAGTTTACTGTCTAACATTTCAAAACTATTTGAAAAGCTGTATATGAGCAAGCTGATGCCTATAGTGACTAGTAATGGATGTATTCCAGATCATCAATTCGGTTTTCGCATTCAACATAGCACAATTGAACAAACTCACAGACTAGTGAATGTCAATAGAGACACTTTTGAAAAAAAGAAATACTGCTCTGCGCTCTTTATTGATGTCTCACAAGCTTTCGATAAAGTATGGCACGAAGGTCTTTTCAATAAATTAACACAAAATCTACCAGCAAACATCGTAAAGCTTTTAAAAAGCTATTTAATGGAACGTAAATTTGTAGTTAGGGAAGGCAATTTTTTAAGCCCTCCGCAGTCGATTGAAGCCGGAGTCCCTCAAGGCATTATCTTCGGACCCTTACTTTATTTAATATATGCCTCTGACTTACCGTTAAGCAGTAATATTCATACATCAACATTTGCTGATGATACAGCCTTTCTAAGCGTTCACGAAAATCCTGTAGAAGCTTCCCGCAACTTACAAGGATATATATCCAAACTGGAAAAATGGCTCAAACAATGGCGTATAAAAGTTAACGAGCAGAAATGTGCACACGTCACTTTTACGTTGCGCAGGGAAACATGCCCGCCTATAAAAATTAACACCGAGACTATACCTCAACACACTGTAGTCAAATATCTAGGCGTTCACCTTGATCGTCGTTTAACATGGAAATCGCATATAGACGCAAAGTTGACACAAATGAAATTAAAAGCAGCTCAAATGAATTGGCTTATTGGAAGAAATTCTATATTAAGTCTTGACTGTAAACTTTTGTTATACAACGCGATCCTGAAACCAATATGGTCCTATGGAATCCAGTTATGGGGCACTGCCTCAGCATCGAATGTCGAAAGAATTCAAAGGCGACAGAATAAAATCCTACGTACAATAACAGCAGCCCCCTGGTATGTCAGAAACCATCGAATTCATAAAGACCTAGACGTTCCGTTGGTGAAGACAGTATTTTCAAAACACGCGAAAAAATATATAAAAAAACTTGAGTTGCACCCAAATCCACTTGCGCGCAAATTCTTCATTATAGAGGCCACACCCGGCTGAAAAGAAGGGATACTCTTTTTCTCAGCCGTTTTTTTTTTTTGTTTAGCATTGGCTAAACTTATATATAATATTTTTAGATTTAAGATTTGAAAAACTTATTGATAATTCAATTTAAACAATTAAAGATTCAATAAATAATAAAATTATCAAAAAAAAAATTTTACATTTATATGAGCATGTACTCAAGTATTTATGTTTTAAATGTTATTTATTTGTTGCGGGTTAGCAATATCTAGATATATATTTCGTTGGTAGCTATACCAATTCATCAGTAGATGTTTTACCCTTTATGTTTAAAAAATTCCAAAGCTCATCTATTTATACAAAAACTCACAAATATATTTTTGTGAATTACAAAGCATAAAAATAGCCTTTAAAAAATTTTTTCAAACACACACAACAATAATTTTTCATTATGAATGTGTTTACTTTTCTACACCTATAC
Source organism: Lypha dubia (assembly GCA_947311025.1). Taxonomy (NCBI): domain Eukaryota; kingdom Metazoa; phylum Arthropoda; class Insecta; order Diptera; family Tachinidae; genus Lypha; species Lypha dubia. The sequence goes on from OX371261.1 coordinate 84,294,554, forward strand.
AATTAGACAACCGCTGGTTGCCATTAAAAGTATTTTATAAGGCAAAAATGAAAAGCAAATCTCCCCGTTACAAAATTTTTACATTTATTTGAGCATGTACTCAAGTATTTATGTTTTATATTTTATTTATTTGTTGCGGGTTAGCAATATCTAGATATATATTTCGTTGGTAGCTATACCAATGCATCAGTAGATGTTTTACCCTTTATGTTTAAAAAATTCCAAAGCTCATCTATTTATACAAAAACTCACAAATATATTTTTGTGAATTACAAAGCATAAAAATAGCCTTTAAAAAATTTGTTCAAACAAATAAATAACATTTAAAACATAAATACTTGAGTACATGCTCATATAAATGTAAAATTTTGTAACGGGGAGATTTGCTTTTCATTTTTGCCTTATAAAATACTTTTAATGGCAACCAGCGGTTGTCTAATTGTATAGGTGTAGAAAAGTAAACACATTCATAATGAAAAATTATTGTTGTGTGTGTTTGAAAAAATTTTTTAAAGGCTATTTTTATGCTTTGTAATTCACAAAAATATATTTGTGAGTTTTTGTATAAATAGATGAGCTTTGGAATTTTTTAAACATAAAGGGTAAAACATCTACTGATGAATTGGTATAGCTACCAACGAAATATATATCTAGATATTGCTAACCCGCAACAAATAAATAACATTTAAAAATTATCAAAAAAAAAAAAAAAATTAACTTTAATAAGAGGACAAATATAAAAGTATACATATATTATTTTTATTTCGATTTTATTAGTCACTGTAAAGAAAAAAAATAAAATTAAATAATTCACTTAAATTCATTAAACAGAAACAACAAAAGTACTCACTCTTTTTTTAAAAGCAGAACCTATGATTCCAATAATGCTATTTTTCTGGCATCATTTGCTTCCTTTCTCTCTGCCCATTCTTTCCTTTCTGCCCTTGCCTTCCTCTGCTCCTCTATATTAGCTTCTAATAGTTTGTAGATCTTCTCTTCATTGGCTTCTTTCTTCTCCGAATGTCTCTCTGCATTTTCCACGTATTCTTGTAAATACGTTTTCCTTCGCTTAGAGCATGAAGCCGACATATTCAGATTTTCTATAAATGCAAATGTAAAATATATGTACATACAACATAAGTAAATGAAAAATAAATAATGAAATAATAAATAACCATCGTGAGAAGAATTCGAGCGTTCAGATCCGCTGCAGTTGTTTGAGTTGACCTCCGTTTCACTATCCAAAACGTATTCAGAATTCACCGATCTTTTCTCCCGAAGCAGGTCATCCACTTCGCTATAAAAATGCAAACAAAATAACTAACATTTTTTTTTTGATAATTTTATTATTTATTGAAGCTTTGATTATTTATATTAAATTATCAATAAGTTTTTCAAATCTTAAATCTAAAATATATTAATTGTAAGTTTAGCCAATGCTAAACAAAATTTATTAGTTTCAGCGGTTAATTTTTGTTGTTTTACATCTGTCGTGAACGGCTGAGAAAAAGAGTATCCCTTCTTTTCAGCCGGGTGTGGCCTCTATAATGAAGAATATTGCGCGCAAGTGGATTTGGGTGCAACTCAAGTTTTTTATATATTTTTTCGCATGTTTTGAAAATACTGTCTTCACCAACGGAACGTCTAGGTCTTTATGAATTCGATGGTTTCTGACATACCAGGGAGCTGCTGTTATTGTACGTAGGATTTTATTCTGTCGCCTTTGAATTCTTTCGACATTCGATGCTGAGGCAGTGCCCCATAACTGGATTCCATAGGACCATATTGGTTTCAGGATCGCGTTGTATACTAGAAGTTTACAGTCTAGGCTCAGTATAGAATTTCTTCCCATAAGCCAATTAATTTGGGCAGTTTTTAATTTCATTTGCATCAACTTTGCGTCTATATGCGATTTCCATGTTAAACGGCGATCAAGGTGAACGCCTAGATATTTGACTACAGTATGTTGCGGAATAGTCTCTGGTCTGGTCAAGGTGAACGCCTAGATATTTTAATGCAGTGTGTTGTGGTATAGTCTCGGTGTTGATTTGTATAGGCGGGCATGTTTCCCTTCGCAACGTAAAAGTGACGTGTACACATTTCTGCTCGTTAACTTTTATACGCCATTGTTTAAGCCATTTTTCCAATTTGGATATATACCCTTTTAAGTTGATGGAAGCTTCTACTGGATTTTCATGGACGCTTAAAAAAGATGTATCATCAGCAAATGTTGATGTATGAATGTTATTGCTTAACGGTAAGTCAGAGGCATAAATTAAATAAAGTTGGGGAACTCCGGCTTCGATCGACTGCGGAGGGCTTAAAAAATTGCCTTCCCTAACTACAAATTTTCGTTCCTCTAGATAGCTTTTTAAAAGCTTGACGATGTTTGCGGGGAGATTGCGTGTTAATTTGTGGATAAGACCTTCGTGCCATACTTTATCGAAAGCTTGAGAAACATCTATAAAGAGCGCACAGCAAAATTTCTTTTTTTCAAAGGTGTCTCTAACTACGTTCACAAGTCTGTGAGTTTGTTCAATAGTTCTATGTTGTCTGCGAAAACCGAATTGATGATCTGGAATGCATCCACTTCTAGTCACTATAGGCATCAGCTTGCTCATATACAGCTTTTCAAATAGTTTTGAAATGTTGGGCAATAAGCTAATAGGCCGATAGGATTCAACCTTCGTATGATCCTTGCCGGGCTTTGGTATCATAATAATCATCGAAACCTTCCATTCTGCAGGATAGTATTGCAGCCGTAGAATACTATTAAAAATGAAGAGTATAACTCTTTTTGCAATATAAGGCAGTTGTTGAAGCATTTTGTTGCTTATTTTGTCGGCACCTGGGGCTTTTTTGGTGTTAAGACTACTAATAGTATTTTCAATCTGCGTCATGTTAAATCTCATCGGTATTTCTGGTAAAGAGACGACTGGTGGCAGTTCAACAATATCAGCAGAAATATTCGGGGTAAATACTTTTTCTAGGTGCTTAACAAATAGATCACCTTTTTCAGCATCAGTTCTTGCCCAGTCACCTTAAGCCTTAATTTTAGCTGAGGCGATCTGTAACGTTGCCATTCTCGTCGAGCTCTCCGTTTTTCAGTCAATAGCCTTTCTATATCTGCACAAAAAATATTGTTAAATCACGCTTGTTGATTTGGTTGAATTGAAGAAGCATTAAGAGCAGCTTGTTTAGCATGTGCTTCAAACAACCTAATAGAATTTTCTATGTCAGCAGGTGTTCTCAATGGCATATTTTCCGTGCAATGAGCACTCAAATATTTTTTGTATTTCAGCCAGTTAATACGTGCAGGTGTCAGCGGTAAATCGCATGTTGGTGTTGCAGTTGTGTGTGAGAAAATAGTGATAATAGTAGGCGAGTGATCTGAAGACAAATCCAGAGATGCTTCTACTTCAATCATTTCGCTGGGCACGCCTTTCATAATCCCAAAGTCGATAACATCAGGAATTTTTTGACGATCCGTTGGCCAATATGTTGGCTGACCACTTGAAACTACATTCAAACCCATTTTTGAAATTGTGTCAAACAAAACACGACCCTTAGGACTGATTAAACGTGAACCCCAAAAAGTGTGTTTAGCATTGTAGTCGCCAGCTGCTAGAAAACGGGACCCCAGTGTTGTATAAAATGCGGTATATTGACTCTCTGAAATTCAAAACCTGGGAGGAGAATAAACAGATGATATCACAAGCTTTTGATAAAAATTTTCAATACAGATATTTGTTGCTTGAAGATATTCTTCACGAAGGTCGTTTAGTATGTAGTGTTTTATTTGAGTTTTTATTAGGATTCCAGAGCCACCACAAGCTCTACCTTGAGGATCCTTGGTGTCGTAGAAATTATATCCACTAATTCGAAAATAGCTTCGGGACGTCAAGTGAGTTTCTGAGATAAGCATAACATCGATTTGTTTATCCAGAAGAAAATATTCAATTTCATTTTTATGTTGGCAGATGCCGTTTGCGTTCCAAAAACAGATTCTTAAGTTCATGGTTTGTTCAACACAGCCTGCAACAAGGTAGACTGCATTTTTAACATTTCCTGCATCATACAGGACATGTTGAGAGTGAATGTATTTACTGTTTGTATAAGGATCTCTATTGAGGCTTCAATACGACTAAAATTATGCCCTGATTCTCCATTTACTGGTACAGTTTTTTGCGCCGGAATCTGGTTACTCTTTAAAATATTAGCGTATGAAAATTCACTATTAGGTTTTTGTTGAGTAAGAGTCGTGTTAGACTTTAAAACATTTGAGTATTGATTATGGCTAGACGACGGTTGAGGTAACTGTGGGTAGTTTAAAGGAGTGTTGGGCTGAGCGGGAGTAGCATTTGTTTTTCTGTTCGACGAATTTTTAAAAAGAGAATAAAGAGGGCAGCCCCTATAGTTAGCAGTGTGGTTTCCGCCGCAATTACTACATTTTTTTGCTTTGGTATCACCTTTTATTTTGTCACAGTTAGCGGTACTGTGTAACTCGCCACATACAACGCAAACGGTAGGCAACTTGCAATAAGTTTTGGTATGGCCAAATTCTTGACAGTTCATGCATTGGATAGGTCCAGTTTTTTTATGTGGCATCTCAACGGTAACTCTTCGATGCAACAAGTATTTTAAGCTATAGATTGGGTGCGATTCATTTTTTTTAATTTTCAAGTCGCCTGGCTGTAGCTCGACTCTAAAAATAGGTTGGGGGATTTTTTTCCTGTTTTTAATGTTTGAAACATTTTTCACTTTGAAGCCACTATCTTCAAGGCCAGACTTTACCTCTTCTGGAACCACGCTTGAATCTATTCCTTTTATAACTACTGTTAGGCCTTTAGCACTCTTCAGTTGATATGTATAAAAGTTTTTGTTTTTAGTCTCAAAATCTGAGACAATTTTCCTGTAATTATTTTCTCGTGTTACCTGAATTTTAGTTTCGTTGATTTTGCCACGCTTAATTGGAGTTACATAGAACTCATTTTCTCCAATTAATGAGATAAGGCTTTTTACCAAAAAGTTGGAGTTCTGTTCTCTTAAATATATCGGCGGTGGTTTAGTGGACCTTGTTGTACTTGTATCTTCATCGACTTGTTCATTCAAAATCGCAAAACGATTTTCAGAATGTTTAATATTATTTTTCCCATCTTTGGGCATTTTCGCCGTTGACGCTATTTCAACTGATTTGGGACTTCTTCCCCTTTTTAGCACGGTTATGTATCTGTCCATACCAGTTTGGATTTTATTATCACTATTTTCACTCACTGCATTTATAATTTTGTGCACGTTGGTCACCTGGGTATTTATTGTTTGTTTGTTTGATTGTACAGCTAAGCTGACAAGTTTGCTAATAGGTGCAATTGTTGTTGCTTCTTGATCGCTATTTAACATGTTGAGAGATAATGATCGCGCACGAGTATTTGTGTTTTCTGTTAAATTCAGGTTTGTGTTTACTTCATTTTTTTTGTCGTCGTTAGCAACCAAAGTTATATATTGTACATTCCTACTGCTTGTAGGTTTATTGTTGTTGTTAGAAGGTGAACTCATTTAGAGTTCTCTTTTTTGTGTTTACTTATGAGTTGGTGTATGCAAATATTTATGTATTTACACACAAGCAAAAAATAAAATAAAACCAGTAAGATAACTGTTTAATAAATGTTTTGTTTTTGTATATTTTTTTTTGTGAATTTTCTTTCAATAAATTTTTAATATTCAGTTGCGACGATTATAAAAACGCGTCTGTACACTACAAAAGTTGAAACTGAACGATGAAATAACTAACATAATCATCAAATATTTACTAATCTTTATTTACCTTTGGAAAGGGCACACTTGTCTACTTCATCCAGTTTTCTTGTTGTTAAGCTGCGCCCTTTTATATTGGCGCTCCAACGTAAAATATCTCCCTTCCACCTGGGAGGCGTTAAAATTGTGACCATTAGCACAAAGCTTTGCAGCAATGGCCACCCACATTTGCCGCTTGTTTTTTAGGTGCAGTGACTTACCCACTTTTGGACACATCTCCTTCACCAAACTAATTAACAATTTGGTGGATGTATCCAGCCAAATTGTTTTTTGAGCGTCCATCTCACTGTCATTGTTTGGTGTAAATATTATTTCATTGTATTCTTCCATGCCCGCCATTTGGGCTGCCAGAGCTTGTCTATATTCTTCGTCTGTAAGCATAAATTATATTTTCAAATACTTAAGTTGTAATTTCATTACACTTACCTTCTTCAACCCTTTTAAACGTTCCTGGCGAGCACTTCACTTCCAAATTATTTTTCTCCGTCGTCAAGCTGTTGGAGGGCACCGTATTGGGCATTTCTAAATTCTTTTTTTCCATTGGTAAGCTGGCACTATGTTGGGAAATTGAAATTACTACATTAATAACAGTGTAATAAAAAAGTTGTTTAATTTACAACACTTTTTAGGCTTCACTTTAATTAATAATTTTTAACTTACCTCGAGAATTCAATTTTGCGTACACATACATATGCTAAAATGCTTTTGCTTTCTTATTTGAATTTTTTATACACCGATCAACTGTTTTCTTGCAAGATTTCACTGGATGCTGTCTGCGTACTTTTTGAGATATTTTCAGCCGACAGAGTAAAATTGGTCTTACTCTCCCAAAACAAGTTACTGAGTATTTGCTACTGGAAAAGTACGCAGACAGACCTATTTTGTGTTTGAGAACTAAAAATTATCAACCAATAGGAAAACAGTTTGCGTGACGTCACACGTGAGACGTGCGCAGTAAATTTAAATTTTGTGCGCAGGATGTCGTAATCTTTATTTCTATCATTCTTGGTTCGGACTAAAGGCCCAACTATAATGTGCTTAATATAACTTAAGGTAGTGTCAAAATTCAACGAAAAGCATGTCAAATGCTTAAGTAAATTACTGAAGACTTTTAGGTGGCTATATTGTACTTATTGAGCTTAAAAACTTTCTACAATTAGTTGCAAACATTTGTACTTTTGCAAAAACTATTTTCGTTTTTATTTCTTTAAAATGTAATATTTTTTACGAAATATCATTTAATTTGTAAAAGTTATAAATATATTACCATAAACAAGTAAATCCATGTTTATCTTTTATTAATTTATAAAGTAAACGAAAACTAAAATAAAAAAGTACTAAAAAAAGCAACAGTGGTTGCATCTTTTAATTGTAAAAAATTATATGTATCTATTATGTATATTGGAAAATTTTTATAATACAGCTGATGTGTCATTTGCTTAAGGAAGAGCGAAATTGACCGCACTTTCCTTAAGTAAATGACACTTGACGAAACTTGACGAAAAGTGTCTTAAGTACATTATAGTTGATTGTGTGTATTCGCACATTTGCTTAAGTTACATTAAGCACATTATAGTTGGGCCTTTAACTATAAAATTAAACCAATTCAAGCTGAAAATGTTACGAACAAAATTTGTTCTCTTTTTCTATCTCTCTCTCAAAAAGAGAAACGTCAAACTTCATAAAAAAATATGTTGTCCGGAAAAATTTTGTTCGGAAACAATGGTCCCTTTTTCAATAACAAATTTTTATTAAAATGTTTCACGTTTCGTTTATTTATTCGTTGTTTATTTGGAATTTTTATACATATGATGTCTTGTTTTTGTAACTGCGCCCGAATTATTTTTCTTTGAAAATTGAGAGCGTCAGACAAGAAAATGATCATGCTTTTCGAAATATTTGTGGTCTTTACGAACGACGAATGATTTTCATCAAATCAGTTCTTCTCCGAGCGTGCTATAGTTGCAACGCTAATTGCTGAATCCGTGTCGTTTTTAAACGTGTGCAATGCAAGTGAAAGAGATAAATATACGATATCTATCGATAAAAAAAATTTATTAAGATTGTAAAAAAAATACTTCTGTTATACATATGTACTTACATATGTATATATGTATGTACATATTTCATTTGAAGTAGAAAATTTATACTCGCATAAAATGTAATTTTTAATTTTTTTTATAAATATACGCATTTATCCATACATATTTGCTTCGGCAATACACCCATTTGAAGTGCGGCAAAGATATATCCGATGGCTAAAAAGTTCAATTAAGTTAAAAACTGAAAGAACATCTATTGAAAGTGTTGCAATTTAAAAGAATTTGTCTATTTTTATAACACAGCTAAAAATTTTAATGAACAGAAGAAAATTGTTAGTGATGATTCCAAAATAAATTTCAATATTGTATGTATGTATGTATGTACGTAGTTCATTAAATTGTGTATGCACATCCATGCACGTACATATATATACTTACATACATATACATATATATGTATAAATATTCAGTTTTCTGAGTTATGAAGTGAAAAAAAATCAATTTGAAATTACTGAATTAAAAGTTTCAGTAAAATAAGGCCAATAAAAATATTAAAAATAAATTTTAAACGAAATTGCACTTTTGTACCAGCCAAAATTACAACAGTAAAAGTGATTTGAATTAATTTTAACTTAAAAAAGATTGATAATTACATACAAACATACATACATATAAGTATGTATGAATTATTGCATTAATCGCGGGACACCAACAAGGAAACACAAACTACACTGAAAGAAAGTGTTACGCAATTTTGAGGTATGTATATATGTATGTATGTACATACATACTTATATTGTAAAAACAAACAAAATGTTTTAAAACTATAAGAACGACAAATATAAGAAATATTAAGAAAAATGCTGCGACCACTAGAACAAGCTATAAGAAACCAACGAAATATTTTCAAAATCAACGATTTTTAGTTTTTTCTTTTAATTTTGTTGTATTCTAAGCACCCAGGGAAATTGTACTTTGATGTTATTGCGATTTCACGTATGTAGATACCAAAGAACTTCCTACATTTAGCCGCATACACAGAATCATCATCCTGCCATCATTCAACGCCACAATTGAGCGCAATTGCATATCCCCCTTTTAAGAAAATATTTTATAAGTTTTGAAATCAGGAATAATAAATGAGAACACTAATTTCGATACAAAGACCTTTAAAATTGTACTTTTTCTGCCCCAAAGCTACGTTCACATTTATCAAATATTTTTCGAAAAAAAACGTAAACAAGAAACAAAATTATATTCACCCTTATCGTAAAGCGCCATGTCCACGTATCAAATTGGCTTGACAAACCAAGGGTTTTTTGATTGTATTAGTGAAAAAAAACTCTCACGTATATGTCTATGTGAGTTTGACGAAAATCACAATTTAGATATTCACTGCCGTCGATACTGTAATTTGAAGTTAATTTGATGTGTTGCTGCGTAATTACATCAAAACTCATTTTTATTTAGTTTGCGCAGCGACAATATCGTACGTGGAAAATTTGATAGCGCAATAAATAAAAAATGGATGAAAAAATTTTTATACTGGAATAAAAAATAAATATAATTATTTTCATAATAATTTAATATAAAGGCTCTGTAAGTCAATCGCTTATAAAAATATAAGGTAATTGATATTATAAATATTAATAAATAAAATTAAGAAAACTTTGTTAGCAAAAAATATTTTGCAACCAAAAACATCACATCACACTTATCATTCAAAAATAACTTTCAAATGAAATTTGACGGCATGAATTTGACACGTTGCTGTGTTAAGCAAAATAATATTTACCAACACATACATACATGTTATTTGTCAAGCCAATTTGATACGTGGCCATGGCGCTTAAAGTGGATTTTTTGTTACCGTGAAATTTTTATTCCCCTCGAAGTGAAAAATGCTATTGTTAATCTCATGTGAAAAATTATTCCCGCTATCAGTTCTCAGTGAAAGTTAAAAAAGAAAGAAGATTAAAAAAATAAAATTAAAAGAAATTTTTGTTCAAAATTATACAAAGAAAAATTATACTTATAAAGAAAACTTAAAAAAAGCAAAACTAAATATTCAGCATTGGAGCAATAGTTTATTTGCAGCGTTTGTTTATTGCGTTCTATTTTGTATGTGGTACTATAATTCGGCTACTTTTTGGAAAGCCAAAAAAGGAAAGAATTCCGACAAATTAAAGCTTCACAAATCCGCAAGCAATCGACTTGGTGTTTTGCATTTTTTTGACCAATATCAGTTTGTGCTTTATTATCTGATATTTTTTTTTAAATAAACTTTGTAAGCTTTAAAATTCGAATTATAATAAGATCTACTTAACATGTTCTCTTGTATTCCCCATCAAAAATAAGGTGAAAGTATCAAAGAGAGAAGAAAAAGAATTCCGAGGAAAAAAATTATTCACGATAAGGAGAATTCTTTTCAGTGAACATTTTTTCACGTTGTTATTCTGGACTGAATAAACTGTTTTCATGGAAGTTTTTCATGATTGCAAATAAGTTAAAAGTGAAAAAATTACGATAGGGGATTATATTTCCTTTAATTCCAACATATTTTAATTATGGTTTGGAATTTTTTAAAAACTATAAAAACACGTTTTTGAAGAATAAATTTTTTGTTTTGCAATATAAAAACCAAGTAAAATGACTCTATCCCTAAGCAAAACTTGTGGTTACGTTTTTTTTGGGCAACTATTTAATAAATGTGACCGTAGCTTTAATCAAAAACCATACTTACTTAAAATTATTTTACATGTAAAGAATACAAATAAATAACAAAAACTACTTATACACGCCTCTCACAGAAAATACTCGGAATGGGGTTGATTACGAATTTGAATTTCGATTCGGTCGATTTACCTTATTCCCCAAAAAAATTTGTTTGTGGCAGTAAATAAAAATAGGCGCAAAGAATTTTTGATCAAAAAAGTAGAGTGGAAGCACTTATTTTCCTGTTTGTTGCTAATTTACTTTTTGTTTTAAACATTAACACTTTTAATATATTTTTTATTTATATTATTACGAATAAACGTAATTATATTCGAACTTATGTATATTGATGTACATATGAAAAGTAATATTATCAGGCTCAAGTTCAGTTTTATTGAATTAATTTAAATTCAAAATTACTAAGAGTTTTTTTATGTTGTAAAATATTATTATTTATATCCAATCAGTTTTTAGTAGAACGTATCAGTACCGATTTCAAGGCCGGTACATCTCTCATCAGCATTCAATTGTCCATCTCTACAATTTTCGTAAAGTGGATCCACACAAAAACACAAATGTGAAAATAAGGCCAAGCTCCTATCCAAAATATTTCGGCCGTAAAAAGTACTGAGATCAAAATATGGACCAAGTTCATGATAGGTACAATTCAATCTCATTGGAAGAATTCCAAGAATTCTTTCCCATATAATAAAGGCAAAAAAAGTTTGCCAAGCTTACAGGTTGCCTAGAAATGAGATTGAATTGTACCTATCATGAACTTGGTCCATATTTTGATCTCAGTACTTTTTACGGCTGAAATATTTTGGATAGGACTTGGCCTTATTTTCACATTTGAGTTTTTGTGTGTATCTCACTTCTTTTTTCTAAGTCGTTTTTGTATAAATATTTATATGTATTGCTTATCTGGGCCTACCTGTGTAGAAAATTTCAGCTTTCTAGGTGTACTAGAAGTGCCCCATACAAATAAGGGCACCCAAGTCCCCCAGGTGAAAAGTTCCCGTTTAAAAATTATTTTTGTTAATTTCTCCTCACTACCTACCTGTGTACGAAATTTCAGATTTCTAGCTCTACTAGAACTGCCCCATGCAAAGAAGGGGAATGATTGTCCCCCCAGATGAAAAGTCTCCGTTAAAAAATCATTTTCGGTAATTTCTCATCACTACCTACCTGTGTACGAAATTTCAGATTTCTAGCTATACTAGAAGTGCCCCATACAAAGAAGGGGAATGATTGTCCCCCCAGATGAAAAGTCTCCGTTAAAAAATCATTTTCGGTAATTTCTCATCACTACCTACCTGTGTACCAAATTTGAGCTTTCTAGCTATACTGGAAGTGCCCCACACAAAGAAGGCGAACTCTAGTCCCCCCGGGTGGAAAGTGCCCGTTTTCAGAATTTTCTGGTTATTTTCTCACCAAGACCTACCTGTGTAGCAAGTTTCAGCTCTCTAGCTTTACTGGAAGTGCCCAATAATATTGATGAGTCAGTGAGTCAGTGAATATGTACTAAAATATGGACTTTTCACACCTTAATATCTCGGCTAGCTTTTATGGTAAAACTTTCAAATTTAACCTGTAAGCTCAAGTCTGTGGGGAGACCTTATGTTTCAAGTTTCATTATATTATGATGAGGGGGAGCAAAGTTATGAGGGGGGTAAAAACAGCTCGAATGGTTTCGTGTAAATATACACACTGTGTGGCCGAACTAGATCTGGCGCACTACCGTGCGCCTAGATATACATATATATATATATATATATATATATATATATATTATATTATAAAAATATATATGTATATTATATCTACATATCGATGGCTTAATATAAGAAAGGCTGGCGTAACTCGATTTTTTTTTCTTTAAGTTTGAACTACAAATCGCAATAAAATCCGTAAATTTTAAAGTACATATAAAAATGTTTTAGTGCAATTTTTATAAAAAGAGTCAACAAATCTTATGCTTCAATTTATTTTATTTTGAAAACTTTGTGTATTTGACATTTATCTAATGGCCGTATTATTGATAAGTTTGAAAACTAGTTTATCTAATGGCCGTATTATTGATAAGTTTGAAAACTAGTTTAACGTAAAAACTGGTTTTATAGGCAATTGAAAAATTAGTTTTGAGAAATTCGGTATTATTCATTGTAGTTTTGAGGGATAAAACGAGGATTTTGAAAAATAATTTTATTGAAAACTAGTTTTCGTCAAAACTAGAAAAAGCTGGCTTTGGAGTAGATAAAACTAGTTTTGCCTCTGTATCATTATTAATTTGAAAAAATGGCACGCCGAGCAGCACAGCAAGAAATGGGGATGGCCGACTTCTTAACAGATGACGACGATGACACCAGTTCCAACTCTGACGAAGAATATGAAGACGTTCGCCCTCGTCGACCATATACACTACGAACCCATGCAGTAGTTGATGAATGGGACGATGTGGCCTTTCATCAGCGATTTCGAATGAAAAAGGCCACTTTTCGGCGCGTGGTTGCAATGGTTAAACCAAATATGGCAACGGAGCCAGGGCGGTAAGTGTCTATATTTGAGTCCTCGCTATTAAGTAGAAATAATTCGTGCTTCCACAGATGCCGTTCTCTCACCACTGAGCAGAGAGTTTTGATTCTGCTGCGATTTCTGGCGGCTGGCAGCTTTGAGCAGAATGCTGCAGATTTAGTACGTGTGTCTCAGCCAACCGTTAGTCTGAATTTGCCAATTGTGTGCGATGCGTTGCTCAATTATTTTACCGAATTTATTCGGATGCCACAGACATCATCGGAGCGACAAGCGGCAGCACTCGCATTTCATTCTCTCTTATCGGAGCAATAGACTGCAATCACATCAAAATATTATCGCCAGGGGGTTTGCAGGTTAAAATTGATTACAGTGTCGATTATATCTTCGATTTCACAAGGAATCAAATTATAATACATGTATTACTTTTTCAGGCCGAAACGTTCCGCAACCGAAAAGGCTATTTTTCTCTCAATGTTCAAACGGTTTCTTCTGCAGATTTGAAGATTTTGGATATTGTTGAGAGATGGCCGGGAGCAAGCCATGATCAAACCATTTTTTCTGCATCAAATTTGAAAATGCGTTTTGATACAGGTTATTTCGGCCGATACATCATGTTCGGCGATTCAGGTTACGCTAACACTTCGTATTTGGCCACGCCATACACCATCAATCATCCAGGTTTGGAGACCAACCCAATCAAGCGTGTTTACCAAGCCTCTCTGATACGCACTCGGAACGTAGTGGAGCGTATGTACGGTGTATTGAAACGGCGCTTCCCAGTACTTCGGCACGGATTAAACGTATCATTGCCAACCGCTCAAAAATTAATTATTGCCGCTGCAATTTTGCATAATATATGCATTGAAGAAGGTGAAGTCGATGTGGACGAATTGGTAGAAAATGAAAACGTTGAAGAATCAGTCAACGAAGAATTAACAGAAGATGAATTATTTCCGGGTGCAAACCAATCGGCAAGAGACAAAGTGCTCCAGTATTTCCGCATAGAATCTGAGCGACACCAACACCGAAATTAAATAAAAAACAATCATTGCTTGGGGAAACATAAAATTTTAATTTTTATATTCATTTAATTTTAAAGTAAAGTAAAACCAATAGTTCAGTTATTTGAATATATATGTATATATTATTCTGTGTGTTTTTCGCTTCCACTAACTGTGTTTATTAATTCTGCTGCTCTGATCGGCGTCATATTTAAACCATCAATCTGCGTTGGCTGTAACATAACATTTTGAGGCGAAACGCGAGCAAAAGCGTCACGTTGCACCAATAAAACATCTTTTTTAAGGGAAAAAAGGGTTTCTTCGTGGTGCATCATCATGACACGTCGATCAAGCTCAAGTTTGTGTAACTCAGCACTCCGCTCTCGTTCCAACTGCCGGTCCATCTCCTTTTCGCGCAACTCTTTTATTTTGGCCTCCATTAACATAGCATCATACTTCATCACCGCTGCGTGTTTTTCTTGTTTTCGACATTTGCATCTGAAACTGCAGCGATTTTCCGTTTACCTTTTTGACGTTGTGTTTATGTTGGAAAGTACTGTGATCGGCTGGGAATAGGAGTCGCGTTTATTGATGCTACGCTAACAGATAAATTAGCTGGAGGCACTAATTCGATTTCAGAATTCACAATAGTTTCGCCAACAGCCAAATCTGATTCGACTTGAAGTGTTTTTGGTAATGAATCTTCGGGATCCTCTACCAATTTGGTCCAGTTGTCCGTCACTGTGTCTTCAAACGAATAAATGATTCCAGGTTCATCAATCTGACCAGTTACTGGTGCTTCAATAGAAGTGTCCAACGTTTGGGAGTCCGAACCGGAAATCCCCAAAACGTTTCTCAATTCTAGAAATGGACCAGTAATTTCGAAGGGCGTTTTTTCTTTTAAAGTGCACAAGCCACCACCCGTCGCAAAGATATTGCGGTGTTCGAGCGCATTGTTCTTTCGCAAATGCATTACTATAAATTTATATCGCCCGAGCAATGCTGTTTTATCTCCTGGTGGATGTAGCTGCAATGTAGCACCCATGTAATGCATTAACTCACCGAATTAAAAAATTCATGATAGTAGCCCACTGAGTATCTTTCTTCACTATTGTTGCTTTATTGGTCTCCTTCGATAATATGCCACTACGACCATGTGCAACACATAGAGACACCAATGTTTCCATTTCGTCTTGAGTCCACTTTTCATCTTTATAACGAATACCCTCAGACGACGCGGAAATTATTTTCTTAGAAATGGTATGCTTCTTCGAATTACGCTCCATATTTATAAATTCTGACTTTAGTAGCTAAAATAGAACTAAAAACAAAATAAATAACATTAAACACATATTACAATCAATATTTATTCAAATCGAACTCACGAGTAGTAT
Source organism: Lypha dubia (assembly GCA_947311025.1). Classification (NCBI taxonomy): domain Eukaryota; kingdom Metazoa; phylum Arthropoda; class Insecta; order Diptera; family Tachinidae; genus Lypha; species Lypha dubia. The sequence goes on from OX371261.1 coordinate 84,310,055, forward strand.
ATAAAATAATATTTTGTTTTCCGCAATGACGTTAAGCACTCAAAATGTAAACACTGCCTGCGAAAGCATGTGTTTTGATGTAAAATATTCCACAAAACTAGTCTTAATCACAAAACTAACAATGCGTTTGAAAACTGAAACCAGTTTTATTTTCATATGTGAATAATACCAACTTTTTTTAAAACTAGCTTTGAATGTATTTCAGATTTTTTGAACGAAAGCTAGTTTTCACACTGGTTTTAACTAAAGTAATCGAATAAGCAAAAACGCTTTTTGAAAAAAATCGTGTTACGCTTTTTTTATATTAAACCATCGATATGTATGTATTTTATATTATATATTTTTTTTTTTTATATTTCAATATGTAGAATAAAAAATGAATTCAAAATTAATTCTCGTATTCTATTTCTGTTAAAAACTGGTTAAAAAGTTGATATTGTTCCCAATTAGTATCTACTTTACGAAAATCGTAAAGATGGACAATTGAACGCTGATGAGAGGTGTAGCGGCCTTGAAATCGGTACTGATACGTTCTGCTAAAAACTGATTGGATATAAATAATGATATTTTCAAACATACAAAAACTCTTAGTAATTTTGAATTTTCATTAATTCAATAATACTGAACTTGAGCCTAAATAATTTTACTTCACATAGGTACATTAACACTTTTTACAAATAATTAACACAAAATAGTTCCAATAAAATGTGATTCAAATTTAAAAATAGTTGAATAGTTTTCCTTATTTAAAGAAAAATGTTTAACATTTTATATTTTAATTTCACATACAACAACTACTAATTCGATAATAAACTTAGAGGGGATTTCATTGCGATAAAACTGATCGATTTTCTTTTTCTGAAGAAGATTGTTCAGAATTTAAAAACTATCGATCGAAATTGATTTCTGCGACAGGGCTACATATACATACATATGTTTTACAATGAAAATATATTTTCATATCCGTCTGATTTCTTTAAGCAAAAGGTCCACTTATTTTGTTTTTTTATAAAAAATTATTAGTTAACAAATTTTATTTGATCCAATATTTGGCTACCAAGAATGGGTAGCTTCTTCAGGGATATATTTATAATGTAAAAATAACGATAAAAATTGTGAAATTATTTTTCTGTATAAACAGTATTTAAAATGAAAAATTATTTGAAACATATTTTACGGCGTCAAAAAGAAATAATGTTTTTAAAAAATTTATTTTTTCATTATGCTAATTGAAAAAATATAACATAACAGTAACATTTTTACAAGCAATACAATATATTATAAAATTATCCTAATTATTGCTTCTATTAACTAAATATCTGTAATTCTGTGCTACATTTGCTGTATCTACTCGTATTTTATAGTTTATCCGTTGTGTAGTTTGTACTCTGCTAATCTGTAACATTTCTAGAATTAATCTGCGTTTATAAATATTTTCTGTATTTGAAATTTCTGTATTTTTGAAATCAGGACAATGATTAGTATTAGAGCAATGTAATGATAAAGCTGTTTTTTGTGTCAATGTAGTGTTCCTGTATTTATAATCTGATTTTTGTCCTGCAATTCTACTTTTTAGTTTGTTTTTAGTTGCACCTACATATATGTACCTTATTACAATTCTCGTTATCATTACCACCACATGGTATCTTGTAAACTAAGTTAGACATATCTAATTTATCTATCTTATCTTTTATGTTACTGAATAGTCCACCTAATGTGTTATACATCTTATCGGCCTATTATCATAAAATTTTGACTTTTCTAATCTTTCAGATATAAGAGGTACATAAGTTAGTGATTTATAAATTTTTGGCTCAGTAATTGTTCATGTATTTAAATTAGTTAGATTTTTGTATTGTCTTATTAAACTACAGGTCAGCTGAATTGGGTAATTATTATCGCCTAAAATACTAATTTTAAATGCAGATAAGGGGAATACCACTTTAGCAATGAATAGTTGTGATTATGTTTCAAGAATAAATAGCATAGTGGGTGATACTACCACATACAAATTATTGAATAAAGATCCAACGACAAAATTTAAGATGAAGAATAAAACTTTTGTTAAGGAACTTTTCAGATCAAAGATTATTACTTCTTTAGAGAAGTTCAGATTAAAAACGAATATATCTTTAGCGCCTAGATTATATGGAGTACCAAAAATTCATGAAGAACAATATCCTTTAAGGCCGATGTGTTCATTTGTGAATTCGCCAGCATATGAACTTTGTAAGTATATTACAAATATTCTTAAAAGAATAACTGTTAACTCTAAATATAATGTAAAGGATTCTTTACAATTTAGAGAAAAGGTTTAAAAACTTAAATACACAAAATGATGAAAAGTTAATTTCTTTCGATATTGTGTCTTTATTTCCTAGTATAAAAGAATATAAAAAATTGAGAAAAATCTGTTTATGCGTATTTTAAATTTTTGTATAACAGATAATAGATACTTTAAATATGATAAAAATATATATATATATACAACATAAAGGACTTCCTATGGGATTAAGGAAAATATTGTTATGGAAAAATTCTTAGATAGTTGGATTGAAAAATTAAATATTAAGCCACAAATTATCACAAAATATGTTGCTGATATCTTTTGTATTGCTTCAGATAATTCCATTTATAATATTTTGACAACGCTTAATTCATTTCATAATGACATAAAATTTACAATTGCAGAAGAGTGCAATTCAACTATTATTCAAAACACCCTATGGGGCTGTGCACATATTACGTAACGCTGTTTTCAGAGATTTTATACCACCCCCACGCCCTTTTAACACTTTTTACAAATTTTTCAGTGCAAAATTTCCAATCCGTAACAAATCTTTAACAAGTGTCAGATTGGCTCCAGTTTTTGAGAAATCGGTATATATCCATTTTTCATGGGTATAACATATTGTATTGTTTGTAAAACTGTTACTGTTATGTTATATTTTTTCACTTAGCATAATGAAAAAATAAATTTTTTAAAAACATTATTTCTTTTTGACGCCGTAAAATATGTTTCAAATAATTTTTCATTTTAAATACTGTTTATACAGAAAAATAATTTCACAATTTTTATCGTTATTTTTACATTATAAATATATCTCCATTCTTGGTAGCAAAATATTGGATCAAATAAAATTTTAACAAATAATTTTTTATAAAAAAACCAAATAAGTGGACCTTTTGCTTAAAGAAATCAGACGGATATAACAATTGAAAGATCGAAGAAATTAGGATAAAATATTTAAAAAAAATATTTCCCACATTCACTGATGAGTACAGGCCTAGATAGACCGATCTTGGGTGGGCTAAGCCCCCTCATAAGAACCTTTTTTAAATCCAAACAAAGTGCAAATATTCCTTCAGTTTCCAAAAATCAGCATACGAGTGATATTGAATAAAATCGCAATTGATGAGGAGCATCTACAAACATCAAAAACAATGTTCAAATGAAACAAGAAAGTGGACCTGAGCAGCCGAGAACAAATTTTAAAACGACATTTACTGACATGTGTTAAAATGAATTTGATTAATGTATTTTAAATGTTAATAAAATTGGAATTGGCAATATTCCTCTTATATCTCTAGAAAGCTCTGAATAGATTGGCTTATTTAATTAATTTTCCATTGCGCCTACTTAGACCCAATATACATAAAGAAATATTAAACAAACTTTTAATACATCTGCGTCAGCCACAATCAAAACTCCTTATTTAAAGCGTCATAATTTGTACTTTCTAGTGAGAACATTTAGTCTTTCGGTGTTATCTGTTATTTATTCGCAATACGCAGGTGCAAAATCAATTCACAATTGCGGTATTAAGTGCTTACTGCAAATGGCCTTGCGAAAGTGCAAATGAAAACTATAGTAGGTTCTTAAATAAACTCCGGCAATAAAATACATAAGAGTTACAGTTAGATTTAACAAAAAACAATTTACTGTTTAGATTTGAATTGTATAACAAAATTACAGTTGTACCAACTTTATCATCCCTGATTGAAACACACAAACCAAATACATATATTCTCGCACAATTCTCGTTTATTGCCCAATATTTCAAAACTATTTGAAAAGCTGTATATTAGCAAGCTGATGCCTTTAGTGACCAGAAGTGGATGCATTCCAGATCATCAATTTTGTTTTCGCAGACAACATAGCACTATTGAACAAACTCACAGACTTGTGAACGTTGTTAGAGATACTTTTGAAAAAAAGAAATATTGCTCTGCGCTCTTTATAGATGTCTCAAGCTTTCGATAAAGTATGGCACGAAGATCTTATACACAAATTAACGCAATATCTTCCCGCAAACATCGTCAGACTTTTAAAAAACTATTTAAAGGAACGTAAATTTGTGGTTCGAGAAGGCAATTTGTTAAGCCCTCCACAGTCGATCGATGCCGGAGTTCCCCAAGGCAGCATCTTCGGTCCCTTACTTTATTTAATATATGCCTCTGACTTACCGTTAAGCAATAACATTCATACATCAACATTTGCTGATGATACAGCTTTTCTAAGCGTTCATGAAAATCGATTGCATGCTTTCCGCAACTCACAAGGGTACTTATCAAAATTAGAAAAATGGCTCAAACAATGGCGTATAAAAGTTAACGAGCAGAAAATCAACACCGAGACTATACCGCAACACACTCTAGTCAAATATCTAGGCGTTCACCTTGATCGCCGTTTAACATGGAAATCGCACTTAGACGCAAAGCTGATCCAAATGAAATTAAAAGCAGCCTAAATGAATTGGCTTATTGGATGAAAGTCTTTACTAAGCCTTGACTGTAAACTTCTCTTATACAACGCGAAACTGAAATTAATATGGTCCTATGGAATCCAGTTATGGGGCACTGCCTCAGCATCAAATGTCGAAAAAATTCAAAGGCGGCAGAATAAAATTCTACGTGCAATAACAGCAGTCCCCTGGTATATCTGAAACCAGCGAATTCACAAAGACCTTGATGTTGGTGAAGACAGTATTTTCAAAACACGCTAAAAAATATATAAAAAACTTGAGTTGCACTCAAATGTACTTGCACGCAAAATTCTACATTATAGTGGCCCATCCGGCTGAAAAGGAGGGACACTCTTTTTCTCAGCCGAATACGAGAGATGTAAAACTACAAAAATTAACCGCTGAAACTAATAAATTTTGTTTAGCATTGGCTAAACATATATTAAACTTTATTTTAATTTTTAGATTTAAGATTTGAACAACTTATTGATGTTTCAATTTATAATTGAAGATTCAATAAATAATATAATTATCCAAAAAAAAATATATATATTCTCGCCCGAACTAGTTGTGTATGTGTTTATGAGTATGTATTAGTGAAAATACAAGAACATAACACACATCCCTGCAGGAGATTTAGCTTTAATTGTCTAAAAGCTACTGGTACAATTACTAGTACAAAATGCAGTAGTTCAAAAGGTGCTATAGTTTATAAAGGAAAGTACTAGTACTTCAAGTAGTTCATTTGTAGATTTGATTTGACACATATCATTAATGATGGTTGTTTTGTGCTTTCCGTAAAAGTCTGCACGAACAGTTCGATTTAATGCTTTTGAGGGCAACGAATACGGACTGTCAAAACGGAATCTTATGATTCTACTTGTATACTTGTGCGTAACAGGCAGCCACGTAAGCCATCATTAATGATATATTTTATATCACTTTTTGGATGATGTTTAAATGCGAATTGCCATTTTCATTTTTTTAATTGTTGCAACACTTTTCAAACAAATTCAAATTTAAAACAAAGAACAGTATGCTATGTAATTTTTCACTGAAAATTATTATCCGACTTTGCAGTATATTTATTCGTACATTAAAGTAAGCAGCGGTTTTCTGAGTGACATTTTAAAAAATAATATAATATTAAAATGGAAATCCCCAAAAACAAATTAGAATTTGTGAAGAATTTGTAAACCGACCTGAACTGTGCTTGAAAGAAGAAATAAGTGGTGAAAATAACCTGAAACATAATAAGAGACAGAAAGTAAGAATTTCCTTAAGAATTTCCGTGTACATGATGCTCTCCACAAATTTCTATATATTTTCCATTTCCTTTAACAAACTCAGAATTGCTGAAACAAGAATTGCGTGTGTAGACAGAGACGTAACAAATTTCTTTGGGTTTAATAAAATCAACAATTCTAGGGACTTTTTATATACAAAATAACTGGTACAAAACTAGTTCTTAAGCATCCAATTGGCTCCAAGTGCTCTAGTAAGTAGGTGGAACCAATTGTACTAGTATCCGACTAGTACCAATGGAACTAGTGTACCTATAAAAACAACGGTGCTAGCATTCCCCTAGAATCAATTGTACTAGTACATACTTATCTAGTACCAATGGTACTAGTAATATTCCTGACAACCCAATGTTAATTTGAGTATTAACATGGTATAGGAAAGTTTACAGTTTAGAACTAGTACTGGTGACTTTGGTACTAGTAAAATACTAGTTTGATACTAGTTGCACCTCCTGGAGGGATTGAATTTGATTCTGTTTGTATAAATGTTGATTTAAAGCAGTGATTGCCACTCCATAGCCTCGCGAGGCAGTCAATAATCGTATTTTTCAAACAGACACGGTCGGCAATTGACATGTATACAACAACTTTGTTCGTTGTAAAACATGTCTCTGTTTAAGCTTTGTGAAAGCAACACCACGCACGCTTGTTTGGGATTGTTTAATTTTTTTTTTGGTAATCAACACAAAAACACACAGAGCAACAATGTTCAATAATTCTTGGGAACTAATGTATTTTTTTTTTTTTTTAAATCGTGAATGGAAGCCGTAATGTTATATTTTTTTGAAGCAATTAGCAAAATTCGACAAATTTAATATAAGGCGCAGTGATGGAAAATGCAGTACTTTTGTACTATTTTCAGTACTTTTTCACAACAAAAATACCACAGAAATCTTAGAAATCTGCGTTGCGTTATTTTTATAATCATCGATACTATTGGCTTCAAAACAAGAACATAAGGAGTGCACAAATTCGTTATTCATGTTGTTGTTGTTAGTGTGTGTTTTTTGCAAAAGTTGTTAAGGGCACTATACACTGTCATTGGCATCAAGCGCGTGTACGTGTGCTTGATATCAAGCATACCCAATATCTAAATTTTTTAATTTTTCATCAAGCGTCGTCGGTGCCACACATGCAAACAAATTTTTACTGTTACAACTTTAAATGCTTGATGTAATTTTGGCGAATGTATAGCATCGATTGTCACAAGGAGAACGTGAAGGAAATATCAATGTATTGGTGATTTTACACTTGTAGAAATTGCTTGTTACTTTATTTTTTACTGTAGCCTAACATCATATTAAAAGTTTGTATGCATACACACTGTATTGGTTTAGCGTGTTTATGGACGAAAGAATGAACGAATGAATGAATTTACATAATTAAAAAAATATTTACATTAAAAAATATATATACAAAAAAGCTTCCTTCCACTCTACATTCCACATGCTGAAAAATTAAAATATTCCGAGTGTACTGTGAATAACAAATAGAGACTAAAAAATAAATAAATATTTTCTTGCCCTCTTTTGCTTGTGGTTTGTTATTGCAAATTCTAAAATAAAGCGACAAAGAACCTCATTCATTGACTGCTATGATACAACTGATTATGTTTCGTATTTTAGTTTGTCTCTTCTGTTTGGTTCGTGTTGTGTATGTGTAAATGACGATTGGTGCTCGGCCCCTAGGGGCTAGTTTGACGATCAACGATGTATAGTGCCCTTTAATGTTATTGGTCCAATTTACTCGATATTAATTTATAGTTCGCACAACTTTTGTTCTTTCTAAAACACACGAGACTAAATAATCTGGCATAAAATTGCAAAAATATACATATATGTGTCTATCAGTATATTTTGCACACATTTGTTTTTTTAATGTACATGTATTGGTTTTGTTCTGCTAATACGGGGTTGAACCTGATTGAAAAATTATGCCAACCAAGCTGCCGTGTTTTCTTCATATAATATTTTTTTATTATAAAATGGATTTTTAATTTTATTTTTGAATAAAAATATATGTTTCACAAAAAGTACCACAATGTTGAAAAAAGTACTCTTTTTGTTTTCGGACAGTACCATTTCAATTTTTCATTTTTCCATCACTGATAAGGCGGCATTACTTTTCGTGCCATATTAATTATGAAAAATTTAAAAAGGCAAAAATTGCTTAATGAAATGAAAGCCAAAATTCCCAATAAATTATTAAAACAGCTAGATCACATTGAAAAAGATGAGGATAGCGAAACATTTAAAGCCTCTTCCGTTGTTGCACTTGCGCTAGCAAAGCAATGTCGCCCGTATGAAGAACGCACTTTTATAAAACATGCTTTTCAAGATGTTTTAAAATGCTTAACAGACACAAATTTAGAATCAAAAAATAAGAAAAAAATTAAATAACAAATTTGTCGGCGAGGCTTAGATTCCGAGTTATGGGCCTCCGAAGTTAAAGTACAAAATTTTGATTATATTGTGTATTATAGACATGTAAATGCTGGTGTACATGCAGATTAAAAGAAATGTTCCCATTGAACTATAATAGAAAAAAAAACTAACAAATGGCTACGCTAATAATGTAATTTCGTGTTGGTCACACTGAAAAGCAAAACAACAAAATCCGACATGAGTGAACGAACGAACGAAATGAACGATGAAACCAAAACACTTAACTAGACCGCTCACTGAGCCAAAACCGCTCCGTAAAGTAACCGGCTCCCTTCGTTCACTTCAGTGATTCGTTCCTTTGTACCCGTTCGTTCCGGAACGACACAGCTCTAGTTCATAGGATAATTTATAATTTAATTAGTTTTAATTTTAAAATATTATTAAGGGGTATATTAGTTTAAGTATTATATTAATTCATTTGTTCATTATTATTTATTTATTTGTTATGGTTTATTATTTACTTATTCATTATTATATATGGCGCAACATTCCGGCCCCATTGAAGGACTGGAAGTCCTCAAGTAAATGGAAGGGGAGCCAACTTTTTTATAGGGCGTTTAAATACGCCGTTTCTGGTCCGGACCTCCGCCACTCTGACCTTGCCGTCCTCTCCGGCGATTACGCGAACGACTCTCCCGGTCAGCCAATGTTGGGGCGGGCTGTTGTCTTCGTGGATTATTACCACTTGACCTACCTCCAGATTGGGCATTTCGTGATGCCACTTGGCTTTGCCTGGAAGGCCCAAGACGTAGTCTCGAGACCAAGCTTCCCAGAATGTTTGCTTGAGACCGCAAAGCTGACGCCAGCGCTTCCATAACTTCACTTCTTTGGTGGTCACGTCTTCTACGGATTCTTGCGGCAGCGAACGCAGATCCCCTCCGATTAGTAGATGCGCTGGAGTTAGCGCTTCTCCGTCGTTGGAATCTGGAGATAGCGGTGCGATGGGCCGACTGTTCAGCACCGCCTCTACTTCTGCGAGCATTGTCTCCATCTCTTCCTGAGTGAGCGACGCGTTGCCCACGGCCCGAAGTAGTAGGAATTTCGCTTGCTTGACTGCGGCTTCCCACAGCCCTCCGAAGTGTGGTGCCCGAGGTGGTATGAAGGTGAACCACACCCCGCACGACACTGCGTATGATTCGACGGCCTGTCGACTCCTCTCGAACCCTTCTTGAATCTCCTTGAGAACCCTGCTGGCTCCGACAAAATTGGTTGCGTTGTCGCAAAAGATTTCCTCTGGAAGACCTCTCCTGGCAGCGAACCTTTTAAAAGACAAAAGAAATGAATCAGTAGATAAGTCCGATACTAGTTCTAAATGTACCGCCTTTGAAGTGAAACACACGAAAACCGCTATATACATTTTTAATGGTGGCCGACCACGTATTCTTAATGACACGTTAACTGGACCACAAAAGTCTACACCGGCTATTGAGAATGGCCTCGTAACTCTCACTCTGTTAGTGGGTAGATTGCCCATTATTTGGGACATAAGTGTAGGCTTGTAGCGGAAGCAATGCACACATTTGCGAACTATTTTGTTGCACTCCTCTTTGGCGTTGATTAGCCATATATTAGCTCGTGACAAAGCGATGAGCGCTTTTGTACCAGCATGACAGTTTTCGAAGTGTAAGTGTCGCAAATATAGTGTGACAAAGCTATTCTTTTTCGGTAATAAAAGTGGGAACTTGGTATTGTATTTCAAGTCTGCATTAAGCAATCTCGCACCTACCCTTAAAAGTGAAAACGATCTTCCTTCTTCAGTGAACGTATGAATGAATGGTGTCAATCTTTGTATATTTGATGGCAAGACTTGAGATTTCTGTAATTTAGATATCTCCTCAGAAAAGTTAAATCTCTGGATTGTCTCTACGAGCCGATAAAAGGACCATTTTAATTCAACTGCAGTAGGCAAGAAACATTTGTTTACGTTACGTTTTTTTAGCCTATCGACGAATCTGAAGATGAATGAAGTTATTCGAAGCAGTTTTTTGTATGATGAATGCTTCTCAATTAAATCAAGTAAATAATTTTTAGGATCTTCTACTGCAAGAAACACATGAGTTTTTCTTGTTTCTATCAATTTTTGACTCTCTGTTAACTCGAAATGTTTATTAACAGGCCAATGAGTCCTATCATTTAACAGAAATGAAGGCCCTTCAAACCAAATAGACTTTTTTAGTTCTTGGACATCACATCCTCTTGATACAATGTCAGCTGGATTCTGTTTAGTTGGCACATGGCGCCATAAAACTTGGTCTGACCATTCTTGAATTTCAGCAACTCTGTTTGACACAAAGGTTGTAAGAGAGGATGGATGCGTTTTTATCCAGTGCAGTGTTATTTCAGAGTCTGTCCAGAAATTAACACTGTCGATTTTAAAATCTGCCATCAGCTTAATTCGATTCCACAACTTGGCCAATAGGTGAGCAGCGCTTAACTCAAGTCTCGGAAGAGATTTTGTTATGAGTGGGGCAACTTTAGATTTTGCTGTTAACTGTCGCGAGACAATTCCCGTTGAATCGGAGCTTGTAATATAAACGCAGTAACCATATGCTCGCATTGAAGCATCAGCAAAGCCATGTATTTCAATTTTTGTTGTCGAGGTTGTGTGAACGAACCTTGGGATTGTAATTGAATCAATTTCCAGTAAATTAGATTTGAAATTTTCCCATGAAGTAGCTAGTTGCATAGGAATTGATTCATCCCAGTCAAGCTTTTGAATCCAAAGCTCTTGGAGTAATATTTTGGACTTTGTAATTATGGGACACAATAGTCCGAGAGGGTCGAATAACCGAGAGGAAACTGACAAAATGTTTCTTTTTGTAGCTCTTAAATCTTGGAATTTATCTTCCAAATGGAATTTGAATGAATCATTCTTTGGAATCCAATGGATGCCTAGAGCTTTCGCCGAAGTGGACTCGCTATGCAAAAGTTTCTCAGTTTGTAGTGAGTTGACGAACTCAGGGTGATTTGAAAACCACTTTGTAAGGTTGAAACCAGCTGAACTTAAGATTTTAGTCGATTGGTCGCGAATCTTGATTAATTCTTCATAACTCTCAGCACCAGTTAGTAAGTCATCTACGTAAAAGTCACTGTGGACAACTTTTGAACCAAAAGGCAAAGTCTCTTTGTAAATATCACTTAAGTGAATGAGGCATCTGATGGCTAGGAATGGAGCCGAAGCTGTACCATAAGTGATAGTATTTAATTTGAATACTTTTAGATCATCAGATGGATTCTCTCTCCAAAGGATTAATTGGAAATTCCTGTCTTTTTCGCTCATAAGGACTTGCCGATACATTTTCTCAATATCTGCAGTGATGACATATTTGTGAAATCGAAAACGGATGAGTGTAGAATATAGTTCTTCTTGAACTGTAGGTCCGACCATTAATATGTCATTGAGTGATATATACGAAGTAGTTCTGCACGAAGCATCGAATACCACTGGAAGTTTCGTAGTTGTGCTCTGAGGTCTCAACACACATTGATGTGGAATAAAGTAGTGGGGACTATTTGGCATTTTTTCTAACAATGACATATGACCTAAGTTAAAATACTCTTTCATAAAATCATGATACATTTGTCGCATGAGATTGTCTTTCGAAATCCTCCGCTCCAAAGCGAGAAATCGTCTTTTAGCAGTTTCAAAAGATGAGCCAAGCGATTTTGTATCAGATTTGAAAGGTAAAGACACTTCGAATCGTCCTGACGGTAATCGTCGTACTGTATTTATGAAATTGTTCTCACATTTTTTCTGTTCCTCGGAAAAAATTTGTGTTGATTCTCTTGGAAGCTCCTCTAACTCCCAGAATTTTTTAACAATTGAATCAACCGTGCTCTCGTTTTCTATCGACGTGCTCAAATGAAAAACTTTATTATTTTTGGAATTCTTTGAGTGGTTGCACTTTCCAGTCACAATCCAACCAAACGAAGTTTTCTGATGAGTTGGAAGGTTCGGGCCACATTTAATTTGACCTACGCACAACAACTCGAAAAAGTTTTCTGCGCCTATTAACAGATCAATTTTCTGTGGCTTGTAAAAGAAAGGATCAGCTAATTCTATATTGTTAGGAATGTCTAAGCGGGTCGCGTTCAAATTTCGATCAGGTTGTGTAGTTGTGATTGAACTCAGTACCCAAAACTTGGAGGAAAATTGAGTAGAATTAACCCTCGACGTGACAGTTAAATGAATACTGGACTTTGAAACTGAATTTGTTTCGCTAATACCATTTAAATGTAACCTGCCTGCTTCTCTTTTTAATCTTAGTAACTGTTCAAGCTCCTCAGTCATCAGATTTGGTTGAGAACCTGAGTCTAAAAGAGCCCTGGCTTGTATAAATTGACCAGAACTGTTTCTTACTTTCACCACAGCGGTTGCAAGAATGATTCTTTCATCCGATGATGAATAATTTACAGCAGCATGGGAAGTAGATGGCTGATCAAGGACCTTGCTTTCATTGATAGAACTTGTATTATATTTATGTAATAGTGTGTTATGAGACCCACTACATACTCTACATTTGGACGACGGACATCTTGCGACTGTATGCCCTTTTTTCAAGCAATTTATACATGCTGGTACCGATTTTATGAAATCAAACCTTTTATTGACGGGCTCAGCAGTGAAAGAAGGGCAATTATTTATAGTATGTTGAGTAGATTTGCAGAATAAGCACTTATCAGCATATTGCTTTGATTTTATACAGTTTAATGATGTCCTAGTATTTTTGTTGTTCGAATTTTCAACTTTATTTTTATTAAACCTCGGTCTTGAACTTGACGACTCATCAGCAGAAATGTGCTGGTATCGTTTGTTCAAGGCGGCTTCGCAGTCTGACCAAAGGGGGAGCTTTTCGAAATCTAGCTGTTCTTCCCATTTCGATTTTGTGACTGGGTCTACTTTTGACATCACTAAATGTATTAGAATGGCATTAGTGATTTTCTTGTCATCGCCTAGTGACAACAGAGAATCATATATGGCTGAAACTGTGTCAATCATGCTTCGCAAAGCAGAAGCCGAAGGCTTGGTGATTTCAGGTAAATCAAAAAGTTTCGAGATATTATCGAAAAATACGAACACTGAATTAAATAAATTAGAATTCAGTTTATTTTTTGGGCACGGTGAAAAAATAACACTAGCTAATTAACTCTCGACAAATCGAAGTGAACGCTTTGATTTTTAAATTGCAAGTAAGACATGTATATTTTATTCTTATTGATCAGTTATTTCTACAGCTATATATACATTCCTATAATTGTCGTGAGTATTATATATCTCACATAACCAGTATTATATCGGGTTGTATGTATTTATATGCATTTATATACATGAAATTAGGTAGTATTAAGGTAGTTCATAGGATAATTTATAATTTAATTAGTTTTAATTTTAAAATATTATTAAGGGGTATATTAGTTTAAGTATTATATTAATTCATTTGTTCATTATTATTTATTTATTTGTTATGGTTTATTATTTACTTATTCATTATTATATATGGCGCAACAATCATCTATCATCACCGCATTTCAACTATCAAACTCTTTATAAGTATTCCCTTCTTTACGAAATTAGGCATTTTTTTACACTATTTCAATGATTTTTGACAGCTACAGAGTAATTTTTACTACAAGTTTTTTATTGGTGTAGTAATGGGTGTTGTATAATCCCACAAAGTGAGTCTCGAATAACAGTATTTGAAAAATCTGTTAAGGGGCTGTGCACATATTACGTAGCGCTGTTTTCAGAGATTTTATACCTCCACAAAGGGAGTCACGAATATGCAAAACTTCCAATTCGTAACAAATCTTTAACCCCCCAATTTTTACGATCTGTGAAAATAAGTAAAAAAAAAATGTTACAAAAGGGCGTCCCGCGATCAGTCCCGACGAAAATTGGACGGGTGGCAAGTCTATTTACAAAACATTGTCATTTGTTTATTATTTTTTCTTTTAATAAAGAATTAATACTTGTTGGTCGTGTTTTTTGTTCACTGCGTGGTCAATTCAACAATGCCTCTAAACTGGCAAGAATTTGGTCACACAAAGACTTATTTGCGTTGTATGTGGGAAGGTGCTCAGTACCGCCAACTTTGACAAAAGCTTAAAAGTGTGGCAATTTCGGTAGAAACAGCACTGCTTATTAAAGGGGACGCATTCTTTATTTTTTCTTCGTCTAGAAAAGAGAATTACAAAACTTCTTGACAACTAGAAATACTCATACAAATACTCATAAAAATGTTAAGTATGTTTAGCCACTCCTAACAAAATTTTTTAGTTTCAGGGGTTGATATTTTGTTTTTTTACATTTCTCGTGTACGGCTCTCCCTCCTTCTCAACATGGTGTGGCGTCTATAATTTAGAATATTGCGCACAAGTGGATTTGGGTGCAACTCAAGTTTTTTAATATATTCTTTCTCGTGTTATGAAAATACTGTCTTCACTAACGGAGCATCAAGATCTTTGTGAATTCTATGATTTCTGACATACCAGGGGGCTGCTGTGATTGTACGTAGAATTTTGTTGTTTTGCTTTTGAACTTTTTCTACATTCGATGCTGAGGCAGTGCCCCATAACTAGATTCCATAGGACCCTATTGGTTTTGGGATCGCGTTCTATAATATAAGTTTACAGTCTAGGCTTAGTATGGAATTTCATCCAATAAGCCAATTCCTTTATGCTGCTTTAAATTTCATTTGTGTCAACTTTGCGTCTAGTGAGATTTTCGTGTTAAACGACGATCAAGATAAACGCCTAGATATTTGACTTCAGAACGTTGCGCTGTAGTCTCGGTGTTAATTTGTGTAGGCGTGCAGGATTCACTGGTTAATGTAAAAGTGACGTGTACACATTTCTGCTCTTTAACTTTTATCCGCCATTGTTTTAGCCATGTTTCCAATTTTGATATGTACCCTTGTAAACGCTTAGAAAAGCTGCATCATCAGTAAATGCTGATATGGAATATTACTGCTTAACGGTAAATCAGAGAATATATTAAATACAGTAAAAATTGTCTTCCCTACCTACAAATTTTTGTTCCTTTATATAGCTTTTTAATAGCCTGACTATGTCTGCGGGTATATTTTGTGTTAATTTGTGGATAAGACCTTCGTGCCATACTTTATCGAAAGCCTGTGCAACATCAATAAAGAGTGCAGAGCAATATTTTTTCTTTCAAAAATTTCTATAACTACATTCACAAGTCTGTGAGTTTGTTCAATAGTGTTATGCTGTCTGCGAAAACCTGATTGATGATCTGGAATGCATCCATTACTAGTTACTATAAGTATCAGCTTGCTCATATACAGATTTTCAGATAGTTTTGAAATGTTAGGCAATAAACTAATTATTATAACAGGCCGATAGTATTCAACCTTTGCATAATCCTTGCCGGGCTTCGGTATCATAGTAATCACAGAAACCTTCCATTCTGTTGGATACTGTTCTAGCCGTAGAATACTATTAAAAATTAATAGTATTACAGTAGTTTTGACTTAACTGCCATTCTTGTAGCTGCCAATTTGAGATACCTGCCAAAAACCACAAAATTTCACTCATTTCTTCAATTTCGTATGAAATGTACTTGTTTAAGTGCCAATTTCATACGTGCCAATTTAAGTTAGCGGCCACAAATATTTGGAATTATTATCCCATATTCATTGATAATTTTTCATTTAACAGCCACAAATTTTTTTTGCAACTATTGCTAAAGACCGTGGTTCACTATCCTACACAATCGTACGATTCATTCACTGGAAAATCTTGCAAAAATCTGACCGACTTTAAAAAATCGTTTCAAAATGGTGTTGTCGGTGCCACACTATCATACAAAACTGATGCCAAAACATCTGGTTAACAATAAATACTCCTCTGATCGCATGAAAACTATCATTTTATGAACATTTTCATAAAGTTTTACAAATCGCACGACTTGCCAAAAAAACTGTCACACAGTTGCATTTTTAGTTCACACTACCATACATTTTTAGCACACATGTCATATTTTGCAAATCGCGCGACTGTGTAGGTTAGTGCGGCACGGCCTTATCGAAAACTATGTATGTATGTAGTTTGTTTTTGTTAGAATGCTCGCAGCCTTTCTATCATTCTCTCATTCTCTTTATAACTCTCTCCTGGTTTAAAAATAGGGAATTGTATGTATCGCTCTTATGGGCCACGAATCAGATAACTGCCAATTTTTGGCAGTTAAAAAATTTAACTTAAGTGCCATTTTGACTTACCTGCCACAAAATGCGTGCAAATTACGGTGTGGCAGTTAAGTCAAAACTACTGTATTATCTTTGCAATATAGGGTAATTCTTGAATCATTTTGGTAGTTATATTATCGACACATGGGACTTTTTTTGTGTTAAGACTAGTACTTAATAGCCTTTTCAATCTCTAATGGTAAGGGAGGTTTGCATATCACTTGCTTTTTAAGTCCTCTGGCTGCACGCCATTGTGAATAATCTGTTTGTGGTGTTGCATCTAGTTCTCGAAGAAATTTTTGCAGCTATGCTTTTTTTGTGTTTGTAAAAGTTTTGTGAGCTGTTTGATACATTGCTTAAGTCTTAATTTTAGCTGAGGAGAGCTGTAACGTGTTCATTCGCGTCGAGTGCTCCGTTTTTCTGTCATTAGCCGAGTGATCTGAAGATAAATCCAAAGATGCTTGAACTTCAATCATTTCGCTGGGCACACCATTCATAATTCCAAAGTCGATAACATCAGGAATTTTTTGTCGATCCGTTGGCCAATATGTTGGCTGACCACTTGAAACTACATTCAAACCCATTTTTGAAATTGTATCAAACAAAACACGACCCTGAGGACTGATTAAACGTGAACCCCAAAATGTTTGTTTAGTAGAGCATCCATTTATTTGACTCTTCGTTTTGTTCGAGTAAAGAATTAATCGATTTTGGGATTTTAAAATTGCTCGATTAGTCGAGTAAGTGTTTTCAATTCTTCGATATATAACTCGAATAATTCAAATAATTCAAACAATTTTCAAGTAATTGTATCCAACGGAAGAAATATACATGTGTGCTTGATTTGATACTCATAGCATTTTTAGGGAAGAATAAAAAAGATTTAAATGATTCTTACCCAATAATTGTTGAGTAAATTAAAAAAATCTTTATTATATTGTCAACCTTTACACCTATTTATTTAAATTTTAATAACCATTTATTAAGCGTAACTCACAAATTTACTTATTTGCAGATGATTAATATTTTTTTTTAATAACAATACAAGATACAATAATTTTATTTTCAAAAAAATATAACACATATCGATATCGATCACAAAAACAAATATAAAAAAAAACTACGAACGAGTAAGACCGCAAAGAATAGGATAAAAAAAAAATTGTGCGGACGGACCACATATAAACAAAATGACTGCATACAATCGGATATCCCAAAAACCGAATTCTATCAAACTGCAGTGCAATCAATATACGAGTATATAGTAGAGTTGTCAACCGATTAAGAATAATTCGATTAATCGATCAAACAGAACGAAACTCTTGTTCGAATAATTTTAAAATGCCGATTTTCGAATAACGAATAAATCGATTAATTAATGTCAATTAATCGAACAAATTTTTTTCAGTTTGAAATGCAAACGTACAAATTTTTAAAATTTATTATTTTGGATGTTTTGAATGAAACGTTGAATAATTTTCAAGAAGAGGGTTTTTTCACTCTCAAATAAATAAGTTAGAAATACACTAAAGCCAAAAAATTGAGCTCGGTTTGGAAGTATTTTACCAAGAACAAAAATGAAAAAAAAAAAAAAACAAAGTCACATGTAACAAGTGTCCTAAAGGCTGTGTTTCACTATCGTACACAATCGTACGATTCATTCACAGGAAAATCTTACAAAAATCGGACCGACTTCAAAAATCGTATCAAAATGGTGTTGTCGGTGCCACACTATCATACAAAACTGATGCCAAAACATGAGGCTGACAAAAAATACTCCTCTGATCGCATGAAAACTATCATTTTATGAACATTTTCATAAAGTTTTACAAACCGCACATCATACCATTTTTAGTTCACACTATCATACTTTTTCAGCACACATCTCATATTTGGCAGGTCGCACGATTGTGTAGGATAGTGAATCACGGCCTTAAAGTATACAAAATTGTTGGATCAACATCAAAAACATTAATAATTCTTTTGCAGCAGATTTACGAAAACATATTAAAATAAGAATAAATGAGAGGCGTATAAAATTTTTAAATACGTTAATAATATTTTTTAAATTCTGGAAATTTTCCGAGCAATGAAAGTTTTGTAAAATATTCTTCAAAAAGTGAAACTAAAGAATATCCATATGAATTATACTCCAGATTATTTTATGTTGAAAGTAACCACCATAATTCAGATGAATGATATAGAAGATGTTGCTAGTAATGAGAATAACAATCTTTTATGCGAATTAAATAATTATATTAAAAATTCAAAATATAAAAAAGACTTCAGCGATATATTAGACGATATGGTGGTATATTTGGAAAAATCTAACAAAAGAACAGAAAAATTATATACTCTATTTTATGCGCTTCTCACAATACCACCTACCTCGACAAGTAGCGAAAGAGTTTTTTCAAACCTTAATTTAACAAAAACCAAAGCCAAAAATCGTTTGAAAGCTAAAAAATTGAGTCAACTTTTATTTGTAAAAGATTATTTCTTAAGAACAACCCAAATTGTCTAATTTCACAAAAAAAAAAAAAAAAAAAAAAAACATATGATATTTTTTAACTGAATGAAGCATGTTTATTTGAATTAATAGTTTTATGCATTTTTGTGTTAACGAAAATATTAACTATTTTATTTTTAAGTTTTTTGTATGAAATGTTTATTTATTGTCAATAAATTTTTTAAATCATTTTTATTCGTTGTTCTCATCGATTAATCGAATAATTTTTCAGCTTTAATCGTTTGATCGAACGAACAAAAACAATTATTTGAAATATTCGAACAAAGTTGAAAGGCGAATAATTGACAACTCTATATATATATATCTTAATATATATAAAAAATCCGTGTCACTGTGTATGTTTCGAATAAACTCAAAAACGAGTCAACTGATATTCATGAAAATTGGCATATATATGTAATTTGGTCCAACTTAGATGATAGGATAGTTATTATTTAAATTAATGGCCTGGGGGCGGAGGGGCGCGGCAAAATGTTTGTACCGTATACGAAGCTAGACCGCTGAACCGATCCTTCTGAAACTTTGTCAGCATGTTTCTCAAACTCCAGCATAAATAATAGAACATTTTTTTTCTTCCACGCCTACTTTAACGCCCATTTTTTAATAATATAAAAATCTAAATGTTTCCGAATAAACTCAAAAACGAGTCAACTGATATTCATGAAAATTGGCATATATATGTAATTTGGTCCAACTTATATGATAGGATAGTTATTATTTAAAATAATGGCCTGGGGGCGGAGGGGCGTGGCAAAATGTTTGTACCGTATACGAAGCTAGACCGCTGGACCGATCCTTCTGAAACTTTGTCAGCATGTTTCTCAAACTCCAGCATAAATAATAGGAAATTTTTTTTCGTCCACGCCTACTTTAACGCCCATTTTTTAATAATATAAAAATCTAAATGTTTCCGAATAAACTCAAAAACGAGTCAACTGATATTCATGAAAATTGGCATATATATGTAATTTGGTCCAACTTATCTGATAGGATAG
Organism: Lypha dubia; assembly: GCA_947311025.1. Lineage (NCBI taxonomy): Eukaryota > Metazoa > Arthropoda > Insecta > Diptera > Tachinidae > Lypha > Lypha dubia. The sequence continues at coordinate 84,330,280 of OX371261.1, forward strand.
TTATTATTTAAAATAATGGCCTGGGGGCGGAGGGGCGTGGCTCTTTATATATATAATTCTACTGTACGTGCGTAGTAACTGAACTCCTCCTAAACGGCTGGACCGATTTGCATAAATTTTTTTGTATGCCTTTGGGTGGCGCCCCGGGTGGTTTAGATTTACAATTCGGTCCAATTGGAAAAAGGGGCGTGGTACCTCTCATACAAACCACAAATTAAAAATCTATTATTTCTGCTCCTGATAATGGTATTTGAACAAAATTTTGTATGTCGGCTCAGTGTGCATTTTTTTAGTGCTGCTGCAAATATGGGCGGGATTGGACAAAGGGGCGTGATACCTCCCATATATCCCAAAAATGTAAATCGCCATATTTTGGGCATTTTTTGACCTACATCGATGATATTTGGTACATATTGTATTGGCATAATTTGGAATACGTATTAAAAAAAAAGTATTTATATATTCTATTGTGAAAATTTAATGACGATCGGTCCAGTAGTTAAGACTATATCACGATTTTTAATTTTCCTAAAAAGGGGCGTGGTCCCACCCACTTTTCTCCTGGTACGTATTCCAAATTATGCCAATACCATATGTATCAAATATCATCGACGTAGGTCAAAAAATGCCCAAAATATGGCGATTTAAATTTTTGGGCTATATGGGCGGTGCCACGCCTCTTTGTCCAATCAAAACTTCATATAGGCTATTATTCCTTCCAGAGTCACTGTTCGCTTTAAGTATCTTTTATTGACTGTACACATTTTGATTATACATCTTAAATCTAACTTAAACATTCTACTTCTTAAAATAGCACATACACAAAGTATGTGTGGGAATGTGCATGATCAGCATAATACATTCTGTATATTCTGATCATGCGGTTATAGAGTGGACAAATATTTAAACAATAACAAGAGTGTTATGTTTCACTTGCTGCATGCAGACGGCATGCAGTAGTGGTTAGTCAAACACACTACACCTCCCTTTTTCAGAATGAATAATCAATACTGGGTTGAGTATTCTTACTGGTAATTAAAATGTAAAAATTAAAAATATGGGGGTTTAAAATTGTTAGATTAAAAATTAAAGAGATTCAATATTAAAATTATAGGGACATTCTTCCCTTCCCTTTAAAAAAAAAATTACGTCATTACAAAATCATTTCATAATTTTGATTTTATGATTACACTAAAGACAAAAAAAAAAAATTTTTATTATATGAAAGATAAAAGATTGAATTGTATTAAAATGCTTTACCACAAAATCACATTTTAACCAATATACTCAAAAAAATTCTTAATTATATGAAAGATAAAAGATGAATTGAATTGTATTAAAATGCTTTACCACAAAATCACATTTTAACCAATATACTAAAAAAAAAATCTTAATTAAATCCTTTGATTCTATTTTTATGGACTCTAAACCTTTTTTTGTTTTCGTCCATTAGTTCAACATTGTTATTTTTATCAAGGCCTACTACCTTGTATGGACCTTTATATACATTTTCCAATTTGTGTCCAGCTTCATTGCGGACTAAAACAAGATCATTTATGGCCGCGATAATTGATTTGGCCTTTTCATTGGAGGTTTGTTGTCTTTCAAGCTTTGCATTTTCAATCATAGATGCTGCTCGGTGTTGAGCTACTTGCAATCTAAATTTAATTTCTTTTTCATAAGCGTCAATATTATAGACTGGATCTATAGTGTTTGTGAATTCTAAGGTAGGTGGCATTTTTCCGAAAACTAGCTCAAACGGGCAATAGCCGTGAGCTGTGGATGGAGTTGTATTATAACAATAGATGAAAAATTTTAGCCAATTATCCCAATCAGATTTATCTGATGATACATAAGATCTTAAATACTCGTTGAATGTTCTGTGAGATCTCTCAACAGTACCGAGTGTCTCATGATGATAGGGAGTAGAGTTTAATTTCTCTATCTTCATTAATTCACATAAATCTCTCAGAACCTGATTCATATATTCAGTACCCATATCGGTAATTATTTTATTAATAGGACCGTATATCAAAATAAAACCTTCCATAATTGCTTTTGCAACTTCTCTGGATGATTTATTTGGTATGGGAATTGCTACTAAATATTTAGTCAGGTCACACATCATTGTCACAGCGTATTCATTCTGTGAATCTGACCTTGGAAGTGGTCCAATGGTGTCTACTATGACTGTTTCAAACGCTTTTTGAGGAGTTGGTGTTAAAACAAAGGGTTCTTTCCTTTTAAACGTTGTCTTATTTATTTGACATTCTTTGCATTGCTTGACATACTTTGTGATGTCTCTTGTCATACCTTTCCAATGGTATTGTAGTTGTATTTTCTTTATCATGCGTGTTACTCCTGGATGTCCTCCAGTTATTGGATTATCATGAAATTTTCGCATGATATTTAATTTCTTTGAATCGGTGGTGACTTTAATTAATTTTGGTGTGAGCACAATAGTTAAATTAGAATCTTGCAAGATTGCATTACCTTTCTCTTTGAAGGTTTCTATATTTGTTCCTAGGTTATAAAGCGTACTATCATCTAGTGAAAGTCGCAGTGTTGTTAGACCCATATTATCAGCTACTTTTTCAAGCTTTAGAAAGAGGTGACCTAAGTCTACATTTCTATTTATAACTGTGTCGTTCAACTTAAATTCGGAAAGTACTCGCTTTCCTTTTTTTATTATTATTTTATCTTTAGTAAAATAAAATCTTGGTATTTTACGGTGCTCTTGGGCATTTATCGCCTCATATACTTTCAAACCAACCGATGTTTTACAATTAGGGTTTGTTTTAACCTCATTATTACAACTATTTTTAGACTGAAGTCTTGTTGTTACCTTCAGTATTTTATTGATCTCTGTATTTTTTATGTCTTCAAAATCTATTCGTGACAGCGCATCTGCCACTGTATTGTCTTCACCCCTAACATACTCGATTACAAAATCATACTCTTCTAAATCCAATCTCATCCGCATTAGCTTTGATGAAGGATTTTTTAATGAAAATAGATAAGTTAGTGGTTTGTGGTCACTTTTGATCACAAACTTTCTTCCATAGATATATGGCCTATAGTATTTTACAGCCCAATGTATTGCAGTTAGTTCCTGCTCTATTGTTGATTTATTACTTTCACCCTTAGTGAAAGATCTGGATGCATAAGAAACAGGTAGTTGAACACCTTGTTTTTCTTGACTGAGAACAGCTCCGCAAGCGTGCTTACTTGCGTCTGTAGTGATACAAAATTCCTTAGAAAAATCTGGATATTGAAATATTGTAGGACTCAGTAAATGTGATTTGAGGGTTTGGAAAGAATGTTCACATTCTTGAGTCCATTCAAATTGTATATTTTTTCTCGACAACCTAGTTATGTGTCGTGATAATTCAGCAAAACCAGGTATGAACCGTCGATAATAGTTACAAAAAGCTACGAAGCGTTTAGCTTCATCACCATTTTTTGGTGTAGGATATTTATCAATTATAAAAAATTTACTGTCGTCAGGTAAAATACCTTTGTCAGTACATTTGTGACCAAGGAACGTCACTTCACGACAAAAGAATAAACATTTATCAGGATGCAATTTAAGATTATATTTTCTACATAAGCTGAATACGTCTTTGAGATTACGTAACATGTGTTCTGTAGAACAACCAATCACAACTAAATCGTCCATATATACGAAAGCTTGTGTTGGTGATAATCCGGCAAAAGCCAAGGACATCATTCGTTGAAATGAGTTTGGAGCTATTTTTATACCATATGGCAATCTGTTAAAACGGAAGGATCCTTTTTCTGTAGAAAAGGATGTGATATCTCTAGAGTCTTTGTCTAGTTCTATTTGATGAAAACCTGACATTAAGTCAAGGCAAGAGAAAAATTTAGCTCGGCCCAATTGGTCGAGTATATCATCTATACGTGGTAACGGAAACTTATCAGCTACTAAGTTTTTATTCACTCCCCTATAATCTACTACTAGTCTCCATCTTTTCTGATTTGTACCTGGGAGAGGTTTTTTAGGTACTAACAGAATAGGACTATTATATTCAGACACTGATGGCTCTATTATATCGTCTTTTATCAATTTATCAACATGTTTATTTACTTCCTCTTTATGTGAGTGAGGTATTCTGTAATTTTTTATATAAACCGGTTGTTTATTGTGGAGTTTAAGCTTTTCCTTATAAAAATTATTAACCGTTATTTTTTCAGTTTCTAAAGCAAATACGTCTATAAATTCATGACACAGTGTTTTTAATTCTTTATCAACGAATTCTGGAAAGCTATTTGATAACCTTTCAAGTTTTTCTTTATTTTTCTGTGGGTCATGGTTTTGCTTTACGATTTTATAGTCATTCAGACTTTCTGTTAATATTTGGACATTATTAATGATCAAATCATTTTCAGTTGTATTGATAATTCTCACCAAAGGCTTTGATTTTGATGTAATTGTGTTAGCAATGTATACACCATCTTGAAGCATTTGTTGCGGTACCAATACCTCTGTTTCGGTAGAATCGAATCTAATTGGTCTGATCACTTCTGATCTAGCTGGAGCTGATATGGAATTAATGTTAGGAGCGCTCATAAGTGGGATAGATATATCATATGGAACATCATTTGTTCTCAAGGTGATAATATCTTCATTGTCTTGAAAATCCAATACACATCTGTATTTTCTAATAGAGTCTATTCCTATTATTCCATCAACTTGAATAGGGAATTCATTTCCGACAACATGAAATGCATGTGCTATAAGAAATCCATCTACTTTTAAATCAGTTCTCACTTTTCCCAATGTAGTTATGAGACCTTGTTCAATACCGTTTATATTAGTTCTTTTTGTTACATTTATTGGTTCGTTCAGAACTTGATTATGTTTGATAACTGATATGTCTGCGCCAGTGTCTATTAAAAAGGTTGACCTATTGTCATTTAAAGTAGTTCGGGATATCAAATAGCTATATAAGTTTAATTGTATGCTATGAATTTTTTCATCTAAGAAGTATGTTGGGGTGGCTGTACGTTTCCCGAATTATTTTCATCGGTAATACATCGTACATTATTGTTATTTCTTGAATTGTATCCATTATCATTGTAATGGTTACTGTTATTACTTGTATAGTTATTTCTTCCTCTGTTAGGATTTCTATTAAAATTCTCGTAGTTGGGATTATTATAGTTCCTGGAATTGGAATTATTATTTCTAGGGCCATAGTTTCTTGAACTATTAAGGTTTCTAGGATTTGAATCATTAAAATCTCTACGATTAGAATTATTAAAATTTCTAGGATTTGAATTGTTAAAATTTCTAGAATCAGAATTATTAAAATTTCTAGAATTTCGACTATTAGAAGGATTGTTATTACGACTGTTTTGTGAGCCGTAAGCTAGGATAGAATTTGGTTGACCATATACATCGGTACAACTAGTGATAAATTTTGATATTACATCATTCATATTATGAAAGGTGCCTAATTCCATGATCAGTTTTACTCTGTCATTTGAGGCATTCTTTACTATAGCTGTAACTGCTGAGCGAGTTGCATATTTATTTGCGGTTTCATTAGACAGACCATCTGATATATATGCTGTTTCTAATTTCTTTGTGAGGTCTTCCACCTCTTTGGCATAAGCATTAGCATTCTTACCAGACTGTCTAATATTCATAATTTTAGCAGTAATAACGTCTACTGATTCTCCTTTAACTGAAGATCTCAGTTTCAATATTATGTCTTGTAAAGTTGTCTCAGCCGACAACAAATTTCTGGCTGTACCCTTTAGCTTGGTCTTTACTAGATTTACGGCGACTGATTCATGACTCTCTTTTATTGAGTCCACGAAATTCAGCGCGTCAATAAAACTTTGTAAGTTTTCAGGGGTGCCATCGTAATCAGCAAGTAGCCTGGATGCGGTCCCTAAAAACTCTACTATAGTTTGAGGCATTATGAAATTATTTTTCAATTCAGGTAATAATACCTGTTCATGTAAGGAATTGGGAATTACGATATCTATTCCCTTTTTGGTTGCTACTGAGAGGAGTTTTTCTCTAACGTCTGCATAGAAAGCGTCCGCTGCCGCTTTATGACCTGTAGTTAGACGAAAATAGTTTACATTAAGAAGTATCCTAATGCTTTCCAATTGCTTCAGCAAATTCCTTATGTGTCTGTTTACCGTTTCTGGCTTTGTCTCTCTGTCTATATTAAGACATTTGTAAGATTTCAAGAATTCTTCTTTCAGTATTCTTGCCTTTCTCACAATATTCTCCCATTCCATTTACAATCAATCTCAAAATTGCTTGCTATAATCAGAATGAGCAGAAAAGAGGCCAAACAAAGACAATTTTAAGGATCACTCGATAGCAATGAAGACAAACTCAGTCTTACCAAGGATATGATAGTTCGATAGTAGGCAAATATATTCTATTGCAAGGATTTATTTCTGGAAGTAAGAGGTCACAAAGTGCACTCTAATGAATTTGTTAAAGAAAACAAAAGCAAAATATTGCAAAAATCAAAACATTTTTCTTCACAAATGCAGGAAACAATAATATTGTCCAGAACATAAATTAATATAATAAAGAATATTTAAATAAATTCTTTTCGTAATTACAACATGGCAAGAAACAATAAATTTGACCAAATGAAGGCACAGACACTGCAAATGAATTGTGTTCACTTCAGTGAAAATCGTTTTTGATAATGAGCATTGAGGAGAAAAGAAACTCTTTTCTTTGATTGCCTATCAAAGGATAACAATTTTTGGCACTAACTGTATACATTCATACCATGTATTATTCGTTAGAGTTATGAAAACTCTAAAATTTGTAAGGATTTACAATGTATTATTCGATCGTGTTATGAAAACTCTAAAATTTGTAAGGATTTACAATGTATTATTCGATCGTGTTATGAAAAATCTAAAATTTGTAAGGATTTATTCCCAATTTGTTTCACCATTCGTTTCACTAGACTTTGTCGAGTCCAGAAATGGTACTGAAGTTCTTTACGTATTTATTTTTTAAAGATCTTTTGTGAAGTTGGTATAAAGTTGTTAGGAATTGTAGCAAAAGTATTGCAATAATTATTGCTAGATACACTACTGGATATTCAACTTTAACCATTACTTCATTGACAACATTTGCGTTGGGATTTTCTATTTTTGATTCTTTGCCTCCCATTATGAAGGAAAGATATTAGAACGATATAAATTTGCTCAGTAAATGAAGGAAACTTCTCAACTGAACCAAATAAATGAAGAATATTTCTCCTGAAATTCTGATACAAATTGTGAAATTCTTTGCTTTTACACCTATGTGTTTCAGCTCGGAATTATTTCACCGTTTAAAAAGGATTGTGAGGATTTGATATGACTCAAATCAAAAGAAAAAAATCTGGTTTTAAAACTTCTAATCAAGGAAGCTTTATATTTCACGAAGTTATTCTAGAATAATCATAAATCAAAACTTAATTCAACTCGAAATAAACAAATTAATATTTCAAATCTCTTTAACCAGTCGAGTTTGTCCTTCACACAGTTGCTTACATACACAAAATCAAGTTTACAATTGTTTTACTTATAGTTAAGTTTACACAACTGTATGAGTGTTAGTATGTCCTTTTTTTTATGTCATGGGTCGTATTAGTTTTAAAAAAAAAATTGGTACATATGCCTAAGTTTCAGCACTCTGTATACTCTGTATACCGAGGACCGGTCATCAGACATATATCGATCAGAACCAATCACTGATCGAAACGGTTACCCTTATATAGTAGAATATATATATATTAGGCTTTTGCAAAAGTACAAAACACAAATACTTAAATGCATTCTCTTTTTTTCGTGTATTTGTTTTATTATACCCTCTCTTTACTATACCTTCTTCTGTTTTCTATTATAAGAAACAAACACAATAAATACTGTTCTTGTACGAAATAAATACAGCAAGTATTAAAGCATGTAAGAACTAAGCATAATAAGAACCAAGCACATTAAGTAAAGACAAGCACTACTTAAAATATTTACTAAAATACTCGAGTATTTTTGTAAGTTTTATTTGGTTTGTATGAAATTTCGCTTTTATTTAATTTGATGTTAAGATCAAATTATCAACATATCAATAGTTGTATATACTTAGATAGGTATGTACATATGTATGTATATTCCATAAAATTAACTGCTAAATTAATGCTAAAAATAAAAACCAAGAAAATACTTAAAATACCCACATGGTAAAATTAGAACCTTGCAAAATACTTACAGAATATTAGCAAAAAAAATGTTTACTTTACTCTACTTATAATGAATAAGAATGAGTAAATACAAATACTCTGAGCGTATAAAGAGAATAAATGTTGTGTTTGTTTTTTTTCCGTTTTGTATTTACTTGCTTTGATCCCCTTTTGTACTTGGATTTACTCTGAGAATTTTTAAAAAAGCAAATGTTTTTGAATTTAAATGTACTTAGTGCAAAAGCCTAATATATATAAACTGGAGGGACTCGTGAGTTTCTCAGTGACATACATATTAGTTATAATTTTATTTAATTTATTTTTGATATTATCGACTGGAGGGACTCGTAAGTATCTCAGCGATAAATCTTATATGTATATATTTTCTTTTTCTTTCTTCTTCAAATACAATAGAATTCCATTAAACATTTAGTTAAAACATAAACTATACATTTGAAATTTAGGAGTTTACAAAATATTTATTGCCATTAATAATTAAAGCTATAAGTTTTAAAACAAAATTATGAATATGAATCGAGTGATTCAATGTTGCTTTCTGCAAGTGCTTCTTTTTTTTTTTTTAAATTAATTTTTCAATTGCAAAGTTAAAATATTTCAATCAATTTCTTTATATTATTAATATTTTATTTCTTTTATTTAAGTTAATTTTTCAGTTGCAAAGTTAAAATATTTCAATCAATTTCTTTATATTGTTAATATTTTATTTCTTTTATTTAAATTAATTAATTAAACTTTTTATTTGTATTTTATATAAACGTTTTCAAACACAAATATATTAATACATTACTTGATGGTAATATTCCGGTGCGTTTCCCATTATCTTGTTGTAATTGCTGTAGTTTACAGTTGTGGTGACCAAAATTTTCTGTTACTTGCTACTCCATGAGTTGCTGTTTATAAATCGGGTTGAGGTGTACTCTATTTGTTAGAATTCTTCCATGTTATTTTGCCGAAATATTAAATCTGCGGAACCTGCACCACACTTCCATATAAAGATATATATATATAATTCTACTGTACGTGCGTTGTAACTGAACTCCTCCTAAACGGCTGGACCGATTTGCATAAATTTTTCTGTATGCGTGTGGGTTGCGCTCCGGATGGTTTAGATTTACAATTCGGTCCAATTGGACAAAGGGGCGTGGTACCTCCCATACAAACCACATGGTTGGTTGGTTGGTTGGTTTACGTGGCTGCCTGCTACGCGCAAGCATTCAAGTAGAATCAATGAGATTCCGTTTTGACAGACCACTCCACTCGTCAGTGTCAACCTGATTTAGGTCCGAATCCAGGCCTCAGATTCGGAGTAAGATTCTAGATCCATCCCGTCGAATTAAGGTATCTAATGAGGTCACCTAGACCTATCCCTGATACCTCCGAGAGATCGTCTATTATGCTGTTGCCTAGAAATTTGAGTCTCGAATGGTGTAAGGCCGGGCATTCGCAAAGAAAGTGGAAGACTGTTTCCTCTTTGCTTTGATCCCGGCAACTACAGCAGAACGCATTGTAGGAAAGGCCCATCCTGTTAGCGTGTCTCCCGATAACCCAGTGCCCCGTCAATACTGCGACGAGCCTCGAGATGTCCCTACGGTTTCTGTTAGTTAGTTGTGTTGTGCGCTTAACGTTGTAGCAAGCCACCTTGCACGTGCTCAACCTGCGCCACCTGTCTTCAGCTTTCTGCCTGAAATGGTTGAGAATGAGATTTCTACTACTGCCAAATGGCATGTCTACCGATTCAGCAATGGAGACGTCCATGGCAGATCCAGCCCTGGCCAGTTCATCCGCCTGTTCGTTGCCTTGGAAGTTGCTATGTGCGGGAACCCAGATGAGGGTAACGTCAGTCTGACTACCAAGTCTGGATAACGCGTCCTTGCACTGGCTAACTAAGGTAGAAAAAGTAGTGTGTGACCTTAGAGACAGAAGTGCCGCTTGGCTATCGACAAAGATGCCGACTCTTCCTTGGACACCCCTGTCAATCAAAACCCTACACGCCTCCCTTATGGCCAATATTTCCGCCTGAAATACACTAGCTTCATCAGGAAGTCGGAATGAGAGTTTTATTCCAAGGTCAATCGAAAATACTCCAGAGCCCACACCGCAGATCATTCTTGATCCATCAGTATACGTCCTGAAGTTAAAGTCTTTTTCTATGTTTCCCCCCTTCCACTCCCGTCTGGATGGAATAAGAACTTTGAACGTACTGTCAAAGTCCAGATGAGGTACCATGTAATCGGTGGGTTTCCTCAGTGTCGGTGGTAGCTGATCTAGGATTTTGGCATGGCCATAGGTCCTTGATCTCCACCTCCCAGATGCCGCTAGTCTTGCCGCACTGCTTGAGGATGCCGCCAATACATGAAGGTCGATCGGAATCAGATTTAGCATAGCATTCAGAGCCTCTGAAGGACTAGTACGTAAACATCCAGTAATCCCGATGCAAGCAGATCTCTGTATTCTGTATAGTTGGTCCACCACATATTTCCTATTTGTGGCGGGCCACCATACTACTGATCCGTAAGTTAATATGGGACGTACAATTGCTGTGTACATCCATTTAAGCATGTTAGGGGTTAGGCCCATTTTGGAGCCAAACATCCTCCGACAGGAGTAATAGGCAACTGTGGCCTTTTTGACCCTGTGTTGCACATTTTGTTTCCACAATAGTTTTGTGTCCAGGATGACTCCTAGATATTTTGCAGTGTCCGATAGAGACAGTTCCAGATTATGAAGCCGAGGGAGTCTAAAGCTCTGGACTTTGGTCTTAGTAGTAAAAAGTACCAGCTCCGTCTTGCTAGGGTTCACACTTAGACCACAACCTGTAGCCCATTTGCTGAGTGTACCCAAGGCACTGGACATGATATCGCTTATCACGTCCGTGAACATCCCTGATACCATTATTACTACATCGTCCGCATAAGCCACAGCTTTCACTCCCGCAGTGTCCAGTCTGAGAAGAATTGTGTTAACAACGAGAAGCCATAGCAGTGGAGAGATCACCCCGCCCTGTGGTGTTCCTCTGCATGCCCATTTTGACCTCTCGCTGTTTCCTAGTTTTGCGGTGATGTTTCTTGCCTTCAACATGGTGATAATCCAGATGCTGATGTATTCTTCTACATCGGCATCCTGGAGAGACTGTTGAATGGCTGTCACTGATACATTGTTAAAGGCGCCTTCTATGTCTAGGAAGGCAGCCAAAGTGTATTGTTTATTTTCAAGGGATCTCTCTATGAACCTTACCACCTCATGTAGTGCTGTTTCAGTAGAGCGTCCCTTAAGGTAGGCATGCTGACTTTCTGAGAGAGTTGACGACCCAACAAGTCGATGTCTAATGTGAGAGTCTATTAATCTTTCCAGCGTCTTGACCAAGAAAGATGAAAGGCTGATTGGCCTGAAGTCTTTTGCATTCTCGTGACTTCTCTTGCCAATCTTGGGAATGAAAACTACTCTGACCTTCCTCCAGCTGGTTGGAACGTAGTTTAGAGAGAGACAAAGTTTGTAGAACCTAAAAAGCCAGGGTATGATAGAGCTTTTCGCGCTCTGTAACATCTTTGGCGTAATGCCATCAGGACCCGGCGATTTAAATGGAGAAAAACTGTCGATTGCCCATGAGATTCTCTCCGGGGATAAAATATTCTCATTGACAGCATATTGTTGCCCACTAGATGAACTGTCTGACCTAGTCGTTTCCGTACAGCCCGGGAAGTGGGTGTTAAGGAGGATATCTAGTGACTCTGCAGAGGAGTCTGACCAGGAGCCGTCCGCCCTTTTAACGAAGGTTGGACAGGAATGGCTCATGGACAGAGCCCTACTAAGCCTTGCAGAGTCTCTAGTGTTATCTATTGACTCACAGAAATTCCTCCATGACTTTCTTTTGGCGATTTTTATAGCTTTTTTATACGCTGCTAGCCTTTCGCGATATGGTTGCCAGATTTTGTTCTCGTAGCAAGTGTTGAAGGCTCTACGTACCTCCTTGCGTAGCTTAGAGAGTTCCGTGCTCCACCATGGAGGGTAACTCTTCTTAGCTTTCGTTAAGGGGCAGGAAATCTCGAAGGCTTTGCTAATAGCCTTGTTGAAGACCTCCACATTGTGTTCAAGTCCAATCGTATTGTCAATTTCTGGAACTCTTTTTAGTTTTTGTTTCAAAATCCCGTTGAACCTGTTCCAATCGGTTCTCCTCGGGTTTCTAAAGCATTGTTTTTCTTTGTTTTGTAATATGACCTCAAAGAGTATCCAATTGTGATCGGAGAAGGATCTCTTATTGGATACCCTCCACTTGTCAATTGAAAGCTTGAATTTGTCATTAATGAGAGTAATGTCGAGAACCTCTTCCCACCCACTAAATCGATCCGAACTCGGAAAGATAAAAGTCGGCGAAGTGCCGGAATTACATATAGTTAGTTTATTAAGGTTAATGAAATCTAAGATATGCTCACCTCTGTCATTGATTTCACTGCTACCCCATATTGTATGCCTGGCATTGGCATCACAACAGAGGATGATGTCTTCATTGGCGCCAATGGATGACACGACAGCTTTCGCTTCGGCTGGCGGTGCTTCTTTGTCGTGTGCCATATAGCATGATGCGATAAGGAAGCTCCTACCATCTGACAACTCGACCCTCGCAACTGTAAGGTCCTCTGAGCTAAATTGAGTACAAAGAAAAATATTAATATGTTTTTTGGCTATTAGACATGATCTTGGCTTACCATTTCCTTTAGCATATAGTACGTTGTACAGGGACCTCGGGAACCCCTTAACCTCGGAGTTTGCTACCCACGGCTCCTGTACCGCGCAGATATCGAGGTTCTCTTCGGCTAGGAGAACCTTGAGGTTGTCTGTTGCACACTTCGAGTGCTTGAGGTTTATTTGAACAACCTTTATCGCCATTGCGGAGTGTTCTTCGTTATCTTTATTGCGGTTCTGACAGCTGCATTCCAACCAGAAGGTTGTTTGCAGCCTCGACAGCGTCGGCATCAGAACCGCTTGGGCGCAACACCTTGACCTTGGCGTCTCTTACCCCGAAGAACAATTTGGAGCCCGCTTTCTCTAGCGCCACTGCTCCTTGCTCCGTTATGGACAGCATTAGGCAAATACCACTGCTGCCGTGGTCCTCGGTGCGGATAACTGACCAGTCATCCATTGGAATGCTGGGGTTCTGAAGCTTCAGACACTCCAGCATTCTGCCACCGTTCTTGCCCAATTGAGGTAACCAAACTCTTGCTCGCGGTCTCATCGGAATTTCCTCCGCAGGGATAAGCTTAAGGCTTAGCCCATCCCAAGTGTCACTAATCTTAGCGATACTAACGCTGAGGAACTCCTTTGAGAACGCGTCCAAGCACTTGATTACCCTGTAACCCCGGTGTATCTCACTGGAGTCGAAGCGAGGTGCCGGCTTATCCTTATTGGTGAGGACGTAGTCCATTACGAGCTCAGCCAATTTGGATTCGACGGCACCCCACTCCGTTGTTACAGGGATTAATCTGCCATTTTTATGGTTTGCCAGAGCCATCAGAAGATGATCCTTAACTACCTCGTTAAAGGGTCTTCGGATAAATGACGACGTAAGTTGTTGAGGAGGGGACCCCTTTGGTGCGACCTTCCTTTTTTTGGGTGACTGACCGCTTTCTGTCTGAGAGCGGTTTCTTTTGGAGCTTTTTACTTCTTGCTGGGAGAGCGGTGCCTTTTTGGACGTACTTGGTAGCGAATCCATAAACTTATGGTATTCGTCTACCACGGCCTGGTACCTCACCTTGTCCCCAGCATCAAGCTCATGCGTAACTCCATTCGCTTCATTCTTGGCAATCTTGTCTAGAATGAAGACGGCTTTGGAGTAACGGGACTTAAGGAGGTCTTTCTGACTCCTTTTCTTAGGTTTGCCCTTTGGCCGGTTGTCAGGCTCGACTATCGGTGTTGGGCTTTTGAGGGTTTTTCTATTTTCTTGTGCAGATAGAGGGGTACTTTGGATTTTACCCTCACCATCCGAGAGGCCGACTGCTGTCTCCTGGCTGGAGGCAAGAAGGTCGTCCTCTGAAGAGATGTCTTCCCTTCTCTGTTGTTTTTTGTTTTTGTTGTTGTTCATATGTTGGTCCCACGAGTAGGCCAGTAAGGGGAGAGACCATCCACGCAGTGACGGCGTGCGTGAACTAGACAAAATAATTACAACCGGTCCGTGTCCTGGCACCGGAGGGGAGTTGTTAGGGACTAGTCCTCTTTAACCACTAACTAGCCATTCAGGTCCTCGGCACAGCTACCTACCACCTTGACCTTACAAGTGGGGTAGTGAAGGGATAATTGGGAGAGGGATAGAGGTTGATGAAGGAGATTATCAGGAAATGGGAAATGGGAAGGAGGAGTGGTTAACCTTTAGTTATGAAGGCCTTTTTATTTCCATATTCCAAGACAGGTCCTGTTTGTGCAGGAGCATGGACAGAGCCTGGATTGGAATAGAAAACACAGCCGACACTTAAGCCACCACATCGCGACAAGATAGTTAACCAGGTGGCGGTACAAACCACATATTAAAAATCTATTATTTCTGCTCCTGATAACGGTATTTGAACAAAATTTGGTACGTCGGTTTGGTGTGCATTTTTTTAAGTGCTGCTGCAAATATGGGCGGGATTGGAAAAAGGGGCGTGGTACCTCTCATAAAAACCACAAATTAAAAATCTATTATTTCTGCTCCTGATAACGGTATTTGAACAAAATTTTGTACTTCGGTTTGGTGTGCATTTCTTAAGTGCTGCTGCAAATATGGGCGGGATTGGACAAAGGGGCGTGGTACCTCTCATACAAACCACAAATTAAAAATCTATTATTTCTGCTCCTGTGTCGACAGAAATCTCGTTGAATTGATGTAGGATCTGAATGTATTCATTTTCAAATGTATTACTGTTACCTGGTGTGGCTTCTGGTGGTGAATTCTTTAATGAGAACTTCACCCCATCCGCCCTGATTAACATATCTACGTATTCAAGGACATCATTCCCTAACAACGCAGAATACAGAATGTCTCCTTCTCGTGCGACATGGAATTTAATAGGCACTTCAACGCCATCTAGGATAACATTTGTTTCGAAAGACCCTATTGTTTCGATTTCTTTTCCTGCTATGCCTAACATTTTCTTTCTCTCAGCGCTGACTGTCACTTCGTTCATCATCATAAGTGCATCGTATCGTATGCAGCTGATATCGCTGCCGGTATCCACTAAAGCTGATACTTCATGGCCGACTACTGTTATGTCTTTAAAAATCCGATTGGTTTGAGATATTGCTCTATTTAGTTTTACATCATCTTCTTTCGACAGCGTGTGTATGTTGTCGCTACCATACTTAGTATTTCTTTCTTCTTTCTTGATTTGGCCCCTCTTGCATTCGAATGATTTGTGGCCGACCCCATGGCACTTAAAGCATGTTGGTTGAATTTCCTTACATTCACGAACCAGGTGCCCGCTTTTCCCACAACGGTAACAATTTGGACGTTGCGAGTTATTTTCTACACTACTTGACGGTTCTTGTTTCGGACGTGATCTGTCCTAATTTACTGGCTGAGATGGTTTGGTTACCCGCTCATATACCTTCAATTTAATTTTCAGATCTTCAACGTCTGTCGCCTGGTATAGTATTGTTTTATTTACCCTGGTATCGGGTATCCCCTCAATAAAGTACTCGATTAAGCTACTCTCGTCTAACTTTATAGGCGATCCAATCTCAATCAAGCAGTATAAATATTCTCTACAACTCTCATTCATACGCTTTTTACGGTTCCTTAGCCTTCGATGAATTTCAATAGCTGAGTACTTAATACCGAACTCCTTTTCCAACTCTGTTTTTAACGACAGCCAATCTCGAATTTTGGCGTGACCCCTACAAAATATTCTTGCCGCACCTGAAAGGAGCTGGCGCGCATAAACATATTTTTGCAAATTATTCCACCCAAGAGTCGCGGCACAGTCTTCGAAGTCGCTTAGCCACGAACCTATTGCGGGTAGCCCTTCGCCGGAAAACTTTAGTACTGTATCTTGAATGTCCTTTAAGGTGAAGTTGGAAGATACCGGACGTTCTGTAACCGACGGCGGCTGAATATTGGATGAAGACTGTTCATATTCGGAGCTAAAATGTTTTATGACCCGTTCTTGAAGAACAAGCTTCATTCCGTCCGCGTCCAATCCCTCTTCGTGGCACTTAGCCTTTAATTCCTCAACAGTTAGTCCTAAGATTTCTAACAATTCCATGTCGGTCAAGTGTCAAATAATACAAAGGTAATTAATTAATATTATATGTTAAATATATATAATGATTCTCAATTTATATAAAGAGATTATACCAGAATTACAAGATTAGCGAGAATTTTATTCAAATTATTTTGAATTGTTTTATTTAAATTGTTCTATTCAAACTATTTGATTCAAATTATTTTATTCAAATTCCTTTATATAAATTATTTAATTCCAACTATTTTATTTAAATCATTTTATTCAAATTCTTTTATTTAAATTATTTAATTCAAATTATTTAATTGCAACTATTTTTATTTAAATCATTTTATTCAAATTCTCTTATTTAAATTATTTAATTCAAATTATTTAATTCCATCTATTTTTATTTAAATAATTTAGCTCCAGTTTTATTCATCCATTTGCGATGCTACCCTAATGGTGTAGAATACATCGGAATATATTTTACTTTTATCTCAATACAGCTCTTCTGTACTTTTATTTTAAGTAGTCAATTGAGAATTTTAAATTTAAATTTTGTAAAATATTCAAAATATTTTCTGTAAAATTATTTTTAATTACAATTCTTCAAAATTACTTTTATTTAATCGACAAATAAATCCCTCAAAATAAAATATTTATTTTCAAAAGTAATTCGCAAAATTAAGCACCACCCTATTACTTCTTTTCTACCACTTTCCAGAATAAAATTCCAATCTAATATTCTTGTTTATTTCCAAGACATGAAATTGGAATTTTTCTACTCAAGCAATGGAATACACAGTCATTTGTATTATTTACTCCTCTTATGTATTAAATATTATATACAATAATACAATATTTTTTCCATACATACAATAAGTGTATACTATTTACTTCTCAACTTCTGCTTGACTACTTACATATGTGTGTGTTAAATAATATATGCAATGATCAGCGTTGTCAACTTGGTGCGTTTCGCACCTTTTTTGGTGCTTTTCTAATTGTTTTGTGCGAAAAATATCCGAGTTGGTGCGTGGTGCGCTTTTTCTTTAATTTTGGTGCGTTTTTTTAATTTTGGGTGGCTCCAAATCATATTAAACACAATTTTTTGTTTCAGTATGAGAAAAAAGAATTTTGTCCAAAAAATACAACTGTTTTAATACCATTTCATTCAATTGTGTACAATTTTTACATTCAATTTTACGGATGTTTAAGAGGTACCAAAACGCATTCACAAAAACCGTTAAACCGTCTTGTTGTTATAGATAATTTGTAACATTTCATTATAAGAAATTTGTTGTCCCTTTTAGTTGTTCAGAGTACATAATTGTTTTTTGTCGTAAAAGTTGTAGTAAAGTCTGTTAAAGAGCTTGCAAAAACAAAGTATTCTTGACACTTGCAATCATTGTTCGTTTTTTATAAAATGCGTAAAAGTTTACATAAAGGGTTGTAACACTAATATTAATAAAATTTATATTTACTAAAAGAAATATTTAAAGTTAGTGTCAAGAATGGAGTCTAAAAAAGGAGATTATAAGCGAAATACAAAAGGATTTGGGAATCACAATGTGAGTTTTAGCAATGGATTCGGCCTTGACTAAATAATAACACAAAAGCAAGATGTTGTTATTGCAAATGCGATATCACGCAACCTTGTTCGGCATGCTCGAACCCGGAAATACATTGCAGCTTTAAGCCCATTTAGCTATAACCGGCATCAACAACCAGCATTGTACAAAATGTTTTATCCCATTGCAAATATGATATCATGCCATTAGCAGTACAATTTGAATCCGATGTCGAAATAGTATCTAGTATTGAAAAACGGTGGAGAATGATTCACTTCATGCATTGGCACAATATTATAGCAACATTAGAATTTTAGACTAAAGTTAAATGTTGTAAAGACGCAAAATTAATTCAACAAAAATTTTCAATAAAAAAAAATCTGAACATGGTGCGTTTTTTGTTAAATGGCGCGTTTTTTTCTCCATTTTGGTGCCTTTTGAAATTTCAAAGTTGACAACGCTGGCAATGATACAATGGAAGTTTCATACATACAATAACCCAGCGGTAAATTGAACGAAGTACCTAGATAATAATCAATGACATCAGGATGACATTTTAAGCGAACGATATAAGTACTTAAAATGTTATCTATGTGTAATCTAATTAATTTTATCCACTCATTATAACTTCAATTACAATATAGTCGAAGAGTTAGTTGAGTATATTTGCAAAAATGTTTAGGAATTTTTTTGTCTTCTTTTAGTACACAAAAAATGAAAAATATCCACTCATTATAACTTCCATTACAAAATAAGCGAAGGGTTGGTTAATGTATGTTTCTACTCTTAATACACAAAACATGCAAAAACAAAAATGCCGTAATAGTGGCATTAAAAAATATACAAAAATTGTTTTAATTCTTTTTCTGTTTGTTAGTTTATCGTTGATCGCAGAACATAAAGCTTACACCACAAGTAAATTTCTAAAAAGGTATTTACATACATATAAAATAAATCTTTAAAAAATAAGTGTTATTAATATAATAATTAAATTATTTAGTAAATAATTTAAAAATAAATATGGAAGGTTTTTCTCAACGAAATTTAAAGAGGTTAATTAATAAAAGACGTGAAGAAAAAAGTGTAGAAAATATTGAAAATTTAAATAATAGTGAAAGTGATTATTTTAATGATGATACGGACGACCAAGATTTTGAATTAGAGAAAAATTTTGAAAACAAGGTTGTAAACAATGAAATATCATTAACGACAAAATTATGCGCTTGGTATAATAACTTTAGTCCAGGAAGAAAGTGTTGTGACGAACTTTTAAAAATACTTCATTCCGAAAACATAAACGTTCCTATTTCAACTAATACTTTATTGAAAAATCGGGAAAAAAATTATAGTAAGAACTGTCAATCCAGGTCAATATTTTCATTTATAAGTTTATTAATAAGTTTCTCATATTTTTTCATATCGATTTATAATTATTATGTTCCATATGAAAAGTAATATTATCAGGCTCAAGTTCAGTTTTATTGAATTAATGAAAATTCAAAATTACTAAGAGTTTTTTTGTGTTGGAAAATATTATTATTTATGTATATCCAATCAGTTTTTAGCAGAACGTATCAGTACTGATTTCAAGGCCGCTACACCTCTCATCAGCGTTCAATTGTCCATCTTTACAATTTTCGTAAAGTGGATACTAATTGAGAAAAATATCAACTATTTAACCAGTTTTCAACAGAAATAGAATATGAGAATTAATTTTTAATTCAATTTTTATTCTACAGTGAAACAGTGCTGGTTAGTACGAAATTCCCTCATTACTGTTTGGAACTAATAATCAACACAAACTCATAGTCCGTTATCATCAAAGTATTCTACTTGAAATCAGTACTGATACGTTCTGCTAAAAACTGATTGGATATAAATAATAATATTTTCCAACACAAAAAAACTCTTAGTAATTTTGAATTTTCATTAATTCAATAAAACTGAACTTGAGCCTGATAATATTACTTTTCATATGTAAATCAATATAAGTTCAAATAATAATTACGTTTATTCGTAATAATAATAATATAAAAATATTACTTCCGCTTGGGCACGAGCTATAAATACCCAAATAGCAGGGGTCACAGTAAGATGTGAATTTCCCTAATATAGAGTAAAAACAACAAAAACGTTAAAATACAAAGTAGAATACTTTGATGATAACGGACTATGAGTTTGTGTTGATTATTAGTTCCAAACAGTAATGAGGGAATTTCGTACTAACCAGCACTGTTTCACTGTAGAATAAAAATTGAATTAAAAATTAATTCTCATATTCTATTTCTGTTGAAAACTGGTTAAATAGTTGATATTTTTCTCAATTAGTATCCACTTTACGAAAATTGTAAAGATGGACAATTGAACGCTGATGAGAGGTGTAGCGGCCTTGAAATCAGTACTGATACGTTCTGCTAAAAACTGATTGGATATAAATAATAATATTTTCCAACACAAAAAAACTCTTAGTAATTTTGAATTTTCATTAATTCAATAAAACTGAACTTGAGCCTGATAATATTACTTTTCATATGTAAATCAGTATAAGTTCAAATAATAATTACGTTTATTCGTAATAATAATAATATAAAAATATTATTATGTTCCTCTTAATATAAAAATTGAATTTGTGATATTTATTAAACTTTAATATTTGTGACTTTGTCATTAAAATTAATTTATTTTTCATTTACTTATGTTTAGTTATGACTTTTTAAATGTAATAGCCGATATGGCAAAACAAACGAATGTACAAAAATACCTGAATTACAAAACAATAAAAATAAAAAATAGTCTACTTTTAGGCTAAATAAAAACAAATAAGCATTTCGTTTTCAATTACAAAATCATTGGGATTAGTGGTACTATGTTCTAGCCTTCGCTTACAAATGCAAATTAAACCGTAATGAACGTGCATTACACCATAACTTGCTAAGATTTATTGATGTATCATTAACGTTGCTTAAGACTTCGCTTATGAAGTAAACGCAATTGAAATGCGAATCACTGACATCGCTGCTTACTCTTTAAGCGAAAGCGCACCGATTAAACGACCTATGACACTCCTATGCTAAATTTAAGTAGTAATATTAGCGACAGAATCATCACTGATAGCTACTAAATATTGCTTACATCAGCGATTAAATAATGACAATTTTTACCGCTGGGAATTGTTTTACTCTCTGCTCAATTGTTTCGTTTATCTGCTTCCCTAATGTACACTGAATTTTTGGTGCTTCCTTCGTCAACGGCTCTTAGCTTTACACGTCATATAGCATCATCTCACTGTGATTTTTGCAATTTTCTCGGCTTCCCCTCATTTGGTCTCAACAGCATGTAGAATTGTTGTTCCGATCATGCATACATTTGCTTATTCTGTTGTAGTTTTATATTATTGTACATATTTTCCCTAGTTTAATTTGGAGGTAAATAGTATACATACATATATTCGTACATATATTTTTAGTTTATATGTACATAATATTTTTAATTTTCAAATATTTGGCCCGTTTCTAACTGGACTTCGGTTTCATCCCTACAAGAACAATGACAGTCATTTGATGCATCATATGATGGGCATTGCTGATGGGTATACCCATCAGCATTCTCTATCATTTTATTAAGGGCAATATGAAAAAACTGATGTAAACATTCGTGTACGTGTGATTTTGTTTCTCTTTCATACTTGTGGATTTCGTGACCTATAGTAAAACATATATCTGAACTCTGCTCACTCTACAGTATTTTACTAATCAGATCTGATGTAAACATATTCATAGATGCAAGAGTGTTAGTAAATAAGTTTTGTGTGTGTTAGTTTCCATCAGCAATTTCTTGTAGGGATGTGTCTTTTATAAGATTGCCGTTTTACAAGACTGTACTTAAATTTTGTATGTACATATTAAACGTGAGCATAAAACGTCTTGTTGGCCTAACTTCATAATGTTCAATGATGAATTGTTCTCTTTTTTTTTGCACTTGATTTCATGAGTACACAAATATTGCTGTTCTCTTAAATTATAAACATACAATAGCATTTATTCTTCTTCCAACCAATGCAATATTTATTGTTGCTTAAAATCAAATTTCAGTACTGAATTTTATGTTTCAATAGTGTCTCTTGATATGAAATACTGTCATAGGAGACAACATGTTTGTAAATGAATGATGTTAAAAGCAACGGTTTGTAGTTTGCATTTTAGTTATTTTATATTAATTCGCGCGTTGAGTGGTTGAAATTAGAAAAAATTAATTTAGAAAGTACATGTATGTATATTTTTATTTCATTATGGATATAAGTAGATGTAAGTATTAATTATTATAATAAGTAAATGCATATGTACATACATACATACTTATGTATATCGCACCTTAGATAAAATTATTTACCAATTTAACATTTTTTGGTAGAATTAGGAGAAAATTCATATGATAAATTTAAAAAATTAATTTTAAACTAACAAAAATTGAGTTAATATATTTTTGTTGCGAAAATCATATTTATTTTATTTTTATATTTTCATTTTTAACTTTAATAGGAAACTGTAGTAGCTTGAATTTTTTTACGTTTATTAATGAATAAAAAAATCTAATTTAAATTTTTCTCTAAAAAATAAAAGATTTTACTCTCAAAAAAGTTTAATTAAAATGAACTATTGAACAATATGAAGTGCACAACATATTTCTTGCACACTTGATAAAACTGTCCACTCAAATGAGGTGCAATGATTTTTGCGTTGTTTGCTCTCTTGTTCTCTGTATTTACTGTTTAGTCATATTCCCATACAAATACAATCAATATTTGCGCTTCAAAAATATGCAATAATGTACACTTTTTAACATCTTGCGCTCACCTTTAGTACATATACATAAGTTAACGGATTTGGAACCACTGTGAAATTTTCGGTACTGCACCGCAAAAGTTAGTATGTATGTATGTATGTATATATGTATGTATCGATACAATTTTCAGCCACTGTTCTTCTTTTCTTTATGGTTAAAAATTATTTCAGCTCAATGATACAAACTTTATTTTAAAGTTATTAACTTTTCACGGTACCCTATGTGTTTTTCTTTTTGTGTACTTTTACTTGTTCTTTTTTTAATTTGTGGTGAATGTTGTTTAGTTTTTAAGTTTGAACTTATAATTTCGAGCACTGTTTTCTTTAAAACTTATTTTAATGGTTTCAAAATTTTCTTTATGCACCAACTTTTCTTATTATTGCACTTTTGTGCACAACTTAAAAAAAAATTTCCACTCAGTATCATCCCGGTTGAGCAAAATTTGGTATGTCCGTTTAGTCTGCATTTCTTAAGTGCTGCTGCAAATATGGGCGGGATTGGACAAAGGGGCGTGGTACCTCTCATACAAACCACAAATTAAAAATCTATTATTTCTGCTCCTGATAACGGTATTTGAACAAAATTTGGTACGTCGGTTCAGTGTGCATTTTTTAGTGCTGCTGCAAATATAGGTGGGATAGGACAAAGGGGCGTGGTACCTCTCATACAAACCACAAATTAAAAACCTATTATTTCTGCTCCTGATAATGGTATTTGAACAAAATTTGGTAAGTCGGTTTGGTGTGCACTTCTTAAGTGCTGCTGCAAATATGGGCGGGATTGGACAAAGAAGCGTGGCACCGCCCATATAACCCAAAAATTTAAATCGCCATATTTTGGGAATTTTTTTACCTACGTCGATGATATTTGGTACATATGGTATTGGCATAATTTGGAATACGTACCAGGAGAAAAGTGGGTGGGACCACGCCCCTTTTTAGGAAAATTAAAAATTGTAATATAGTCTTAACTACTGGACCGATCGTCATTAAATTTTCACAATAGAATATATAAATACTTTTAATTTTATTTTATAACGAGGGGGGTAGCGAAGCAGACCGGGATAAGCTAGTATATATATATATATATATATATATATATATATATATATATGTTTCATATATAAGTTTCAATAGACTTTTCTAAGTTTTGTTGAGAGTTTTTAATGTGTGCAATACTTTGAAAAGTTATAATTTTTTTTTATATATAATGGTCACCTAAATTATTAAGTAATGGCGCTACTTTTATGCCCTTTTATTTATTAATTATTTTATTGGACTAAATTAGAAAATTTTCTTGCGAGGAGCCTGTTCGGCCTTAATAATTTTTAAGGCAGGTTAATATATTTGTTAAATACTGTGGAGCTTCCAATTTAGTAAAACGCATTGATTAATTAAGAATGATTTATTTAATAATATTAGGATTACAAAATTAGTATATAATGTATATAATGTATATATATGTAGTATATAAACACGTGCGTGTTTTGCAAAAGAAAAATGGCGAGTAAGTATGATTTATATTTTATTTTGGTTTTTGTTTTATTCCTTAAAATTCAGGCTTTCAAGATCATTATTAGAATATATAAATAATAATTAAAAGATTATTTATGTATTTTAGGTTTTCATCCTACGTTTCGTTGGGATTTTCTAACATCTTCAGGGATGTTGTCTTTATTACAATCTGGCAACCATAATATATATAAAAACAAAAAGAAAAATTTTTTTAAGACAATAATATTAATTTTTTACATATTATTAGCTAATTGTATTTTACTTACATTTAATCTTTCTTCTACATTATTTAAAATATCACAGTGTTTAGTGTAAAGGGGACAAACACAAACTTAATATATTAAAAATGTATAATTAAAAAATAAGAAAAAATATCACAGATAAACAATTTTTGTCACTTTATTAAAACTAAATTATAGTTAGCATTAATGTTGTCAAGCTCAGCTTTTTGTTGTATTCTTAAGCTCTCCAACGTATATCTTTTATTTACTTTTTTCTCTTTATTTAATATTTTCACTTCGTTGAAGTAAGCTTCATGTCCACTTTCTATAAGGTGTTGCGCCAGTGCAGTTGATTGTTTACCTTTTCTTATATCGGCTTTGTGTTCGTCTATTCTTACTCCCAAACTTCTCTTCGTTGTACCAATATATACTTTGCCGCACTGTTCGTAAGTATATTCATTAGAATGTACTAGTTAAAATTTTGACACTTGAATTAAGGTTGCCACATATTACGTAAAATGTGTACGTGAAGTTAACATACGATAGTTAACATTCGGCCATCCTTCGTTGAGATCGACCTCGATCGTTTATGGCAAATAATCTTCTAAATATCTTGGGGTTGTTTTGATTCGGGTTGGCCTTTTGGGTTTGGGGTTAACGTCCTCTGTTGGCGACTCATCAGCTACAGCGTCAGGAGGAGGTATTACTCGTTTCATATCTTCAGCCGCTACTTCGCCTTCATAAAATCGCTGACTTCGCTGGGTATCGGGAAAATCAGTAACGCGATAACGATCACTGGGCAATACTTCGCTCACCACATATGGACCTTTGTACAATGGTAAGAGTTTTGCAGATTCTCCCGTATTAATAGGAACGCGGCGTATCATAACAGTATCTCCGGGTACATATTCTAGAGCAGCACACCTTTTCTTGTTGAACTGTGTTCGCTGTTTTTCTTGGTTGTTTATTATACGGTCAGTCACTTTATTGCGCAACTCAATTGGATTGTGTTCTTCAGCATCCATAATTTCATCGTCCAATTTATTCGGTGATAATTTTCTTGGCTCGTAACTAAACAACAACTTGAATGGAGTCGTCTTCAAAACGTTGTGATTGCTATTATTTATACTCCTCTGGACAAGACCTATGTACTGGCCCCAATCACTGTCATTTGGCTTTCGACATAACGTTGCTAACATTGGTGTTATAGTTCGATTAAGCCTTTCACACTGACCATTTGCTCTTGGCGTTGCCGTGGCGTTCAATACATGCATAATGTCCTTATCAAAGCAAAATTTTAGAAAAGGACTCCCGGTAAATGCGGTACCTCTGTCAGATATACGATATATGATTGACATGGATCGTGTGAAATGGTACGCCAATTTTGACTATTGGATGTAGATATCCCTGTTTATTCCCAGCAGGCTTTTTGTTATAAAGACATTCGAAAAATGCGCCCACAAATCTTTTCACATAGTTTCTAAGCCTGAGGAACTAGTACTTCTGCTTGATTTTTGAGACTACCTTATCTACACCAATGTTCCCCATTTCGTCATGGCAGGACTGCACAATCTTATACGTGGCTCCATCTGGAATATACAGAAGTGTCTTTCCATCTTCTAACTTATACACACGGCCATTTCGATTTTCAAATGTGTTTTGAATTCTTAAGTCATCTTTAGACAATTCATCTTTCTTCTGAAGGACCTCTTTAATATTATTAATTTTAAAATCGCTTTCTTGTAAAATTTTCACCCAATCTGCTGTTTCCAGGCTAAAGGGAAGAGCACAAATATCTGCCACTGAACTCGTATTTTCAGGCAACTCGAGTGGATTTCGGCTCAATGCATTGGCATGCCTGTTTTCAAAGTCATATTCGGACAGTTTCAACCACCATCTTCCAATTCTGGGCAAAATATCCTTTTTTGACATTGAGCTTCTTACTGTATTACAGTCGGATTTAATAATAAACGAGATTCCAATTAAATAAACACGAAAACGTTCCAACACCCAATGACTCTAACTCGGTAGAGTGGTAACGCGATTCTTCTTTTGTTGTTTGTGGACTAGGAAAAGCAACAGGATGAAATTGGCCATCAATTTTTTTTGCAATAAAATCCCTGCTAAACCATCCTGGCAAGCGTCTGTGTGGACCTCCGTTTCTGCATCCTTGCAATATATAGCCAACACAGGCTGTTCAGTCAATCTTCTCTTCAGATCAGTAAAAGACCTTTCTTCGTTCTCAGTTCACTTCCAAACAACTTCCTTTTTTGTTATACGTGTCAGTGGTTTTGCAAGAATTGCATAATCTTTGATGAAATTTCTAAAATAACTTGTCAAACCAATAAATTGACGAATTTCATGTACGTTAGATGGGCGTTTAAACTCTATAACTGCGTTCGTTTTCAGTTGACTGGGGGTAATTACACCGTCGCTAATCTCGTATCCCAAATACTCAATTTTGGTCATTAAGAATTTACACTTTTGCACATTTAATTTCAAATCGGCTCTTTCTAATGCTTCTAAAACAGTTTGTAAATTATTGATGCAATCGTCAATATTCGTTGCAGGTATCAGTATATCATCGAAATATCCCATGGCAATCGCAAAACGTAGAGGGCCTAACGTCGAGTTAATGAGATTCTGAAATACAGCCGGACCATTAGCGACACCAAATGGCATCCTTACAAATTCATAATGGCATTCAGGCGTAACAAAAGCCGTCACGTGACGCGAGTCTTCGGCCACTCTGACTTGGTAGTAACCACTTCGCATATCCAGCACGTTGAAATATTTCATTCCACGTAATCTGTTTATCTGATCGGCAATAACTGGTAATGGATATTTAATTCTATACATATCCGTTTACCACCATTCTTTTTGCGAACAATCAACACTGGGCTGGTTTAATCTGCATCCGAATCAACTATAATTCCAGCATTCTTTAGTTGACTCATTTCCTCTCGAACAAATGCTCGTTCAGATTCGCTCAATCTATACGGTTTGTAAGTAATTGGGGTCTCTTCTGTTAGCTCAATCGAAAACTCCGTGTTCATGGCACAGTCAAGTTCGTTGATATTCAGCGCAAAACAATTTCTATATTGTTGCAACAAATTAATTAATTTAATCTTGTGTTCATTGGGTATTTCAGGATTTATTTCGATTGAATCCAGAAATTCATCCTCTACCACGTCACATTCTTTGTAATCAGTATCGCTTTCATCTAAAATACACAGCTCTGCCTTAGTCACACGCACACCTTTTTTGAAACCCACGTCCGTTGTTGAGCAATTAAAAATCGGAACAGCCAGACCACCAGCATTACCATTAATTACACAAACAGGAATTATACATCCATTTCGGTTAGTGGCAGAATCTATAAAAATGTCTTGTTCTTCTCGTATGAATTCACCAGCCGTAACAGCAATAAATCCCACATGGTTTGGTGGCAACAGTGTAGCTTCTTTGACCCACAAACTGGTTTTTAATTTTGGGAGATTTAGAATTTCTATTCCATCCAAATTATTCTCGGGTAAATCCACCTGTTCGAAGATTCGCAATTGATCACCTTTCTTATAATAAACGATATGAGGTTGCTCCGTAAATGGCTGCCCAATTAGCAATGGTATATCGAGAATATCGTCGGCCACTACATGGACCAAAACATTTGCAAATACTTGATCAACATTTAAAGTTGCGTTAAAAACGCCCAGCGTAGAGGCCATACCACCGCCAACACCTCTGACGATTGTGCTATCGGGAGGGGCTGCACTTAATTTAAAATTGAACTCACTTGCCATAGACTTTCTGATCATAATGCACTGACTGCCAAAATCAACATAAGATTTTACTTGTTTTCCATTTATTTCAGCGTCAAAGAAATATTTTTGATTCATCATAATTGTCCCGTTTTGGCTTTTTACCACAGCACAGTTTGCACGTTGAATACTATTTTGCTCCTTTTTTTGACACCCTCGTTAACAACAGAACAACTTTTCTTTGTGTTTCCGGGTTTATTACATATCTGGCAAATAATTGGTGAAGTACAATTTTTCTTAAAGTTGCCCTTTTTATTACACCGAAAACAAACAACATCTATTGGATCTTTAACGTTTGCGACAGGTTCCTTTACGTCTCTCTCAAACTTCATCATTTTCATAGGAGCCGTAACACGATCTTTTACTTGAACACCAATCGTACGATAAAACTCACGAATGTCTGCCAACAATTGATTTGACTCTGTATGAGTCTTACAAAGTAAAAATGTTTTCAACTCTCTGTCATAAATACCTTGCATTATTTGAGATTTTATTTTTTGAAATGTTAGCTTTAAGTTGTCACATAATCTCTTCTTTCGGAAATAATAATCAAAAACATCTTCCTGTTTATAATTTAAAAGTGCTGACCATTGCTCTGCGACACTCTGTCGACCCATAAACGTTTTCTCAAATTCCCTCTTAAACTCGAGCCACGTTTTACTGTCCAAAGAATAAAACCAATCGGATGCGCCATCATTCAGATTTGAGCGGACTAGTTCAAGTAGAAAGGAGTCAGACCAGCAGTGCAAATCGCCCATGCCTTGAATAGACTCAATCCAGTCAGCTGCATAACTTTCATTTTCCTTGCCGTTGAATTTCTTAATTGTTATATCGTTAGCTACACATTCAAATGTGCTAAGTACATTTTTTTGAAAACTAAGATTTAGACGCAGTTCGATAGATAAACACCAAATAATATTTTAGAAAAAAAAAAATTTAAGTTTTTATTGTTTTTACTTAACGTTGGCAATGATATATAAATGTGCTAAGTACACAGCTGTAAAAAAGCACGTGCTATGTGACAGAAAATTTTATATTAATTATTGTTTGATGAGTAACGCACTTTTGAACGCTGCAACCAAACACAAAATTGTTATAGAACAAAAAATTTTAGAGACTGGGCATACACAAATGGAGCCCGATAGCGTCCACTCCACTATAGAGCGAGCTATGAAGAACAGAAATATCCATGTTCCGGCCGAATATATTGAAATATGTAAAGCTGCAAGAAAAAAACCTGAACCATACGACGTAACTTATTTAAGTCATGATTTTTTTAAACAATTTAGCAAAATTGAGTTCTGTAAAAGCATTCGGCCAGGACGTGGAAAATTCGATGCCAAAGTGACAGATCTACGCGCTATAAGGTATACACCTGATCGGGAAATTTTTTTCAAATTAAGGTTCACCGAATCATGGAAAATTTTACCCCAAAGAATTGATCGAAACATAGTTCCTTTACAGTGGTGTGATTTACAGCAGCTTTACCAAAAAAAGAAGCCAATAACTCGCAGGAAATACGAGGACTTACAATGTTTAAAATTGACTTTGCCCAAAGATCATCATCAGTTTTATGATGATTTACCACATGATTAATAGTAATTTTTTTTAATTTGACTAGCAGCAACGAAGTAAGTCTGCAAATTTTTTTTTGTGATACAAATTAATACAACAATAAAAAAATTTATATATATGTATGTACATATGTATATATGTATTTAAAAAGATTTTGTTTTGTTTGTATCATGGTTTTTATCAAGCAGGAAAAAATGTGCTATGTACGTAAACAAAAAAATAAAAAAAATATAAAAAGTGCTAAGTCAAAAAACATCTGAAAGAGAGATAATATGCAGCATTTATTTGTGTTTTACATTTTAATTGATCAAACAGGCAGACAAAGAAGAAGCTTGCATTTAAATTTTTATGAAATAATGATTTTTGCAAAAATTTATGAGTTATTTAGCTCTCCTGTAAAAACTGATATTTGTAACTTAGCACATTTGAATGTGTAGCTAACGATATGTAAATCTGGTACAACGTTGAAACTTGTGCTCTGATTATTTATTGTACCCGAAGCATTTACGGAAAACGCCCGAATAAGTTCGGCATTTTGCTCCAAAAGCCGCTCTAATATTTCATTGGATACTTATTTATTTTCTACAAAACTCATAACTCTTACCTGTACTGTTTTAATCGAAATGTAATTTTCCTCCTCCTGCTGTATTCCACAACCCAAGCCGCTTGCCACAAAAAATCATACAACAGCAACAACTCAGCGTCCTCAAGAATACAACCGGCTTAAATTTGCATGTATGCACAACAGCAAGAAAACATCAATTCACTTCTCCGACCCGTCAATAATTATATCCCACTTCTGATTGTTAAATACTGTGGAGCTTCCACTCACTGATTAATTAAGATTGATTTATTTAATAATATTAGGATTACAAAATTAGTATTTAATGTTTTAATATATACACGTGCGTGTTTTGCAAAAGAAAAATGGCGAGTAAGTATATTCATTAGAATGTTCTAGTTAAAATTTTGACACTTGAATTAAGGTTGCCACATATTACGTAAAATGTGTACGTAAAGTTAACATACGATATACCCCGTTTATACGCACATCTTATTTGCAAATAAGAGTGGAAAGCGTTGCCGTATTACTTTTTTATTGTAACTTAAAATGTTGCGAAAACTATTTGCAAATAACAAGCTATTTGCAAATAAGATGTGTGATGCTACCAGATGACTATATATTTACTGCGTGTCAGTACAAAAAATATAACAATATTTCTGAATGCTATTTGCGTATAAACAGTGAGTTAAGTTCTTGCAAATAGTTTTATTTGCAAATAAGAAATGCGTATAAACGGGGTAATAGTTTACATATTAAATAGATTTGGATCTTTATTTAATAAAAACGACCTGACTTTTTTTAAATGCAAAGTTTAGTGGGAAGGATTTAAAAGTATTTTAGGAAAAATACGTCTTGCTCAATTAGTATGTATTCAACAACTGTCTTTTTATTACAAATTTTTCTTATCTTCATGTAATTTGTTTTCGTTCAGCAATACAGTTATGTATTACAAGAAATTGTTTCCAGGCAATAACTATTATTAATATAAGTATATAATGAAGTTCATTTACTTAATATTGCGTTAATTACGGTTATGTTTTTATATTATTAGTTAGGTGTATAAGTATATTAGACAAGTAAATAGAAATACAGTAAGTTCAATAAATGATAACTAACTCATGCTAAAAATAATAAAGTTCACATTAATAAATGATGAAAAAAAGGAAATATATGAAAAACCAATGTATGTGGAGGAAACCTCAATTGTCCTAGACCTTCATCGAGCCAAGGGATAATTATCCTAACTGCCTGGTCCACGATGTCGACCGCTATCGCTCGCTTGCTTTTGTGACGACAAACAGCTGATTTGCGCCCCACTAAGAGTTTTCAGCACGACAACTCGATCGACAATCAAAGCGAGCGATAACGTAAGCATTCTTGTACAAATTTGCGCCCCACTAAGAAATATTGTACGACAACAACTGTCAAAATCAGTCACTTGCTTTTTGGTTGTCGACTGAGAAATTAATTTGACAAAATATGTATATAAAAAATTGGTTATTTTATAAATAATTTTAGAAATTTCATGATGGAAAATTGATATGTAGGTATTCATGTATATAAATATGAATTTTGATAAAAATATTCTTGTACAGCTAATAATTATTTAATACCAACAACATTTTTCAGCCTTAAAAAGGCAAATCTGAAGCAGATGCAGGTTCTAGTTGAATTTGTAAAATATACACAATATCAAAAAATTATTTTGCTATAAGTTATTTTTCACAAAATTGATTTATTGAAAACATATGTTTTGTGTTTACATTTGAAGCAAGGCATATTCAAAAGGTGAGCTGACTAGCACAGCTGACTCAGATAGCTTTAGATCAAATTTGCATACTAACTGATACAGTTTTACAGCATACACAAATAATTGTTACAGTTTGTAAAGCATTTTTATGAAATTTTTAAATTTATTTGATTGTTTCAACAAAAAAGCGAGTATTTTATACTAACAATATACTAGTTGTTTTTTGTTTGTTGTACTTGTTATCGAAGTGTGCATACCTGGTAGTTGTGCCACGTTCAAATGGCCATATTTATGGCTCAACTAACATGGAGTATTTGATGTGGCAATATAGTCATTTGACAATGATTACGTTAAACACGTAAAGCCAGACGACCGACAAGTCGATATTTAGTGGGGCGCTTAAGCGATCGATAGTGAGTGACTTGCTGTCGCTCGCTTAAGTTTTTCGATCGACATCGTGGACCAGGCAGTAAGTCAATTTATATTAATGAACATTTATTTAATAATATAAATCGCTCATTTAATAATACATCATAACTCAAAATTTCAAATCAAGGCATTTGTGATCTTTCTATTCACACATACTTTCATAAAATGGGTTTTATGTTTATATGTGGTGACATTTTATATTATATTTTATAATTAGGCGATTAATTCCTTTGCTGTATATTTGTGC
This sequence comes from Lypha dubia, assembly GCA_947311025.1. Lineage (NCBI taxonomy): Eukaryota > Metazoa > Arthropoda > Insecta > Diptera > Tachinidae > Lypha > Lypha dubia. Next base: position 84,363,259 of record OX371261.1, read on the forward strand.
CTGCTATCTTAATTATGGCATGTTTACTAATTGGTTTTTCTTTAATAGATCTCTATCAAATCTGCCATTCTATTGGATAATGTTCCAGGCATGGAATACTATTAGTAATAATTAGTATTATCCTCTTTGCAATATAAGGTACTTCTTTTTGGGTGGACTTTTTTGGGTCTACACTTGTAATAGCATTTTTAATTTGTACAATATTAAATCTCAGCGGAAATTTTGGTATAGAGACGACTGGTGGAAGTTCGACAATATTAGCAGAAATATTTGGTGTAACTACTCGTACCTTTTCTAGATGTTTTTCAGCATCAGTTCTTGCCCTTTCACCATTCGAAACTCGTAATGGAGTTTTGCATATCACCGGCCTTTTAAATTCTCTGGCTGCACGCCATAACGAACAATCTGTTTGTGATATTGCATCGAGTTCTTGAAGAACTTTTGCAGGGAAGCTGTTTTTTGTTGGTCTACTAGTGCTTCAAGATTTTTGACACATTCCTGCAGACTTATTTTTAACTGAGGGGATCTGCAACGTTGCCTTTCTCATCGGACTTTCCTTTTTTAAAATTAAAGCTTTTCTATATCAACAAAAAAATTTTATATTAAATCTTTCTTGTTAAATTGTTGAAGTTGCATTTCGATAAGCTGCTTTAGGTTTGCTTCAAATGCCCTAATAAAGTCATTTATGTATGTAAGCATATGTTCTGAACGGCATATTTGAATTTTCGTTATTTCAATAAAACTGAACTTGAGCCTGATAATATTAATTTTTATATGTATGTCTTTTATTTTTTATAAAAATATACATTCATTATTTTTTTTATTTAAAAAAAGCAAATAATTACATAAAAACGATTAAAGGAAATTAATACAGTAACATAACAAAAAATAAATTCAACTTAATAAAATTGAAAATTTCTTCTTCTTTTACATAAAATACAGTGTTACTTGGAAAAAAAACACATCATTTGAAGTATAGTGCTGCCATTTTTTTATCCTTCAGTATGGCCATTTTGCACGGTTTAAGCTATCAGATAAAAACAGCAAACACGATTATATTTATATTCAGATTAACTAAAACTTAAACTCTATCCTTAAAACTCACTTTTAGCGTTCTTATATATAAAATGAAATATGTATACGAAAATTATGATCTACGTATGTATATGTATAGTTGGTGTTTTTAGATACAAAATTATCTAACTCTGTGCCATCAGGTGTTTTAGTGTTTTATTTTTATTAGTAGTTTGGCTTTCTCTTCCTCTCGTTGAAGCACAAATTATTTAAAATACTAAACGATTTGTCACAAAAAGCATTAATAAAGCCGTCAATACACGACAGAAATTAATATTTTATTTATTCTTGAGATTTTATAATGAGAAAATTATCTTATTCTAAAGTTTTTTTTATAATTATTGGTTTGCAATATTTTGCTGACATAATCTTTGCAGAATAATTTTTTTATATATTGCTAACAAGTAAAGTTGACGCAATTTCAATTTAACAGTTTAAATGTTATTGAAAAATTCTAGTTTTAAATGTTTGTTGGTGTTGTTAAATTATTGTGGATTATTGTTTTTAATTTACTGAAGGGATTCAGTGAATGTGCTAACTTTTTTTGTCGATAAATGTATGTCTTTATAAACTTTTAGGTTCATGAGCAGCTCCGGAGCAGTGTTTGTACCTCACAATTCCCTACGAGTTAAATGTACGCCTTCAGCATCTTCTTCATTAGAAAAAAATGTACGGCGACTGTCAGCAAAATTTTAGGTTCGGCCGGCTAATGTCAGATGTAAACAACCATGTCGTGTATCGAAGCCTTAATTTGTATTAATAAAACAAATGAAATAACTTTTTTAAAATTTTCGAGTTGCTTTCCGAACATTTCTCAAAGAAAAAGGTTTGTTGAAGAAAAACTGCGAACAAGTTTAAAAACAAACTCTTTATGGATTTAAAAAATTCTTGACAAAATGTGTTTTTTCTTGATTCCTGACAGACATCAACAGTTCTTGTAAATCAATACAAAACAAGGCCGGGTGTCAAGCCTATATATGATGCAGGAAATGTTGAAAATGCATTCTACCTTCTTGCAGGTTGTACCATGAACTAAAAAATTTATTTTTGGAACGCAATAGGCATGCGCCAACATTATAACGATATCGAATATTTTCTTATGGCTCATGTTTTTACTTAAATTCAGATTCAACTCTCGCAGTATACAGACGCGTTTTATAACCGTCACAACTGAATATTAAAAATTATCAAAAATTTAAAGTCACAAAAAATACAAAAACAAAACATTTATTAAACAGTTATTATACTGGTTTTATTTTATATTTTAGGCTTGTGTATAATACATAAATATTTGCATACACAAAATCTTATAAGTCAAAAAAAAAAAACAAGAGAACTAAATGAGTTCATCTTCAGGCAACAACAACAACAATTAACCTACAATCAGTAGAAATGCTTATTTAACTTTTGTTGCTGATGACGACAATAAAAAAATTGAAAAAAACACAAACCTGAATTCTACACAAAACACAACTATTCGTGCGCGATCATGCTCTCCGTACATGTTACATAGTGATCAAGAAGCAAAAACAATTGCACCTATTAGCAAACTGGTCAGCATAGCTGTACAATCAAACAAACAAACAATAAATACCCAGGTGACCAACGTGCACAAAATTAATAACATTATGGATGCAGTAATTAAAAATAGTGATAATAAAATTCAAACAGGTATGGATAGATACATAACTGTGTTAAAAAGGGGAAGAAGCCCCAAATCTGCTCAAATTGCGTCAACGGCAGAAGTTCCCAAAAATGGGAAAAATATAAAAAATTCCGAAAATCGTTTCACGATTTTAACTGAACAATGTGATGAAGACACAACTAATACAAGTTTGAGTAAACCACCACCGAGTTATTTAAGAGAACAGAACTCCAGCTTTCTGGTAAAAAAAACCTTATCTCGTTAATTGAAGAAAATGAGTTTTACGTAACTCCAATCAAGCGTGGGAAAATTAATGAAACAAAAATTCAGGTATCTAAAGAGAATAATTACAGAAAAAAGTCTCAGACTTTGAGACCAAAAATAAAATTTTTTATACATATCAGCTTAAGAGTGCTAAAGGTCTAACCGTTGTAATAAAAGGTATAGATTCTAGTGTGGATCCATAAGAGGTCAAGTCTGGCCTTGAAAATAGTGGATTCAAGGTGAAAAATGTTTCAAACATCAAATATAGAGAAAAGATCCCCCAACCAATATTTAGAGTCGAGTTACAGCCAGGTGACATAAAGATAAAAAAAAATTAATCCCATCCAATTTATGATCTAAAGTATTTGTTGCACAGGAGAGTTACCGTTGAGCAGCAACATAAAAGTGCTGGACCTATCCAATGCCTGAACTGCCAAGAATTTGGGCACACGAAAACTTACTGCAAGTTGTCTACAGTCTGCGTTTCATGTGGTGAGTTACACAGTACCGCTAACCGTGACAAAACAAAAGGTGATCCCAAGGCGAAAAAATGTGGCAATTGCGGCGGAAATCACACTGCCAACTATAGAGGCTGCCCTCTTTACTCGTTTTTTAAACGCTTCTCGAACAAAAAAGAAAATAATATCCCCGCTCTGTCTATCACACTTTTAAGCTACCCTCAGTTACCTCAACCGTCTACCAGTCAGCAACAATATTCAAACGTATTGAAATCAAACGAGACTATGGCTCAGCAACAACTTAATAGTCAATTTTCATACGCTAACATTTTAAAAAGTAACCAGAATACAGCGCAAAAACCGGTACCAGTAAACGAAGCTCCAGGGTCTAATTTTATTCGTATTGAAGCCTCAATTGAGAGCTTAATACAAACAGTAAATACTTTTACTCTCAACATGTACTGTATGATGCAGGAAATGTTAAAAATACAGTCTACCTTATTGCAGGCTGTATTGAACAAACCATGAACTTAAGAATCTGTTTTTGGAACGCAAACGGCATCTGCCAACATAAAAACGAAATAGAATATTTTATTTTGGATAAACAAATCGATGTTATGCTTATCTCAGAAACTCAAAAACGCGAATAAAACACTACCTGTAAATGATTTATGTGAAGATTGTCTTCAAGCGACAAACCTCTGCATTGAAAAACTTGTGATATCATCTGTTTATTCTCCTCCCAGGTTTTCAATTTCAGACAGTCAATATACCGCACTTTATACAACACTGGGGTCCCGTTTTCCAGCAGCTGGCGACTACAATGCTAAACACACATTTTCGGGTTCACGTTTAATCAGTCCTGAGGGTCGTGTTTTATTTGACAAAATTTCAAAAATGGGTTTGAATGTAGTTTCAAGTGGTCAGCCAACATATTGCCCAACGGATCGACAAAAAATTTCTGATATTATCGACTTTGGAGTTATGAAAGGTGTGCCCAGCGAAATGATTGAAGTTGAAGCATCATTGGATTTATCTTCAGATCACTCGCCTACTATTATCACTATTTACTCACACACGACTGCAACATCAACATGCGATTTAACGCTGACATCTGCACGTATTAACTGGCTGAAATACAAAAAATATTTGAGTGCTCATTGCACGGAAAATTTGCTGTTGAGAACACCTACTGACATAGAAAATTCTATCAGGTTGTTTGAAGTACATGCTAAACAAGCTGCTGTTAATGCTTCTTCAATTCAACCAAATCAACAAGCGAGATCTAACAATATTTTTTGTGCAGATATAGAAAGGCTATTGACTGAAAAACGGAGAGCTCGACGATAATGGCAACGTTACAGATTGCCTCAGCTAAAATTAAGGCTTAAGGAGTGTACCAAACAGCGCAGAAAACTTTTACAAACACAGGCCAGTGATATGCAAACCGCCATTACATGCCTCTAATTGTAACTGGGCAAGAACTGATGCTGAAAAAGGTGCTCTTTTCGTTAAACATCTAGAAAAAGTGTTTACTCCGAATATTTCTGTTAATAATGCTGAACTGCATCTCTTTACCAGAAACACCGCTAAAATTTAACATTGTGGAGATTGAAAAAGCCATCACTAGTCTTAACACCAAAAAAGCCCCAGGTGTCGACAAAATAAGCAACAAAATGCTTCAACAACTGCCTTATATTGCAAAAAGAATTATACTATTCATTTTTAATAGTATTCTACGGCTGCAATACTATCCTGCAGAATGGAAGGTTTCGATGATTATTATGATACCAAAGCCCGGCAAGGATCATACGAAGGTTGAATCCTATCGGCCTATTAGTTTATTGCCCAACATTTCAGAACTATTTGAAAAGCTGTATATGAGCAAGCTGATGCCTATAGTGACTAGAAGTGGATGCATTCCAGATCATCAATTCGGTTTTCGCAGACAACACAGCACAATTGAACAAACTCACAGACTTGTGAATGTTATCAGAGACACTTTCGAAAAGAAGAAATATTGCTCTGCGCTCTTTATAGATGTTTCTCAAGCTTTCGATAAAGTATGGCACGAAGGTCTTATACATAAATTAACGCAAAATCTACCCGCAAACATTGTTAGGCTTTTAATAAGCTACCTAATTGAACGAAAATTTGTAGTTAGGGAAGGCAATTTCTTAAGCCCACCGCAGTCGATCGAAGCCGGAGTTCCCCAAGGCAGTATCTTCGGTCCATTACTTTATTTAATATATGCCTCTGACTTACCGTTAAGCAGTAACATTCATACATCAACATTTGCCGATGATACAGCTTTTATAAGCGTTCACGAAAATCCTGTAGAAGCTTCCCGCAATTTACAAGGGTATATATCCAAATTGCAAAATTGGCTCAAACAATGGCGTATTAAAGTTAACGAGCAGAAATGTGTGCACGTGACTTTTACGTTGCGCAAGGAAACATGCCCGCCTATAAAAATTAACTCCGAGACACACTGTTGTCAAATATCTAGGCGTTCATCTTGATCGTCGCTTAACATGAAAATCGCATATAGACGCAAAGTTAATACAAATGAAATTAAAAGCAGCCCAAATGAATTGGCTTATTGGAAGAAATTCTATACTAAGCCTAGACTGTAAACTACTATTATACAACGCGATCCTGAAACCAATATGGTTCTATGGAATCCAGTTATGGGGCACTGCCTCAGCATCAAATGTCGAAAAAATTCAAAGGCGACAAAATAAAATTCTACGTACAATTACAGCAGCCCCCTGGTATTTCAGAAATCATCGGATTCATAAAGATCTAGATGTTCCGTTGGTGAAGACAGTATTTTCAAAAAACGCTAAAATATATATAAAAAAACTTGAGGTGCACCCAAATGTACTTGCGCGCAATATTTTAAATTATAGAGGCCACACCCGGCTGAAAAGGAGGGATACTCTTTTTCTCAGCCGTACACAGGAGATGTAAAACAACATAAATTAACCGTTGAAATTAAAAATTTTGTTTAGCATTGGCTAAACTTATATTTAATATTTTCTAGATTTAAGATTTAAAAAACTTATTGATAATTTAATTTATAATTAAAGATTCAATAAATAATAAAATTTATCAAAAAAAAATACTTAAAACTAAAATTTTTAATTATATGTTTGTTTTATGAAATTTAATGGTATTTACATACATATGTACATATTAGAATGGCAAAGTAAGTAGTTATTTTTAGAAGAAGTTATAAAAAACGTTTAAACTGGAGTGATTGTGCAGAAAGTCTCCTGGTTCAGTTGTGGGAGGACAATATTGAAAATTTACGGGGAAGCCGAAAAAACTCGCACATATTTCAAGAAATTTGCAAGTATATGAGTAATGCTGGCCATAATTTCACCGCGGGCGAAATTAGCATAAAAATACATAATTTAACTAGCAAATACAAGTAAAATTTTTAAAACATTTAAATAGTAAGTACTTTTGTCTAAATGCAAATAAAATTTAGATTGGAAAAGAAATTGGAAATTGGTCCCTCGGGAGGTAGTCCATCTGCATGGCCACTTTACAATAGAGTTCACACAATAATTGGCAAACATAAATGCAATGTAGTGGAAGAGCTTATGGAGGACAATTTAGGTAAGTTTTTTATCTTCCTGTTTCAATAATTACAATAAAAAGACAAACTTTTAGAAGTGACTGATAAGTATTCAAACATGGAAATTCTTGAAGAATACCAAGATGATGTTTCGATGTTTGTTGAAAGTGAAGAAAGTATGTTTCAGAGCGAAGAACCCACACCATCAACATCACAACAGTGCCTCAACGAAAAACCAAAACGAAGAGCCAAGAAAAGATCATTTCAGGAAGAGATTTTAAATTAAATAAGAGAAAGCAAAAGCATAATGAAAAATGAAATTGAAGAAAGAACTAAAATGGACGAAAAAATGCTTAAGCTCCAAGAAGAACTATTACAATTAGAAAAAGAAAAAATAGAAATAATGAAAAAAATGCTTGGTTGAGTACCGTTTTATGTTTCATAATGAAATATTTTTTGTATGTGTATATATTATAATAATAAAACAAGTGAACTATTTTTTATTTATTGATTATTTTTATTCAAAAGATATTCTGCTAAACAATCTCTTATCGATTTTCCAAGGTCGCTATTATCATAATATTCAGCGTCTGGTGGTTGAGGTCTCATAGTATTTTCGAATATTTTTTTAACTTCCAGCCACTATTCACTCACTAAGTCATTATGTTCTATTAAAAAATTGTGTAGGACGCAACATGCTTTTATAATTTTGTTAGTGTTGTTGATGTTATTATCTATTCCTTTCCCAATTCTCCTAAATCTAGATTTTAGGTGACCGAAAGCATTCTCCACAAGTCTGCGACACTTGGATAGGTTGTAATTAAAGTTTTTTTCACTATCTGATGCGGCAGTACAGAAGAGATAAGGTTTCATTAAATGTTCCGACAATCTAAATGCTGAATCACCAATTAGGAATGGAAAAATAATTTTTCCATTTATGTCTTTGCATTGTTGCCTTAAAAAACCTTCAGACAACTTTCGTTTTAGGCTCGATTTTTCAAAAACTGACGAGTCATTACATCGGCCTGGACTACCAACATTGATGTAAATAAATTTGTATCTTTAAAGAATTAAAGCTATTTACAATTAGTCAACCTATGGAACAAATAATGCAGACGTTTTTACCTAGAATCGACCACTGCCAGTAAAACAGTAGAATACCACCCCTTATAATTATAGTAGTCACTAGCTTCTTCTGCTGGAGGATGTACTTCTATATGACAATCATATGCGAATATATATTTGTGCATTTAAATAAAATAATTATGTCCCCAAATACATTTGTATGTAAATTTACCTATGGCACCAAAGCACTGCGGAAATCCCAACTGTTCAAAACCATGAATCGAGCTACTAATCCTTTCATTTTCGAACAGTTTGGGTGACATATACTCCAAATGCATCTTTCTCCAAACTGCATCGCAAAACTCAATTACAATATCGCAAACCGTCGACTAACCCACACTGAATAATTGGCTAATGGTCAAGTATTCGGCAGAAGATTTCAATGCAAATAAAGCTATTGCGATACGTTTCGGCAATGGTATACACTTCTGAAAGTTGTTGTCGTCTTTTCTCAGGCAAGCAAGCGTTTCACAAAGAGAATCGAATGATTTGCGTGTCATTCTAAATGTGTTTTTAAATGTGTCCTCACTAAAATTCGGGACGTCTTTTTCCCAAAAGCAGCTCAACCTAGGCTGAAATGAAAAAATTATTGTACTTTCTCGCAATATAATCATCATTACTTACAAATTTATAAAATATTCTATTGCTTTGTAGAGTCAGACACAAATGAAATTGTTTTTGGATTTCGCATTGTATCCTCTTCATTCGTATGCCTTTACGTGTTTTCAAATTTTGCAGCATAAATTTATTGTGTGCTATTTTATTATTAATAAGCTCGAATTTAATTAACAAATTTCGTTTGTTATTTTTTACCATTTTGTACAAAAACTTTTTTGAAGTGAAGCAAATTTTTAAGTAATATTATCAGCTGTTCTCAAAATTAACTCATGTGTCAAATGTACCAGCATAAACACCTTAGATTTCGTTCGTAATTTCAACTTGAAATTACTTAATTTCGCGTCATGCTGAACGGGCTATAACGTTTCATTCAAAACATAGCACGACTACTAGGTATGCGCAGTTCGACAACAACTACAAACATCCAAAATAACAAATTTAAAAAAATTTTACGTGTGCATTTCAAACTGAAAACATTTGTTCGATTAATTGACATTAATTAATCGATTTATTCGTTATTCGAAAATCGGCATTTTAAAATTATTCGAACAAGAGTTTCGTTTTGTTTGATCGATTAATCGAATTATTCTTAATCGGTTGACAACTCTAGTGTTTACATCCCTTCCGAAAGTGAAGAGGGCAGAAAGATATAGGAAATAGAACAATAAATTGACTAATTTAACATTCATTGTTATAAACTCTTCGATTTTAATAAATTTCTCACATTTTTTTAAATACTCAATAATAAACAAATGGAAAGCGCATGTTTGCTTTAAAACATGTTCTAGAATAGAAGAATAACGATGTGCAGTCTGATCAAAAGTGTTTAATACGTTAAGAAAAGAGCATATTGATAAATGATGCTCAAACAAATTTGACGGCTATACATATTTCATTAAATCATTTACGTAAATTGGAAACAAGTGGTTTCCTGTCGTCAAATAAAAAGCTATGCACAAAAAATTTATTATTTTCCTCAACATTTTTAAATTCTATTATTGTTAAGTGACAAACATACTCGTACATACGAACAGAGGATGGGCGAGAAAATTTTTTATCTTCCAAATAGATTTCATTTAAAATTTTAAAAATTCTAAATTTTATTACTTAACCTCGGAAGTATGTGGAACTAAAATACTCTAAAATTTCATAAACTCTTAAGCCAACAGTTCATTTATTCTTCAAAATTATTTTTAAAAATTAATTATATAAAACGGTTTCATAAATCTGTAATATTTTTTTATAGTAAGTTTCCACCATGTGCAAAGCATGGTGTTGTTTGCAAAATACGCTGTAAGAAGAAGAAACACATTGCTCTCTAAAAATCACTCTCAATTTCCCAATTTTAGACTACGGGAACGCTTTTCGTGCAATTTGGGATCCTGCGGGATCCCAATGTTGAATAAGAATCACATCTATTGATTAATTTAGGTATAGCTGCTAGATCATAGCAGGTACATTTGTTTAGCTTTAAATAATCTTTTGTATATACTATTGCTTCCAAAGACGACTTTTTCAATGAATTTCTTACTTTAGTCTTATTTATGTTTACCTGACTAATTATTCTTTGCATATTTGCTGAAGAATGTGGTAAAACTAGGATTTTTGTAATAAATTTAGTCAAAACCGGTTTGCACCAGGTATTATATTTGTTTTTTCCAAAAATCCAATAGTTATATGTTTTTATCAGGACAATACTTTTAAATGTCAGAACTCATTTTTAAGCTCTTCGCTTTCACTTTCTTCAACAAAATAGGAAAATTCTTTAATAATTTCTGAAAACCACATTAATAATATTAAAAGTATAAATTTGACCAAGAGCTATATATTTATTTTCAAAATCAAATCTTTATAATATCTGATCACAAAGCTGCACATAAAAATTAGCACAATTATTCCTAATATCATATTTTTCGTTTGCATTTATTTGTACTTTTTCCAATACGTCTCTGCAAATATTCCTAAATAAATGTCTTCAAAATTTAAAAAATTGTTTTTGTTTTTATAATCAATTAATGAAAAGTTTTCAGTTTTAAACAAACAAGTTTTTAAAAAGTTGCTCATTATAATTTTCAACAGTTCAAAGTTGCTTTAATATTACATATAAATGTTGCAAACTTGAATTATTTAAAATCGTCAAAATTAGGGTATAAATCGTCCCATCTTCACCATGTCGTTTTTAGGACCAAAAATTGTCAAAATGACGGTAAATCGTAAAAATCTGGCAGCTATGGTGTGAAGCATCCCTACAAAAATTATTGGATTACATGGTCCATTTTAGATAAAAGGAATAGTTTTTGGACTACTCCTATGTAATGCATTTCATTTGCACACAAACATTTATAGATAAATACTATTTGGCAACACTCAAAATGTTTGGAGTTAAATTGAAGCTGTGGCAGCTCCTCTGTTAAAATTAAAACAAATTCATGGAAGCTTAAAGAAACACAACTTAGCTCGTGTTTTTTCAATTTCTGAATTTTATATTCAGCCCAATCACGAATATTCCCTCGGAATTTCTCTCCCACGGAAAATACTTTTCTCGAGAAAAATTTCCTCCAATTATAAATTCCGCGGGAACAAAAAAGTTAAAAAGTGGCATCACTGAATTTTGAAGCCAGCTGTTTTGCTTATTGGCATATAATTTTCTTGTTTTTGTTTCCAATTTGCGGTTTTGTGTGTGCAAAGATAATTAAATAAAAAATACTGAAATTGAGCCTGATAATATTAATTTTCATACGTCTATATATAAATTAATTTGTGTTAAAAAAAATTTGAAATGAATAATTTAACTTTACGACCACTTGTTGTTGAAGAACAACACCAAGAAAGAAATAACCAACTGATCACCAGAAGGCAGTTGCGGGATGCATCTAATCCTCTTGAGTTGCCGCTGTCACTGTAAGTACATATGTAAATACAATTAATTACTCGATTTAAAGTTTTTAGCTTGCAACAGGTTTCAAAAGTACTATAGAGTAAATAAACCGGCTTTTCGGTATTTACTAGGTATTTGCTACCTTTATGGAAACCACAGGCAATGGCTGCATTGGATTCCATTAATGTTACCAAATGTTGCAATTGCGCTTTATTTGTGCTCTTCGACCTAAATAAACAATTAAATATTTTTTTTATTTATTTAAACTGTGTTTTATTAAAAATTACTTACATTTTTATGTAAACTCCCTTCAGTTTTCTAAGTGAAATATTTTTAGAGAAAAAACTGTATTCAAAGGCATTCAGAATAACTACTTTTTTCCCCATTCACTTTTATTCTCTTTCACACGGTTGATAAAAATCGTACAAATATGTAGAAAAGGTACAGTGAGAAATCTCATGCGGGATTTTTATTCATAATAGGAGGAATGGGGAAAGGGAGAAAACTCACGCGGAATTATTATTCGTGATTGGGCTGATTGTATTTTTTTATATAATGTTATGTAGGGGCTGAATTCACACATTTGTATGTGGGATACCCACAGGGATTAGTTTCGAAACTATTCTATTTTGCTACTCCATGGAGTATCCACAGGGGTACTGCGGGAAAAATGTATACATATATACATATGTATGTATCTCTGTCACTAATATAATTGAATGATATTTTAAGTACATGCAAATGTGTGAATTCAGCCCTTACATTAAAAAAAATACAATATAAAATTCAGAAATTGAAAAAACACGAGCTAAGTTGTGTTTCTTTAAGCTGCCATGAATTTGTTTTAATTTTAACAGGGGAGCTGCCACAGTTTCAATTTAACTCCAAACATTTTTAGTGTTGCCAAATGGTATTTAACTATAAATGTGTGTACCTACAAATGAAATGGTCCACGGCTGCATTACATAGGAGTAGTCCTAAAACTACTCTTTCTATCTAAAATGGACCACGCTATTAATAAAATTGCCTACTTACGTAGCAGCCCGCGGCCGATTTCAGACATTTTCTTCGCTACCGCTAATTTGTTTATTTAATATATTATTCTTGTTTTTAAATTTTTATGCGGTAGCATATCCAGCTGTTAGAATAACAACATTCCATGTAACTTTATATGAGCCGTTTATTTTGAAAGTGGCATAAGTCACTTTTTTTTGTTGATTGCAAATGTTTTACAAATGAAAATATACCGTTAAATTTTATTTAGTGTTGCTATTAACTCGATTTTTTTGAAAAAGTGACTTATGCTACTTAGAAAATAAAAGGCTCATATGAATATCGCGAAAAACAGTCAAAGTTTTGAATCGCAATAATTTTGTTATATATGCAATATTTTTTCCTTTTATATATTAAGCAATGTACTTATGCTGTTAGTTTTATCGTAAATAATTTGCATTTTATTAGCAATTTGAAAAATTAGAAATGCGAGTTAGAACCTTTTTAAATTAAGTTTGAAGATTACTTGTAATTAAAAAAGGTCCCAAACACACATACATATAACCTTTATTTGTTATAACTCCAAGAAATTCTATTAATAAGACTCTTTTTTGCCTTACTAGTACCAATAAATAAAATTCGTTCATTAAATATTAAGCATCGTTTTATAAATTTGCTGATCAATAACAGGGATAAATTTTAACATAGATCAAGCATGTTTGTTTTTATCATTCGAAGTGATCGGTACTTTTTTATTTTGAGAAAATTTCTGGCTTCTAGTGGGTTTATCCTTTGCTCGAAGGAGGTTAGAAAACCTACTTGAACCAAATTTTTAAAATCTTTAAAATTCATGGACTTTGTCATAGCAGCATAATCTTTAAAATCGTTTTGAAGCATTTCAATAGCCCTAAAAGGATGTTTGGTATCACTTTCAATAGCCTTATTAGTCCAGCAGGTGAGTAGATCTCAGTTGATAACATAGCCTTCTCAATAGCACTATGAGCACTGTCTACTTCTTGGATATAGGAGTGTCCTGGGGTGGAATATTTCATAGTAATTATAGATACATGGGAATTATCTCGAAGAAAGGGTAAAACAAACTTTGTATTTAAAATGAAAATACATAGAAAATTTAACAGGTTCCACTTCGGTTTCCTTACATTTTTCAATGTAAAATTCATACATTTTTCTCAAAGTCAGAGCAGATTCTAAGTATTCTCGATTAGTTGAACTTCTACAGTAGTGAGATTCAATGCTGGGAAATGAGTTAATATAATCTTTAACCATCTTTACTTAATTTTCTGGATATTTACGGCTAGTGGTTTTACCCGTACTATCTGCTTTTGCGATATTAGCATTATCTTTCCCATTGTGAACATTGTATACTGGTTTCTGAGATATACCTAGGTTACCCAAATAAAAGTTTTTGCAAACTTGTAAATCTGCGTTATTGAGATGCACGAAGTATGAAAAAGAATATTTTCTTTTTGAATTATTCATGTTTTTCTTTGGTCTGACTGTAGAATAACGAGCAGTTGTGTTGAGAATAAACAAATGTTTTTCATTTTATGTTAGTTTGTAATAAATTGTAAAAATGAGCAGCCGTTCCGAGTCAAAAATTTTTTTGGTGCAACTAAACTTGCAGGAATGCATACAATCTTTTGAAGATTTAACTCGTTTTGCAAGTATAAACAAACCTCTACTATTTATGTATTCTTGACCGAACTGATGTTTCGCTATTAAGACTTTGATCTTCCATTTTTTTGGCTGCCTATTTCTCTTTCGAGGCCTCTTCTTTGGTTCCTCACCAGTATCTAATAGCGGTAAGTTATCATGTGATACCTGGACATTTTCATCTTCTTTCCTAAAAAGTGGAAAAGCGAGATATTGATGATAGTTTTTTAATTCAAAAGTAATATTGTCAGGCTCAAGTTCAGTTTTATTGAATTAATGAAAATTCAAAATTACTAAGAGTTTTTTTTTGTGTTGGAAAATATTATTATTTATATCCAATCAGTTTTTAGCAGAACTTATCAGTACTGATTTCAAGGCCGCTACACCTCTCATCAGCGCTCAAATGTCCATATTTACAATTTTCGTAAAGTGGATACTAAGTGAGAAGAATATCAACTATTTAACCAGTTTTCAACAGAAATAGAATATGAGAATTAATTTTTAATTAAATTTTTATTCTACAATGAAACAGTGCTGGTTAGTACGAAATTCCCTCATTACTGTTTGGAACTAATAATCAACACAAACTCATAGTCCGTTATCATCAAAGTATTCTACTTTGTATTTTAACGTTTTTGTTGTTTTTACTCTATATTAGGGAAATTCACATATTACTGTGACCCCTGTTATTAGGGTATGTATAGTTCGTGCCAAAGCGGAATTAATATTTTTATATTATTATTATTACGAATAAACGTAATTATTATTTGAACTTATATTGATTTACATATGAAAAGTAATATTATCAGGCTCAAGTTCAGTTTTATTGAATTAATGAAAATTCAAAATTACTAAGAGTTTTTTTTGTGTTGGAAAATATTATTATTTATATCCAATCAGTTTTTAGCAGAACGTATCAGTACTGATTTCAAGGCCGCTACACCTCTCATCAGCGTTCAAATGTCCATCTTTACAATTTTCGTAAAGTGGATACTAAGTGAGAAGAATATCAACTATTTAACCAGTTTTCAACAGAAATAGAATATGAGAATTAATTTTTAATTAAATTTTTATTCTACAATGAAACAGTGCTGGTTAGTACGAAATTCCCTCATTACTGTTTGGAACTAATAATCAACACAAACTCATAGTCCGTTATCATCAAAGTATTATACTTTGTATTTTAACGTTTTTGTTGTTTTTACTCTATATTAGGGAAATTCACATATTAATGTGACCCCTGTTATTAGGGTATGTATAGCTCGTGCCCAAGGGGAATTAATATTTTTATATTATTATTATTACGAATAAACGTAATTATTATTTGAACTTATATTGATTTACATATGAAAAGTAATATTATCAGGCTCAAGTTCAGTTTTATTGAATTAATGAAAATTCAAAATTACTAAGAGTTTTTTTTTGTGTTGGAAAATATTATTATTTATATCCAATCAGTTTTTAGCAGAACGTATCAGTACTGATTTCAAGGCCGCTACACCTCTCATCAGCGTTCAAATGTCCATCTTTACAATTTTCGTAAAGTGGATACTAAGTGAGAAGAATATCAACTATTTAACCAGTTTTCAACAGAAATAGAATATGAGAATTAATTTTTAATTAAATTTTTATTCTACAATGAAACAGTGCTGGTTAGTACGAAATTCCCTCATTACTGTTTGGAACTAATAATCAACACAAACTCATAGTCCGTTATCATCAAAGTATTATACTTTGTATTTTAACGTTTTTGTTGTTTTTACTCTATATTAGGGAAATTCACATATTAATGTGACCCCTGTTATTAGGGTATGTATAGCTCGTGCCCAAGGGGAATTAATATTTTTATATTATTATTATTACGAATAAACGTAATTATTATTTGAACTTATATTGATTTACATATGAAAAGTAATATTATCAGGCTCAAGTTCAGTTTTATTGAATTAATGAAAATTCAAAATTACTAAGAGTTTTTTTTGTGTTGGAAAATATTATTATTTATATCCAATCAGTTTTTAGCAGAACGTATCAGTACTGATTTCAAGGCCGCTACACCTCTCATCAGCGTTCAAATGTCCATCTTTACAATTTTCGTAAAGTGGATACTAAGTGAGAAGAATATCAACTATTTAACCAGTTTTCAACAGAAATAGAATATGAGAATTAATTTTTAATTAAATTTTTATTCTACAATGAAACAGTGCTGGTTAGTACGAAATTCCCTCATTACTGTTTGGAACTAATAATCAACACAAACTCATAGTCCGTTATCATCAAAGTATTATACTTTGTATTTTAACGTTTTTGTTGTTTTTACTCTATATTAGGGAAATTCACATATTAATGTGACCCCTGTTATTAGGGTATGTATAGCTCGTGCCCAAGGGGAATTAATATTTTTATATTATTATTATTACGAATAAACGTAATTATTATTTGAACTTATATTGATTTACATATGAAAAGTAATATTATCAGGCTCAAGTTCAGTTTTATTGAATTAATGAAAATTCAAAATTACTAAGAGTTTTTTTTGTGTTGGAAAATATTATTATTTATATCCAATCAGTTTTTAGCAGAACGTATCAGTACTGATTTCAAGGCCGCTACACCTCTCATCAGCGTTCAAATGTCCATCTTTACAATTTTCGTAAAGTGGATACTAAGTGAGAAGAATATCAACTATTTAACCAGTTTTCAACAGAAATAGAATATGAGAATTAATTTTTAATTAAATTTTTATACTACAATGAAACAGTGCTGGTTAGTACGAAATTCCCTCATTACTGTTTGGAACTAATAATCAACACAAACTCATAGTCCGTTATCATCAAAGTATTATACTTTGTATTTTAACGTTTTTGTTGTTTTTACTCTATATTAGGGAAATTCACATATTAATGTGACCCCTGTTATTAGGGTATGTATAGCTCGTGCCCAAGGGGAATTAATATTTTTATATTATTATTATTACGAATAAACGTAATTATTATTTGAACTTATATTGATTTACATATGAAAAGTAATATTATCAGGCTCAAGTTCAGTTTTATTGAATTAATGAAAATTCAAAATTACTAAGAGTTTTTTTTGTGTTGGAAAATATTATTATTTATATCCAATCAGTTTTTAGCAGAACGTATCAGTACTGATTTCAAGGCCGCTACACCTCTCATCAGCGTTCAAATGTCCATCTTTACAATTTTCGTAAAGTGGATACTAAGTGAGAAGAATATCAACTATTTAACCAGTTTTCAACAGAAATAGAATATGAGAATTAATTTTTAATTAAATTTTTATACTACAATGAAACAGTGCTGGTTAGTACGAAATTCCCTCATTACTGTTTGGAACTAATAATCAACACAAACTCATAGTCCGTTATCATCAAAGTATTATACTTTGTATTTTAACGTTTTTGTTGTTTTTACTCTATATTAGGGAAATTCACATATTAATGTGACCCCTGTTATTAGGGTATGTATAGCTCGTGCCCAAGGGGAATTAATATTTTTATATTATTATTATTACGAATAAACGTAATTATTATTTGAACTTATATTGATTTACATATGAAAAGTAATATTATCAGGCTCAAGTTCAGTTTTATTGAATTAATGAAAATTCAAAATTACTAAGAGTTTTTTTTGTGTTGGAAAATATTATTATTTATATCCAATCAGTTTTTAGCAGAACGTATCAGTACTGATTTCAAGGCCGCTACACCTCTCATCAGCGTTCAAATGTCCATCTTTACAATTTTCGTAAAGTGGATACTAAGTGAGAAGAATATCAACTATTTAACCAGTTTTCAACAGAAATAGAATATGAGAATTAATTTTTAATTAAATTTTTATTCTACAATGAAACAGTGCTGGTTAGTACGAAATTCCCTCATTACTGTTTGGAACTAATAATCAACACAAACTCATAGTCCGTTATCATCAAAGTATTATACTTTGTATTTTAACGTTTTTGTTGTTTTTACTCTATATTAGGGAAATTCACATATTAATGTGACCCCTGTTATTAGGGTATGTATAGCTCGTGCCCAAGGGGAATTAATATTTTTATATTATTATTATTACGAATAAACGTAATTATTATTTGAACTTATATTGATTTACATATGAAAAGTAATATTATCAGGCTCAAGTTCAGTTTTATTGAATTAATGAAAATTCAAAATTACTAAGAGTTTTTTTTGTGTTGGAAAATATTATTATTTATATCCAATCAGTTTTTAGCAGAACGTATCAGTACTGATTTCAAGGCCGCTACACCTCTCATCAGCGTTCAAATGTCCATCTTTACAATTTTCGTAAAGTGGATACCAAGTGAGAAGAATATCAACTATTTAACCAGTTTTCAACAGAAATAGAATATGAGAATTAATTTTTAATTAAATTTTTATTCTACAATGATACAGTGCTGGTTAGTACGAAATTCCCTCATTACTGTTTGGAACTAATAATCAACACAAACTCATAGTCCGTTATCATCAAAGTATTATACTTTGTATTTTAACGTTTTTGTTGTTTTTACTCTATATTAGGGAAATTCACATATTAATGTGACCCCTGTTATTAGGGTATGTATAGCTCGTGCCCAAGGGGAATTAATATTTTTATATTATTATTATTACGAATAAACGTAATTATTATTTGAACTTATATTGATTTACATATGAAAAGTAATATTATCAGGCTCAAGTTCAGTTTTATTGAATTAATGAAAATTCAAAATTACTAAGAGTTTTTTTTGTGTTGGAAAATATTATTATTTATATCCAATCAGTTTTTAGCAGAACGTATCAGTACTGATTTCAAGGCCGCTACACCTCTCATCAGCGTACAAATGTCCATCTTTACAATTTTCGTAAAGTGGATACTAAGTGAGAAGAATATCAACTATTTAACCAGTTTTCAACAGAAATAGAATATGAGAATTAATTTTTAATTAAATTTTTATTCTACAATGAAACAGTGCTGGTTAGTACGAAATTCCCTCATTACTGTTTGGAACTAATAATCAACACAAACTCATAGTCCGTTATCATCAAAGTATTATACTTTGTATTTTAACGTTTTTGTTGTTTTTACTCTATATTAGGGAAATTCACATATTAATGTGACCCCTGTTATTAGGGTATGTATAGCTCGTGCCCAAGGGGAATTAATATTTTTATATTATTATTATTACGAATAAACGTAATTATTATTTGAACTTATATTGATTTACATATGAAAAGTAATATTATCAGGCTCAAGTTCAGTTTTATTGAATTAATGAAAATTCAAAATTACTAAGAGTTTTTTTTGTGTTGGAAAATATTATTATTTATATCCAATCAGTTTTTAGCAGAACGTATCAGTACTGATTTCAAGGCCGCTACACCTCTCATCAGCTTTCAAATGTCCATCTTTACAATTTTCGTAAAGTGGATACTAAGTGAGAAGAATATCAACTATTTAACCAGTTTTCAACAGAAATAGAATATGAGAATTAATTTTTAATTAAATTTTTATTCTACAATGAAACAGTGCTGGTTAGTACGAAATTCCCTCATTACTGTTTGGAACTAATAATCAACACAAACTCATAGTCCGTTATCATCAAAGTATTATACTTTGTATTTTAACGTTTTTGTTGTTTTTACTCTATATTAGGGAAATTCACATATTAATGTGACCCCTGTTATTAGGGTATGTATAGCTCGTGCCCGAGCGGAATTAATATTTTTATATTATTATTATTACGAATAAACGTAATTATTATTTGAACTTATATTGATTTACATATGAAAAGTAATATTATCAGGCTCAAGTTCAGTTTTATTGAATTAATGAAAATTCAAAATTACTAAGAGTTTTTTTTTGTGTTGGAAAATATTATTATATTTATCCAATCAGTTTTTAGCAGAACGTATCAGTACTGATTTCAAGGCCGCTACACCTCTCATCAGCGTTCAAATGTCCATCTTTACAATTTTCGTAAAGTGGATACTAAGTGAGAAGAATATCAACTATTTAACCAGTTTTCAACAGAAATAGAATATGAGAATTAATTTTTAATTAAATTTTTATTCTACAATGAAACAGTGCTGGTTAGTACGAAATTCCCTCATTACTGTTTGGAACTAATAATCAACACAAACTCATAGTCCGTTATCATCAAAGTATTATACTTTGTATTTTAACGTTTTTGTTGTTTTTACTCTATATTAGGGAAATTCACATATTAATGTGACCCCTGTTATTAGGGTATGTATAGCTCGTGCCCAAGGGGAATTAATATTTTTATATTATTATTATTACGAATAAACGTAATTATTATTTGAACTTATATTGATTTACATATGAAAAGTAATATTATCAGGCTCAAGTTCAGTTTTATTGAATTAATGAAAATTCAAAATTACTAAGAGTTTTTTTTGTGTTGGAAAATATTATTATTTATATCCAATCAGTTTTTAGCAGAACGTATCAGTACTGATTTCAAGGCCGCTACACCTCTCATCAGCGTTCAAATGTCCATCTTTACAATTTTCGTAAAGTGGATACTAAGTGAGAAGAATATCAACTATTTAACCAGTTTTCAACAGAAATAGAATATGAGAATTAATTTTTAATTAAATTTTTATACTACAATGAAACAGTGCTGGTTAGTACGAAATTCCCTCATTACTGTTTGGAACTAATAATCAACACAAACTCATAGTCCGTTATCATCAAAGTATTATACTTTGTATTTTAACGTTTTTGTTGTTTTTACTCTATATTAGGGAAATTCACATATTAATGTGACCCCTGTTATTAGGGTATGTATAGCTCGTGCCCAAGGGGAATTAATATTTTTATATTATTATTATTACGAATAAACGTAATTATTATTTGAACTTATATTGATTTACATATGAAAAGTAATATTATCAGGCTCAAGTTCAGTTTTATTGAATTAATGAAAATTCAAAATTACTAAGAGTTTTTTTTGTGTTGGAAAATATTATTATTTATATCCAATCAGTTTTTAGCAGAACGTATCAGTACTGATTTCAAGGCCGCTACACCTCTCATCAGCGTTCAAATGTCCATCTTTACAATTTTCGTAAAGTGGATACTAAGTGAGAAGAATATCAACTATTTAACCAGTTTTCAACAGAAATAGAATATGAGAATTAATTTTTAATTAAATTTTTATTCTACAATGAAACAGTGCTGGTTAGTACGAAATTCCCTCATTACTGTTTGGAACTAATAATCAACACAAACTCATAGTCCGTTATCATCAAAGTATTATACTTTGTATTTTAACGTTTTTGTTGTTTTTACTCTATATTAGGGAAATTCACATATTAATGTGACCCCTGTTATTAGGGTATGTATAGCTCGTGCCCAAGGGGAATTAATATTTTTATATTATTATTATTACGAATAAACGTAATTATTATTTGAACTTATATTGATTTACATATGAAAAGTAATATTATCAGGCTCAAGTTCAGTTTTATTGAATTAATGAAAATTCAAAATTACTAAGAGTTTTTTTTGTGTTGGAAAATATTATTATTTATATCCAATCAGTTTTTAGCAGAACGTATCAGTACTGATTTCAAGGCCGCTACACCTCTCATCAGCGTTCAAATGTCCATCTTTACAATTTTCGTAAAGTGGATACCAAGTGAGAAGAATATCAACTATTTAACCAGTTTTCAACAGAAATAGAATATGAGAATTAATTTTTAATTAAATTTTTATTCTACAATGATACAGTGCTGGTTAGTACGAAATTCCCTCATTACTGTTTGGAACTAATAATCAACACAAACTCATAGTCCGTTATCATCAAAGTATTATACTTTGTATTTTAACGTTTTTGTTGTTTTTACTCTATATTAGGGAAATTCACATATTAATGTGACCCCTGTTATTAGGGTATGTATAGCTCGTGCCCAAGGGGAATTAATATTTTTATATTATTATTATTACGAATAAACGTAATTATTATTTGAACTTATATTGATTTACATATGAAAAGTAATATTATCAGGCTCAAGTTCAGTTTTATTGAATTAATGAAAATTCAAAATTACTAAGAGTTTTTTTTGTGTTGGAAAATATTATTATTTATATCCAATCAGTTTTTAGCAGAACGTATCAGTACTGATTTCAAGGCCGCTACACCTCTCATCAGCGTACAAATGTCCATCTTTACAATTTTCGTAAAGTGGATACTAAGTGAGAAGAATATCAACTATTTAACCAGTTTTCAACAGAAATAGAATATGAGAATTAATTTTTAATTAAATTTTTATTCTACAATGAAACAGTGCTGGTTAGTACGAAATTCCCTCATTACTGTTTGGAACTAATAATCAACACAAACTCATAGTCCGTTATCATCAAAGTATTATACTTTGTATTTTAACGTTTTTGTTGTTTTTACTCTATATTAGGGAAATTCACATATTAATGTGACCCCTGTTATTAGGGTATGTATAGCTCGTGCCCAAGGGGAATTAATATTTTTATATTATTATTATTACGAATAAACGTAATTATTATTTGAACTTATATTGATTTACATATGAAAAGTAATATTATCAGGCTCAAGTTCAGTTTTATTGAATTAATGAAAATTCAAAATTACTAAGAGTTTTTTTTGTGTTGGAAAATATTATTATTTATATCCAATCAGTTTTTAGCAGAACGTATCAGTACTGATTTCAAGGCCGCTACACCTCTCATCAGCTTTCAAATGTCCATCTTTACAATTTTCGTAAAGTGGATACTAAGTGAGAAGAATATCAACTATTTAACCAGTTTTCAACAGAAATAGAATATGAGAATTAATTTTTAATTAAATTTTTTTTCTACAATGAAACAGTGCTGGTTAGTACGAAATTCCCTCATTACTGTTTGGAACTAATAATCAACACAAACTCATAGTCCGTTATCATCAAAGTATTATACTTTGTATTTTAACGTTTTTGTTGTTTTTACTCTATATTAGGGAAATTCACATATTAATGTGACCCCTGTTATTAGGGTATGTATAGCTCGTGCCCGAGCGGAATTAATATTTTTATATTATTATTATTACGAATAAACGTAATTATTATTTGAACTTATATTGATTTACATATGAAAAGTAATATTATCAGGCTCAAGTTCAGTTTTATTGAATTAATGAAAATTCAAAATTACTAAGAGTTTTTTTTTGTGTTGGAAAATATTATTATATTTATCCAATCAGTTTTTAGCAGAACGTATCAGTACTGATTTCAAGGCCGCTACACCTCTCATCAGCGTTCAAATGTCCATCTTTACAATTTTCGTAAAGTGGATACTAAGTGAGAAGAATATCAACTATTTAACCAGTTTTCAACAGAAATAGAATATGAGAATTAATTTTTAATTAAATTTTTATTCTACAATGAAACAGTGCTGGTTAGTACGAAATTCCCTCATTACTGTTTGGAACTAATAATCAACACAAACTCATAGTCCGTTATCATCAAAGTATTATACTTTATATTTTAACGTTTTTGTTGTTTTTACTCTATATTAGGGAAATTCACATATTAATGTGACCCCTGTTATTAGGGTATGTATAGCTCGTGCCCAAGGGGAATTAATATTTTTATATTATTATTATTACGAATAAACGTAATTATTATTTGAACTTATATTGATTTACATATGAAAAGTAATATTATCAGGCTCAAGTTCAGTTTTATTGAATTAATGAAAATTCAAAATTACTAAGAGTTTTTTTTGTGTTGGAAAATATTATTATTTATATCCAATCAGTTTTTAGCAGAACGTATCAGTACTGATTTCAAGGCCGCTACACCTCTCATCAGCGTTCAAATGTCCATCTTTACAATTTTCGTAAAGTGGATACTAAGTGAGAAGAATATCAACTATTTTACCAGTTTTCAACGGAAATAGAATATGAGAATTAATTTTTAATTCAATTTTTATTCTACAATGAAACAGTGCTGGTTAGTACGAAATTCCCTCATTACTGTTTGGAACTAATAACCAACACAAACTCATAGTCCGTTATCATCAAAGTATTATACTTTGTATTTTAACGTTTTTGTTGTTTTTACTCTATATTAGGGAAATTCACATATTAATGTGACCCCTGTTATTAGGGTATGTATAGCTCGTGCCCGAGCGGAATTAATATTTTTATATTATTATTATTACGAATAAACGTAATTATTATTTGAACTTATATTGATTTACATATGAAAAGTAATATTATCAGGCTCAAGTTCAGTTTTATTGAATTAATGAAAATTCAAAATTACTAAGAGTTTTTTTTTTTTTTGGAAAATATTATTATATTTATCCAATCAGTTTTTAGCAGAACGTATCAGTACTGATTTCAAGGCCGCTACACCTCTCATCAGCGTTCAAATGTCCATCTTTACAATTTTCGTAAAGTGGATACTAAGTGAGAAGAATATCAACTATTTTACCTGTTTTCAACAGAAATAGAATATGAGAATTAATTTTTAATTAAATTTTTATTCTACAATGAAACAGTGCTGGTTAGTACGAAATTCCCTCATTACTGTATGGAACTAATAATCAACACAAACTCATAGTCCGTTATCATCAAAGTATTATACTTTATATTTTAACGTTTTTGTTGTTTTTACTCTATATTAGGGAAATTCACATATTAATGTGACCCCTGTTATTAGGGTATGTATAGCTCGTGCCCAAGGGGAATTAATATTTTTATATTATTATTATTACGAATAAACGTAATTATTATTTGAACTTATATTGATTTACATATGAAAAGTAATATTATCAGGCTCAAGTTCAGTTTTATTGAATTAATGAAAATTCAAAATTACTAAGAGTTTTTTTTGTGTTGGAAAATATTATTATTTATATCCAATCAGTTTTTAGCAGAACGTATCAGTACTGATTTCAAGGCCGCTACACCTCTCATCAGCGTTCAAATGTCCATCTTTACAATTTTCGTAAAGTGGATACTAAGTGAGAAGAATATCAACTATTTTACCAGTTTTCAACGGAAATAGAATATGAGAATTAATTTTTAATTCAATTTTTATTCTACAATGAAACAGTGCTGGTTAGTACGAAATTCCCTCATTACTGTTTGGAACTAATAACCAACACAAACTCATAGTCCGTTATCATCAAAGTATTATACTTTGTATTTTAACGTTTTTGTTGTTTTTACTCTATATTAGGGAAATTCACATATTAATGTGACCCCTGTTATTAGGGTATGTATAGCTCGTGCCCAAGGGGAATTAATATTTTTATATTATTATTATTACGAATAAACGTAATTATTATTTGAACTTATATTGATTTACATATGAAAAGTAATATTATCAGGCTCAAGTTCAGTTTTATTGAATTAATGAAAATTCAAAATTACTAAGACTTTTTTTGTGTTGGAAAATATTATTATATTTATCCAATCAGTTTTTAGCAGAACGTATCAGTACTGATTTCAAGGCCGCTACACCTCTCATCAGCGTTCAAATGTCCATCTTTACAATTTTCGTAAAGTGGATACTAAGTGAGAAGAATATCAACTATTTAACCAGTTTTCAACAGAAATAGAATATGAGAATTAATTTTTAATTCAATTTGTATTCTACAATGAAACAGTGCTGGTTAGTACGAAATTCCCTCATTACTGTTTGGAACTAATAATCAACACAAACTCATAGTCCGTTATCATCAAAGTATTCTACTTTGTATTTTAACGTTTTTGTTGTTTTTACTCTATATTAGGGAAATTCACATATTAATGTGACCCCTGTTATTAGGGTATGTATAGCTCGTGCCCAAGCGGAATTAATATTTTTATATTATTATTATTACGAATAAACGTAATTATTATTTGAACTTATATTGATTTACATATGAAAAGTAATATTATCAGGCTCAAGTTCAGTTTTATTGAATTAATGAAAAATCAAAATTACTAAGAGTTTTTTTTGTGTTGGAAAATATTATATTTATCCAATCAGTTTTTAGCAGAACGTATCAGTACTGATTTCAAGGCCGCTACACCTCTCATCAGCGTTCAAATGTCCATCTTTACAATTTTCGTAAAGTGGATACTAAGTGAGAAGAATATCAACTATTTAACCAGTTTTCAACAGAAATAGAATATGAGAATTAATTTTTAATTCAATTTGTATTCTACAATGAAACAGTGCTGGTTAGTACGAAATTCCCTCATTACTGTTTGGAACTAATAATCAACACAAACTCATAGTCCGTTATCATCAAAGTATTCTACTTTGTATTTTAACGTTTTTGTTGTTTTTACTCTATATTACGGAAATTCACATATTAATGTGACCCCTGTTATTAGGGTATGTATAGCTCGTGCCCAAGCGGAATTAATATTTTTATATTATTATTATTACGAATAAACGTAATTATTATTTGAACTTATATTGATTTACATATGATAAGTAATATTATCAGGCTCAAGTTCAGTTTTATTGAATTAATGAAAATTCAAAATTACTAAGAGTTTTTTTTGTGTTGGAAAATATTATATTTATCCAATCAGTTTTTAGCAGAACGTATCAGTACTAATTTCAAGGCCGCTACACCTCTCATCAGCGTTAAAATGTCCATCTTTACAATTTTCGTAAAGTGGATACTAAGTGAGAAGAATATCAACTATTTAACCAGTTTTCAACGGAAATAGAATATGAGAATTAATTTTTAATTCAATTTTTATTCTACAATGAAACAGTGCTGGTTAGTACGAAATTCCCTCATTACTGTTTGGAACTAATAACCAACACAAACTCATAGTCCGTTATCATCAAAGTATTATACTTTGTATTTTAACGTTTTTGTTGTTTTTACTCTATATTAGGGAAATTCACATATTAATGTGACCCCTGTTATTAGGGTATGTATAGCTCGTGCCCAAGCGGAATTAATATTTTTATATTATTATTATTACGAATAAACGTAATTATTATTTGAACTTATATTGATTTACATATGAAAAGTAATATTATCAGGCTCAAGTTCAGTTTTATTGAATTAATGAAAATTCAAAATTACTAAGAGTTTTTTTTGTGTTGGAAAATATTATATTTATCCAATCAGTTTTTAGCAGAACGTATCAGTACTGATTTCAAGGCCGCTACACCTCTCATCAGCGTTCAAATGTCCATCTTTACAATTTTCGTAAAGTGGATACTAAGTGAGAAGAATATCAACTATTTAACCAGTTTTCAACGGAAATAGAATATGAGAATTAATTTTTAATTCAATTTTTATTCTACAATGAAACAGTGCTGGTTAGTACGAAATTCCCTCATTACTGTTTGGAACTAATAATCAACACAAACTCATAGTCCGTTATCATCAAAGTATTATACTTTGTATTTTAACGTTTTTGTTGTTTTTACTCTATATTAGGGAAATTCACATATTAATGTGACCCCTGTTATTAGGGTATGTATAGCTCGTGCCCAAGCGGAATTAATATTTTTATATTATTATTATTACGAATAAACGTAATTATTATTTGAACTTATATTGATTTACATATGAAAATTAATATTATCAGGCTCAAGTTCAGTTTTATTGAATTAATGAAAATTCAAAATTACTAAGAGTTTTTTTTGTGTTGGAAAATATTATTATATTTATCCAATCAGTTTTTAGCAGAACGTATCAGTACTGATTTCAAGGCCGCTACACCTCTCATCAGCGTTCAAATGTCCATCTTTACAATTTTCGTAAAGTGGATACTAAGTGAGAAGAATATCAACTATTTAACCAGTTTTCAACGGAAATAGAATATGAGAATTAATTTTTAATTCAATTTTTATTCTACAATGAAACAGTGCTGGTTAGTACGAAATTCCCTCATTACTGTTTGGAACTTTTAATCAACACAAACTCATAGTCCGTTATCATCAAAGTATTATACTTTGTATTTTAACGTTTTTGTTGTTTTTACTCTATATTAGGGAAATTCACATATTAATGTGACCCCTGTTATTAGGGTATGTATAGCTCGTGCCCAAGCGGAATTAATATTTTTATATTATTATTATTACGAATAAACGTAATTATTATTTGAACTTATATTGATTTACATATGAAAAGTAATATTATCAGGCTCAAGTTCAGTTTTATTGAATTAATGAAAATTCAAAATTACTAGGAGTTTTTTTGTGTTGGAAAATATTATTATATTTATCCAATCAGTTTTTAGCAGAACGTATCAGTACTGATTTCAAGGCCGCTACACCTCTCATCAGCGTTCAAATGTCCATCTTTACAATTTTCGTAAAGTGGATACTAAGTGAGAAGAATATCAACTATTTAACCAGTTTTCAACGGAAATAGAATATGAGAATTAATTTTTAATTCAATTTTTATTCTACAATGAAACAGTGCTGGTTAGTACGAAATTCCCTCATTACTGTTTGGAACTAATAATCAACACAAACTCATAGTCCGTTATCATCAAAGTATTATACTTTGTATTTTAACGTTTTTGTTGTTTTTACTCTATATTAGGGAAATTCACATATTACTGTGACCCCTGTTATTAGGGTATGTATAGCTCGTGCCCAAGCGGAATTAATATTTTTATATTATTATTATTGCGAATAAACGTAATTATTATTTGAACTTATATTGATTTACATATGAAAAGTAATATTATCAGGCTCAAGTTCAGTTTTATTGAATTAATGAAAATTCAAAATTACTAAGAGTTTTTTTGTGTTGGAAAATATTATTATTTATATCCAATCAGTTTTTAGCAGAACGTATCAGTACTGATTTCAAGGCCGCTACACCTCTCATCAGCGTTCAAATGTCCATCTTTACAATTTTCGTAAAGTGGATACTAAGTGAGAAGAATATCAACTATTTAACCAGTTTTCAACGGAAATAGAATATGAGAATTAATTTTTAATTCAATTTTTATTCTACAATGAAACAGTGCTGGTTAGTACGAAATTCCCTCATTACTGTTTGGAACTAATAATCAACACAAACTCATAGTCCGTTATCATCAAAGTATTATACTTCATATTTTAACGTTTTTGTTGTTTTACTCTATATTAGGGAAATTCACATATTAATGTGACCCCTGTTATTAGGGTATGTATAGCTCGTGCCCAAGGGGAATTAATATTTTTATATTATTATTATTACGAATAAACGTAATTATTATTTGAACTTATATTGATTTACATATGAAAAGTAATATTATCAGGCTCAAGTTCAGTTTTATTGAATTAATGAAAATTCAAAATTACTAAGAGTTTTTTTTGTGTTGGAAAATATTATTATTTATATCCAATCAGTTTTTAGCAGAACGTATCAGTACTGATTTCAAGGCCGCTACACCTCTCATCAGCGTTCAAATGTCCATCTTTACAATTTTCGTAAAGTGGATACTAAGTGAGAAGAATATCAACTATTTTACCAGTTTTCAACGGAAATAGAATATGAGAATTAATTTTTAATTCAATTTTTATTCTACAATGAAACAGTGCTGGTTAGTACGAAATTCCCTCATTACTGTTTGGAACTAATAACCAACACAAACTCATAGTCCGTTATCATCAAAGTATTATACTTTGTATTTTAACGTTTTTGTTGTTTTTACTCTATATTAGGGAAATTCACATATTAATGTGACCCCTGTTATTAGGGTATGTATAGCTCGTGCCCAAGCGGAATTAATATTTTTATATTATTAATATTACGAATAAACGTAATTATTATTTGAACTTATATTGATTTACATATGAAAAGTAATATTATCAGGCTCAAGTTCAGTTTTATTGAATTAATGAAAATTCAAAATTACTAAGAGTTTTTTATGTTGGAAAATATTATTATTTATATCCAATCAGTTTTTAGCAGAACGTATCAGTACTGATTTCAAGGCCGCTACACCTCTCATCAGCGTTCAATTGTCCATCTTTACAATTTTCGTAAAGTGGATACTAAGTGAGAAGAATATCAACTATTTAACCAGTTTTCTAATTCCTTTTTTAATTCCTTATAAGATATTCGTCATAAGTAGTAGATACATACATACCCATTTGAGATCCATCATCACCTCCGCTTGCTTCACTGGGTTTGTAATATGAGCAAGATGATTTACTCCCAAATGGGTCAACATCACTAAAAGGAATTGCAGACATAACGTATTTATTTGTAAACTAATTTTTTTAATGACATTTTTAATATCTGCTCACCTACGTGCTTTGTACAATCTGACAGTAAATGATGAAACAGAACTGGGGCTTGACGTTTTTCTTCATACAATTTGGCATATAAAAGACGCGGCTGAAAGCAGTCGTGAGATAGAATCTATTTTATTTTGCCAGCGACTTTGCTTATGCTCTCACTCTCAGAGTAAAATTCTCTCAACAATGCTACCACACTTTTATTATATTTCATACAATTTGTAAACAAAACCAAAGAAAAATAAGAACAAAAGAAAATCAAAAAAACATTTGAAAGAGCAATATAATTATAATTTTCTAAATTTGTAAATAATATGAGTAATATTGTCGAAAAATTGATTGCAGAAGTGCATAAACATGATTTCATATATAATTTGCAGTAATCAATGTACAAAAACAAGACTTGTGGATAAAAATTGGAAATGTGAATGAAGTTGAAGCCGACGCTTCAATTCTGGACATTTTTTCTCTGAGAGTCGTTTTTGCTTCAAGTTGCGGACGTGTTCTGTTTCATCATTTGAACTTGTAACGAAGCGTTTTCGCCTTATGCTGAGGTAAGCTTTCGGCTGCCAAGGTTCGTTGCAATCATTTGTTTTGGTTTTCCGATGAAAGAGTAAAAGACTTAATTTCTCTTGTTCAATAAAACACATTTCATTATTAAATCTCTTAATCTAGTTGTTTCTCTTAACTTCTGACACCAAGCTAAAGTCAACACCCTCTCTGCATCATCGACGACCAATTATGTAACCTCGTACTTTGATTTATCTCTCTCGCACACCATACCGCGCCGTCGTATATATCTTTCAGACTCTCACGCAACGGACGAATAATATTCTATCCGGCGGCGTGATCGTCTGGTTACCTGAAGGCCAACTCGCTGCCACTGATTGAAGAATATTCTCTTCAGCGTGCTGATGTTCGGTGTAAGACCGTGCCCAGCGTCGTTACCAGTCGTGGAGGGTCCCATGGGAATCGCAGTATGGTAGCGACACTCTCAGCAGCCCCTTTCTTTCACTTCAGAGCGAACAAAGTTCTAGTCTGAAGGAAAAAGACGAAAGCAAGTCACGGCAGAGGGATTGCTTCCGTATAAGGTGGAGGAATAATATTCTCATCCAACACTTTATTTTTGCTTGGCTAGCTAAATTAAATCGAAGATAGAGTAACCGGCCATAGACTGACTGATTAAAATCAAATCTTTAGCTACCATTCATACACTAATACAAACATGTGTATGTGTCGTGTTTGCACACAAGTCGTCTCTACATTATTCGTAATATATCAGCTGTGGGTGACCAACAGCGTTGTAACATAAGATTGGTGTGTCCTTTAATTTGGCGTCAGATGGCGTTGTATAACGGTTTTCAAAATTTAAATCTAATTTCAAAAAAATATATATATATATATATGTATATATATATATGGATATTTTTAATCTTAGTGATTTCATTAATCTTATTACTCGTTAATATTATGATCTAAGCCTTTATGACTATTAACTATTATGTTAAGCAAACATAAGACGACACTGAGTCGATGTGTGCCAAAAACGAACTCTGACTTTTGGCTCGTCACAAACTTCAACTTAAAAGTCAAAGCCAGCCTAACTAAGCAAGTTGAATATAAAATGTGTATATATGAACAGATAAAACTTATTTAATACATTCAAAATCGTGCCATTTTAAAGTAAAGTAAAACAAAGTTCTAACTGTCAAATAGAACTTTTTTAAATCAAAAGATTCACCAAACCTCTGAGTTAGAACTAAGTTTAGCTAGTACTTTTCTTTTAAGATAGCATGTGAAACTTTTTGCTAGCGAAAATTGCAATGTAGTTGGAACTATTTTTAACTGAAAGCGGCGTTTTTGCCAAAATGTTAGTTGGAACTCTTTTATTCTAAGGGCGCGATATGTAGAAAAATTAAATTAAAAATTTCAACGAAGAGTATATGCATGTTGTAAAATCGGCTAAGACACGTAAAATATATTTGCATGCGGCCTTGTGAATAACATTTATATACAGTTTCATTTCAACAGATGGAATGAAACACTTTTTCATACTATAAACGGGAATCGCATTTTGTACAATTGTGAAAAGTTGTAATTTAAACGAAAATTAAACCTTTTTTTGCATTTCACGTTATCGCAGAACGAGAATCTACCCCAGGTGTGTATTTAATACTGAAAAGCCGTTTATCTTGGTTAGTGTTGCCATTACTATTGATTATTGTGGGCTTCTAGGATTTTATTAAGGATTAAGGAAAGCTATTCAAACAAATTTTGTTAATTTAACAGTGCTCGGTTAATCTTTTATTAAAATCCCGCAAAGTGAAATTTATTGTTGTTATCCTTTTAAAATAGAAGACACTATAATCACAAAAGAAGTATAAGAAACGTGGAGAAGTGGATGATAGGATATATTGATATTGAAAATATTTCTATTTCGAGCAAAAATTGTGATAAATACAGGAAAAAAGTTGCAAAATTAAAAAATTACGAAGCTTATGAACCAAGTAAAAAATAAAATAATTTTAATGAAGAAAGGAGGGAAAGTGAAGTTTTAGAGGAAAGTGAAAACGAAGTTCGAGGCACAAAAGATGCTTTTATTTCAAAACTAAAGCTTACCGTTTTTAGAGCTGTCAGCAATAAAACGCAAGAATATAAGTCAACAAAGTTATAAAATAAAAAAATAACAGAAATTAATTCCTCGATAAGAAAAAAACTTCGATTTGACTTCGATTCTAAAATTATAGAACAATTGGAAGAAAAATTACACTAACAACTAACAAAAGTGAAAAATTCCATATTGAATGTTTTGCCAAAAAGCTGGACGTTAACAAAAATGGACAATGATTTTGGTATTTCCAATTTTATGGCAAGAAGTGTTAAAAGATTAGTTGATGAAAAAGGTGTAGTAAGCATTTCAATAATTTTATGCCGTTTTTTGAGAAAAATAACCAACAAAAATATTTTATCAAATTTTGAACTTTGAATTTCAAATCTACAATTTAAACCCGTTAAAAGCTTATTTTCTCCCCTTTGATTTCGACCCACAACGAAAAATATTGCTTAAGAAGTTCCGAAAATAAAAACAAATTTCATAATATGTACTATTTTTGGAATTTTTAAGACGCTATATCTCGCACCTGAGCCACGATAATGTGCCAAAATTTTGCATGAATTCTTACTTTCTACAAGGCATGACTAGTACAAAGTTTGATAAAAAATCGGTTGATTTGATATGTTTTAACCCTGTAGTGTTATTTATTAAAAGATTTATGTAAGGCATTTTATTGTTGAAGGCTTATTATTTCCAATTATTTTTACATAAAAATACTTAAGTTGTGATGGTAAAAACATGAGAAGAACTTTAAAAATTCCATAGAAATATATATACATAATTAAATTTAAGCTGTTGTTGTGTCTATACACCCAAAAAAAATTGCAATTGTCTATGTTTATAAGTAATTTTAAACACTAATGTTTCTGTTAGATGTCATAGACTCTATTGCTTTCAATATTTTCTGTTTTTACTATTTGCTGTTGTAGTGGACAAGCAACTACATTTTATTTACATTTCACACAATACTGCAATAATTATTGTTCCCGAGATATACTCCAAAATATTTTAAATTTAAATGGCACGCCTAACGCTTGATGTCAAGCACACGTACACATGCTTCATGTCAAGTATTTTGACAGTATAGTTCCCTTAAGAGGCATTAGAAGAGCAAAAAATTTTAGCAATATCTAAATATATACTTATTTCGTCGGTTGCCCTTATCAACTCATCAGTAGATGTACCAGTTATGTTTGAAAGCTCATCTATTTATACATAAACTCACAAAATGATTTGCGAATTACAAAGCCTAAAAATAGCCTTTCAAATCTACTGATGAGTTTGTATAGCAACCAACGAAATATATATTTAGATATTGCCAACTCCCAACAAATAAATAAAATTTAAAAAATATTATATATAATTTTAAATTAAACTATCACTAAGTTTTAACTGTAAACTTATATTGCGTTTCAGATCATTCAATCGCCATAATCACATTGTGTTAAATGCATCACTTATACCCATCGCTGAAAGGTGATCAACTATGTCCATTGGGATTCCATCCACAGACTCGATATCCAACAAGATGTAAGCGTTGTTTTCGCGACTATAAAGAACATGGAGGCCGTCGTGGAATAGATGATGTTACATCATCATCTCCAAACTTGTCAGACGGTCTTAATTCAAGGTTAATATTATTTTGTATTAAGAATCTATTTAAACCATTATAACCGGATTTATGTTTGTACTAATTTTCAAAAGACCATCATCGCGAACATGGACTTCTACCCAGAATCTTTCATCTGTAAATGGGAGCAACAACGACATTGGTATGACCTTAAATTAGAATTAGTGTCACCAATGGCACATTAATTAAACAAAACTAATTGTTTTGAAATTTTATATTCTTTTGGAATTTTATAAATTATAGCATGACAATTTATTATCTAATTGGATTTTATAAAAATTTAAATAAGATATTTTTAATCTAATGTATATTATTTTATATTTTTCATTAAATAATAATACTCTTGTATCATTTCTCTATGGTTCTAAACATCATTAAACTATTGTCACATCACTACTTTTCCTTATCATCATAATTTAATTAATTTGAATAATTTTATTCGAATGAAATTAAAACTGATTTACGACCACAACTTATGCAAATTATGCTGATGGTGATTGATGATAATCGATTTACGATATCAACGTTTTTGGAAATAATGCTCATCACTCATTATTTGGTTAATTCATCGTTTATCTAATTTTCATTATCTGTTGGATATCTGTTCGACAAAAATTAACGTGTATACGAAAAACTATTTCCTTTATAACAATGTCTTTAATAACAACAAAAATTAACTACACAAACAATTCTATAAATGCAACTTCTCTGCGATGATCTGAAATAACTTACACGTATAAAAAAATAAATGTTTGAACGATTGCATATGAAATAATGCGCTTGTTGCATGTATAAATAATGCTTTACTGGATAAAAATTTTCATTCAACTAAAGTTGTACACTTCAATGTAGAACTAAAAAGACGGCCGCAGTCATGGGCTTCCACGCCCGATATAGATGAAGTTGATAACGTCAACAGGGGTGCTTCACGTTCGGGTGGCAAAGCATTTGCAGATGACAATAACATAGACGTGACGCTTAAACTGCCTGTGCCACCAAGACGACATACAACAGCATTAGAGATAAAAGAGGTAAGTCTTTGCCTACTTTGGAAATCTTGCATATGAAAATATGTAATTGATTTTTAAATTTTCTCGGCCTTTAATTATTTTATTAAATAACTACGTTTCTAATGGCGTTTTCGTTTTTGAGTAATATGTTGCATTTATTCTGCCTTCTACATATCTTTCTATTCTTTTCTGCAAAATATGTGCTATTTTAAAAGTGTAACGAGTTCTTTTCTCATGATGTTACCCTTAAAAAGAAAAAAAATGTTACATGTTCAACTCTCATTTTAATTAAAGGGGCATAAGTGCAGCATTATATTAACCACTGGTTTTCTTATTGTTTCTTTGCTTTATTGATAATTGCTACCATTTATGGTCTTTTGTAAACTTAAAATATGCAACAATTCCTAGAAGTCGTGGGAACATTTAAAAATGTTGCCAAATCACATGTAACATATATGTAACGTTTTATTTTTAGAAAAGAAAACGCCATAAGTTTGTGGTCAGTTTTTAAAAAAATATTAATAATATGATGTGCTAAAAAATTGTACCTCAAACTTTAAAATATGTTATGTAGGTACATATGTATATAAAAACGAATATATGTACCTATGTGTTTGTATATTTGCTTGTTTGTTTTTCTGGTTGTTTGTATGTTCCGTATATGATGTCAAAAGGTAAAGCCGAACGTCTTGAAATTAGAGGGGTGTGTTGAAGTGGTTAGGGCGTTGACTACTAAGCAAACAATGACTTGGGGCCTGGGTTCAAACCCTGGCCAGAGCAAGTCAAGCAACATCATTAATTTCTCGAATGTACTTTAGTGAGACATTGTATTAATTGTTGTCGGACTATTTAAGTGATGAAGGCATAGCACTGGTCAGTAAAAAACTGTTCCGACAGCGATTGATGATGTTCCAAGCTAATGTACACACAACATTGCCCTCCTTCGTCGGTAAGCAGAAACATCGGCGAAGTAAAACAATTAATCAAATGTCTGCTAATACAGCTTAACAAAGTTAATGCGTCTACTTAACACCGGCGCCTCAACACTGCCTTAAAAATTAACATAACGCGCAAAGCAGAGTTGTGAAAGAGTTAAGTCATCTAAATTTTCAACATCTATCTTCTCTACCCTATCCCTCTCCCTGAGTTCCGGCACAGTGCACTGCATACGTAGGGGTCATCCCCTCAGTGCTGGCCCTAATTTAAAAAAAAAAAATAAAAAATTTTGGATATTAAAGTAGGCCAATGTGTTTTAAAAATATTATTATTTATATATCTGCGCAAACAAATCAAAGAGTATCATATCACTTCTAGAGAAAAATACAACCTATAACAAAACATTAAATTGTTGGGACGAAGGGAACGGGTACTCCGATCATAAGCGTAGCTAGAGTGTTATTCTGGGGTGGGCAAGTGCACCGCTTTCGCAAAAAGAAAAAATAAATCCTATTTTTATTAAAACAAAATATTTTTTTATTAAAACAAAACTAAAAAATGTATCATAAAAATTTAGTTTGCAATATATGTAACAAAAACAAAGTATTTAAAAAGTTAAAGGTAACTATGTAGTATTTTCAAGTTTAATATATATTAATAATAATTATATTAAAATCAATTTATTATTCTAACGTTAGTTTTCTATTTTTTTACAAAATATGTTTAATAGCTCTTCTGAAGTTATTTTGTATTTGACTATTTCATTTTGAATATTTAAAACTGCTAAATTTGAAAACCGTTCCTGAAGCATTGCAATCATGTTTTTATTCTACGCATAGCTGAGAAACTTCTTTCACAACTAGCAGAACTATTAGGAAGGCTTATTGTCACTTGTAAAAGTTTGTTAATGTTTGGATAAATATTCTTGTCAATTTC
This sequence comes from Lypha dubia, assembly GCA_947311025.1. Classification (NCBI taxonomy): domain Eukaryota; kingdom Metazoa; phylum Arthropoda; class Insecta; order Diptera; family Tachinidae; genus Lypha; species Lypha dubia. Next base: position 84,400,967 of record OX371261.1, read on the forward strand.
TTACGTGCCGTCTTTTCTCCGCGTTTGCGATTCCAGCCAGCTCACTAAAACACTGAACATCCTCGCGCAGGTTCCAACTCACAAACACGACAGAGACACGAACAATTAAAATTCTAAAAAAACTACGAAATTTAAAAAAAAAACACTAAAAAACAAATGGAAAAACAATTAGAAGAGTGGACAAGTTGGAGGTCCACTACCAGCCCTCCCTTCCTGGGGCCATATATTCCTGAAAAATAAAATTTTTTGATCCCCCAAAAGCCACACACACTCACCTCACGATGCCGTCTCATATACCCTCACCTGAACAAGTAAATTTAGCACGCAAACATTCTCTTGTATTTGTGGGTTGGAACCTGCCCGAGGATGTTCAGTGTTTTAGTGAGCTGGCTGGCATCGCAAACGCGGCAGGAAGACGGCACGTAAAAAATTTTGAATTTTAGCATATCAAAGTTTAATTTTTTTTCGCTGGATATATTTTTAAACATATTCTTAAGTAATAGTGCTTCAGCTTTCATTGAATCACAAGCAATTTGCAAAACATTTTTGTAATTAATAATGAATTCGCTAGCGCCTTCCAAATCTAATTTAAAGAAATCGTTAACAGCTTTAGCTAATGGAATCGGTATTCCATATTAGAAATTATGGTATCGACTACTCGATAATATATATTTAACTTCCAATAATCAACTGAAGGCAGATCCAAAAATTTTGTTAAATGCAAAGTAAACACGTATGTTATGATATTGAAAATATCAATACACTTACAAAATATTTGAAACGAAAATAGCAATTTAAAAAAAAAAGCAGAAAGTCTGGGGTAGGCAGAAGCGGGTCTGGGTTGGTTTTTCCCACCCCAGCCCTACTCTATCTACGCCAATGAATCCGATAAAACGCAATTATTAATATTTACACTTATATATTGCTGTAGTACACTTCTAGAGCAAAAAAATTATCTCATTCCAAAAGTTGAGCTGATCGGAAGGTGGCAACTGGTACCCCCATACAAAGAAATTACTAATATTTATATATCTGAGCCACTTTTTTTGTTTTTATGATATATTTTATTATTTATTGAATCTTCAATTTAATTGAAACATCAATAAGTTGTTCAAATCTTAAATCTAAAAATGTTAAATATATGTTTAGCCAATACTAAACAAAATTTTTAGTTTCAACGGTTGATTGTTGTTGTTTTACATATCACGTGTACGGCTGATAGAAAGAGTATCCCTCCTCCTAAGCCGGGTGTGGCCTCTATACTCTTAACTATTGCGCGCAAGTGATTTGGGTGCAACTCTAGTTTTTTAATGTATTTTTTCGCGTGTTTAGAAAATACTGTCTTAACCAACGGAACATCGAGATCTTTGTGAATTCGCTGATTTCGGATATACCAGGGGGCTGCTGTTATAGTACGTAGAATTTAGTTTTGTCGCCTATGAATTTTTTCTACATTCGATGCTGAGGCAGTTCCCCATAACTGGATTCCATAGGGCCATATTGGTTTTAGGAGCGCATTGTATAGTAGAAGTTTACAGTCTATACTTAGCATAGAATTTCTTCCCATAAGCCAATTCATTAAGAATGCTTTTAATTTCATTTGGATCAACATTGCGTCTATATGCGATGTCTGTGGTAGATTTCCGTAAATGTGACGTGTACACATTTCTGCTCGTTAACTTTTATACGCCATTGTTTGAGCCATTTTTCCAATTTGGATATATACCCTTGTAAGTTGATGGAAGCTTCTACTGGATTTTCATGGACGGTTAAAAAACTGTATCATCAGCAAATGTGTATGTATGAATGTTATTGCTTAACGGTAAGTCAGAGGCATATATAATAAATAAAGTAAGGGACCGAAGATGCTGCCTTGGGGAACTCCGGCTTCGGTGGTCTTAAAGAATTGCCTTTTCTAACTACAAATTTTCGTTCATTTAGATAGCTTTTTAAAAGCCTGACGATATTTGCGGGTAGATTTTGCGTTATTTTGTGTATAAGACCTTTATCGAAAGCTTCAGAAACATCTATAAAGAGCGCAGAGCAATATTAATTTTTTTCAAAGGTGTCTCTAACAACGTTCACAAGGCTGTGAGTTTCTTTAGTAGTGATATGTTGTCTGCGAAAACCAAATTGATGATCTGGAATGCATCCACTTCTAGTCACTATAGGCATCAGCTTGCTCATATACAGCTTTTCAAATAGTTTTGAAATGTTGGGCAATAAACTAATAGGCCGATAGGATTCAACCTTCGTATGATCCCTACCGGGCTTTGGTATCATAATAATCATCGAAACCTTCCACTCTTTGGGACAGTATTGCAACCTTAAAATACCATTAAAAATGAATAGTATTATTCTTTTTGCAATATATGGCAATTCTTGAAGCATTTTGTTGCTTATTTTGTCGACACCTGGGGCTTTTTTGGTGTTAAGACTAGTAATGGCCTTTTCAATCTCCTTTCTATATCTGCACAAAAAATATTGTTAAATCTCGCTTGTTGATTTGGTTGAATTGCAGAAGCATTAAGAGCAGCTTGTTTAGCATGTGCTTCAAACAACCTGATAGAATTTTCTATGTCAGTAGGTGTTCTCAATGGCATATTTTCCGTGCAATGAGCACTCAAATATTTTTTGTATTTCAGCTAGTTAATACGTGCAGATGTCTGCGGTAAATCACATGTTGGTGTGGCAGTTGTGTGTGAGTAAATAGTGATAATAGTAGAAGACTGAAGACAAATCCAAAGATGCTTCTACTTCAATCATTTCGCTGGACACACCTTTCATAATTCCAAAGTCGATAACATCAGGAATTTTTTGTCGATCCGTTGGCCAATATGTTGGCTGACCACTTGAAACTAGATTCAAACCAATTTTTGAAATTGTGTAAAAAAAAACACGACCCTTAGGACTGATTAAACGTGAACCCCAAAAAGTGTGTTAAGCAGTCTAGTCGCCAGCTGCTAGAAAACGGGACCCCAGTCTTCTATAAAATGTGGTGTATTGACTCTCTGAAATTGAAAACCTGGGAGGAGAATAAACAGATATCACAAGCTTTTGATAAAAATTTCCAATGCAAATGTTCGTTGCTTGAAGATATTCTTCACGAAGGTCATTTAGCAGGTAATGTTTTATTCGAGTTTTTATTAGGATTCCAGAGCCACCACAAGCTCTACCTCGAGGATCATTGGTGTCGTAGAAAATATATCCTCCAATTCTAAAATAGCATCGAGACGTCAAATGAGTTTCTGAGATAGGCATAACATCAATTTGTTTATCCAGAAGAAAATTTTTTATTTCATTTTTATGTTGGCAGATGCCGTTTGCGTTCCAAAAATAGATTCTTAAATTCATGGTTTGTTCAATACAGCCTGCAACAAGGTAGACTGCATTTTCAACATTTCCTGCATCATACAGGACATGTTGAGAGTAAATGTATTTACTGTTTGTATTAGGATCTCTATCGAGGCTTCAATACGACTAAAATTATGCCCAAATTTTTCATTTACTGGTACAGATTTTTTGCGCCGGAGTCTGGTTACTCTTTTAAATAAAAAAAAATTGACTATTAGGTTCTTGGTTAGTAAGAGTCGTGTTAGACTTTAAAACATTTGAGCACGGTTGCCAGATTTGACGATCTATCGTCATTTCGACGATTTCAGATGCCAAAAAAGGCAGTATGGCGACGTGACGATTTGTGTCTTAAATTTGACGATTTTTTTAACATTTATAAGTTGGCAGCGTTCTGCAGGACATTGGGCGCGTTCAGCAGAAAAACCTGCTACTAAACAGTTTAGATGTAGCAGCTTTTGATTTGATTAATTTTTCTGAACGGTTTGCTCACTTTTTTGTCAAAAATATCAAAAAATTTGACTTTTCAATAAAAATTATTGAATTTATTTTGTAAAAATATTTCACGATATTGATTTGTGCATTTAAATTAATTAAAATTTAAAAATATTTTATGAAATTTGATTCAAAAGCCAAACTGAACTGAAATTTCGTAATTTGATGAAATGTATCGTACTTTTTCTTTGCTACCAAAACCAGTGAGCGCTCACTCAACATGTTCGCTCATCGCTCAGTAATCAAAGCGTTCAGCAGATTGTTAAGCAACAGTTGTGTATCAAACTGTGTCTGCTGAACGCACCCATTGACACTACTTTGTACTTTTTCAAGAACTTGCCAGCTTTTGCCGCAATATGTAAGAAAAGTAAGGAGTAAAGAGATAGTTTTATCATATTTAGTTGTTTTTGAGTTGATAATTTTAGCATATTAGGCTGCATAAACCTGTAGATGTTCATAATTTATCAACTGTTATTTACATACATACATTTGTGTCAATGTTTTAAAGCACGCCAAAAACTTGAACTTGAATAATTGAGATTGTTCCTATGTACATATGTATGTATGTATATTAAAATTGTTACACAAAAATTTATGAAAATGGAAAGTGTGAGAAAATTAAAAATTGTAAAAAGTTTTACGTAGAACTGTGTGACCAAGTTTTATTGAGATTTGACTTTGAAGACAAATTCAATGCATTAAGCCTAGTTAATTCCTACAATATTATAAAAGAAAATAACAATTCATTTAATGGTATTCTTAAAGTATTTTCACACTTTGTTAAAGAACGTGAAAGACAGGAATTTGAATCTGAGTTCAGACAATTGAAATTACTAAATTTAGAATAATTCTTCCCGCATACGGACATAAAACTTATAAATTTTTGGAAACAGATTTCAGAGATGAAAAAAAAACTCTAGTCTTTTATTTCCCACGTTAACTAATTTTATTATTCCAATATGTTTATTTTTTTTTTTTTTTTAATTTTTACAAATGTGTTGCTACATGTATAATACTATCTATCATCACTATTAATTTAATCGCAAATTTTATAACTAATTTCGCTAAAAATTCAAATTTGCTAAAATTTTGTGGATATGGTATGTAGGTATTGTATTAAAAAAATACACAAAACACCTGATTATACTTTGTTTCAACAGTTGATCTCTTTATGGATAAGAATTTACTTTAGTTTATATAAAAACCCTTGAATTTTATTTGTTATGTTATGTTTTGTTAAATAAAATAAAAGTTTTGTTTGAAAACATTTTGTTTTTATAATCGACGATTTATTCACGACTTCGGAAAACTATTTTGACGATTTCACGCTCAAAATTTGACGAATTCGGACCCATTTCATCTGGCAACTATGCATTTGAGTATTGATTAAGGCTAGACGACGGTTGCGGTAACTGTTGTGACGACAAAAGTCCTAAAGTCGTTTTTGCTACACTGATTGCTTAACTTTTGTAAATGAATTTTATTATTTTTATGAATTATATAATTTTTATTAATGAATATAAATACTATTTTATGAACTGATTACAAATAATACCCGATATGGTAGTATTAAGATAATTATATTTAACAATTTGAAATTAAAGGATAAATTAACTACCATCACTGGTAGACATGATATAAATAGTATCTTACGTTTATACACAGCGCTGACACAACACAATCATCGAACAACTGATCACGTACACAACTCGTGCACAACGTATGGGTGCGGTTGTGTGTGTATCTTGTGTGTGCCAGAAATTTGCTATAAAAGGCGACATATTCGTTGATTGGGTGGAGTTGTTTGGCAGCTGCAAATGTGGTAAGAGCTCTTAGTAGACTTATTTGCTAAGAGGGATTAATACATTTTTTGTATAGACTAAGGATTCGGTTGTGGTGGGTCTAAGCACGGCCACAATTGGATTTTTAGTAGAAGGAGGTTGACTAGCGGTGTGGGTCTAAGCACGGCATCGGTAGGCAGCATCCTTCGATACAACCGGTTGTAATTAACTCTAAGAGAAATACCGTGCTCTATTGTGGTGGGTCTAAGTACGGCTACGGTAGAGATTTCGTCACATTTCTCTTTCATCGAACATGCTCTATTGTGGTGGGTCTAAGCACGGCTACAATAGGGATTTCGTTATCCAATCAAGAGACGTCGCCAGAGATGAAGAGAACCACTATAAACAACTCTCAGAGAATATAACTACATACCGAAGAAGAATCTATATATACATAAACAGAAACGTAAATAAAGTGATAAGATTTATAACGTATTCTAAAGAATTCCGAAGCCTTTTTATTACTCTTACTCAAAAACCAAATAAAACACAATCTAGTAACGACCCTGGACAACGCTGAGCCTACCCCAGCTTCAAAGCGAGAAAACGTGTCGTTACACTGTGGGTAGTTTAAAGGAGTGTTGGGCTGAGCGGTAGCATTTGTTTTTCTGTTCGACTAATTTTAAAAAAGAGAATAAAGAGGGCAGCCCCTAAGGTAGTGTGGTTTCTGCAGCAATTGCCACATTTTTTTTTTGTTTTGGTATCACCTTTTATTTTGTCAGAGTTAGCGGTACTGTGTAACTCGCCACATACAACGCAAACGGTAGGCAACTTGCAATAAGTTTTGGTATGGCCAAATTTTTGACATTGGATAGATCTAGTTTTTTTATCTGGCAGCTCAATGGTAACTCTTCGATGCAACAAGTATTTTAAATTATAGATTGGATGCGATTCATTTTTTAATTTTCAAGTCGCCTGGCTGTAGCTCGACTCTAAAAATAGGTTGGGGGATTTTTTCCCTGTTCTTAATGTTTGAAACATTTTTCACTTTGAAGCCACTATCTTCAAGGCCAGACTTTACCTATTCCGGATCCACGCTTGAATCTATTCCATTTATAACTACTTTTAGGCATTTAGCACTCTTCAGTTGATATGTATAAAAATTTTTGTTTTTAGTCTCAAAATGTGAGACAATTTTTCTGTAATTATTTTCTTGTGTTACCTGAATTTTAGTTTCGTTGATTTTGCCGCGCTTAATTGGAGTTACATAGAACTCATTTTGTCCAATTAATGAGATAAAGCTTTTTACCAAAAAGTTGGAGTTGTGTTCCCTTAAATATATCGGCGGTGGTTTACTGGACCTTGTTGTATTTGTGTCTTCATCGACTTGTTCATTCAAAATCGCGAAACGATTTTCAGAAGTTTTAATATTATTTTTCCCATCTTTGGGTATTTTCGCCGTTGACGCTATTTGAGCTGATTTTGGACTTCTTCCCCTTTTTAGCACGGTTATGTATCTGTCCATACCAGTTTGGATTTTATTATCACTGTTTTCACTCACTGCATATACAATTTTGTGCACGTTGGTCACCTGGGTATTTATTGTTTGTTTGTTTGATTGTACAGCTAATACTATGTTCACACGACAAGATGAAGCACTTGCTTCGCTTTCTGAAGCATGTTTATGAATCTAGCTGTTCACATGACTCATGTACTTGCTTCGATTTGACAGTTCTCTTTTTATCTTTATAGTTTTAATTCAATTTTTCACTTTTTATAAACTTTTTGTTGTGTTTTTTGTGTCTAGTTCAGATAAACTTCCGATAAATTCCGATAAAATTTAGAGAAGACAGCAATTTTTCATGCTTCGCAAGTAGATTCATTATGAATCTACATGCTTCGCTCTCAAAATTTTGTATGGCGAAGCATGTTGCTTCGCTCATGATTGGGATGTGAAGCATGAATAGAGAGCGAAGCATGTTCCGTGTGAACGTAGTATAAGCTGACAAGTTTGCTAATGGGTGCAATTGTTGTTGCTTCTTGATCGCTATTTAACATGTACGGAGACAATGATCGCGCACGAGTATTTGTGTTTTGTGTAGTATTCAGGTTTGTGTTACTTCTTTTTTTTATTGTCGTCATTAGCAACCAAAGTTATATATTGCACATTCCTACTGCTTGTAGGTTTATTGTTGTTGTTAGAAGATGAACTCATTTAGAGTTCTATTTTTTGTGTTCACTTATGAGTTGGTGTATGCAAATATTTATATATTCACACACAAGCAAAAAATAAAATAAAACCAGTAAAATAACTGTTTAATAAATGTTTTGTTTTTGTATTTGTTTGTGAATTTTCTTTAAATAATTTTTAATATTCAGTTGCGACGATTATAAAAAAATGTCTGTACACTGCAAGAGTTGAAACTGAATGATTTACCTAACGTGTTACATGATTTATGCGCTATTTTATTTTTGTTAGTATCGAAATTATCTGATTTTTCTAACCGTTGTGAGATTATAGGAAAGTACGTTAGAGATTTGTATATTGTCGGTTTAGTTACTATATCCGCTTGAGTATTGCCACGCCTTTTATATTGTCGTATTAAATTGCATGTTAAACCGATTGGGAAATCATTTCTAACCAATAATTTAATGTATTTACTAAGTCCATAAGAAGGTGAATTTATAAATGAACAAATCGGTCTCAATGGGAAATTCTCTTTATGGATTTTCGGAACTCCATATATGTAATTTGGGTGCTGTAACTATATTCGTTACTAATTTATTTGTCTCTTAAGGTGTAATTAATTGTAACCTGAAAAGTTTTCCTACAATTTCATTATTCACCTTCTGTAATTTGCTTGTTAAATCGTTTTCTAAAATTTTATATGTTGAGATGTCATTAACAATATTATCCATCCTCGAAACATAATCAATTTATTCATGGCTACTGTTGTATTTTCCTTATCTGCATTTAAAGCAAGAACTTCCCTGTTATTCTTCAAAAACTGTTCAGTATCATGTACCTTATTTAATACAAGCTTCTGTCTAACAGTTAGTTTCATTTTGTTATTAATATTTATATACATACATATCTATATGCGCAACTAAAGCAATGAATGTCATGAAATTCGCTATGGGTCACTTCTAAAGCAAAATACAACCTTCAACCAAATCTTGAGTTGATAGTAAGTGGGTAACGGGTACTCCCCATACAAAAAAATTATTAATATTTATATATGTTGTAGCGAGATCTAACTGTCACTGTAACCAACTGCTGAGACGCGTTTTACGTCCACCGTGGGAAAGTATAAGGAATGTTTTATTTGATAATTATACATCTTTTCTTTTCCCTCTTATGTTAAGATACACCTAAGAATTATTCTCATAGTTAGTATATAAGACAATGTAATTTAGTTTAAGATACAATTAATAAAACATCAGTCTTAGGAGCTCCAAACAAAAAGCTCTTAGACAAATAACCAAAATATATAATTTTTATTCTACAATGTATGTATATGCGCAACTAAAGCAAATAATGTCATGAAATTCGCTGTAGGTCACTTCCAAAACAAAATACAACGAGCATAAAAATCAACATCAGGATAGCTATACCAGAGTGATAGCCCGTAAGCGTTGCTTCGATTCCAGCATAAAGACGCCGTGTTTTGTTTTTCTTATTAGTTATTTTATTTTAAATATGTAATAAATATAAAAATAAAAACCAAAAAAATTAACACATTTTTTTCATAAACGTTTTATTAGAGGTTAATAAGCAAAATCCGCTAAAGTAGTATACACAAACGCTTAATAGCACTATGAGGCAGTAATTACACGCCAATAAACTCGAAAAATTTATTGTAGGCATCACGCTACTTTAGACGTTTGAAAAGTTGACATTTTCATTTTTAAAAGTAAATAAATCACTATTTACTTCAAAAAGTGTGAAAAAAATTTAAATAAAGTAATGATTATAATTTTGACATTCGTTAGTATTATACAAAATATATATCTATGTATATAACTATAATTATTTTATTAAATTAAATATTTTACGTATATCTACTATATTTCAATACTCCAGATTCTTCTAGTCCTTTTGCAATGTTTACATATGTACGTAAAATAAGAAAATTGAAGAAGAAATACGTATCTACATATGTATGTAGGTCAATATGTACGTACATAAATATGTATGTATGCATGTATACATAAGAGTTTGGATATAATCCGGATTATAAAGTTGTAATCAATCGGATTATAAAGCAGGGAGAAAATATGATCCGCTTATATTTTTGATAGTAGAGAAACTAAGAATATATGCCTGATAACAAATAAATTTCAAGTTTTCTGAAAATAAAATATACTTGCAAACTAAATAATATATTAAGTAGCTTACACGCCAGCAATATCTGCATAGTAAAACTTTTTAGTAGCGCACAAAAAGTCAGCTATAACTTTATAGCTGACTTTGGTTCAGATATAATATTACATAGAACAGATGTAAATTTTAAACAGATGTAAATCTTTAATCAGTCTAACATAATAAGGGTATTCAAATGGTATCCTATTAAGTCATATTGTCATAATGTTTTATTATTTTACAGTAGCTTAAAATAGTTTTTATTGTGCTTCAACCAAAAATGTCGTGTAATAATGATTTTTTTACTACATATTTTTATTGGGTTTTTACAAAATTATATTAGAAACCTTAGTCGAACGGCTGAAACTTATTAGTCGGGCCGGCGATAATAATTACAAGCCTGCTTATTAATAACATAAGAATGGTCCAGTTATAAGGTGTGTGCTAAGATCGATTATTCGACTTTTTCCGAAAACCGTGTTTTCGAATAGTTGGTCTTTAAAAAAAACCGGTTTTCGGCTAAAAATTTAAAAAATAACCGGTTAACCGATTATTTCATTAAAATATTTACAAAATTTGTTCAAAAAATAACGTTTATTTATATAAAATAAAGGACTTCACAACAGTAAGTAAATAAAAAATTACCTAAGTTCACATTTCATAAGTACATAAGTTCATACTTATATTATTATACTTATACATATTATTTATAATATATATTTATATATATATATATATATATATATATATATATATATATATATAGTGAACTCGCAGAAACGTGCACTAAATTTTACCGATGGTGTTACCGTTTTAGATTGCATTTTGTATCACTTTTTTCAATCTCTTTTGTCGTTTGTTTTATACTAAAATAAAGTACATGATTTTTTACGTATGAAACATTTTTCGATTCTACTGTTTGTAAGAAAAATAGATAATTTTTTAAGTAAAATTATTTAGGCTCAAGTTCAGTTTTTATTGAATTATTGAAAATTCAAAATTACTAAGAGTTTTTTTATGTTGAAAAATATTATTATTTATATCCAATTAGTTTTTTTAGCAGAACGTATCAGTACCGATTTCAAGGCCGCTACACTTCTCATCAGCGTTCAATTGTCCATCTTTACAATTTTCGTAAAGTGGATACTAATTGGGAAGAATATAAACTATTTAAACAGTTTTCAGACTGAAATAGAATACGAGAATTAATTTTTTATTCATATTTTATTCTTCTTCCTTTGTGCTGACTCTTCTTCCAAAGAAAAGCGCTATCGGTTTTTTCCCTGTTGTGGAGTGAATAGTGTAGTTGTGTTCATAAACTGCACTATCTAAAAATTCATCAAAGCTCCTGTGTGTCTTATCTGTTTTTAAGCTACGCATTATTTCTGCTAACGTTGAATGGAAACGCTCTACTTGACCATTGACGGAGCTTTTATAAAGTGGGGTATGTTTGATTGATCTTCTAGCATAAATTCGATTGAGTCTGATTTCAAGGCCTTTTCATTGTCTATGACAACGATTCTAGGTACTCCAAAATTAAAATGAATTTTTCGCAACGGCTTCGATTGATCTTGATTTTATAGGAATTGCTTGGTCATATTTTGTGAGTTTGTCTATTGCAGTGAGTATTAGTTTTTTCTCAGTGGTCCAAATATCTATATGGAGTATTTCTCCAGCATATTGAGGAATTGTGGTTGGTAATATAGGATTTATTGTGGTGACGGTCGTATTTCCCTTCTCTACAAACCTTGCGTTGGCTTATAATTTTGTTTAGCTTTTCACTTATTTTTGGAAAGTAAACTTTTTCTATTAGCTGCATTTTATTTTCCCTAGCATTTCGGTGTGCTCTTTTATGAACCTTAAGTGCCTCTTCTTCTTGCCTTAAAGGGTCTGTTAAATCCTGTGTATATTTTACTCTGTCTGTGTATATTTTACTCTATATTTTCAAAAATGTAGTGGATATATTGCTTGGAATTTTCCCATTATACTTTCGCAAGTGTGTGAACCGTTTACTATGGTTGGATTAAGATACTTTTAAGAATTCTTACTGGTTCTATTCTTACTGAGAGATCGGGAGATAAATGTGATCGGTCTATTTTCTTGACTAAGAACGGCGCCAATAGCGTAGTTTGAGGCTTCTGTTGTTAGCTCGAAATTTTTATTAATATCCGGGTATGTCAATATAACATCTCTCGTCCCTAATTCAGTTCATTCAGTTTTAAATCTCGCAGTGTACAGACGCGTTTTATAATCATCGCAACTGAATATTTCAAATTTATCAAAAATTTAAAGTCACAAAAAAATATACAAAAACAAAACATTTATTAAACAGTTATCTTACTGGTTTTATTTTATTTTTTGCTTGCGTGTAATATACATAAATATTTGCATACACAAACTCATTTAGTGAAAACAAAAAAAAAAAAAAAAACTCTAAATGAGTTCATCTTCTGCCAACAACACAGATAAAAAAAATTTTAAATAGAAACAAACTTTTTGTAAATACAAACAAATTTTTTCTTGAAATTGCTCCTATACTAGATCTTGTAAATACAAACAACATGATTGTAGCTTGATTGTTAAATTTATTTCAATAACATAGTCAACAAACGAATTTGTTGAAATTAAAAGCAAATTTTAACAAACGATGTTGTTAACTTGATTGTTATTTTTTTTTTCAAATAAAGAGTCATATCAACAAACGAGTTTGTTGAAATTCAAAACAAAATTTAACAAACAAATTTGTTGATTTTTAATAATATTTTAATTGAAAACCCCCTTTAAATAAAAAAATACAAAAATTGCACCAATTAGCAAACTTGTCAGCTTAGCTGTACAAACAAACAAACAATAAGTAACAAGGTGACCAACGTGCATAAAATGGTAGATGCGGTGAGTACAATAAATGATAATAAAATTCAAACAGGAATGGACAGATACATAACCGCGTTAAAAAGGGGAAGAAGTCCAAAATCAGCTCAAATAGCTTAAACCGCGAAAGTTCCCAGAAATGGAAAAAACGAAATAAAAAATTCCGAAAATCGTTTCGCGATTTTATCTGAACAAGACAATGAAGACACAACTACAACAAGGTCGAGTAAACCTCCACCGATATATTTAAGAGAGCAGAAATCTATTTTTTATTGTAAAACGCCTTATCTCCTTACTTGGAGAAAATGAGTTCTATGTAACTCCAATTAAGCGCGGAAATATTAACGAAACAAAAATCCAGGTAGTGCAAGAAAGCAATTACCAAAAAATAGTTTCTGACTTTGAGTCAAAAAACAAAAATTTTTATACGTACCAATTAAAGAGTACTAAATCTAACCTATATTCAGAGTCGAGCTACAGGCAGGTGACCTGAAAATAAAAAAGAATGAATCGCACCCAATTTATAATTTAAAGTACTTGTTACACCGAAGAGTTACCGTTGAGCTTCCACATAAAAAAAGTGGATCTGTTCAATGCCTGAATTTTTTTTTTTGGATAATTTTATTATATATTGAATCTTCAATTATAGATTGAAACATCAATAAGTTTTACAAATCTTAGATAAAAAAATATTAAATATAAGTTTAGCCAATGCTAAACAAAAGTTTTAGTTACAACGGTTGATTTTTGTTGTTTTACATCTCTCGTGTACGGCTGATAGAAAGAGTATCGCTCCTCCTAAGCCGTGTGTGGCGTCAACTGCCAAGAATTTGGCCATCCTAAAACTTACTACAAGTTGCCTACTGTTTGCGTTGTATGTGGTGAGCTACACAGTACCGCAAACTGCGACAAAATAAAAGGTGATCCCAAGGCGAAAAATGTGGCGATTGCGACGGAAATCACACTGCCAACTATAGAGGCTGTCCCCTTTACTCGTTTTTTAAGAATTCATCAATCAAAAAAAAACAATGCTATTCCCGCTCAGCCTTAAACCCCTATTAACTACCCACAATTACCTCAACCGTCCACCAAAAAGAATCAATACTCAAACGTTTTCAAGTCTAACGCGACTAGTGCTCAACAACAAGCTAATAATTAAATTTCATCCGCTAGTATTTTAAAAAGCAACCAGAGTATGGCGCAAAAAACCGCAAATATAAATGAAGACTCGGGGTCTAATTTTAGTCGTATTGAAGCCTCAATTGGGAGCTTAATACAAACAGTAAATACATTTACTCTCAACATGTCCTGTATGATGCAGGAAATATTAAAAATGCAGTCTACCTTATTGCAGGCTGTATTGAACAAACCATGAACTGAAAAATCTGTTTTTGGAACGCAAACGGCACCTGCCAATATAAAAACGAAATAGAGTATTTTCTTCTGGATAAGCAAATCGATGTTATGCTTATCTCAGAAACTCATTTGACTTCTCGAAGCTAATTCAGAATTAGTGGGTACAATTTTTACGACACAAAGGATCATCGAGGTAGAGCTTGTGGTGGCTCGGGAATTCTAATAAAAACGCGAATAAAATGAATGAATGATTTTTGTGAAGATTATCTTCAAGCAACGAACATCTGCATTGAAAATTACTACCAGAAACTTGTAATATCATCTGTCTATTCGCCCCCCAAACTTTCAATTACCGAGAGTCAATTTACGGCTTTTTATAAATCACTGGGCCCCCGTTTTCTAGCAGCTGGCTACTACAATGCTAAACACACATTCTGGGGTTCACGTTTAATCACTCCTTAGGGACGAGTTTTGTTTGACGTCGTTTCTAAAATGGGCTTGAACGTAGTGTCAAGTGGTGAGCCAACATATTTGCCAACTGATCGACAAAAAATTCCTGATGTTATTGACTTTGGAATAGCGAAAGGTGAACCCAGCGAGATGGTTGAAGTTGAAGCATCTTTGGATTTATCTTCAGATCACTCGCCTACAATTGTCATTATTTACTCACACATAACTGTAACACCAACATGTGATTTACCGATGACATCTGCACGTATTTACTGACTGAAATACAGAAAATATCTGAGTGCTCACTGCTCGGAAAGAATACCGCTGAGAACACCTTCTGACTAAGACGATTCCCTCAGGTTGTTTGGAGCGCACGTTAAGCAAGCTGCTTTTAGTGCTTCTTCAAATAAAACTAATCAACAAGTGAAATTCAACAATATTTTTTTTGCAGATATAGAAAGGCAATTGACTGAAAAACGAAGAGCTCGACGAGAATGGCAACGTTACAGATCGCCTCAGCTAAAATTTAGGCTTAAGGAGTTTACCAAGCAACTTAAAAAAGTTTTACAAACACAAAAAACAACTTCCCTTTCAAAATTTCTTCAAGAACTAGATGCAACACCACAACACTTAGAAAAAGTGTTTACTCCAAATATTTCTGTTAATAATGCTGAACTGCCACCAGCATCGTTGCCATTTTGGTGCTTTTCGGGTATTTTTTGGTGCTTTTTTTCTTAATCAATACCCGAAATTTTATTAAATACCCGTTTTTGAAAAGCATGTATTTATAGTGCTTTTAAGAATTTCTCACAGTTTTTTTAGGTGCGTTTTAAATAATCAACATTTTTGATACTTAACCATTTTCCTATTATTCTCCTCTAAAATTTTGCAAATGAGAGTGATTTTGAGAGAGCAAGGTGCTTCTTCTACTTGCACGAAACTGCCGGTACTTTTTCTTCGGGCTAGTTTGTGCAATAGTTAATCAATCAGCTTTTTATGAAATAAACAATAACAAATAAGAAATTTGAATTTTACCTAACAAGAATAATGATGAAATAATTGTTACTTTTGCAAAATGCAAAGCAAAATATGTATGTTTAGAGGTACAAACATACATATATATGTGTGTACTAACTAAAATCTCTTAAAAAGTGAAATACTAATCAAAAAACAGTATTATTTTTTTTGTTTACTTTTACAGCAATTTCATACAAACTTTTGGGCTAAAAATTTGGTTTTGTGCGTTCCCGTACTTGTGCATTTTTGTCTCTAAATGGTCTTCCGCACACGAGTCTAATTATGCTGGCATAACATGAGAGTTTTTAGGCGAGAGGGGTGAAGAGAGCGGTTTTTCGTTGGAACAATTTTTCAACCAGCCTCATACCCGCACAAGCAGCACAAAACTAATACATACACACTTACAAACATCAAATGAATACAAAAAACACTAACACACACAAAGCTGAGTACACATTTTATGCCAGATGAATTAGTCTCGTGTGTAAAAAAAGAACAAATATTGTGCGGCTTAAAAATTCATCTCGTGTGCGGAAGACCATTGAGAGGAATTATAGTTTACGCTCATTTTACCGAACTTTACCAGAAAAGCAAAGGTATAAACACCAGCTGACAAAATTAGAATACATGTGTGCATATGAGAAAGATTATATTGAAGACAGCAAGGCAACACGGCAAAAAGTTTTTGGCCATGCTACTTTTGTTGTGTAGTCGAATTAAACTAATTTCTATTTCTGATGGCCGAAACACCAAAACAGTGTTGACAATATAACAAAATTTGTAAAGCAAATTAGTGATTAGAAATATTTTTTATTGTAAAATAAAAAAGAAAATAACAAAATTTAAATGATATAATATATATGTATCAAGAATTTTTATTAGCTTTATTGTTATATGGGATATTGGCTCGAGTCAAAAATACCAACATTGTTAAAGTTTTAAAATAACTCACAGGGTAATAGCTCTTTTTTACCTAAAAATTTTTGTGTAATTTTTTTCGGCACTCTCTCTTGATTCCGCAGTTTAGGGGTTCAAAACTTTAATATATTATTGATCATAAATGATGAAACAGAACTGGGGCTTGACGTTTTTCTTCATACAATTTGGCATATAAAATACGCGGCTGAAAGCAGTCGTGAGATAGAATCTATTTTATTTTGCCAGCGACTTTTCTTATGCTCTCACTCTCAGAGTAAAATGCTCTCAACAATGCTACCACACTTTTATTATATTTCATACAATTTGTAAACAAAACCAAAGAAATATAAGAACAAAAGAAAATAAAAAAAAAACATTTGAAAGAGCAATATATTTATAATTTTCTACATTTGTAAATAAAATGAGTGATATTGTCGAAAAATTAATTGCAGAAGTGCATAAACATGATTTCATATATAATTTGCAGTCATCAATGTACAAAAACAAGACTTGTGGATAAAAATTGGAAATGTGAATGAAGTTGAAGCCGACACTTCAATTATGGGCCTCTTCTCTGAGAGGCGTTTTTGCTTGAAGTTGCGGACGTGTTCTGTTTCATCATTAAGTCCTACAATAAAAAATGAATATAAACGACATAGGTATCATTTCAAATGCTCTAAATAACTCATTTATTTCTTAAAACCATCATTAAAGAAACATAACTTACGTATTTCATCGGTGACAGCTTTCAAGTCCATGCTACTTTTGTCGTGTAGTCAAATTAAACTAATTTCTATTTCTGATGGCTACAAAACTAAAATAGTGTTGACAATATAACAAAATATGTAAAGCAAATTAGTGATTAGAATTATTTTTTTATTGTAAAATAAAAAAGAAAATTACAAAAATTAAATGTTATAATATATATGCATCAAGAATTTTTATTAGGTTTATTGTTATATAGAATATTGACTTAAGTCAAAAATACCAACATTGTTAAAGATTAAAAAAACTCACAAGGTAATAGCGTAATAGCCTTTTTCAGCTAAAAATTTTTGTGTAATTTTTTGGGCGCTCTCTTTTGAAACCGCAGTTACGGGGTTCAAAACTTTAATATATTATTAATCATAAGTCCTACAATATAGAACGAATATAAACGACATAGGTATCATTTCAAAATGCTCTAAATATCTCATTTAATTCTTAAAATCATCATTAAAGAAGTATAACTTACGTATTTCATCGGTGACAGCTTTCAAGTATACACCAAATAAAAGCATGGTAAGTTCTCTGTAAAAGTGAAAAGTCATATAAAAAATTTTAAAATTGAATTTTACTCGCAATGGGTAAATTGTTTTAAAAAATTTGTTTACCAGCAGCTATATTCTGTAACTCGCTAAAGCTAAATCTCCATCTCTAAGAATGTCTTAAATCGTTTTAGAGAGTTTTAGCTACATATTGAATTCTGTAATTCGTATTGCTAAATTAGGCAATGTCATAAAAATTAAATTCGCCGCAATTTTTGGCGTTTGCTCTCATCGCTAAAATGTTATATCGCACCCTAAATACAAAAGGGTCACAACTCAAAATACTAAAATTTTCACATTTTTACATTTGTATTCTACAAGAACATATAAGCAACTTTTCTAGCTAGAAACGCTAAAATTTAAGCAAAGATATTTTGAAGGTGCTAAAAAGTAATTTAAGCAAAATATTTTTTATATCATTCTTGTTTAGTCTTTTTTTTAGAAAAATAATGTAGGAAACTACAAAAAGGATAAAAAAGGGCATGCTCATTTAGTAATTGGAATAGCATAAAGAATTTGCCCATGACAGGTTGAAGTGTTTTAGCTGTTATGAGTAGTTTATTTTAAATAAAACTCAAATACTAAATTTTATATAAAAAATGTATTTAATAAAAAAAAGGATTTTTACAAAATTAATGAAAACTCTGTACACAAATTTTAAATTTATTATGATCGAAAACATGTTTGTACACATAAATACTTTCAAAAAACAACGCCACAGTACCGCCAGCAAATACCACAGTTTTAACATAGAAAAAAATTGCAATTGTTTACTGAAATTATTTCTTAACAGTGACGCCATCTCTTATAAATGTTCCCAGAACTTTCGGACGTAATTCTCCCTTGAGAAATTACTACACAAAAATCATGCGCTTTACAATTTTCAAAATGCATGTGCTGCAAAAAAACAATAAGTTTGGACTATAACTTTGTGAAATAGCTTTAAAAATAGACGTTTTAAAATATATTTTAAAAATTTTTTAACAAAAACACAATCATTGTTACGGAGTATAAATTATAATGTAAGGTAACACTAATATAAAATGCCAAATATACTCGTACATATATTTGTCCCTTTTCAATATTATATTATCAAATAAAAAAGAAAGGAATGGTCTAATGATAGCAAATTAGCTACGGCGAAAAAAGTAAATTTTAGCTAAGCGATTAGTTACAGAATACCTTTTTATAGCCCGTTCAGCGTGACGCGAAATTAAGTAATTTCAAATTGAAATTACGAACAAAATCTCAGATGTTCATGCTCGTACATTTGACACATGAGTTAATTTTAAGAACAGCTGATAATATTATGCGTAGGTATTTATACATGTAGTTATTTTGCCATTGTAATATGTACATATGCATACACTATTAAATTTAAAAAAAACAAACAACTAATTAAAAATTTCAGTTTTAAATATTTAATTCAATATATTTTTAAACAAACTTCACTTTTTCTCGGTAAAAACGGTTGTACATTAGAGCACGGTTGGAACAAAGAGGGCTTTTATCACAAAAACAGGGTTGATTAATGTAGTTTCAAGTTGATTTCGGCGAAATTAAGTAAAATTAATTTGCGAATTGTCAAAACGCATGCGAAATAACATAATTTCAACTTGATTTCGGTCGAAATTAGGAAATTACTTAATTTCGCGTCACGCTGAACGGGCTATTAGCAAAATCGCTAAAATTTTTAGGACGATCGAGATTTAGCTTCAGCTACGAGAATTACAGAATATAGCTGCAGTATAAAGGTATTTTAGAGAAGTTTAGAGTGATATTGTAGTGCATTCTAAATAATATAATATTATATGTATTATTATATTTTATAAGTGAGTAAACTTATTGCACTCACTGTTCTTAATATTACTTTTGCACACGGCACTCTATTAATATTACTAACATAAACAATGTATTATTATATTTATATGTAAGTGTACTAATTACACTTACTGTTCTTAATATTACTTTTTGCACACGGCACTTTTTTAATGTTACTACCATTATTACAGCAAACATAATACGATTGTTATTTTTTATATTACAACAATTGTATTGTTCTATATTGAACATGTTGTTATTGCAATACAACAATTATGTATAATGTATTTTATATTTTCTCAAACTACATTTATATTTAGTGAATAAGAAATTTTGTAGTTTTAGAATACAGTTAGTTTAGAATATAAGGAACAAATTTTTGAAAATAAAATTAATCAATACTTTGCCTTCAATCGGCATTAGACTTATAAAAACATATCTTTTTTATAATTGCCTTAAATCGGCATACTCACTTTGGCATACATCTGCCAAGTAGATATATTTGCCAGTGGCGTTTATTAGCGCCGGCATATCTTCATAAATTTTTCAATAAATACTTCCAATCACCGGAACCATTACAATATCCACATCGCTTATATCCGTTCCATAATATAGGAGTTATCGCCAATAAACAATAAGTTTTGAACCTCGTATCTGTCAAAGCGAATCCATACAAAGTGATGTGAGTGGCGAATTCAATTCGCCCAAGCGAACTTTAAAAAAGTAAAAGCGCTATATGCACCACTGTAATATACATAAATGAATCGTTGCAAAAACTGTTTGTATTTTAATAGTTTTGATTGATTGAAGTTGGTAAGTGTTTTATTCTTTTATACAGTCAAATCTCGATAATTCGTAGTGGCAAGGGACCGGCCATTTCTTACGAATTATACGGATTCTCGATTTAGCGGGATTTCAATTTAACGGGGTTAAAATAAAATAAATACGAATTAACGGGGTTTTTCAAAAATTGCAAAAATTTGTTGTTTTTGTAACACCGACAGAGTTATGTGTGCGCTTTGACATTTTTCTTTATTATTCATGTAACAAACTGATCTCAAGAGAATAAACACACACACAAGCAAAAGCAAAAATCCTCGCAAAAAAAAAAAAAAAAGAAATAGCGGTAAACAAAAAATCATTCTTTCCATGTTTCTGTTGTTTTTATTATAAGTTGCAGTTAGCAAAAAATTACGATTTATAAGAGGTAAAGAAGATTTTATTTGAAATAAAAAAATTACGAATTAGCGAGGGGAGCAAAATGTATGGAAATTTTTTAACTAGATGTTTGCAAGGGACCGACAGTTTATTACGAATTATCGGGAATTATGATTTATCAGGGTACGAATTATCGGGATTTGACTGTATTTATTATTTTCAATGTTTTTATGAACGTTTTTGTTTTATTTTAGTAAAAAAATGGATATAGATGAAATTTTAATTGAAGAGGTGCGCAGTATATTTATATTAAAACCTGAAATTTCAGGATCAGCTTTTTACTATGTATTATATTGACGAGAGCAAGGCAATGCGGAAACAGATTTATGTCCATGCTTATTTTGTCGTAGCTGTCCAATTAAACTAATTTCTATTCTTAGTGGCGAACACAAACTGTTATCAATGCAACCATGTAAAATAAATGAATGTTTAAAAATCTCTTATTCTGCAGAACGAAAACAGTAAAAATTTAATAAATTATGGTGTTATTTAATAAAAGATTTAAGTATTTATATTTTATGTGAGTTATTTTATTGTTTAAGGCTTGTTGAATTTCCAAGTATTTTTAAATGAAAATACTTCAATTCTGTTGGTAAAAACATGACAAGAACTGTAAAAATTCATAGAAATATATATAGTTAAGTTTCTAAGTTTTTACTGTGTCTATACACCCAATAAAAATTGCAATTGCCAATGTTTGTAAGTAATTTTAAACACCTATGTTTCTTTTAGATTTCATTGCTTTCAACTCTTTCAGTTTTTAGTATTTGCAGTTGTAGTAGGCAAGCAACTACATTTTATTTACATATCACACAATACTGCAATAATTATTGTTCCCGAGATATACTAAAAAATATTTTAAATTTTAATGACACGCCTAACGAAAAATGTTTTGCTCTTCTAATAGCCACTTACACAATATATAAAAAAAAGAGATTCTTTTAGAAAAGTTAAACTAAATTTAGAGTGACATCACTATTAAGGTATAAACACATTCGCCACAGCAGACTACACGAACACAAGACTAGAAATGCTGCTAGCTACCGATGTAGCCGTTTAGCCAGGCACTTAATTATTTTGGAAACGACAGATACACAGTAAACAGCTGATCCTGAATTGTTGCAACGATTCATTTATGTATATTACAGTGGTGGTATTTAGCGCTTTTACTTTTTTAAAGTTTGCTGGGGCGAATTGAATACGGCGAATTGAATTCGCAACTCACATCAATTTGTATGGATTCGCTTTGACCGAAAAAATTCATCTCATGGATCTCTTTTGGCTCCGGAGTTACGGTGTTCATAACTCATAGAATATGGAACGGATATAAGCGATGTGTATATCACTCTAAACTTCTCTAAAATACCTTTATACTGGTATACAAATTTTTTTAAACAATTTACCCATTGCGAGTGAAATTCAATTTTAAAATTTTTTATCTGACTTTTCACTTTTACAGAGAACTTATCATGCTTTTATTTGGTGTATACTTGAAAGATGTCACCGATGAAATACGTAAGTTATTTAATGATGATTTTAAGAATTAAATGAGTTATTTAGAGCATTTGAAATGATACCTATGTCGTTTATATTCGTTCTATATTGTAGGACTTATGATTAATAATATATTAAAGTTTTGAACCCCGTAACTGCACACAAAAATTTTTAGCTGAAAAAGGCTATTACGCTATTACCTTGTGAGTTTTTTTAAAACTTTCACAATGTTGGTATTTTTGACTCAAGTCAATATTCCATATAACAATAAAGCTAATAAAGATTCTTGATGCATATACATATATTATAACATTTAAATTTTGTTATATCCTTTTTTATTTTACAATAAAAAATATTTCTAATCACTAATTTGCTTTACAAATTTTGTTATATTGTCAACACTGTTTTGGTTTTGTGGCTATCAGAAATAGAAATTAGTTTAATTCGACTACACGACAAAAGTAGCATGGACAAAAACCCTTTGCCGTGTTTCCTCGCTGTCTTCAATATAATCATTCTCATATGCACACATGTATTCTAATTTTGACAACTGGTAGTCGGTAGCATGCTGTGGCGAATGTGTTTATATCTATATACAAAAATATTATGTTGCATCCGCTCTCAAAATAATTAAATAGCTGACTACCAGCTAAATTGTATGTAGCTACCAGCATTTGTAGTCGTGTGTTCGTGTTAGTGATGTTACGAATACTCGTATTCGTATGCGACTATTCGACTATTCGCCTGTTTTAAGATATTCGTATTCGCCAAATTCAAGCGTACATAAAATGTAAAAAAAAATATATTAATTTTTATTAAAAAAAACCCATTGTATTTCACGCAAAGTAATAACCTTCTTAAAAAACAAATAAAAATATATATGTATTTTGCAACTAGTATTCAAAAATTAAAGTTTTATATCATTTACATATGGAAAGTAATATTATCAGGCTCAAGTTCAGTTTTATTGAATTAATGAAAATTCAAAATTACTAAGAGTTTTTTTGTGTTGGAAAATATTATTATTTATATCCAATCAGTTTTTAGCAGAACGTATCAGTACTGATTTCAAGGCCGCTACACCTCTCATCAGCGTTCAAATGTCCATCTTTACAATTTTCGTAAAGTGGATACTAAGTGAGAAGAATATCAACTATTTAACCAGTTTTCAACAGAAATAGAATATGAGAATTAATTTTTAATTCAATTTTTATTCTACAATGAAACAGTGCTGGTTAGTACGAAATTCCCTCATTACTGTTTGGAACTAATAATCAACACAAACTCATAGTCCGTTATCATCAAAGTATTCTACTTTGTATTTTAACGTTTTTGTTGTTTTTACTCTATATTAGGGAAATTCACATATTACTGTGACCCCTGTTATTAGGGTATGTATAGTTCGTGCCAAAGCGGAATTAATATTTTTATATTATTATAATTACGAATAAACGTAATTATTATTTAAACTTATATTGATTTACATATGAAAAGTAATATTATCAGGCTCAAGTTCAGTTTTATTGAATTAATGAAAATTCAAAATTACTAAGAGTTTTTTTTGTGTTGGAAAATATTATTATTTATATCCAATCAGTTTTTAGCAGAACGTATCAGTACTGATTTGAAGGCCGCTACACCTCTCATCAGCGTTCAAATGTCCATCTTTACAATTTTCGTAAAGTGGATACTAAGTGAGAAGAATATCAACTATTTAACCAGTTTTCAACAGAAATAGAATATGAGAATTAATTTTTAATTCAATTTTTATTCTACAATGAAACAGTGCTGGTTAGTACGAAATTCCCTCATTACTGTTTGGAACTAATAATCAACACAAACTCATAGTCCGTTATCATCAAAGTATTATACTTTATATTTTAACGTTTTTGTTGTTTTTACTCTATATTAGGGAAATTCACATATTAATGTGACCCCTGTTATTAGGGTATGTATAGCTCGTGCCCAAGCGGAATTAATATTTTTATATTATTATTATTACGAATAAACGTAATTATTATTTGAACTTATATTGATTTACATATGAAAAGTAATATTATCAGGCTCAAGTTTAGTTTTATTGAATTAATGAAAATTCAAAATTACTAAGAGTTTTTTTGTGTTGGAAAATATTATTATTTATATCCAATCAGTTTTTAGCAGAACGTATCAGTACTGATTTCAAGGCCGCTACACCTCTCATCAGCGTTCAAATGTCCATCTTTACAATTTTCGTAAAGTGGATACTAAGTGAGAAGAATATCAACTATTTTACCAGTTTTCAACGGAAATAGAATATGAGAATTAATTTTTAATTCAATTTTTATTCTACAATGAAACAGTGCTGGTTAGTACGAAATTCCCTCATTACTGTTTGGAACAAATAATCAACACAAACTCATAGTCCGTTATCATCAAAGTATTATACTTTGTATTTTAACGTTTTTGTTGTTTTTACTCTATATTAGGGAAATTCACATATTAATGTGACCCCTGTTATTAGGGTATGTATAGCTCGTGCCCAAGCGGAATTAATATTTTTATATTATTATTATTATTACGAATAAACGTAATTATTATTTGAACTTATATTGATTTACATATGAAAAGTAATATTATTACTGATACGTTCTGCTAAAAACTGATTGGATATAAATAATAATATTTTCCAACACAAAAAAACTCTTAGTAATTTTGAATTTTCATTAATTCAATAAAACTGAACTTGAGCCTGATAATATTACTTTCCATATGTAAATCAATATAAGTTCAAATAATAATTACGTTTATTCGTAATAATAATAATATAAAAATATTAGTTTTATATCATGTTAAATTAGTAATCAAACCTCAGTAGAGGAATGTTGGACTTTAAAAATGGAAGAACAAAAATTTAATATGTGAAAGTCCAGTGGCTGTGCCATCTGCGACAATATGTTCGCTAAACAGCACTGAATTATTAATTAAAAACCCAAACGAAATCTGAAAGTATGTAAGTAAAATAATTAAAAAATGTTCTGTAGAGGTTTTCAAATTCGGCATCTTAATGCAATAATAATGTTAAATCACTAAATTTTTTTTTTCATTTATATTTACTAACGCAAAGGCAGGGATTTTTTCCAATTAAATTTGAAATATAAACCTCAAAAGAAATATTCGTATTCGGCGAATACTGTTTTAAATATTCGTATTCGTATTCGCGAATACTAAAAATTGATATTCGTAACATCATTAGTTCGTGTAGAGTGCTGACGTGAATTGTAGCATGTGGCCAACAGTGTGTAGTATGCATTGCGATTCAATAGTACCGCAACATGCAAGCATTGACAAACTGCAAGCAAGATATTTTGTGTGACTGTAATTTGACACTTGTACGTTTAATCAAGTGCAGCTGCACAATGCACTTAAATGAATAACATTTATTTACTGCATTTGTTTAATTGTAAATATAAGCAACCCAAAGTATCTGTTGCTTTTAGGTATGCACTCGTTTAGACTTTAAAACTATTGAACACATGCCAAACGTAAATAGTGGGAAGCTAAATATGCTTACCCAACATTAATATATATTTGTATTCTTTTACTCTTATGTTAAGGTACCCCTAAGAATTAACCTCATAATTAGTAAATAAGCCAATGTCAATTAGTTTAAGAAATCAATCATAAAAACTCAAGCTTAGGAGCTACTAGTTAGCTCTAAGCAAAATTATAAAATAATAAATAAATTGAGAGCTCCTAGAGAGCACCACAATAACCCAAAAACTTTTAATTATATTACATGGCGATCCTGCCAGTCCTGGATTACAAAGTGCTTTAAAATTAGCACCAAACGGAACCTGACGGACAGCCAAGTCTCCGTCAGAAGAGTGTTTAAGCCTAAAAAACACTGAGAAGGAAGCGCCTGGCCAAAAGGCATCAATATAACAATAACTATTGGAACGCTAACCGAACTCAGCAACAGCAAGAAAATCAGCTGGGCCAAACAATACAACACAACAAAGATGAAGTATAAAAATATTGAAGAAAAGAACAACTCTACAAAAATGTGGAAAACTGGAGCAGCTGATCAAGGATAAACTCAACAAAAATTAATCTTTCCTTTTGTTATTTAAAGAAGTGCATAAATTGCTGTGCACTCTCAGGTCGGTAGGCGTTAACCGCCGTTGACAAACTTTTTTTTTTTTTTGAATTACAAAATAGCTAGAAGCTGAACTCTTTTAAGAGCATTAAAGAAAAACAACGCCAAAAGTCATCCAGAACTTTAAAATAATATGTTACTCACATAAAAATTAAGCCCTAATAAAATAAAAAAAATAAAAAAAAAAAAAACTAACTAACTAACTAACTTTTATAACCTTTATAATAAGTAAAAATAAAATTAAACTTAATCAAAATAATTAAATTTAAAACTAAATTTTAAATAAAGCAAATTGATATTCCATACAAATAATTCAATGTAAACGGTCACTTATATTGTCAAAATACGTAGAAATAAGAATAAAATGGGAAAACCGCAATCCAAAATAGAAAAACCAAACGCTAACGTAGTAAATAATTTAGAAATTATTGACCATACAGAAAACATAGGCTCGTTATGGACACTACTATTAATATTGGTGGTAATAAACACAGTTAGTCTTCTATTAAAAATTTACTTGTTACATAAAAGATCTCTAAGGAAGCAATATCTAAGCAGAGCAACTGATCTAGACAAAGTATAAAATTTTCACATGGACTGGTTAGACATCCTAGAACACTGCAGAAAAATCAAAATTGAATTTGAAAAAAGTTACAAATGCCTCAATATAGACAGGCCAATAAAAGAGGACACAATTAATAAACATTATAAAAAACTTATACAATATTTAGAAGAAATAAGGGTTATTTTAAACGTAAATTATCAAAGATTAACACCTTCACATAAAATAGCAGCCGAAGCATTTTTCCAAGATATAAGGAATAGAGTAATACAGATAGCGGAAAGAAAAACTATTAAAATACAACTACCACAAACATTGCACGAAAAAATAGATCTGCAACAAATTTGTATATCAAACACATCCATAATGGCACAAACAGCAATAGATTTTCTAAACACAGCTGCAAGGCTAATTATAGATTTCGATGGTAAATCTGAAAATTTACGGCCATTTCTAGACTCACTGTCTTTAGTTGATTCCATAAAAGGCAATCACGAATCTTTGGCAGTAAACTTAATAAAAACAAAATTAAAAGGCAATGCAGGAAACCTTGTTAGTACAGAAAACACCATAGCTGACATTAGCAATAAATTAAAAAATAGCGTAAAAGGCGAATCAGTCGAGGTACTGACAGCCAAATTAATGAACATTAAACAAAACACCAAAACAGCAAATGCATATTGTAGTGAAATTGAAACACTTACAAAATCACTGGAAGGAGCATACATTTCTGATGGGTTAACACCAGAAATATCAAATAAATATGCTACACAACATGCTGTAAAAGCTATGACTAAGAACTGCACCATAGACAAAGTAAGACTAATTATGGAAGTAGGAACCTTTAATACAATGAACGAAGCTGTCAGCAAATTTGTCAATAGTTGTACCGAAGCCAAAGGTCAACAAAATGCCATTATATATTATGGGCAAAAATACAGACCCAATAACAATTTCCGTGGCAATAATACACGATTCCGTGGAAGAAATAATTTCCCACGTAATAATAATAATAATAATAATAATAACAATTACAAAAATAATAACAATTACAATAATAATGACAATTACAACAGAATCCATCAAAGATACACCAATAATCATAGGAACAACAACTACATAAGAGCAACAGAATCAAATCAAAATGATTCGGAAAACTCCGAATTTCCCCTAAGACCAATTCAGTAAATATATATCATCTAAACCTCAACTTAAGTTTCTTCATTAATGTTCAAATAAATAATACTGACACTACACTCACACTTTTGGTAGACACTGGTGCTGACATTTCACTAATAAAATCAAAATTTTTCAGATTAAACAAAATAAATACTAATGACACAACAGTTTTTAGTGGAATAGGACAGGGCAATATAAAATCAATGGGAAGTATATTTTTTGATCTAAAATTCGAAAAATTTTTAATACCACATAAATTTCAAGTGGTATACAATAACTTTCCAATACCATGCGATGGAATCATTGGAATGGATTTCATGAAAAAGTATAATTGCATGTTGGATTTTAAAAAAACAATGATTGCCTTATCCTAAGACCATTTAATATATCACACACAATCAATATACCAATAACAAATAATAATAGCGAAATAACTTTACCACCAAGATGTGAAATAATACATAAAATAAAATTTAACAATTTAAACAGTGAAATACTAATTCCTAATCAAGAAATTGCACCAGGCGTCTTCATTCCAAACACAATAGTTAACACTAACAAAGCATACGTTCGTTTTTTAAACACTAATACCAAAATTAAGAAAAGTAACATAAAAACCGAAAACATCTCTGATTATGATATAATAAAAGAAAGTTCTTGCAAAAATATAACAAGAAAATCAGAAATACTAAAAATTTTGAAGAAAAATTTCCCGGAACAATTTAAAAATACATTAACAGAATTATGCTCAACATACAGTGATATTTTCGGTTTAGAATCAGAAAAAATAACAATAAATAATTTCTATGAACAAAAGTTGAGGGTAAAAGATAAAGAACCGGTATACAGCAAAAATTATCGTATACCACATACACATAAAGAAGAAATAGATAAACAGGTAAAAAAACTAATAGATGATCAAATTGTAGAACCTTCGTACTCTGAGTACAACAGTCCAATATTACTCGTACCAAAAAAATCACTGCCCAATTCCGATAAGAAAAGATGGAGACTTGTCATAGACTACAGGCAAATAAATAAAAAACTAATTGCAGATAAGTTTCCATTGCCTAGAATAGACGATATTCTAGACCAGCTCGGCAGAGCAAAATACTTTTCTTGTTTAGACTTAATGTCAGATTTTCACCAAATTGGCTTGGCGAACAAATCTAGGGACTTGACAGCATTTTCAATAAACAATGGCTCATACAGATTTACTAGATTACCGTATGGTTTAAAAATAGCTCCAAATTCATTTCAAAGAATGATGACACTTGCTTTTGCTGGTCTAAAACCAAACCAGGCTTTCCTGTACATGGACGACTTAGTGGTGTTAGGTTGTTCAGAGAAACATATGCTTTCAAATTTAAAAGATGTATTTGATTTGTGTAGAAAACACAACTTAAAACTTCATCCAGAAAAATGTTCATTTTTCAGGACAGAAGTCAGTTATCTTGGACACAAATGTACAGACAAAGGAATATTACCTGATGATAGTAAATACGCAGCTATCGAAAGCTATCCAACGCCAAAGGGTGCGGATAGTGCAAAACGATTCGTTGCATTTTGTAATTATTATCGAAGATTCATCAAAAACTTCTCAGAATATTCCAGACATCTAACAAAATTGTCAAGAAAAGGAGTACAATTTGAATGGACTAAAGATTGTGACAATGCATTCAAATATCTGAAAAAAGCTCTAATAAAACCCACACTACTTCAATACCCTAATTTCACAAAAGAATTTTGTATAACGACGGACGCAAGCAAACAAGCTTGTGGAGCCGTATTGACACAGGAATATAATGGAAAGCAATTACCAATAGCATATGCATCAAAATCTTTTAGCAAAGGTGAAAGCAATAAATCCACAATCGAACAGGAATTGACAGCTATCCATTGGGCTATTACACACTTCAGACCATACATATATGGTAAACATTTCCTTGTTCGTACTGATCACAGACCATTATCTTATTTATTTTCTATGAAAAACCCAAGTTCAAAATTAACAAGAATGAGATTGGATTTGGAGGAATACAATTTTACTATAGAATACCTTAGGGGAAAAGATAATTATGTTGCAGACGCGTTATCAAGAATAACGATTGATGACTTAAAAGATATAAATATAAAAACTAATACGGTGTTAAAAATTACAACAAGATCTATGGCATATAAAAAGAAACAACAAAGAAATACCGAAAATATTCAGCATCAAATTAAAAATAATGATAAAAAGCCCAATATATATGTACCACTAAAGAACACTGACGTCAGAAAGTACTATAAATTAAAGATTACTCCTGTAAAATGTTACATCAAACGAAGAAAATCTGTTATTACATATATAAATATAAATGATTTGTTTACTAATGAGAATATTGACCTAGGACAATTTTTCCCAAGGCTTGAGAAAGTGGCCGGTAAACTTAGTGTAGAGACACTACAAATGGCACCCAGTGAGAAAATTTTCGAATTTATCTCCATAAATGAATTTAAAAATATGGGCAATAAATACTTAAATAAATTAAAAGTAGCGCTACTTAATGAGGTGACCAATATAAATGATAAGAATGCTAAGGCAATTCTTGATATAATGCTGAAATACCATGATGATCCGATAGAGGGAGGACATTGTGGAATATATAGAACAATAGAAAAAATAAAGAGGTATTACTATTGGAAAAATATGATAAAAGACATAACGAAATATGTTAAATCATGTCAAAAATGCCAAAAATCAAAAACAGTAAACCATAATAAAAGTCCTATGACTATAACAGAAACACCAGAAAAAGCATTCGACACGGTGTATGTAGATACAATAGGGCCATTTCCGAAATCGATTAATGGAAATGAATATGCAATCACTTTAATATGTGATCTTACTAAATATTTGGTGACAATACCAACACCAGATAAATCTGCAAAAACAATCGCTAAAGCGATATTTGAAAATTTTGTATTGACCTATGGACCAATGAAGACGTTCATCTCGGACATGGGAACAGAGTACAAAAATTCTATACTGACGGAACTATGCACACTACTAAAAATTGAAAATATAACTTCCACGGCACATCACCATCAAACACTAGGAACAATAGAAAGAAGTCATAGAACTTTTAACGAATATGTTCGTTCTTATATATCTGTGGACAAAACGGACTGGGACGAATGGTTAAAATATTTCACTTACTGCTTTAATACGACGCCATCAACGGCACATAACTACTGTCCTTATGAGTTAGTATTTTCAAGATTACCAAACAATTTTAGGCAATTTGCTAAAGTAGATAGTGTGACACCACTATACAATGTGGATAACTATGCCAAAGAGGCAAAATTTAGGTTAGAAGTAGCACATAAGCGCGCGCAAATACTTTTAGATAAAAATAAAATAAAACAAAAATTAAATTATGATAGGAATATTTTAGAACATAATTTTAAAATAGGAGATTTAGTTCTACTTAGGAATAATTCAGGGCATAAATTGGAAAATCAATATAAAGGTCCGTATAAAATTAAGAAAATAGATTTAAGAAATAATGTTACCATAGTTGATAAGAAAACTAATAAACAACAAGTAGTTCATAAAAATAGACTTAAAATATATAATAATAACTAACATTTAATATTATTGTATGGCCATACGACTACTATAAAATTAGAAAATAAGTACATCTAAATATTATAATTTTTTTTTCTTTAAAAACAAAATAAATATTAAATTACACTTATACTTAGACTAATTAAAAACTAATTGTAAAAGAATGTCCATAAAACTAACGTTATATGAACATTCTTGTAAAGGGTGGAGGTGTAGCATGTGGCCAACAGTGTGTAGTATGCATTGCGATTCAATAGTACCGCAACATGCAAGCATTGACAAACTGCAAGCAAGATATTTTGTGTGACTGTAATTTGACACTTGACACGTTTAATCAAGTGCAGCTGCACAATGCACTTAAATGAATAACATTTATTTACTGCATTTGTTTAATTGTAAATATAAGCAACCCAAAGTATCTGTTGCTTTTAGGTATGCACTCGTTTAGACTTTAAAACTATTGAACACATGCCAAACGAAGCTAAATATGCTTACCCAACATTAATATATATTTGTATTCTTTTACTCTTATGTTAAGGTACCCCTAAGAATTATTCTCATAATTAGTATATAAGCCAATGTCAATTAGTTTAAGAAATCAATCATAAAAACTCAAGCTTAGGAGCTACGGAACAAATGCACTTTAGTGAAGCTTCACCAAATTAAATAAAAATTAGCCTATGTGATAGAAAATCAAAAAATAAGAAGAAAATATAAAATAAAAAAGTTGGCGGCAACGCATAGTTTTCGAGTTATTGGCCTCTGAAGTTTTCATATATATGTGCGATTTCCCTTTGCATTTCTCAACGTACTTTAGTGAAGTTACACCAAATAAAATAAAAATTAGCCTATGTGATAGAAAGCGAATAATATTTGAATTCAAAATTAAATTATGCATTACGTAAATATATTTATTTAATAAAACGTATTAATAATTAAGAAGAAGTTTATTTTTAATTGTAAAGTTTGCCCACATAGCCGGCCTTCGGCCGGGCTCAATGATTTTCTCCACCATGGTATATCCCGACACGGCGGTATATAGAATAGAATTTTTGCATAGCCGGCCTTCGGCCGGGCTTAATGATTTTCTCCACCATGGTATATCCCGACACGGCGGTATATAGACTAGATTTTCTTCATAGCTTTATATGAAAACTTCAGAGGCCAATAACTCGAAAACTATGCGTTGCCGCCAACTTTTTTATTTAATATTTTCTTCTTATTTTTTGATTTTCTATCACATAGGCTAATTTTTATTTTATTTGGTGTAACTTCACTAAAGTACGTTGAGAAATGCAAAGGGAAATCGCACATATATATGAAAACTTCAGAGGCCAATAACTCGTAAACTATGCGTTGCCGCCAACTTTTTTATTTAATTTTTTCTTCTTATTTTTTAATTTTCTATCACATAGGCTAATTTTTTATTTAATTTGGTGAAGCTTCACTAAACTGCATTTAAGCCGGAGCTACTAGTTAGCTCTAAGCAAAATTATAAAATAATAAATAAATTGAGAGCTCCTAGAGAGCACCACAATAACCCAAAAACTTTTAATTATATTACAGAATCTCTTTAATGCTTAAATTAGTGTTGGAAATTTTCAAACGTAAATGGTAAGATCTACTGATGAGTTGGTATTTAGTAGGGATGCCAATCGGGACTGGATTTGTGATAAAATGCATATGGATTAGTTAACCCACAACAAATACGTATATAAAAATTTTTAAAACATAAATTATTGACTACATTTATTCGAATAAAATATTATATATACATATTTCATAATTTATTTTATATTGCATTGTTAAATATAATTAGACATGTTTTTTATATTATTCCAACATATAACAAAATTATAAAGTATTCATAAAAAAGCAAAGTAACAAAATAAAATTATTTATATAAAAGTATTTAACGGCCTATTTTTTATAATTGCTAAACGCGTTTAAAAATAATAATAAAGTTAATTTTCTTTCTTTTAGTTTCATTGACATTTTTAACAGGGTGAAACAAAAATATATAAAAGATCAATATTGTAGCCACACGGTGTCAATATTGGAGTACTACTATTGGTGCGTTTTCTTTTGCAATTATTTTCAATTGCATCAGATTTGTTATTAACCATGAGCATTCTTTTTGTACTATATTCGGTCTAGAATGAAAACATCCAGTTGAGAAACATTAATGCCATGTATGCATACAAATCAATGTCTGTTAAGGGTGTTATCTGTTCATGTGTCCGTGCTATAAACGCAATAAATAGCGAAACTGTGTATTTTGTTGCTGGATTAGGAAAAGGCTATTATATTTTCATTTAACTCTAGGGATTCCGCAAATAACGAATATCCCGGGATTTCGGGATTGGCATCCCTAGTATTTAGCAACCAATGAGATATGCTAACCCACAACAAATAAATAAAAAATTTTAAAAACATAAATTCTATGTTATTTGCTCGAATAAATCCCATATATTGTAAAAGTAAGGTTTGTTTTTCATTTTGCCTTATATGTAAATACATTTAGTGTTAACCAACGGTTAACCAATTGTTTATAGGTCTGTAGAAAAGTCTACACATTCATAATAAATAAAGTCAATTGTTTGTTGTGATGTTTGTAAAGCTTTTTGAAAAGCTATTTTGCTTGTGCTATGTAATTCGCTAATTGTGTTTGTGAGTTTGTGTATGAGTAAATGAGCTTCTGAACTTTTCAAACGTAAATGGTAAGATCTACTGATGGGTTGATATTTAGCAACCAACGAAATTCATATAGATTTGCTAATACACAACATATACATAACAATGAGTGTTTGCTCGAATAAATATCAAATTTTATGAATGCGAATATATAATAATATTTTTTTATTAGTTAGTTTTCTTTAAAATAGTCATTAACATTGGGAGCGTTATCTAATAGACTTGACATATCGGAGCTATAATTATGTTATTCCAAATCCTTTCGAGATCTTTCATATCTCCGTGATGAAATTAGTGGGTCTTAAGAGCATAGCTGCCAGATTTTTTAAAGGTAATATCGTCATATCTTTGGGCAGAAAGCGTCATTATCGTTAATATAGCTTATTGAAATCGTCTTAAGAACGTCAAATGAAAAAAACCGTTTTTTTTACCAACAAAACATATTTTATTAGACGCAACACATTACAAAAATCTTAAATCAACAAATCTTATTAATAAAGACGAATTCTTTTGAATACAGAGATCAGTTACTTTAATTAGAATTCACAATAAAATCACGGCACCACGAAATAAGCCCCAAATCGAAAAATGAAATAAGCCCCAAAAAATTTTATGAAATAAACCCAAAAAAAATTAAATAAGCCCCAAACAAAATTTACGAAATAAGACCCAAAAAATATGAAATAAATCCCAAATAAAAAAATGAAATAAGCCCCAAATTTTTCATTTAATGAAATAAACTAGAGATGTGCGCGTGAGTAAAGTTACGCTCACGATCACGAAACATAAATATTTTTCACGCACGCTCACGCACGGCATGATTTTAAACTTTCACAATCACACACGCTCACGAACGCAATATGTTTAATCACGTGCTTTCACGCACGACGGGAATAATTTTGCACGCACGCTCACAGTGAAATACAAGTTTTGCAATAAAAGATTTGGCAAATGCTAAAAAATTTTATTTTGTAATTAATTTCTTTATTTACTTCAAGACCTCAATTAAATAAAAAAATTCAGGAAAAGCTCGAAAATTAGCTATACAAAGGATAAACTTAATATAAAAAAATCTAGCACTGTCTGCCAAGGCAGGTTATTTAAATTTATAACATATATGTAAAGGAATTCAAAAGAATTACTAGTGTTGTAAGGTTTAGGTTAACGCAATATTTCCAAAGGTGTAGATACTACATACATACATACATTTGAATAACTTTTCATATTTACATTTACAATGTATGTACATACTTTTGTACTATGGCTCTAGATAGTGTTTTATTAATATGTACATACATATGTACATTTTATAACACCAATGAGATAAAATATCACATTACATTTTTAAACTGGTTTTTGAAAACTCAGACATTGATGCTATATGTGTATCGGAAACATGTCTTACAGCTACAACCCCCGCTACTCTCTTTTGTCCACTAGGTTATACAGTCTTCAGACATGGTAGAGGAACACATGGTGGAGGCGTTGCCATTCTTGCCAAAAATAAAAATAAAGTTTCTTAAAAATAAAGTTTCTTACAAAAAATAAAGTTTCTTGCAGCATAGCAAGTCTACTGTTGGAAATACTTCCATTGACCAAGTGATAGAGTTTATCTTTAT
The DNA here is from genome assembly GCA_947311025.1 of Lypha dubia. NCBI lineage: Eukaryota > Metazoa > Arthropoda > Insecta > Diptera > Tachinidae > Lypha > Lypha dubia. The sequence goes on from OX371261.1 coordinate 84,437,214, forward strand.
TATAATTTATAGACCAAATAAGAGAATACCACTAACAGTCTTATATTCTACATTAGAAAAATCTTGTTTTAGAATATATTGATATAGTCATTACAGGTGATTTTAATTCAATTTGATGCAATTTTGCCAAATCTTTGCGCACGGTAGTGCGCCAGGCCAAGTGCGGCCACACAGTGTGTATATTTACACGAAACCATTCGAGCTGTTTTTACCCCCCTCATAACTTTGCTCCCCCTGATCAAAATAAAATGAAACTTGATACATAAGGTCTCCCCGCAGAAGTTAAATTTGAAAGTTCTACCATAAAAGCTTCCCGAGATATTAAGGTGTGAAAAGTCCATATTTTAGTACATATTTACTGACTGACTCATCAATATTATTGGGCACTTCCAGTAAAGCTAGAGAGCTGAAACTTGGTACACAGGTAGGTCTGGGTGAGAAAATAACCAGCAAAATCTGAAAACGGGCACTTCCACCTGGGGGGACTAGGGTTTCCCTTCTTAGTATGAGACACTTCCAGTGTAGCTAGAAAGCTGAAATTTGGTACACAGGTAGGTCTTGGTGAGAAAATAACCAGAAAAATTTGAAAACGGGCACTTTCTACCCGGGAGGGACTAGGGTTCCCCTTCTTTGTATGGGGCTCTTCCAGTATAGCTAGAAAGCTGAAATTTGGTATACAGGCAGGTAGTGATGAGAAATTACCGAAAATGATTTTTTAACGGGCAGTTTTCATCTGGGGGGACAATCATTCCCCTTCTTTGTATGGGTCACTTCTAGTTGAGCTAGAAAGCTTAAATTTTGTACACAGGTAGGTCCTGATAAGAAATTAACGAAAATGATTTTTAAACCGGTATTTTTCATCTGGTGCGACTATGGTGCCCTTATTTGTATGGGGCATTTCCAGTATAGCTAGAAAGCTGAAATTTGGTACACAGGTAGGTGTGATAAGAAATTAACGAAAATGATTTTTAAACCGGCACTTTTCATCTGGTGCGACTATGGTGCCCTTCTTTGTATAGGGCACTTCTAGTATAGCTAGAAAGCTGAAATTTTCTACACAGGTAGGCCCAGATAAGCAATACATATAAATATTTATACAAAAACAACTTAGAAAAAAGAAGTGAGATCCACACAATAACATAAATGTGAAAATAAGGCCAAGTTCGTATCGAAAAAGTTTCGGCCGTAAAAATTACTGAGATCAAAATAAAGACCAAGTTCTTGATAGGTACAATTCCATCTCATTTCTAGGCAACCTGCGTTACGCCTCTTGTGGATGATACCGAAAATATACGGCAGGGGTTACAAAATGGGAATATTAACTTTTTGGTGCTTTTGGACCATTCAAAGGCATTTGATACGGTAGACCATGATATAATCACTAAAAACTGAAACATTTTTTAATTTAAATAACACTTCAAATAAACTTATCACGTCATATCTTTCAAATCGCATACAATCGGGTTTGTAAACGATGCTTGGTCAGATAAATTGGCCCTTAATAGGGGTGTGCCTCAGGGCTCTATTCTTGGACCACTCTTGTTTTCCTTATATGCAAATGATTTGCCAAAACAAGTTTCAAAATGCCAAATCCACCTGTACGCAGACGATGTACAGATTATTTTAAGTAACCATGTTCAAAGTATTGCTTCAGGCATATCTTATTTAAATGACGATCTAAACAAAATCTAGCTCTGGGCAAGTGCTAACGGACTCTGTTTGAATCCACGCAAATTCAAATGCATTGTTATTTGCAAAAAAAAACCATAATTCCCTCCATTCGCGACGACATAGTCTTAAATGGCGAAAAAATTGAGATTCTTAACGCATCGAAAAATCTTGGGATTATTTTCAACAGTAATTTGACGTGGAGTGATAATATAAACTCTCTCGTTGGTAAAACGTATCTAAAGTTAAGGGCTCTATGTCCACAAAGTCTTTTACACTTTTAAGAATAAGGATCATAATTGCCATGACGTATCTAGTTCCCTACCTACTGTACGGGTGTGAATTATTTGCAAACTGTGACTTAGTAAGTAAAAGAAAACTAAATGTCTTGTATAACAACATTATAAGATATGTATATAACCTGAGAAGGTTTGATCCTATATCAGCTGTTTTCAATAATATCTACGGAGTCTCCCTTGAAAATCTGTTAAAAATTCTCACTTTAATTTTTCTGCGTAATGTTATAAACACGCAAACTCCCAAGTACACATTTGATAAAATACGGTTTTTCCATACGCAACATAACAGAAATATTGTAATACCTCGACATCGATGCCTAGTTTATGAATGGCAGTTTTACTACATACATGCCGCACGCCTTTGGAACAATCTTCCACTAAGTCAGCAAATAAACCGCAATGCTAATAGTTTCAAATCATTTTTATTTAATTTTTTTACATAATTTATTAAAATTTGTAATTTTTATATTAAGTCTTATTGATCATAAAAATTATAACCTTGATATACATATATATTTTTTCATTTACTTTCTCCTTTTTTTATTATAAAATAATAGTTTAAGATCATTAAATTATTATAACGTGATGCGTTCCTGTACTGTAATTATAAGAATCAGACTTGTTGTGCAGGAAATGAAAAAATAAATAAACCTAAACCTAGTGTAAGATACTTCATTTAAGAAAAAAAAAATCATAACTTAATACTTTACTTAGTTTTATTAAATACAAAATTGCTATAGACCCAAAGAAACACCTAAAAACTCTTCAAGAGTTTAACGGAGATAGGTTAGATCTACATGATTTTGTTGCACTGATAGACAGAATATATCATTTACTGACACAATACGATGAAATGTTACAACTAATTTTTTCAGATATTATTAAAAGTAGTGTAAAAGTTTAGTAAAGGTTTTCTATAGCCCCTTTTTTTATTTTAAAACCGCTGAGGGGGTCCCAGCTAAAACTTAGGCGTTCAAAAGAACTGCCAAAAGAATGGAGATTAAAACAACAGGCAAACAAGTGCCGAATTCAGTTACTTGTAATAATCTGATTTTATTTACAATTTGTTTGTTTGTTGGTTGCACTACTTTGTTGAAGTTGGTATGTATACATTGTGCATATTGTATGGCGACATGGGTACACTACAGTAGACTACAGGGTAAGGCAAGAGAAGTGATAGAAATAAACTTTCACGTCCAATCATTGACAGATAAAAAAACGTTCTAGTGAATAATTTTGGCGAAAAGCTAAGCTTAGAGGAATTGTAATATAATATAAGATCGGTAAGCTTTAGGACTAACACAATGGACTTTTACACTGAAATAAAGGATAGGCTAAGGAGACTTAATAACAAAGCTAGTCTTGTAATGGGAAGAAATACAGGTTCTCAAACAATATTTAATAATCATATGAGGTCTGCCTTGAATATTTTCAAAGCAAAAATACTGGCTTGCAGAAATCCACAGACGCTCGAAAGTACTATGGAAATACTTTTTAAATCAGGTTATGGACATTACGGTAAAAAATCTGAAAAATCACCAATTTACCCAAATAACCAAAACGATAATAACAATGGGAAGAGTAGAATAAAAACTCCTGCACAAAACTACTATCAAAATCAACAACTCACAATATAGATCGAACTTTAATTGTAAGCAAAACCAACACCTCCGAATTCACAATATAGATTGAATTTCAACTTTATCCATAATCAACACCAAAACAGACAATATAGATAAAATTTCAATCATAATCAACAACGAAATGAACAACAGGCTCCAGAACCAATGCATATGGTTCAAAATCTCCAAGAAAGGACGCCGTCACAAAATTTTCCATTTTCAGCCCCGAAGGAAACCTACCACATATAGTAGTAAAAACTAAATTAGGATCTGTTTAAATTTTATTTATTTGTTGCGGGTTAGAAATATCTAAATATATACTTCGTTGGTTGCCATACCAACTCATCAGTTTACCCTTTATGTTTAAAAAGTTCATAGCTCATCTATTTATACATAAACTCACAAACAGATTTGTGAATTACAAAGCATAAAAATAGCCTTTCAAAAAAAAAAACTTTTGAAACATATACAACAAATAATTTTCACTGGTTGCCTTTAAAAGTATTTATAAGACCAAAATGAAATGTATATCGAAATATATATTTAGATATTGCTAACCTGCAACAAATAAACAAAATTTTAAAATATAAATTCTTGAGTACATGCTCAAATAAATGTAAAATTTTCTAAATTAGGATCACTGTAATTTATTATCGTCACGGGCGTGACACACACTGGGTATGTCACCCAAAATTGGAAAAAGTATCCCTAAAAACACTTAAAAATTTAATTAAAATCAACAAAAAAGTTCGATTACCCCTTTTTGAAGAACTTGGCGATAATAGTTATCGAATTGAATTTTTTGTCTGTAAGTCCCACACCTAATTAAAACAAATAGGAGCAATAATCAATTTAAAAAACAATATGTTGATCATTGTAGAACGAGAAATACCATTAAAATATAGCCGTTAGGAAACAGAATACCATTTTGAAAAGGAAGGATCATATAAAGTTGAAATGCCTGTTGACAGTAAACAGGGATTAGTACATAAAAAACAATGTCAAAAGATCAAAACATCGAAATTATAAAAGGAGTATACAATGCAAAAAACTTTAAGATTACGGCATTCGTTAATGTCAACGGAAATAACCCAAAAAGAAGAAAACTTTTGCATATAATCAAAAACTTCCAAAAAATATTTCACATCGAGAATACAGACTTAACGTTCACAAACGCAATTAAACACGAAATTAGAACAACTAATAATGTCCCAATCACTGCTAAGACATACAGTTATCCCTATATTCTCAAAAACGAAGTTCGAGTCATTCACCTTACTCCGGTCCAGTGTGAACAGTGTCAAAAAAAATTACGCCAGCGGTGAAATGAAATGGAGGTTGGTGGTCAACTATCGTAAACTACACGAAGTTACGATAGACGATAAATACCCCATACCAAATATAGAGGAAATATTGGAAAAACTCGGAAGGTGCCAATATTTCACAACTCTGGATTTTGCTAAGGAATTCTAACAGATAGAAATTGACGAAAAGGACATACCAAAAACAGCATTCAGCGTTGAAGGTGGACATTATGAATTCCTTTGTATGCCGTTTGGCCTTAAAACGGCACCAGCCACTTTTCAAAGACTGATGAACAACGTCCTGAGGGACTTTATCCACAAAATCTGCCTTGTGTTTTTGGACGACATAATTATATTTTCAACATCACTCCAGGAACACTTAGAATCATCACGAAAATATTTAAACGATTAAGTGCGGCAAACTAAGGATGCCAATCCCGAAAATCCCGGATCACAGTATAGGTGGCTTTCACTTCCGGGCATGGCGAATCGTTTGAGTGCTATTTTGTAGGGTGACTTACTATTAAGTATATCCTGGAGTTGTTCATTCGGCTCTTGCTCTCGTGTCAGTTCTGCAAAGTCCACGGCTAGATGAATTGAGACTGTTGATATTTGCGAAAGCAAATCTGAAGTAGTGTTGTTTTCGCCTGATACATGCCTTATATCAGTTGTAATCTGGCCGTGATAATTTATGATTGTGATGCCAATAGTCGACTCTCGTTTTTGGCCCGCAAAACGCTCATTATTAAAAGAAATTAAATTTGTTTTTTTTATATACCCTTGCTATGGAAATGAGCTTCTTTATATTTTGTATCTATGTATATCATCTTGTTTTTTGTTTCATCAAAATAAATTGTTCTTATAATTTGATGTACCTATTTTTAGTAATGTAATAATTAATTGTTAGTATAATGATAAAAAATAGTAATAATTCAGCACGAAGTAAAACTTGAGTGGTGGATGGTTTCTGAGTGCCGCCATCTATGTGTTAAAAGTATTGTGCCATCACTGTTCGCACAGTTGCCCAACACTGACAACTGCGCTAACGTATACTGCCATATGAGTGTGTATCTGAAGGTATAACAGGCAACACATTATCATCAAACGGGCAGTTGCTGTATAGCCGAGCTACGGGTAAGATCATAATTTGAAGTTCGTTTCGCTTTTCAAATTATTTTTATTTTTGGTTAAATAGCAATTGGAAGGTAGAACAATACAAGTGGCTGTTTCAGTCGACCGTGTTGGAAATCCTCCTTGTTACTATCTTGGCAAGACCCGCCTCCAGATGGTGGACTCCTTACCCAACCACCACCACCGACGCCGTCCATTAGAAAATAAGGATTTGGAATTTATACCTGTAATTTAAGAAAAATTAAAATCAAATAAATTCATTCCCGATTAAATTAACGAATTTGCATTTGATTTATGGAACGACGAATTCCTGGCTCCCACTGAGCTACCCCAACAACCAGCGAAATCGTGTCGTTACATTGGCGCCCGAGCAGGGACACTGTTTAGTGTTCCAAACAACAACACCAACAACAACATTACCAACAACAACACCAACAAAACATTTATAAAAAAACACAGCCAATTACGTTGGTAAAATTTTCGAGAAACATGAGCAACGTTGGGCAAATACACAACCATACGAAAGAAACGCTATCTCTGAACACTCCTAAATTGTTGGCGGCCGGCCCATCACCTACAATAGACCAAAGAACTTTCGTTATTGATATTGTCCGAAAGTGGGGGGTAAAATATGGCGGTGGTAAAGATCCGCTGGGATTCATCGAACGCATCGAAGAACTGGAGAAGATGTATAGTGTGAACCTGGACCACCTCCCTCGTAGCCTGCCGGAGATTTTAGAGAAAAGGCTCTGACCTGGTTTCGCAATAATAACAAGCGGTGGACCCGCTGGGAAAGTTTTAAAACAAATTTCAATAATTTCTTCCTACCACCTAGATATTTCGACAAATTGGATGATGAAATCCGCAAACGTACACAGCGACAGCGGAAAACTTTCAAAGTCTACGTGCTGATCTTAGAAAACCTCATGCGGCCCAACAGCCTCAAGGAAGAACAAAAATTGGAGAGGATCTTCCGCAACGCGGCACCTGACTACCAGTAGTACATCCGGCGGAAAGATTTCACAAACCTAAATGAACTCATCCAATTGGCATGATGCAGCAAAATGCCCCACGAAGCAATAGCATAAGACGTCGGTCAATTTTCATTGGTCACGGTTGTGTCTATTCCGGTCGCACCACGAGTAATCAAAAAGTTCACAATTCTAACTCTGATAATATAGTTGAATACTCTGATGTAAGTTCAACAAATTTTTTGCATCCCGAAGCCGGTAAACTAGACTCAGATGCGTCGCACAGTGAGACAACGCCGGCATTAAATACAACGAGACATTGTAGAGCTCTGAAATTTTGCACAGGTTATTTTTGAGACACAGTTATAAAAAAAAAATTAAGAAAATTCGCCCACTTTTACGCCCACCTCCCTTACAAATGAAATTTGTAAAATGCCGTATTGTCCGAAATAGTTTAGGTATAACTTTAAATTTTAATATACTTGAATGCTATATTGTTACAAACATTATCGAAAAAAAATTTTGAACTTTGGCCCACTTTTAACCCCACCACCCATACAACCTGAACATAAAAAGTGGCATATTTTCTAAAATATTTTAGGTACAACCTTCAAATTTGATATTACTGTAATTTATTTCATTTAAAAAGTTTCATGCAAAAATTACAATTACACGCCCACTATTACGCCCACCTCCCATTGAAATGCAATAAAAAAGAAAAAAATTTTTTTTTCATTCTATCAATAATTTTTTAACATCATCATGGTATTCTAATTTTCTCAGTTTCATTCTCATTCTAAATGAGTTAATATAACGATCTGGTGATATTTGCAAATAGTGCATTACATCTTCATTCGTAGGAATACGTGAATTTTTATGAGAATGGAATATCCTACAATTTCTATACTCCTTATTCATTGCTTCTTGCGCTTCTTCGGATAACATTCCTGTAGCAATTACCGTTTGTTGATCAATAATATTTAAAACAATAACAATTTAATATTATTTTACAGTTTGTTTTTAAAAAGTTTGTGAGCACAAAATAAAATATCAAATATGTTATAGAAATGCTAATCTCTTATCAAAAGAGATCATTACGAGAACACTCATTATTACTTAACCCAATAAATAATGCTAACATACGTATAGCGACAGAATGTGCGCGTTGCGTATTTTTTGTAGTTTTTTGTATGTTTAAAGTACTTTTGCAAACTTTTGCTATATGTCCTTTATTTCAAATGAAAGCTGAGACTTCAATCTTTCATTTGATATAAGTCTGCACCAAGGGCGAGGGGCTGCTCTATATTTCCTAGTCCATTGAAAATGCAAAATTTTCAATTTTTACACCACAATTCTGTTGTTAAGAATTTTTTTTTTTGTGTTTTTTTTTTTAAATTTATTTTTTCATCTACTCATTCTACAACAACTAAATTAATTAAAAAAATACTTTAAAGTTATATTTATTATGTATTTTTTTATTAATAAGCTTTTGAATATTACATATTGAAGTAACATATTTAAAGCGCGTTGGCATACCTCAACTTTGACATGCTCTAGACCAAAAAGTAATAAAGTTATGAGGCTGAAATTTCAGGGAATTGTTACTCATATATCTGTTAATATACTGTGAAAATTTCATCCAAATTAGACGACACGCGAAAAACCATTGTTTGCCGCGGTTACTATAGGGCTGTCTCACTGTGCGTCGCTGGGTAAACAATGTAACACAACTGTTGGATAAAAAGGCATATTGTAACAAATAAGATTATAAATAAACCTGCCACTCTGAAGCCTGATGTGCGTTCAGATACCACCTCCTATGCGACCTAAAGGCAGCACTAGTTATTATCCGGAATTGGCTAACATGACAGTACAGCCAGGCGTCGCTACTTCCAATTCTTCATCGTCGGCTAAAAACATTGTGGGCTTGCAAGTGACCGTATCGAATCGCACCGAACTTCCACAACTAAAAGTCGTTGCCCAAATCCTCTTTCGTAACTGACTCCACCATTAGATGCTGGTAGCAGTGGTTCGGTTTCGGGTCGCGATATTCGCAACTCCCGTTTTGTAATAAGTCCCAATAAAGATGATCATCGCAATCATCACCTTGGGCGGCCAGAAATCTCTAGTGCAGCTGGTAATCATCACTGTCATCAGAGACAAACGGCAGCTATTATCTCGGAGAATCAAAAATACAAAGACACCGATAGATATTACCATCATCAACCATCAACACCTCCTCATAAGGAACGAAAATTACACGATTTTCGTAATGCTGTTTATACGCCAAACTGTAATGATCATGGCCGTCATGGCAGTAGAAGTAGTTCCCAAAACATTCGAGTGGGTGAAGATGATCGTTATAAAAGGGACAACTACTCTAAACGATATTCCAGAAGTCCAAGTATATCGCTTATGAAGATTCGAGCAGGACAGTCGCCGTACCTTCGTCTAACTATCGCCACACCGGTGGGTCACACAAATATAATAATCCACATCAGCCGTGGCGGTCAACCGCAGGTGACCTGTCTCCTCAACAACCCCTCGGTACGAAAGGGGGAAATATGATGCCAAAAGTCGACTCTCGTTTTTGGCCCATAATTCGCCAATTATTTGTTTTTTTATATATCCTTGCTATGGAAATGAGCTTCTTTACTTCTTTATATTTTGTATCTATATCACCTTATTTTTTATTTCATCAAAATGAATTGTTCTTAGATTTGATATACCTATATTTACTAATGTACTCATTAATTGTTAGTATGATGATGAAAAAGTGTAATACTTCAGCACGAAGTAATAGTGTGTAAGATTATATATAAGTAAAACTTGAGTGGTGGATGGTTTCGGAGTGCCGCCATCTATTGCCTGTGGTAAAAAACGTCTATAAAAATCTATTGTTGCAAGAAAGCGTTTTAGTTCGTTTGCGTGTTTGGTTTTTTTATATTTAAGATGCCTTCAACACGTTCCGGAAGTGGTTCTATTCATTTTGCGGTAGCTTTGTGGCCTAAAAATGTAATTTCAGATTTGCCGAATTTACACTTTGCCAAATTTATTGCTAAGTGGTGGCATTGCATGCGCTCGAGAACGGTTTTTAAATGTGCACGTCGTCGTCCATGTATGAAAACACTAACTCGAGTCCTCTGAAGACGTCAAGCACCAGACGCTGAAAGGTTTAAGCAGCGTTTCTGAGACCAAATGTCATATACGTAATATCAAATAGGCTGAAGGGTGTGGTGATGGTAGTCTTTGAAATGTCGTCTTGCGGTACGGGCAATTGGTGGAAGGCCTTTTACAATATGGTTTTTGAAAATATGGTTTTTCCGTGCAAAATTGTGGTAAAATCTTGAAGATATGGCAGGGGGTAACGGTCGGGTACCGTTACAGCATTTAGAAATTGCTGCTTCATTCGAATTATATTTTAACTAGCTTTGATTTAAAATATGTACTCAAATTTAAATGGTTTTTCCTGCATAGAAGACGTCGTGTGTTCAAATTCAGTAAAAATATCTTTAGTAATGGTGGCAACGTATTCTAAACGGAATTAAAATTACAGTAAAATATAGTTCTTTATACACTACAAAGAAGAAAAATAAACTTGATATAAATAAGTAAAACGTTTTATAACGCAATAAAAATTCTTAGTTTTCTTCATAAGAAGAAGTCTAAGGCAATCTTAAACTTAGCGAATATAACTTAAAAATATATAAACATCCACAAAGTTTAAACTTCATATTAGAAAAAACTTGCTTAGTTTGAGGAAGAAACTTACCTAACTGTAGTAGGTAATTCCTTTATTTGAAGCGTTTACTGATAAGTAAATAGCCTACTTTAAATATTTTCTAGTAACATTTTATTCGGTTTCAGTTTACGAAAAATACATTTTTTTTACTAACTTTTAAGAAAATTCTGTACTTGTCTTAAGTTACATTTTTTTCGAGCTAAATCATTCCCGAATTTCTTTAAATTAAGTTAAATGTACTAAGATTTGGTAAACTTTTTTCAGTGTACAAATTTTTACAACGATTTGTTTATTTTTAGGTGGAAAAATCATTGCCACAAAATTCTTCAGCATCATCATCTTCGAAAAATATTCCAGATGATGTGACCATTCTTTCTACAGATAGCTTGGCTGAAAGAGTAAGAAAGATGAACTTGTTGAAGAAACAACGAAGCCAAAATTCCAGGGAATCAAGTCGTGAACGATCAGTGCCACGAAAGCAAGAACAGTATGTAAAATTTAAATAATTAGTAGTACATTTAAATATAAGTTTTATAACTTTGCATTGATACTTGCAGAGATATTGGTGAAGACTCTAAGACAGCGCCAGATCGACTTGAACGTATAAAAATATTATCATCAAACAAATTATCAAGCATTGCATCAGATGCCGAAAAACATCTGTCATTGCCACCCAAAAAAACTTCTAATTCCAGCACGTCAACAAGCCCTGCTCGACCCACTTCTGCTCCAGTTACTGAAATAAATTCCATATTACCACCTACGCCACCCAAAACAGTTCCAACAAAGCTAAAAACATCCTCTTCGATGTCAGGTCCCACAACCTCTACTGCAGAATCTTCTTCATCATTAAAAAGGAAAGAAAAAGAAACACATAAGGCAGCTCAGGCCGCACAAGATGTTAAATTCATGCTAAATATCAAGGAAAAAAGTTTCAAAAACAAGAAAAATAATGAGGATAACATGTCTTTAACAACCGAAACTCCCTATGCTGCACATCAGTTGGAACGCGAACATTTAGAAGATGTAGCCAATTTGCGTAAAGAGGTTGAACTCATGAAAAACCGTGCAGAAAAAGCGGAAAGAGAAAAAAGTGATATTCTTCTGCGCCGTTTGGCTTCAATGGAGACAGCACCAAACCGAACGGCAGCCTCCGAAGCAATTATGTTGCAGCAAAAGGTTAACGATCTTAAGGATCAACTTGAAAAAGTCACAGACGAAAAACGTAAACTCAATACCCGAATGAAGGAGCTTGAAAGCAACCCTAAAAGTGCGGAGCATGAATTACGACGTAAGCTACAAGCTGCGGAGCAGATCTGTGAGGAATTAATTGAAGAGAATCAGGAAGCAAAAAAAGAAATTATTAACTTACAATCTGAAATGGATGAACTACAAGACACTTTTCGAGACGATGAGGTTAAAGCAAAAACTTGTTTGCAAAAAGATCTGGAGAAAACAACAAAAAACTGTCGAATTTTAAGTTTTAAACTAAAGAAATGTGAACGTAAAATAGAGACTTTAGAGCAGGAACGCCAAAATAGCAGTAATGCGGAACTTAGTGCGAAAATTAAACAACTGGAAGACGAGTTAAAATTTTCGCAGGAGCAAACCAAAAAGCTTCAGGTATTTAAATTTTAATTGACTTATGCTTAGATTATGGAAATTTGAAAATGAATAGAAAATTTTACGTTTTACTAATCCACTAAATTAAATTTTAAATTTAAATATTTTATATAATAGATCGAAGCAGAAGACTTGCGCAATCCAGGCAAGAAAAGAACTCCTATGTTAGGAGTTTTGGGAAAGTCTACCTCTGCTGATGGAAAGTTTACCAGGGAATCTCTTACTCGAGGCGGCTCACAAGAAGATCCTCAACAATTGCTTAGAGACTTACAAGACTCTGTTGAAAGAGAATCTGATCTTAAAGATCAATTAAAGTTTGCAGAAGAAGAAGTAAGTCAAGCATATACATATGTAATATATTTATTAAAGTTTTTTTAGACTTTCAGTGTTGAAATTTCTTTTCAAATCAATTAAAGGTGAGAAAATTTAAAATACATGCAAATAAGTAGTTAGTATATATAGGAATCCAAACATCGGAAATTTTTAAAATTTTAATATATACCAGATCTACTCAAACTGATTTTGAAGAAAAAGTTCCATTCGTAAAGAATATAATATATACACAGGCGAATATTGTTGCAGAAATAACTGAAGCCATTATTGCAACAATTACAACTTCAGCACAAATTGAGATTTTGAAAAACATTGCGGGGAAAAAAAGATGAATGTATACAATCTGATTATCGACCTGAATCAAAAGATTCTTGGGATAAAAATATCCCGATAGTGAAAAAATTAGATTTGGAATCCATGCCGATTAAGACAGAGGGTATCGCAAATTTACCCGACGTTTTCATTGGCTGTAATAAGTACGAAAACTAACCTTTTGCTGCTATTTTTCCATTTGTTTCCTACAGAACTTTCTCAGCTGCATTTTCGTGTCCAAGTTTTATATCACATGCCTTGAAACCTGGCGCGGGGGTACAAAATTAAAAGATACTAGAATTTTCAGATTTTTAGTGCTTAAAACTACATTTTCTGTAACCTGCAACTAATATTTTTTGGCATCTTTAGTAACTTCCACTAGTTTTAAAATGTTGGGCCAACATTTATATCATATGTTTTCATTATTAGATATCGTATGCTTTTATGTTCTATCAACATAGTCCAACTACATACATACACTTCCCTGACATTTTCCCACGATTGCTTTAATTCTTCACGTTGAACATCTAAAGAGTACACGGTATGGAAGTTCTCACTACAATCATTATAATTTGCTCCAAATTTAGTGTGCACTTTTACTTCTTTTATCACTTTTTAAGAATAAATCAAATATAAAATTTATTTTACGCACCTTTTATAATTTATTTTTCACAAAAAAATAATATGTCGATGACCAAAATATTTGTATAATGTTCGATGAAAAAGATGCAAATCCTTTAAGTAACAAAAGAGTGTAATTCCAAAAAAATCCGGTTCGAAGGAACAAATGTTTAGTGGCAAACCATGTAAAGAAATAGCTTATCAAATAAAACACAATTATTTTTGTATAATAAAGTAAGAAAATTCTGATTCTTTATTTGAAAACGGTAAAAAATGACGTTGATAATTGTTCAAAACTCAAGAACAAGTAAGTACAGCGAGTAAATATGGAGATGGTAAAGGCAAAGCTTAATCGAACCGCTTGGAATTTACTCGTTAGAATCCAAATAAATATCCCTATAATAATACAAAGTTGCTAGCAACAGGAGTAAAATTTAGATCCTAACAGAGGTGTTTAACCAACTTAAGAAAATTAATCACAATACGTATGTACATATATCAATTATATAATAAATAAAAAAGAGAGGTGTCTTAGGACACCCGGTTAGAGCTATGCTCATTAGTTATGTAACAAAAGTTAAAAAAATTTGGCCAAATATAGCAAAATTATACATGTTACATTGGGCCTTCAAATGTTACGAAAAATGTAACATATGTAACCAAGCTGCACCACTGATTCGTAACCTCTTTCATTTGGTTGTCGATGAGACCAGCAAACAAATTGAATAAATATACTTATTTATATAATCAAAGAGGCGTGGCACCGCCCAAATAACCCAAAAATTTAACTCCCCATATTTTGGGCATTTTCTGACCTACGTCGATGATATTTGGTACATATGGTATTGGCATAATTTGGAATACGTACCAGGAGAAAAGTGGGTGGGACCACGCCCCTTTTTAGGAAAATTAAAAATCTTAATATAGTCTTAACTACTGGACCGATTGTCATTAAATTTTTACAATAGGATATCTAAATACTTTTAATTTTATTTTATAACGAGGGGGGTAGCGACGCACACAGGGATAAGCTATCTAGTATTAAATATTCTGCAGATAATATATTTCAATTCTTCCAGCCCTTCTGCAATGTTGACATACATATGTACGTAAAATAAGAAAATTCAAGAACAAATACATATGTACATATGAATGTATGTGAATATGTACATACATACATATGTATTAATGTATACGTATGTATATAGACAAATGTGTCTGTATGTTCTTACATATATGCATGTGTTGGATGGCAACCATGTTTCCATATTTGACATTTTACTTTATCTTTCTTTCTCTTTTTCATTTAGTTAAGTTGAATATTTTAATCATTGTAATAAAGATCACTCGAATTAATAAACGTGTGCTATTTAATTATTCATATTACAATAGTGGCGTTGTAACGAAACTTTGTATTGTTGCGTACAACCAATTTTTTCCTCGAATACCTCAGAAAATTCATTTGTAATTTCATCGATTACGCTTACCTGATTAATATCAGCTGTGTTAGTTGTTTTACTAATGTTGTCCAGATCGTTTAAATTTATTTTTAACCGTCTGATCCACGAGCGACCCAGTAATGCAGAACAGCTATCTGGAACAATGTAAATATCATCGAATATAGTTGAGTTGTTGTATTTTGCCTTTACTTTAATTTTTCCGTCAGGTATAAATGTTGTTTGCGTATACGAACGAAACGCAATATTAGTGGGAACCACTGGTGTGCACAATTGTAGGTTGTTAAATTGACCCCTGAGGCTAAATTCCGCAACGATGAATTTTGAAGTGATCACCAATTTCAGTGTTCACTTTTGATTTTTGTGTCCACAATGGTGAGAATGAATAAATTTGGCAGTTGTAGTGAACACCAGAGAAAAAATTTGTTCACTTAAAAATTTGGGGTGAATTTTGGTATTTTACAAAATATTTCTTATTTTATTTGAGTGGTGGAGAGATTAAAAAAACCTTCAGAGGCACAAAAAGAGGCTCTCTTGGATTACATGGAAATGAATGTAGAGTTTGCTTGTGATAGGCAAGAAATTCTTAATTATTTTATAAAGAAAGGTTTAAAGTGTAACGATTTTATTCTTTAAGATTTAGAGCAACATTGCGACATGAAAGGTGGAAGGAACTTGCCCAAAAACTTAACAGCATTGATGAAAGATCCACAAAAATGGAGAAAATTTTGTACTGACCAAATTAATGAGAAACAATTTTTTTGAACTTTTTATAATTATTTCATTTAAAGGCTTCGCATCATAGAAAGACGAGCGCTCTTAAAACGTAATACTTTCCTTCTATATCGATGTACTCTGTGTCGAATATTATTAATATATACATATTTATGTAATCCATAGCTCAAACACTTTTAAATTCTTTTTTATTAAAGTAATTGACAAGCAAATTTGACAATTCAGCTTATCATTCAGCTAGAAGTAGCACATTCAGCACAATAAAATTCATCGGCTCTTGCGGAATCGCTTTTAAATGAAAAGTGAACACTTTAACCTTTGGTGAGTTTTAGTTCCAGTGTTCACTGATAAAAAAATTCATCGTTGTGGAATTCGGCCCCTGGGCAGAAATGTAAATCCTAACCCAGAATCCACTTCAAACTTTACCATTTTACATTCTATATCGATGTATGTGTAGTACCGCTCAGCATTTGTTGAATTGTTGTTGTTGTTTTGGTAAACGTCAATCACCTTATACACGCCATAATCTTCATCACGATGTATTTGGTTTGTTGAATACCCCTTTTGTGGGGGTCTACCATTTGCTGACTTACTCAGCGTAGCAATACAAACCTTAACGATGTGTCCTTTTTTATTGCATCCGGTACACTTTAATTTGTCTTTATCTGTGTGGCAGTCTTTAGCAAAATGATTGCTTTTACCACACCGCAAACATAAGCCATCTATGCCCAATTTATTGTAATTGATTTTACCTTGTGGTTGTTGTGTATTTGAAGATTGTGTCGCTTTTTTGTTGTATTTGTGGTTTTTACGTTTGGAAACTTGATTAATCGTTGTTGCTGTTGTTGTATTTGATTTTATCGTCATTTCCTTTGAATCCGCTTTTGCCGCCTCAATAGCAATTGCCTTTGCCACCACATCATCAAATTTACACGACCCTGATTGAAGAAGTTGCTCCCTCATGTTGTTGTCACAAATTCCACGTATAAATTGAGCCCGTAAAAAGATATCAGCAACTGATGCTTTGCATTTGCATGCCGACACAAAATCACAATCCCCGATTTCAGCTCGTAATGACGCCACAAATTCGGCAATGGATTGTCGTTCTGTTTGGTACTTTGACAAAAATTGATGTTGCGTAACCAACACATTCTTCTTTGGAGAGAGATGCGTTTCCAAAAGTTGAAGTAGTTCACTGTACTGAACCTCATTGAGGGCTTTTGGTGCTGCTAATGCGCTTACCATGTTGAATAATTTAGCTCCCATCGAGTTTAACAAGAGTTTTGCACAGTACTCGTTGTTGCTAGAAATATTTTTCATTTCTGTGTAATTTTTAAAACGTTGGATGTAGTTTTTGAACGACTCTTTGGAAGAGTCAAACGACTCAAAATTTGGTAATAATGCAGTATTAGTGGCATTTGTGTTGGCAGAATTTTGCACGTTGTTCTGTCCATGTGCCGCCATTTGCATTACTTGTTGAACCAAATTTTGTTGCAACTGCATCAATGCTGCAAACTGATCTTTATCCATTGTAAAATTCTTGATTGTCCTCGTCGCCAATCTGTTGTAGTCGTTGGTAAATAATTGAGAACGCTGTATCTTGTTTCTTAAATATAAATTCCTTTATTAAATAAAAATGTGCTTGCTCTCGTAAGTAAGTATCTACATCAAAATTTTTGGGTTTTTTTATTTGACAGCTCATCAGGTTGCCAGATTTGAATGTTAATATAGGGTTACCATTTTTGTATATTACAGATACCAAACATGATAGCGTAGAATTTCTTATCGAATCACTTGGTTCTAATATCACCGAATTCAACTTCGATGAACATCACCTCACATTTGAAATGTGGTATGCACGGTATGAAGATTTATTTGAAGTCGACGCATCTAAGTTGGATGATGCAGCCAAAGTACGCCTTTTGTTAAGAAAACTTAACACGGTTGTCCACAACAAATATACAAACTACATCTTGCCAAAGCATGCAAGTGATATAAATTTCAGTGATACTGTAAAAAAACTAAAAGAGATTTTCGGTACACAGACGTCACAATTCAACATAAGATATAACTGCTTGCAAACGACAAAAGAATCCCACACAGATTTCATTACCTATGCGGGAATCGTAAACAAGCAATGTGAACAATTTAAATTAAGCGAATTGACCCTAGATCAATTCAAATGCTTAATTTTCGTAATGGGTCTAAAATCATCATCAGATTTTGACATTCGTACTAAATTGTTGAATAAAATTGACAACGAAGGCAGCTCCATAACATTAGATTCTCTTTCAAAAGAGTGTGTTGACACAATAACAATAAATTTAAAAACTGATACTGTGCTTATCGAGGGATCTAAACCAGAAACACATGTACATCAGTTACAGACAAACAAAAAATCAAAATCAGTTCCCAAGTATCCATGCTGGTTTTGTGGCGGCATACACTTTGCTCGTGAATGTTCTTATCGAAAACATAAATGTGAGCAGTATAGTGTAATTGGTCATAAGGAGGGCTAGTGCAATGTAGCAAAGAAAACAAAAAAGCAAACAAAACCAAAAAGTTTTAACAAAAACAATAAAAACAAAGTCGAAACAAAAAGAATTTCTTTCGTAAACACAATAAATGCTCAACGAAAATATATAAGCGTAGAAATTAATGGTGAAAAGCTCGATTTACAATTCTGTTATATCAGAGAATACATTCAAAAACTTAATATTGGAAATGCTGTTAAAGTTCAACACACGGCTCGGAGCGCAACTGGAAAGTTGCCTCTTTCTCTTCAGTTTGAATGCAATGTTAAATTCAAAGATAAACAAGCAATTACTACATGTTACGTCACTCCAATAAAACATTTAAATCTGATGAGTTTAGATTGGATAAAAGCTCTTTAACTGGAAAATATGTCGATTAATAACATTTGCAATAAAATCATCGCAGAAAATACAGAAAGTGTTCCAATTTCAATTGATAAGAATATTAATCGTTTAAAATTATCATTTCCAGATGTTTTTGACGAAAAATTTGGCCTATGCACAAAAACAAAAGCTCATTTGATAACAAAGCGCAACATTCAACCAGTTTTTCGCTCAAAACATCCAGTAGCTTATGCTGTTCAACATCTTGTTGAAGCAGAATTAAAGAGGTTACAAGATACGGGAGTAGTGTCACTAGTAAATTACTCAGAATGGGCAGCACCTATCGTTGTCATTAAGAAGCCAAATGGGTCTGTCAAGATCTGTGAAGATTTTTCAACGGGTATGAATGAATCTCTAGAAACTAATCAGTATCCACTGCCTCTTCCTGAGGATATTTTTTCAAAACTTGCAAACGCAAAATATTTTAGTCATATGCATTTTTACAAATTGAGGTTGACGATGAATCAAAACTTCTTCTTACCATAAACACTCATATGGGTTTATATCGTTACAATCGGATGGCGTTTGGTGTAAAAACGTTTTCAGCCATTTTTCAACAAACAATGGATAAAATGCTCGCTGGAATGAATGATGTCGCAGTCTATATTGATGACATTTTGGTTTCTGGCAAAGACGAAGAAGAACACAACAAAAATGAAGTTTTACGGCTTTAAGGTAAAATTTTCAAAATGCAAATTTTTTGTAAATCAAGTAAAGTACCTGGGGTACATCATTAATAGAAATGGGCTCCAACCTGACACACAAAGTGTTTCTGCAATTACACAAATGCCAGAACCAACTAATGTGTCAGAATAACGATCATTTCTTGGCGCTGTCAACTATTACAGCAAATTTGTAAACAACATGCGTCAACTACGAGGGCCGCTTGACAATTTGTTAAAAGCGAACGTGAAATGGAAATGGACACAACAACATAAAAAATTGTTTTTTAAAACTTAAAGAAGTTCTTTCTTCAAATTTATTACTTACACACTACAACCCAACAAAAAGTATTGTTGTAGCCGCTGACGCATCTCAGTATGGGTTAGGTGCATGTATCCTACATGAATTTCCAGATAGTTCAGTAAAAGCTATATGTCATGCTTCTAGATCACTTACGCTAGCAGAAAAGTCGTACAGCAAGATTGAAAAAGAAGGGTCAGCTCTTGTTTTTGCGGTTACAAAATTTCACAAAATGATTTATGGTCGTAAATTTAAGCTTCATACGGACCACCATTGTTAGCTATTTTTGGTAAAAAGTCAGGAATTGCAGTTCATCAAGCAAATCGTTTACAGCGCTGGGCTGTCAAGCTATTAGCGTACGAATTTGACATAAGTTTCACATCAACAACAAGTTTCGGCTATGCAGATGTGCTTTCGCGACTTATCGCTAAAAACAACACTGAAGCCGAAGATTATGTTATTGCAGCAGTAAATTTCGAAAATGAAATTAAAACTATTTTACAAAATAATTTACAAAATTTACCATTAACAAACAAAATGATACAATACGAATCATCAAAAGATGATGTTATATGTAAAGTATTACAATAAATTGAAAACGGTTGGCCCACTGAAATTAACAATCAAGAAATTAAGGTATTTTATAATAGAAGAAACGATTTATCCATTGTCGTGTGGTGTTGTTATGTTTGGTGAAAGGGTCGTAATTCCCAATATTTTTCGAAACCGAATTTTGAAGCAAATACATCGTGGTCATCCAGCTATAGAGCGCACAAAAGCGATAGCGAGAAGTTACGTTTATTGGCCCAAAATCGACGAAAATATAAAGATGATGGTTCAAAGTTGTAACAATTGTGCAGTAGAGCTGTGTCGGTCCGGAACGAACGGGTACAAAGGAACGAATCACTGAAGTGAACGAAGGGAGCCGGTTACTTTACGGAGCGCTTTTGGCTCAGTGAGCGGTTTAGTTTGGTGTTTTGGTTTCATCGTTCATTTCGTACATTCGTTCGCTCATATGGTATTTTGTTATGATTATCTTTTGCTTTTCAGTGTGACCAACACGAAATTACATTATTAGCGTAACAATTTGTTAGTTTTTTTTATATTATAGTTCAATGGGTACATATTTTTAATCTGCATGTACACCAGTGATGGAAAATGCAGTAGTTTTGTACTATTTTCAGTACTTTTTCACAACAAAAATACCACACTACCCCCACGTCAAATTTAGTACTACTTTTTTGTTTTGCTTTGTTCCCTGTTTAGAAATCTGCGTTATTTTTATAATCATTGATAACATTGGCTACAAAACAAGAACATAAGGAATGCACAAATTCGTTATTCATGTTGTTGTTAGTGTGTGTTTTTTGCAAAAGTTGTTAAGGGCACTATACTCTGTCATTGACATCAAGCGCGTGTACGTATGCTTGATATCAAGCATACCTAATATCTAAATTTTTTGATTTTTCATCAAGCGTCGTCGGTGCCACACATACAAACAAATTTTTACTGTTACAAGTTTAAAAGCTTGATGTAATTTTGGCGAATGTATAGTGCCCTTTAATGTTATCGTGTAAATTACACGAGATTAATTTATAGTTCGCACAACTTTTGTTCTTTCGAAAACACACTAGACTAAATAACCTGGCATAAAATTGTAAAAATATACATATAGGTGTGTATTAGTGTATTTTGCACACATTTGTTTTTTTTAATATACATGTATTGGTTTTGTTCTGCTAATACGGGGTTGAACCTGTTTGAAAAATTATGCCAACCAAGCTGCCATGTTTTCTTCATTTAATATTTTTTTTTTATTATAAAATGAATTTTTAATTTTATTTTTGAATAAAAATATATGTTTCACAAAAAGTACCACAATGTTGAAAAAAGTACTCTTTTTGTTTTCGGACAGTACCAGTTCAATTTTTCATTTTTCCATCACTTATGTACACCAGCATTTACATGTCCAGCATTTATAATTTTTATATACATAGTTGAAATGTAGACATATTAACTAATATTTTATTTCAGTTGCGTAATAAAATTTTAAATATAAAATAGGCTTAAGTTAGTTAAGCGATACAGCTACGGATTTAAAACCTTTTACATACATATCTTCTAGCATTTATTTATTGACTTTCGCCGTATTTTTATACATAACATATATTTTAGAATTAAATTTTCTATCACATAAAGCTACGTTCACATGTATTAAATATTTGTAAAAAAAAACGTAACCACTAGTTTTGATTATATGGTGTATTTATAATTAAATGTGGCCAATATTAGTATCATTTAAAAACTTTTGAGAATATCAGAAAATGCATAGGATCTGTACTACATACCGCCGTTCCGAACATTTAAAAATGTTGCCAAATCACATGTAACATATGTATATGTAACATTTTATTTTTAGAAAAGAAAACGCCATAAGCCTCGCCGACAAATTTGTTTAGTTTTTTCTTATTTTTTGATTCTCCATCGGATTTTATAAAATTTTGAGCAATGTAGCTAATCGAGATTTAAGCCAACAATTTTATTTATAATTTATTTATTAAATACATTAATTGTCATTGTATGTATCATGGTGTTGTTATGTACAAATATACTTATAATACAATTTTGTTAACTTAATAAATGTTACATACAAAACAGGCTTGTTTCGTTATGTACAAAAACAGAATACAATTTTGTTAATTTAACACAATTTCACATACAAAGTAGGTTCAACTTTAACTTTATTACTGACTAGCCTATCCCGGTGTGCTTTGCTACCCCCTCGTTATAAAATAAAATTAAGAGTATTTATATATCCTATTGTGAATATTTAATGACGATCGGTCCAGTAGTTGAGACTATATTACAATTTTTAATTTTCCTAAAAAAGGGGCATGGTCCCAGCCACTTTTCTCCTGGTACGTATTCCAAATTATGTCAATACTATATGTACCAAATATCATCGGCGTAGGTCAAAAAATGCCCAAAATATGGCGATTTCAATTTTTGGGTTATATGGGAGCTGCCACGCCCACTTGTCCGATAACGCCCATTTTTGTCCTGATTACTCACATTAGTAACATATGAACTATTGCAATGTTTCAAAACTCTTGCTATCACAATAGTCAAGATATATGATGTTATTCAATTTATGTGGGAGGGGCTACGCCCACTTGAAATATTAAAAGCCTAAAACCATCCTCTATAAATTCCCTTTTGAATGACACCAGTTTGGACCAAATCGGTTGGATAGTTTCCGAGTCTATAGCGAACATGGGTACAAACATTTTTTGTATTTTATATATATAGATAAGCTACGGACTTAAAACAATTTATGCAAATATTGCAAACTTTCTCAATAATACACAACTTTTTTATTTTTATCATTTCTTTGGATATAAGTGTGTGTGTATGTAAATATTGTAAACAAAACAATACTTTAGTTTGAATAGTGTTGCATTTGATACGAAAGGAGCGGTGGAATGAAATGAAAGAACGGGTCCGGTCCTCTGAATTGAACGAAAAGGAGCGCTCACCAAAAGGAATGATTTGGCACAGCTCTATTGTGCAGTTGCTTCTAAAATGCCTACCAAAACCACATTAAAATCGTGGCCTATTCCTTCAGAACCGGTTGGATCGATTACACATCGATTATGCTGGTCCAATTGATGACTATAACTTATTTCTTAGTAATAGTCGATGCTTTATCTAAGTGGCCAGAAATAGTAATGACAAAATCCATTACAGCTCAGCAAACAGTTCAAATTTTAGAAGACATTTTCGCACGATTTGGTTTACAGTTTAAAAGTGGTTATTTTGAGGATTTCATGAATCGAAATGGTATTAAACATTTGTGCTCCAGTCCTTACTATCCGATGTCAAATGGGCAAGCTGAGAGGTTTGTGGATACATTTAAGAGGACACTTGGTAAATTAAACGGAGAGGGAACTGTAAGCCAAAATCTTCAATCATTTTTGCAAACCTACAGATCTACGCCAAATTCACCGGAAAATAAGTCACCTGCAGAAGTTTTATTTGGTAGAAAAATACGATTAACCTTGGATCTTATTAAACCGTGTTCGAAAGAAGATACTCCAAAGCGCAACATTTCAATGGAAAATCAATTTAATAAGAAACATGGAGCAAAAGATTCTCATTTTTCTGTTCGTGATTCCGTATATGCTAAAGTGTACATGAACAACAAAAATTCCTTTTGGAAACCTGGAAAGGTTATTGAATGTATAGGACGTGTAATGTATAACGTTTTACAAGACGGTGGGAAGTTAATTCGTGTTCATAAGAATCAATTAAAGAAAAATTATGGTGCACATCACAATACTAGTACACATAAAAGTTCTGAATTAGCATTGGGATTATATAATTCTCCAAATGAATCTAATTCTCCAAATGAATCTAATCATACCACTGAAAATGAAAACATCACCAATGGTAGCTTAAATACACCGACTCTAAGAAGATCTCAACGTGAACGTAAAGAAGTTGATAGATTCATTCCTGGATAAATATCTGAAAAGGGGAGGGTTGGATGGCAACCATGTTTCCATATTTGACATTTTACTTTATCTTTCTTTCTCTTTTTCATTTAGTTAAGTTGAATATTTTAATCATTGTAATAAAGATCACTTGAATTAATAAACGTGTGTTATTTAATTATTCATATTACAATAGCATGTACATGCAAATTTTGTTCACGTTCGTACATAAAATTCTACTTGCTCTTTGAAATATTAATACTATTACTTCTTTTTTCATGATTTTGTGCATAATTTGCCACATTTCAACCATAAAAAGATTAAAAACTTTTCCAAATTTATAAAGCAAACAAATTAGTGGTGTGCAAGCAAATGCAACGTACTCAGTATTTGAATACTTTTGTAATAACTTATGAAAACACTTTGCTCGCAATGTCACTACAACAATAAAATAATATAAAAACAACAATTTAAATATTTTTTTGAATATTATAAGCATTATTCTATTAATGTAACTTGTTTAAATAAAATTTATTTGACATTATTTTCACATTTTCACACCATTAGAGACTACTTGCTTATCGAATATGTTATTGTACACAACACTAATTATAACTTGACAATTAAAACGAAACAATGTTGTTAACACAGAATCACAAAACTGAAAAAATCACACAATAGTTAATTTGGCTTTATTAAAGGTTTGTGAATAATGTTTCTTATTACCGGCGAATTTTTTATGAATAACATGTTGATATTTTATTTTTTTATTGCAGTTGAATGTGAGTAACACACCATATACATACATATTTTCTCGTCTTGATTTTAAAAAACAACAACAAAGTCGTTTTTAAAGGACAAGCAAATCAAAACACAAAGAAAAATGTAACTGTAATATTGTCGATTATTTATGTTACGAAAAATTAAATTCAACCCTCATAGCGCCATAAAGAGCATAGCTCTAATAAATAAAGTTATTTGTTATTTTAAAGTTGCCATATCGCAAAATATACATAAGAGGCAACTCTATTATGTAGTTCAGTAAAATCCCTCAAATAACTGATGTGACGCTTTCAATGACTTTTTAAATGGTTACTGCTGCAGTTTGTAGGTTTTTATGTGTAAAAGGTCACATAAATGTACTTAATATTTATCGTACTTTGAATATTTATCGATCTTGTAACTTCCAGTTATTTAATAACTTCCACTTATTAAATATGTTATTAAACATAATTTGCCACTTACATTACCGTGTGAAATGTAATTTAAGAAACAATTTCTTAGAAACTTTGTTCTAAAATGCTATGCAAACCTATATTATTTTTTATGAATTTGGCAATAAATATATCTATGTATATATTTATTATGAAATTAAAAGTGTAAAGTTGTAGTTACAAATAAAATTCGGCTTGGCCGTCTTTGAACTATTTTGTCTAGATTAAGAAGCTTACGTGAAAATACCATTAAAAATAATTGGAAAACGAAATTTAAAATTTTTTTCGTAGCATTTGCTAATTCTTATTAATTAAAACCGTTTAATTTTTGTCTAATTTTTCAGGCTGAAAATTTAAGGAAAAAAGTTGCCCGTATGGAGGATGAAAATGATTCTTTAATGATGCAGTTGAAAAAAATGGCAACTCGATCTAGAAGTATGATAAGTTGAAAGTTCTTAAGATTCCTAAAAATAGAAGAGTTCCGCCATATAAAGCTTTCGAACTCGAATATTATCTTAAGTAAAGTACTGTTAAAATAAGTAAATCAAAGAGTTAGAAGGCTTTTAATTAATGTTTTAACAAAATGCTTAAACTTATTTCTGTTTTTTTACTTTATTTGATCCCTTTCCGGCTGTTCCAAAAATAATATTTACTAAAATTTTACATTGCCATTTTTTACAGCTGCTCATAATATTTAAATTGGGTTTTTTTTTTTTAAATTAAATCTCATTGTCCTATAATATATGTAAGGAAAGTTAGGAAAAATGTTAGTTAATGCATGTTCAAATTATTTAAAACTCAAGTACAATAATTGCATCACTACTAAAATCCATCAAACATTATATATGATATAGCAACAGGTCGCAAGCTCAGTCCAATGCCACATCGATTGGCTCCTGAGGCGCAGGCTGAACGTGATGAAGGTATATCTGATGAAGATGATCCAGCTGAACTGCGAATACTATTGGAACTTAATGAACAGGAAGCTTCTATACTCCGTCAGAAGGTTGAAGAATTGGAAAAACAAAATTCAGACTCCACAAAGCAAGTTCGAGAACTTCAGAGCAAACTATCGACTATTGCCGACAAAAATACTACATTGTCATCTTGGAGTGGCTCGGAAAAAAAAGTTATAGTCTTAAACGAAGAAGTAGAAAATTTAAGAAAAGATATTACGAATAAGAACAAACAAATTGAAAAATTGCAGTCGGCTTCTTCTTATCAAATAGCGGCAGATATTAAACATCAGTTGGAAATAGTGGAACAGGAAGCAAATGGATTGCGTTCTAAAATGGCACTTTTAGAAACAGAAAACGAAAGTGTTAAAAAAGAAAACAAACGTATGCAAATGCAATCATTGCGTAAGCAATCTTCAATAGAGAAAAATGAAAATGTTAAACTTAAAGATACTCTTGCTGCAGTCGAAGAAGAACGATATGGTCTTCAAAATAAACTAAAGCGTATTTTACTTGAAGCTGACGAGAAGCTGCCACCTAAAAGAGTTATACATATAACAGATTTAACACCGAAAAATCAATTAAAGAAATGGGTAGAAGAGTTGACTGATGAAATAAGTGAAATGAGGGCTATTGTTATAAATAGCGAAGCTCATACAATAAACAGTTTAGAAACAGAGAAGCAGTCATTGGAAGAAGAATTGCAAGAATGTAAGAGTAAACTTTTACAAGCCGAAACAAATTTGCGTAAGTACACAATTTATTAATATCCAACAGTGTATTTTATAAGTATACTTGCAGAAAAACTCAAATTATCAACAGCATTATCTCCTAAAGCCGCAGATCTAGAAAAACAGCTCAAAAAGTCTGAAGAAGAGTCCAAGCAAATGAACTCAAAAATTAAGGAACTTGAGGACAAAATAAAGAAACAGGATAACTTGGTGAAATCTATTTTTATTATTTTCTCTGAAATCAAGCATTTGTAACAATTAACATTTACAGATAAAAAAAACAGAAGCCTCCAAATCATTATTTGAACAGCAAATCAAAACAGATAAAGAGAAGCTTTCAAAACTAGAAAAAGATATTGAAAAAGAATACAAGGAACGCGATAAATTGGAAAGCAAATTGTCGCAAAAGGAAACAGAGTTAGCTCAAGCACGCAAAGCAGCGGATAAAAATAAATTTTATTTGGAAAATGAAATTAAAGAGTTAAAAATAAAATCTTCCAAATCAGATACCAAACAGGTGCAAGACCTCAAAAAACAACTGGTGGAATTAAATAAAGCATTAGAAGAAGAAACAAAACGTTATAGTGATCTCAACGCTCAATGGGAAAAAAATTCAGAAGAAACAATTCTAGTGAAAGCTCAACTGTCGACCGAGAAGAGCAATCTTCTTACTGAACTAAATAATGCAAAACAAAAAATAGTCGAATTAGAGTCAATACGAGTCAACCGTTCTGAATTGGCTAAAAAACTGAATGATGCGCAGAAAAAGATACAAGAGATGGAAACAAAAACCCTTAAGAGTGGTCATTCAGAATACGAAAAAACAATGTTACAAAATAAACTGGATGAAAAGATTCAGGAATACGATCGTCTAAGAAGAGAGAATGAAATGAACATTGATCTGGTATTCCAACTAAGAAAGGACAATGATGAACTAAATCGTAAATTAAATGATTTCAGTCGTATAGAGCAGGCTAAATTGTCCATTAATGGTCATAGTGCTGGCTTGGAAAACGAAATAAAATTATTAAAAATTAAGTTAGTGGTAAATTAAACATTCAAAATTAAAAAAAATATTTATACATCATTCTTTTAGGTTAGAAAATTCCGAAATGCAGATGAAATCCGAAGTTGCTTCAACACGTCTTCGATACGAACAGCAATTGAAAACTTTAAGTGGAGAATTAACATCAATGCAGGTGTGTAACATATATTTTCTTACATATACAGATGCAAAACTTGTTTACTATATATATACATACATTACGTATTTCATTAAAATCCCTCTGCAGCGTCAATGTGAACGTTTCAAAAAGGATCGTGACGCGTTTAAACAATTGCTGGAGGCAGCCCAAAAGAAAATAGGAGATCTTAAGACCAATAACACCGGTAGGCAGAGTAGAAGTTCTATGCATAGCAGTGATGAAGATGACAAGAGTAAGATTGCATACTTGGAACAACAGGTTAGAAATTTAAGAACTTATTCATTTCTCTACTTATAAAATTCAACCCTTTCTACTTTTACTAAAACAAAAACAATTTTCTCTTGAATTTTTAGGTTGGCTGCTTAGAAGACCAGCTGGTAGAAGCTCGGTTGGAAGCTAGCAGAGTTAAGACTGAATTGGTTTCGGAACGTAGTGCAAACGAGATAAAAATATCTGAAATGCGATCGAAACTTAATGAATTTGAAGAAGATAAAGTAATCGGATCGGGTCGCACGAAAATTCCGGGCCTGAAGACCAAACTCGAATTGTCTTGGCAAAAGGAGCGTGAAGATCAACAGAGACTATTACAAGAAACATCAACGTTGGCACGAGACTTACGCCAAACTCTATTCGAAGTGGAGCGTGAAAGAGATAAAGAGCGTTTAGAGTCGAAACGTCGCCTTGATCAGTTGAAGCGCACCAATGAAGAAGAAATGGAAGAAGGTCGTCGAAAAATTGCTGAGTTACAGTGCGATTTGTTGGAGTTGCGTGATGTACACGCCAAGCTACGAACGTCGAATGAGAAACTACGAAGAGAGCGAGAACGTTATGAAAAAGAGTTAGTTAAACGGCGCATGGAGCTTGATGGTGGTGACCGTAAGCTTGGTGTCCTTTTACACAGTGTTGATGAACTTGTTAACATAGCACCAGACTTAATGGGCTCAAGATTAAAAGCTACATCAAATGATTTAAGACCCGAACTAATATCGCCAAAAAGATCTCAAAGTCCTTCACCTTCTATGAATACATCAAATGTGTGCAGCGTTTTGGCTCGTTTAGCAGAGGCTTCTGAAGATTTGCGCAAATTCCAACGTATAAAGGAGGAGGAGCATGAGCGCAATCGTATCAAACGTACGAACTTGCGAAGAGCTGCTTCACAGGAAAACGATCCCCATGGCAGCCAAAGTTCTGTTGCAAGTGCAGCAGGATGTAATCGTAATGGTTCTAAAATATCCCGTTCAAATCATAACGGTAGTCTTGTTAGAAAGAGCTTATCTTTGGATCATTCAATACAACAAGAACAGGTATGTTAATTTTGCGTTTTATATAATTGAAAATCTGTTCAAGATTAATTTTAAATTGTGTTTATTTTAAGAATATTTGGCGCCAAGATGATGGTAGTGTTTCGTCTATACAATCTATTGATTCGGAATTAGGTGGTATGGTCCGTGACTCAAGCTATGATTCACGCTTAGACTCACGATTATCTGGCGGCTCAACTCAAAGTGATATACCACGTGGACCACGCAAAAAGAAGAAGGGGCTAATGGGAAAATTGAGAAGTCTCACTAAAAGTGGACGCAATTCCGAAAGTGAATTATCGGTAAGCTTACGTTCATTGTTGTTTTTTACAATCCTGTTGTAAATATTTTCATCTTAAAGATTCAAGGATCAGACTCTGATATTAGTGTGGCTAGCGATATGAGGGCTAGTAAAAAAGATTTACGTGGCCGTTTATCGGGCATGTTCAAGCGATCAGGATCCACATCGAGAAGTGGCAGCACAGAACGTGTGACTAATGACCAAAGGCCGGTAGCTGTGACTGTTGTTGGCGATGCAAATGGACCTCAACCGAGAGATCCACCTCCAGCCAATTCTATGACACCAAAGCCCATTAGATCTGTATGTATGGAGATATGTATATATGTATATATCATACAAATTTTTATATTTTCAACGATTGTTTCAGATTTCAAAACCTCCAACGCCTACAACACCTTTAACAAGGAGAAGACCTGCTAAGCAATAATGATCAATTATGTAGACCATCGAATAACTTTATCTTACTTTCTATACTTTTAATGTACTGTTATAAATTTGATAGTTATTATTTATTTTTACATGCCATAAATAATTATAAACTTTTAATTATTTTAAATTATACACTAAAATAAATAATGTTATACCAGTTGAAAAAAATTTAGATTACCTTACGTCAAACTAAATTTAGCATTAAATGAACGAATGAAGAAGTTTTCCAAACACTACGAAAAATTAAAACTGTTATTAATAGAGTTGCTTACTTTTTGTGCAGAGAAAAAATTTTAAATATTGTTTAAAACATGATGCAATGACTTTGTTTAGTTAGGTAGTATTGTCCCTAAAACAAATACAACGTCACAAAAACATCAGGCATTTTGTTAGTGTAAAATATTTTCTATGTGTCAAAGACAGAGAAAAATAGCCGATCGCTTCGAAGCCGGCCTGTAATTAACAACAATACATCCTTCTTTAAAATTATATATAAAATTTAAAAATATAAATTCTTGAGTACATGCTCAAATAAATGTAAAATTTTCTAAATTAGGATCGCTGAAATTTATTATCGATTCGGGCGTGACACACACTGGGTATGTCACCCAGGGGAAGAAGTATCCCTAAAAACACTTAAACATTTAATTAAAGTCAACAAAAAAGTTCGAATACCTCTTTTTGAAGAACTTGGCGATAAAAGTTATCGAATTGCATTTTTTGTCTTTACGGCGGGTTGCATGAAAATAATAATTAAACAAATAGAAGCAATCATTAATTTAAAAAACAATATGTTGATTGTAGAACGAGAAATACCATTAAAATATAGCCGTTAGGAAACATTTTGAAAAGGATAAAAAATCGATGTTATGCTTATCTCAGAAACTCATTTGACGTCTCGAAGCTATCTTAAAATTAGTGGATATAATTCCTACGACACCAATCGAGGTA
Source organism: Lypha dubia (assembly GCA_947311025.1). Taxonomy (NCBI): domain Eukaryota; kingdom Metazoa; phylum Arthropoda; class Insecta; order Diptera; family Tachinidae; genus Lypha; species Lypha dubia. The sequence goes on from OX371261.1 coordinate 84,468,494, forward strand.
GAACTTGTGGTGGCTCTGGAATCCTAATAAAAACTCGAATAAAACACTTCCTGCTAAATGACCTTCGTGAATAATATCTTCAATCAACAAATATCTGTATAGAAAAATTTTTTTCAAAAGCTTGTGATATCATCTGTTTATTCTCCTCCCAGGTTTTCAATTTCAGAAAGTCAATATACCGCATTTTATACAACACTGGGGTCCCGTTTTCTAGCAGCTGGCGACTACAATGCTAAACACACATTTTGTGGTTCACGTTTAATCAGTACTAAGGGTCGTGGTTTGTTTGACACAATTTCAAAAATGGGTTTAAATGTAGTTTCAAGTGACCAGCAAACATATTGGCCAACGGATCGACAAAAAATTCCTTATGTTATCGACTTCGGAATTATGAAAGGTGTGTCCAGCGAAATGATTGAAGTTGAAGCGTCTTTGGATTTATCTTCAGATCAGTCGCCTACAATTATCACTATTTACTCACACACAACTGCAAAACCAACATGTGATTTACCGTTGACACCTGCACGTATTAACAGGCTGAAATACAAAATATATTTGAGTGCTCATTGCACGGAAAATATGCCGTTGGGAAAACCTACTGACATAGAAAATTCTATTAGGTTGCTTGAAGCACATGTTAAACAAGCTGCTCTAAATGCTTCTTCCAATCAACCAAACCAACAAATGAGATTAAACAATATTTTTTGTGTGGACATAGAAAGGCTATTGACTGAAAAACGGAGAGCACAACGAGGATGGCAACGTTACAGGTCGCCTCAGCTAAAAATAAGACTTAAGGAATGTTTTAAACAGCTCAGGAAACTTTTACAAACACAAAAAACAGCTTCGCTGCAAAAATTTCTTAAAGAACTTGATGCAACACCACAAACAAACGAAAATAACCCAGAAAGAAGAAAACTTTTGCATATAAGCAAAAATTCCAAAAAATATTTTACATCAAGAATACAGACTTAACATTCACAAACGCAATTAAACACGAAATTAGAACAATTAATAACCTTCCAATCACTGCTAAAACATACAGTTATCCCTATATTCTCAAAAACGAAGTTCGAGTCATTCACCTTACTCCGGTACAGTGTGAAAGAAAGAAATGGAGGTTGGTGGTCAACTATCGTAAACTACACGAAGTTACTATTGACGATAAATACCCCATACCAAATATAGAGGAAATATTGGAAAAACTCGGAAGGTGCCAATATTTCACAACTCTGGATTTTGCTAAGGGATTATACCAGATAGAAATTCACGAAAAGAACATACCAAAAACAACATTCAGCGTTGAAGGTGGACATTAAGAATTCCTTTGTATGCCGTTTGGCCTTAAAACGGCACCAGCCACTTTTCAAAGACTGATGAACAACGTCCTGAGGGACTTTATCCACAAAAACTGCCTTGTGTTTTTGGACGACATAATTATATTTTCAACATCACTCCAGGAACACTTAGAATCATCACGAAAATATTTAAACGATTAAGTGCGTTAAACTAAGGATGCCAATCCCGATCCCGAAAATCCCGGATCACAGTATAGGTGGCTTTCACTTCCGGGCATGGCGAATCGTTTGAGTGCTTTTTTGTAGGGTGACTTACTATTAAGTATATCCTGGAGCTGTTCATTCGGCTCTTGCTCTCATGTCAGTTCTGCAAAGTCCACGGCTAGATGAATTGAGACTGTTGATATTCGCGAAAGCAAATCTGAAGTAGTGTTGTTTTCGCCTGATACATGCCTTATATCAGTTGTAATCTGGCCGTGATAATTTATGATTGTGATGCCAACAGTCGATTCTCGTTTTTGGCACGCAAAACGCTCATTATTAAAAGAATATAAATTTGTTTTTTTATATACCCTTGCTATGGAAATGAGCTTCTTTATATTTTGTATCTATGTATATCATCTTGTTTTTTGTTTCATCAAAATTAATTGTTCTTATATTTGATGTACCTATTTTTAGTAATGTAATAATTAATTGTTAGTATAATGATAAAAAATAGTAATAATTCAGCACGAAGTGAAACTTGAGTGGTGGATGGTTTCTGAGTGCTGCCATCTATGTGTTAAAAGTATTGTGCCATCACTGTTCGCACAGTTGCCCAACACTGACAACTGCGCACAGACAGCATGTACTTACTACACAAATCTAACAGATGCTAACGTATACTGCCATATGAGTGTGTGTCTGAAGGTATAACAGGCAGCACATTAGCAACAAACGGACAGTTGCTGTATAGCCGAGCTATGGGTAAGATCATAATTTGAAGTTCGTTTCGCTTATCAAATTACTTTTATTTGTGGTTAAATAGATATTGGAAGGTAGAACAATACAAGTGGCTGTTTCAGTCGACCGTCTTGACCTGATCAGGGAGAAACGTCGGACGATCCGGGCTTTACTCTTTTGGAAGATTTTACTCTCTTGTTGTTTAGCCTACCAATTGCTACGTCGGCTCTTCGGGACACATTCCAGCGTTGGGTCTCGAGTACTGTTCTCTGCAGTCGAGCTGAAGTTGAGAGTGTTGTCGGAAGTTTTTTTCGCCTTTGCGACCGCTCGTGCTGACAGTACGGTAGTGAGAGGTGGGAGTCACAATACAAGTGGATGTTTCAGTCGACCGTGTTGGGAATCCTCCCTGTTGCTATCTCGGCGTAGAGTCAGTGGCAAGACCCGCCTCCAGCTGGTGGATTCCTCAGCCAACCACCACCACCGACGCCGTCCACTAGAATATAAGGATTTGGAATTTATACCTGTAATTTAAGAAAAATTAAAATCAAATAAATTCATTGTACCACGCGAATTTGCATTTGATTTATGGAACGACGAATTCCTGGCTTCTACTGAGCTACCCCAGCAACCAGCGAAATCGAGTCGTTACATTTGCGCCCGAGCAGAGACACTATTTAGTGTTGCAAACAACAACAATAACAACAACACAAAACCACCAACAACAACAACAACACGTTCCCACGACAATCGGATCTTCGCTCCGAAACGATCCGAATCCAATTCGGCCAAGGATTGTCAACTCAGCAACAGCTGTATCAGACGGAAGTTTTTTCCACAGGTGAGCAACATACCAGCGAGCTTGCTCAGTATCCTACTGCTCAGAGCTGGCATAGAACAAAATCCATGCCCTCAAGTCTGGTATTGTTCTGTGTGTCATGTTCTTAATGCGAAATGTAACCTCTGTGAGGTGTACCATTTGCGATGGCTGGTGTCACCTGAAAAATTGTTCAGGTCTCACCAGCCACCGCGAATGGACAGGACACCAAGCTTTGTAGCGAGCTGCAACTCACACCAAACAAATCCTTGCACTCCCCCTCCGAACACAATCCCACATACTCACCCTTGTAACCACACCTCAACATAGCGCCTTGCCATCCCCTAAGGTATGTGCAATATGTAGGGACAACATTAGGGGAAACACAACCTCAGTTAGATGCAATGGATGTAATAATTGGTGTCACATGAGGCGGTGCACATCCCTACGCTTTCGCAGAGAATGGAACACAAGTTTCATAGCTACCTGCTGCCTTAATCCACCAGTCACTGGTAGCCCCCGAGACTCTGCCTCACGTACAACATCAACGACAAGAGTAGCGCAACCACAAATGCTATCCCCTCAAGCGCAGCAACTCGACCTGCCGTCGGGAACCCCATCAACCAACACCATACCCCGACGGCCCACTGGAAATATCCCACAACGGCGCGCGCATAACTCTAATCCACTACCTTCATTGAGAATCATGCAACTAAATTGTAATGGTCTCAGAAATATGGTGGTGGAAATTACAGACTTCTTGTACGCAAATCAAATACCCATAGCCGCAATCCAGGAAACAAAGCTAAACAATCGGAGCACCCTCTCGTCGTGCGGGAATTATAATATAATTTGGAGAGACAGAGAAACAGACCATGGTGGGGGTCTTGCGTTCATAATTGAACGCAATGTCAACTACAGACTGACCCGACCAGTACTTAGAAACCATGACCATTTCAATAAACACTGGAGATTTTGAACTGGAGATCGTCAACGTCTATATCCTGCCAGTTAACAGCATAGGGGGGTTATCACCCAAGCATATCCCACCTCCTGCATGGGGATAACAGATTGATACTCGGCGACTTCAATGCTTATCACGAGAGCTGGTTTTCACTGCTCCCAAACGACCCCGGCGGCACTCTCATTGCTGACCAGATAGACGAATTCGACTTCGCTGCCATAAATGAAGACTCCCTCACGAGAGTTACAGCTACATGCTCTATCTCTCCAGACATCTCTATTGTCTGCTCGTTACTACTTGCCCACACCACCTGGCAAACACACACTATTTTCAACTCAGACCATATTCCCATCCTGGTCGAAATATACAAGCCTAGTGAATTCATGGAGTCCGATAAACGCTCATTTGTGAACTAAAACATAGCCAACTGGACAGGCTTCACAAACGCCATTGACGAATCACTCCGTCATCTACCCCTTCCTACTTGTGCCAGAAAGGGGGAGAAAGCCCTTAGACTCACTATCCTCAGGGCGCTTTATCCCGGCAGGAAGAATCCCAAACAGCAGACCACACTTTCCATCAAGTGCAGCGCGTATGGCACAAGAACGCGATCTCCTACGCGCCTACAACACAGCTGATGAACGCATATAACAACTCACGGCACAGATAACTTCTCAAGTTAACGAACATCGCCGTAATAAATGGTAAGCCCACCTCAACCAATGTTCTATCGACTCAAAAAAAGCTATGGACAACAATCTAAAGTCTATCTGGCTCACGCAAGCAGAAAAATCTTGTTGCTATAGGCTTCAACAACACACAGTACTCAGATGCCAAAAAATGCGCTACAATGTTCTGCAGACAATTTATCGAACATCCCTCTCAGCAGAACCCGTCCAAAAGGTCTATCGAAAAAACTTGGAATAGTGGCACTGGATTTCCTAGCACGGATCCTAAATCTGTCATACACTAACTGGTGATTCCAGATATATGGAAAGTTGCTAGAATAATCCCGATCCCAAAACCTGACAAACCCGCTACACAAAGAGATTAATATCGCCCAATATCCCATCTATCACCAATAGCAAAGGTTTCGAAGCGCTACAGTTACCATCCCTGAAAGAGTACTTCCCGCTCGCCACTCACCAGCATGCCTTAAGGGAAGCCCATAGCACCACGACGGCTTTGAATCTGATATCTACCCAGATCGCTAATGGCCTAAATCAGCACAAACCGTGTCAACGCACAATTATCACTGCACTGGACCTATCCAAGGCTTTTGACACGGTCGATCACACCATGCTGACTTATGACATCTTGAACTCCAGGCGTCTCAACGACATTAAGCGTTGGATCGCCAACTATCTCAATGGACGACAAGCTTTCGTAAAGTTCAGAGGCCAAAAATCAAGTTACCGCATGATAAAAATGGGCGTGCCACAAGGAGGAGTACTATCACCCTTGCTCTTCAACATTTATCTTGCCAACATCCCGAACCCCCCCCAGGAAGTCCCACTGGTGTCATATGCGGATGACTGCACCATCCTGGCGTCAGGTGTCAGCATACCCGACATTAGTGCCAAAATTACCAACTACTTGGGCGCCATTACAGACTTCCTGAAGGAGCGTAACTTGAAGCTATCACTTTCAAAGTCGTCAGTGTCACTTTTCACTTCCTGGACTAAAGAAGTAAGGATGGAATCAGACATCTCTTTCGAGGGAAGACGCATACCTACCATCGGAGCTGTTGTAATAAGATCAATAGCACCATGTAATATCCGAACAATTATATAGAACAACCTTTTAGTTCAATGTCTAAATCCAATGTCTTTTTATTATCTTATTACTAATGTTACACTAGCTCTTTACAATATTAAAGCTATATGATAGAGCAATCTCATAAAGCTTGTCTCTCTTGTTAATTTGTATAGGACAAATAATAAATATAACAACATGATTTCTTATTAAACCTTACTCATTTAAATTGAATCGTTACAACATGTTTTATATGCTTACCCAATGAACATATCAATAATGGGTTTGATTCAAGTGTATTAAATATACACTACACCTTCCCCTTTTGAAGAATGGCCTATAAAACTTAAAATAGTTTGATAGGTCATTACTTTATACAAAATTATATAATTTAATGTTTATATATTATATTAATGTTGTTTTACAAAATGCTTAAAAGTTAATCTTTTTTTTTTTTTTTTTTATAATTTTAAAATTACATTAAGATTATGTTTTTATCAAAGTTCATACTTTCCTTGTTTTAAAATTATATTATTTTAATTCTTTATATAAAATTTATTTAAGTAATCAATTGTATGTTTAACGTGTTTACTTATGATTTTAAACATTAAGTTCAAATTTTCTTAATCTATTTTTATGAACTTCTTGTGTTTTATTTTCATTTATTTGAATTATGCAATTTCCTTTATTATCTGTTTCTACTATTTTAAAGGGGCCTTTATACAGAGGCTGTAATTTATGACCTGAATCATTTAATAAAAGGACGTGACCATTCGGTTGTTAATTCTGACTTTCAGCTCTTCTATCGTACTGTGTTTTTGTTGTTGTTTTGCTTTTTCTATTTGCGATTTTGCTCTGTTTTGTGCTACTTGTAGTCTATATTTTATTTCTTTTTCATAGGCATCAATGTTATATAACGGTGCTACCTCATTATTTTCAAGAAAATTCAAATTAGTTGGTAATTTACCAAAGACTAACTCATACGGGCAATAATTATGCACCGCAGAGGGCGTTGTATTGTAACAATATGCGAAATATGACCACCATTCCTCCCAGTCTGATCTTTCTATAGATATATACTGACGTAAGTACTCGTTAAGCGTACGATGAGACCTTTCTATCGTTCCTAACGTTTGATGATGATAAGCTGTAGAAGTTGCATGACTTATTCCTAAAAGTTTGCATAAGTTCTGCATCAATTGATTTTTATACTCTGTGCCTCTATCGGTAAGAATCTTTTTTTGGCGGTCCATAGTTTAAAACTAGTTTTTCAAAAATTGCTTTTGCTACAGTCGCAGAGCTTTTATTATCGACTTGTGCCACAATCAAAAATTTGCTGAGGTCACACGCAATAGTTTCAGCGCACTCATTACCTTTGTTAGATTTAACAAACGGTCCTATGGTATATATCACCACGGTATCAAAAGTTTTGCAAGGCGTTGGGGTAGTTATTAAAGGTTCTATCAATTTTGGAAAAGTTTTATTCTTTTTACAAGATAAACAAGATTTTACGTATTTTATAACATCTTTTGTCATATGTTTCCAATGGCAATAGTTTTTAAGTTTATTAAGTGTTCTAGTCACTCCACAACGACCACCTGATAAGGGATCGTTATGGTATAACGATAGTAGATTTTATATGTTAATATTTCTATTCGACCTTGTCTTTTTTTTTGTTAAGTAATATATTAAACTATACAGGCTTTCAAGGTTATTTTTATGTTCAAACTATTGCAAATAAAAAACTATTATTACATCGTTTTATCGTTTTATTTCGCTGTTATTTTCCAACTTCTTCAGGGATAATTTTTTATTGAATCTGGCAACGATATGAAAAAATTTTTTTAACAAATTTTTTAAGCGGTATAAACAAAAACATATATATGTTTACATGATCATTTAATGTATACAAACTCATTTCACTTACATATAGTCTTTTGTCAATTTTCACAATAAATTTTGAATACACCACGACATAAAAACATTAATTATTTAAATAAATGTAAAAACAAACAAAATAAATATCACAGTAAAATAAGTAAATATCACAGTAAAGCTAATATCACAGTAAAAATTATATAAGTAGAAACCACTAAAAATTAATTAATTGCTATTAAATAGTTAGCGCTGATATTGTCCTTGTCCTCCATTCTATTTATTGTATTGGTTGTTCTTTGTTGTATACGTAAACTTTCGATTGTGTATCTCTTGTAGTCTTTCCTCTCCTTGTCAAGTATTTTGATGTTATCAAAGTCAGAGTTGTGTCTCATCTCTAAACAATGTTGTGATAAGGCAGTTGTTTGTTTGTTCTTTTTTCATGTTCTGTTTTTCTTGTGTTTAAACTTCTCTTCGTTGTTCCTACGTATACTTTCCCACAGTTTTCTATTGCATTGCCCATACATTTTATTTCGTATACAACATTACTTTGTTCGTTTGATTCTATTTTAGATTTAGTTTTTGTAAATAGTGATTGTATTGTTTTATTTGCAGTAGGTGCCCAAATAATTTGTTTATCATTTGTTATTTCTTGTAATTTCTTGTTTTCAGTTAATTTAGGAATGTAAGAGAGGCTGTAATATTTTTTGGTGTTACCAGATGTGTTGTTTTCATTCTTCCCGAGTTTTGTATTGGTAGATTTTTTATTAGATTATTAATGATGTATGCCGGATAACAAATTTTCGTTAAAATTTCTTTATTTTCTCTATATTTTTATTAATAAATTTGTCGTCACTTAGTTTGCGAACTCTTATGATAAGATTAAGTGCTGTATTTATCTTTTGTTGGGTTGGTTGTGTGGAATTATAGTTAATTATGCGTCCAGATGCTATAGATTTTGCATACCAATCTGTAATAATTTTATTCCCATCTCTATGTAGCTTCATATCCAAAAATGGTAGTGCGTTGTTTTGCTCTTTTTCAATTGTAAATTTTAATTTTTTATGGTAATTGTTGAATGTTTTTAATATTGTTCCTTCGTCATCTTTTTTGATTATGGCAAATAAATCGTCAACGTATTTAGTTAAAAACCTAATTTTTAATATTTTGTCTATTTAAATCCTCTAGTGTTACTTTAAGTAATTTGTCCAATACTATATCAGCTATTGTGGGCGAGAAAGGGTTCCCCATAGGCATTCCATAAGATTGTTTGTATAATAATTTATCATACATAAAGTAATTGTTATCTTCAAGACAAAAACGTAAAACTTTGAAAAATTGTGGTCTTGGTATTTTAGTGTAATTTTTTAGTTCGCTCCATTTTTCCATAATATTGCTGATTGCCAAATGGATCGGTATATTCGTAAGTAATGATATTACATCCAGGGAAATTAGGATCTCATCCTCTTTTAGGGATAGGATTTCCAATCTATTTTTTAATTCCAGTGAGTTTTTTATGTTGTATTCATCCATGATGATATTTTTAAGAATTTTTCCTATATGTTTGGTTAACTTATAACAAGGGACTTCAACAGAAGAAGAAATTAGACGTAGTGGTGTATTGGGTTTGTTTATTTTTGGAAGCCCATACAGTCTTGGAGCTGTACTCGAGTTCGCAGATAGATTTATTTTTTCATAAATTGTGATATAATTCTTTTTAAAGTGTTCCGTAACTAGTCTATTGTTTTCTCTTTGTAACTTTTGAGTTGGATCTGTCCTCATAATTTTGTATGTGTTTTTGTCTTCCAAAAGTTTCTCCATTTCTCTTCTGTAGTCTTCTCTATATAGTACCACTGTCATATTACCCTTGTCCGACTTTGTAATTATGATGTCATCTTTATATTTTCTAATGAATTTTTTGGTTTCTTCGTATATATTGAGAAAAAATTTCTCTTTTGGGGTATTCTTGCAGTTCTTCTATATGTCAAAATTTGTTGCGTCGGTTGCCGTGCTTGCAACATAGAAAAACGAGGCCGCCCTAATGCGACTATTTGCTGGTGTCTCTGATGAATGTTTTTTTTTGTGCTAGGTTTGCCTGAGTATTATAGTTGATGCTTGTTGATTATTGGATTGTGACTGTAGTATGGTTTAGTTAATTGTGTTCAGTGTAATTGTTGTATGAAATTGAGTGTGCGTCTGTGTTTTTTTTATTTTAATTTTTATTAAATAGTTTATGTATGTATAGTGCGTACGACAAGATCAAATGAAATGAGAAATATGGCAGCTATCAGTTGTACTTAATGGTATCAAAGTACTATTGTGAATGGAAATCGAGTAGTAAATTACAGGGTTGTCAGGATTCCAAGAGGTCACAAAAATAGCACCATGACAAGCCTCATCCGGTTATTTTGTGACAAATGGAATTCCATTATATGTAAGGGTCAAGCAGTGGAAAAAAAATATAAAAACAATATAATGGAAGACCGTTTGGAACAAGATACCGGCCTCAGATAGATTGAGGGAGATCGACGAGATCAATATTAATCGAGTCGTTCGCATACAAAGAACTTTTTGAAAAGCTATAAAACAATTTTTTTTAATAAATTTTGTATTGTGTGTTTTAAAAATTTTTTAAAGTAAACTGCATAAACACCAATAAAATCTGGGAATAATATCTGAACCTATATAACATTATAAATAAAAGCAAGGTAAAATAAGAATGAAATAAATAAGGAAATGTTATAAACCTAATTAAATTTTGTGCGTAGGAAAGTGTAGAAAAAAAAGGAGGATAGTGAGTGGTGGAGACCTTAAAACCGAAACAAAAGGATACAGGCCAGGAACGGTGAGAAAAAGAATGGGTAAAAGGAAATATTAAAAAAAGGTAATAAAGTATTTTGTTTTTTTTTTGTTGTTTCGCGTAAAGAAAAGAACGGGCCGTGCAGTTTTGTATTTGTACAAAAGAATTTCGTTTCCGCTGCCACAACAACAAAGTGCCGCAGAAGTATTAGCGGTCAGCGTCAACAGTATACATTACTTGAATATTTATATGTACGTATAGCGGTCAATAATAAAAAAATATTAAAAAATTAGAAAATTGCATATACATACAAATTATTTTTGATTAAGCTAGTTTAAGGATATTATTGTTTTTATATTTAGATACGTAATAAATTGCATGAGGATTTTTTTTTTGTTTGTTATTGCATGTTAGTGCCTAAATAGGAAAAATAATATATTTGATTAATTGAGCGTGAGATTCCAGGATTAAAAAAAGGAAAAACAGCCATCTAAGAGAGCTCCTTTAGGTAGGCATACGGCGCATTAGTTTTTTTTTTGGCAATAGAAAAGAAAGTAACGTTCATTATTTCTTCTGTTATTTAGGCAACAACAGGCTTTAGTTTTTTTTATAGGTTAGACAAGAATAGATTTTATTCAAGATTGAAATTTTTAATGATGTTTTAGAGTTTAGATTTAATTTTTCTGTTAAATAATCTTTTCTTTTTTTTTGTTCGTCAAAAGACCATTCGCAACCAAATAGCCGCGGTTAGCCCACCAGGGGCGAATTAAATTACATATATATATTAATTATCAGATTATTTATTGTTATGTGATTGTATTTTTTTTTGTCTTTAGTAATTGTGTTTTGTTATTCTTGTTTTAATATATAGAATAATTAAGATAACGATCTTTCCGATAATTATTTAATCATTTATTTATTCACCTTTATCCATAAATTTTGAGCATTTTTTATTTATTTAGTAACATAAGTTTTTTTTTGATTTAAATTTTAATAAAGCATGTTGTACAGTTAGGAAGTTCTAGTGATATTAATTCAAACGTTTCGTCAGAATTACACTATTTCGATTTTCCTGTGTCTTTCTAGCACTTGTAACTGAAAGACTTTGTACTTTTAAATAATAGACAAGACAAGACCCTTTTGTTTGAAAACTGTAGAGTTAAATAATTTATTTGTAAAAATGGTTCATCTTTTATACAAAATACTAAATAGCAACTTAATTAATTTTCGTACTTAATAATGCGGAAGTGAATAATAAACAGTTAAATAAAGTTGACCTAAATAAATATTGCAAATTAATATATAAGAATTGTGCCAGGTGACGACATTAAGTATAATTTGTATTATTAAAAATAATGCATGCGTTTGTAGTTTGATTTAAATTTAACTAAAATGTATAGGTTGTAATTTTTAGTATACAAGCAATAAGTACATTGACACAATTTAATTGAAATGCTTACGTTATGGTTTTAGTTATACAAGCAATAAATACATTCTCCCCGGCATTGACGAGTAGTCAATAAAAACGAAAACAAAAATGAAATAAAAAAATGAGATTCAAATTTGAACTGTGAAGTTCTCACGTGGATGTGGTGTGGGTGTTGCCTTATTGTTGGATGGTTGTGGAGTATGCGATGAATGCGTTATTTTTGTTACTTCCGCAGCACTATACTTTCTTCGGATTGCCGTTATAACTGACACGAGTATTATGGCTATTACACTGATGACTAATGCAGAATATGCAATTGTAGTACCGTGTGTTGAAGTTGAATGATGTTGAAAAGTTGAAGTGTTTATAGATTCTAACCTTTGTTGCAAGTCTTTCATTTTATTGAGTTGTACCGAAATCTGGTCTGTTATTAATGTGTAGTTGGTTTTAATGTTTTCGCCCTTGGAAAGATGGTGATATGCAATTTCTGAAATATTTGCCAGGCTCGTGTATGATGACCCAGTAATTGTTGATATCGATTGTTGACCAGTCACGTGAATAGATTCATGCTTAAGGATGCAATCGGGGTTAATGGTTAATAATCCAGAGCCTTCTAGATATAAAGTCGTAATTTCCTTTCCACAAACCGCTGTGGTTTGAGTGATTGAGGATGAGGAGTATATCCATTGGTTTTTATGATTTAATGGTGTCCATGTTACGTTTGCATGGAGCTTCATTAGGTTGCAATTTCGAATAGTAATGTTGTTAAATAAGTTAATTTCACATGAGCACCTTTCCGCTCCGAAGTTGTATTCCAGTTGTATATTATAGCATATGAATATGTTCTTCCTGATGATAGTACATGATTTAAGTTGATCTAATGATACCGGAAAATAGTGTCTTCGGTTTGTGTTTATCGCTAGTATAGGGCTGCATGTTTCTATCGTTAGCATTGTGTTGTTTATTGTGTTAGGGATAGGAATTAAATTATATAATTTAAATTGGTCATGCTCTATTAATGGCAGCGTTATGCTAAACACCACGTGTTCCTGGGTAAGTCCTCCTTTTACCTTCATTAGCTTATAAAATTCTAACAAGTCATCTGCGAATACTGGTAACATTAACGATTCAGGCATATGTGTTTTGATTTGTTGTATTTCGATCTCTATTTGTGTTGGAGTTAACAGTAACGGATTGATTTTTCCATGGTGAGTATCAGTTAACACATCCAGAATGCATGTTTGCATTTTTTGTAAGTTGTTTGCGATAAGTGATAGTTGCATAAAGCCTACGTTGAACATGTTTGCAAGCTTCAACTGATACAATTCTTCGTTATGCAATTCCTCGCCTTTTACTACTTCATTCAGCGTTGATTGAATGCTGTCAAATTTGAATTTTGCTGCAGTTAGACCTTGTTTAACGATATTCATAGTGGAGTTTACGACTGAAGTTTGGTCCTTTATGAGTTTTAACATGAATGAATCGTCTTCTTGTAATTTGGTGATAGTTGACGAAATTTTTTCTGCATATCCAGAGTCAAGTACACCAAACAGTGAATTTGCGATATTTCCGACAACATCAATGGCACCTCTTTTCTGTCGAGATTTGTACAGTAGTCTGCTATCCAGACTCAAGTCAGTTTCAATATGCTGCAAGTGTTCTATTATATTAGTACACGATGTATTAGACTCCATTTTTTTACACAGCTGTTCTAGTGATGTGGTGCCGTTTGCTAAAAATGATGTGTCAGTCCAGTATGCTGAAAGATCATAATATACGACTAGATTCCATTGACTTGTAGATATATGCGTAGATCCTAATTCTTCAAAATGGATTCCCAGCTGAGATCCAAATCGTTTGTTTTCGATTGGTATTCCCATGATCACTGGGAAAATGAGTAGTAAAGCCAGCAATGTTATGCATATATTATTGTTTAGTAGCCTTGTTCTTTTGCCTTTGGGTTCGCTAGTTTGATCTGCGACTGTTGTATCTGTACTTTTGTTTGTTGAGTTTGACTCTAGATTTTCCTCAATTGGAAGCAACGCAAGACGATGTATAGGTCTTTTACAAATTCCCGATGCGATTTTGATGTCAGCAACCCGAATTGATCCATCCTTTCCAGGATAAACTTTCAATATTCGTCCTAGCGGCCATTTCATCGGCACAGTGTTATCTTCTTTAACGATAACCATATCTCCTGGGTTGATATTTGCACTTTGAGTTTTCCATTTATGACGCTGCTGCAATTCGTGTAGGTACTCATTTGACCATCTTTTCCAAAATTCATGTTTTATTTTTGATACGAGTTCCCATCGAGATAAGAGTGATATTCTCTTAGAGTTGGCTGCGATATCCACCTGAGACGTAAGAGCTTCGCCGATCAAGAAGTGTCCTGGAGTTAATGCAGATATATCGGATGGGTCGGCTGACATAGGTGTTAATGGGCGAGAATTTAAGATAGCTTCAATTTCTATGATAACCGTTTCCAATTCTTCATATGTTAGTGAAGCTGTGCTTAAGCTTCGAACCAATAGATTTTTAGCCGATTTTACCGCTGCTTCCCAAAGTCCTCCAAAGTGGGGAGATCTGGGTGGAATAAAATGGAATTGTATTCCTTTTGAGCTACATGTTGAAATTATCGACTCCTTCCCATTTTCAGAAAATATTGATTGAGAGAGTTCAGTGAGTTTATTGTTGGCTCCAACAAAATTTGTTGCGTTATCACTATAGATATTTTGGCAACGTCCTCTTCGACAAATAAAGCGTTTTAAGGCACCAATGTAAGCATCAGTTGAGAGATCACTAACCAGTTCAAAATGAACTGCCTTAGTCGCAAAGCAACAAAATACTGCTACATATGCTTTTGTTGGCCGTTTTCCTCTTATTTTGTAGTGGATCCACATTGGTCCAAAATAATCAACGCCTGTGTTAATGAATGGCCTTGCAGGTGTGACTCTGTCATGTGGAAGGTTCCCCATTAATTGTTGGCATAGCTTGGGACGAGCCCTGCAACATTGTACGCACTTTTGAACGGTTGATCTTGCTATAGATTTTCCTTTGATCGGCCAGAATCTCTGCATCACTATTCCCAATAATGCTTGCGGGCTGCAGTGCTTGTTTTCTTCATGCACTGACTTAAATAAAAGTTTCACAAGCACATCATTATATGGAAGAATTATTGGATGTTTTGAATCGTAGGATAAGTTTGACTCCTCCAACCGTCCTCCCACTCGAAGGATGCCTTCATTATCGACAAATGGAGTTAAGCTAAGGATTGGACTATGTTTCGCGAGCATTTGTTTTTCTTCTAATTGTTTGATTTCATTAGGAAAATCATAGCTTTGGATGGCACGTATGATTGTTCTAAGTGAGATCTCAAGTTCTTCTGTACTTAACGCATTCAGTTGAGGTCTTGGGGAAGAATTTTCAGTGGTGTTTTTAACGAAGCGGTAAACATATGATATTATTCGCTGTAACTTCTTAAATGAACCTTTATGGTCGATATTGTGTACAAAGTTGTAGTTGTTTAAGGTTAACAAAACGATAGGTGACTCTTTCTTTCTTTCGAGATCAGAAGTAATTTGTAAATGTGGCCGAAATTCTGCAGGCCAACATTCTTGCTTTCCGTGTAAAAATAATGGTCCCAAAAACCATAAATGACACTCTGCAAGTGCCTTTGCTGATAAACCTCTTGAGAGAATGTCTGCTGGATTATCCTTTGACGAAACATGTCGCCATTGCTCTGCAAAAGTTAAAGTTTGTATTTTGGATATCCTGTTACCCACAAATGTCTGGAAGGATGATGACTTTGAGTGTATCCATGACAAGACAATCTCAGAGTCTGTCCATAAGAAAATTGGTAAATTTTTAATCTGCATAACCTTTCGAAGACGTTGAGATAGTTCTGCAGCTAGAAGTGCTGCACAAAGTTCCAGCCGTGGTAAGGTTTGCTTTTTGATTGGTGAGACGCGAGACTTCGCACATAGTAGTTTTGTTACGATTCTACCGTTTTTAAATGTTGATCGAATATATGCTGCGGCCTCAAAAGCCTTTTCGGATGCATCCGCAAAGATATGAAGTTGAGTAGTTAATGGGATGTCATCCTTGAATATGTGTCGTGTTATTTGGAGATTGTTGATTGTGTTTAAACCTTCCCGGAAGTTTGACCAGGCTGAACTGAGATCTTCAGGTAGAACTTCATCCCATGTCAGCTTCATCTGCCATAAGTGTTGAATAAATATCTTCGCCTTAACTACAATTGGTGTCAAGAGTCCAAGTGGATCAAAAAGTTTTGCCAAGTCAGAGCTTACTGTGCGTTTAGTAATCATGTCTACAGGTTCCACCTTTACCTTTACGCAAAGATGGTCTGGTTTGGGCAGCCATATCAGACCCAGAGTTTTAATAGACTCCTTCTGTGTGCTGTTAAAATCAAGATTTACTTCCCGATCATCTTGTGGAATATTTTGAAGGAGTTGTTTATTATTTGCGCTCCACTTACGACAGTTGAAGCCATGTTTTCTGAGTATGTAAGCTAGTTGTTGTTGTTTCTCGATTGCAGTACTTAAGCTGTTTGATCCTCCAAGACCGTCGTCAACATAGAAATTATCTCTTAGAATTTGAGCACCTAGTGGGTAGTCAGTATCATTTTCGAAGGCGATTTGTTGAAGACACCTTGTCGCCAAATATGGAGCAGCTCGTGTCCCATACGTGACAGTGTTAAGTTGATAATATTTTATGGGTTCAGAAGGATCATTTCTCCATAGAATTATCTGGTATCTCCTGTCGTCTTGATGTACCAAGACTTGTCGATACATTTTTTCAATGTCTGTTGTAAAGACAAATCTCGGTAAACGGAAACGAATGAGTATCGAAAATAGATCACTTTGAACAATTGGGCCAGTGTACATTAAGTCGTTAAGTGAATAGCCGGATGATGTTTTGGCGGAAGCATCGAACACGGCACGAAGTTTAGTAGTTGTGCTATCTGGTTTTAGTACACAATGATGTGGAATGAAATGGTTGGGGGTTGGTATTGAGTTGACATCTATTTCCGTCATATGGCCCAGTTGTTTATATTCGTTCATAAAATGTATGTACTGATTTCTGGTCGCCGAATCTTTCATTAATCGTCGTTCAAGACTAAGGAATCGTTTGTAGGCTGTTGTCTTAGAATCTCCTAATGCAGATGGATTTTCACGGAAGGGTAACTTGACAACAAAACGTCCTTCATCGTTTCTTTGAGTGTTTTGGACAAACAGTGATTCACATTGTTGTTCGTCCTGCGAGAGTCCCTTTTCAGTTGATCCATCATCTTCCATTTTCCATAGCCGTTCAATGACGTCGTTTAATAGCTCGTCGTTAAAGTCTTCTGGCTTAGTGGTGAAAATTGCACAAGTTGCAGCGTCATTTGCCCCTTGACTTGAAGATATTTTTCCGCTGATGATCCATCCAAGTGATGTGTTTAACAAAATTGGAAGATTGCTTGATAGCTCTATTTTTTCGCGTTGCATCAGATTAAAGTAATATTCGGCACCCAAAAAAATATCTACTTTTCCTGGCTGATTAAAGTATGGGTCAGCTAGGCTTAAGTTTGGAATTTGCCATTTCGAAATATCAATATGTTGACTTGGCTGAGGAGGAATGATTGTTGGGATCACAAATGCTTCCAGGTTTGTTTCAAATTTATTATTTCTTGATTGTAGCTTTACGTTTATCCTTCTTGTTACGCGTTTTTTGCCATTTCCAATACCATCGATACACAGCGAGGCTGTTGAAGTTGATACACCCAACCTTTTAACAACGTGCTCAGATATAAGGTTCACCTGCGAACCAGAATCAAGAATTGCACGGAATTCTGCTGAATTTCCATTTGATGCTGTTATTTTTACTCTTGCTGTTGCAAGTATGACATAATCCCTCTGCGTTGATGAGGCATTTGCAGATGCTGATGTTACTGTTGCGTTGGAAGCTTTTGGTCTTACTTCGATGTTTGGGACAGAACTGGAGGTCTGCTTGATTTGTGGATTAGCTTTTGCCTCAATATGCAACAAAGTGTTATGTTTCTTGTTGCATTTTCTACACGAGCTTGATGAACAGTCTTTTGAGGAGTGGTCTCCTTTGAAACAGTTGACGCATAGTCTTCGTGATTGTATGAATCTTAGCCGTTCTATTTCTGATACATTTAAGAACTTTCCACAGTGGTATAACGCATGGTTCCCATTGTTACAGAAATTGCAGCTAATTCCTCTTTTGACCACAGTAGCTGCTATTTTATTTGACGTATGTACCAATTTTTCCCTGTGATTGATGGATTCGATTGTTTGGAACTGGAATTCCAGAAATGATAAAAGGTCTTCAACTGTTGGTAGCTCCTTCGGTTGACTGAGAGATTGTTCGAACCGCATATGCAAACTTCGATCTAGCTTTTTTATCAAAATTTGAAAAAGGAGCGGGTTCCATGCTTTCGTCTCAATTCCAATGTTGTTTAGTGCTAAAAGGCACTCTCGAGTTGTGTCATGTAGCTTTTTAATGGTGACAGAGTTGGACGTGCATAACGGCTGACTAATGATTTTCTCGACCAGATTTGTTACAAGGACCCGTTTGTTGTTGTACCGTTCTTGTAACATTGTCCACGCTGAATCATAGTTGCCCTCTGTCGTTGATAGATGGCTGACAAACTTTTCAGCTTCCCCTGTAAGATTGGACTTAAGATACCACATCTTTTGGACATCCGGTATCGGTTGTTGATGGACCATATGGAGAAACATGTCGTAAAATTGCGTCCATTTTGCGTAATCCCCATCGAACTTGGGGATTGAGATCTTCGGCAGCGGCAATGATGTTGCCATGACTGTATGTTGGCCTGCCGAAATAGCGTTTGATGTTTGGTTTGACAACACTTGTAACTTTGTCAAGCTATCAATAACCATTCCTCTAAGGTTTTCATAGTCGTCTTGATTTAAACCATTGACAAGAGGGTTTGAACATTGATCCCATACTTGATCATATAGCTCTTCGATTTGGTTCCATAACTTGTTTATGGTCTCGATTCTGATGTTGTAGAATTGTTGAGGCTCATCGCTATTCACCCCTGAGATACCAACTATCAACCTCTCCAATGCTGACATCCGAGCGGCAAATTTCCCCATCAATCCATGTGAAGAATCGTCCTTGGATCCATGATTCTTGCTACTAGGTATTTGGGAAATTCCCATAGGTGGCTGCTCACTGTGCTCATGTTGAGTTACCTGCGGGTTTTTGAGTACTTCCTTTTTCAAACGTACCAATTCAGTTTGAAATAGGTCAATGTATTCTTCAGCCAATGACCGAATCTGTTCAAAATAATTGGTTTTGAAGTAGTCTACTTCTGATTGATCTTTAACAAGTATGCGCAATTTTTCGTCCACCTCATTAAACTCGTTCCATTTGTCTGAAAGTCGACGACGGCGTTCCTCAAAATAGGAAACCTTATTTTTTCTATCAGTAGGATCCTTTTTGAAGTTCCGGATAATCTGCTGAATGTTTTCACCTAAGATACTCTGTAGGCTGATTAACTCTTCCATTGATGACATGTTGATAATGATGATTCAATACGACTTGTTCGAATAACTGCTGGTTCGCTTACTCGAATTGCACTTTGTTAACGTAAAACTGATCGTGCCTTCTTACAAAAAGTGGTCGTCCTGACTATCACGTCGGGGTCACCAAAATGTACAGTTAGGAAGTTCTAGTGATATTAATTCAAACGTTTCGTCAGAATTACACTATTTCGATTTTCCTGTGTCTTTCTAGCACTTGTAACTGAAAGACTTTGTACTTTTAAATAATAGACAAGACAAGACCCTTTTGTTTGAAAACTGTAGAGTTAAATAATTTATTTGTAAAAATGGTTCATCTTTTATACAAAATACTAAATAGCAACTTAATTAATTTTCGTACTTAATAATGCGGAAGTGAATAATAAACAGTTAAATAAAGTTGACCTAAATAAATATTGCAAATTAATATATAAGAATTGTGCCAGGTGACGACATTAAGTATAATTTGTATTATTAAAAATAATGCATGCGTTTGTAGTTTGATTTAAATTTAACTAAAATGTATAGGTTGTAATTTTTAGTATACAAGCAATAAGTACATTGACACAATTTAATTGAAATGCTTACGTTATGGTTTTAGTTATACAAGCAATAAATACACATGTAAACCAAATAATAGAACGAAATGTTTGCGTGCTAAATTTAATTGATCGGGTGAGGGTATGTGAGACGGCATCGTGAGGTGAGTGTGTGTGGCTTTTGGGGGACCAAAAAAGTTGTATTTTTGGAAGATTCGGTCCCAGGAAGGGAGGGCTGGTAGTGGACGTCCAACTTGTCCACTCTTCTAAGTGTTTTCCATTGTTTTTTTAGCGTTTTTGAGTTTAGTTTTTTTTAGAAATTTAATTGTTCGTGTCTCTGTCGTGTTTGTGGGTTGGAACCTACCTGTGGAAGTCAAGTGTGTATCTTTTTGTGTGAGCTGGCTGGCGAAACAAACACGGCGAAAAGACGGCACGTAACAAATTCTATTTTTTATTTTAGATCTTATAGTTTCTTTCTCCTTATCATCTATAATTGTTTGAACCCATTGCTCAAGATCTGCGATAGTAGATTTTGTTTTTGTAACTCGTCATGAATATATAATTTTTGGCGTTAACGCAATTATAAGATTATTTAAAAATTTTTCTTTTTTTATTTTTAAATTCGGTAATATTTACATATTTAAAAATGTCGTCATTTAAGGACATTTGTAATTTCGTGACGTTCGCATTTTTTGCTTCCTTATTCAGCATTGAAAATAATCGTTTTAGAACGATTTCTTCATTAAAAATACTTGCATCTATATTCATGGTTTGTACTAGGCGATTGCCTTTGATAAACTTTGCGATTGGTGTGCGGTTAAACAATTCAAACTTTAACTTTGTTGCCTTTTTTACTTCTCTGAAATTAGCTTCGTATATTTTGGGTACACTTTTTGTTTTATGTGGTGTGTTTGTTTCCTGAACAGCGTTGTCAACTTGGTGCGTTTCGCACCTTTTTTGGTGCTTTTCTAAATTTTTTGTGCGAAAAATATCTGAGTTGGTTCGTGGTGCGTTTTTTTTTAATTTTGGTGCGTTTTTTTAATTTTGGGTGGCTCCAAATTATATTAAACACAGTTTTTTGTTTCAGTATGAGAAAAAAGAATTTTGTACAAAAAATACAACTGTTTCAATACCATTTCATTCAATTGTGTACAATTTTTACATTCAATTTTACAGACCATAATAATAGCAACCATTAATGATGTTTAAGAGGTACAAAAACACATTCACGAAAACCGTTAAACCGTCTTGTTGTTATAGATAATTTGTAACATTTCATTATAAGAAATTTGTTGTCCCTTTTAGATTTTCAGAGTACATACATAATTGTTTTTGTCGTAAAAGTTGTTGTCAAGTCTGTTAAAGAGCTTAGCAAAAACAAAGTATTCTCGAGACTAGCGATCAATGTTTGATTTTCATAAAATGCATAAAAAATGCGTTTATATAAAGTGTTGTAACACTAAAATTAATAAAATTTCTATTTACTAAAAGAAATATTTAAAGTTAGTGTCAATAATGGAGTCTAAAAAAGGAGATCATAAGCGAAATACAAAACGATTTGCATATCACAATGTGAGTTTATGCAACGGATTCGGCCTTGACCAAATAATAACACAAAAGCAAGATGTTTTTATTGCAAATGCGATATCACGCCTAAATATCCAACCTTGTTCGGCATGCTGGAACACGGAAACACATTGCAGCTTTAAGCCCATTTAGCTACAAACGACATCAAGAACCAACAGTGTACAAAATGTTTTATCCCATTACAAATATGATGTCATACTATTAGAAGTACAATTGGAATCCGATGTCGAAATATTATCTAGTATTGAAAAAGGGTGGAGAATGATTCACTTCATGCAATGGCACCATATTGTATCAACATTAGAATTTTGGACTAAAGTTAAATGTTGTAAAGACGCATAATTAATTCAATAAAAATTTTCAATAAAAAAAAAATTCTGAACTTGGTGCGTTTTTTGTTAAATGGCGCGTTTTTTTCTCCATTTTGGTGCCTTTTGAAATTTCAAAGTTGTGTTATGAGTCATTTTCCCCTTACCAACAGAAGTATCAGCGACAGCAGAACATACGCTGCACACACATACTGACGTTGAGTTATTTTCCCTCAACCAACAAAAATACCAACGGCAGCAAAATACCGCTGCATGCATTACTGACGTTATTACCAGTAATTTTCCTACAGATATATGCTGACGATGCAATAATTACAGAATGCTATAAAACGTTTGGCGGCTTCTGCATCCACTGGAGTGGGATAGTCTTGTACTATTTTAAATTTTGACTCATCTGCCAAAATTGGTACATTTATGCCAAAGATATGTGACTTCAGTATTAAAAAATTGACATTTATCAAGATGAAGCTTTAAATTACATTTACGACAAGTTTCAAATACTTCTCTGAGGTTTTTAAGCATGTGTTTCTCTGAACAACCTATGACGATTAAATCATCCTTATAAAGAAATGCTTGTTGAGGTTTAAGTCCTGCGAACGCTAAGGACATCATGCGCTGAAAAAAGTTTGGCGCAATTTTTAGCCCGTAGGGTAAACGTGTGAATCGAAATGATCCTTGATCCGTCGAGAACGATGTGATATCTCGTGAATCATCGTCTAACTCGATCTGGTGGATGCCAGACATTAAGTCCAAGCACGAAAAGTACTTAGCTCTGCCTAACTGATCCAATATTTCATCTATCCTAGGTAAAGGATACTTATCTGCCAATAATTTTTTATTTACCTGTTTATAATCAACAACCATTCGCCACCTTTTTGCGTTTTCTCCGGGTAAACTTTTTTAGGTACTAACAGGATTGGGCTATTATATTCTGAGCAAGATGGTTCTATGATTCTTCTATCTGTACGTAACTTGTTTACTTGGGTGTTTATTTCTGTCTTTTGCGTATGAGGTACACGATAGTTCTTTATATAAACTGGTTTACTATCGGCTACTCGAAGTTTCTGTTTATAGAAATTATTTACTGAAATTTTTTCATTTTCTAGAGCGAAAATATCACTAAATTCGGAGAATAAATTGGTTAATTTTTGTTTACCGAATAAAGGAAAATTTTTTGATAATTTATCTAATACGATTTATTCTCTATTTACACCATTATCACAAGTTCTTATAATTTCATAATTATCCGCGTTTTCTGTTTTCAAAATAATATTGCTAAGCTTTAAATGTTCTAAATTAGCATTTAGAATTCTAACATAGGGACTTTGTTTTGAAACTAAACAGTTTTGCACAATAACGTTTGGTGCTATTTCTTGATTTGGTACGAAAATGTCAGATTCATTGTTAATATTAATTTTCCGAAATACTTCAGATCTTGCCGGTATCAAAATTGAATTATCTGTTGGACCTTGACGAATATCTAATGTTACGTCATGAGATAAGTATTTTGGTCTAATATGCAATTTATATGATCTATAGTCTAGAAGACAGTTATATTTTGTAATAAAATCAAGACCCAACAATCCTTCACAGGGTATAGCATTCAAAAACATCGCAAGTTCGAAACTGTTGTAAGAGAACGTCATCTGGAACTTTTAAAAACCGCCAGTGGTTCGAGGAAGAGAGTGAGCATGAGTTTTTTAGTTTGTTGGTGACTGCTAGACTACCACATCAGTCGGAGAGGGTTAAGTTATAGGGGTTAAATGTGCCAATTGAAATGTTAATTAATTTTTTTTTATCCACTGAATTTATTTTTTTTTGTTACCAACTGATAAATTTAAGTGTAAATAATAAAAAATGAAAACATTTTTTTAAAAAATTTAATTTTTTGATATATTTTTTGCTGTATTAGTGCAGGTCTAAGGTTTTTACAGAAAATTCATGCCATGCCGATGAATAACATATAACACAAATTTTCGCAGAGAATTTGAAAAATAACTATATAAATACTATCTAACATTCATAAACAATAAACAAAAATAGTTTTATTAGTTTTACAAAACGGAACTTGGAAAATATAAGCCGTGTAAATGGTGTCTGGTAGTCTACCACGTCATTAGAATTGTGAGAACTATATCACGTCAGTCGCAGAGGGTTAAGTATATACTTGGACAGTTATATAAATTTTATTTTTTTTTGTTCACGGTCGCCATGTAATAAGATCAATAGCACCATGTAATATCCGAACAACCTTTTAGTTCATTGTCTAAATCCAATGTCTTTTTATTATCTTATTACTAATGTTACACTAGCTCTTTACAATATTAAAGCTATATGATAGAGCAATCTCATAAAGCTTCTCTCTTGTTAATTTGTATAGGACAAATAATAAATATAACAACATGATTTGTTATCAAACCTTACTCATTTAAATTGAATCGTTACAACATGTTTTATATGCTTGAATGAACATATCAATAATGGGTTTGATTCAAGTGTATTTAATATACACTACACTGTTACAACAATAACAACAACAACACCAACAAAATCGTCGTTTAACTTGGAAATCCCATTTAGACGCAAAGTTAACACAAATAAAATTAAAAGCAGCCTAATTGAATTGGCTTATTGGAAGAAATTCCATACTAAGCCTAGACTGTAAACTTTTATTATACAATACGATCCTGCAGCTATATTCTGTAACTCGCTAAAGCTAAATCTCCATCGCTAAAAATGTCTAAAATCGTTTTAGAGAATTTTAGCTACATATTGAATTCTGTAATTCGTATTGCTAAACTCAGGCAATGTCATAAAAATTAAATTCGCCGCAATTTTGGCGTTTGCTCTGAGAGCAAACAATGCTCTCTCATCGCTAAAATGTTATAAATTTGTATTCTCTAAGCACATTTAAGCAACTTTTCTAGCCAGAAACGCTAAAATTTAAGCAACGATATTTTGAAGGCGCTAAAGCCCTTATGACACTACATTTTTCTTGCATTGTTTTGCTATTGGTTTGAAAGAAAGAAACAGCAAATGCTAGAAAGAACAAAATATAAAAAATGTAAACAAAATATTTTTTTCTAATAAATTTAAAATCTGACAAGCAAACGAAACCAACGCCAGGCGCACGCGGACAATAAAAAAGTAATTTTATAAAGAAAAATAAAATATTGATAAGAAAATGGTAAAAGCTTGGTCGGAAGAAGAAGTTTTATATTTAATAAATGAGGTTAAGCAAGTGCCTTATATTTGGGATGTAAAATCAGTGCAATATAAAAACAAATTGAAAAAGATAAAATTTTGGGAGGAGCTAGCCACGAAACTTAACGCAAACTTTTCTTCAAATATTCCTTTTGATGCTGGTATGTCTAATATTTTAAAATTATTTTGTTTAATATGTGTACATATGTATATACATTAATAAACATTTATAAAACTATATTTATTAGCTGATGTTTCTAGAAAGTGGAACAATTTAAAATCGTACTACAATTCGGAGTACATTAAAGGTATTAAAGCAAAAAAAAGTGGAGAAAGCGCTGAAGCTCTGGAAAATATAATGCTCTGGAAATATAGCCAATCAATGGAATTTTTACTCTCTACCAATGAGGCAACATCTTCAGTAAATAATTTCAACAAAAGAAGCCTCAACGTAAGTATTATTCTTTTATGTACTTCTCCATATCGAGCCTTTGCTGTCATAACTTAAAAAACGTGAATTTTGAGTTAGTAATGTAATTAATCGTCATATCGTTCATCATATAGTGTAAAAATGTCATGAAAATGGGTTATGGCACTATTGCAACAAAGGCTCCATATGTACTCAAACGTACATGTCATTATCCTTGTATTTATAGTACAATAGAGTAGAAAATTATTCCACCTGTTGCATATATTTATTGTCTAAACGTTTAACCCCCATAATCATAAATGATTAGTAAACATAATGTGTGCAGTAAAACCGGTTTTCCCATACAAAATCCGTATAGTAAACCAACATTAACTTTAATAAATTTTTATGAAATTGGGAGTAAATGTTTTATAAAATGTATTAACTCGTTTATATTTACATAGGAATTGTATACTGAGTCTAGTCTTGAAATTGAGTTTCTATCTGACGAAGACAATTTAAATGATTCTGCAACTCAGAGCCAGAAGGAGTTTGAGTCCCAACACTTCTCAAGTTCATTTGCAAGTGTCAGTCAAAAGACCTCTCACACTTCTCGTAAGAAAAGAAAAGTGGATGACGACAATCTTAAAGAAATATGCGAGAGCTCCAAGAAACTGACTGATGTGCTTGCAAAAAAACTTTCAAATGATGTACCAAATGCTGCATTCGGAGCATTTGTTGTCAATGAAATGAATAATTTAATAAAACGGAAGCAGTTGACAGCTAAATCGAAAATTACTAAAATACTATTTGATCTTCAGGAGGATGAAGAATAATGTCGATTGTTAATTTTCTTGTTATATTTTATTTATCCACACTAATATTAGCTTTATAAGCTACTTTTAATATGATTTAAAGTCAATATTTTTTGTAAATGAATTGTCGATTGTTAATTTTCTTGTTATATTTTATTTATCCACACTAATATTAGCTTTATAAGCTACTTTTAATATGATTTAAAGTCAATATTTTTTGTAAATGAATTGTTTTGTAAAATAAACTTATTTTTTTAAAGCATTTATTAAATTTTTTATTTGATATACGGACATACATATGTATCGCCTAGTTGTACAATACTGTATTAATACTTGTTTAGCAAAACGGATACTTATTTTTTAGGGCAGAAATAACAATTGTTTTTTGATTTATTATATATTTCCAAGTAGAAATAAAAGTTATTCTTTTTAAACAATTCCAATTAGTTCAGCTTGAGGTCATTAAAAATACAATAATTTTAGTTTATTATTGTTTATTTATTTCCCAATATTTCGATCAACATTGTTGATCATCATCAGGGGATCTAAAAACAAATAGGGAAATAACCATTTGTTAGCGACTAAACTATCTGAGTAGAAGTAAAACCTTATTAAATTACAATATAATTTTAAAAAAGTTTTTAAATTGTTTAAAATGTAAATATAAAACAATTTTACTTAGAACTTTATATTTGTATATTTAAATTAAAAATTATCAAAATAATTATAATAATTTTTGGTGTTATGTGTTGTATATGTACATATTTTTAGATCCCCTGATGATGATCAACGATGTTGATCGAAATATTGGGAAATAAATAAACAATAATAAACTAAAATTATTGTATTTTTAATGACCTCAAGCTGAACTAATTGGAATTGTTTAAGGATATCTATATATAGGTCAACTATAAATCAAACATTAATAAGTTATCCTTTTTTTAGGAAATTCAGATAGAAGTGCGTACTAGTCTTTCTCCAATATGTTTTTCTCCCACATGTATTCTGCCAGTGTGTCTCTTATTTTTTCTCCGTTTTTTTGTGGCTTTCTTCTGTCAGATAACACATCTTTATAGTTTGTGTAATTTATTTGTTGGATTTCATCACTTGATAAGTTGTCAAAATTGTTCCTTTCAATTATATTTGAAGTTCTTAAAAAATTATGAAGACAAACGCAAGCTAACACAATTTTGGTAGCCTCTGCAGGTTCTCTGTGAATGGGTGTAAACAAAACTCTGAAACGATTCGCTAATATTCCAAAGGCATTCTCCACTACACGTCTACTTCGTGACAACATTTTATTAAAATATATTTGTTTGTCATTCAGGTTTCGGTGAGAATACGGTTTTATCATATAATCCGTTAGAGCGAACGCATCATCTGATAAAAACGTAAACGGCGTGATTATATCAGAAGAAGGCAAATTTTGTGGAGGAGGAATGTTAATATCTTTGTTCTCTATGGCGTACTTGAGATCAGACCGTATCCAAACACCAGCATCCCCTATTCTTCCATTCATACCGACGTCTGCATATAAAAAACGATAGTTCGCATCTGCTATAGCCATTAGTATAATGGAATTGAATCCTTTATAGTTGAAGTATGTTGAGCCAGATCTTTTCCACCCAATAATGTTGCAATGTTTGCCTATAAAATTTTATATGTGCATTGTTTACTATATTTTATGCATTAAAAAAATTTAAATAAATGTTACCATCTATTGCTCCTAATGAATTAGGGAAGCCCCACATATTAAAAAAGTCTAATGCAATTGAACGCCATTGGCTCTCACAGTTTGGAAATTGCATAAATTCATCATTCAATGCTTTATATATAGCTGGTATTGTTGCCTTCAGAATTTTGGAAATGGTTGATTGGTGTATTCGAAAAGGAAGTTGCAGGGATGTTTGTGTTTCTCCTATGTACATATGCATATTCAAAAATAACAAAATATTAAATGTACATATGTTCATGCAGACATTATGCATATATGGTTACCTGTGGCTAGATATCTCAATGATACAAGAAGTCTTTCTTCAGGTCCGATACAATTTCTAAAGCGAGTGTCTTGCTTTGTTATGTATGGCTTAACTTTTTCCAAAATTACTGCGAACTGATGAGGGGTCATCCTCAAAATATTCCTATACAGCTTTGAGTCCTCACATTCGATTTCTTTGTACAATTTGTGTACAAATCCTTCGTCCTCCCGGAGGAGTAGCCACTGAGATGAAAATCTTTTCGATTTTCTATTTATTTGCAATTTTTTTTTTACAACACATTCAATTACATATAAGTTATGTAATAAAGCCACATCTACAAAGGTGTCATCCATATTAAGTTAATTAATTACAATTTAATTTGAAAAATAAAGTTTTACATATATTCCGCTTTATTATGGTTTTGAAGTGTTGTCTACGTTTTATTTATAAGAAACCGCTAAGAGAAAAAGCTTAATAAGGAGCGTTAAATCGCTGAATTCATCTATAAACCACTAATTAAGCAACACTTTCAACGTTTTAAGCTTCAAATGTCAATTTTAATTTGAAAATTTTTACATATTTTTTGACAGAACTTAATTTTTTATCGATAACGTTAGCAAATGTTTTGATAGTTTGGTATTGATCTTAATATAACTGAACTCTTCTTACCTAGTAAATTTTCCTATTACATTATACTTCCACTGTTCTCCAAAAGTTAAACAATGCAAGAAAAATGTAGTGTCATAAGGGCTTAAAAAGTAATTTAAGCAAAATATTTTTATATCATTGTTATTTAGCCTTTTTTTAGAAAAATAATGTAGGAAACTACAAAAAGGAAAAAAAGGGCAAAAATACATACTCATTTGGTATTTGGAATAGCATTTGTCCATGATAGGTTGAAGTGTTTTAGCTGTTATGAGTAGTTTAATTTAAATAAAACTCAAATACTAAATTTTATATAAAAACGTATTTAATAAAAAAAAAAGATTTTTACAGTATTAGAAAATTAATCCAAACTCTATACACAAATTTTAAATTTATCATGATCAAAAATATTTTTGTACAAATAAATACTTTCAAATAAATACGCCACAGTACCGCCAGCTAATACCACATAGAAAAAAATTTCAATTGTTTACTGAAATTATTTCTTAACAGTGATGCCATCTCTTATAAATGTTCCCATAACTTTCGGACATAATGCTTTCTTGAGAAATTACTACGCAAAAAACATGCGCTTTACAATTTTCAAAATGCATGTGGTGCAAAAAAACAATAATTTTGGACTAGAACTTTGTGAAATAGCTTTAAAAAATAGACGTTTTAAAACATATTTTAAAAATTTTTTTAACAAAAATACAATCATTGTTACGGAGTATAAAGTATAATGTAAGGTAACACTAATATAAAATGCCAAATATACACGCATATACATTTGTCTCTTTTCAATATTATATTATCAAATAAGAAAGAAAGGAATGGTCTAATGATAGCAACTTAGCTACGGCGAAAAGAGTAAATTTTAGCTAAGCGATTAGAGTTAGAGAATACCTTTTTAGCAAAATCGCTAAAATTTTCGCCCTAAAAATTTTAGCGATGGAGATTTAGCTTTAGCTACGAGAATTACAGAATATAGCTGCTGAAACCAATATGGTCCTATGGAATCCAGTTATGGGGCACTGCCTCAGCATCGAATGTCGAAAGAATTCAAAGGCGACAGAATAAAATTCTACGTATAATAACAGCAGCCCCCTGGTATGTCAGAAATTCATGAAGATCTAGACGTTCCGTTGGTGAAAACAGTATTTTCAAAACCCGCGAAAAAATATATAAAAAAACTTGAGTTGCACCCAAATCCACTTGCGCGCAATATTCTTCGTTAAAGACGACACACCCGGATGACAAGAAGGGATACTCTTTTTCTCAGCCGTACACGAGAGATTTAAAACTACAAAAATTAACCGCTGAAACTAAAAAATTTTGTTTAGCATTGGCTAATATTTTTATTTTTTAAATTTAAGATTTGAACAACTTATTGATGTTTCAAATTATAATTACAGATTCAATAAATAATTAATTTATCAAAAGAATAATAATAATTTCTTCCTACCACCTAGATATTTCGACAAATTGGATGATAAAATCCGCAAACGTACTCAGCGACAGCGGGAAACTTTCAAAGACTACGTCACAGATACCCAGATATGACGAAAAAAAAAATTGGACTTGGATCATATTTTCTTTGTCATAACCCGGCATCGTGAAAAAGAGACAACATTAGTGTGTTTGTTATGAAAGTAAACAAAACGAAAAGCAAAAAAAGTTCAGTTTTTAGTGGAAAATGCTACATGAAAGCACGCTTAAATTTAATAAAATGTAAAAATATTAAGTATTTGCGGCATATAATTGGAAAATAAAGTGATAAAACAATTTAGTGTGTGCTTATATATTCCTTATCTTAAATTTATATACATACGTACATATATGCTGTAAATTTGCCAAATGGTGGTGGTTTTTAACTTACATACACACATACTTACATACATACATAAATACATTCATACATACTTGATAAATTTTGATATTTTGCAGATATTATAGTGATAAAATACAAACAATCAGTGAAAACCAATTTCACCCATTTTGTACCTCCGTTGCGTTTTCGCAACACCATCTTCAGATAAATATATAATGGGCTTTAACTATTTTATTTGAATGATTTAGATTTTCTATTATTAGTTCAGGGACTTACTTATTCAACAATGATTTTAAAAATAATATATTTTCTGTTTTTTAATAAAATTTTTAGACTTTTCAAAAAGGTAAAAAAAAGGCGTTTCAAAAGTGGCATATAATATATATAAAAAAAAAAGATTATTTTCTCTTGAATTTAGCTTCCAAAACAATTGAAAAACTGATATCAAAAAACAATAATCGAAAATATGATTCCGTTTATTCAGCATAACATTTTAAAAATCACTGTTGCGAAAACGCAGCAATGGCTGATTACATGCAAATCACTTTTCAAATAATAATGCTGTTTTTGGTTGTCTTTGCATTTATGGTATTGCTAAACAAAGAGGTTGTAGTTGATAGTTTTGTGAAATCGTGTTCATAATGTCCGTTAAGAAATTTTTAACTCAAAGAGAAATCGAAATATTTATATCTGAGTGTAATGACAGTGATAATGAAGAGAGTGAAATTTTGTTAAATAAAAATACTAATATAGTCTACATTCCGCCACCTAATGTGGGTGAAGTTATTGATGAAGAGGATATTGATGATGAAGGGCTTGTAGAACAAATCCCAGCTAATTCGGAGGTTGTGGCCAAATTGAAATGGAATTCGATTCCCAAGTAGATGATTTCGCTGCACCAATTACTGATAATAAAACTGAAGATGAGCTATCTTCTATACAACAAAAATATACACCAGAAATAAAATTCGGTGTTCCAAAATGGACGAAATCAAATAGGATAGATTTTAACTTTGAACGTCCAGAAGAAGCTTCTGTTACACCGCTTCAGAAAAAAATCGTGGAATTACTGGGTAAGAGTCTATGGAATATATCCATGTTTATATCGTTATTTCAAAAATATTTAAGAAGTAGGTGGAAAATCGCCCTTGGAATTATTCCTACAGTACTTTGATGACGAAATCATGGATATGCTTTTGAAAAATTCTAACACTTATGCTAACTAGAAGCACATATTATTACAAGTCACTAAAGAGATGTTGAACCGGTTCAAAGGTATACTTATTTTGTCAGGATATCATACAGTTCCCCACATCCAACATTACTGGTCCACTTAACCTACATTGGGTGTACCGATCGTCAAGCAATGTATGTCCCGCCAAATGTTTCAAAAAATAAAAAAATTATTTCACTTCATGGACAACAACGAAATCTACGTTTCTGATAGATTCGCAAAAGTGCGTCCGTTGATTGTCTCTTTAAATCGGAAATATAAGCAGTTTGGCATATTTTCAACGTACTTATCAATAGACGAGCAAATGATTCCGTATTTTGGCCGACACAACTGCAAAATGTTAATTCGCGGTAAACCAATACGCTTTGGCTTTAAATACTGGTGTCTTTGTTCGGATACTGGATATTTGTTTGAAGCTAATCCATATGCTGGCTCAGCTTCATCATACGACAAAAGTGTTGGCTTAGGAGCTTCCGTAGTTTTAAAGTTGCTGGAATCGGTTTCAAGTCCGGAAAATCATGCGGTATATTTCGAAATTTTTTTTCGTACTACTTGTTTTGTTTGTTAAATGAAAGAATGTTTCGCGCAACTGGAACGGCAAGATCAAACCGTCTTAGAGGAGCGAATGATATCCTTGCTAACAAACGCTCTCTAAAAAATATGACTGTGACTACTGCTTCGAAAAAAACAACAAGTTATTCGTATGTCGTTGGCAAGACAACTCTGAAGTTACAGTAAAAATTGTAGTCACATTGCATCCGAACTGTTTTGAGAAATACCACTCAAATAAATAAAAATATTTTACTAGTTAATACTAAAAGTGTTTTGCATGTTATAAGCCAACGTTGCGTTTTCGCAACAATGCACCATGGCCAACATGGGCACACGATTTTTTTTTCTTTTGCTCATAGTGATCAGTAGGTTAGACGGAGGCAACATACTAAAATGTATATAGATATGTAAGCGATTTCGGGTAGTGGTACAAGATGGGTTAAATTAATTAATTAATAATATTTTGAATGTGAATTATAGAAATATATGGATATTTAATTACATTTGTGATTTATAATTTTAATTTGGCCAGAAAGACAGCACAAAGAAAAAACGAAAACCCGGCATTGTATGAGTGTATACAAACCAGTATGCAAAATTTTCCGTCTCGAATCGCATCTGTATATCTGTGACTACGTGCTGGTCTTACAAAACCTCATGCGGCCCATCAGCCTCACGGAAGAACAAAAATTGGAGAGGATCTTCCTCAACGCGGCACCTGACTACCAGTAGTACATCCGACGGAAAGATTTCACAAACCTAGATGACCTCATCCAATTGGCAGATGACTTGGGTTGTATGATGCAGCCCCACGAAGCAGTAGCATAAGACGTCAGTCAATTTCCAGTGGTCAGGGTTGTGTCGGTTCAGGTATTTCGGATAACGATCCTGACATTGTTTTGGATAACAAGTTGTCTTTGAGGCACTACACTCCGCCAGCGGTTGGAGTTAAAGCTGCTAAAGGTCCGTCGTATCCAACGTATACTTCCATTAAACAACGTAGTCCTAGATCTTCGGACACCCCAACACCTATGCGACCTGACAGCAGCACTAGTTATTATCCGGAATTGGCTAACATGACAGTACAGCCAGGCGTATCTACTTCCACTTCTTCATCGTCGGCTAATAACATTGTGGGCTTGCAAGTGACCGTATCGAATCGTAATAAACGTCATCGTACACAGCCACGAACTTCCACAACGAAAAGTCGTTTCCCAAATCCTCATTCGCAACTGACTCCACCATTGGATGCTGGTAGCAGTAGTTCGGTTTCGGGTCGCGATATTCGCAACTCCCGTTTTGTAATAAGTCCCAATAAAGATGATCATCGCAATCATCACCTTGGGCGGCCAGAAATCTCTGGTGCAGCTGGTAATCATCACTGTCATCAGAGACAAACGGCAGCTACTATCTCGGAGAATCAAAAATACAAAGACACCGATAGATATTACCATCATCAACCATCAACACTTCCTCATAAGGAACGAAAATTACACGATAGTCGTAATTCTGTTAATACGCCAAACTATTATGATCATGGCCGTCATGACAGTAGAAGTATTTCCCGAAACATTCGAGTGGGAAGATAATCGTTATAATTGAGACAACTACTCTAAACGATATTCCAGAAGTTCAAGTATATCGCTTATGAAGATTCGAGGAGGACAGTCGCCACCTTCGTCTAACTATCGCCACACCGGTGAGTCACACAAATATAATAATCCACATCAGCAGTGGCGGTCAACCGCAGGTGACCTGTCACCTCAACAACCCCTCGGTACGAAAGAGGATGCCAAAAGTCGACTCTCGTTTTTGGCCCACAAATCGCCAATTATTTGTTTTTTATATATTCTTGCTATGGAAATGAGCTTCTTTACTTCTTTATATTTTGTATCTATATCACCTTATTTTTTATTTCATCAAAATGAATTGTTCTTAGATTTGATATTAATTGTTAGTATGATGATTAAAAAGTGTAATACTTCAGCACGAAGTAATAGTATGTAAGATTATATATAAGTAAAACTTGAGTGGTGGATGGTGTCGGAGTGCCGCCATCTATTGCCTGTGGTAAAAAACGTCTATAACAATCTATTGTTGCAAGAAAGCGTTTTAGTTCGTTTGCGTGTTTGGTTTTTTATGTTTAAGGTGGCTTCAACACGTTCCGGAAGTGGTTCTATTCATTTTGCCGTAGCTTTGTGGCCTAAAAAGGTAATTTCAGATTTGCCGAATTTAAACTTTGCCAAATTTATTGCTAAGTGATGGCATTGCATGCGCTCGAAAACGGTTTTTTAATATGCACGTGTTTCCCCTGGAGATGATGATGCAAAGCATAGGTCGTCCATGTAAAAAAACACTAACTCGAGTCCTCTGAATACGTCATGCAGCAGACGCTGAAAGGTTTGAGCAGCGTTTCTGAGAACAAATGTCATATACGTAATATCAAATAGGCTGAAGGGTGTCGTGATGGTAGTCTTTGAAATTTTGTCTTGCGGTGCGGGCACTTTTTGGAAGGCCTTATTTTGTATTTGTTTATTAAATTTCGAATTTCTAATACAACAAGACATAATATCTTATAATTTAAAGTATCATAATTAGAAAAGTTTTATCAATAAAAATCAATGAGTTGAAAAAATAAGCAATAGACACATATGTATGTAAATAAATTAGGAATAATAACATTATATAAAAAATTAAAAATATCCCAAAAAAAAAAACAGTAATATAATATCAAAAATAATAATAAAAATAACATGACATACATGACGTTTACAGAAAATTACGACTGACGTTTACAGAAAATTACTTTCGGTAAAATTGGATAAGTAAATGTTTAAATTTATTTGTGTTTCCAATAGTTTGAAAATTTTGAGGAAGTTGGTTTCAGAGACGGATAGTAGGTATGAAAAATTGTCTCTCAGACGCTGTATCCCGATGTCGACTTTGCATGATGCCATTTCCTCTTGAAGACCTCATAAATCTTAAGCGATTATGAAGATATTTTGGTTGCTCGGAAGTAACAATTTTATACAGAAAAACTAAGTTTTTTAGTTTTAAGTAGTTATTAAAGGTAACATTAAAGATGCGACTGGAGTACTGAGAAACATGATCAAATCACCTCAAGCAGAATATGTAACGTACAATATTGTTAAAAGTTGTGTTGAGTTTGGCGGTGTCTTTTGAGTTACATCTAGAGAAGATTTCTGCCAATATAGGTCAATTCCACGTGTGACTTACACGACAAATTCCAAAACTTTTGTCATTTTTGATAAAATTTCTGGTACAATCATAATTTTTTTAATTTTTTCGTTTTAAGAAATAACATCTACACGAACATACGTATTAATTCATGCACTTTGATTTTTGATTTGCGATTACATATTTTTAATTTTAATATAATTAATTAGTTGTGACTTACACGACATCAAATCCATTGATTTCAGGGTAATCAAAGATAGTTTAAAAATTCTGTTAATTGTGTAGTCCGATTCCTTTTAAACTGCACCAAAAGTATTTGAGAAATACAAACAACGACAAAATGGCTTCAACTTAGTGAAATTTATTTTATTTTTCACAAAAAATAGTTTTTTTCGCGTGACTTACACGACATACAAATTGTGACTTACACGACACTAAATAATATGTAGAGTAAGGGCCAATAATTGACTTCCTATTTAAATACTCATTCAGCTAATTTTCATTTAAATTTATGTTGCATTTAAATAAGATTCCATTTTTTCAGTGAGTAATTATAGTTCTTATTTAATTACGATGAAAATATGGTAGCACTGCGTAAAATAAAAAATTTCCCACAAATTTCCCTAAAGAACAGCTGACTAGAACAAATAAAGAAAAATCCAAAAAAATATATTATTATTTTAGCTAAAAATAAGAATAATTAAGAACTGCTGAAATGTTTTTAAAGAATAAAAGCAACTTTCAATACGATCAAAAGGTTAATAGCGACAAAACAAGACAAAATTTTATGCATTTTCCAGCAGCCACAAATATTTTATTGGCTTTATTTTATATAAGAAGAACAAGCAGTCAAAAACATATGGAAATTCGTAAAACTTATGTAGTATTTAAATGCACAATGTTGGCTATTTAATGTTGACTTAATTTTGCAGTGAAAAATTTAATTTTGTATATAAATAGCATTTAAAAATAAATGACATATAAATCAGTACTGAATTATTGGCCCTTATTATTTGCCATTGTTAAGTAAACACACTAGTTGTCGTTTTGGCCAAACATTTAAGGGCCAATAATTGACTTCCTATTTAAATACTCATTCAGCTAATTTTCATTTAAATTTATGTTGCATTTAAATAAGATTCCATTTTTTCAGTGAGTAATTATAGTTCTTATTTAATTACGATGAAAATATGGTAGCACTGCGTAAAATAAAAAAATTTCCCACAAATTTCCCTAAAGAACAGCTGACTAGAACAAATAAAGAAAAATCCAAAAAAATATATTATTATTTTAGCTAAAAATAAGAATAATTAAGAACTGCTGAAATGTTTTTAAAGAATAAAAGCAACTTTCAATACGATTAAAAGGTTAATAGCGACAAAACAAGACAAAATTTTATGCAGTTTGCCAGCAGCCACAAATATTTTATTGGCTTTATTTTATATAAGAAGAACAAGCAGTCAAAAACATATGGAAATTCGTAAAACTTATGTAGTATTTAAATGCACAATGTTGGCTATTTAATGTTGACTTAATTTTGCAGTGAAAAATTTAATTTTGTATATAAATAGCATTTAAAAATAAATGACATATAAATCAGTACTGAATTATTGGCCCTTAAAGTTAAAGTTTAAAGTTAAGTTTTTGATTAATTTAATTTTTGGAATTACAAATAAATTTATTTTAGCGCTTCAACTCTTTTTTGAAGATGTGCAGTTACATTAAAATGAGCTAAAAAGTTAAAAGAGTTTTACTTTGTTGTGTACTTTTGTATGGAATTCGACTATAGCAGAGTTGGTAGTAAATTCGTTTTAGCCAGAAGTAGTCTTATTTTAGGTGGTGTGCTATACTGTGTAGCCCATAAACACCGTACCATACTATACACTCTTCCGCATGATTGGTTGATGTGATCTGACCAAGTTAGTGTACTGTTAAAAACCACGCCAAGATTTCTGGCAGAATTAACAATATCAATTTTGCTACCACCCAGGAAAACATCAATTCTAGATTCAATTTTTATAGAATTTTTACAAAGTACAATACATTGTGACCATTTGCAGACGCCCAAAGAAAAATTTTATTTAGATCAGCATACATCTGGATCCTGGAATATTTTAGCTGTTTTGGTATATGGTTAGCATAAATCGAATACAGTAATGGTCCTAGTATGGAACCCTGCGGGACACCTCTTGCGACGCGAAGAGGGTTAGAAAGTAGCCCTTTATTGGAGATGGATTGCCATCTGTCTGTTAAGTATGTTGACATCAATCTAACGGCAGTGCTAGAGAAGTTAAACATTTTAGATAGTTTAAAGCACAGTATTGAGTGGTGAAACGTATCAAAGGCCTTTGAATGGTCGAGCAAAACTAAAAATGATATTCTCCCATCTTCTAAGTTACTTCTTATGATTGACGGTCAGTTAATAAATTGTTCTGATTTACATATTAAACTATTTGGTTATATATAAGTCGCTCAAAAACTATGGAAAGGTATGGTAAAATTGATATTCGACGGTATTCATTACTTGCTTTTGGCACTGGAATGATTTAGGCATATTTCCATTCAGACGGAAAAATACTGGTGGTTATAATTGTGTTATACAAATGCTTGATAGGGTGTATTACCCATGGGAGTATTAATTTTATGAAATTTGGATTAATATCATCCAGACCGATGGCATTTGATTTGACTTTATAGAAACCTTCTGCAACATCATTTAGATTTAGGCACTTAAAACTGAATTTTGAAATTGATGTGTCATATGGTGGTATTTGGGCATAAAATCCTGCGTCCACTGTTGGGAAGGGAATATTAACGAAAGATTCGTTAAGAAAATTGACATCAACATCATCTGCACGACTAGTTGGCTTACCAATTCCAATATCAAGTATTATTTTCCACGTCTTTTTTGCGCTGTTGAATTTATTGGAATAATATGCAGATTTATCATGTTTTATTTTAAACATAACAGCTTTCCTAGCTAGACAATACTGCTCACGATATTCCCCTGTCCTGTATCGTTTCCACAAGTGAAACATATTATCTCGGCGTTTTATTAACGATTTTGTATCATTGTTAAACTATGGTCGCACACAGTTTCTAATTGTTTTAGTTTTTAATGGAACATGCTTGTTATAAAGTTGTAAAATAATGCAATTTATAAGAGATACTTGTTCATCAACTGACAACAGGCAATAAATTTGATCCCATAGTATATGGTTAAGATCTGATTCCAAAGCCAAGATATTAAGACTTCTAAAGTCACGGTAAATAAACATTGTGTCGGGTTTCTCTGTGGCAAAGTCGTATACTGCACAAATCAGATCATGTTTTGAAAAGGCTGGTGCCGTTAATTGTTCATAAAGTAAAACTTTGTTTTCGTTACTGACGAAGAATAGGTCAAGCGGAGTGCTATTAGTACTTGTGAAATTGGTAGGTCTAGACCTGTTAACAGGAAATAAGTTAAATGATGACATAATATTAGTAAGACTAGCATCGACATGCAAGTTGCAATTAAAGTCACCTGCGATCATAACTTCTGGATATGACGCTGATAAAAGCTCTAATTGACTGACAAGTTTATCAAATTTGATAGTTTTATCCGGTTTATAAACGCAACCGAGTAACAGTGTGGTACCGTTGTGGTTAACATCAATAAATACATATTCCACATCATTCGGTTCATTGTAGAAAGTATTAATCTTACATGATATATTATTTCTTACATATATTGCTACGCCACCGGCATATTTATTTCGGTCAGACCGAAAAACACGATATCCATTAACACCATAAAAATGATCACTTATTTTGTTGGAAAACCAACTTTCGGAAACACATATTGCATAAATTCCAGAGTTTTCGAATAAATAACGGAATTCATCCATCTTATTGCACAGGCTTTGAGCGTTAATATCGCATATATTGAAGACCTGCTTTTGTTTAGCTAAGATTCTAATCATATTAAAGTTACCATCCCTGGAACTAAGTTGTTCATTCATAAAAGTTGTCATTTATGTATAAATGGTCCGCCAGATAACTTTTTTTTTTGAAAATGCTATGAAAAAAATAACTACAGTACAATACGCATATAAGAAACTCGTTTATAAGAAAAACTCGGCTATAAGAAACACTTTTCCAGACACCATGTACATTTCCATATAACTACGTGCTAAATAATCCTTATATAAGAAACTCGATTATAAGAAAAACTCTGCTATAAGAAACAAATTTTTATGAAAAATTATATTCCTTCCATAGAAAATTGTACGTGTATAAGAGAGTATTCTCACAATGACATTTTTTTTCAATTTGGGGAAAAATATAAATTTTTTGATTATATTTTACAATTTACATCTGTGAACACTGGTCCAAATGTCAAATGAAGTCGTTGATTTTTGTGAAATCAGCCGGCTTCGTTGTTTTTTTTTTGTACAAAATAATGTGTATTAATTTTATTTCGAATATATATCTGCATACTCCATAGGAAATTTTTTAAATTTTGTTTCTGACGCATATAAGAAATTATCTTTCTTATAAGAAATTATCTTTCTTATATGCGTGTTCTCTTTATAAGAAAGCTCGCATATAAGAAACAAAATCTGTACATTTTCAGACTTTCTTATATGCGTATTGTACTGTACTGAATATTTTCTAAAATTTCTTTTTTTATTTGAAAGTACAATCCTTCTGAAATTGTTGTAGTTACTGCAATACATCTCTTTTATTCTGATGAACTCTCAGTTATTTAAATATTTCTTCTAATTTCTTCGATCTTTTATTAAATTTATTTTCAGTCTGATTTTTCCGAGTTAAAGATCCACTTTTTTGTTTTTTTATAAAAAATAACAATAACAATCTTTATTTTTAAAAAAACCAATATTTCGCTACCAAACAATGGGTAGCTTCTTCAGGGTTATATTACGTTAATATTTATATGAAAAAATGTTTTGTTTGTTTACAAATTTTTGATAGGAAATTGAAAAAATTATTTCAAAACACATTTTCTGGCGCCAAATCAAAAAATTAATTTTTGTATGAACGAATTAACAAAATTATTTTAAAGCATATCTTAAGGATTATAGACAACATTAATATATAAAAACAAAACAACATATTTTACAAAAAGTTAGCTTAAATTTCTACTTCTATTAACTAAATATCTATAATTCTGAGCTATATTTGCTGTATCTATTTTGTAATTAATCCGTTGTGTATTGTGAACTTTACTGATCTGTAACATTTCTAGCATTAATCTACGCTTATAATTATTTTCTTTGTTTAAAATTAATGTATTTTAAAATCAGGGCAATGATTTGAGCTAGCGCAATGTAATAACAAAGCTGTCTTTTGTGTTAATGTAGTGTTTCTGTATTTATAATCTGATTTATGTCCCGCAATTCTACTTTTTAATTTGTTCTTGGTAGTACCTACATATACCTTATTACAATTATCATTATCATTTCCACCAATAGGAATCTTATAAACTAAGTTAGACATTTCTAATTTATCTATCTTATCTTTTGTCTTACTGAATAGTCTTCCTAATGTATTATACATTTTATGTGCCATTACATATTTCTTATTGTCATAAATCTTCGACTTTTCTAATCTTTCAGATATGAGAGGCACATAAGTTAGTGATTTATAAATCTTTGGTTCAATACTTGGTCTTGTATTTAAATGATTAACAAATTTTCCTATTAAACAACATATCAATTGAATTGGATAATTATTCTTCAATAAAATACTTTTAATTCTTTCTATATTAGTCTTATGAAATTCTTTATCACTAATCTTTAGTATTCTCTGTATTAAATTTTTAGCCGTATTGATTATAATCCTTTTTGGATGTTTAGAAAAATAATTAATAAGCCGATCAGAAGATGTTGGCTTCTGATACCAATCAATCAATAAATTATTGCCTCTTTTTATAACTAATGTATCTAAATATGGAAGTTTAGAATTACATTCCTTTTCAATAGTAAATTTTATATCATTATGAAATGAACTAAACATTGATAAAATAACTTTAATTGAACTATCTGAAGTAATGCAAAAGAGATCGTCAACGTATTTTAATACAACTTTTGGTTTAATTATTAATTTTTCTATAGAAATATCTAATAATTTTTCCATAACTATATCTGCCATAATTGGTGAAGCAGGAGATCCCATTGGAAGTCCCTTTAGCAGCTGCATGTATATATTTGTATCATATTTAAAATACCTATTGTCTATAATACAAAAATTCAGAATACGCATAAATAAATTCTTCTCAATTTTTGTATATTCCTTTATTGTATCCCATTTTTCCTCAACAATATTTAGAGCTATATCTATTGGTATGCTAGGAAATAAAGATACGACATCAAAAGAAACTAACTTCTCATCATTTTCTATTCTCAAATTTGTTATTTTCTCTTTAAATTGTAAAGAATCTTTTATATTATATTTTGAGTTCTCTGTAATTTTTCGAAGAATATTAGTAATATACTTACAAAGTTCATATGAAGGAGAATTTACGAAAGAACATATTGGCCTTAAGGGATATTGTTTCTTATGAATTTTTGGGACCCCGTATAATCTGGGTGCTAACGCTACATTCGTTTTTAGTTTAGTCTTTTCTAAAGTTGTGATTATTTTTGATTTGAAAAGCTCCTCAACTAAACTGTTATTTTTAGTCTGTAATTTCGTTGTTGGATCTCTATTTAATAATTTATATGTGGTATTATCACTCAATATATTATTCATTCTTAATTTATAATCACATTTATTCAAAGCAACAGTGGTATTCCCTTTATCAGCATTTAAAATTAATAAATTCTTATTATTCTTTAAAAATCTTTTTGTAATATTTACTTTATCCAATATAAATTTATCTCTATTACTCAATCTTTCTCTATCTAAATTACGACCAATAATATCTGTAAATCTGTTTCTTGCTATTTCCTGTTCTTCTCTATCAGTCAAAGTTTGTATAAAATCCTCACCATCTGCTATAATATTCAAAATAGGAATATCTTCTCTTTTGACCGGTAATGCATGCTTTTTTCCTAACGATAAAATCCACTGAACATCCGTCGGAATGTCAAAATCTGATTTATTAACAAACCATTTTCTATTATATCTAATATCCAGATCTCTGTTATGCATTCTAACAAGACAATTGAACTTTTTCTTATGTACCTCTCTTACCTTAAAGTTTAAAAACTTCGAGAGCCTATCTTGATGTTCTATAAAATATTTGAATTCTTGTGTTGAAAAATAATATCTTAAATTAGTTGTTATCCTCTCCATTTCTTTTGTAAATTGCTTTAATTGCTCATGTTTCTGTTTTATTGCCAAGCCCAGAATTTTGTTAGGCAAAAATTGTATGGATCTTGATATTGAATGTTGAATATGTTGGAATCCATTTTTCTCAAAAAGATTACAAATATTTATAGTAGAATTCCTAATAAATTTTGGCGTTATACCTGTTTTTCGGCAACGAATTAAAAATGTTATAGATGGCTTTGTCTTAACTATTTTGTCCCTTATTGCTTTGTACCTATTGATTCCACTTCTTACTTCTTGATTCCTCTTGAAATTGTTGTAGTTACTGCAATACATCTCTTTTATTCTGATGAACTCTCAGTTATTTAAATATTTCTTCTAATTTCTTCGATCTTTTATTAAATTTATTTTCAGTCTGATTTTTCCGAGTTAAAGATCCACTTTTTTGTTTTTTTATAAAAAATAACAATAACAATCTTTATTTTTAAAAACCAATATTTCGCTACCAAACAATGGGTAGCTTCTTCAGGGTTATATTACGTTAATATTTATATGAAAAAATGTTTTGTTTGTTTACAAATTTTTGATAGGAAATTGAAAAAATTATTTCAAAACACATTTTCTGGCGCCAAATCAAAAAATTAATTTTTGTATGAACGAATTAACAAAATTA
This sequence comes from Lypha dubia, assembly GCA_947311025.1. Lineage (NCBI taxonomy): Eukaryota > Metazoa > Arthropoda > Insecta > Diptera > Tachinidae > Lypha > Lypha dubia. The sequence continues at coordinate 84,512,218 of OX371261.1, forward strand.
TTTTAAAGCATATCTTAAGGATTATAGACAACATTAATATATAAAAACAAAACAACATATTTTACAAAAAGTTAGCTTAAATTTCTAGTTCTATTAACTAAATATCCATAATTCTGAGCTATATTTGCTGTATCTATTTTGTAATTAATCCGTTGTGTATTGTGAACTTTACTGATCTGTAACATTTCTAGCATTAATCTACGCTTATAATTATTTTCTTTGTTTAAAATTAATGTATTTTTAAAATCAGGGCAATGATTTGAGCTAGCGCAATGTAATGACAAAGCTGTCTTTTGTGTTAATGTAGTGTTTCTGTATTTATAATCTGATTTATGTCCCGCAATTCTACTTTTTAATTTGTTCTTGGTAGTACCTACATATACCTTATTACAATTATCATTATCATTTCCACCACATGGAATCTTATAAACTAAGTTAGACATTTCTAATTTATCTATCTTATCTTTTGTCTTACTGAATAGTCTTCCTAATGTATTATACATTTATATATATATATATACTAAGGGTGTTCTTATTTTTAAATGTCGGATTTTTATAATCCGCCGGGCAGATTATTGTTCCTTTGTGCTACAAAAGTATGTAAATCCAATTTGGAGTACATCCGATAACTCTTAATGGACCCGGAAACGACTTCAATATACCTCTACAGAGAAATTTTTTAAAAATTTTCGACACAAAATCAAGAGTTTATATTTTTACCATCTCCGATTTTAATGAAATTTGACGTATATACGCTACTCTTACGTGCGTAACGCATGACGAAGGAATTAGTTCGATACCTCTTATGGTTCCGATTTTATTTCCGTCTAAACTTCTGGGCATCTGGGCCATTTTTGCGAAAAGTTCGTATTTTTTGTGCCACCCCCCAGTGGATATTTTAGTATTTGAATTAACGTTAAAATTTCAAAAGTTAAAAACTTTAAAATTTATTACTTTAAAACTCTTTACTGTTTGTGTAAGCTATTCCTAGAAATTGTGTATTCCTCCGCTACAGTCGCTGCTGATAACGGAACATATTTGCAAACATTGTGATTAAACCGACAAATGACATTGTTGTAAAAACCGTGATTTAGTTTATTTTTTTCATTTGTAATGTAAGTGTTGATCGGAGTAAAGAGAGTTCTTAAGAGTAAAATTAATTAATTTGCAATTCAAGTGGTGTTAAGTTATAAAATCATATACAGGCATCTTCCAGAAAAGTAAATGAAGTTTAGTTTTCAAACTTTCTATTTTTTGATTTTTTGCAAAACCAAAAGTTTGCTGTTCGTAATGAATATACGTATTATAAATTCCATACGAAAACATAAATAGTGATTGTGATCTGTCATTTTTATGTAAAATTGAAAATAAGAAGTTTGAAAAGTAAACTTCATTTACTTTTACTTTTCTGGAACATGCCTGATACATATAAGAATTAAGATGTCGAAATCGACTGCGGGAAATTCACCAAGCACTTCAATCGTTACAACACGTAAGGCCATTGAAAATTTAAAATAAATTGATTTGGGTGTAAATGTTTCTCACCAGTCCTATTAAGTCCTATTTTACAATATGCGCTTTGTTCTTCTTTTAGCAAAGCAAAGTCAAAATTGGAAATCGAAGCAGTTCAAATTTTTTGGCATTAAGCACGTATACCGATTTGAGAAGGTCATAAGTGTGTTGTCAAATTATTAAAATTATATGAAAAGTGGAAAAATATTCAAAAAACACTCCCAGAGAAAAGATCAAATGCCCAAAAAAGCGGTCGATACTATTCGAATTTAATAGACTTTAAAAAATACTCCTTATGTGATTTTGTATCAGAGAAAACAATGTATTTCTTCAGTCGGTTTAGTTTATCCCTGAAATTTCTAGACTTTGATCCCTCAACTTGGGAAACATCATTTGAATTTCAGGAAGGTTGGACATTCTGAAAGGACTTATTTGTTGTAAATGACACTGCTGAAAGAGGCATTAAATTCATACAAGACTAACAGAATATTAACCAATGATGAAGAGGAAAAACAATTTTTGCTTCAGGTTTTTGAGACTTACCGACAGAAATATCCATCCTATAGAAAATCTGATCTAATATTAAATCCATAATTTTAAGAAATATACATTAAAAAAAACCCTTATACTAAAATTCATTAAAAAAAATATGGTAAATATATCCCTCGGCTCAAGTAAAACGTTAAATTTAAATCCTGTAAAAAATAGTAAATTTTTGTAACTGAGTAAATTTCTTTCGAGTGCAGATACAGAAACTAATTTTATTCAAATCAATTAAAATTTGTTCGAAAAAATTATTTAAAACTGTCATTTTGTTCTTTTTACTTTTTGCAAATACATAACAACGACATCGCAAATGAAAAATAGAAGCTATGTCATTTTAAGCAATATTTGTTAAATGTAGACTGAAAGAATTCAAATGACACCAATATTATTAATATCTGATGATGAACTCTAAAATTATTCAATCTTGATTATGACGAATTTTCGCAAAAATGGCCGAGATGCCCAAGTTTAGACGAATATACAATAGGAACCATAAGAGGTATCGAACTAATTCCTTCGCCATGCGATACGCGCGTAAGAGTAGAGTACATACGTCAAATTTCATTAAAATCGGAGATGGTAAAAATATATACTCTTGATTTTGTGTCGAAAATTTTTAAAAAAATTTTCTATAGAGGTATATTGAAGTCGTTTCCGGGTCCATTAAGAGTTATCGGATTCGCTCCAAATTTTACCTAATTAATTTTTAAACATAAAGGAACCAAAATCAGGCCGGCGAACTGGAATCAAAACATTTTGAAATTTCACCATACTAATAAGAACACCTTTAATATATACAGCCAACATCTTCTGATCGGCTTATTAATTATTTTTCTAAACATCCAAAAAGGATTATAATCAATACGGCTAAAAATTTAATACAGAGAATACTAAAGATTAGTCATAAGACTAATATAGAAAGAATTAAAAGTATTTTATTGAAGAATAATTATCCAATTCAATTGATATGTTGTTTAATAGGAAAATTTGTTAATCATTTAAATACAAGACCAAGTATTGAACCAAAGATTTATAAATCACTAACTTATGTGCCTCTCATATCTGAAAGATTAGAAAAGTCGAAGATTTATGACAATAAGAAATATGTAATGGCACATAAAATGTATAATACATTAGGAAGACTATTCAGTAAGACAAAAGATAAGATAGATAAATTAGAAATGTCTAACTTAGTTTATAAGATTCCTATTGGTGGAAATGATAATGATAATTGTAATAAGGTATATGTAGGTACTACCAAGAACAAATTAAAAAGTAGAATTGCGGGACATAAATCAGATTATAAATACAGAAACACTACATTAACACAAAAGACAGCTTTGTCATTACATTGCGCTAGCTCAAATCATTGCCCTGATTTTAAAAATACATTAATTTTAAACAAAGAAAATAATTATAAGCGTAGATTAATGCTAGAAATGTTACAGATCAGTAAAGTTCACAATACACAACGGATTAATTACAAAATAGATACAGCAAATATAGCTCAGAATTATAGATATTTAGTTAATAGAAGTAGAAATTTAAGCTAACTTTTTGTAAAATATGTTGTTTTGTTTTTATATATTAATGTTGTCTATAATCCTTAAGATATGCTTTAAAATAATTTTGTTAATTCGTTCATACAAAAATTAATTTTTTGATTTGGCGCCAGAAAATGTGTTTTGAAATAATTTTTTCAATTTCCTATCAAAAATTTGTAAACAAACAAAACATTATTATTTATTATTATTTATTTATTGAGACTTCAGTATTTCATATTACAAGGTTTGCTAACGTACATTTTATAAAAGAGATCTTAAAACTATAAAGTATTATTTTAATTACATTATTTTTACTTGATTATGCATCTTGCTTATCAAAACTTAGGAAATAACATTAGCAAAAAAGCTAATTATTGTGATTGTTGTTATAAACAGCGCTTGCTCCCGACACTTGGCGTCATATATAGAGTTATATCTACATTGTATAAACTTAATACTAAATCTTACAGCTAAAATTTAAACTAAATTAAAAAAAAATACAGAAAAAGAAAAAGGAAAAGAAGGAAAAAAAAGTAATAAAAAAATGAATTATAAAAAATACTTAAATTTGTTTTTTACCCTCTATGAATGCCGGGAGTAATACATGAGTAAAAGTTTTGACCAGGATAACTATTGGTATTCTCCTTTAAAATTCCAATACTGGAAATATATTGTGTATTTGACCAACTAAACTCTTGCTCTCGAGATAAAATATCTTTAATAACACTGCCTTCAAACCAAGACAGTTTCTCGACAAATTTTTTTAATAAATCAATGGCGTAAAAAGATAAAGGGGACAAATTCGCCTTTTCGTATACAAAGTTATTTGAAAATCTTCTGTTTAAAGATTTAAAATTCTTTTCTATGCATTTCCGAACAATATGACGCTCGAAGATTTCCATTTTTTTCATAACTGTTTTGGAAACACAAAACCATATTGGAAATGCATACAGAAGAATCGGCCTTATGCTTACTTTGTACAAAAGTAATTTAGTCTTCACTGACAAAAATGTACTATTAAATAGACTCGAAAAAGCGCCTTTGACCCTATTGGCCTTTTCCAAGTTGTAAAATACATGATTATTAAATTTTAGAAGCTTATGAAAGTTGACTCCAAGGTATTTAATACTATCTTTAAATTCAATTGCATTACCATTTAATGTTAACTTCAAGTTTTTGCTTTCCGGAACAACCGTATATTTACACTTCCCGGAAGCATTTCGAAGACAAATTGCATTACTTTTGGCAGCGTTAATTTTTATCCCCCAATGAGAGTAAAATTCGTCAACACTCCTGAGGTGCGATGAAACATGTTGTAGTGCAACAAGTGGAGACTCATCATGAGCGTAAAGAAGGGAGTCGTCAGCAAAAAGTAAACCCTTTGAATTATTAAAATCATGAGGAAAATCATGCATAAAAATGTTAAATAAATGAGGAGCCAGCACTGAACCTTGTGGAACACCACAAGTAATCTCACCCTGACATGATAACACATCTTCAATTTGTACGCAGAATCTCCTGCCATTGAAAAAGCTTTGAAAGAGTTTTATAACAGAAGGATCAAAACCTATTCTTATCATTTTGTATAAAATGCCATCATGATAAGCTTTATCAAAAGCTTTTTCAACGTCAAGAGATACAGCTACAGTACACCTTCCTTCTCTCAAATTTTTAATGACATCAGAATGAAGTTTTAAAAGAGCATGCAGAGTAGAGTTACCTTTTTTGAATCCAAATTGTTCCTGAGGAATATACAAACTATTTAAACCTATATCCATTTTTTCGCGGATAATTCTCTCAAATAACTTTCCAAGATTTGAGAGTAAAGAAATCGGCCTAAAGCTATTTATGTCGCATGTATCTCCCCGTTTAGGAATAGGAATGATTTTAGCAATTTTCCATTCCCGCGGAAAATAAGAATTATTTAAACAATTATTAAATAGTACCGTGAGGTACTCCAGAGCTTTCATTGGAAGTTTCTTTATTATAAAATTTGAAATGTTATCAAAACCACATGATTTCTTGTTATTAATAACCTTACAAATACCTGAGAGAAAATTCAAGTCTGTAAATTTCAAGTCTTCGAAGTTATTTAGTGATGTACTATCATCATTGAATGAAAAGGGATCTGGAGCTTGAAGAGTTACGTCTTTAATTGTCTCAGAATAATATCTATTAGACTCAAAACCATGAAAAACAGTTGTGAAATGGTTTTTGAAAACAGTTAATTTATCTTTCAGGTCTGTAATCTTAACACCGTCTACCGAAACATCTTTAACGAAAGCACGGTTTTTAGTCCCTGTTATTCGAAATATTTCCTTATAAGCCCATGGGGCGGGTCTAATTTTGTTTAGTCTGTCATTAAAGCGATGTGCTTGTTCTTGTTCAATTTGTTCCCTTATAATTATCTTAATTAAATCAATTTGTTTGGAAACTAGCAAATATTGGGGATGTCTTCTATTCAACGTCCTAGTAAATATTGTTTTTAATTCCTTCTGCCAGTTGTATTTAATTTTGAGCATCTTTTTCAATTTATCTGAAGCAACACATTTTTTGTTTTTGCTTTCAATCCTTTTGGAATGAATTTCGGCTACAAAATTAACGGACGTATTAAATTCCTCCAGAAAATAATCAATTTCATTGTTGGACAAATTCCTATTCTTTGGAGGAAAATGATTCAGGAGGGTAGCAGCTACATCAGCCTTATAAGCATTCCAATTTGTATCCCTATAAGACACAAAATGGCTAGGAGTTTTTAAAATAAAACTATATGTTGAAAAATCTAAACGTAGTCCCAATGGAATGTGATCGGAGAATGTAGGAAGGGTAAATGTTCTGTAATTTGCATTATCAATGTCTAAAATGTGGTTACTAACTAAGAAGTGGTCTAAGTGCGATGAACCGCCTGGATAGGTGGGACTCAAGTCACAAATTCTTTTAACTGATATAGATTCATTTTGAAGCCACGATAAAAGGACTTCGCCATTGTAGTTATCTATTGTATCACCCCATGAAATTTGCTTCGCATTTAGATCACCACCTATAATCATACCATGGTAACTACTTGAACAACCTAAAATTGAAGAAAGTCCTGCACAAATATTTCGACGATTATAGTTAGATGGAAAATAAATGGAACCACAAAGAATTTTTTTAACTATACCATTCATTAAAAGTCTAATCTCCACAAACAAATGCGGAAATTGAAGACCAGGAATAATTACTTTTGAATAACAAATGGACTTCTTAATAGCCAAACCAATACCTAATGTGGTTTTGTCCCTTAGAACAGAATAACTATCAAGATATATATTTGCACTCGCAGATAAATGTAGTTCTTGTAAAAAAGCAATATCAATTTTGTATTGATCCAATAACATGTTTAGTTCAACCCTCCTTGCCACGTGGACAAGAGAACCAACATTAAAAGTAACTAAATTAAGAAAATTACGGGCAATATACATTTTGAATATCTTTGATTAAGTTCAAGCATTCTTTTCGGGCTTGATCTTTCGTCATGGATTTATACGTTCCCAGAAAATTTTCAACCCTCTGCTCTAACGTTACAGTATTTGTATTGCATAACAACGCTGCTACCTTCATAAATTCTTGTATTAAAGCTGGTTTTTGTGGTTGCATTGGAACCCCATTAAACATACTAGCAAACGATTTATTCGCTACAATATTAGACTGATTAAATGCGCTTGCGACATTGCTTGCAGCCTGCTCTTTCCTATTTCTCACTTCCTGAAAAGATTTTTTTTTAAAGGCAATGTATTTCTTGTAAATCGGACATCCCCTATAATTTGACGTATGACCATTCTCCTTGCAATTTGCGCAAAATGGTGCTACACTATTATCTGAGGTAAGCGAGCAATCCCCAGGACCGTGCTTCTCGTTGCACTTCAAACAAGAAAATGGGCGGCTACAATTCTTTGAAAAATGACCCCATCGCTGACATCTCCAACACTGCGGTACCTTTGTACTAGCCTTTGGCCGTTCCCAAGACACCACCTGATTTAAAATAAACTTCAAGCCAAGTAACTCACCAATTTTGCGACTAGGTTTAAGTGATATTAAAAATAAGCCAGTATCAATGCCTTGTTTTTTTGAATATTCTGTTGTAAACTTCGAAACAGAATCAACAGTAATCTTATCAATTTCAGACCTTATTTCATTAACGTCAGATTTAAAATATAGTCCTCTACATATAACACTTTGGCGTTTATACTCCTTAGGAGTGTAGCTATAGGAAGGAATTTCCTTATCTTTTAACAATTGCATCATTTCTGAATGCACAGATGAATCACTAAAGTACAACTTGGTTTTATACCGCGATTGATTCTTGATTTTAAATTCAACATTCTTAGAGTTTAATTGGTCAATTAAAGATTTTACATTTACATTTTCTAGAAATATGGGAGGGCAATACGAAACCCTGGTCGTTACATTGTTATGTGTAGGCTTTTTAATATTAGAGTTTATAGTTTCTAAGTTTATGCTTTTAACAGGCTCTTCAGCCTCTAAATTTAAACTTCCCAATATTGAATACTTATTGTTACGATTGACTTTTTCAGAAAACTTATCAAAGTTATATTGTGACAAATCTACACTTACATCACCTTGGTATTTTCTTTTCTTATATTTTTTAACTTGAAAGTCCTCAACTACTGATGATGATGATGAATCTTCCACAAAAACTGCATCAAATAATTGCTTTCCAAGCTGCGGATTGTTGAGAGCATTTTTCTTCGGATTTTTTATATTCTTCCCTCTTAATTTAGAGTCAGATGCACTTTCTTTTGACGCAAAATTTGAGTTCTCTTTGATAGGTGATGCTTCCTTAATAATTTTTGATGTTTGTTTCTTCAAATTATTAGGAGGGCGACCTCCAGATTGATTAAGCAATGGATCTATTTCCATTGCAATAGAATTGTGCAAATTGGTAAAAAAAATTCAACAAATTGTAAAAAATTTTTGTTTGAATAAAAAATATTTTTTTTTTTTGACAGCAAATTATAAAATTTGTTTTTTTTTTTTTTTTTAATTTAAATTTTTTGTTGCTTGTTTTAAAAACGTCCGATATGCTTCACGGTTGACAAGAAACTCCAAACAAAACATTTTTTCATATAAATATTAACGTAATATAACCCTGAAGAAGCTACCCATTGTTTGGTAGCGAAATATTGGTTTTTAAAAATAAAGATTGTTATTGTTATTTTTTATAAAAAAACAAAAAAGTGGATCTTTAACTCGGAAAAATCAGACTGAAAATAAATTTAATAAAAGATCGAAGAAATTAGAAGAAATATTTAAATAACTGAGAGTTCATCAGAATAAAAGAGATGTATTGCAGTAACTACAACAATTTCAAGAGGAATCAAGAAGTAAGAAGTGGAATCAATAGGTACAAAGCAATAAGGGACAAAATAGTTAAGACAAAGCCATCTATAACATTTTTAATTCGTTGCCGAAAAACAGGTATAACGCCAAAATTTATTAGGAATTCTACTATAAATATTTGTAATCTTTTTGAGAAAAATGGATTCCAACATATTCAACATTCAATATCAAGATCCATACAATTTTTGCAGAACAAAATTCTGGGCTTGGCAATAAAACAGAAACATGAGCAATTAAAGCAATTTACAAAAGAAATGGAGAGGATAACAACTAATTTAAGATATTATTTTTCAACACAAGAATTCAAATATTTTATAGAACATCAAGATAGGCTCTCGAAGTTTTTAAACTTTAAGGTAAGAGAGGTACATAAGAAAAAGTTCAATTGTCTTGTTAGAATGCATAACAGAGATCTGGATATTAGATATAATAGAAAATGGTTTGTTAATAAATCAGATTTTGACATTCCGACGGATGTTCAGTGGATTTTATCGTTAGGAAAAAAGCATGCATTACCGGTCAAAAGAGAAGATATTCCTATTTTGAATATTATAGCAGATGGTGAGGATTTTATACAAACTTTGACTGATAGAGAAGAACAGGAAATAGCAAGAAACAGATTTACAGATATTATTGGTCGTAATTTAGATAGAGAAAGATTGAGTAATAGAGATAAATTTATATTGGATAAAGTAAATATTACAAAAAGATTTTTAAAGAATAATAAGAATTTATTAATTTTAAATGCTGATAAAGGGAATACCACTGTTGCTTTGAATAAATGTGATTATAAATTAAGAATGAATAATATATTGAGTGATAATACCACATATAAATTATTAAATAGAGATCCAACAACGAAATTACAGACTAAAAATAACAGTTTATTTGAGGAGCTTTTCAAATCAAAAATAATCACAACTTTAGAAAAGACTAAACTAAAAACGAATGTAGCGTTAGCACCCAGATTATACAGGGTCCCAAAAATTCATAAGAAACAATATCCCTTAAGGCCAATATGTTCTTTCGTAAATTCTCCTTCATATGAACTTTGTAAGTATATTACTAATATTCTTCGAAAAATTACAGAGAACTCAAAATATAATATAAAAGATTCTTTACAATTTAAAGAGAAAATAACAAATTTGAGAATAGAAAATGATGAGAAGTTAGTTTCTTTTGATGTCGTATCTTTATTTCCTAGCATACCAATAGATATAGCTCTAAATATTGTTGAGGAAAAATGGGATACAATAAAGGAATATACAAAAATTGAGAAGAATTTATTTATGCGTATTCTGAATTTTTGTATTATAGACAATAGGTATTTTAAATATGATACAAATATATACATGCAGCTAAAGGGACTTCCAATGGGATCTCCTGCTTCACCAATTATGGCAGATATAGTTATGGAAAAATTATTAGATAGTTCTATAGAAAAATTAATAATTAAACCAAAAGTTGTATTAAAATACGTTGACGATCTCTTTTGCATTACTTCAGATAGTTCAATTAAAGTTATTTTATCAATGTTTAGTTCATTTCATAATGATATAAAATTTACTATTGAAAAGGAATGTAATTCTAAACTTCCATATTTAGATACATTAGTTATAAAAAGAGGCAATAATTTATTGATTGATTGGTATCAGAAGCCAACATCTTCTGATCGGCTTATTAATTATTTTTCTAAACATCCAAAAAGGATTATAATCAATACGGCTAAAAATTTAATACAGAGAATACTAAAGATTAGTGATAAAGAATTTCATAAGACTAATATAGAAAGAATTAAAAGTATTTTATTGAAGAATAATTATCCAATTCAATTGATATGTTGTTTAATAGGAAAATTTGTTAATCATTTAAATACAAGACCAAGTATTGAACCAAAGATTTATAAATCACTAACTTATGTGCCTCTCATATCCGAAAGATTAGAAAAGTCGAAGATTTATGACAATAAGAAATATGTAATGGCACATAAAATGTATAATACATTAGGAAGACTATTCAGTAAGACAAAAGATAAGATAGATAAATTAGAAATGTCTAACTTAGTTTATAAGATTCCTATTGGTGGAAATGATAATGATAATTGTAATAAGGTATATGTAGGTACTACCAAGAACAAATTAAAAAGTTGAATTGCGGGACATAAATCAGATTATAAATACAGAAACACTACATTAACACAAAAGACAGCTTTGTCATTACATTGCGCTAGCTCAAATCATTGCCCTGATTTTAAAAATACATTAATTTTAAACAAAGAAAATAATTATAAGCGTAGATTAATGCTAGAAATGTTACAGATCAGTAAAGTTCACAATACACAACGGATTAATTACAAAATAGATACAGCAAATATAGCTCAGAATTATAGATATTTAGTTAATAGAAGTAGAAATTTAAGCTAACTTTTTGTAAAATATGTTGTTTTGTTTTTATATATTAATGTTGTCTATAATCCTTAAGATATGCTTTAAAATAATTTTGTTAATTCGTTCATACAAAAATTAATTTTTTGATTTGGCGCCAGAAAATGTGTTTTGAAATAATTTTTTCAATTTCCTATCAAAAATTTGTAAACAAACAAAACATTTTTTCATATAAATATTAACGTAATATAACCCTGAAGAAGCTACCCATTGTTTGGTAGCGAAATATTGGTTTTTAAAAATAAAGATTGTTATTGTTATTTTTTATAAAAAAACAAAAAAGTGGATCTTTAACTCGGAAAAATCAGACTGAAAATAAATTTTACGTTTTACAAATCCACTAAATTAAATTTGAAATTTAAGTATTTTATATAATAGATCGAAGCAGAAGACTTGCGCAATCCAGGCAAGAAAAGAACTCCTAAGTTAGGAGTTTTGGGAAAGTGTACCTCTGCTGAAGGAAAGGGAATCTCTTACTCGAGGCGGCTCACAAGAAGATTCTCAACAATTGCTTAGACACTTACAAGACTCTGTTGAAAGAGAATCCGATCTTAAAGATCAATTAAAGTTTGCAGAAGAAGAAGTAAGCTAAGCATATATGTAATATATTTATTAAAGTTTTTTTAGACTTTCAGTGTTGAAATTTCTTTTCAAATCAATTAAAGTTGAAAAAATTTAAAATACATGCAAATAAGTCGTTAGTAAATATAGGAATCCAAACAACGGAAATTTTTAAAATTTTAATGTATACCAGATCTACTCAAACTGATTTTTAAGAAAAAGTTCCATTCGTAAAGAATATAATATATACACAGGCGAATATTGTTGCAGAAATAACTGAAGCCATTATTGCAACAATTACAACTTCAGCACAAATTGAGATTTTAAAAAACATTGCGGGGAAAAACGATTAATGTATACAATCTGATTATCGACCTGAATCATAAGATTCTTGGGATGAAAGTGTCCCGATAGTGAAAAAATTAGATTTGGAATGCATGCCGATTAAGACAGACGGCATCGCAAATATGCCCGACTTTTTCATTAGCTGTAATAAGTACGAAAACTCACCTTTTGCTGCTATTTTTCCATTCGTTTCCTACAGAACTTTCTCAGCTGCATTTTCGTGTCCAAGTTTTATATCACATGCCTTGAAAACTGGCGCGGGGGTACAAAATTAAAAGATAATAGAATTTTCAGATTTTTAGTGCTTATAATGACTTAAAATTTTCTGTAACCTGCAACTAAAATTTTTTGGCATCTTTAGTAACTTCCTAGTTTATATCATATGTTTTTATTATTAGATATCGTATGCTTTTATGTTCTATCAACATAGTCCAACTACATACATACTCTTCCCTGACATTTTCCCACGATTGCTTTAATTCTTCACGTTGAACGTCTAAAGAGTACACGGTACGGAAGTTCTCACTACAATCATTATAATTTGCTCCAAATTTAGTGTGCATTTTTACTTCTTTTATCACTTTTAAGGAATAGATCAAATATAAAATATATTTTACGCACCTTTTATAATTTATTTTTATATGTCGATGACGAAAATATTTGTGGAATGTTCGATGAAAAAGATGCAAATCCTTTAAGTGACAAAAGAGTGTAATTCCAAAAAAATCCGGTTCGAGGGAACAAATGTTTAGTGGCAAACCATGTAAAGAAATAGCTTATCAAATAAAACACAATAATTTTGGTATATTAAAGTCAGATAATTCTGATTCTTTATTTGAAAATAATAATAAGTAAGTACAGCGAGTAAATATGGAGATGGTAAAGGCAAAGCTTAATCGAACCGCTTGGAATTTACTCGTTAGAATTCAAATAAATATCCCTATAATACAAAGTTGCTAGCAACAGGAGTAAAATTTAGATCCTAACAGAGGTGTTTAACCAACTTAAGAAAATTAATCACAATATGTATGTACATATATCAATTATATAAAAAATAAAGAAGAGAGGTGTCTTAGGACACCCGGTTAGAGCTATGCTCATTAGGTATGTACCAAAAGTTAAAAAAATTTGGCCAAATATAGCAAAATTATACATGTTACATTGGGCCTTCAAATGTTACGAAAAATGTAACAAATGTAACCAAGCTGCACCACTGATTCGTACCCTCTTTCATTTGGTTGTCGATGAGACCAGCAAACAAATTGAATAAATATACTTATTTATATAATCATTGACTTTATTTTCTTTTAATAAAGTTCTATCAACAGTTTTTAAATCAAGGTACCATAAAATAGAAATAAAATTGAAATAAGTTCTACATGCCAATTATGTGTAAATAAACTAAGTTTAGTTTGCATGTGTGAAGATTTAATCATTTTTCTGAGTTTATGACATTGGCTTAAGAAATTTAATCCATATTTTAAAAATTTTAGTTAAGTTTTTAAATGATATAATATTTATTTAATTGAAAAAACAAAAAAATATTTTCAATTAATTTTGTTGACCTAATATGTCTACATTCATCAAAGCATAATACTTCAAACGCTTGACGTTTTGTATGGTGGGTTAGCACTATGAGGCGGTTATTACACGCTAATAAACTCGAAAATTTTTTGTAGGTATCACGCTACTTTAGCCGTTTAATTAGTTGACAATTGCATTTTTTAAAGTAAAACAATCACCATTTACTTCAAAAAGTATGAAAAATTCGTTAGTTCGTTAATATTATATAAAATATTTATATATAAATAACTATAATTTTTTTATTATATTAAATATTCTACAGATAATATATTTCAATTCTTCCAGCCCTTCTGCAATGTTTACATACTGTTGCACAAATCGTGGTTCTATAGCCCAATTAATTTAATAAAAAAAATGGAGTACACAAATTATCTTTAGATCAGCGACAGGCAAAAACAGGGCGCCGCGCCTTTTGGATTCTCTTTTCTTATGTGCGTGTGTACACGCATTGTAGAGAAATAAACAACTTTAATCAGTCTAGCTTGAGCATTCAAACAGACAGGTTGTGTGTATCGCATTCTTTAACAATCTCAACGTTGCCAGAAAAAAAATTATTCCCAACTTTTTTTGTAGGTAAAATAAGAAAAGATGTGTGATGAACAATATGCAATGAACTTTTTATTTTGTTTAAATTATTTTGGCAAACCAGAATGTTTAGTTTGCCAAGATTTAGATTTGCCATTAACCAGTGGGATAGACTTCTGGAAAAATATTTCAACAGATACATACCCAACATTAAAAAATAAAATTTTAAAACTATATTCTATGTTTGGATCGACCTATATATGTGAATCAACATTTTCTTTACTGCGACATATTCAAAATAAAAATAGAAATCGTTTAACAGATAAGCATTTAGAAAGCTTATTACGGATAAAATGTTGCCCATACGAAATAAATATTGATAACGTTATGCAATACCAATAATAGACTTAATTTTTCTTTTTTTAATTAACGTGATTAAAATTTAAATTCTTTGAATTTTCTATGATTTAACGCATTATGGCCTACTCGTATTTTATTAACAATTTGAACAACTACTTTCGTTGTATTCACTACATTTGAATTTTTTGTAAGCAATGCCTGTTGATGTATAATACAATGAAAAACATTAATATTCAAATTAGTTTTAAGTAAATGCCCTACAAAACCATATTTTCTACCCATCATTACATTGGCACCATCGGTGCATACATAACTAAACTTATTCTTATCAGCTAAAGAAAGAACATTTTCATTAACGATATCAAAAATAAGTTTTCCTTTTACACTGCCGTGTAAGCCATGCAGAGAAAACATTTCTTCATGAACTTCAAAACTTTCATCTACAGTTCTAATACAAATAATAAGCTGGGATATATCGTTTATATCGGTGGTTTCATCCAAATATATTGAGAAAAATTTGCAATTTAGCAATCTTTTCTTAATATTTGAAAAGATAAATGCACTAATTTGCTCAGTGCGACGAGCAATTGTGCGAGAAGACAGTGGAATATCCCTTATGATTTTCAGTACCAAAACATTTAAGGAAATCATTGCTCTTTCAAAAATTCGCATAAACGACGGCAAGGTTTAGCGAGAGACGTAGCAACAACAAAAAAAAAACAAAACTAAAAATCTAAGCACTTTGCACTAACGAAATGTTTATAGACATTCTTAATCCAGAAAAAACCAAACTTACCCACATTTTTATATGGGCATCAAACATTACCAGTGGCAGCACCGTTTTATTGTGAGAGGGAGAATAAATATAACTCACACAGTAGCAAAATGTAATAGTATAGCTTGCCTATCGCTGCTTTAGATTCACAAATTTTATTGTGAGTTACTGTTGTTGTTGTTGTTGTTGAGCAGTAATCTGCAGCAATCAACAAAAACTGGTTAGATTTAAAATAATTTTGAGAAATAACAGATATACATAAATCGTACACCGTTAATTTATTTTCAAATTATGAATGTTAACAACATTAGGGGTAATCAAAAATGAATTGAAATATATAAAAATATTAAGGATGCTCATTCAATGAGATTAATAATTATAATAAAAAATATAATGAATAATGATGAAAAAATGAGCTAAATTAAACTAAAAAATATATGAAATTATTATTGTTGTTGCGATCTGAACCAACATACTCCGCCCGTTGAAAGGCATAACTTTCAATAATCATTGAGGGAAGGTAAAGGAGCAACCTTATGAATGAGGCGACGAAATATACCATTTTTTGACTTTAGCTCTACAACTCGTACTTTACCATCTTGACCAGTGACAACCTTTATTACACGAGCCATTTGCCATTGTTGGAGTATTATCTTCGTGGATAAAAACTAATTGACGTTCCATCATATTGGGCTCCGCCTTAAACCATTTAGTGCGCTGTTGAAGCGATAGCAAATAGTCTCTTGACCAACTGTTCCAAAATTGTTGTTTCAAAAAAGAAATACGTTTCCATTGGTTATGAGATCCTGGTTTTGTTAAGTTGACAGTTTCATCAGGAAGAGCTACTAAATTTGAACCAATTAATAGGTGACCTCGTGTAAGGGCTTCGCCATCATTTGCATCATCTGACAACGGAGCGATGGGCCTGGAGTTTAAAATTGCTTCTACTTCTATTATAAGTGTCTGCAATTCTTCGAATGTTAGATAGGTTTGACTCAAATTTTTGATGATTAAAGTTTTGGCCGACAAAATGTGGGCCTGAGGCGGTATAAAACGAACCTGCATTCCCTTTTGCGCTGAGAAAGTATTAATTTCGCTCATTATGGCTTGGTGAAATTGCGACTTTTTGAGTTCTGCTAGTTAGTTGTGAGCACCAACGAAATTTGTAGCGTTGTCACAATATATTTTTTGAGGGATTCCTCTTCGACCAACAAATCGCTTGAGACACAAAAGAAAGTTGTTTGAAGACAAATCTGACACCAGCTCCAAATGTGTGGCTTTTGAGCTGAAACACACAAAGACAGCAATGTAAGTTTTGTATGGTGTCTTACCACGAATACGATATGTTGTTATAAATGGGCCACAAAAATCTACGCCTGTTACCAAAAATGGGCGTTGAGCACGAAGTCGATCAGCTGGAAAGTTGCCCATTACTAGTTCCATTAGCTTTGGCTTGTATCGAAAACAGTGCCGACAATTACGAACCACTTTTCGAACCAAATCACGAGCGTTTATAATCCAAATTATCTGACGAACGATAGCCAATAAAACCTTTGCTCCAATTAAATTAGTTTTCCTCAAAATCTTTTCAGAAAACTTTAGTTTGCATTTCCGAGCTCCAATTTCCGACAGCTGCAAAAAATACGATTCTGCTAAAGTAAAAATCGAAGCCGCAGTTGATCCTTCTGAAAAGGATTACGAGCGAAAGTGATTTAAATCACCGAAAAGCTGAATCAGCTAGAACTGGGATGCAAGTGGATTCGCAAAGCCAATGTCAAATGTAAGAACTTAATAATGTATATGTGGCCAAAACCGAAACATAAGAATGAGCACTATCTGCACATACATGGTCAATAATTCGACCTTACCAGTGGAACAGATAGACCACAAATTTTTAGTATCTGGCCACTCATTCCTACCATGCGATCAAAATTTTGGTCTCATTGAAAAGGAAAAATATTATAAGCACATTTTTACGCCTGATGATTGGGATCGTGTAATCATCACGGCAAAAAAAGGGAACCATTTCACTTGGTAAAGATGACGGCAGATGATATTAAAAGCATATCTTTAATCGAGAAACTAGTGACAAACAGAAAAATCTCCACAGACAAGCCTTCAAAAGTTAAATGGCTTAAGATTCTGTGGCTTCGATTCCAAAATGCGAAGTCATTTATAATGCAATACAAATATTCAAATAACATAGATATTTTATTTCAAGAAGTTGATATTTCAAAGAGGAACTCCATCAAGTTTGTAAATTTTGAATTGGTACCTCTTAATCCAGGAGGACGATTCATTGAAGCTGCAAAGTTTAAGGATTACTATAAAGCATGCATTTTATAATAATTTAAAAACAAATTCGAGAGGCGAAGAAGAAGATATTCAGGAAGAAGACGAATAATTATTATTATTAATTTGTATTATTTATAACGCTAAAAATTATTTTTATTATTTATCTGAAGAAATTTTGTATGTTTTAATAAATGGAGCCGAAATGGCCTAACCCTCAGTTCCTAAGCCACTTTAATTTTTGTACTAACTGTTTAAAACAGTCTCTTTGTAAGTTAATTAAGACCAAATTATTAACCTAAAACAAATATTACAAATAATATTTATTTACGATTAATAAAAAATAAATAAAAATATTTTAAAAACTTCTTTTCTTTTAACTTCGTTTTTCTCAGAACCATTTTTTTGGGCTTAGGTCGTTTTGGCGCTGAGCGCCTCAATTATAGTTAATATCATTTCCCAAATATCTTAAAAATTCTAGAGGTGGTTGAAGATTACCAAAACTATCAAAGTACTCTACATTATTTTTATCTTTATAGTACGCTATCCAATGTGTACCATTTCCTCTATTAAAGTCTAAATTAAGTATTCCGCATTCTCTTACTCGTGGAGTTTTAGGAAGTTTGCTCCTCATATAAGTTCCTCTAAAATATGGAATATAATTCCTTCCAAAAATTGTTAAATCGATATCTGTTAGCGGTCTATTGGGTAGCTTATTTAAAAGTTTTTTGATGAAGTTTGCGTATAAAATATTCCATAGCCTTTTTTATATGGTTTAAGATAGAGACCTTTACACATTGCTATGGACTCTAAAGTTCTATTATGACGCTTATTCTCCTCCAGTTGGTCTCTTCAATTTTTAGCTATATTAATAGTTTTAGCGATTGACGCCCCTCCAGAAGCTAATGCACCTAGAGCTCCAAGTGCTGTGATTATTTGTACTAGAGGTAGCAACCCTCCGATTTTCGGAACTCTAATAACTCTTGGAATCTTCACTTTAGATTTTTTTACCAAAGAAAGAATGTTTAATAACTTTTCGGGCACTTTGGATAGCATCTTTTATGTCTGATGGTTTCTGTTTTTTAAGATAGCATTGGCGGATTTAATCGCATTGTGAAAATAACTTCGCTTATTAGTTTTCTTAATGTTGATGGATTTAACACCCAATCCTAGTTTTGTTTTAGCTTTCATTGTATAAGCTACAAGATATGCATTTATTTTCTCCCCAATCTTACTATCTTTAGCTTTTACTCTCTCCCAAGCCTTTGCAGCAAGCTCCAATTCAGCCTGATGACGTTTCTTTATTTCAGTATTCTGAGAATAAGCAATATCATGAACTCGACACGCTGCATCCAAGGGATAAATACCTTTATCTCATCTCTCTAGCCGTTTTTCTAGTTTTGTTCCAGCTCCGCAAAATTGATAACCGGGTATTTGTAGCTCAACTGGTAGATAATTAATCAAACTCTTTACCAGTCATTCTCCTTGTACTTTCTGTTTCGCACTAAAATTTTTATTTGCATACACAATCATTTTGCGCAAACATATGTATGTATTATACTTATTTTATTATTTCTGAAAATTATAAATAAAGAAAATTAATTGAAAAAATATATATGTAAAAATAATTAAACCGTCAGTTGTAAAGATGCGGTTGGTTAAACAACATTCAAATATATTAGTGAGGAATTTAGACTTTTCAAAGTAGAAAATAAACGGATTAAACACAGTTGCCTATTACCAAATTCTATAAGAGGATTGATAATAGGTCCATCTAGCTGTGGTAAAACTAATGTAATGATAAGTTTGATAGAAAGTCCAAATGAATTAAAGTTGAAAAACATTTATCTATATTCATCAACCAAAGTATCATCAACCAAAGTATCAGTATCTAAAGAAACTAATTTCAACCGTAAAGGGAATAGATCTTTACACGTTTTCAGAGAATACAGACCTTTCACCTGAAAATGCAAAGGCAAATTCAATAATGATATTTGATGATGTTGCCTGTAAAAAACAGAATAATATTAGATCATATTTTTGTATGGGCCGTCATAATGACATTGATTCATTTTATTTATGTCAAACGTATACACGTATTCCAAAACATTTAGTACGTGATAATGCAAATTTTATAATAATATTTAAACAGGATGAATTAAATTTAAAACATATTTATAATAATCATGTTGGAAGTGATATGACCTACGAATGCTTCATAAAATATGTAGAGAGTGTTGGAAGGATAAGTATGGATTTATTGTAATAAGCAAGGATGATGAAATGCGGAATGGACGATATAGAATAGGATTTTATTATGAGTCGTTTTCCACCAACCAACAAAAATATCAGCAGCAGCAAAAACATGCGCTGCATACACATGCTGACGTTGTTATGAGTCATTTTCCCCCAACCAACAAAAATATCAGCAGCAGCAAAAACATGCGCTGCATACAAATGCTAACATTGCAATATCGTGAGAACCGCAATCGGCTGAAGTTCCACGCTTATTTGCTGAAGTTGCATATACTTGGTAAAAAACTCACACTCAGCAATATTGCGGGAACAACCACCAAGGCAGGTTGATATCGACAGAAGTGGCAATCCGGGAATCATCATTAAGCATTAAACAACTCACAAAAACCTGATCAAAGACCAGCCTAACAAGCTGATCCCTGACACGGTGTATAAAGAAATAAATTAAGTAAAATAGTTTTTATAAATAAATAATTTAAGAAAAAGAGTTTTTATAAATTAATAATATAAGTAAAAGAGTTTTAATAAAAAGAAATTGATAAATAAAACCATAATATTCTACTTTCTTGTGTTCTGATTTCGAAAATAAGTTACGAAATAAAACCGTAACATTTTAGCGCAGCCGGTAGCCGTGTTAGTAATTACGTCAAATAAATTAATTTTCCTTGTGTTGATCTTGTTGGAGAAAAAACTGTCCGGTGTAGAAAAAAAACAACAATGCAATAACGCCTAAATTCTAGCAACCTTCGGGTTGTCGTGTTTTTGTGCAGGACTAAGCAGTCAAGCAGACCAATACACAAAAGGGAAACTTGTTTGATTGTGAAAATTCTGCGCGGTTACGAACGTACAAGTCGGGATAAAAACAGCCTAAACCACAGCCCACTAGCAAGATGATAATCATAGGAAAATGGGTAAGTAAAATCTAGTTTTAAAGGACAACCCGCAGACGAAGACAGACGAATTAATAGAACGGATCGACAAGTATAGTTATTAAGTGGACAGTCTACAAGTTCTTGCGTGGACACAGCCCACAAGCAAGATGATAACCAGCGGAACATGAAAAGACGATCACCGTCACTCCGGCAAAAACATACTACTGAGAGAGCGGAAATAGAAAGGATCAAAATGATTTCGCTATATAAGATCATTAAGACAGTAAACAACACAGTCCCATCATTCCTCGGGACCGATCAGCCTGACTTATCATCAGAAGTATTTAGATACATACAAGGATGTAAGATAGTAGAAAGAGAAGTACTCACGGGTGCAAATAACGTCTTAACCCAGGATGTAATACAGTGCCTGAAATTGAGACTTCTAGGGGGCGCCTACTCAAAAATTTCAGTGCCGTGGACTCATTATGCAACGCGCTCAAGAAATGCTATCTAAAAAACAAGAGCTTAAATAGAATAAGGGAGCTGATATTAGGTTGCAAACAGAGCATCAGAGAGTCAGCCTGCAAGTTTGGAGAGCGCCTAGATAAACTGCTGAGCGAGGCAAAAACAACAATAGAAAACGAATGGCCGGTGGGACCTGGCCAGGAAACCATGCTAAAAGGCTTCAAACGGATAGCAGTAAGGAGCTTTATCAAGGGTTTGAAGGACCATGCTGTTAAAGCTCGATTCGTGGGACAGGAAGAGGAAGAGCTCACAAACTTAATAGAGATAGTTGAAAATGCAGAGGAATTGTTTTCGAACCAACACACGGTATCAGCACAATAGATTCGGAAATCCCCTGTAGTTTTTGCATGAGGATGGGGGATGAATGGAATAGCTGCAAAAAGCGGTTAAACACACCATACTGTATGAGCTGTAGAAAATATGACCATGAAATGGGGCCCCTGTGCAGGAATATCGCTTTTCTCACTATATCACCTACCTTTTTGGAACGCAAACGGCATCTGCCAACATAAAAATGAAATAGAATATTTTCTTCTGGATAAACAAATCGATGTTATGCTTATCTCAGAAACTCATTTGACGTCTCGAAGCTTTTTTTAAAATTAATGGATATAATTTCTACGACACTAAGGATCCTCGAGGTAGAGCTTGTGGTGGCTGTGGAATCCTAATAAAAACTCGAATAAAACACTACCTGCTAAATGACCTTCGTGAAGAATATCTTCAAGCCACAAATATCTGTACTGAAAATTTTTATCAAAAGCTTGTGATATCGTCTGTTTATCATCAGTAGATGTTTTACCCTTAATTTAAAAAAAATGTTAAAGCTGTGTAATGCACAAATTTATTTGTGAGTTTTCGTATAAATGCATGAGCTTTAAAATTTTTTAAACATAAAGGGTAAAACAACTACTGATGAGTTGGTATGGCTACCAACGAAATATATATTTAGATATTACTAACCCGCAACAAATAAATAAAAGTTGATAAAAATATTAACTATTTAATTTTTAATTTATTTTGATTATATACATATGCATTTTTGTGTTAATGACAAACATTTATTTTTTTTCAATAAATTATTTTTAAGCATTTTTTTATTCGTTGTTCTCATCGATTAATCGAATAAATTTTTAGCTTTAATCGTTTGATCGAACGAACAAAAACTATTATTTGAATTATTCGAACAAAGTTCAAAGGCGAATAATTGACAACTCTAGTGAAGACGTTTACCCTTCGTACGGAAATAGATTGTCAAACAAATCAAGATAAGAATAGTTTTAGTAAATCGGTTGTAGTAAATTGGTGGTAGGCGACAGACTGCAGGTGTTTGTTGATAAGAATATATTAGTAAATTGTTTGTGTGTATTAGTTTTAGTAGACAGGATAAAAAAATAAAAAGCAGATATTATTTTGGATGACAGACAGACACACAGGCAAATAGAATTTGTAATGTCAATAATCAAGTTGGTGTTAGCCAGTATTATTTATTTATGTATTGACATGTATGTAGGTATAACAACTTGTAATTGTTGTTGTTTTTTAAAGTGATGAAAATGATAGGATCAACATATTGAATGTTGAAGTGAGAATGCATTGACGGAGGATATATATGTATAACGTTGTTATTGTTGTTGTTTTTAATGTGATTAAATTGATAGGATCAACATATTGAATGTATAGGCATAAAGTTGTTGTTGTAAGAAAGTGTGACTGAATTCGGAAAATATAGGCAGATCCACTGTTGCCACTGGCAAAAATTTTTTTCTACCAAAATTTGACCAAAAATCTACCAAAAGTTGCCATTTTTGAATTTTATTGATAAAAACTTAAAAAAATTCAGTACATATGTATATATTTTTATATTATATATAATTATAATCACTTATTCATATATTAAAAACAAAATAACATAACAACAACATAAACATAACATTACTTCAGGTATTCTACTTCACATTTTAACGAAATAAGAAAAAAAATTATTTAATATAATCTTTAGCTGACCAAACATAATGTTGGTCTTTGGAACCAGCCAATTCTCTTGCCAACATTATGTTGTTTAATGTTTCATATTCTAATTTATTTCTAAGTTTGGTTTTAATTAAACTTAAATCAAAAAATTTTCTTTCAGCGGCTGCTGAGCTATGAGGAAGGCACATTAAATTTAATATAAAATCAGTCAATTCCTTAAATCTATATTCATTAAGCCCATTTTTTATTAAACTTATATTTTCCCAAAAAGAAGTAATATCATCGTTTTGATTGAGATCATTTGATAACAAAGTAAGAAGACTCCATTAAGTAACAATTGTGTCATTGTCACAACTTTTCAAATAATAAAATACATTTAAAAGATTTAAAATAGAACCTTTAGTTTCATTTAAAATTTTGTTAGGTGTTATAATTGACAACACTTTTAAATCATTTCGACTAAAACCAATCCTGGTGTTTAATTGATTGAGAAATTCTATGTAAAAATTTCGTATGTGCCCTTTTATTAAAATTTTTTGTGACTCAGAAAATTGGTCAGAATTTAAGTATTTTTTTGATTCGCTCCCCATATATACATTCATTAATGGCAAATAGTACCGGTTATCATTTGTATCACAATCGTTCAAACATGCACATTTTTTTACATACTTGTCATCCATGAAGTTACAAGCAATAAGCTTGAAATTAGTTTCAAGTTGCTGATACAAATATGGTAAGCGAACTCTTTCTGACTGGAACTCTTTATTTAAGTTGTTAATTATTTTTAATATGTAAGAAAGAAAAATCATGTAAACTTTTATTTCTTCATTACCTAACATATTTGAAATTTCAATTGACTTAATGCCATTTACTTCTAAAGAACATGACAACAAATATAATTGAAAGGCATGCCATTGTTCCAAAATTCTAGAAATGACTTGCTCTAGAGCTAACCACCTTGTCAAAGAAACCCCCAGTATTTTATGTGGCTCAATATTACAATATTCTTGGAATTATTTTAGTTCTGAAACTCTTTTTGGGCTATACGAAAAAAAATTATAAATTTTTCTGCAAAGATCTTCTATGTTGGATGGCAATTTTTTGCAAGCATAGCTGAAAAAGAGATGCAGAGAATGGCATGAATGGCATTTCATATAGAACAAATTTGTGTCACGCTTTAACTTAGTTTTTAAACCATTCAATTCGCCTGCCATTGTGCTTGCGCCATCCGTCGCTAATCCAATTAAGTTTTTTATTGGAATGTTGTTTTGATCGCAGAAGCTTTGCATTACTAGATATATTGCATCAGCATTGGTTTTAACCAATTCTAATAGTGCAACAAATCTGTCGCAAATTGTCTTGGAGACACTATCAAAATACCTTACAACTAACACCAAACATTTCTTATTAGAAAAGTCTGTTGTTTCATCGACAATTGGAGAAAATTTTTAAGATCTCATGGCAGTAGTAATATTGTCTGACGCTTTTTTGCCTAAAGTTTCGGCCAACTGTGTTGCTTTAGTACGCCCACATTTAATAGATTTTGCAATGCATGAATCTGGACAACATTCTCGAAGCAA
Organism: Lypha dubia; assembly: GCA_947311025.1. Lineage (NCBI taxonomy): Eukaryota > Metazoa > Arthropoda > Insecta > Diptera > Tachinidae > Lypha > Lypha dubia. Next base: position 84,537,319 of record OX371261.1, read on the forward strand.
ATTGGGTAGAAAGTCCATTAATAGTAGTGGTAAGTTATGGGAAATATAAAACATTACCAAAGTTAATTCTGCTTGCCTTATCTTCTTTTCCAGGGAACGCTGATCGTCGCTCAAAAACTTGTCAATTTGAATTAAATTTTTCTTTTGGTGTTCGCTTTGTATATGCGAAGCATTCGTTTCATGTTTCTTTAAATGCGATAAATGAAACATTTTCCATTTTTATCTTGGAGCCACGAAAAAGTTCTTATCCATTCACTTCTAACTTTTCTAATTTCTTTAAGCTTTTCCCTCCCAACACTGTAAATACATAAAATATTATTACAAATTGTTTTACACGATGTCTGATAAAGTTATTTACATATTTTTTGATGTTTCTGCTTCATCATCGCTGCTTAGCATACATTCGACTTGAGAAAGTCTTGGCTTTTTTGTTACAAATCTGAAATATAATTTGAAACCGTTTTAAAGGAAAAAAACAATAAGTAAATAATTATCTTACCTATCCGTACCAAACAACTGCAATTTTGACAAATTATATTCTATGTGTATAACAACAACATAAACAAATAAACAAAAACAAAATGCGATCCAAACACACATGACTTCCACTTTCGTTTGATGTTTGTACTAGAGCGAAAGATAAGCAATGACACAGTTGTTTTAGTAAACTTCTTATTTGTTTAGAACAGTGTTACCATCGGCGTAAATTTGTTTAAGGTAGTAAGCGGTGGAACACAATTTACACGAAGGGGATTTGCACGTTAACAAGTAAGAACAGCAGAACAGAAATTAAAAAAATTTAATTCAAAAAGTTACCAAAGTTCATTTAGTTGAGAGAGAGAGAGAGATCATCAAGCTGATAGAGTGAGACGGGTATAGATTGAGTGAGTGTTTCGTGTTGAAAATTAATCTAAGTTAAGTTTTACTCTAATTATTTCTTTCTTCTATGTGATTTATCTTTAAATTATCAATAACTAAGTGAAATTTCACAGTTTACTATAAATTACATAAGAATGAGCACCAACGAGGACTTGATTTCCGCTTTTAATAAATTAAATGCCAGGCAGAGACTTTGTGTCAAGGATATGATACCGCTGGAAGATTATCATATAACAGGAGCTGAACGTATAACTACAAAGTATGGAGAAACTATTGTTTTGGAATTAGGTACGAGTATCCTTTACCTTCCTAAGAGATTTAATTCGCTGACTGGTTAGGATATTGAAAACTTGTCTAAGGGGTCATATATCATCTCTAAATTCCCTTTAAATGATGCCAATGAATGTTATTTAAGTAGGCTAGAATTAAAGCCGGTCTCCACTATGAGGGACTATTATCTTTTTAATACATTTAAATAGAAATTATTTTAAAATAAAAAATTATTTATATAAAAAGAAAAATCTTAAGCCATTGTTTCAATAAAATAAACTTATGATATAAAACGGTGGGTAGGAGTAATTTATATTCAGTTTTAAACGAAATCTTTATCTATAAAGATGGATTCTATTGATGAGTTCTTACACGAGTTTGGAGATATGATTTTCGAACACTTGTCTTTTATATCTTCATTTAAAAACGACTATGAAAATTTTAATGAAAGTTTACCTTGTCGCCATAATAATTATAATGAAGATGTGGTTGGAATATGTAGCGGTTACTTTTTCCATATGAAAAAGCGAGGAGTAATGAAGATTATCGATAAATATAAAGACCTGATACAACGCTAGTCAACGGTTGCCATTAGGCAAAGGGAAGAATAACAAGGATGGATATAAACATAATTGAAATGTTTAAATATACTTAATTTATATTCAATCAAGAACACTTATAATATGATTTGTATTAATTTTTCTCAATGTTTATTAACGAATACATACATACATTAGGGTGGCCCAAAAATTTCAAATTCATCCTACACCCCAGGGCACCCACTAATTTTTTTACTTCAGTTGAAAGTAGTAAAGTGCCAAAATTTCAATGCCCTAGGTGGATAAGAAGGCAGTGCTCAACGTCTCCAAAATTTATTTTCTAAGCATGCCACTAGTGCATTAGATCGCAATAAGGTTTGTGATAGGGAACCGTTAAGACTAATGGTACCTATCGCAGCAGCGTTGGGACATGACCCTAGTTCATTGCCATTATCACGAAGCACTATTCAACGCAAGAGGAAAGAAGGAAGAAAATCTGTATTTGAGGAAATAAAACAAACTACTTCTTTTGACGATCCAGTTATTGCTCATTGGGACGGGAAGATTCTCCATGATATTTTGGGCACTGAAAAAGTAGATCATTTGCCCGTATTAGTATCTACAGATGGTAAGGAGAAATTACTTCGAGTTCCAAAACTTATAAGTGGTACCGGAGCAAACGCAGCGAATGCTGTTTATAATGCGCTAACTGAATGGTGTTTAGAGAACAAGATAGTAGGCATGTGTTTTGATACTACATCCGTTAATACAGGATTGAAAAATGGAGCTTGTGTTTTGCTGGAACATAAAGTTGGAAGAGGATTATTATGGCTAGCATGCAGGCACCACATTTTGCAGATTGTTCTCAGTAAGACTTTTACTCTCTGTTTCGGACCATCCAGTTCTCCTGACATTCCTTTATTCAAAATATTCAAGGCAGCATGGCCCTTTATAAACAAAGACAACTATCAACCATTGAAAGAAGCTCCTGGCAATATACATTTCAAACTCGCCGCAGTAAATGATTTATTAATTATCTTAGAAAGCAAAAAGCAGCCCAGAGACGATTACATGGAACTAATAGAACTGTCTCTACTTGCTCTTGGTCATTCTCCAGCTAAAATTCATTGGAGAGCTCCAGGTGTAGTACACCATGCTCGTTGGATGGCGAAACTGATATACGCCATCAAAATGCACTTGTTTTGTGAGGAAGGCGGTTTTAAAACCACACAAAAGGAAAAATCGCAGTTAGAACGCTTTGTGAACTTTGGAGTTCTTGTATATGTAACATATTGGTTTGAAGCGCCATGACCAATTACGAAATTATTGATCCCCAAGTTAGTGAAGTTGTTAAAAATGCTATAAAATCCCATCTATGGTACCTCTCGGATGAGCTAGTCGGCTTAAGTTTATTCTCAGAGAAAGTATCAAATGAGGCAAAAGTGGCAATTGTCAAGAAGATGAACTGTGAGTCTACTAACCGGAAGATAAGAGGAGATGCGTCACTTTTAACTGACCAAGCCGTTATGGCTTATTTTTCCAACAAAAGATCTTTGCAGCTGTTTGACAAGTTAAAAATAAACTCTATTTTTTGAACACACATCCAAATGAATGGAACAGTAGTGAACATTACATTAGTGGTAAAAAAGTCACAAATAACTTGAACGTTGTTAATGACATAGCTGAGCGTGGTGTCAAACTGTTTGAAAAGTTTAATAAGATTCTAACAAATGATGAAGAAGAGAAACAGTTGCTCGTGCAAGTGGTTGAAGCTAACAGAAAGTGGGTTCCGACCGAAACTACAAAACAAGCAGTTGTTGAAAGTTTGCAGTTATCAACTTCAGAGGATTAAATCGATTTATTTATCCCACTCACCACTTTTCTAAAATATTTTTGTATTATTAATCAATTTTATACTTTAATATAAACTAATTTACTACTTCTCAATTTGTAGTACTTATTTTAAATCAACCCCCAAAATGACAGATCTTTCAAATTTGGGATTAATGTTTCATGTCTTTGAGCACTGTCTTCCAATAGTAATATTCTTTTCAAACTCTGTCAAGATACTTTTTTTTATTACTAGTAAAAAAATTAGTGGGTGCCCAGACATGTGAACTAGTTTTGAAATTCTGAGTGTATAATATGGGCCACGCTAACATACATATATTTTAAAAATATTTCCTATATAAAGGGAATCAAATGCAAAAATTTCATCAGTTTCAATTTTTTCAACAAGGACGAAAAGCTGAGATATATGACGTGGTTTTCGATATGGAATATTACATTAGCCTTAAGCTGAAGATATCGTGTGGGTTTTCAACGATGTTAGGATTCACACCGATGATATGGTTTCACTACATGTGCAAGCATTTTATAGGACTAGATCTAGAAGAGTGGTTACATTCAATGAATTACAAGGATTATATAAGTAATATGCTTTGCCAGAGAGAATTTTTAAATTACATGAATCTCATAAACACCACTCAAAAAAGTACAAAATATACTTTTCAGAATAGGTACGGGAACAGCATCCTAGTTATGCAGCAAGGAAACTACAAAAGAAAAATTGACTTGGAGTGTTGGAAATCCTTAATGCGAGTAGGAGTATTCTTAACAACAATCATATGTTGGAATAATATCCTTTGGAGGCAAATAATTAATTTTTATTATGATTATTATATTCCAACATGCTCCCTATTAAAGAAAACTAACATCCAGCTTAATGAAATAAAGGGTATCAATGAGAAGGATATTAAGATTGACTTAACGCGCCTTTGCTATGAAATTGGCAAAAAAAAATGCAAAATAAAATTATAACTGATTTAAAAATACATATGTATGTAGATTATTACTACGAATGGATAATAAATAAATTTAAAATTGATTAACAATAAAAAAATTATATGTGTTTTTTTATTTTGTATTGGATTTTATTTGGTGGTTTATTCAAAATTTTAAACATAAATGTCCACAATTAATAGAATTAAATGTTTGATATCTCTTATAGTTGAGGCCAAATCGAATCCTAGAAATAAAAAATATATGTGGGTAAGGCCAAAAACGCATGTTACGTTTAAAATTTTTAAAAATCAACTTTCTTTTTTGTAATTAAAAAGCATGGTTTAAGTAATAGAGGTGACTTATGCCATCAGCTGTTGCGATTTTGTTCCAAAATGCATTTTAAACAACGTTGGTTTCATAGTTTGTTTTAATTTTTGCTTCTACTCATTAAATCTCAAATTGTAATTTGCACTTGTCTATGTAGACACTGCTTTTTTGTTGTTTGTGTTTTCATGTTTTTTCGAGCTTTTCGTAGATAATACGTATTCTCTACTTGCAGCTGATTACTATCACGTTTAAATGCAGCGTTAGTTAAATAGACTATGGTAAAAAGAAAATAAGCAAGAAAAAAAATAGGACGTGAATCAACATGTCTGATGCTGACTCGATGAGTTTACAAGACTTCGAAAATTCTGGATCGGAGTTCGTGCCAACACCAAGTGGGTCATCAATTTCATCGCGCTCTTCCACAGATATATTGCCTGGGCCATCGGGATTTGCGGCAAAACAGAATCCCAGATCGGAATATCAGGTCAGCTGAACCAGATATCGAAGTTGAAAGCAGCAATGAATTGAAAATATCTACTAGAAAACGGATTGTCAAGAAATCTAACTGGAAAAAACATGTAAGTAAAGTTCAGAGAAATTCCGGAAAATCTTATAAAACTGTGAAAGAAGTTATGAAGCCAGCTAAAACACTTAATGCTCTTGAATGTCCATGTCCACTTGCGAAGTATTTTTGAAAATTTTTATAAAATTGGTGATCATGATTTGAAAAATGCTTATTTAGGTGGACAAATTGCAGTAATTGAAACAAGAAGATTTTATAAGATGTCTATTGGAGAAAGCCGAAGATCTAGTACAAGAATTTACAAACTTCCTGGAGTAAATAATGTCGAAATGCATGTCTGCAAAAGATATTTTAAGAAGATTTTACAAATAACCGATGCTCGTATTACACGTGCACTTAAGCATAGAGCACCTGGAAATGTCACAACTACACCAAAATTGAACCAAAGAGGAAGACACCGACCTCATAATAAGACCAGCGTTGAAGCTTCAGATATCTTGAAAGAATTTATCAATAAATTACCGAGGTATACTCGTAGCTCCCACTATTCAAGAAATAAGAATATTCAAAAAGAAATTCTCGCACCTATCTTAAACATATCGATTATGTACAACCTATATCGTGAAACTGTAGAAATGGACAAAGTTGTATTTACATTAGTTTTCATCAAAATCTTTTCAGAAAACAATAATTTGCATTTTCGAGCTCCAATTTCCGACAGCTGCAAAAAATGTGATTCTTTAAAAGTAAAAATCGAAGCCGCAGTTGATCCTTCTGAAAAGGAAAGGATTACGAGCGAAAGTGATTTACGTCACCGAAAAGCTGAATCAGCTAGAACTGGGATGCAATTGGATTCGCAACTTAACAAGAAAGAATATGCAGTTATAGCATTCGATGTTATGAAAACTCTACCGGCACCAGTCATTTCAATTACGCGCTGGCTAGATCGTAAAAAAAAACCGATAATATCTACAGAAATAAGGTTAAAAAGGCATATGATATGGTAATCCCAGCTAGCTATAGGTATTTTGGTATTGTTCTTAACCCAATTCTAAACGCGTAATCATAAGAGTTCTACTTCCATGCATCACTGAAATACCAAAAGTAGAACAAAAGTTTAAAGTTCAAAATTTTGGTAATACGGAACAAAAATTTGGACTTTGGGACTTGTGCCTTCAGGGTGTATTTCTTTCATCCTTTTTTTTTTGTCTTGTGTACAACTAACGCCGATGACAATCACATACCCCACGATTCAAATGATTGCTCTTGCTATTTTTTGCTATATGGCCTTCTTTTTTGCAATTGTAGCAAACAATACTTTTCTTTTTGTTGTTACTGCTGTTATTCCTGTTATTATTATTGCTTGAAGTAAAATTAGTTTTCTGTTTGCTATACATTACAGCATCGGCAGACGAATTAGAAACTGATGCATTCTTGTAATTATCAAATTCTTGAATGAACTTAGTTTTTATAGTATCTGCCGTAATTACAACCCCACTGCTTTCTATAGCCATAATCATGGGTGCGAAATGTTCTGGTAATCCGCTGAGTAACATGCTGCCAAACCATTCATCGCTCACACTCATTCCTATCTCGTTTCACTTTTGAGCAGTTGATATAATAGTATCCACATACTCACCAATATTGTTACAATTCACAATATGTGTTGTTGTTAAATTTCGCAGCAAGCCGCAGCGTCGAGTTAAACCGGAATCATCGTAAGTTGTCTTTAGCTTATACCACACTTCCTTGGCCGTAGTTATCCCTTGAATGTGAATATACAAGTTCGATGATATATTCAGAACTAATCTCGACATTACCTTTTCCTTGAAGTCCTCGTTGGTTTCAATGCAAAGGACTGACTTCCAATAGCCTTGAAGTTTTAAGGCATGTTCCGTCCCAAAGCGCCAACTATTGTAGTTGTCTCTCCACGTTAATTTTTCTATTTCCATGACCCGCTCCGTTTTACGAAACTGGGACCATAACCTGATGAAATGAAACTGGCAGAGCAAAGTAAAATAAAAATGCGCGTGGTTTCTTCAAGAAAGTTCTTTCGTATAATAATAGAAAAAAGTATGTATATATAAAAATTAGATAAAAAAAACAGAAAAACTACTGAGTTAAAAGTAAAATAGATGCAACAAAGTTGACAAATATATAAATATTTAATTTACATTTGCAACATATAATAATTTAATTAACATCAATCAAAATATTAAAAAATATTTGTCAATTGAAAATATTTTTTTTTTTTTTTGAAACAGAAAGGTGATTGTTGATTTAGTTTTTATAATTTTTCCCTTCTTGTCCAACCCACTTTTCTCCTGGTATGTATTCCAAATTATGCCAACACCATATGTACCAAATATTATCAACGTAGGTAAAAAAATTTCCAAAATATAGCGATTTGAATTTTTGGATTATATGGGCGGTGCCACGCCTCTTTGTCCAATCAAAACTTCATATAGCCTATGTCACCCGCCTGAATATTCTGAAGATTCCCTGGTGGTAACTTCCATTAATGTGAATATCAGTGTAAAATACATGGTCATAATGATTTTCATGACAATCGGTTGAACGGGGTAGAAGTTGATACTCTGCAGCGCCACCTGGTGGCGAGTGGCGTAAATGAGCATATTATACAAACCTTCTCCGTGGAAAAATTCATATACTTATATACCAATTTTCATATTAATCGGTAGAGTAGTTTTTGAGTTCATCGATGACATACAGACAAACATTCATTTTTTAGATAATAATAACGAAAACAATATTCATTTCATAATAAACTAGTTACACAACGAATGAAATAAAATATAATATTTAATAAGTAAAGAAATATTGAGAAAACATAATAAATAAAAAATAAAATTTATTAAAAACGAAGCCATCAAGCTTGATAATTTATTAAATTCGATAATTAAGACAAAAAGTTCGAATAAAAACAAAATTATAAAAAAAATCATTTTCCCATTCTTCACTGAACATTTTGCTTTGATTGTAAACAAAAAATTGTAAAGCGAGGTCTTACTCAACCAAGTGCTGATCAGCGACTGGTTTCATTTACTTTCACGAAATGATAACAAAGCAACAACCGAACTTTAATTCTCATAAGCTACACGTAGGGCTGGGCAGTATTTGAAATACATGTATTTTAAATATATAACCTGAAAGTATTTTGTATTTTAAATACATGTCCTGCAAGTATTTTGTATTTTAAATACATACAATAAATAGAAGTAGTTTGTATTTTGTATTTTAAATACATACAAAAAATGGCAGTAGTTTGTATTTTAAAAACATAGTTAACAAAATATATTTTGTCAGTTTAAGGCCGTGCTTCACTATCCTACACAATCGTACGATACATTCACAGGAAAATCTTGCAAAAATCTGACCGACTTTAAAAAATCGTTTCAAAGTGGTGTTGTAGGTGCCACACTATCATAGAAATCTGATGCCAAAACATCTGGTTGACAATAAATACTCCTCTGATCGCATGAAAACTATCATTTTATGAAAATTTTCATAAAATTTTACAAATCGCACGACTTGCCAAAAAATCTGTCACACAGTTGCATTTTTAGTCCACACTACTATACATTTTTAGCACACATGTCATATTTTGCAAATCGCGCGACTGTGTAGGATAGTGCGGTGATGGTTGTTTGCATTTTGATCTATTTATAATAAGGGTAATCACGATGGTGATTGAGCAAATATGCATTTTGCAAATTTGCTGTGCATATTAGTGTACTTCGTGAGCGTACTTTTAAATTTATTGCATTTTTGTGAAGAGCATGTAATTTTGTTCAAAAAAATGTGGCAGCCCATCAAAAATTCTGGCAACACTGACCTCAGATGTCAAGTTACAAATGCATAAATTTATTATTTACTAATAAATTAAAAAAAGACTACTAAAGGCTCCGTTAGCCGAGCGCTGCTCTACCGTACCCGTACTGCACCGTACTGTTAGCCCGTTGGTGTACTTATAGAATATTTAAAAACGTGTTTGACTATACATAAACAAAACAGAATTACCCAACAAACCAAAACGATTTAGAAATCCCTTGTAACAAGGGCTGCCTTCCTAAACGTCTTTATGCGACGTTAAAGCAGTGTTAAAATCAAGCAATTTTATTTTACGGCTCTGTAAATCAAATACATTATCATTAGAAACACTTCTTTGCTTTGCATACTTAAAATTACAATGACACCGAGACAAATTATTTTTAAAACTTTTGGAAAACACTCCACGAGCAATATAATTAATAGCTTTTTTGTTTTAAAACGAGATCATCTTGCACCTATCCTTTTCCACCATTGTTGTTTATAAAAAACATATACGATTTTCATTAGATTCCTAATAATTTTGTAAGCTTAGATAAAAAATAATTTTCATCAGGATTTGTCATTTGGTTTATTTAAAAATAACATAATTACAATAAACATATATAATTTACTTTTCTTTATTTAATTAAGTAAATTTATTCTTGTGTTACAAACTTGTTTCATGCGGTATTCTTTTTAACTTAAGTTCGTTTTCTCCTACTCCAATTGAATTTAAAACATCTGAAAAATTTTAAAAGGAAATGGTTATGCCATTTGATATGCATATTTTATGAAAAACATACTTTATTTCTATAGCTCCATTTGCACTCAGGCTACGCACACTCTTTTTCTTTTTTAAATAACTTTTCAACTATTTGCTCTTTCCGGTAACAAAACAACAAACACAAAACTATAGCATGACTCATTTGCGAATATATAAAAATTGTAAAGTATTTGAAAACTGCATTTTGTATATAAAAAGTTTATAAATATCATGCTTATTAAAAGTTCTAGTAAATCTCTTATAAGTTTATTATACGAGTTACATTTTGCTTATGAAATGGTTTGCTGGGTAGTATATATAAAATAAATAAATAATTTATGAAAAATTAACAGCTGTTTACAACACAGTGATGGGCATTAAAAATTTTCAAATTGTTACTGTTGTGAAGAAAAAGTACCTAAGATATATATTTATATATACATATATGGTATAAAAATGTTCAGTATATTTGTGTTCATATAAAAATAATTTATATCCAAATCAAGGTTTATTAAACCAAGTGACATCGCCAAGCCATGTTATAATTTTTTGCTTCACGAATTTCAATGAATCTATATATCAAAAGCAATTTTTGTTCTAAAAAATTAAATTTTTTTATTACACAATGATCCCAATAATATCATAGAACTATAATATATATAATATATGTATATGTATGTACATATAAAATTTATGCATATATGTATGTATATGTATATAAAATTCTTTTTACATGTGCATATATAAAAAATGTTTTTGCAGCCATTGAAATGTCTATTTGTTTATTTTATACATCTAAGCATGAATATGTGTGTACATTTACATATATATATGCAATTATATGTATATTTACATGTTTGGATTATATTAAGTTGTTTATTCATAGTTTATCATCATTATAGAATAGTACCAAAAAAAAGAGCGGAAATACCCCCTTAGCATAAAACAAACTAACAGCCCATCACTGGCTTACAAATGTCACTTAACGGCCGTATGAAATTCTATTTTATTTAAACCCATACATTACGGGTACGTTAGTTATAAATTCGGTAAGCTTTTGTATGGCTTTTCCCATGCTATAGAAGAACAGCTGACACATTACGGTACTGATGCGCTCGGCTAACGGAGCCTTAAAACTTTTTAAATTAAATTAAAATTAGTTACAAAATTAAATTTTCTTTTTCTAAACATAAAAATATGATAGTCTGTATGTAACAAGTTATTGTTTATTTTCCTTTGCAATTGATAAAATATGGACTACTGTCTTTGCTCATGGTTTTTTAGTCCAAACGAAGCAAAAGTAAGCAAATTGCAAATACTACATACATTTTGTTGTTATGATGTGCAAATGTGTGTATATTTGCACACATTTGCATCGTTTGCACACTTTACACTACCCATCGTGATTATCCTTAATGTATCATGCGTCAAACCAATAACCAAAAACTAGAATCGCTAAAAAACGTAACTATACAAATTCTTAGAGTTGGCATCAACGCAATTCAGCTGTCAACTCTAAAGCATTTTTTCACAATTTTATTTTGCAGGTAGTACTGTTACGACAACTAGTTTAACATAAAAAAAAATAGCATGGTTCTTTTTGCATTGGGAGTCAACATAAGGGCGAACAATTTTCAACGTATGTACGTGCCTCTCACTAGCAAGAATTGTGTGAGCCTGTGTTAGTAACACCACCTGTAAAGTGAATACATCTTCAGCGTTGGGCAGTATTTGAAATACATGTATTTGAAATACGTATTTGAAATACAAATACGTATTTTGTATTTTAAATACATATGTACATGACGTGGAAGTATTTTGTATTTTAAATACATACATGATGTGTAAGTATTTTGTATTTTGTATTTTAAATACATAACCTGAAAGTATTTTGTATTTTAAATACATGATCAGCAAGTATTTTGTACTTTAAATACCGCAAACCATGTATTTTGCCCAACTCTGGCTACACGAAGATGCTTATAGTATACGTCGCGCAAACAGAATTTTCTTGCTATACACGCGTGTATAGCATTTCAAAAAATCCCTTTCACTGGTTTAAACGGTTGAACCGATTAGATAGAAGGTAAGTAGTTGGTCCGTTAAAAAATCTGTGTCCATTAGACCTCGCCTCAAAATTTTTTTTTTCGAATTTTGCATTTGGGGATTGGTTAAATATGTGATTTGATGTAAAAATTCATGTGGTAAAATTTGAAGTCGATCAGAGTGTGCCAACACATGCCAACAATGAGGTCAAAGTTCAAAATATATAGAAAGCAATCGTTTTTTCATTGATGACAAGTTATTTATTATAAAAAAAAACATGCAATTCATATAATGTTTTCTTAATTTGCAATTTTTTATATTCAAGCATTTCATTAAAAAAAAGAGGAGAATTAATATTATTAAATTATTATAAGAGCGACGATTTAGTATATGATGGGAATTCCTTTCGGTAGTTCTCAACAACATGAAGCAAGTACTGCTTGTCTTCTTCGCTATGTGTTAAGGACCGGTTAAAATCTGTAATCAGTTTGACTTTTCTCTCAGCAGCATCATTAACAACATTAATATTTTTCAGAATTTGAACGCCTTTAATGTATTCTGCTCTTTCGTGCCAATTTGAGGGATCAAAATTTAAAAAATTGGTGTCTATTTCCAAACGTGCAAAAAAAGTTTTAGTTTTATGTGTTACAAAACAACTCAAATCTTTAGATTGAAATTCTTTTAATTCTTCAATACTAGCGCAAACTTTTTTAGGCAGTGAAATTACATTGTCTTCCTCAGTTTCGATCTCAGTTGCAAGTGCGGCAACCATTTTCCTTTTTACGTCAAAGGGTACGTTGCAATCAAAAAACGCTAGAGCAACTAACTCTTCCGATAAATACCATAGGTGGTTTCGGATTTTTGCTAATAATGGTATTGATATGTTTGGCTCAATATAACTTGCAATCTTTATAACCAGATGTAAATCGTTATTTGGTGCTTCGACAGCATAAGTGGTTCTGAACCAGTACGGAACATACAGGCGTACCAGAAATATACAAATATTTCGTAAACCGTTCAACTGGCTGGAAGACATTTGAAACTGTTTTTGTAAAGCATATATTTTTAAAACATATATGGCTTTCGACATGAATCTTGCATGGGATGTAGCCCCAGGTGCATGAAATGCGAAATTTGGGATGCTGCCACCAAGAAAAATATATGTAAGTTGTAATAACTCTTTATAATCATGTCGAATATGGTCTTTTTGTAAATGTTTAATACAAAACTCTTTGCTGAAGTTACATTCTTCGACACTTACAGCACGTTGCACTTCTTCATCCATAATACCAACTTTGAAATCTTCCAACTTAAAAGTGTTCCATTCCCGTGAAAAACGTTCAAATATACCAACTCCTGGACCACTAGATTTTCCAAAATATACCTCATAAACTGCTCGCAGTAAGATTTATGCAATATGATGCCTGCACGGTAACCACATCAAACTCCGATCTAATTTTTTCTCCAGCAACATTGCTGTCCCATTATGTTGACCAGTGTTGGTAGCAGTTGTGTCAAAGCACACCATTTCTAACGAATTTATCATGTTCATTTTCGTTAAATAATCATATATTGATTGTGCGATTGCTGCTCCAGATCCAACTTCAATAATTGGAATGGCAATTAACTTTTCAATTTTTTCTGCAGTTAAAACAATAGCTAGGCAGTCAACTTTTTCTTTTCCAGCCATTGCAGGAAGTAGTTTACCATCCCAATGTAGAACGAATGTGTCAGGAATCTGAAAAATGTTAATTCTGTGAAATATTCATAACAATTTTAAAATAAATTTTATTACCTTGAAATTCTCAATAATTTCTTTGCCATGACGTTGACGATATTCTTTGCGTTGTCTTCTCAAACTTGTAGAATTAAGAACCAAATCTTCAATATTGTGACCTAAAGCTTTCGCTGTCGCAGAAATAAAATGGATTGCGAGTGGAGTCGATATATTACCAGCATCCATGCATGCCAACATTCTGTCATCTATGAATTTTTTCTTAACACGATTCTCTGTCGGGTTAATGTTTTTTGGTGCAATTGTCGGCGAATCTGCAGACTTTTTAGATTCACATTCACTTTCAATACTTGCATCAAATTGTACAGTCAAGACTAAAGTAAAAATTATTGATCAAAATGAGTTGAAAGAAAAAAATTACTCATGCTGACTTTAATATAACCTTCAGAGCTTTCAATTCTTTGATGCTTTTCTTTGCGTCGATTTTCCTTTTCTTCTCTTTCCGCCTTACGTTTTTCTTTATTTGTTAGGTTTTGATCTATTGAAGTCATTATGCCAACACGACCTTGTTCCCTTTGTTTAATTAAGAAATCTCTATCCTCCTGAATAGAAATTATTTCTAAGGCATCAACATGTGCAATATCGAATAAATTTTTCAAATGTTCTTTGAAATCTTCTTCCATTTTTCTATGACTTGCAACTTTAGATTTAGAAACTTTTTGCACCTTTCTCCACTCATCATATAATTTGTTTAATTTTTCAACACATGTTCTTTTGTGTAACGTTGGAATACGAGCTCTTTCCCAAAAGGGTAATATTTCTTCTAACGCTAATACAGAACTCTCTTTAATTGTCTTTTTTTCACACTGCACATAATAAAAAAAGCATTGTAACACTTGTAGTTTTGAAGGTAATTTGCATCCAACTATTTTTTTTTCGCATTTTCCTATCAAATGCACGTATATGTCAGCAGATCTAAGATTTATAGATTTATTTAGCGCCATAATAAAAATTCTGTAATGATTGTACTATTTTTAATTCTTTTAATAAACAACTTTTCACAACCGCACTCGATTTCGCAATGGAAAAATACTAAAATCAAAATATAAAAGCTAAACGAAATTGGTGGCAGAATGTCACAATGTACTATACCTTTAGTTTTTTTAGAATATAAGAACGTGGAATTTAACTTCGATGTGTTGTGACTCACTCAACTTGTGAGAGTTGTTTTACATGTAGATAAGAAAAAAATACAGAAAAAGAAAAAATTTTGTTAAAAAAATTCCTAACTTATAATATCAATGAAAAAACGATTGCTTTCTATATATTTTGAACTTTGACCTCATTGTTGGCACACTCTGATCGACTTCAAATTTTACCATATGAATTTTTACATCAAATCGCATATTTAACCAATCCCCAAATGCAAAATTCGAAAAAAAAAATTTTTCCATATAAGTGAGGCGAGGTCTAGTGTAGTGAGTGTGTGTTTTTAATGTTTGAAGTATTTACTGAGCTCTGCAGCCGCTTTTCTTCAGCACCAGAAGTGCCGATTTTGTTTTGAGAAAATAATAGACTTCAATTTTGATTGATTGTCAAATTAATTCTAAAGTTTATTGAATTTTGTCTCAGCTTATATACTAAAATTTATTCTAAATTATTATCTATGTCAGCACTATCCCACGAAATCAATTTTGTTTAAAAATCCCTATACGTTAATGAACTCCGTGAAACTTGCTGACAGTACGCTTATTCATTCAAGGCCAATAAAAGAATGTTTGTTTACTTTATTAAATAGTTCATATTACAACTGCACGACAAACAGCAGTGTACAAAAATTTAGCACATAGTGATGTACATACACTACACTAGTGTCCATATATCTATATGCTTACATACAACCATGTACATATTATGTATGTAAGAAGTTGTGGATATATTTCCAGTTTGCGTCAAAAATCTCTTAAGGGCCATGCAAGATAAAACTGATGCTTCGCGTTGCGTTGGAGATTCGCTTTGACATCTAAGATAAAATGTAAGTACTTATATGAAACATGTCACATAAAGTACTTTTAACGCAACGCGAAGCTAAAAGTTAGGCAACTCTCATCTTTTTGTGCGCTTTGACAAATTAATGTAAATACTACCAAGACCTTCTATAGGTAAAGTGGCTGTTGTCAAAGTTTTTATTGTGTCATACACCTTTTGAATTTCGTTTTTTCATTAAAGTATGAAACGTCATGCAAAGCGATGAAGTTGTATCTGACACGGCCTTAAGTGCCCTGGAGATGATCAAAAAACACATCAATCAGTGCATATGTGTGCGTGTCGTCTTTTGTCGTTTAAAAGGAGACGTACAAATAAAATCCTCAACCATCATTTGTATTGTGACTTCGCAGCGTTCGATTATAAACATATCATGGGATGATGAAGTATTGTTAATGTCGTCTTGCGCAATTTTGTAAAAAAACATAAAAATACATTCATTTGACACTGTTTGTACACAAAACTAGCAGAGCAAAAAATTAATAAGTGTCTCAATTGGAGACTATCAAAATAACACACGTCAAAATAAGGTATCAAAGGTTTTTGATTTTCATCAATTAGAGCCGACAACGTGTACGTGTACCCGAAAAAGCACGACTGCAAGCACATACTTAGAACGTTATGTATTTTTTTGATCGTCTCCAGGGCACTTTACACTTTTCACAACAATGGTCTTCCGCACACGAGTCTAATTATGCTGGCATAACATGGGAGTTTTTGGCGAGAGGGTTGAAGAGAGCGGTTTTTCGTTGGAACAATTTTTCAACCAGCCTCATACCCGCACAAGCAGCACAAAACTAATACATACACACTTACGAATACACAATCAATACAAAAAACACTAACACACACAAAGCTGAGTACACGTATACATTTTATGCCAGATGAATTACAGCCATACCTAAACAAGAGCGGCAAGCGTTTTTTAGCTGTCAAAAGTTCTCATGCCCATACAATTTGTATGGAGCATCCCGAAATAACGCGGCGGTAACGCGGCGGCGAAATTTTGGAATTGGAAAATCTGATTTTGACAGCGCGTTTAATAGTGAAGTTAGCTGCAAAAGACAAGCACTCATGATACAATGACTATAAGGTAGTCTTACAAGCCCAGCTGACAATTCTTGTAAATTACTTGTTATACCCTTCACCAAAAATGGTAAGGGTATTTATAGGTTTGTCATTACGTGTGTAATTTCCACAATATTTATATGAGGTCCATATAGTATATATATACTGGATCCTTATAATTAAAAAATTTAACTGAGCCCTGTCCGTCTGTCCGTCTGTCCGTCTGTCCGTCTATCCGTCTGTCTGTACGTGAAATCCATTTTCTGAAGACACAAGAAGAGCTAGAGAATTGTTTCTTAAAGTAAAATGTAGGGATTTTTCTAAGGATGCTTCGTATTGAAAATCAGCAAAAATAAAAGTATCGATTCTGAAATGGATATATATACAAATAAATGAAGATATATATATATTCATTGCAGAAATAAATTTATAAATACACTAGGTGCCTCAGTAGTATTGAATACGGGGTCACGCGCATTGAATATGTGTCAGAGACAATAATTCAACACACGACCCATCGTGCTACTGAGGCTTGTTAGTTCTTTGTGTATATTACCTTAATAATAACTCAACGTATTTTTTCGTACAACCCCCTTTTTGTCACACATCTAAGCATGTGTGTATAAAAATACAAGGCATTTGCTTTTGAAAGATCACACACATTCAAATCGTTATTTGCTTTTACATACCAAGCAATATTCTACACACATAAAAATTTCAATTTTTTTTTCACCAAAGCACATTATAAACATAAACATGTATGTATGCACACAAACACTATACATACGTACCAGACAAGTAAACTCTGTGGAAAAAAATGTCGCACACTGATGATTACAAAAATATACTCTGATGTATTTATATGTATGTTAAAAATGCTTTTGTATTTATCTTTTAAAATGTTGTATATTTGTCAATTTGTTTTTCATTTTAAAAATTGAAATATATGTACATAGGCTTGTAACTATATTTGAAAATAATAAACAGGTTATTTTATACATATATATATATATACATATACATAATTGAAATGAGCCGTCGCTAAAAAGTATTTTGTCACCAGTAAAATAACTTTTCATTTATGAGGTGTTTTTTGAAATGTATGTACATACATACATAAGTACCTATGTAATTGGTCAATAACGAAGAATAAATAACTTACATAATTACTATTTGAAATAGCCCTACGTTAGAACAATGAATATTGTTTTAGCCTTCTCGAAATCGATAAACTGATACGTTCTGTTAGGCTGATTGGATAATCTAAGTAAGTACATATGTATGTAACTAATATGTATAAACGCTACATACATATGTATGTACATATGTATGTGTTTTTAAAAACCCCCTAGTAATTTGAATTTTCATCTAAGCAAGTAGGTATGTAGATATGTACTAAGCTTTAAGCTAACTCAAAATAGTGTTGACTTTTCAAATATCAAATTATTACCTACAGTTAAAATAATAGGTAATTATGTGTGTAACAAATAACAATATACATACATACATATGTAGGTACCTACATAGCAATTATATCAATATGTACATATAACAATATCAACTTTAAATCCGTGCTGAAATGAAAGTAACAAGCCAACATAAGGCAAACATATGTATGTACATATGTATGTAAAAATGTGCGTATAAATATAAAACAAAGTTACCCATCAAACCAAAAACTTCGATTTTGTAACGAATTTGAAAGTTTCGATTTGTAAAAATATGTCTTAACAATGTCGTTTAGACTATTCTTAATGTTTTCGTAATCATTTTTAATTGACTAAAGATCTGCACGTGATAAAACACTATTTATCTTGTAAATTTTATTAAATTTTTCATGTTAATTATATTTATCTATTGAACTAAAAATAATACAGTATTTTTCGGTTAATTGACCCTACGGTTAATTGGTTTCCACGCTTAATTGAACCACATGATCGGGCAAAAAAATATTGCATACGAAAACACATGTAAATTTCCTCGGATAATTGAACTCGGTTAATTGATTTTCCCGCTTAATTGGTTCAAAATTCATGTAATCAAAAATAAATTTCCTCTTACTTTTACCCGGTTAATTGCATTATTATTGAAAAATAATCTGGCATTTTTGCACATACATTATTGACATCATTTGTGAAAAAATTTGTGTTCAAGTTTATGTGTTTTTTGTAAAACCAATATATGAATTGTTTTTTATTTAGTTTATAAATTTAATTTTTTTTTGTAAAACTCATGTGCACACAAATAGTGCATTTAATAGTACATAGTATGTACCTACAATAATAAATACCTGCGATACACATATATATGTACATTTTTTTCTGTTACATGCCTTTTTTTTGTTTAAGGTAAAAAAAATTATTTTGAAAAACTTAAAGTGCACATATGCGATTTCTTTTAATTCATTAGTATGTAGTTCCAATTATGCGTGATTTCTGTAATTGAACAAATTGTTCAATTAAACGGGATTCTTGTAATTGAACGAATTGTTCAATTAAGCTGGTATCGGCTAATTGGTTCCCCGGTTAATTGAACAAAAAGTTGTGCAAATTTTGATGTGCAATTAACCGAAAAAGACTGTATTAACGAAGTTTACCTGATTTTGCAATACTTACTTAATAATTAAATTTTTTAAAAAAATGTTTCTCTTCACAAACTCAATTTAAAACTTGTAAACATCAAATAGGTATAACTTCAGACATAATACAGAAATGTCTTACGGTAGAAAAACAAAATAAATATTTTGTATTATTGCCCATGCGCCCAACCATACGTACAAATATATATTATATAATTATATATATGTATATATATATATGTATGTATGCCTGAATGTTTTCATAAAAAGGGCATACCCTGCATTTTTAAAAGTAGAATTTTAATCGAAATCGTTAAGTATTTCCCTAACGAAAATCCGACTAAATACTACAGTGGCCACAAGTAATGCAAGAGTTCGCCTTTGACTCTCTCACACATATACATGTAAAAAAAGTGTTTTTAAAGGTAAAATGAGCAGAAGTCAACTAAAACGTTGCATAAACAAAGAAAAAGAACAATTAATTGAATATTTTATAACTATTGAAAAAGAAATTTGATAAATAAACAAATATGTATCAAAAAAAAATTAAATTTCTGTAGTATTTTCATTTAGGAAATATCATTGTTGATCTAACTGGTACATTTTGACTAGAGAAATAGTTGGGAGTTGCTCACCAGTGATCTCATCGGTCTGATCGCGTCAAGTGATTACCGTCAATGTCATCCGTATGTTCAAATCGTCAGTCGAGTGCATTGCTAGTTGTTAGGCTGGTAGTTAGAGGAAATGACTGGTAGCTCGCGAAATAGCTAGACATTCGCTAGCTACGGCGACTGCAGGGTATTTAAAATACTTGCAAACAATAATATTTATACACACAGAAGCAGCATTACATATATATGTAAGTATTTGTGTTGAAAATGTTAATGTTTGTTGAATTTTAAAGTTCTAACTAAGCTTGATGTTGATCTAATAAATATATTTGAGCTATCCATGAATAAATAATAAAAGCTGTCGATGGATGATGAAAAAATTTCCATTATCTTTATTTTATATATGTATGTACCTACGTACTAGTAATGTTACGAATACTTGTATTCGATTTTTCGACTATTTGCTTATTTTAATATACTTTTATTCGTATTCGACAAGTAAGTATTTTGTTACATACCAGAAATTAAACATTTTTCCTTTTATGGGATGTTTGTTTCATATAAATTAGATTATTTCTAAACAAAATATGTTTCAATCAGCAGGTTTTCTTTTAAGCAAATGCAAGCAAGTGCTTTGAGATTGATCAAAAATAATAAATAACAATTTTTATTTTCAATTAAGCGTTTTTTACATATAAACAGTGCGTTCTTATCCGAATTCGACTTTATACACATATATTTACCGTGTAGTACCTACACCATACCATAGCGTTTTAATTTACTTTAGCAAAAATAAAATTTCGGTTCTGAGTTTTGATTACATATATACAATTTTATAAACCTTTCAAAAATAAATTTAAAATAAATACTTTGTGCTCCAGTATTGAACTGAGGAGTCGCTCACTATACTTCTACCCACTAACCATTGTGCTACAGAGGCTTGTTAGTGTTGAATGTATATTAACTTAATTATAACTTTACGTATTTTTTTGTACAAACCCCTTTTTGTCACACATCTAAGCATGTGTGTATAAAAATACAAGGCATTTGCTTTTGAAAGATCAACACATTCAAATCGTTATTTGCTTTTAACATACCAAGCAGTGCTGCCACGACCAAAAAAATATTACAACCAAATATTTTGAAAAAGTTACCAAATGTGAAAAAATAACCAAATTTAAAATGCATATTTTATTAACAAAAAATATTTATATTTATTTAAAGTAGCATTACATACAGTTTATTTGCATTTTATACATAGTTAAATAATAATTGCAAAACAAGAAAACAAAAAAAAAAAATCATACTAATAGTAAATGAAAAGGAGAAACTTAAATTGAAATCAGTTTTTGTTTATTTGAGCCCTTATTCGTAAAAATAGTTTTTTTTTATAAGAGTTAAACCTGCCAAATGTTTATACAAAATTCATTTGATTGAAAGTTTATAAATTAAAATTTTTTTTGAATAGGATCATTACAATAAACAATATTTGTACTGCACATTTATAAATAATAAGAAAGGAAAAAAAGAAATTGTTTTTACATATTAATAAATTTCTTATTAATAAGTGAAAAACATAACAAGAAACTTAAATTTAAACAAACTTTTTAAAGTGTTTATTTATTTAAAATAAACAATATTTGTACTTCAGGAAAAAAATGTAATTGTTTTACAAAATTTTTCTTTTAAATCAAAAAATTAATAGATTTACAATTCACAGTATTGAGATTAGAAATTATATACGAATTTTCAATTCATATCTTTGGCAGACCGTAAATAGTGGGCAACATTTTGATTTTTGCACAACTGTTTCGATTGGATAATATTGTTAATAGTTTTAAAATCAAGACTATTACGAAATTTGGTTTTGTTTAAATTAAGCTGTGAAAACATTCTTTCGGCTGCAGCAGAACTATGTGGCAATGATAATAAATTTTGTACGAAATAAAAAAGTTGTTCAAAAGTTTTTTCGTTCGTCCCATTTTTGTTTTGAAAGTTGTCAGGTCTAGTTAGATGTGAATCATTGAATATTTTTTGATAACACAGAGCAGATCATTTAGTAGTACGGAGAGGTGTTGACAGTGTTGGGACCCAATCGTACTATGAACAGGTAATTAAAAATTTTCAAAAATTGTTTTCAAAGCTTAACAAGTTATATATATGTATAGTTAAAAAATATTCAAACGAAAAAAACTAACCAAAATGAAAAAATATTCGCATCTCACATTGAAAAATAAAATTACCAATTTTGGTTAGAAATAACAAAAAACGGCAGCTCTGATACCAAGCACTATTCTACACACATAAAAAATTTCAATTTTTTTTCACCAAAGCACATTATAAACATAAATATGTATGTATGCACACACATCGTTTTTAGAACACTATACGTACCAGACAAGTAAACTCTGTGGAAAAAAATGTCGCACACTGATGATTACAAAAATATACTCTGATGTATTTATATGTATGTTAAAAATGCTTTTGTATTTATCTTTTAAAATGTTATATATTTGTCAATTTGTTTTTCATTTTAAAAATTGAAATATATGTATGTACATAGGCTTGTAACTATGTATATTTGAAAATAATAAACAGGTTATTTTATACATACATACATATATATATATACATATACATAATTGAAATGAGCCGTCGCTAAAAAGTATTTTGTCACCAGTAAAATAACTTTCCCTTTTATGAGGTGTTTTTTGATATGTATGTACATACATAAGTACCTATGTAATAGGTCAATAATTACTATTTGAAATAGCCCTACGTTAGAACAATGAATATTGTTTTAGCCTTCTCGAAATCGATAAACTGATACGTTCTGTTAGGCTGATTGGATAATCTAAGTAAGTACATATGTATGTAACTAATATGTATAATAGCTACATACATATGTATGTACATATGTATGTGTTTTTAAAAACCCCCTAGTAATTTGAATTTTCATCTAAGCAAGTAGGTATGTAGATATGTACTAAGCTTTAAGCTAACTCAAAATAGTGTTGACTTTTCAAATATCAAATTATTACCTACAGTTAAAATAATAGGTAATTATGTGTGTAACAAATAACAATATACATACATACATATGTAGGTACCTACATAGAAATTATATCAATATGTACATATAACAATATCAACTTTAAATCCGTGCTGAAATGAAAGTAACAAGCCAACATAAGGCAAACATATGTATGTACATATGTATGTAAAAATGTGCGTATAAATATAAAACAAAGTTACCCATCAAACCAAAAACTTCGATTTTGTAACGAATTTGAAAGTTTCGATTTGTAAAAATATGTCTTAACAATGTCGTTTAGACTATTCTTAATGTTTTCGTAATCATTTTTAATTGACTAAAGATCTGCACGTGATAAAACACTATTTATCTTGTAAATTTTATTAAATTTTTCATGTTAATTATATTTATCTATTGAACTAAAAATAATACAGTATTTTTCGGTTAATTGACCCTACGGTTAATTGGTTTCCACGCTTAATTGAACCACATGATCGGGCAAAAAAATATTGCATACGAAAACACATGTAAATTTCCTCGGATAATTGAACTCGGTTAATTGATTTTCCCGCTTAATTGGTTCAAAATTCATGTAATCAAAAATAAATTTCCTCTTACTTTTACCCGGTTAATTGCATTATTATTGAAAAATAATCTGGCATTTTTGCACATACATTATTGACATCATTTGTGAAAAAATTTGTGTTCAAGTTTATGTGTTTTTTGTAAAACCAATATATGAATTGTTTTTTATTTAGTTTATAAATTTAATTTTTTTTTGTAAAACTCATGTGCACACAAATAGTGCATTTAATAGTACATAGTATGTACCTACAATAATAAATACCTGCGATACACATATATATGTACATTTTTTTCTGTTACATGCCTTTTTTTTGTTTAAGGTAAAAAAAATTATTTTGAAAAACTTAAAGTGCACATATGCGATTTCTTTTAATTCATTAGTATGTAGTTCCAATTATGCGTGATTTCTGTAATTGAACAAATTGTTCAATTAAACGGGATTCTTGTAATTGAACGAATTGTTCAATTAAGCTGGTATCGGCTAATTGGTTCCCCGGTTAATTGAACAAAAAGTTGTGCAAATTTTGATGTGCAATTAACCGAAAAAGACTGTATTAACGAAGTTTACCTGATTTTGCAATACTTACTTAATAATTAAATTTTTTAAAAAAATGTTTCTCTTCACAAACTCAATTTAAAACTTGTAAACATCAAATAGGTATAACTTCAGACATAATACAGAAATGTCTTACGGTAGAAAAACAAAATAAATATTTTGTATTATTGCCCATGCGCCCAACCATACGTACAAATATATATTATATAATTATATATATGTATATATATATATATGTATGTATGCCTGAATGTTTTCATAAAAAGGGCATACCCTGCATTTTTAAAAGTAGAATTTTAATCGAAATCGTTAAGTATTTCCCTAACGAAAATCCGACTAAATACTACAGTGGCCACAAGTAATGCAAGAGTTCGCCTTTGACTCTCTCACACATAGACATGTAAAAAAAGTGTTTTTAAAGGTAAAATGAGCAGAAGTCAACTAAAACGTTGCATAAACAAAGAAAAAGAACAATTAATTGAATATTTTATAACTATTGAAAAAGAAATTTGATAAATAAACAAATATGTATCAAAAAAAAATTAAATTTCTGTAGTATTTTCATTTAGGAAATATCATTGTTGATCTAACTGGTACATTTTGACTAGAGAAATAGTTGGGAGTTGCTCACCAGTGATCTCATCGGTCTGATCGCGTCAAGTGATTACCGTCAATGTCATCCGTATGTTCAAATCGTCAGTCGAGTGCATTGCTAGTTGTTAGGCTGGTAGTTAGAGGAAATGACTGGTAGCTCGCGAAATAGCTAGACATTCGCTAGCTACGGCGACTGCAGGGTATTTAAAATACTTGCAAACAATAATATTTATACACACAGAAGCAGCATTACATATATATGTAAGTATTTGTGTTGAAAATGTTAATGTTTGTTGAATTTTAAAGTTCTAACTAAGCTTGATGTTGATCTAATAAATATATTTGAGCTATCCATGAATAAATAATAAAAGCTGTCGATGGATGATGAAAAAATTTCCATTATCTTTATTTTATATATGTATGTACCTACGTACTAGTAATGTTACGAATACTTGTATTCGATTTTTCGACTATTTGCTTATTTTAATATACTTTTATTCGTATTCGACAAGTAAGTATTTTGTTACATACCAGAAATTAAACATTTTTCCTTTTATGGGATGTTTGTTTCATATAAATTAGATTATTTCTAAACAAAATATGTTTCAATCAGCAGGTTTTCTTTTAAGCAAATGCAAGCAAGTGCTTTGAGATTGATCAAAAATAATAAATAACAATTTTTATTTTCAATTAAGCGTTTTTTACATATAAACAGTGCGTTCTTATCCGAATTCGACTTTATACACATATATTTACCGTGTAGTACCTACACCATACCATAGCGTTTTAATTTACTTTAGCAAAAATAAAATTTCGGTTCTGAGTTTTGATTACATATATACAATTTTATAAACCTTTCAAAAATAAATTTAAAATAAATACTTTGTGCTCCAGTATTGAACTGAGGAGTCGCTCACTATACTTCTACCCACTAACCATTGTGCTACAGAGGCTTGTTAGTGTTGAATGTATATTAACTTAATTATAACTTTACGTATTTTTTTGTACAAACCCCTTTTTGTCACACATCTAAGCATGTGTGTATAAAAATACAAGGCATTTGCTTTTGAAAGATCAACACATTCAAATCGTTATTTGCTTTTAACATACCAAGCAGTGCTGCCACGACCAAAAAAATATTACAACCAAATATTTTGAAAAAGTTACCAAATGTGAAAAAATAACCAAATTTAAAATGCATATTTTATTAACAAAAAATATTTATATTTATTTAAAGTAGCATTACATACAGTTTATTTGCATTTTATACATAGTTAAATAATAATTGCAAAACAAGAAAACAAAAAAAAAAAAATCATACTAATAGTAAATGAAAAGGAGAAACTTAAATTGAAATCAGTTTTTGTTTATTTGAGCCCTTATTCGTAAAAATAGTTTTTTTTTATAAGAGTTAAACCTGCCAAATGTTTATACAAAATTCATTTGATTGAAAGTTTATAAATTAAAATTTTTTTTGAATAGGATCATTACAATAAACAATATTTGTACTGCACATTTATAAATAATAAGAAAGGAAAAAAAGAAATTGTTTTTACATATTAATAAATTTCTTATTAATAAGTGAAAAACATAACAAGAAACTTAAATTTAAACAAACTTTTTAAAGTGTTTATTTATTTAAAATAAACAATATTTGTACTTCAGGAAAAAAATGTAATTGTTTTACAAAATTTTTCTTTTAAATCAAAAAATTAATAGATTTACAATTCACAGTATTGAGATTAGAAATTATATACGAATTTTCAATTCATATCTTTGGCAGACCGTAAATAGTGGGCAACATTTTGATTTTTGCACAACTGTTTCGATTGGATAATATTGTTAATAGTTTTAAAATCAAGACTATTACGAAATTTGGTTTTGTTTAAATTAAGCTGTGAAAACATTCTTTCGGCTGCAGCAGAACTATGTGGCAATGATAATAAATTTTGTACGAAATAAAAAAGTTGTTCAAAAGTTTTTTCGTTCGTCCCATTTTTGTTTTGAAAGTTGTCAGGTCTAGTTAGATGTGAATCATTGAATATTTTTTGATAACACAGAGCAGATCATTTAGTAGTACGGAGAGGTGTTGACAGTGTTGGGACCCAATCGTACTATGAACAGGTAATTAAAAATTTTCAAAAATTGTTTTCAAAGCTTAACAAGTTATATATATGTATAGTTAAAAAATATTCAAACGAAAAAAACTAACCAAAATGAAAAAATATTCGCATCTCACATTGAAAAATAAAATTACCAATTTTGGTTAGAAATAACAAAAAACGGCAGCTCTGATACCAAGCACTATTCTACACACATAAAAAATTTCAATTTTTTTTCACCAAAGCACATTATAAACATAAATATGTATGTATGCACACACATCGTTTTTAGAACACTATACGTACCAGACAAGTAAACTCTGTGGAAAAAAATGTCGCACACTGATGATTACAAAAATATACTCTGATGTATTTATATGTATGTTAAAAATGCTTTTGTATTTATCTTTTAAAATGTTATATATTTGTCAATTTGTTTTTCATTTTAAAAATTGAAATATATGTATGTACATAGGCTTGTAACTATGTATATTTGAAAATAATAAACAGGTTATTTTATACATACATATATATATATATACATATACATAATTGAAATGAGCCGTCGCTAAAAAGTATTTTGTCACCAGTAAAATAACTTTCCCTTTTATGAGGTGTTTTTTGATATGTATGTACATACATAAGTACCTATGTAATAGGTCAATAATTACTATTTGAAATAGCCCTACGTTAGAACAATGAATATTGTTTTAGCCTTCTCGAAATCGATAAACTGATACGTTCTGTTAGGCTGATTGGATAATCTAAGTAAGTACATATGTATGTAACTAATATGTATAATAGCTACATACATATGTATGTACATATGTATGTGTTTTTAAAAACCCCCTAGTAATTTGAATTTTCATCTAAGCAAGTAGGTATGTAGATATGTACTAAGCTTTAAGCTAACTCAAAATAGTGTTGACTTTTCAAATATCAAATTATTACCTACAGTTAAAATAATAGGTAATTATGTGTGTAACAAATAACAATATACATACATACATATGTAGGTACCTACATAGCAATTATATCAATATGTACATATAACAATATCAACTTTAAATCCGTGCTGAAATGAAAGTAACAAGCCAACATAAGGCAAACATATGTATGTACATATGTATGTAAAAATGTGCGTATAAATATAAAACAAAGTTACCCATCAAACCAAAAACTTCGATTTTGTAACGAATTTGAAAGTTTCGATTTGTAAAAATATGTCTTAACAATGTCGTTTAGACTATTCTTAATGTTTTCGTAATCATTTTTAATTGACTAAAGATCTGCACGTGATAAAACACTATTTATCTTGTAAATTTTATTAAATTTTTCATGTTAATTATATTTATCTATTGAACTAAAAATAATACAGTATTTTTCGGTTAATTGACCCTACGGTTAATTGGTTTCCACGCTTAATTGAACCACATGATCGGGCAAAAAAATATTGCATACGAAAACACATGTAAATTTCCTCGGATAATTGAACTCGGTTAATTGATTTTCCCGCTTAATTGGTTCAAAATTCATGTAATCAAAAATAAATTTCCTCTTACTTTTACCCGGTTAATTGCATTATTATTGAAAAATAATCTGGCATTTTTGCACATACATTATTGACATCATTTGTGAAAAAATTTGTGTTCAAGTTTATGTGTTTTTTGTAAAACCAATATATGAATTGTTTTTTATTTAGTTTATAAATTTAATTTTTTTTTGTAAAACTCATGTGCACACAAATAGTGCATTTAATAGTACATAGTATGTACCTACAATAATAAATACCTGCGATACACATATATATGTACATTTTTTTCTGTTACATGCCTTTTTTTTGTTTAAGGTAAAAAAAAATTATTTTGAAAAACTTAAAGTGCACATATGCGATTTCTTTTAATTCATTAGTATGTAGTTCCAATTATGCGTGATTTCTGTAATTGAACAAATTGTTCAATTAAACGGGATTCTTGTAATTGAACGAATTGTTCAATTAAGCTGGTATCGGCTAATTGGTTCCCCGGTTAATTGAACAAAAAGTTGTGCAAATTTTGATGTGCAATTAACCGAAAAAGACTGTATTAACGAAGTTTACCTGATTTTGCAATACTTACTTAATAATTAAATTTTTTAAAAAAATGTTTCTCTTCACAAACTCAATTTAAAACTTGTAAACATCAAATAGGTATAACTTCAGACATAATACAGAAATGTCTTACGGTAGAAAAACAAAATAAATATTTTGTATTATTGCCCATGCGCCCAACCATACGTACAAATATATATTATATAATTATATATATGTATATATATATATATGTATGTATGCCTGAATGTTTTCATAAAAAGGGCATACCCTGCATTTTTAAAAGTAGAATTTTAATCGAAATCGTTAAGTATTTCCCTAACGAAAATCCGACTAAATACTACAGTGGCCACAAGTAATGCAAGAGTTCGCCTTTGACTCTCTCACACATAGACATGTAAAAAAAGTGTTTTTAAAGGTAAAATGAGCAGAAGTCAACTAAAACGTTGCATAAACAAAGAAAAAGAACAATTAATTGAATATTTTATAACTATTGAAAAAGAAATTTGATAAATAAACAAATATGTATCAAAAAAAAATTAAATTTCTGTAGTATTTTCATTTAGGAAATATCATTGTTGATCTAACTGGTACATTTTGACTAGAGAAATAGTTGGGAGTTGCTCACCAGTGATCTCATCGGTCTGATCGCGTCAAGTGATTACCGTCAATGTCATCCGTATGTTCAAATCGTCAGTCGAGTGCATTGCTAGTTGTTAGGCTGGTAGTTAGAGGAAATGACTGGTAGCTCGCGAAATAGCTAGACATTCGCTAGCTACGGCGACTGCAGGGTATTTAAAATACTTGCAAACAATAATATTTATACACACAGAAGCAGCATTACATATATATGTAAGTATTTGTGTTGAAAATGTTAATGTTTGTTGAATTTTAAAGTTCTAACTAAGCTTGATGTTGATCTAATAAATATATTTGAGCTATCCATGAATAAATAATAAAAGCTGTCGATGGATGATGAAAAAATTTCCATTATCTTTATTTTATATATGTATGTACCTACGTACTAGTAATGTTACGAATACTTGTATTCGATTTTTCGACTATTTGCTTATTTTAATATACTTTTATTCGTATTCGACAAGTAAGTATTTTGTTACATACCAGAAATTAAACATTTTTCCTTTTATGGGATGTTTGTTTCATATAAATTAGATTATTTCTAAACAAAATATGTTTCAATCAGCAGGTTTTCTTTTAAGCAAATGCAAGCAAGTGCTTTGAGATTGATCAAAAATAATAAATAACAATTTTTATTTTCAATTAAGCGTTTTTTACATATAAACAGTGCGTTCTTATCCGAATTCGACTTTATACACATATATTTACCGTGTAGTACCTACACCATACCATAGCGTTTTAATTTACTTTAGCAAAAATAAAATTTCGGTTCTGAGTTTTGATTACATATATACAATTTTATAAACCTTTCAAAAATAAATTTAAAATAAATACTTTGTGCTCCAGTATTGAACTGAGGAGTCGCTCACTATACTTCTACCCACTAACCATTGTGCTACAGAGGCTTGTTAGTGTTGAATGTATATTAACTTAATTATAACTTTACGTATTTTTTTGTACAAACCCCTTTTTGTCACACATCTAAGCATGTGTGTATAAAAATACAAGGCATTTGCTTTTGAAAGATCAACACATTCAAATCGTTATTTGCTTTTAACATACCAAGCAGTGCTGCCACGACCAAAAAAATATTACAACCAAATATTTTGAAAAAGTTACCAAATGTGAAAAAATAACCAAATTTAAAATGCATATTTTATTAACAAAAAATATTTATATTTATTTAAAGTAGCATTACATACAGTTTATTTGCATTTTATACATAGTTAAATAATAATTGCAAAACAAGAAAACAAAAAAAAAAAAATCATACTAATAGTAAATGAAAAGGAGAAACTTAAATTGAAATCAGTTTTTGTTTATTTGAGCCCTTATTCGTAAAAATAGTTTTTTTTTATAAGAGTTAAACCTGCCAAATGTTTATACAAAATTCATTTGATTGAAAGTTTATAAATTAAAATTTTTTTTGAATAGGATCATTACAATAAACAATATTTGTACTGCACATTTATAAATAATAAGAAAGGAAAAAAAGAAATTGTTTTTACATATTAATAAATTTCTTATTAATAAGTGAAAAACATAACAAGAAACTTAAATTTAAACAAACTTTTTAAAGTGTTTATTTATTTAAAATAAACAATATTTGTACTTCAGGAAAAAAATGTAATTGTTTTACAAAATTTTTCTTTTAAATCAAAAAATTAATAGATTTACAATTCACAGTATTGAGATTAGAAATTATATACGAATTTTCAATTCATATCTTTGGCAGACCGTAAATAGTGGGCAACATTTTGATTTTTGCACAACTGTTTCGATTGGATAATATTGTTAATAGTTTTAAAATCAAGACTATTACGAAATTTGGTTTTGTTTAAATTAAGCTGTGAAAACATTCTTTCGGCTGCAGCAGAACTATGTGGCAATGATAATAAATTTTGTACGAAATAAAAAAGTTGTTCAAAAGTTTTTTCGTTCGTCCCATTTTTGTTTTGAAAGTTGTCAGGTCTAGTTAGATGTGAATCATTGAATATTTTTTGATAACACAGAGCAGATCATTTAGTAGTACGGAGAGGTGTTGACAGTGTTGGGACCCAATCGTACTATGAACAGGTAATTAAAAATTTTCAAAAATTGTTTTCAAAGCTTAACAAGTTATATATATGTATAGTTAAAAAATATTCAAACGAAAAAAACTAACCAAAATGAAAAAATATTCGCATCTCACATTGAAAAATAAAATTACCAATTTTGGTTAGAAATAACAAAAAACGGCAGCTCTGATACCAAGCACTATTCTACACACATAAAAAATTTCAATTTTTTTTCACCAAAGCACATTATAAACATAAATATGTATGTATGCACACACATCGTTTTTAGAACACTATACGTACCAGACAAGTAAACTCTGTGGAAAAAAATGTCGCACACTGATGATTACAAAAATATACTCTGATGTATTTATATGTATGTTAAAAATGCTTCTGTATTTATCTTTTAAAATGTTGTATATTTGTCAATTTGTTTTTCATTTTAAAAATTGAAATATATGTATGTACATAGGCTTGTAACTATGTATATTTGAAAATAATAAACAGGTTATTTTATACATATATATATATATATTTTTTTTTAAACTAATATACACAAAGAACTATCTAGCCTCAGTAGCACGATGGGTCGTGTGTTGGATTATTGTGAGCGATTCCTCAGTTTAATACTGGAGTATTTATTTATTTTAAATTTATTTCTGAAAGGGTTATAAAATTGTATATATGTATGTAATCAAAAATCAGAACCGAAATTTTATTTTTGCTAAAGTAAATTAAAACGCTATGGTATGATACAGGTGTAGGTACTACACGCTAAATATACATTTGTGTATATATATATATGTACATAGGTATATATGTATTTTTCGGTTAATTGCACATCAAAATTTGCACAACTTTTTGTTCAATTAACCGGGGAACCAATTAGCCGATACCCGCTTAATTGAACAAATCGTTCAATTACAAGAATCCGCATAATTGGAACTACTAATGAATTAAAAGAAATCGCATATGTGCACTTTAAGTTTTTCAAAATAATTTTTTTTTTACCTTAAACGAAAAAAATGCAAGTAACAGAAAAAATGTACATATATGTGTATACGCAGGTATTTATTATTGTAAGTAGGTACATATTTACTATTAAATGCACTATTTATGTGCACATTAGTTTTACAAAAAAATTAAATTTATAAACTAAAAAACAATTCATTTGCAATTAACCGGGTAAAAGTAAGAGGAAATTTATTTTTGATGACATGAATTTTGAACCAATTAAGCGGGAAAATCAATTAACCGGGTTCAATTATCCGAGGAAATTTACATGTGTTTTCGTATGCAATATTTTTTTGCCCGATTATGTGGTTCAATTAAGCGTGGAAACCAATTAACCGTAGGGTCAATTAACCGAAAAATACTGTATACATAATTGAAATGAGCCGTCGCTAAAAAGTATTTTGTCACCAGTAAAATAACTTTCCCTTCTATGAGGTGTTTTTTGATATGTACATACATACATAAGTACCTATGTAATAGGTCAATAACGAAGAATAAATAACTTACATAATTACTATTTGAACTAGCCCTACGTTAGAACAATGAATATTGTTTTAGCCTTCTCGAAATCGATAAACTGATACGTTCTGTTAGGCTGATTGGATAATATAAGTACATATATACATATGTACCTAATATGTATAATAGCTACATATTTCTACATATTTCATTTAAAAATATTTCTCGAATAATTTGCACAGAGTAGGTACATTTTCCAAAAAAAAAAAAAAAGTCATAAAAAAGTAGTACATAAAATGTACAAAAACATATTAATTTATATATATATGTATGTACATATATGTGTGTATGTTAAAAATGCATTTGTATTTAGAAGTAAAAAATATGTGATTTGTTTTTCATTTTAGATTCCTTTTAAGCTCAGTGAGAAAAAAAGTAATGATAAAACATGCACACATACTGCTTACAGTATTATCAAAGGATATTAACAAAGGATATACAGGCTTATTATATTCTGCGAATCACATATATGTATATGCATTGGTGAAGGGTATATAAGATTCGGCACAGCCGAATATAGCACTCTTACTTGTTTTTTATTTCAAGTGTTAAATTTTGATTTGTATTTATTTTTTCGTATTTGAATGAATAATTTTTATTTATATTTTTGTCACAGGTTGAAACATACACACATACACATTTATACTTTTGACTTCTGAGGAATTTTTTTGTTGTGTTTGTTGTAGAGATGCATGTATTATTAGGTTATGAGTATACTATTATAATCAGGGTTGTTATATATTTTGTAATAACCCTGTTTTTATGACAAAGCGTTGACGCTCTTGTTTAGGTATGGTATTTCAGCGTTAACGCTAGGCGGTAGAAAACGTTCCGCTTTCCGCTCTTGTTTAGGTATGGCTGTTATAAGCGAGTTTCTTATATGCGTATTGCACTGTAATTTGATCTTAACATCAAATTAAATAAAAGCGAAATTTCATACAAACCAAATAAAACTTACAAAAATACTTGAGTATTTTAGTAAATAGTTTAAGTAGTGCTTGCCTTTACTTAATGTGCTTGGTTCTTATTATGCTTAGTTCTTACATGCTTTAATACTTGCTGTATTTATTTCGTACAGAAACAGTATTTATTGTGTTTGTTTTTTATAATAGTGAACAGAAGAAGGTATAGTAAAGAGAGGGTATAATAAAACAAATAGACGAAAAAAAGAGAATGAATTTAAGTATTTGTTTTTTGTACTTTTGCAAAAGCCTAAAGCTACGTACAGACGATTGGCAGATCTTACAATATTATAAGATATGTCAATATGCTGACAACGTACTGACAATGAAAAATTGTTACCAAAAGGTAAATTGTCAGTTCAGACGATTGTAAGAAAACCTTACAATTTCATTGTAAGAATTGTCAGACAATAAATTTATCTGCCAACAAAAATTGTCAGTTCACACGGTTGTCTGATTGTTGTGTGGAAAAATTGCCAGATGTGTTGTTAAACTTTGTCAGAACTGTCAAATCCAATAGTATTTATGAACAGCATTGCCAATAGAAAAATTATCTGACAATGGTGCTATTGTCATATGTATTAATTTAAACACATCTGCCAATAAAACAAGAGCTTACAATGTCTAGCAATTATCTGACAATGGCAAAGTAGAGTGTTCTTACGATTGTCAGATTTCTGACATTATTATTGTCTTACAATGAACTGACAATGGTTTTTCTTGCAACGTTGCAAGAC
The DNA here is from genome assembly GCA_947311025.1 of Lypha dubia. Lineage (NCBI taxonomy): Eukaryota > Metazoa > Arthropoda > Insecta > Diptera > Tachinidae > Lypha > Lypha dubia. The sequence goes on from OX371261.1 coordinate 84,572,207, forward strand.
AAAAATTGTAAGTTCAGACGGTTGTCAGACATTTTCTGAACATTTACTGACAATATTGTAAGATCTGCCAATTCTCTGTACATAGCTTAATACATATGTACATGGAACTTTCATCATTATTTTTTATTCATTCGTTTCTATTCAATACCGATGAATAACTATGAACAGAAAAGAATCAACACACGATAGTTAAGAGACGAGCGTAATGAAGTTTGTGTGTTCACTTTTATAAGAGCGAACGAACATTTACAATTGTGAAACCGAACATGTCTTGAATAAATATCAATAATGTTCATGCAAAAACAATATGCTCTCAAAGATCAGTGTTGCCAGTTGTAGGAAAAAGGAAAATCATTTAAGAAATACGATAAACATACACAATGAACTAAATCGTAAAAAAAGAGGGCAAAAAACTCTAAAAAATTTACAGTTTAATCATTAATGATTTATTTCATTTATTAACGTTTATTGAAGGTTTATGTTATTTAGAAATGCAAATAACAAACTAAAAGACATATTGAATTTGATTTACTACTAGTGTTCGTAATATGAATAGTATATACACACATACGTACATGCGTGTAAAACCTAAAACTTGAAATTACATATGCAAGTAATTACACATGGGCAGCGCATGCAAAAGATTACATGATTTCACCAAATTGGCAACATTGCTATTGCGTATTAAAAACAGCCATACCTAAACAAGAGCGGCAAGCGTTTTTTAGGTGTCAAAAGTTCTCATGCCCATATAATTTGTATGGAGCATCCCGAAATAACGCGGCGGCAACATTTTGCAATTGGAAAATCCGATTTTGACAACGCGTTTAATAGTGAAGTTATCTGCAAAAGACAAGCACACATGATACAATGACTACAAGGTAGTCTTACAAGCCCAGCTGACAATTGTTGTAAATCACTTGTTTTTTATTTTAGGTGTTAAATTTTGATTTGTATTTATTTATTAAATTTACATATATAGCCCAATTCTAAATATTCCTATTCTAATATTCATTTTTCCCGGGAATAAAATCCCCCTATTCTAAACAGTCCGGGAAGGGAATAACAAGGGAGAGAGAATTTAGATTATTCGAAGTTAGAGTATAAACACAATGTTTGCGGTGCGGTGAGATTTCTCGTTGCGGGAGAGAGAAGTAAACTTAATACAACGGAAGACGGCGATGGCAATAAATTTACATTTTTATTAATTTATATGTGTATACATTCAAACTAGAGATGTGCAAGTGTCGTGAATTTTTCGTGTGACTAGAGACTCACGCAATAATCACGTCATTCGTGATTACAATTTGATAAAATCACGCGTGTGTGCGTGATGGTGATTCAAAAATATAATACCGTGCGTGATTTTTTATTACAATTTTCACTCACTCAAAACAGTTCTATCTATATATATAAAATACAAAAAATGTTTGTACCCATGTTCGCTATAGGCTCGGAAACTATCCAACCGATTTGACCCAAACTGGTGTCATTCAAAAGGGAATTTATAGAGGATGGTTTTAGGCTTTTAATATTTCAAGTGGGCGTAGCCCCTCCCACATAAATTGAATAACATCATATATCTTGACTATTGTGATAGCAAGAGTTTTGAAACATTGCAATAGTTCATATGTTACTAATGTGAGTAATCAGGACAAAAATGGGCGTTATCGGACAAGTGGGCGTGGCAGCTCCCATTTAACCCAAAAATTGAAATCGCCATATTTTGGGCATTTTTTGACCTACGTCGATGATATTTGGTACATATGGTATTGCCATAATTTGGAATACGTACCGGGAGAAAAGTGGATGGGACCACGCTCCTTTTTATTAAAATTAAAAATCGTAATATAGTCTTAACTACTGGACCGATCGTCACAATAGGATATATAAATACTTTTAATTTTATTTTATAACGAGGGGGGTAGCGAAGTACACCGGGATCAGCTAGTATGTTAAAATTTCCGTTACAAATGCAGACATTCATCTACATACATACATATCCATGTACGTACATACATATGTAGATATGAAAGTCCATTTTGTTTTCTGTATGTATAACCAGATAATGAAAATATGTAATGTGATATTTTATCTCATTGGTGTTATAAAATGTATGTATGTACATATCAATAAAACACTATCTTGAACCGTAGTATGTAGTATCAACATACATACATACATACACCTTTGGAAATCTTACTTTAACCTAAACCTAACAACACTAGTACTCCTTCTGAATTCCTTTACATATAAGTAATAAATTTAAATAACCTGCCTTGGCAGACAGTGCTAGATTTTTTATATTAGGTTTATCTTTTGTATTGCTAATTTTGCGAGCTTTTCATTAATTTTTTTTTATTTAATTGAGATCTTGAAGTAAATAAAGAAATTAATTACAAAATAAAATTTTTTAGCATATGCTAAATCTTTTATTGCAAAATTTGTATTTCACCGTGAAAATACGTGATTAAACATATTGCGTTCGTGAGCGTGCGTGAAAAATATTTATGTTTCGTGAGCGTAATTTTACTCCCGCGCACAACTCTAATTCAAACATACTTCAAAAACATTTTTTTTGTTTACTTTATTCAAAAACTATGGCAACATCAGAAAGAGAACGAGTATCAAAAATTGAGAGAATAAGAAAGTCCGCAATGAAAATAAAATAGATTTTAATTTTATACCGTTCCGCACTGCGGTTTTTTACTTCAAAATCGTATGAAAAACTGCACCGCAATAAAATATCGTTACATTGTGTTCAGAATTTTAGCTGTTTTGTTTTGATTAGAAATTTTATAATTCATTTTTGTAAAAGTTAAAAGTTCAAGTTGTCTTTTAATAAATTAAACACAATTAAAAATTTAAAAGAACATTTTCACAAAATTAAAAATGTTTAGTGTTGCATTTGTAATGTTAGCTGAAGCAGAAGAGCAGCAGAACAACAATGAGGAGCACACAAATCTCCTCTGCAAGTACGACACTAGGAGAGACGTGTGTTGACAATTCTGCTTGTGATCTTTTTCTTTTTTTCGCTTGTTGAGTTGTAATTTTTTCAGATTCGGGCACACACTTTTCAACAACATCATCTGTCAATGGGAACTCGTGCAATGGTGGTGGCACATTTTCATCAGGTTCCTTTAAAGAGGTGGCAATAGAGGAATGTAATCCGAAAGTTTTGGCCACACCTTCGACAGATTCCTTCATACCAATTAGGTCTTATATTGCTTCTTCAATTGGCGAAAGTTTTTGCTCTGTATTGGGACCAGTTGCTTTTGCCTGTTTAAGGTTCTGGGACGCCTTGTGCCGCACGTACTTTTTCTGGTCACTCCATACCTAAGAAAATTATTTTTACTTTCAACATTATGTCTATTGTTATTATACATACCTTCTTCCACTCGGCAATACTTTTTGATGGTGGGCCTGCTGAATTTAATTCCGCCTCTAAATTGCGCCATACACGGTTCAGCTCCTCCTTGCTTCCTTTGAACATCCCACGTGCAATACCAGGGTAAGCTTGCATTGTGTTCAAAAGCATATCTAATTGTCTCTTATTTGTTGTTTTTGACCTTAAAGTAAGAATAATATCATAATAACATTATAAACTTTTGATGTTTGTTTTGTGCTTACCGTAAAAGTCTGCACGAACAATTCGATTTAATGCTTTTTGAGGGCAAAGAATACGAACTTAAACTTTTGATGTTTGTTTTGTGCTTACCGTAATAGTCTGCACGAACAATTCGATTTAATGCTTTTTGAGGGCAAAGAATACGAACTTAAACTTTTGATGTTTGTTTTGTGCTTACCGTAAAAGTCTGCACGAACAATTCGATTTAATGCTTTTTGAGGGCAAAGAATACGAACTTAAACTTTTGATGTTTGTTTTGTGCTTACCGTAAAAGTCTGCACGAACAATTCGATTTAATGCTTTTTGAGGGCAAAGAATACGAACTTAAACTTTTGATGTTTGTTTTGTGCTTACAGTTTCAACTCTCGCAGTGTACAGACGCGTTTTATAATCGTCGCAACTGAATATTAAAATTATCAAAAATTTAAAGTCACAAAAAATACAAAAACAAAACATTTATTAAACACTTATTATATTGGTTTTATTTTATTTTTTTTTTTGCTTGTGTATACATAAATATTTGCATACACAAACTCTTATAAGTGAAAAAAACAAGAGAACTCTAAATGAGTTCATCTTCTGGCAACAACAACAACAATAAACCCACAAGCAGTAGAAATGCTTATTTAACTTTTGTTTCTGATGACGACAATAAAAAAATTGAATTAAGCACAAACCTGAATTCTACACAAAACACAACTATTCGTGCGCGATCATGCTCTCCATACATGTTAAATAGTGATCAAGAAACAACAACAATTGCACCTATTAGCAAACTTGTCAGCTTAGCTGTACAAGCAAACAAACAAACAATAAATACCCAGGTGACCAACGTGCACAAAATGAATAAAATTATGGATAAAGTAAGTGAAAATAGTGATAATAAAATTCAAACAGGTATGGATAGATACATAACTGTGTTAAAAAGGGGAAGAAGTCCCAAATCTGCTCAAATTGCGTCAACGGCAAAAGTTCCCAAAGATGGGAAAAATATAAAAAATTCCGAAAATCGTTTCGCGATTTTAACTGAACAAGGTGATGAAGACACAACTAATACAAGTTTGAGTAAACCACCACCGATTTATTTAAGAGAACAGAACTCCAGCCTTCTGGTAAAAAGCCTTATCTCGTTAATTGGAGAAAATGAGTTTTACGTAACTCCAATCAAGCGTGGGAAAATTAATGAAACAAAAATTCAGGTATCTAAAGAAAATAATTACAGAAAAATAGTCTCAGACTTTGAGACTAAAAATAAAAATTTTTATACATATCAGCTTAAGAGTGCTAAAGGTCTAACCGTTGTAATAAAAGGTATAGATTCTAGTGTGGATCCAGAAGAGGTCAAGTCTGGCCTTGAAAATAGTGGATTCAAGGTGAAAAATGTTTCAAACATCAAAAATAGAGAAAAAATCCCCCAACCAATATTTAGAGTCGAGTTACAGCCAGGTGACATAAAGATAAAAAAAAATGAATCCCATCCAATCTATGATCTAAAGTATTTGTTACACCGGAGAGTTACCGTTGAGCAGCCACATAAAAGAGCTGGACCTATCCAATGCCTGAACTGCCAAGAATTTGGACACACGAAAACTTATTGCAAGTTGCCTACAGTCTGCGTTGTATGTGGTGAGCTACACAGTACCGCTAACTGTGACAAAACAAAAGGTGACCCCAAGGCGAAAAAATGTGGCAATTGCGGCGGAAATCACACTGCCAACTATAGAGGCTGCCCTCTTTACTCGTTTTTTAAACGCTCCTCGCACAAAAAAGAAAATATTATCCCCGCTCAGCCTATCACACTTTTAAGCTACCCTCAGTTACCTAAACCGTCTACCAGTCAGCAACAATATTCAAACGTATTGAAATCAAACGCGACTATTGCTCAGCAACAACCTAATAATAAATTTTCATACGCTAACATTTTAAAAAGTAACCACAATACAGCGCAAAAACCGGTATCAGTAAGCGAACCTCCAGGGTCTAATTTTAGCCGTATTGAAGCCTCAATTGAGAGCTTAATACAAACAGTAAATACTTTTACTCTCAACATGTCCTGTATGATGCAGGAAATGTTGAAAATGCAGTCTACTTTGTTGCAGGCTGTATTAAGCAAACCATGAACTTGAAAATATGTTTTTGGAACGCAAACGGCATCTGCCAACATAAAAATGAAATAGAATATTTTCTTCTGGATAAACAAATCGATGTTATGCTTATCTCAGAAACTCATTTGACGTCTCGAAGCTATTTTAGAATTAGTGGATATAATTTCTACGACACCAAGGATCCTCGAGGTAGAGCTTGTGGTGGCTCAGGAATTCTAATAAAAACGCGAATAAAACACTACCTGTTAAATGAATTTTGTGAAGATTACCTTCAAGCAACAAACATCTGCATTGAAAATTTTTATCAAAAACTTGTGATATCATCTGTTTATTCTCCTCCCAGGTTTTCAATTTCAGAGAGTCAATATACCGCATTTTATTCAACACTGGGGTCCCGTTTTCTAGCAGCTGGCGACTACAATGCTAAACACACATTTTGGGGTTCACGTTTAATCAGTCCCAAGGGTCGTGTTTTGTTTGACACAATTTCAAAAATGGGCTTTAATGTAGTTTCAAGTGGTCAGCCAACATATTGGCCAACGGATCGACAAAAAATTCCTGATATTATCGACTTTGGAGTTATGAAAGGCGTCCCCAGCGAAATGATTGAAGTTGAAGCGTCATTGGATTTATCTTCAGATCACTCGCCTACTATTATCACTATTTACTCACACACAACTGCAACATCAACATGTGATTTACCGGTGACATCTGCACGTATTAACTGGCTGAAATACAAAAAATATTTGAGTGCTCATTGCACGGAAAATATGCTGTTTAGAACACCTACTGACATAGAAAATTCTATTAGGTTGTTTGAAGCACATGTTAATCAAGCTGCTCTTAATGCTTCTTCAAATCAACCAAATCAACAAGTAAGATTCAACAACATTTCTTCTGTAGATATAGAAAGGCTATTGACTGAAAAACGGAGAGCGCGACGAGAATGGCAACGTTACAGATCCCCCCAGCTGAAGTTAAGGCTAAAGGAATGCACCAAACAGCTCAGAAAAGTTTTACAAACACAAAAAACAGCTTCGCTGCAAAAATTTCTTCAAGAACTCGATGCAACACCACAAACAGATTATTCGCTATGGCGTGCAGCCAGAGGACTTAAAAGGCCAGTGATTTGCAAACCTCCGTTACGAGATTCGAATGGTGACTGGGCAAGAACTGATGCTGAAAAAGGCGCTCTTTTTGTTAAGCACTTAGAAAATGTTTTTACACCGAATATTTCTGCTGATATTGTTGAATTGCCACCAGTCGTCTATTTACCAGAAATACCGATGAGATTTAACATTGTGGAGATTGAAAAGGCCATCACTAGTCTTAACACCAAAAAAGCCCCAGGTGTCGACAAAATAAGCAACAAAATGCTTCAACAACTGCCTTATATTGCAAAAAGAATTATACTATTCATTTTTAATAGTATTCTACGGCTGCAATACTATCCTGCAGAATGGAAGGTTTCGATGATTATTATGATACCAAAGCCCGCCAAGGATCATACGAAGGTTGAATCCTATCGGCCTATTAGTTTATTGCCCAACATTTCAAAACTATTTGAAAAGCTGTATATGAGCAAGCTGATGCCTATAGTGACTAGAAGTGGATGCATTCCAGATCATCAATTCGGTTTTCGCAGACAACATAGCACAATTGAACAAACTCACAGACTTGTGAATGTTATCAGAGACACTTTCGAAAAGAAGAAATATTGCTCTGCGCTCTTTATAGATGTTTCTCAAGCTTTCGATAAAGTATGGCACGAAGGTCTTATACATAAATTAACACAAAATCTACCCGCAAACATTGTTAGGCTTTTAATAAGCTATTTAATTGAACGAAAATTTGTAGTTAGGGAAGGCAATTTTTTAAGCCCACCGCAGTCGATCGAAGCCGGAGTTCCCCAAGGGAGTATCTTCGGTCCATTACTTTATTTAATATATGCCTCTGACTTACCGTTAAGCAGTAACATTCATACATTTGCCGATGATACAGCTTTTCTAAGCGTTCACGAAAATCCTGTGGAAGCTTCCCGCAATTTACAAGGGTATATATCCAAATTGCAAAATTGGCTCAAACAATGGCGTATTAAAGTTAACGAGCAGAAATGTGTGCACGTAACTTTTACGTTGCGCAAGGAAACATGCCCGCCTATAAAAATTAACACCGAGACCATACCGCAACACACTGTTGTCAAATATCTAGGCGTTCATCTTGATCGTCGTTTAACATGGAAATCGCATATAGACGCAAAGTTAATACAAATGAAATTAAAAGCAGCCCAAATGAATTGGCTTATTGGAAGAAATTCTATACTAAGCCTAGACTGTAAACTACTATTATACAACGCGATCCTGAAACCAATATGGTTCTATGGAATCCAGTTATGGGGCACTGCCTCAGCATCAAATGTCGAAAAAATTCAAAGGCGACAAAATAAAATTCTACGTACAATTACAGCAGCTCCCTGGTATGTCAGAAATCATCGGATTCATAAAGATCTAGATGTTCCGTTGGTGAAGACAGTATTTTCAATAAACGCTAAAAAATATATAAAAAAACTTGAGGTGCACCCAAATTTTAAATTATAGAGGCCACACCCGGCTGAAAAGGAGGGATACTCTTTTTCTCAGCCGTACACGAGAGATGTAAAACAACATAAATTAACCGTTGAAATTAAAAATTTTGTTTAGCATTGGCTAAACTTATATGTAATATTTTTTAGATTTAAGATTTGAAAAACTTATTGATAATTTAATTTACAATTGAAGATTCAATAAATAATAAAATTTATCAAAAAAAAAAAAAAAAAAAAAAAAAAAAAAAAAAAAAAAAAAAAAAAAAACATTATAAACATTTTTAAATATTAAATACTTACATTTTTTCGCAGCTCTCCCTTTCAAATTTTCGGCGGAATTATTCCCAAAACTAGTAATAATATTTTCCCTTTTATTGACATTTATAATACCTACTTTTTTCCCGGGGAAGAGTTTCCCATTTTCGAAGTTTGTTTAGAATAAGGGAAAAGGGAGAAGGGAAAAAAAATTCCCGGGGAGATTTTATTTAGAATAAAGGAATAGGGAAAAAATTCCCGGGGAATTGTTATTTAGAATTGGGCTGATAATTTAAATTTTAAATTTACATATACTTATTTATTTACACATAAACGTACACACATACATATTTATACTTTTGACTTGCGAGGAATTTTTTTTGTTGTATTTGTTGTAGAGATGCATGTATTCTTCGGTTATGAGTATACTATTATAATCAGGGTTGTTATATATTTTGTAATAACCCTGTTTTTATGACAAAGCGTTGACGCTCTTGTTTAGGTATGGTATTTCAGCGTTAACGCTAGGCGGTAGAAAACGTTCCGCTTTCCGCTCTTGTTTAGGAATGGCTGTAAGAAACTGGGAGATGAGAGCGAGAACTTCGAATAAAAATCGTTTCAATGAACAAACTCTTTGTGTTAACGAAGTGAAACAAAATGTTCTCACCACAGTTGCCAGATTTGACGATCTATCGTCATTTTGACAATTTCAGATGTCAAAAAAGGCAGTTTGACGACGTGACGATTTTTGTCTTAAATTTGACGATTTTTAAACAATTATAAGTTGGCAGCGTTCTGCTGAACATTGACACTACTTTAAACTTTTTCAAGAACTTGGTTGCTTTTGCCGCAATATGTAAGAAAAGTAAGGAGTAAAAGAGATAGTTTTATCATATTAAGTTGTTTTTGAGTTGATTATTTTAGTATATTAGGTTGATTAAACCTGTTGATGTTCATAATTTATCAACTGTTATTTACATACATATATTTGTGTCAATATTTTGAAGCACGCCAAAAACTTGAACTTGAATAACACTGCAGTCACACGTTCAAGTTTTCTTTCAATTCTCTTTCAAGAAATTTACACATACTGCTTCTCAAAATTTACAAAAATTGAAAGCTTTGACGTAGGTGGCATTAAATTTCAAAGCAATTTGCTTTTAAAAACACAAAAATTTATGGCGGCAGAATATATGTACTAATGTATATATGTACATATATGAAAACAAACGAGAGTTTATAATCAAAATGGCAATCAGCTGCTTTCTTGAAAGCAAATTGAAACGCATAATTTGAAAGAGAATTTGAAAGCAAGCTACCATCAAATTTTAAAAGTATGAGTGTATTGGTAAAAAAATGAGAGAGTAATAAAATTTGAAACAAAATTTGAAACAAAAATTGATCGTGTGAACCCTAAGTAAGTGAGATTGTTCCTATGCACTAGTGATGTTACGAATACTCGTATTCGACTATTCGCCTGTTTTAAGATATTCGTATTCGCCAAATTCAAACGAATATTTCTCGAATAATTTGCACATACATTTTTCCAAAAAATATCATACAAAAAGTTTAAAGAAGTACATAAAATGTACAAAAATATATTAATTTATAACAATTTTTATTTTCTTTAGAAAGAAATCCCTTTATATTTGACGTAAGATAATAATTTTCCTAAAAAACAAACGAAAATTATATTTCGTAACTGCCATTTAAAGTCTGATATGTAAATTCATATCATTTTAAGTTTGTAATCAATTCTCAGTAGAGGAATGTTGGACTTAAAAAATGGAAGAACTAAAATTTAATATGTGAAAGTCCACCGAGACATGGGGCTGCGCCTTCTGCGAAAATATGTTCTTCCAAACAACACTGAATTACTAATTAAAATGTAGTGTACACATGTCATACAATTGGCACAGTAGGTAAATACCAACTTTAAGTGTGTAGCGCAACAAGCGATAATGTTACACATGTTGAAGTGTGGCAAAAGTTATTTGGAACAAATATTGAATTACAAAAATTACTGTGTGTAAGTTGATGACACATGAAAATTTAATTTTATGATATTTTATTTTTCTTTATTAATAAATTGAGTGATTTACACATCACTCAATTCTAGATTATCATATAGATTCTCATAAGTAGTATTTAAGCTAGAATATTTTGTAAATAAAATCAGACTTAAACTATCAACATAATTCGGCACTCGCTTGCCTTTGTTTTTAATTTAGTTTCAAGAATATTCTGGCAGTTCTTTTGAACGCCTAATTACTAGCTGGAACCCTTCCAGCTGTTTAAAATAAACCAAGGGCTATAGGGAAATAAAATATAAACATCCTTATTACTCCACATGGCGATCCTGCCATAACATTCTCAAAACATTAGTACACCACATCCTTTCACTCTCCACATGGCGATCCTGCGGATTTCGAACTGATCCTGCCGATTCGGACCAACCATACAAAAAAAAATTATTATCAAAAATTTTATGATCCTGCAAAAATCTTACAATCCTGCGGACTTCGAACTGATCCTACCGACACCACATAAAGATGATTTATTTACAATGTGTATTTACAATTCAAAAAGTAGAAGAGAAGAAAACCCAAAACGGACACAGTCGTAAAATTGTTTAAAAGTATTGTTTGATTAAAAATAAATTGTCCAGAATAAAGAATCCAGAAATTAAAAATTTGCTAGTAATAGAAAGTACCAATCATGACTCGTGGAAATCAACGTGACTTAGCCTGTCAAAAGAACACCAAAAATTTGGCTGAACAAAGCACTGACAATCTAAAACGACGTAAACACGTTTGGGTTTGGTTTATAAAAATCGCAAATGTAAGATGTTCTCTAGTTTCAATATTTTAAGTTTTGCTTAAATAATTTACAATTATACATACATACAAACTTAACTTAAAACAGCATTAAAATAATATAAAAATCAACAAAAAAAAAGCAAGCACAACAAATAATATGAATGAATTGCAAAAAAAAAAAAAAAAAAAAAAAAAAAATATACAAAAGAAATTGAATTATAAATACATACATACGTTAATTGTACTTACAAATTAATTAATTGAATATATAAAAACAAATGGGAATTTAATGAAAGAATGAATATTTAACTGAAAACCTCTTGAATATTATTATTATATATATGTAGTTTAAAATATAAATTAAATATACATACATATATACATTTTTATTTATTTCTTAACATTTTTAACTTACACACAAATACACACAACTTCCAACATTCATGTACACATACTCTTTACTTAACCATCAACAAACCAAGTCTTCTTATTAAATAAATCAAGTTAAGATATTACAAGATATTATTAATTGAAATCATACAAGCATTAAAATTATATCTAAATAGAGACAGACGGAATAATAGGGAGAGACTTCTTAAGAGAATACTTATGCAAAATAGATTACGAGACATTCACAATTTCTATGTTTACCAATAATGAAACCATAATTCTGCCAATGCAACCAAAAGCATTCGACACATTAAAAATAACTATACCACCACGAACAGAAATCATACAACCATTGAAATTAAACCTTACAGAAGATTGCGTAATACTTAATAATGAATTAAAAAGCGGTATTTTTTTAAGTAATTCAAAAGCACCAAAAAACGGAATGACACACATTAAAATTTTGAACACAACAAATGATACACAAATTTTACAGGGCATTAAACTGCATACTGATCCACTAAAAAACTATGACATATTAAATTTCAACAATATAAACGACAACGAACGGTTCAACAAATTTTTGGATGACTTGAAATTAAAACATAATGACATACATATAAACAGTGTTATTCATAAAAAATTCTTATTGTAGAGATAATGTACACATTAGTTAATAATCAGTTTTTGTGTTATTACCCGGTAATAATAAACATTATTCACAAACGTTTAATAAAGCCAAATTAACTATTGTGTGATTTTTTCAGTTTTGTGATTCTGTGTTAGCAACATTGTTTCATTTCAATTGTCAAGTTATAATTAGTGTTGTGTACAATAACATACTCGATAAGCAAGTAGTCTCTAATGGTTTGAAAATGTGAAAATAATGTCATATAAATTTTATTTAAACAAGTTAGAGTAATAGAGTATTGCTTATAATATTTCAAAAAATATTAAAATTTTTTAATATGTGTTGTATTGATATTGCTAGCAATGTGTTTTCATAAGTTATTACAAAAGTATTTAAATACCGAGTTCGTTGCAATTGATTACACACCACTAAGTTGTTTGCTTTATTTATTTGGAAATGTTTTAAAATTGTTGTGGTTGAAATGTGACAAATTATGCAAAAAAGATTTAATAATATTAATATTTCAAAGAGCAGGAAGAATTTAAGTTATGTACGCATGTGAACAAATATGCATGTACATGCATATAAGTACATACAGACACATTTGTGTACATACATACGTAAACATACATACATATGTATGTATGTATGTACATACCCGGTGGCGAATGTCATGATGATTCATCGTGAAAAGTACTGACAATGTTAAATCATCAATGACAGACGCTGAATTTTCTTTGGCGTCATACATGAATTTTTTAAGCAATTGTCCAAAATATCATAGATGATCCAAATTGATTTTGTTTAGTAGGCGTCCGCGTATTAGTGAGTCCTAACAGACAATATCAACGTTATTCATATATGAATTTTTATGTAATTCGTCACCATCAATGCGTTGACAAACAAATATAATAATCCGTTATTGTTTTTTTTTTTCCTTCAACCATTAACGAATACTTGTAGCAGACAAATTCCAGCAGATTTCAGCTTAGTATCGACAATGTTGATTACTTCCAACTTTCTTTTATAAGGTGAATCTACTATAAAAATGTCTACAAAACTGTCTGTAGCTGTGTCGTTGTCACGTACATTCATCGACATTTCGATATTTTCATACAAATTTCGCCTTGAGACCTAGTTTGTAAGGAGGAATCATAGATGAAAATATCAATATGACAAAGTCGCTCAAAAAACGCAACCGGGTATTCACATACATTCATTATGTATTTCTTCCTGAATTTTCTTATTTTACGTACATACATACATACATATGTATGTATGTAAACATTGCAGAAGGACTGGAAGAATCGGGAGAGTTGAATTACATTATCTGCAAAATATTTAATTTAATAAAAAAATTATAGTTTTATGTACTTATATATATTTTGTATATTACTAACGAATGTCGAAATTATGTTTATTACAATCATTACTTTATTCGAATCTTTTTTTTATTTTTCATACTTTTTGAAGTAAATAGTGATTTTTTTACTTTAAAAAATGCAAATGTCAACTTATTAAATGGCTAAAGTAGCTCGATGCCTACAATAAAATTTTCGAGTTTATTAGCGTGTAATAACCGCGTCATAGTGCTATTAAACGTTTGTGAATACTACTTTAGCGCATTTTGCTTATTAGCCTCTAATAAAACGTTTGTGAATAACACTGAAAGAAAATAAAGAGACAAATAAAGAATATAATGAGGCAAATAATAAAGAACATAATGAGGCAAATAACAATTTTAGTGAAACACGTGTAGAAGAAAAGAGTATGGAAAAATGTAATTCTCGGAAGCCTGATCAACTTCAAATATGGGAATGCACATCCATAAGTGATATAAAAAATATTAAGAAATTGCAATTTAATAGATTTGAAAACATAAAAGAAGTCGACATATATATTGAAAATAATATTGTGCACATTGGACATAATGATAATTCATCGAAACCAGTTTCGACCTGAAGAAATTGTGTACTCAAAATAAGAATGCTATGAATATAGGATGTAACGATAATTCATCGAAACAAGATTCGATTATGAAGAAGTTACATACCAAAAATATACATGATAATAATATGCATGCAAGATTCAGCGATAACTCAGCGAAACTAGATTCGATACTGAGAAAACTGATATCAAAAATGAGTAAAGAAAATATAAAAGAATTAGCGCTAGCAAATAACGATAAAATATTTAAAGTATATACGAAAGAAGAATTAAAAGAAGCATATGCAAAGATAAAAATAAATAACAAAAGTCCTCAACTAAAAATATTAATATACAATGCCCCAAAAAGAATAACAGATGATATTCTAAAATATAAATTAATTGACGAATTCCACAATACCACACACGCAGGCCACTTAGGAATTAGAAAAACAATTATTAAACTTAAACAGCGATACATTTGGAAAAACATGAATAAGATGGTAAAGCAATTCGTAAAATACTGTGACAAATGTAACATAAACAAACAAACCAAACACATTAAAGAACCACTTACATTAACGGACACCCCAAGCAACAGTTTTGAGATAATATCAATTGATACTGTAGGACCTCTTCGTATTTCAAACGGATACCGATACATATTGACAATGCAATGCGAACTAACGAAATTCGTTATTGCTCACCCAATGTCAACAAAAGACGCACTTTCAACTGCCAAAACGCTAGTAGAACAATTAATTTTGAAATACGGTAAATTTAAAGTGCTCAAATCAGACAACGGGACAGAATTCAAAAACGAACTAATGCGCTCGTTACTTGAGATCAAACAAACATTCTCAACCCCCTACCACCATGAAACAATGGGTGCGGTAGAAAGAAATCACAGGGTTCTCAATGAATTCTTGCTTACATCAGCAAACGATTACGAATGGGATAAGTGGATAAATTACTTTACTTTTGCCTACAACACGGCACCACACATAGACACTGGTTACACACCATTTGAATTGGTATATGGTAGATTGCCATGCTTACCATCAGAATTGTATGACACAGAAAATAACAAAATATACAATTATGATGACTATGCAAAAGAGCTGAAACAAAGATTAAAATATTCTTTGAATAGAGCTAGGGAACTTACAGATAAAACAAAAGAAAAAAGAATCATAGAAAATAGATATAGTAATAGTTTAAATCTAAAAATAGGAGATTTAGTTTTAATAAAAGTAGAAAATAGGAAAAAGAATCAAAGCCCGTACAAAGGCCCATATAAAATAATTAGACATAACGGTGTAAATACCATAATAAACTACCACGGAATTGAAAAAGAACTCCATAATAATCAATTAAAACCATATATAGGCTTTAGAAACAATAATTAAGTACACAATAAACACTAAAAATTATAAGAATACTATTTTAAAAATTATAAAAATAATAAATACTACATTAAGAATTACTTTGTAAAACTATAACATATGTAAATAGAAATTAAGAATTATTTTACAAATATTGTCGGTACTATGAATATCAAGAAAAATCAATCCCCTAATTTTTCTCTTAGCGGTGAGGGTGTAGTGTACACATGTCATACAATTGGCACAGTAGGTAAATACCAACTTTAAGTGTGTAGCGCAACAAGCGATAATGTTACACATGTTGAAGTGTGGCAAAAGTTATTTGGAACAAATATTGAAATACAAAAATTACTGTGTGTAAGTTGATGACACATGAAAATTTAATTCAATTTAATTTTATGATATTTTATTTTTCTTTATTAATAAATTGAGTGATTTACAAATCACTCAATTCTAGATTATCATATAGATTCTCATAAGTAGTATTTAAGCTAGAATATTTTGTAAATAAAATCAGACTTAAACTATCAACATAATTCGGCACTCGCTTGCCTTTGTTTTTAATTTAGTTTCAAGAATATTCTGGCAGTTCTTTTGAACGCCTAATTACTAGCTGGAACCCTTCCAGCTGTTTAAAATAAACCAAGGGCTATAGGGAAATAATATATAAACATCCTTATTACTCCACATGGCGATCCTGCCATAACATTCTCAAAACATTGGTACACCACATCCTTTCACTCTCCACAAAAAGAGCAAACAGAGTGGGAAAAACGAAATCTCAAAGTAGGTAAAATAATATAAAAATGTTCGGTAGTGGTCTTCAAATTCGGCACTCAATGTCATAATAATGATAAATACCTTAATTATTGTGAGAGTTTATTTCAATTTATTGTTACTGACGCAAATAAAATTTCAAATATTATGTGGCTCTTAACCTTATAAATAATATTCGTATTCGGCGAATATGTTTCAAATATTTGTTTTCGTATTCGCGAATACTAAAAATTGATATTCGTAACATCATTACTATGTACATATGTATGTATATTAAAATTGTTACACAAAATTTATGAAAATGCAAAGTGTGAGAGCATTAAAAATTGTATAAAGTTTTACGTAGAACTGTGTGACCAAGTGTTATTGAGATTTGACTTTGAAGACAAATTCAAAGCATTAAGCCAAATTAATCCCTACAATCTTAAAAAAGAACATAACAATTCATTTAATGATATTCTTAAAGTATTTTCTACCTTTGTTAAAGAAAGTGAAAGACAGGAAATTGAATCTGAGTTCAGAAAATTTATATTACTAAATCTATAATAATTCTTCCGGGATACGGACATAAAACTGTTAAATTTTTGGAAAAAGATTTCAGAGATGAAAAAAAACTTTAGTCTTTTATTTCCCACGTTAACTAATTTTATTAAAAAAAATTGGTTTTACCACATTCTTCGGCAAATGTAGAAATAGTGTTTAGCCAAGTTAATTTCAACAAGACAAAAGTTAGAAATTCATTAGAGAAAGCTTCTTTGGAGGCAATTTTATATACTAAAAATCATTTAAAATTAAACAACTGTAATTGTTTTGACATGAAAGTAGTACCTGATTTAATAAAACGGTTCAACTCCAATATTTATGTTTAATTTTTTTTTTTAATTTTTGCAAATGTGTTGCAACATGAATAATACTATCATCATTTTTAATTTAAACTTAAATTTTATCATTAATTTCTCTAAAAATTTAAACTTGCTAATATTTTGTGGATATGGTATGTAGGTATTGTATTAAAAAATACACAAAACACCTAATTTTACTTTGTTTCAACAGTTGATCTCTTTATTGCTAAGAATTTACTTTATTTTATATAAAAACCCTTGAATTTTATTTGTTATATTATGTCGTGTTAAATAAAATAAATGTTTTGTTTGAAAAAATTTTGTTTTTATATATGCCCCTTTAATTAAAATGAGTGTTGAACATGTAACATTTTTTTTATTTTTAAAGGTAACATCATGAGAAAAGAACTCGTTACCCTTTTAAAATAGCACATATTTTGCAGAAAAGAACAAAAAGATACATATGTAGAAGGCACAATAAATGCAACATATTACTCAGAAAAGAAAACGCCATAAGACTTTAAATTAATATCATGAAAGCTCCAAACATTCGACAATAACATTATCGCTAATAATGTAATGCAGCCTTTGTCACAAAGAGAACATGTAGGAAATATCAATGTATTGGTGATATTACACTTGTAGAAATTGATTGTTACATTAATTTTTTACTGTAGCCAAACATCATATTAAAAGTTTGTATGCATACACACTGGATTGGTTTAGCGTGTTTATGGACGAAATAATGAACGAATGAATGAATTTACATAATTAAAAAAATATTTACTTTAAAAAATATATATACAAAAAAGCTTCTTCCCACTCTACATTCCACATCCGGAAAAATAAAAATATTCACAGTGTACTGTGAATAACAAATAAACAGACTAAAAAAAAAATAAATATTTTCTTGCCCTCTTTTGCATTTGTTTTGTTGTTGCAAATTCTAAAATAAAGCGACAAAGAACCTCACCCAGCGGTAAAAATTGTCATTATTTAATCGCTGATGTAAGCAATATTTAGTAGCTATCAGTGATGATTCTGTCGCTTATATTACTACTTAAATTTAGCATAGGAGTGTCATAGGTCGTTTAATCGGTGCGCTTTCGCTTAAAGAGTAAGCAGCGATGTCAGTGATTCGCATTTCAATTTTTACTTCATTTCGTTTACTTCATAAGCGAAGTCTTAAGCAACGTTAATGATACATCAATAAATCTTATAGTACATTTACATTGTCTCGAAATCTAGTACTTACGAGATTTCGAGCTAAATCTAGTTTTTTTTTACTAGATTTCCCATACAAAATGAAATCTACTATATCACTTGATTTGGACGAAATCTACCTAAATCTAGTAGTACTTAGTGATGCAACTATGGTTTCTTTCCAAATTGTACCAAAAAATACTACGCTGTACAAAAAAAAAAGAAAAAACTGGATGTTATTGTCTATATGTACTTAAGGCCTATTTAGCCGACGGTTGAAATCGTAGATGTAAGCTAAATGTTGATGTAAGGTAAGAGCCAACATTTTTGTAGTTATAGAATGCTTAAAAACGTGTCACGTGACACATGAATGTGCAGACATGCATATGTATGTACATACATACATAAAAAGAACAAAAATTCTTATTAAACATATTAAATCATATTATTCTGTTCTTCTTCGAAATCATGTGCCCCGGAGAATTCGTATTGTTCATTTTGCTTCACCAGTAGTATTAATTTCTTGTCGTCTATTGCAACTTTTTATCACTTTGAAAATTATAAATAAAATACAAAACAGCTGTTCCAAACGTTGATGGAAGTTCCAAATGTTTACAATATTTGTGATTGTTCGCAAATAGTACGATATTATTTAAAAGGTACCGAATCATATTATTACACATATTATTGTAATGAATTTGATAATTGGTTAAATTATAGTTTAACATTCATATCTATATGTTTTGATTATTAGTGTTACTTATTATTTAAAGGATTTTTTTTTGTATACTTGAATGTATGTATGTATGTATATATGTATGTACATAAGTACACTATACATGAAATTACAAAGTAAGCATATCAATTTATGTATGTACATACATATGTATGTACATACAATTTTAAAAATTTTGTTTTTGTTTTAAATATAATTTGTACGAAAGAAAAATTCGTTCGACATCATGTGCAAGGCAGTTATTATATAAAAGATTTTTTTTTGTATACTTGAATGTATGTATGTATATATGTATGTACATAAATTGATATGCTTACTTTGTAATTTCATATACATATATTGTACTTATGTACATACATATGTGCATACATACATACATTCAAGTATACAAAAAAAACTTTTAAATAATAAGTAACACTAATAATCAAAACTATGATGTACACACATACATAGGTATGAATGTTAAACTATAATTTAAACAATTATCAAATTCATTACAATAAAATATATAAGCACAAACGATCGGTACAGTCTCTTGCTAGATATTGAAAAAAAAAATTATTTAGAAAACTTTCTTTACTTAATAAAGCATGCATGTGTACATATTTAACAACTAAAACTAGTCAAAACAAAAAAAAATTCCCAACAAAGGACTTCTGTGCCCCATTGCAATTCAAAATACAACCATCCCATCACTGTCTACAATTATCACGTAACCTCGTAATGAAATTCTATTTTCTGCAGGTTGGTACGTTACGGCAACATTTCATTTCAGTCAAGTAAGTATTTTCATAGCTTTTGCATATAACAGAAGCAATCAGCTGACACATCAGCATTTACATTTCTAGAGTTACGGTCGGCTAAAGCAGCCTTTACATTTACCCATTCCATTCTGCTGTTTAACAATTGTGTGTAGCAATACATTTGAATTGTTTTCTGAAATTATATATTGAACAGATGCTGGCGCTTCTTTTTACGCAACAACATAATTTCCGATTGGATTTTTTTCGCTCTGGATGAACAAAATACTAATAAATGTTTTATTTATATTCTATTTTATTTGACCTTTTCTTTATATTTATTAGAATGTTTGTTTAAGCAATAGGTCTCTTGAAAATTAATATAAATAAAATATAATATAAATAAAACAACAATATATATAAGTATATATTAAATCAAGAGACCTATTTCTTAAACAAACATTCTAATAAATAAATGTTTTATATTTTTCATTGTTGTTTATTATCAAATACAATTTGAATATACATATGTATAGCAATTTTTCTTTTACATTTTAGTCAGCTGTTTTTGTTAAGAATATAAAATCTAACTAATGTCAAAAACATGCAATGTAAACGAGCTAGATTTTGAGAGAGATTTAAAATCTAATCCACTAGATTTCGAGACAATGTAAATGCACTATTAGCAAGTTATGGTGTAATGCACGTTCATTACGGTTTAATTTGCATTTGTAAGCGAAGGCTAGAACATAGTACCACTAATCCCAATGATTTTATATGTATGTAAACACCTTTTTAGAAATTTACTTGTGGTGTAAGCTTTATGTTCTGCGATCAACGATAAACTAACAAACAGAAAAAGAATTGAAACAATTTTTGTATTTTTTTTAATGCCACTATTACGGCATTTTTGTTTTTGCATTTTTTGTGTATTAAGAGTAGAAACATACATTAACCAACCCTTCGCTTATTTTGTAATGGAAGTTATGATGAGTGGATATTTTTTTGCATTTTTTGTGTACTAAAAGAAGACAAAAAAAAATCCTAAACATTTTTGCAAATATACTCAACCAACTCTTCGACTATATTGTAATTGAAGTTATAATGAGTGGATAAAATTAATTAGATTACACATAGATAACATTTTAAGTACTTATATCGTTCGCTTAAAATGTCATCCTGATGTCATTGATTATTATCTAGGTACTTCGTTCAATTTACCGCTGGGCATTCATACAAATAAGTAGTTTTCGTATTTTAGTTTGTCTTTTCTCTTTGGTTCGTGTTTGACGATCAATGATGTTATGACTATAACTCTTAAATATATAGCGTTTTCTGATCCTTGGTTTGTAACGACCCACTGGACATCTTTGTTATCACGCTTCTGCACACCTAGCAATGCTTCGGCTCTAGCTCAGGGAAATGGGCGTAGGTGGTGATAACTTTTAGGATGGGCTGTATGACAGTAATCTAAATATTTTTATGTGTGCAGTGTGAGAAAAAGAAAAAAAAACTGAAAGCAAGCAAAACCAAGTAATTTCGAGCTATTGCAGTAGAAAACTGAACTAATTTCCCGCCCTACCTTGCTGATGACCACAAAAGTTTTATCAGCCCATTAATACCTTAGGACCTTATTCTTTACATTTCATCATCCGTAGGAGAAAATTTACCAAATCATCTTGATTTATCTATGTACATTTTTTGAATACTTTAAAGGTATAGGCACAGTTTCCCCTTAATTCTATGTTAATTACATTCAATGTTAACATATGTATGAGTAACATATAGGAGAGATTTAGGAGAGATTTTTCTCCTATTTATTAAATAGGAGTATTATGTCACGAGACCTAATTTAATGTATGCAATGTATTTCTTATATTTATCTATAGGTATGTACTTATATATATTTATATATAAATATATATAAATTATATAATAATTAATCCTTAATGATAATAATGCAAAAATAATACAAGTATTAAGAAAGCATGAATATGAAACAATAAAGGGAGACTTTTCGTGTAGACTTTTAATTCATTATTAGCTTAAGATTTGTCTCTGCTTTATTGATACATAATTAGTGCAAGCAACAAAAACAACAAAGTAAAGTAAATATATTATGTAGACTTACGTATATTTCTCCTCCATGGTCAGCAGGCCTGTTGATTTATTTGGTGCATAGATGATCAAAAATAAAAATGAGATGTATTAGCGCTCGCTCTCGCAACCCTAAGTCCCAGCAAACATATTGGCAAACACCTAAAACAAATTTCATAATGATATGAATAAAAATGTCTTTTCAAAACGTTTTCATTTCCAGCCTTAAATATTTTGTAGCATAAAAGGCATTGAATGTTATGAAAAGCTTCATTTATCATAAAATACCGTTCACATATCATTTCGTTGACGTGTAGCTTTTATTTTTTTTACTTTGTTTTTTGTGTGTTCAATTGTGATTGAATCGTGTGTGTTTACTGTGCTTTGTTCAACAAAAACCAACAACAATGCTTAATAAATTCCTGAAAAAAATGACGATACTCCGACGCATGTGTTTTCGTCGCTTGCTCAACGATGAATGAATGAGTTTTTAAAAGAGCGTAACAAATGTGTATGAATTTTTTTCAAACAATTGTTGTATGGGCTGAACATCATTGATTTGGTGGATACTTCGCGATCATGGTCTAATAATCAGGTCTGCGCAAGAAGGAATATGGTTTTTTGTAGGGTTGTGTTTTGACCGTTAAATAATCTGCAAAAATATGGTAAGTTAATTCGGTCTTGTCAAAAGTAGCTTACATATTTTTGGCCGCCATCATGAATATTTTTGTTTACGTTATGCTTTTTGTTTTTGCATAACCAATAAATACATACAAAACAACTTTTGTTTTGTTTTGTATACAGCTTTGTTTTGACAATTTTGAATGAATTTTACACAAACAAAATGCATGTCGTTTTTTATTGTTGTATTCTTACGCGCACCTTATTATTCCACCATGTTCGCGATGATATTTTGTTTAGTTATTAAGATTTAGGGTGTTCAGATCAGAATTATTTTTGCATATAGGTTAGTTAGGAATTTAAGCTACAAATATTTTGATTAATAATCTATTATTTTATATTTACAGTGTTATTCATAAAAAATTCTTATTGTAGAGATAATGTACACATTAGTTAATAATCAGTTTTTGTGTTATTAACCGCTAATAATAAACATTATTCACAAACGTTTAATAAAGCCAAATTAACTATATTGTGATTTTTTCAGTTTTGTGATTCCGTGTTAGCAACATTGTTTCATTTTAATTGTCAAGTTATAATTAGTGTTGTGTACAATAACATATTCGATAAGCAAGTAGTCTCTAATGGTTTGACAATGTGAAAATAATGTCATATAAATTTTATTTAAACAAGTTAGAGTAATAGAGTATTGCTTATAATATTTCAAAAAATATTAAAATTTTTTAATATGTTTTGTATTGATATTGCTAGCAATGTGTTTTCATAAGTTATTACAAAAGTATTCATATACCGAGTTCGTTGCAATTGATTACACACCACTAATATGTTTGCTTTATTTATTTGGAATGGTTTTAATCTTGTTGTGGTTGAAATGTGACAAATTATGCACAAAATCATGAAAAAAGATGTAATAATATTAATATTTCAAAGAGCATGTAGAATTTAAGTTATGTACGCATGTCAACAAATATGCATGTACATGCATATAAGTACATACAGACACATTTGTGTACATACATACATACATACGTAAACAATCATACATATGTACATATTTATATACATATATTCACATTTATGTATTTCTTCTTGAATTTTCTTATTTTACGTACATACGTACATAAGTACATACATACATATGTATGTAAACATTGCAGAAGGACTGGAAGAATCGGGAGAGTTGAAATACATTATCTGCAAAATATTTAATTTAATAAAAAAATTATAGTTTTATGTACATAAGTATATATATTTTGTATAATACTAACGAATGTCGAAATTATATTTATTACAATCGAATTCGAATCTTTCTTTTTGAAGTAAATAGTGTTTTTTTACTTTAAAAAATGCAAATGTCAACTTATTAAACGGCTAAAGTAGCGTGATGCCTACAATAAAATTTTCGAGTTTATTAGCGTGTAATAACCGCGTCATAGTGCTATTAAACGTTTGTGAATACTACTTTAGCGCATTTTTCTTATTAGCCTCTAATAAAACGTTTGTGAATAACACTGTTATAGTAATTAAGGTTGTTATTTAATGTAGGTATTTTAGGTATAATCTAAGGATATAACTCAGGTTATTTGTTACATGTCAGGTTGTAGATAAATATTTTTCTGTTAAAGGTTAGAATATTTTATGCTAGTTTTAATTGGTTAATTCAACGCTTTAGCTGGGTAATAATGGTATTTAGGTAGGTAGATTATTAGTATTAAAATTAATATAGCAGCTGGTACTAGTGGCCTGAGAGGATAGATGGGTTCATGTTTAGAATAAAATTAATTTTGTTGAACGTTAATGGAAAAAGAATCTAGTTTCACTTCTCTGACAGGCTTTAAGTCATCATCTGGCTTCCGTTTATAGGATTTGT
Organism: Lypha dubia; assembly: GCA_947311025.1. Lineage (NCBI taxonomy): Eukaryota > Metazoa > Arthropoda > Insecta > Diptera > Tachinidae > Lypha > Lypha dubia. The sequence continues at coordinate 84,596,837 of OX371261.1, forward strand.
GGCAACAAATTTAACAGCTCCTTATCCTTCTCGCAACTCTTTTAGGGCTTACGAGACAAATGTGTTTAGGCCACCCGGGGGTTGGCAGGTGCCAGATTCTTTGTGATATAAGACAACCTGCACTAAATTTTTTTTACTTTCTGTAAGAACTTTTCACCCGGAGAATTTTAGATGGCCAAGTGTGGTAGTGTGTCCTTTAGTGATACGGCGTGGAGTCTAAGGGGACTCCAGGCAAGACTCTGGGATTGTGAGCAACGAGGTTAGTCCTCAATATTTTATTTAATCTTCTTATTGACTCAAATGATTTTATGTGTGTGTGCTGATTGCTCTGTGATATTTAACTGTTAACAGTTACATGCATTTATTAAGTCAGCAGTTATAAAATCACACGGTATAAAAAAAAATTAATATGAGCGTACTCTCTACTTTTTATTACACGTCATGGGTATTAAATTGAAGTAATTGGTCATTCAATTACTCACCGGCTGTACAGACTTGCAATAATTTCGAAACACGTTAACTTTAAATATTAAATATAAACATTACTATTACATGTCTGGCGACTAAAGAAAAATACTTATGTTGGCCATCACAAAGCAGATGGTTATCAAGACCTGACGCGGATAACCAGCTGAAATTGGCTAACGCAAATTTATACGATATGTTGGTCACCATATGTCTTTTAGATGATAAGTACATTGGTTTTTATTTTCTAAATCCTCTAACAGATATTGTGAATTTCCTACTTTTTTTTTAATACGGCTTTTTACTCCAACTGGTGCTAATTTAGCGTTGAAATGTTTAAGCTGATTACTTTGAGCAAAATTTCGTCTTGTTACAATTTGACCAACATCAAAATTTCGTTTCCTAGATCTCAGGTTATATAATTGCTCATTTTTTTTAACATATTTTGTCCAAAAACGACAAAGTAAGGAGAAAATCCTAAACTTTGGTGTATGCTGTTGCGCAGTGAATAATTAATGCTGCTCAGAAAAATATCCCAATTTCTTTGGTCCCCACGGATATAAGAGCTAAGTGCCTCGTTTACGGATCTATTTACTCTATCGCTTGCATTCGCTTGAGGCGAATACACCGCTGTAAAAATATGCTTTATACCATGTTTTACTAAAAACGTCACAAATTCTTTGCTTTTAAATTGGCTACCATTGTCTGATATAATACTTTCTGGGACACCAAAACAATCGAAAATACTTTCTTTCAAGTAAGTAATGATAAGTTGTGTACTTAATTGTTTTAACGGCTTTAAAAATGAAAACTTACTAAAGTGGTCTAAGACTATAAAAACGCCAATATTGCCATTCTTAGTCCGTGGAAAGGGTCCAATAAAATCGACATATAGACGTTGAAAGGGTCTATTGGACTCCGCCATTTGACCCATTGGTGGGCGCAAGGACCGGGTTGGTATTTTCGATGTTGTACACATCTGACAATTTGTGACAGACCTCCTAATGTCAGAAACCATTCCGGGCCAATAAAAATATCTTCTAACTCTTTCAAGGGTTTTTGCGATCCCCCATGAGATGATGTAGGTTGATCATGGCAAGCAATTAGGACATCCTTTCTTATTTCCATAGGAACCAACAGTTTCCATACTAAGGCATCTTCTTCTGTTCCCTGCATAAATTCTGTTTTATGATATATATATTTGCCCAAAATCTTAAAATGTGGTAAGACTGCTTTCTCTAATTTATCTCTTAGTTCGCTATATTCTGAAGAGTCAAAAAATTCTGAATTGAGATCTATGATGGGTAAGGATTCTATTTCTAGGGCATCTATTAGTGGATCAGTTTCAGTGAATGAACGTGATAATGCATCTGCTACCACATTTTCACTCCCCATTCGATGTTCAATTGAGAAATTATAACCCTGCAACTTGAAGGCCCACCTTGCTAGCCTTCCACTTAAATCCTTTTGGCCCATTAGCCACTTCAGACTAGCATGGTCGGTTACCACAGTGAACTAATGTCCCTCAATATATGCGCGGAACTTCTTAATTGCTAGAACTACGGCCAAGCATTCTAGCTCTGTCACCGAATAGTTCCTTTGTGCCCTATTTAGTTTATGCGACATGAATGCTATAGGTCGCTCAACATCAGTATCATCGCATTGGGCTAAAACCCCGCCTACCCCGTACTGACTAGCGTCACACTGGACAATAAAAGGTTTATTATAGTTCCGATGTGACAACACTTTTTAAGAGTCTCGAAAGCAGTTTGGGCTTCTGTATTCCAAACAAAGTTTTTCGTTTTGGTTAAAAGATCAGTCAGAGGACCTGTAATTGACGCATAGTTATGCACAAAACGACGATACCACCCAGAAAGTCCAAGAAACTGCCTCAATTGCCTTACAGTTTTAGGTGTCGGGTAATCAGAAATGGCCCTAACTTTTTCCGGATCAACGCTGAGAGCCCCGTTGCCCACCACATATCCCAAATACTTAACACTACTTAACCCAAACTGACTCTTCTTTAAATTTATAGTTAGTCCAGCTTTTCTTAACTGTGACGCAACTTGCAGAAGGTGAACCACGTGCTCATCAAGTGAATGCGATACCACAAGCAGATCGTCCAAATAAACAAATACGTGACTCTTAAGATCATACGTTATCACTCTGTCCATCAATCGACACATTGTTTGGGGGGCGTTGCAAAGCCCAAACGGCATCCTTACAAACTGATACAATGGTCGATTGGGAATAGTGAATGCGGTTTTAGGACGGGACTCTTTTGACAGTTCAATCTGCCAAAAGGCGTCTTTTAAATCTATCTTGGATATCACATTCACTGGTGGCAAGCGGGAAATCATACCATCAATATTTGGAATTGGGTATGCATCCTTGACAGTAACCTCATTTAATTTACGGGAGTCCAAACAAAATCTAACTTTATTACGTTTTACCAATAACACCCCTGGTGAAGACCATGATGAATTCTCGGCCACCTATATTACTCCTAGCTGTAGCATTCGGTCTATTTCCATGCATAAAATTTTTTTTCGGGCTGGGGAAATAGGGTAGTAACGCTGTTTAATAGGCACCGATGTCCCAGTATCAATAACGTGTTCTATAAGAGAGGTTTCATTGTTTCGTTGTTTCCTACGTCTCATATTGTCCTTTATGTCATAATCCGTGATTGTATCTTTAAACTACTTACGAAGGGCATCGCATATATCAAACCACACTAACGTAGAATCGGTCTGTCGATGATATCTCCAATACCATTTCAAAGCTTTCCCTTCAAGTAGTGAATGAGTATGCTCACAGAGTAACTCAAAATTACCCTTCAGATGGATAGAGGTGAGCGTATTTATCCTATATATAAATTCGTCCACGGAAATAGTATCTTCGGTCCACTAAACCTAACATGCCAATTATAAATCAAATTAGAAACTTTGGGTGTATTAAGAGTGTTATTGTCGGAGTGTGTTGGGTACCATGGTGCACTACTCTGTCTAGGAGCGGTAGTTGGTGCAAACATCCTGCTATCATTAACCGGATTATCCTCTGTCCAGCTCGTCGCTGGTTCTACAACTAAGTTTTGAACATTCGTGGTTGCCCTTGCGTCAGATGTGCGTACATTTGATCGATTGGTAGTAGGCTCCCTTGAACTTCGGCGATTCAATGAATTGGAATCGATATGCAGATTCTGTAACATAGCTTGTATCTGTGTAGTAATAGCAGTTGAAACGTCTGTTTTAAATTCGTTTAACGACTCGGCTACAAGATTTTGAACTGTTTGTTCGGTAAGGTTGCTTTCGGAAAATTTCGTCGCACGACGTCTATTAGCAGGGGAATGGGTAGCATCGTAAGAGCCTACTAAATCTTGCTGATGTTGTGCATATGATCTAGTCTTAGGTCTGCCGCGAGGAATTGCGCCTTTATTAGTAGCCTCTGTTCTAGGTGGAATTGAAACCTGATTATTTAATTCTAAAGAAACGCATGGCTCTCTACAATGGGGACAAGTTAGGCTATTCTCTAACCATTTTTCGATGCAAGAAGTATGGAAAGAATGTTTACAAGAAGTTACAGTTTTCTTATCACGGCTTAAACTAAGATTGCATATAGAGCAAATTTGTTCAGGGATTTCCCCACCTTCTGCTAATGTAATAATGATTATTTTATGCTAGTTTTAATTGGTTAATTCAACGCTTTAGCTGGGTAATAATGGTATTTAGGTAGGTAGATTATTAGTATTAAAATTAATATAGCAGCTGGTACTAGTGGCCTGAAAGGATAGATGGGTTCATGTTTAGAATAAAATTAATTTTGTTGAACGTTAATGGAAAAAGAATCTAGTTTCACTTCTCTGACAGGCTTTAAGTCATCATCTGGCTTCCGGATATAGGATTTGTGGCAACAAATTTAACAGCTCCTTATCCTTCTCGCAACTCTTTTAGGGCTTACGAGACAAATGTGTTTAGGCCACCCGGGGGTTGGCAGGTGCCAGATTCTTTGTGATATAAGACAACCTGCACTAGAGTTTTTTTACTTTCTGTAAGAACTTTTCACCCGGAGAATTTTAGATGGCCAAGTGTGGTAGTGTGTCCTTTAGTGATACGGCGTGGAGTCTAAGGGGACTCCAGGCAAGACTCTGGGATTGTGAGCAACGAGGTTAGTCCTCAATATTTTATTAAATCTTCTTATTGACTCAAATGATTTTATGTGTGTGTGCTGATTGCTCTGTGATATTTAACTGTTAACAGTTTTTTGTGCGGCACATGCATTTATTAAGTCAGCAGTTATAAAATCACACGGTATAAAAAAAAATTAATATGAGCGTACTCTCTACTTTTTATTACACGTCATGGGTATTAAATTGAAGTAATTGGTCATTCAATTACTCACCGGCTGTACAGACTTGCAATAATTTCGAAACACGTTAACTTTAAATATTAAATATAAACATTACTATTACATGTCTGGCGACTAAAGAAAAATACTTATGTTGGCCATCACAAAGCAGATGGTTATCAAGACCTGACGCGGATAACCAGCTGAAATTGGCTAACGCAAATTTATACGATATGTTGGTCACCATATGTCTTTTAGATGATAAGTACATTGGTTTTTATTTTCTAAATCCTCTAACAGATATTGTGAATTTCCTACTTTTTTTTTAATACGGCTTTTTACTCCAACTGGTGCTAATTTAGCGTTGAAATGTTTAAGCTGATTACTTTGAGCAAAATTTCGTCTTGTTACAATTTGACCAACATCAAAATTTCGTTTCCTAGATCTCAGGTTATATAATTGCTCATTTTTTTTAACATATTTTGTCCAAAAACGACAAAGTAAGGAGAAAATCCTAAACTTTGGTGTATGCTGTTGCGCAGTGAATAATTAATGCTGCTCAGAAAAATATCCCAATTTCTTTGGTCCCCACGGATATAAGAGCTAAGTGCCTCGTTTACGGATCTATTTACTCTATCGCTTGCATTCGCTTGAGGCGAATACACCGCTGTAAAAATATGCTTTATACCATGTTTTACTAAAAACGTCACAAATTCTTTGCTTTTAAATTGGCTACCATTGTCTGATATAATACTTTCTGGGACACCAAAACAATCGAAAATACTTTCTTTCAAGTAAGTAATGATAAGTTGTGTACTTAATTGTTTTAACGGCTTTAAAAATGAAAACTTACTAAAGTGGTCTAAGACTATAAAAACGCCAATATTGCCATTCTTAGTCCGTGGAAAGGGTCCAATAAAATCGACATATAGACGTTGAAAGGGTCTATTGGACTCCGCCATTTGACCCATTGGTGGGCGCAAGGACCGGGTTGGTATTTTCGATGTTGTACACATCTGACAATTTGTGACATACCTCCTAATGTCAGAAACCATTCCGGGCCAATAAAAATATCTTCTAACTCTTTCAAGGGTTTTTGCGATCCCCCATGAGATGATGTAGGTTGATCATGGCAAGCAATTAGGACATCCTTTCTTATTTCCATAGGAACCAACAGTTTCCATACTAAGGCATCTTCTTCTGTTCCCTGCATAAATTCTGTTTTATGATATATATATTTGCCCAAAATCTTAAAATGTGGTAAGACTGCTTTCTCTAATTTATCTCTTAGTTCGCTATATTCTGAAGAGTCAAAAAATTCTGAATTGAGATCTATGATGGGTAAGGATTCTATTTCTAGGGCATCTATTAGTGGATCAGTTTCAGTGAATGAACGTGATAATGCATCTGCTACCACATTTTCACTCCCCATTCGATGTTCAATTGAGAAATTATAACCCTGCAACTTGAAGGCCCACCTTGCTAGCCTTCCACTTAAATCCTTTTGGCCCATTAGCCACTTCAGACTAGCATGGTCGGTTACCACAGTGAACTAATGTCCCTCAATATATGCGCGGAACTTCTTAATTGCTAGAACTACGGCCAAGCATTCTAGCTCTGTCACCGAATAGTTCCTTTGTGCCCTATTTAGTTTATGCGACATGAATGCTATAGGTCGCTCAACATCAGTATCATCGCATTGGGCTAAAACCCCGCCTACCCCGTACTGACTAGCGTCACACTGGACAATAAAAGGTTTATTATAGTTCCGATGTGACAACACTTTTTAAGAGTCTCGAAAGCAGCTTGGGCTTCTGTATTCCAAACAAAGTTTTTCGTTTTGGTTAAAAGATCAGTCAGAGGACCTGTAATTGACGCATAGTTATGCACAAAACGACGATACCACCCAGAAAGTCCAAGAAACTGCCTCAATTGCCTTACAGTTTTAGGTGTCGGGTAATCAGAAATGGCCCTAACTTTTTCCGGATCAACGCTGAGAGCCCCGTTGCCCACCACATATCCCAAATACTTAACACTACTTAACCCAAACTGACTCTTCTTTAAATTTATAGTTAGTCCAGCTTTTCTTAACTGTGACGCAACTTGCAGAAGGTGAACCACGTGCTCATCAAGTGAATGCGATACCACAAGCAGATCGTCCAAATAAACAAATACGTGACTCTTAAGATCATACGTTATCACTCTGTCCATCAATCGACACATTGTTTGGGGGGCGTTGCAAAGCCCAAACGGCATCCTTACAAACTGATACAATGGTCGATTGGGAATAGTGAATGCGGTTTTAGGACGGGACTCTTTTGACAGTTCAATCTGCCAAAAGGCGTCTTTTAAATCTATCTTGGATATCACATTCACTGGTGGCAAGCGGGAAATCATACCATCAATATTTGGAATTGGGTATGCATCCTTGACAGTAACCTCATTTAATTTACGGGAGTCCAAACAAAATCTAACTTTATTACGTTTTACCAATAACACCCCTGGTGAAGACCATGATGAATTCTCGGCCACCTATATTACTCCTAGCTGTAGCATTCGGTCTATTTCCATGCATAAAATTTTTTTTCGGGCTGGGGAAATAGGGTAGTAACGCTGTTTAATAGGCACCGATGTCCCAGTATCAATAACGTGTTCTATAAGAGAGGTTTCATTGTTTCGTTGTTTCCTACGTCTCATATTGTCCTTTATGTCATAATCCGTGATTGTATCTTTAAACTACTTACGAAGGGCATCGCATATATCAAACCACACTAACGTAGAATCGGTCTGTCGATGATATCTCCAATACCATTTCAAAGCTTTCCCTTCAAATAGTGAATGAGTATGCTCACAGAGTAACTCAAAATTACCCTTCAGATGGATAGAGGTGAGCGTATTTATCCTATATATAAATTCGTCCACGGAAATAGTATCTTCGGTCCACTAAACCTAACATGCCAATTATAAATCAAATTAGAAACTTTGGGTGTATTAAGAGTGTTATTGTCGGAGTGTGTTGGGTACCATGGTGCACTACTCTGTCTAGGAGCGGTAGTTGGTGCAAACATCCTGCTATCATTAACCGGATTATCCTCTGTCCAGCTCGTCGCTGGTTCTACAACTAAGTTTTGAACATTCGTGGTTGCCCTTGCGTCAGATGTGCGTACATTTGATCGATTGGTAGTAGGCTCCCTTGAAGTTCGGCGATTCAATGAATTGGAATCGATATGCAGATTCTGTAACATAGCTTGTATCTGTGTAGTAATAGCAGTTGAAACGTCTGTTTTAAATTCGTTTAACGACTCGGCTACAAGATTTTGAACTGTTTGTTCGGTAAGGTTGCTTTCGGAAAATTTCGTCGCACGACGTCTATTAGCAGGGGAATGGGTAGCATCGTAAGAGCCTACTAAATCTTGCTGATGTTGTGCATATGATCTAGTCTTAGGTCTGCCGCGAGGAATTGCGCCTTTATTAGTAGCCTCTGTTCTAGGTGGAATTGAAACCTGATTATTTAATTCTAAAGAAACGCATGGCTCTCTACAATGGGGACAAGTTAGGCTATTCTCTAACCATTTTTCGATGCAAGAAGTATGGAAAGAATGTTTACAAGAAGTTACAGTTTTCTTATCACGGCTTAAACTAAGATTGCATATAGAGCAAATTTGTTCAGGGATTTCCCCACCTTCTGCTAATGTAATAATGATTATTTTATGCTAGTTTTAATTGGTTAATTCAACGCTTTAGCTGGGTAATAATGGTATTTAGGTAGGTAGATTATTAGTATTAAAATTAATATAGCAGCTGGTACTAGTGGCCTGAAAGGATAGATGGGTTCATGTTTAGAATAAAATTAATTTTGTTGAACGTTAATGGAAAAAGAATCTAATTTCACTTCTCTGACAGGCTTTAAGTCATCATCTGGCTTCCGGATATAGGATTTGTGGCAACAAATTTAACAGCTCCTTATCCTTCTCGCAACTCTTTTAGGGCTTACGAGACAAATGTGTTTAGGCCACCCGGGGGTTGGCAGGTGCCAGATTCTTTGTGATATAAGACAACCTGCACTAGAGTTTTTTGACTTTCTGTAAGAACTTTTCACCCGGAGAATTTTAGATGGCCAAGTGTGGTAGTGTGTCCTTTAATGATACGGCGTGGAGTCTAAGGGGACTCCAGGCAACACTCTGGGATAGTGAGCAACGAGGTTAGTCCTCAATATTTTATTAAATCTTCTTATTGAATTTATTTTAAAAAGCGAGCACTTCAAAATAATACTTTTATGATGTTTGAAACTATTCTGTACGAGCAAGCAAATAAAAACTCAAATGATTTTATGTGTGTGTGCTGATTGCTCTGTGATATTTAACTGTTAACAGTTTTTTGTGCGGCACATGCATTTATTACACTTTTTATTACACGTCATCGGTATTAAATTGAAGTAATTGGTCATTCAATTACTCACCGGCGGTACAGACTTGCAATAATTTCGAAACACGTTAACTTTAAATATTAAATATACACATTACTATTACATGTCTGGCGACTAAAGAAAAATACTTATGTTGGCCATCACAGGTTACATACTTAAAAACAAAAACTGCATTTTACTACTAAATGCGATGTTATTCAACAAGTTTGATTTAAGCTAGAAGAGTTTTCACTGTTGAGTGGTGTAATTAATAAATATTAAAGAAACAAATACCAAGTCATTGTTTTCAATACAAATATTCGGCCAGCTTTTCGTCTGTAGTCCGTTTATAGCACTCAAGTGCAATTAATTTAGCAGAAGTACTCACAATTATTACTGAACGCTCACACTGATTTTATGATAGTTGATAAAACTGCTACTACCTACAGGCATTGTGTAATGCATCCTTTTGTTGTGCCTTTCCTTTGTCTATCCTTTTTGATATTGCATCAAAAGTTCCATATTTTTGTTTGCGTTTGTCAATTTCTCGATTGTGTTCCAGATACATGTGCACATACATACATATGTATAAATTTTCCCCTTTTGAAAACACTTTTTTATCCGTGCACAGAAATAACAATCCTAAATGAACTGATGCTTCAGTCAATGTATCCGTGTCGAATTTAATGCTACATGATCGTTGTTGTCGTCAGCTTCATTTTTTTTAAGCATAGACCATATATGTAATTACATATGTATAAACATTTCTACATACATACTTATGTATATGCATATGCATGTGTATATATATATATATATATATATATATATATATATATATATATATATATATATATATATATATATATATTTATATATATATAAAACCGAATGTGTGTTTGTTTATTTGTTTGTTCCTTAAAGGCTAAACCTCTGAACCGAACTTCCTGAAATTCTCACAGTATTTAACTGGAACTCTCGGATGAATTAAAGGCTATATGAAGTTTTAATTGGACAAAGGGGTGTGGCACCGCCCATATAACCCAAAAATTTAAATCGCCATATTGTATTGGCATAAATTGGAATACGTACCAGGAGAAAAGCGGGTGGGACCACGCCCCTTTTTAGGAAAACCAAACCCTTGAAATTTTTACAGCATGTTACTGTGTCTCTGGAAGGAAGAATAGGCTATATGAAGTTTTGATTGGACAAAATGGCGTGGCACCGCCCATAATACCCAAAAATTTAAATCGCCATATTTTGGGCATTTTTTGACCTACGTCGATGATATTTGGTACATATGGTATTGGCATAATTCCGAATACGTACCAGGAGAAAAGTGGGTGGGACCACGCCCCTTTTTAGGAAAATTAAAAATTGTAATACAGTCTTAACTACTGGACCGATCGTCATTAAATTTTCACAATAGGATATATAAGTACTTTTAATTTTATTTTATAACGTGGGGGTAGTGAAGCATACCGGGATAAGCTAGTAAATATATATATATATATTAGGGTGGGTAAATTTTGTATGGAACGATTTTTTTATGAAGCGTATAGTAAAAACGTAATCTATAGGTGATGCTGAGAAATTTTGCTCAAGAGACCATAGCTCTAAGTCGGATTTGGAAACCCCAAAATTTCAAAATAGAAATTTTTCCATATATACATAGAACAATTTAATTAAATTCGTCATAAAATCGGATAGAATTATAGTAGATTTCTCAATCTGGGCTTGTTTGAAAGATATTTTTATCACCTTTCAGAATCTGTATTGATACCTGTAGAATAAGTCGTCAATGGCAGCATTGTTCAATTGAACAACTTTGTAACACTGAATAATGACGTTTCCTTCTTCCTTAATCGTTCATCGTGCAATGCGCACGCAGTTTCCCAAAATACTTAAATAAAAACTCGGTTATCACAATACCAATATTTTTTTTTTATTTTTAAATTTAGTGTGACACAATCAAAGAGTGCAGTGATAATATGAAAGTTATTATGGATAATCAAGAACCATCAACATCGTCTGCGGTGTCTTCGCAAATGGAAGCAACAACATCAAGAAGTTTTGACTCTAGATCAGTGTCGGGCACACACATACTCTCTCATATGTTTTGGTATGGGAAGAAGCAAAAAAAACGAACGAACGTCAATAATTATACACTCGAAAAATTTTTCTGTTGCCAAAAGTAATATACATTTCTTGCCTTTTAGTATTTTTATTTGATTTGAATTTTTTTTCAATAATACTTTTTATGTTAATATAATAATAACGAAAACAATATTCATTTAATAATAAACTAGTTACACAACGAATGAAATAAAATATAATATATAATAAGTAAAGAAATATCTAGAAAACATAATAAATAAAAATAAAATTTATTAAAAACGAAGACCTCAAGCTTGATAATTTATTAAATTCGATAATTAAAATAAAAAGTTCGAATAAAAACAATATTATAAAAAAAAAAATCATCTTCCCATTCTTCATTGAACATTTTGCTTTGAGTGTAAACAAAAAATTATAAGCGAGGTCTTCCTCAAACAAGTGCTGATCAGCGACTGGTTTGATTTACTTTGACGAAATGATAACAAAGCAACAACCGAACGTTAATTCTCGTAAGCTACACGAAGATGCTTATAGTATACGTGTGTCGACGTCGCGCAAACAGAATTTTCTTGCTAAGCACGCGTGCTTAGCATTTCAAAAATCGCCCGACACTGCTCTAGATTTACTAACATGCCTCATCAAGATATTGTTGTTTTTGGTTTATCAAGTGATTTAAATGGTCTTAGTTTGCCTACCAAATGTGACATTTTAAAATTTTATTTTTCTTTAAGTGATCTTGCTAAATTTGAAATGTTCTCGTATAAATTGATCCAAGTTTGGTGTAAATTAAATATTGAAATCATTAATAGAAAGAGTGTTTTAAAAAAATTAACTGGTTTGCTTGATAAATACCAGAAACATGTACAACATATAAACAAAAGAGATGAATTTAAAGTATTTGTTGATTCAATAAACGAATTATTTTATATTGGCAAATGTAATTGCAAATTAAAAAAAAACAGAATGCTCGTGTGGATTGATTCCAGAACATCTAAAAGAATTTATGATGGACCAGCATAATGATAGCAAATTCACAATACTCGAATATACGGAAGAAGACGTAACAATACCAACACTTACAACTGGTACCGATGATCCAAGATACGAACCACCTGAATTACACATGGATGAAGATGAAAATGAACAGAAGTTCCAGAAGCAACTGTTCAAATGAGACGAGGTCATTATACTCAAAGATGCGATGCCTTAAATTTTGCTATAATGTGTGATAGATTCGGTGTTTCAGATAGAGTCACTTCATGTTTAGCAAGATATAAATTTTAGAGATGTTCATGGTAATCTTGTTATTATGGATAAATCAAAAGTGGCTAGAGAAAAAGTTAAATCTAGGGATGCAGTGCTTCGTACACTACATACAAATTCTTCCATAACTGCATTCTCTTTCGATGGTAGAAGAGATGACTCATGACTCATGACAAATTTCATACCACTATGGTAAAAGAACAGCATTTAGTTGTTCTAAAAGAGCCCTATAATGAGTTACTTGGATATGTAAATTTGGGTAGTCAAGAAGATGCAAAAACCAAACACAGAAAACTGAATGAATTTTTCAACAATAAAACATTAACAGTTGATCAATTAATTGGCATATGCAGTGATGGTGAGCCAGCAAATACTGGAACAGGAAATGGTGTTTTACGATTATTTGAAAAACAGTTAAATAGATCAGTTCACTGGTTTATATGTCTGCTTCATTTCAATGAACTGCCATTTCGTCATTTATATGAAGCATTGGACAAAACAGTCACCAGTGGACCACGAGCAGCAAGTGGAAAGTTATTCAAAGCTATTCAAGAATGTGAGAAATTGCAGGTATGTTACACTTTATTTAATTTAATAGCATCATTTATTATCATTATTTATTGTCATTATTTTACTTTTTCGATTGGAATAAAGTTAAAATAAAATAATTGCGTTTTAATTGATCTAAACAATAAATTTTTTAGGTAGTAGCTGATTTTGATCCAATACCACTGGAGAATATGCCTGCAATGATGGATCATGAACATGAGCTCGAACTATCAACAGATGTTAAATATTTATTTCAAATAGCTAAAGCAATTTCGAATGGTATTGTTCCAGTTGATGTAGCTAACATTAAACCAGGACCAATTGCACATTCTCGTTGGTTAACCAAAGCAAGTAGATTACTACGATTATATGTAACAACTAATACACCATCGACCAATTTAAAAACTTTGACAGTTTATATTATTACAGTTTATGTACCTATGTACTTCAATGTGAAGTTTTATAACTCTGTTGTGTACGGCAGTGCACTTTTATTAAAATTTGTATGTTGGACACGATACTTACAACCAAACTTTCGTAATATTGTAGATGGTGTAATTCAAAACAACTCATATTACGCACTTCCAGAAAATATCTTATTAACAATGTTATTTGATGATCGAAAAGCAATACGGGATAGAGCTATCAAAAAGATTTTACACTATCGAGAAAAATTGTACGTTCCAACTAAACTCAGAGTTTACAAAAAATATATCTTAAATTTCAATATGGTTGATATGAAAAACGACGATATATTATTTGAACCAGCATTTACTCGACAGATTCCATATGATCACTTGGTAGAATACTTAGGTTTTGATGAATCACCACTGGCTGATCCACAACAGAAAGACATGTACAATTATTAACGAGTGTTTCAAAACGAGTTATAGAAAAGAATCGTGAAGGAGTTATGGCAGTGACATTAGAAAGTCGTAAGAAAACTCCTCGAATGGAAATTAAAAAGGACCTTAAAAAATAATATTACCACTTTAAAACATTAAATTTTAGGTCGAGAATAATATTTAAAAATAAATTGAATTAAAAATAGTGTTTTTTTTTGTCGAAACCTTGAAAATGTTGATTTTTTCAGATCGATTTTCCTACAAAAAGGAGTTCGAAAACAAAAAAATTGATGGTAATAAAAGTTGTTGGAAATTATTTGAACTTTCATAATCTGCAAAAAAAAATCTCGAAAAAACTCGAAGAAAATTCAGAATTTATTAGTTAAAAGTTCATTTTTGGCTATTTTTCGACAAAAAATTCCTAATATCTCTACTAAAAATAAAAAAAAATATTGGTATCAATACAGATTCTGAAATACCTTTCATACAAGCTCAGATTGAGAAATCTACTATAATTCTATCCGATTTTATGACGAATTTAATTTAATTGTTCTATGTACATACATATATAAAAAAATATCTATTTTGAAATTTTTGGGGGGCTCCAAATCCGACTTAGAGCTATGGTCTCTTGAGCAAAATTTTCAGAATCACCTATAGATGACGTTTTTGCAATACGCTTCATCAAAAAAAAAAAAAAAAATAACCCACCCTAATATACATATATATATGGGCAAGGCCACGAAAAATTAAACCACATAAATTTTTTTTTCTGTCACAAAGCCCAATTTTTTTTTTTACATTTAAAATGTCAAATATGTATAGAGTATGGCTGCACTACATACAACGAATACTGCTTCAGCTGCAACGACGAGGAGGAAGATGAAAGCATAACACACCTTCTATGCCGCTGCCCAGCTATGGAGGATTACCGCCTTCGCTTTCTAGGCAAGAGATCCTTCAGTACCCTCTCCGAGCTTTCAGTTACGGAACTTGGCTGTCTTAGCTCCTTTATCAGGAGCAGTGGATGGTTAGCCCAATAGTGGGCTGACATCCTGCCTGTTACACTGCAAAATTCACCCTTTGCCCCAACTTTTCCCACCTGTTCTGTTCTTCTCTTCTCTGTCACTCTCTTTGCCTATTCTTCTTCTGACTCTTCTAATCTCCCTTTACTACTCCCTCTATTACTCTCCTTCATTACAGGTAGCACAATGGGACCACGTAAGGACCCAAGTGAGCTGGAATCTAATCTTCACTTTACCAGCAACCTGCTAACCTACCCTAACCTAACCATGGCTGCACTATATGCCAGTGCAAAATTTGTGTCTGCTTTGACATTTTACATTCCTATTTTTATATTATTATTATTATTACGAATAAACGTAATTATTATTTGAACTTATATTGATTTACATATGAAAAGTAATATTATCAGGCTCAAGTTCAGTTTTATTGTATTAATGAAAATTCAAAATTACTAAGAGTTTTTTTGTGTTGATACGTTCTGCTAAAAACTGATTGGATATAAATAATAATATTTTCCAACACAAAAAAACTCTTAGTAATTTTGAATTTTCATTAATTCAATAAAACTGAACTTGAGCCAGATAATATTACTTTTCATATATACATCAATATAAGTTCAAATAATAATTACGTTTATTCGTAATAATAATAATATAAAAATATTAATTCCGCTTGGGCACGAGCTATAAATACCCTAATAACAAGGGTCACAGTAATATGTGAATATCCCTAATATAGAGTAAAAAAACAACAAAAACGTTAAAATACAAAGTAGAATACTTTGATGATAACGGACTATGAGTTTGTGTTGATTATTAGTTCCAAACATTAATGAGGGAATTTCGTACTAACCAGCACTGTTTCATTGTAGAATAAAAATTGAATTAAAAATTAATTCTCATATTCTATTTCTGTTGAAAACTGGTTAAATAATTGATATTCTTCTCAATTAGTATCCACTTTACGAAAATTGTAAAGATGGACAATTGAACGCTGATGAGAGGTGTAGCGGCCTTGAAATCAGTACTGATACGTTCTGCTAAAAACTGATTGGATATAAATAATAATATTTTCCAACACAAAAAAACTCTTAGTAATTTTGAATTTTCATTAATTCAATAGAACTGAACTTGAGCCTGATAATATTACTTTTCATTTTACATTCCTTTCATAAGTGGCACGTGCAAGGCGTAGTTAGAAAATATAGCAATGTCGGCGAAAAAGGTAACTTTGTTGTTATTTTGTTTGTACTTTAGGCAAATGATTACTTATTTTGGATAGAATATAAATCAAACTATTGATTAGCAAGCAAATATGTGTACAAAGCTTGGCTTTTGGACTAATTAGGGCTTAAAGTAATCAGCCGCAAATTAGTGGTGACGTTACTGACAAATTTTTATAAAATGTTTTTTTTATGCATTAACTAATTAGAAAAGAGGTTGGATGAGTTGATTTTTTTGGAGTATTTTTGAAGTATGTACTTTCATAATCAATGCTTAAATGAAGCATTATTTGCATATAGCAGGGTATTTTTGCAAAAAAAGATTTTTTTTTACTTTTTTGCTTAATAATTTGGTTTTTAATTGCTGGACTCCGATTCCTGGTGCACAAAGAGACAAGCGTTATGTTGAAAAGCTAAAAGAAAGCAACATCCAGTAGAAATAAATCGCGTATTCTATTTGTATTTATAATTGTGTATAAATAGAGTATGTAATGACGTTCAACGAAGCTACCTAACAAGTAATGAAAGCATTTGCACATGAATACTGACGAGGTTTAGTGGGGTCTACCGAAAAACAACGTTTGTTTCTATGCAGCCAGTGCTGTTAAAGCCCTTATGACACTACATTTTTTCTTCATTGCTTAACTTTTGGAGAACAGTGCAAGTATAATGTAATAGGAAAATTTACCAGGTAAGAAGAGTTCAGTTATATTAAGATAAATACCAAACTATCAAAACATTTGCTAACGTTATCGATAAAAAATTAAGTTCTGTCAAAAAATATGTAAAAATTTTCAAATTAAAATTGACATTTGAAGCTTGAAACATTGAAAGTGTTGCTTAATTAGTGTTTTATAGATGAATTCAGCGATTTAACGCTCCTTATTAAGCTTTTTCTCTTAGCGGTTTCTTATAAATAAAACGTACACAGAAAAAATTGAATAGTAAAAAACTGAACAAACGTGTAGTTTTTCTGAATATTTATTAGGTTTTTTGCACCCATTACGCCTGTAATAGAAAATCAAATAAAACGTTCAGCTTTAAATAATTTTTAATATAAGAAAATTTTATTCATTTTTTCACAAATTTTGGTACCGTATATACATTTTTCCGTTATTTGCGTATGTAATATTCATAGGTTTTGAATTGAAAATGTCAATATCAATAACATAAAATAAATTATCTTTAATAATTTGTACTTCAAAAGAATAAAATTGTTCACTGAATTCAATAACTTTCAGCTTACTACATACTACAAGAATTTTAGAATTATTATTTATGCAAAATTTATATTTAAATATTTTGATTTCATTGCATTTCTTTATACCTAAGATAATATTTTTTTTATAAATTATATTTTTGTAAGTTATGCAATCACTGACTAGAACATTTTTAAAACCAATAACATATTCGTTATTTGCAAAACTTTTTGTACTAATATCTTTTAATATAAAAGAGCAATCACTGTATAGTTTTGGAAAACCGTCCTTGTACTTTAAAAGTGTATTTGAAAATTTAAATGAACATTTTTTAGCAATTGTTTTTTCTATGTTTCTGCGCGATGTAATGCTATGTGCATAAATTCATTTCTTTGTGCTTAGATTCAAAGCGCATTGCCCACATATGTTTCAAAGGTCCGCATTTCAAAATAGCTCTTTTATAGTGAGTCATAAAATGGTGTTTCGGTTTTAAATTATCATATAAATTTAAATATAATGTATGATGTTCAGTCACAAGTTTATCCAACTTATCAAGATTTTCTTCGTTAAACGAGCTTTCCATTAAAATGTCTATTATTTTGGACAATAGTATTACTAGATTCCAATGTTTATTTTTCGAAGGAATTAAATCTCCAATCATCAGAGGAAGAAAATTTACAAAGCATATCATTTCACTTGCGGTCATTTTAAAATGTCCTTTTTTAATATTATTCATTGTTATGTCAGAAGATCT
Source organism: Lypha dubia (assembly GCA_947311025.1). NCBI lineage: Eukaryota > Metazoa > Arthropoda > Insecta > Diptera > Tachinidae > Lypha > Lypha dubia. The sequence goes on from OX371261.1 coordinate 84,615,027, forward strand.
ATTAGCTATTTGAAAATCGCCATAAGGAAAAAGACGTTTTCTAGTGTTTAAAGAACGTAGACTTAAAATCTTTTCATCAATTAAAGAAAACAAAACTCGAGAAAGATCATAATGACATACGCCTTCAAACATATCATGCATTATGTCGAATGACATATTTTCAACTAAATGAAAAGAGGACAACTCATTAAAAATGCATTCTGTTTTTACGCCAGTCAGTATATCATTTTGCAATACATCGGATTCGTAATTAGTAACTGTTCGAAAATTGGTTTCAGAAGTTCCTATTCGTGTTTGGATTTTTTGTTCTCGACAATATCTACAAAATCTTATTGAATTAAAACATTGTGTGAAACCTAAAACTGAGTTTAGAGCTTAATTATCCCCTATTATTAATCCTAAAATAAAACGAACTCTCTTCGAACATATAGTAATTCCCTTTCCCAGACGTTTCAAAACTGACACTAGTGGCTTGAAACATATTTCAGGGCCAAAAGTTTTTAAATAGGTACTAGAACAAAATGCAGCTGGAAATATAAAATCTAATTTTGATTGAAGAAACTGTGGAAGCGTTGGAAAACTATAATAGCAAGCACAAATTGAATGAGTTATGTGTTCCTAATGCGTTATTAATTTGAAAATCATCAAAATACAAATTATACACAATAACTATTTCTGAGTCAAGAAAGTATTTCTGTATTACTTCTCCATTAATCAGATTAGATATAGATTTGTTTTCTCTTAACATTTTATAGTTTTCCTCCGCAGTGCTAAAAACATTAGGCAACTCAAAAAATTTTTTCATTTGAAATTCTAAGGGCATGATATACAAACACTTGATTTTTGGACCTAAAGTAGGATTGCCCATTGAAACCCTTTCAGCGATTTCGTTGCTTATAACAACAGTATCAGAGGTTTGAAACAAATCTATATTTCTTAAAGATTTTATGAATTTAAATTCAGTTGTGTAGTTTTCAAATGGAACTTGCAGGGAATTTCTTATCTCTGCTGTTAAAAGATTACATTTTTGTAAATGATCAAATGTAGATTGCCAAATATTTTGGAATTTATTTAAAACATATTGTGAGTCTTTACGGGAAAAAGAATTTTTTGAGTACAAACTTGAAGCGAAATCTAACATATTATGTTGTAAATTTTCGAGTAAATTTTCATTGCTGTCTTTGCTATCATTAATAAAATGAGCACTTAAATTTTGGCTAGTATCAAAACAATGCTCCTCAGTAGAACTTTGTTTTACAGTAATTGATTGTGGAATTTTATCTAGTTTTTGTACGGATTTAGCAGATTTATTTTTATGTTGTAACAAGTGACGTTTAAGAGAAGAAAATCTAGAAAAAGTTGCCCCACAAGCCTTTGAAGCACAGCCTTTTGAATCAGCGTTTGTTAAGAAATGAATAAATTTAAGATGATGTAAATATTCATCAATATCTTCGAAAAACTTTTGACACTTAAAGCAATTAAACATTTTTAATTAGAACTTTTTATCATATGATTCAAAAAAGTAGCCAAAGAAGCTGATCGAATATCGTTCGAAGTATTAATTTCATAAAAGTATTTTTGTACAAATGTCCATGCTTTAATGCAAGGATCTGGATATTTTAAATTTAACACAAAAAAAAAGCTTAAAGGCACAATCAAAGGCTTCCAAAATTGACGAAAATTTTAAAAATGTTTTATCTAAATATATATAAAAGCTTTGTGCTGATTGCATACCTTCAATAATTACAAAAGGCTGCAAAGTGTTTCCTAAAGATCTGCATTTCTCTTCCAATTGCTCAATTTTTATTTGAATATTGTTTATGTTGTTCACTGTAAGGATGAAAAATTGTTGAGCATCCAAAATTGTGTATGAATTCCCTCCGAAACCAATAGGTATCAAAACCGCATTTAGCAAATTTAGCAAAATGCTGTCTTGAAAATCTGGACATTCAAAAAGAGTGAAAAAAAAATTTTTATTTATATTTTACATATATTTCTATCATGGCAAAAATTACCTCTATTGCTAGATTCTAAGCCACTTTTAAGCAATTCCCTGCTGTTTTGATTTAGCTGCATAGTTATTATTCAACATTTGATGATCTCTTCTTTGAATTTTGGCCACTTTTCGGTTAAGTTGTTTTTCTTTCCCGGAAATGCAATATCAAAATCGATATTTATCTACATAAATATTTGAACAAGTTGTTACAAAATGTTACAAAAATAAAAGCCTAAAACTATGTTATCAAAAGTAAACAATACTTGTATTATATTTACATTAAATATAGTATATATGTATATATATACATATATATATACATATATATATACAGATATACATATTCATGTTATTAAAAGTAAACAATTCAAGTGTTCAATACATTCAGTACAGCATAGTTTTAGGATTTTCTTTTTTGTAACATTTAATGTTTCTGTTACATTTAAGTTTAAATAAAATGTATATTAATATAGCTTTCAAATAACTTTCTCGTAAACTGGAAACTTACCAAATCAATTGCTCTCGAATCTTTTAGAATCGGCCATTCCTTTAAAAATGAAATATTATCCAGATTCTTAATATCCTCTGTTCTTAATAAATATGTCCGCGACCAGCGATCGCATATGGTGTCCCAGTTTTGTAAGGGCCACAGTAGCTCTTGCTTTAATTGTTTAATGTTGTCGTCTATTATTACGGCTGACGTTTCATCCGAACACTGTTGGTCTATTTTCCTATTTTTGGCCTTGTAGTTATGGTAACGATGAAATAATTTTCCTCCTGGAGCTTTTTTTCCATTGCGGGGGTAGTAATAATAATCCTAAATTTCAAACATAAGTGGGTCATAAACATCTATTTTTAGTTGCTAAAAAAAATATTTTTAGTTACTCACCGAAACCAGTTTTTCCTGAGGAAATTCCCTGCATATGTCATCCATAATTATTTTAAAATCTGGCGGCGTTAGCTTTTTCCTTTTTAGAAATGCGTATTCCAAGATAATATTGATCAATTTGTCTCTGTACTCAGACGACAAACAGTCATTTTTTTTATAAAACTCTTTTAGGCTGATGCCGCTTTCAGTACACAACAGCTCCGTTAATGTCTGAAATGAAACATAAATTCTAGAATAAACGATTACATAAATAAATAATTGAAAACTCACCTTATCAAAAGCTATTGGGGTTAATATCTGCTTCTTTTTGCCGCTAAGTTTAAAGATAAAGTTATACATACTACTGATCAATAACGCAATTTTTTAAAGTACTTACTGTGTCGTTCCTCCACTTGAAAATCTTCTCTCTAAATTCAGCTCGGGGACCAATTTTTTTTATTGCATCAGCTATGTCCCTTTCGTTCAAATACTGGAGATGCCTATACTCGATTCCTGCTTCTATAATAAAAAGTTATTTAAATAATATGTACATAAATATATGTACATATGTAGTTATAAATATTAATATCACACTTACCTTCTAGCTGCGGCAAAAGAAATTGAAGACTAAATTGTTCTAATATAGCTTCCATCTTGCTACTTCTATCTTCAATGATCAACACACTACATATTGAGATTTTGTCAAAGTTAACACTTGATGGTTTTATTTTTTTTTGTACGCACCAAGAATTACCTAATGAACATTTTTTTACAAACAACGTCAACTTCATTGTTCAACAATGTTGACCAACTTTTTAGTAGAAATGTGCATATGTCGTGCATATGTATGTACCTATATTGAAAATTTGTTATGCGTGATAAAAAATTATCTTTTCGTGACCTTACGTGATCGTGAGTTAAATACGATTCACGAGCACATCTTTATATTTTAGTTAAATTAGGCAGAAGTGTTTTGAGGTATGTACATATGTATGTATGCACATTCGTATATTAATTTTTTTGGATTACAGAAATATTATTTTAAAGTATGCCTTCGGTAAATGTTTGTTGGGTTAATATTAGAATCCCGTTACTTCTGAACCTGCAAGTCAAATAATTATAAGGTTTTAAGAAATTTGTAAAAAAATATTTTTACCACGACTCCTTCAGATTTTCTAAACGATGCGTTTAGTTCTACACTGTTTTTTGTTTTACTAATCCACTATGCTGAACGTCACGTTTTATGGTATGTATGAAGAACTTTACTGAATTTTACATTCAGTTATTCTAAATGAGTGTTCAGAAAAGAATTAAATAACTGATTCTAAAAATCTGAACAAAACGTTCAGCGCGCTAGTGCATAGGATTGTTTTTTAATACGTTTCGTTTAGGAACCCGTTTAAGTGGTCTATTACGAGCTGAACGTAGCGTAGTAAATAACAAAATACGCATTCAGATCTTGGATTTTTGAATGCAACTTTAAAGGGACGTAGTAAATGTGCCAGTAGCATTCAGTTTGAATATTTCTGAACATTGCGTTCAGCTAATTTAGTTTTTTCTGTGTAGACAGCACTTCAAAACCATAATAAAGCGGAAAATATGTAAAACTTTATTTTTTAAATTAAATTGTAATTAATTAACTTAATATGGATGACACCATTGTAGATGTGGCTTTATTACATAATTTTTATAATGTCTGCATGAACATATGTACATTTAATATTTTGTTATATTTGAATATGCATATGTACATAGGAGAAACACAAACATCCCTGCAACTTCCTTTTCGAATACACCAATCAACCATTTCCAAAATTCTGAAGGCAACAATACCAGCTATATATAAAGCATTGAATGATGAATTTATGCAATTTCCAAACTGTGAGAGCCAATGGCGTTCAATTTCATTAGAATTTTTTAATATGTGGGGCTTCCCTAATTCATTAGGAGGAATAGATGGTAACATTTATTTAAATTTTTTCATGCATAAAATATATTAAACAATGCACATATAAAATTTTATAGGCAAACATTGCAACATTATTGGGTGGAAAAGATCTGGGGGCTAATTCTCGCACTCGCATACGAGCGAAATCCTACTCGAACGTTCGTGTTTTTTAATTTTTGGGATTCTCTGACACGCTATCGAGTAACTCGTAGCGAAATTTCTAATGATGACAATCGATAGCGAGTAATCGTTCGAACACAAGCGTGCGAGTTTTTGTTCGTAAGCAAAAAACCATTCGTAAACAAAAATCAGTAACGTTTTTATGTGCAAACAAGAATAAAAAAGAAAATGTAAGTCAATTTTTTTTTTAAATTAAGAATAAAATTGTAACTTTAGCATTTTAGATCAAATATGTCAAAAATTGACCATTCTCAGAAGGAAATTCTTGGAAATTTTATGACTTGGCAAAGGGCATATTGTCAAATACTTTGCAAGGGAGAGTGTAAAGGCTAACCACCTTTTGGGAACAACTCATGGCCAAACTAAATGCTTCCGGTCCACATTTTTTAGACTTTATTTTTATTTACATACATACATACGTATGTACATACATATGTACATACGCTGATCAAAAGCAAAACGTGAAAAGTAAATATTCTTTCAATAAATTATCCCAAAAAAAAAACCCATGTCGAAGAGCAAATACTGGCTGCTTCGGTTGAAAGCTCCGGATCAAAAAAAAGTGAAAGATCTGTCACAAGATGACGGACATTTTGCGTCTACATCTCAAAAAATCAGTACTAGTTATTTGTGCACATCGCCCCGGTTATTGACTGATAATGAAGATCATATATGTACATAATATTTCGTATTTTATAGAAAGTGAAGAGAAAGAAAAAACAGTGCAAATTAAAACAAAAGTTGCTTACAAAGAATTACCAAATATGACTAAAACAAAGTATAAAAACTTTATTGAAGCAAAATTTAATGTCTACAGAACTGTATCAGAACGAATTGTTGAGCAGATTAGATAAACTATTTGAAATAAAAAGCTTTAATTAAAGGAAAAAGAGGTCGAACTTTCTGGTCAACTAATTGACATAAACACAAAAAGCCTTAAAATGAAAGAAAGGGAACAAGAACTAAATATGCAATATTAAACTCACATTTTGTACCTAATTAGTTTTAATTATTAAATTTTTGGTACAAACATATGTATATACATAAATATGTATGTTTTTTGGTTATATTTTATTACAATTCATTCAGTGTTGTCAAACGTATTTCGGCACGTTTTTTACAACACTGAAGCAATAACTCGATTCGTTTCGTATCGAGTGTTATCATCAGAAAATAATTTCGTATCGAAGTAAATTTCGATTCGAATTCAATTTCGATCACGACTGTGAGAATTAGCCAGCTGGTTCGACATACTTCAACTATAAAGGATTCAATTCCATTATACTAATGGCTATAGCAGATGCGAACTATCGTTTTTTATATGCAGACGTCGGTATGAATGGAAGAATAGAGGATGCTGGTGTTTGGATACGGTCTGATCTCAAGTACGCCATAGAGAACAAAGATATTAACATTCCACCTCCACAAAATTTGCCTTCTTCTGATATAATCACGCCGTTTACGTTTTTATCAGATGATGCGTTCGCTCTAACGGATTATATGATAAAACCGTATTCTCACCGAAACCTGAATGACAAACAAATATATTTTAATAAAATGTTGTCACGAAGTAGACGTGTAGTGGAGAATGGCTTCGGAATATTAGCGAACCGTTTCAGAGTTTTGTTTACACCCATTCACAGAGAACCTGCAGAGGCTACCAAAATTGTGTTAGCTTGCGTTTGGCTTCATAATTTTTTAAGAACTTCAAATATAATTGAAAGGAACAATTTTGACAACTTATCAAGTGATGAAATCCAACAAATAAATTACACAAACTATAAAGATGTGTTATCTGACAGAAGAAAGCCACAAAAAAACGGAGAAAAAATAAGAGACACACTGGCAGAATACATGTGGGAGAAAAACATATTGGAGAAAGACTAGTACGCACTTATATCTGAATTTCCTAAAAAAAAGAATAACTTTTATTTCTACTTGGAAATATATAATAAATCAAAAAACAATTGTTATTTCTGCCCTAAAAAATAAAAATCAGAAAATAATTGTTATTTCTGCCCAAAAAAATAAGTATCAGTTTTGTTAAACAAGTATTAATACAGTATTGTACAACTAGGCGATATGTCCGTATATCAAATAAAAAATTTATTAAATGCTTTAAAAAAATAAGTTTATTTTACAAAACAATTCATTTACAAAAAATATTGACTTTAATTTATATTAAAACTAGCTTATAATAGCTAATATTAGTGTGGATAAATAAAATATAACAAAAAAATTAACAATCGACAATTCATTTACAAAAAATATTGACTTTAAATCATATTAAAAGTAGCTTATAATAGCTAATATTAGTGTGGATAAATAAAATATAACAAGAAAATTAACAATCGACATTATTCTTCATCCTCCTGAAGATCAAATAGTATTTTAGTAATTTTCGATTTAGCTGTCAACTGCTTCCGTTTTATTAAATTATTTATTTCATTGACAACAAATGCTCCGAATGCAGCATTTGGTACATCATTTGAAAGTTTTTTTGCAAGCACATCAGTCAGTTTCTTAGAGCTCTCGCAAATTTCTTTAAGATTGTCGTCATCCACTTTTCTTTTCTTACGAGAAGTGTGAGAGGTCTTTTGACTGACACTTGCAAATGAACTTGAGAAGTGTTGGGACTCAAACTCCTTCTGGTTCGTGAGTTGCAGAATCATTTAAATTGTCTTCGTCAGATAGAAACTCAATTTCAAGACTAGACTCAGTATACAATTCCTATGTAAATATAAACGAGTTAATACATTTTATAAAACATTTACCCCCAATTTCATAAAAATTTATTAAAGTTAATGTTGGTTTACACTACGGATTTTGTATGGGAAAACTGGTTTTACTGCACACATTATGTTAACTAATCATTTATGATTACGGGGGTTAAACGTTTAGACAATAAAAATATGTAACAGGTGGAATATATTTCTACTCTATTGCACTATAAATAGAAGGATAATGACATGGACGTTTGAGTACATATGGAGCCTTTGTTGCAATAGTGCCATAACCCATTTTCATGACATTTTTACACTATATGATGAACGATATGACGATTAATTACATTAGTAACTCAAAATTCACGTTTTTTAAGTTATAAATGACAGCAAAGGCTCGATATGGAGAAGTACATAAAAGAATAATACTTACGTCGAGGCTTCTTTTGTTGAAATTATTTACTGAAGATGTTGGCTCATTGGTAGAGAGTAAACATTCCATTGATTGGCTATATTTCCAGAGCATTATATTTTCCAGAGCTTCAGCGCTTTCTCCACTTTTTTTTTTGCTTTAATACCCTTAATGTACTCCCAATTGTAGTACGATTTTAAATTGTGCCACTTTCTAGAACCATCAGCTAATAAATATAGTTTTATAAATGTTTATTAATGTACATACATATGTACACATATTAAACAAAATAATTTTAAAATATTAGACATACCAGCATCAAAAGGAATATTTGAAGAAAAGTTTGCGTTAAGTTTCGTGGCTAGCTCCTCCCAAAATTTTATCTTTTTCAATTTGTTTTTATATTGCACTGATTTTACATCCCAAATATAAGGCACTGGCTTAACCTCATTTATTAAATATAAAACTTCTTCTTCCGACCAAGCTTTTACCATTTTCTTATCGCAATATTTTATTTTTCTTTATAAAATTACTTCTTTATTGTCCGCGTGCGCTTGGCGTTGGTTTCGTTTGCTTGTCAGATTTTAAATTTATTAGAAAAAAATATTTTGTTTACATTTTTATATTTTGTTCTTTCTAGCATTTGCTGTTTCTTTCTTTCAAACCAATAGCAAAACAAAGCAAGAAAAATGTAGTGTCATAAGGGCTTAAAAAATCTACAAAAGGGGTGCATATATATTAAATTTTTCCTTTGTTGCTCGAAATATGTCAAGGGGCTGTGCGCATATTACGTAACGCTGTTTTCAGAGATTTTATACCCCCCCCCCCCTTCGTAACGCTTTTTACTAATTTTTCAGTGCAAAATTTCCAATCCGTAACAAATCTTAAGGCCCCCCCCCTCCCCTCTGGAGCGTTACGTAATATGTGCACAGCCCCTAACAATGTCTACCTAATATTTCTCTGATTAGAAACATTTACGAACTTTAGCCTGTACAAAATATTAACATATGTTTATTTATGTTTTAAAAAAAAACTACAACTGAAGTGATGCTTTAATTTTGCAACAATTAACAAGACTGAAATTAATAAAGATTTTTTTATTTTCCGATAATAATGTATTTTTATTTTACAGTGTCCTGGCTTTAGTTCAAAATCCTGACACAAAATTTTTAGCACCATTTAGGAAGAAATTTCACAAATATTTTGAAAAAGAAAAACAGAAGTCAATTCGACATTTTTCGTAATAAATAGCTGCTGAAAAGTAGGAAAAAATTACAAATTTTCATTTTAATGATGCAAAACTGGCCAAAAACCAATTTCAACTCTCAAGCTATACACATCACTGAAGAGATAATATAATTAACTAACACTCTACAAAAATCAGCTCTAAAGGGCAAGCCCGATTTAATAAAATTTTTTTATGAGATAAGTGCGAAAAGTGGTTTTGTCTTAATATCTCGCAAGGGTTGCATCTTAAAACTCCTCTACTATGACTTTTTTGGCCGTTTGGGCTCCCTGTTTTATATTATTATTATTATTATTACGAATAAACGTAATTATTATTTGAACTTATATTGATTTACATATGAAAAGTAATATTATCAGGCTCAAGTTCAGTTTTATTGAATTAATGAAAATTCAAAATTAATTCCGCTTGGGAAAGATATATACGACGGCGCGATATGGTGTGCGAGAGAGATAAATCAAAGTACGAGGTTACATAATTGGTCGTCGATGATGCAGAGAGGGTGTTGACTTTAGCTTGGTGTCAGAAGTTAAGAGAAACAACTAGATTAAGAGATTTAATAATGAAATGTGTTTTATTGAACAAGAGAAATTAAGTCTTTTACTCTTTCATCGGAAAACCAAAACAAATGATTGCAACGAACCTTGGCAGCCGAGAGCTTACCTCAGCATAGGGCGAAAACGCTTCGTTACAAGTTTAACTGTCAGATTGTACAAAGCACGTAGGTGAGCAGATATTAAAAATGTCATTAAAAAAATTAGTTTACAAATAAATACGTTATGTCTGCAATTCCTTTTAGTGATGTTGACCCATTTGGGAGTAAATCATCTTGCTCATATTACAAACCCAGTGAAGCAAGCGGAGGTGATGATGGATCTCAAATGGGTATGTATGTATCTACTACTTATGACGAATATCTTATAAGGAATTAAAAAAGGAATTAGAAAACTGGTTAAATAGTTGATATTCTTCTCACTTAGTATCCACTTTACGAAAATTGTAAAGATGGACATTTGAACGCTGATGAGAGGTGTAGCGGCCTTGAAATCAGTACTGATACGTTCTGCTAAAAACTGATTGGATAAATATAATAATATTTTCCAACACAAAAAAAACTCTTAGTAATTTTGAATTTTCATTAATTCAATAAAACTGAACTTGAGCCTGATAATATTACTTTTCATATGTAAATCAATATAAGTTCAAATAATAATTACGTTTATTCGTAATAATAATAATATAAAAATATTAATTCCGCTTGGGCACGAACTATACATACCCTAATAAGAGGGGTCACAGTAATATGTGAATCTCCCTAATATAGAGTAAAAACAACAAAAACGTTAGAATACAAAGTAGAATACTTTGATGATAACGGACTATGAGTTTGTGTTGATTATTAGTTCCAAACAGTAATGAGGGAATTTCGTACTAACCAACACTGTTTCATTGAAGAATAAAAATTGAATTAAAAATTAATTCTCATATTCTATTTCTGTTGAAAACTGGTTAAATAGTTGATATTCTTCTCACTTAGTATCCACTTTACGAAAATTGTAAAGATGGACATTTGAACGCTGATGAGAGGTGTAGCGGCCTTGAAATCAGTACTGATACGTTCTGCTAAAAACTGATTGGATATAAATAATAATATTTTCCAACATACAAAAACTCTTAGTAATTTTGAATTCTCATTAATTCAATAAAACTGAACTTGAGCCTGATAATATTACTTTTCATATGTAAATCAATATAAGTTCAAATAATAATTACGTTTATTCGTAATAATAATAATATAAAAATATTAATTCCGCTTGGGCACGAGCTATACATACCCTAATAAGAGGGGTCACAGTAATATGTGAATTTCCCTAATATAGAGTAAAAACAACAAAAACGTTAGAATACAAAGTAGAATACTTTGATGATAACGGACTATGAGTTTGTGTTGATTATTAGTTCCAAACAGTAATGAGGGAATTTCGTACTAACCAGCACTGTTTCATTGTAGAATAAAAATTGAATTAAAAATTAATTCTCATATTCTATTTCTGTTGAAAACTGGTTAAATAGTTGATATTCTTCTCACTTAGTATCCACTTTACGAAAATTGTAAAGATGGACATTTGAACGCTGATGAGAGGTGTAGCGGCCTTGAAATCAGTACTGATACGTTCTGCTAAAAACTGATTGGATATAAATAATAATATTTTCCAACATACAAAAACTCTTAGTAATTTTGAATTTTCATTAATTCAATAAAACTGAACTTGAGCCTGATAATATTACTTTTCATATGTAAATCAATATAAGTTCAAATAATAATTACGTTTATTCGTAATAATAATAATATAAAAACATAAAATATTTAGCCCACTTTTTGGATAAAAATCATCTTTCATCCTTCCTTTTTAACATACTGTGCAATAATAAACATGAACTCTTTTCAATTCGCTAATTTTTAAACAAACGTTCAGTAACCTCCAAACACACTTCCAAAATCCGGTGACGTTACTGACGGCTTAAAATGGTCATAATTTCACAACAAAACAAGATACAGCAAAATTGTCTGCGTATGAAACAACAGTTATGACGAGAACTTTCATATGCCGCTCTCAAGTTGGGAGAAATAATTGTATGTTGTAAAGATATTGACCAAAATATGTATACGAGCGTAACGTTACTGACGGTGGCCTTGCCCATATATACATTGCATGGATGGGAATGAATACGAGTGTAAGGGCCAAACATTGTATTTCCGCAGGCTGCTCGATATTTAATGGATTTATATGTATGTATATTAATTTCTAAGTAAAATATATATATGTACATATGTATATTAAGAGTAAATTTAGTATCGCTAAGCAATTAAATGAACTGCTTCCTCTCTCCTATGAAGGGATGTGATTGAACACGCTGTGCCTTATTTTATCTAATTATTATAAACTTTTATCATGTAAAATAAGTACCTTAAAATTGTTTTTAGCTTAACCGCTATTAAATATACGATAATATTGATATCACCCTTATATTAGAAAATTGGTTTTCCATCAGATGTCGACGTTATGATGTACTCGTATGTATGTGAGTGTGTGTAAAATGAAACCTCTCTTAACTTAAGAGTGCCTTAACAGATCGAAATGAAATTGGCTACTTGGGGGCTGTGCGCATATTACGTAACGCTGTTTTCAGAGATTTTATACCCCCCCCCCCCCCCCCCCCTTCGTAACGCTTTTCACTAATTTCAGTGCAAAATTTCTAACCCGTAACAAATCTTTAACCCCCCCTCCCCCTGGAGCGTTACGTAATATGTGCACAGCCCCTTGCCGTAGAGAGATAATGAACTGATTCGATTCGCTACATATTTAGAATTAAAAAAAATTATTTTTTAATCAATTTTCAAGCAAATTAAAAATCAAATTAACTCTTAAACTTAAAAAAGAACATCGACTGCAAAAACTTTGTCGAAAAAATTTAAATTACAAGAACATTTTTCGAGTTAAAAACATCCTTGAGGTAAATGACCAGCCACTAATTACAAAATTGGATTCACCATATGTGCAGGACTCCTTTTTAAAGATCATTGCCGCCCATCAGCCTACAAATAAGTCTACGCTTCTCCTATACAACGCTGGGTTCAGCAGTGGTAAGCCTTTTTTTTTTTTAATTAGGACCAGCATTAAGGTGTAGCATGTGGCCAACAGTATGCATTACGATTCAATAGTACCGCAACATGCAAGCATTGGCAAACTGCAAGCAAGATATTTTGCGTGTCGGTAATTTGACACTTGTACGGTTAATCAAGTGCAGCTGCACAATGCACTTAAATGAATCACATTTATTAACTGCATTTGTTTGATTGTAAATATAAGCAACACAAAGTATCTGTTGCTTTTAAGTATGCACTCGTTGGACTTAAAAACATTTGAACACATGCCATACATAAATAGTGGGAAGCTAAATATGCTTAACCAACAATAATATATTGCTATTCTTTTACTCTTATGTTAAGGTACCCCTAAGAATTATTCTCATAATTAGTATATAAGTCAATGTCACTTATTTTATAATTCAATTAATAAATCAACAGTCTTAGGAGCTCCAAATATACAAGCTCTAAGACAAAAATAAAATAAATAAAAACTATTTTATTACATGGCGATCCTGCCAGTCTTCTTCAGCGAATGCTACTAAACTGCACCCAGAAGAAGCAAGAGCAGCCTGCCAGTTCCAAGAGTGCTGCAAAATACTAAGCACCTTGGAACGAGCAGAAGAAGGAGAGGATCCGCCTAGCCAAAAGGCACCCCAACATGGGACTTTGGAAAAAATAAAGGTCCGCCTGGCCAAGAGGCACCAAAAATAAAAGGGAAAGAATGCCAGCCCAAAGGATCTGACAAAAGGAGAACAACATAAAATTTTTTTTATATGTATGTATAACTTTTACTTTAAAAGTGGTGCACAGTAGGGCCAGTAAGCGTTAACCGCTCGTGGCAAATATTTTTTTTTCATTATTATGGATTTCTACATAACTCGTGGCTAAAATCTTTTATTAAAAGAGCCTCATAATATTAAAATAATTAAAATGTTACTTAAATAAAAATTAAATAAGACAAAAAGTAACACTTAAAGAATATTTTTAAATTTTTCAAGAAAATTATAACTTTATAATGGATTAAAGATAATAAAATGAAATTAAATTTTAACAATTAGAATAAAATAATTAAAGTTAATTTAACTTTTTAATGTTTAAGACAAAATAATATACATAAAAATAATATTATAAAATTAAAAGATGGGCAAAACGGAATCAAAATTAGAAAAGCCCAGTGCAAACGTGGTTACCAATTTGGAAATCATAGACCATAACTCAGAAATAAATTCATAATGGCTACAAATGCTGATATTGGTGATAATATCAGCAATAAATCTATTATTAAGATATATCTGTTGCATAAAAGAGCTCTACGGGAGAAATATGTTAGTAGAGCAAATGATTTGGAGAAAGTTTAATACATGTATTGACGAAATATTGCTAGTAGTTTTCGAAAATAATAATAAAAATAATTTGACATAATATAAAAATGTATTAGTGTAGACGACCTATATATATATTAAATATGCCAAAATTAAGATATATGCAAGTCACAATTATACAGCGAAGGCATTAATAGCCTGATGCTAAAATCTGTAGTTAATCAAATAATTATATTAGAAATAAAAAGTCACCATAAATAAACATACAACCCATTTTTGTGGCTGTAAAAGATAAAAAAATTAATACAGTATTAAAAATCACAACAAAATCTATGGCATGTAAACAACAAAGTAATATCGAAAATATTCAGCATCAAATTTAAAATAATGATAAAAAGCCCAATATGACGTCAGAAGAAAACTATTTACTAAAGGGAATCTTGACTTAGGACAAGTTTTCCCTAGGCTTGAAAAAGTGGCCGGTAAATTATATATAATGTTCATTAATGGGAATATTGACCTAGGACAATTTTTCTCAAGGCTTGAGAAAGTGGCCGGTGAACAAATAGGCACCTAATGAGAAAATTTTAGAATTTATCTCAATCAAATAATTTATAAATAAAAGTAGCGCTACTACTTAATGAGGTGACCAATATAAATGATAAGAATGCTAAGGCAATTCTTGATATAATGCTGAAATACCACGATGATCCGATAGAGGGAGGACATTGTGGAATATATAGAACAATAGAAAAAATAAAGAGGTATTACTATTGGAAAAATATGATAAAAGACTAACGAAATATATTAAATTATTTCAAAAATGTCAGAAATCAAAAATGATAATAGGTCCGTTTGTTTACTTTTACAGTAAAATGCAGTAAATGAGTAAACAGCAGAATTTACTCTCCAAAAAAATGTTTACCCAAAAAAGTACGCGAACGGAAAAATTGTAAAAATTCGTAAGATTTAGGCAACAGCTGATGGAAAATAAATGTAGTGTTGAAAATTTGTTACATTTTTGGATATTTGAACAATTTATTCATGGGTACTCGATTAAATACTTTTTATAAGACAAATATTTTAATAAAATATAAACAATTTAATTTATGTAATCTTTCCCATATCTTCTTTTTTTATTTTATTTGATTTTGCATATTTGTGTGTGGTTAAATTTATTCAAAGTACATGAATATTTGTTTTTGCTACTGACTATCGCAAAAAGAAGTGCAGTAATAAGTACCCAAGTACTTTAGAATTTCACAACTCCAAAGAATTAAAATAACAACTCCACAAAACTAAAATAACTTTTATTTTCCATTAAAAGGCATGTAGGTAATTGTTTCACAAACAAGTTCAATTTAATGTTAATTTACTTTTAGTTTTATTTTATTTTCACTTAAATTTTTAGTTTGATAAATATTTTAGTCACAAATTGGACACTTTTTGTTTGTTTACCTTTTGAATCATATGTTTTCTTGTTTTACTAAACTTTACTGCGAAAAATTTCTGCAGTAAAAATTTGCAAGTTCTCAATTAAGAACTGTCACTTTACGCTCTCAATTTGTGTTCTCATTTACTGTATTTTGTGTAAACGAACGCAATTTAGTAAAATGCAGTAAAGTTCAGTAAAAAATAGTAAAAACTTTTGCGTACTCGAACACACTTAATAGAAAAATAATAAACCATAATTGACTAGAAAAATGCTAAAGCCTTTCAAATTATTGTACACATTGAAAACTCTCAATATAACTTGGAGAAGTCTATTGATACACATTTTATTACTGCCATAAAATTAAAAATTCTAAAGGGTTAAAGGTTGACAATATAAAAACAAAAAAAAAGATTATGTTTGATCCACTAAACAATTTTTGGGAAAGAATCATTTAAAACAGTTTTATTCTTGCCTAAAAGTCTAATGAAGACGTTCAATTTAGTCAAAGGTACAGAGTGAAAAGTTATTTGATTTCCAAACTAGTTTAATAACATAAAATTTATGAATATAACATATATTTTTCTAATTAAAATTTTATTATTCAAGATAGAGACCCAAAATAAAGAAAAAGTAAAACAAATATAAAGTAGAATAAAATAGAAGATAATAGAAGAAAATTAATCAGAAAACCCTTATATTGGTTTTGGTTTTATTGGTCCGTATAAAATTAAGAAAATAGATTTAAGAAATAATGTTACCATAGTAATAAGAAAACCAATAAACAACAACTAGTTCATAAAAATAGACTTAAGATATATACGACTACTACAAAATTAGAATATAAGTACATCTAAATATTATAATTTTTTCTTTTCTTTAAAAACAAAATAAATATTATACTACACTTATACTTAGACTAATTAAAAACTAATTGTAAAAGAATGTCCATAAAACTAACGTTATATGAACATTCTTGTAAAAGGTGGAGGTGTAGCATGTGGCCAACAGTGTGTAGTATGCATTACGATTCAATAGTACCGCAACATGCAAGCATTGACAAACTGCAAGCAAGATATTTTGCGTGTCGGTAATTTGACAATTGTACGGTTAATCAAGTGCAGCTGCACATTGCACTTAAATGAATAAAAAAAAAAAAAAAAATTTATTAACTGCATTTGTTTGATTGTAAATATAAGCAACACAAAGTATCTGTTGCTTTTAAGTATGCACTCGTTGGACTTAAAAACTTTTGAACACATGCCATACATAAATAGTGGGAAGCTAAATATGCTTACCCAACAATAATATATTGCTATTCTTTTACTCTTATGTTAAGGTACCCCTAAGAATTATTCTCATAATTAGTATATAAGTCAGTGTCATTTATTTTATAATTCAATTAATAAATCAACATTCTTAGGAGCTCCAAATATACAAGCTCTAAGACAAAAATAAAATAAATAAAAACTATTTTATTACAAAGGGGATGACCCCTACGTATGCAATGCATTGTGCCGGAACTAAGGGAGAGGGATATGGTAGAGAAGATAGAGGTTGAAAATGTAGAAGGCTAAACTCTTTTGCAACTCTGCTTTGCGCGTTATGTTGATTTTTTTTGCAGTGTTGAGGCGCTTCTGGTGTTAAGTAGTCGCATTAACTTTGGTTAGCTGTGTCAGCAGGCATTTTATTAATTGTTTTAATTCGCCGATGTTTCTGCTAACCGACAAAGGAGGGCGATGTTGTGTACATTAGTTTGAAACAGCATCAACCGCTGTCGGAACAGTTCTTTTAATGACCAGTGCTATGCCTCTTAATTGGACCAATAACATTAACAACTTTTGCAAAAAAAAACACACACTAACTACAACATGAATAAGGAATTTGTACATTCCTTATGTTCTTGTTTTGAAGCCAATGTTGTCAATGATTATAAAAATAACGCAGATTTCTAAACAGGGAACAAAGCAAAACAAAAAAAAAAGAAGAGAGGTGTGTTAGGACACCCTATTGGAGCTAACCTCATTAGGTATATACATATGTACCTACATAAAACGTGTGAAGTTTTAATAATTTTTCTGAGTTTATGACAGTGTTTTAAGAAATTTAATCCATATTGTAAAATTTTAATTAAGTTTTTAAATAATATAATATTTATTTAATAGAAAAAACAAAAAATTATTTTCAATTAACTTTGTTGACCTAATATGTGCTACATGCATCGAAGCATAAAAGTTCAAACGCTTGACGTTTTGTTTGGTGGGTAGCTCGGCAACTGAGCAATACAAAGCACAACAAAAACGAAACACTAACATACATACAATGAACATACAACACATGAATACATACATATCAGTGTTGCTCAAACGTACACCTATGTTCCGAACATCATTCGGCTTCATATATGTATACAACCGAACACAGCCGAATGAAAATAAAACTACTCACCAAAATGTAAAAAATAAACAACAATTTCATTCATTTGCTTTTGCACAAGCAGATTTATGACGCATTGCCTGTTGATATTGCTCTTTAATTTGTTTATATCAGTTACACAGGGAATATTTTAACAACACACTTTGTATTATATTCTTTCATTTTGTTCACTGTATTTTTCACTAATACATAAGCATTAAACACATTCGCCACAGCAGACTACCGACTACCACCTGTCAAAATTAGAATACATGTGTGCATATGAGAATGATTATATTGAAGACAGCAAGGCAACACAGGATCATACGAAGGTTGAATCCTATCGGCCTATTAGTTTATTGCCCAACATTTCAAAACTATTTGAAAAGCTGTATATGGGCAAGCTGATACCTATAGTGATGCATTCCAGATCATCAATTCGGTTTTCGCAGACAACATAGCACAATTGAACAAACTCACAGACTTGTGAATGTTATCAGAGACACTTTCAAAAAGAAGAAATATTGCTCTGCGCTCTTTATAGATGTTTCTCAAACTTTCGATAAAGTATGGCACGAAGGTCTTATACATAAATTAACGCAAAATCTACCCGCAAACATTGTTAGGCATTTAATAAGCTACCTAATTGAACGAAAATTTGTAGTTAGGGAAGGCAATTTTTTAAGCCCACCGCAGTCGATCGAAGCCGGAGTTCCCCAAGGCAGTATCTTCGGTCCATTACTTTCGGCCTGTTTCACACTGTCGATAAGTCGATGTCGTTCTCTTATTTATATTGAAAACAAAACCAAATTTTTTAAATTTGTTTTTGTTTTTAATATAAATAAGAGATAGTTCAAATTTAAAAAATTTGGTTTTGTTTTCAATATAAATAAGAGAACGACATCGACTTGTCGACAGTGTGAAACAGGCCGTTTATTTAATATATGCCTCTGACTTACCGTTAAGCAGTAACATTCATACATCAACATTTGCCGATGATATAGCTTTTCTAAGCGTTCACGAAAATCCTGTAGAAACTTCCCGCAATTTAAAAGGGTATATATCCAAATTGAAAAATTGGCTCAAACAATGGCGTATTAAATTTAACGAGCAGAAATGTGTGCACGTAACTTTTACGTTGCGCAAGGAAACATGCCCGCCTATAAAAATTAGCACCGAGGCCATACCGCAACACACTGTTGTCAAATATCTAGGCGTTCATCTTGATCGTCGTTTAACATGGAAATCGCATATAGACGCAAAGTTAATACAAATGAAATTAAAAACAGCCCAAATGAATTGGCTTATTGGAAGAAATTCTATACTAAGCCTAGACTGTAAACTACTATTATACAACGCGATCCTGAAACCAATATGGTTCTATGGAATCCAGTTATGGGGCACTGCCTCAGCATGAAATGTCGACAAAATTCAAAGGCGACAAAATAAAATTCTACGTACAATTACAGCAGCCCCCTGGTATGTCAGAAATCATCGGATTCATAAAGATCTAGATGTTCCGTTGGTGAAGACAGTATTTTCAATAAACGCTAAAAAATATATAAAAAAACTTGAGGTGCACCCAAATGTACTTGCGCGCAATATTTTAAATTATAGAGGCCACACCCGGCGGAAAAGGAGGGATACTCTTTTTCTCAGCCGTACACGAGAGATGTAAGACAACATAAATTAACCGTTGAAATTAAAAATTTTGTTTAGCATTGGCTAAACTTATCTATATATATAAAATACAAAAAATTTTTGTACCCATGTTCGCTATAGACTCGGAAACTATCTAACCGATTTGACCCAAACTGGTGTCATTCAAAAGGGAATTTATAGAGGATGGTTTTAGGCTTTTAATATTTCAAGTGGGCGTAGCCCCTCTCACATAAATTGAATAACATCATATATCTTGACTATTGTGATAGCAAGAGTTTTGAAACATTGCAATAGTTCATATGTTACTAATGTGAGTAATCAGGACAAAAATGGGCGTTATCGGACAAGTGGGCGTGGCAGCTCCCATATAACCCAAAAATTGAAATCGCCATATTTTGGGCATTTTTTGACCTACGCCGATGATATTTGGTACATATAGTATTGACATAATTAGGAATACGTACTAGGAGAAAAGTGAGTGGGACCACGCCCCTTTATAGGAAAATAAAAAATCTTAATATAGTCTTAACTATTGGACCGATGGTCATTAAATTTTCACAATAGGATATATAAATACTTTTAATTTTATTTTATAACGAGGGGGTAGCGAAGTACACCGGGATCAGCTAGTATTTAATATTTTTTAGATTTAAGATTTGAAAAACTTATTGATAATTTAATTTATAGTTGAAGATTCAATAAATAATAAAATTATTCGAAAAAAAAACAAGGCAACACTGCAAAAGGTTTTTGTCCATGCTACTTTTGTCATGTAGTCGAATTAAACTAATTTCTATTTCTGATGGCCACAAAACCAAAACAATGTTGACAATATAACAAAATTTGTGAAGCAAATTAGTGATTAGAAACATTTTTTATTGTAAAATAAAAAAGAAAAAAAAATTTAAATGCTATAATATATATGCATCAAGAATTTTTATTAGCTTTATTGTTATATAGAATATTGAGTCAAAATAACCAACATTGTTAAAGATTAGAAAAAACTCAAAGGGTTATAGCCCTTTTTTACCTAAAAATGTGTTTTTTTTTATTTTTATATTATTACGAATAAACGTAATTATTATTCGAACTTATATTGATGTACATAGGAAAAGTAATAGTATCAGGCTCAAGTTCAGTTTTATTGAATTAATGAAAATTCAAAGTTCCTAAGAGTTTTTTTATGTTGAAAAATATTATTATTTATATCCAATCAGTTTTTAGCAGAACGTATCAGTACTGAATTCAAGGCCGCTTCACCTCTCATCAGCGTTCAATTGTCCAACTTTACAATTTTCGTAAAGTGGATACTAATTAAGAAGAATATCAACTATTTAACCAGTTTTCTACAGAAATAGAATACGAGAATTAATATAAAAATATTAATTTCGCTTTGGTACGAGCTATAAATACCCTAACAACAGGGGTCACAGTAATATGTGAATATCCCTAATATAGAGTAAAAACAACAAAAACGTTATATTACAAAGTAGAATACTAATGATGCCAGAATTGTCTCAATATGTAGAATAAAAAATTAATTTAAAATTAATTCAAAAATTTTTTTGTAATTTTTTCGGAGCTCTCTCTTGATTCCGCAGTTACGGGTTTCAAAACTTCAATATATTATTGATCATAAGTCCTACAGTATATGAAAATCTTACGCCACACAATCATA
This sequence comes from Lypha dubia, assembly GCA_947311025.1. Lineage (NCBI taxonomy): Eukaryota > Metazoa > Arthropoda > Insecta > Diptera > Tachinidae > Lypha > Lypha dubia. Next base: position 84,636,561 of record OX371261.1, read on the forward strand.
AAATAATCTAATCTGCGTTGCGTCTCAAAAGGGAGAACTGCTTGAAAAAGTTAACACACTACGTGGCTGCAGCTACTCAGATTTTTGCTATATATTGTGGTTATTGCACAAAATTATCAGAACCTTTTTGAAGCTTCGAGAGTAAAAAATATGTATTTTTTGTACATACAGGCGTTTCCCGATTTAACGAGCACCATCGTTGTCAGCCATTCTCGTTAAATCGAGTACTATAGTAAATTGACCTCTTTTTACAAAAAACGAAAATAAAATATTGTTTTTAAAGGGTTTTTATTTATAAGAAAATAGTTTAAAGCAAAAAAAAAATTAAAAGAAACAATTCAAAACAATTTCTTTGAGATCAATTATGTAATACGTTAAATTAAAAAAAAAGTTTAGTTAAAAAAGTTGCGAATAATTGTTTGCTTTTTCGGAAGGCTTAAATTGCTTTTTACTGCTTCTTCCTGGAGCTCTGTCAAAGCAATCAGTTTTGTAGAGTCCACATTATTTTGTTTGGCCCATTTAATGCACACATCAAAGCTTTTTATGGCATCAACATGTTTAATTTTAGGCTCTTCATGTTCAGTTTCCTCCTCGATTTGATCTTCGTTCTCTTCCATATTGCCGGTAAATTCGTCAGATCGCTCAATCCATAAGTTAAAGTCGCTGATCGAAAACTCAATTTAAAAAAGTACATAAAAAGAAAATACATATGTAAACAAAGATCTCCTTACAAATTTACAATTTAAAATTACCGTTTGAAAAATTGTGTTTAACAATTGCACCCCATTTCTCATCGCCAAGGTGTCATCATCATGCCGTAAATACGAAGATAAGGGAAGATCGTCTTCTTCATCAAAGTGGTCGTTTGGTTCAAGGAGCTTATTCCAACATTTAGCAAGCGATGATTCAGAAATCGATTTCCAACCCATTGCTATTGCGGTTACAGCATCAAAAAGAGAGTAACTTTTAAAAAAGCAGCAACATCACTCTCCTGAGTAGCGAAAAGCTTCGACAAAAGGCTGTTTTTGTAATGCAGCTGGAGCAAACGAATCGCATTTTGGTCCATAGGCTGCAAAAGTGGTGTTACATTTGGTGGCATATACGAAACCCATATTTTGCCATCACTTGTTTCCTTGAAAAGGTCTTCCGCCGGCGGGTGAGATGGTGCATTATCCAAAATCAACAGGGCCTTAAGCGGCAATTTTTTTTCACGTAGAAAGTGTTCAACCTGTTAAAAGCATAATTTTTGAATTTTTTAAAAACATAATTCTATGTGATAATAACTGAGGAATGAATTTTTCAAAAAACCAGTCCTTAAATATGCTGTAAGTCATCCAAGCGCCCTGTGAGGCGGCATAATGAACTGGAACAATTTTGTTGCGGAATGCCCGTGGTTTTAGCGATTTGCCGATAACTAAAGGCTTTTTAATCTTTTTGGTGCCACTAGCGTTGCTGCACAATAGCACAGTCACTCTCTCTTTCGATACTTTTCTTCCAGAAGCATTTTTTTCATCATTGTGCACGTAAGTTTTATCCGGTAAAACTTTCCAAAATAACCCTGTTTCGTCAGCATTAAATATTGCATCCTTTGATAAAGCGTTCGCAGCGATGAGTTCCTTAAAATGCTTCTTAAATGGCTTTACTTGTGTCCAATCGGCTGACAATTTTTCACCACATTGCTTCAAAAGCCGTATGCCAAATCTCTGTTTAAAACGAGTAAGCCAACCATGACTCGCGTTAAAATTTCCACCATACAGCCTTTTGTGTAAGTCTTTAGCTTTTTGCTTTATTATGGCTCCTGTGACGGGAATATCAGCGTTTCGTTGTGTCAGAAACCAAGAATACAGCTTTTTCTCCATGTTTGGGAATTCACCAGGCTTCACGGCTTTTCTTTTCTTAGAGGTGTAGTACATGTAGTTAACATTTCTTAAGAGTTTATCTTTTTTTTTAAATTGTGCATACAGTTGATGATTTTAACCGAAATTCGTTACAAAGATCTGCAACACGTTTTCCCTTCTTATGGAGATCAATAATTGTTAATTTTGTCTTTAAATCTAATCGTTTTCTGGCACTCATTTTTCTTTTATTACACTTTACACGACTGAACTGATTATGCGAAAAATTTATTAGGACATGTTTTTAAAGGAACGGCGTTTCTACTACATATGTAATATTTTACTATTATCTTTTTTGTTTTTGCGTTTTACTATGTAATATTTGGCTATTCTCTATTGTTTTTTCTTTTTTTTTATGTGATTCCCCGTTTTAGGAACGTACGTTATTATTTAAACTGGTAAACAAAAATACATATGTAATTTTGCTCGTTAATTCGAGTACTCCAGTGTCAAAAATCTCGTTATTTAAGGTACTCAATAGAAGAAATTTGGGTGCTCGTTATATCGAGTTCTCGTAAAAACGAATACTCGTTAAATCGGGAAACGCCTGTATGTATGTACACATAAGCAAGCTTGCGTGAATTATAATAGATGTACAGTATATATTTACGTCTTGCTGAAGGGTATATAAGATTCGGCACAGCTGAATAAAGCACTCTTATTTGTTTATTATTTATTTCTTTTCACATTTTAAACATATCGTTGTTACATACTTTAAAAATGGGGAAAAAATTATTCTCGTTTTCGCTATGATATTGTAACAGCTTTCTTCATATTTCAACAAAACTTTTAATTTTTTGTGGCTATATTTAAATAAATTATTTATAGTATTGAGTAGCAAATATGCTCAGAAAATACGGCCGGGACCATTTTTGGCCATTGTTATATATAATCTATTTTATTTGTAAAAATGCCGCAAAAGTAGGCCATCTGATAAAAATTTTTAATAAAAAAATAAACATACCTTTAAAATAATACCAAAAAAGTAATGATCAAACGGGAATGTTTCTGATACTTCAATGCTAAAGTGTGTTTTTTTCAAGATCACATTTTTTTGGCTTTCCAATAAATATTCGACTTTAAGCAGCTCCACCAGCTATAATTTTTATACAATTAAAAAAAAAAACGTTTTAGAATTGGGATCAGTAAGAAGCTCTTTATACGATGTATGTGTTCATTCTTTTTACAAAATTTTGTCATACAAATTTAAATTTTTTCACGGGTTTTGGGAAAAGGCGCCACAGTGCGCCGTCCAAAATAATAGAACAACTCATGTAACCACAACAGCTGATTTTGTTTATGTATGTACATATGTATGTATATATATTTCAGCAAGTTCGCATAGATAAAACACAATTTGAAAATTTTAATTGATAATGACATTTTAGAAGATTTTCAAGTTATTATTTTCTGTATTAAGAAGTCGGACTGAATTCAGAAATATTTACATTTAAGCCAAAATGCAAATGTATGCGCACTAATCCGACTAAAAAATTTAATGTAGTTGATTGCGATTTTGTGTTTATCAGCAGGAACCATTACGACATAGCACACAAAATTATGGCGGGGTGTTCATACTTGTCACATTTTGGTGTGCTATTATTTTATGACATATGTACGATTTTATAATACCCCAATTGTTATTTAAGGTAGAAATACAAATACTAAAGATTTGCTGAAATGTTAAAAAAAATAGAAGCAACACTACGAATGCACGTAATTATTATCCACACAAAAACATAAATGTGAAAATAAGGCCAAGTTCGTATCCAAAAAGTTTCGGCGGTAAAAAGTACTGAGATCAAAATAAGGACCAAGTTCTTGATAGGTACAATTCCATCTCATTTCTAGACAACCTGCAAGCTTGGCAAAATTTTTCCAAGAATTCTCTCCCATATTATAAAGGCAAAAAAATTTTTCCAAGCTTATAGGTTGCCTAGAAATAAGACGGAATTGTACCTATCAAGAACTTGTTCCTTATTTTGATCTCAGTACTTTTTACGGCCGAAACGTTTTGGATACGAACTTGGCCTTATTTTCACATTTATGTTTTTGTGTGGATCTCACTTATTTTTTCTAAGTTGTTTTTGTATAAATATTAATATGTACTGCTTATCTGTGTAGAAAATTTCAGCTTTCTAGCTATACTGGAAGTGCCCTATACAAAGAAGGGGCACCATAGTCGCACCAGATGAAAAGTGCCGGTTTAAAAATCATTTTCGTTAATTTCTTATCAGGACCTACCTATGTACCAAACTTCAGCTTTCTAGCTATACTGGAAATGCCCCATACAAATAAGAGAACCCTAGTCGCCCCAGATGAAAAGTGCCCGTTTAAAAATTATTTTTATTAATTTCTCATCAGGACCTACCTGTGTACGAAATTTAAACTTACTAGCTCAACTAGAAATGCCCCATACAAAAAAGGGGCATGATTGTCCCCCAGATGAAAAGTGCCAGTTAAAAAATCATTTTCGGTAATTTCTCATCACTACCTACCTGTGCACGAAATTTCAGCTTTCTAGCTATACTGGAAGTGCCCCATACAAAGAAGGGGCATGATTGCCCCCCTAGATGAAAAGTTCCCGTTAAAAAATCATTTTCGGTAATTTCTCATCTCTACCTACCTGTGCACGAAATTTCAGTTTTCTAGCTATACTAGAAGTGCCCCTTACAAAGAAGGGGCATGATTGTCCCCCCAGATAAAAAGTTGCCGTTAAAAAATCATTTTCGGTAATTTCTCATCACTACCTGCCTGTGTATCAAATTTCAGCTTTCTAGCTATACTGGAAAGAAGGGGAACCCTAGTCCCCCTCCGGGTGAAAAGTGCCCGTTTTCAGATTTTTCTGGTTATTTTCTCACCAAGACCTACCTGTGTACCAAGTTTCAGCTCTCTAGCTTTACTGGAAGTGCCCAATAATATTGATGAGTCAGTGAGTCAGTGAATATGTACTAAAATATGGACTTTTCACACCTTAATATCTCGGGAAGCTTTTATGGTAGAACTTTCAACCTGTGAGGTCACCTCTGTGGGGAGACCTTATGTTTCAAGTTTCATTATATTATGATCAGCGGGAGCAAAGTTATGAGGGGGGTAAAAACAGCTCGAATGGTTTCGTGTAAATATACTCGTACACACTGTGTGGCCGAACTTGGCCTGGCGCACTACCGTGCGCCTATATTTGTAAAATATTAATGTACATACATATATTTCAAAAAATTAATACTATTTAAGATACGTTCACTTTAGTGCGAATTTTATTCGTTTTCCTCCAAAACTACTGCTAAAATTTTTGTTGTTACTTGTACTAAAAAAAGCTAACATTTTCGATAAATTTCAACATTTTTAAAAAAATTTTTATCAAAAATATGCTAAAAAAAATGGGAGAGGCTCATACTATGTTCACACGACAAACTGAAACACTAGGTTCGCTCCGTGAACCTCGATGGCGAACCCATGTGTTCTCACGACATATTCTAGGTTGGTTCGTACTTCGACATTCTTTTATTGTTTAAAATACGATTGACTATTTATTGCTTTTTCATTTTATTGAATTATTTACATAATATAAATATATGCTTTATATTTGTTCAATGTTTTTATTAAATCTTAGCACTTATCAATTGTTTTTATTTGTTAAAATAATTTTGCACAACTAGTTCAGATAAACTAGCGATAATTTGTTATCAAAATTAGAGATGATAGTAAATTATACGGGTTCGCAACAAGGTTCAAAATGAAACACGTAGGTTCGCTCTCAAAATTTTGTATGGCGAAACATGTAGGTTCAATCAAGGTTGGCCCGCGAACCAAGAATGAGAGCGCGAACCTCTATAATTTCTGTCCGTGTGAACATAGTATCAAATATCAAAAAAGCTATAATATTGGTTTGTTCACACTGCAGTCATATCAGTTTATAGTGGGGCGCAAATTTGTATGAAGTTGATTACATTATCGCTCGATTTCATTGTCGATCGACTTGTGCTGAAAACTTTAAGTGGGGCGCAAAGCAGCTGATTGGCGTCGAAAATGCAAGCGAGCGAGCGGTCGGAATCGTAGGCCAGGGTGTAAATTTCTGTAATTATTGCGATGACAACGGCATGACATACTGTTAAAACGTGAAGAAATAATAGAAAGAAATGTTAATTTATTTCGTTGCCCTAATTACGTAAAGAACGTACTGACTTTTATAAAAAGTTGTATATTCATATATGTACATATGTATACACATGTATGTATGTATGTACTCACATGGTACATGTAATAGATAATACTATATTTCATAATTTCCTTTGTCAACAGAAGGTACGGCAATGTTATATTAAACAACGAGATAATATGTGATATGTATGACAGCAAACTGCAAAGAAAGTACACACATTCTTACATACTTATGTATGTACATACTTATATATTTACCAAGTCAATTTTAAATTCAATGACTTTGTTTATTTTGTTTAACCTGATCTTATCAGAGATGTTGACGACATTAACACTTTCTTTTAAAAATTATGATGATGAAAATTCTGATGATGGTCTTTATATTTTGTTATAGGTATGTACATATTCTATGACAATTACACACAGTTTGAAAATAGAGAAAAAAGTTAAACAAATACTCCTGTATTCATACATACTACATGCATACATACAAAAAACAAATACTGAAAATTCACCACAACTTGGAGAGGATTCACCATAACGTATACTCCCAAAATTTGAATTTAACTTCGTGGTAGTGACAAAAAAGCTTTGCGCTTGTCTCTAAAAAGTATTGCAAGGCAAATCCTTTTGGAATTGTCAGTCATCACAGCTTCATCATCACGGTCGGTTATAAATTCGCTTCACAAAACTCCAACTTCCACACAGTAAAACAAAAAAATTAAAAAAAGAACAACATATCACAATCTGTCAATATAGTGTGTATAACAGTGTTCAGCAGAATAAACAAATAAAAGGAAATCCTAAAATTAAAACAAGAAGGGATAAAATTGTAACTTGCCTGATTGATTGCAAGGCATGTCAGTCATTTGAATTACATACATAAATGAAAATCAATTGAAGGTGTAAGTGAACGCGTTATTTTGTACGAATAATTTGTGATGTTATACAATTTCAAATTTGATGAAAGTAATTGTTTCTAAAAGTGGTATTTAAAATAGTCATTATTTTTAATACTATCTTCTGATTAATGATGAAAAGTGTATATATGTACATATGTACCTACATACATATACATATTTATATGAATGATTTACCATTTTATGAGTCAAGCAAGCATAAGCTCCAGCGTTGTCAACTTTGAAATTTCAAAAGGCACCAAAATGGAGAAAAAAACGCACTAAGTTAAGATTTTTTTCTTATTGAAAATTTTTATTGAATTAATTTTGCGTCTTTACAACATTTAACTTTAGTCCAAAATTCTAATGTTGATATAATATTGTGCCAATGCATGAAGTGAATCATTCTCCATCCTTTTTCAATACTAGATAACATTTCGACATCGGATTCAAATTGTACTGCTAATGGCATACAATGGGATAAAACATTTTGTACAATGCTGGTTGTTGATTTCGGTTAAAGCTAAATGGGCTTAAAGCTACAATGTGTTTCCGTGTTCCAGCATGCCGAACAAGGTTGGATATTTAAGCAAGATATCGCATTTGCAATAAAAACATCTTGCTTTTGTGTTATTATTTGGTCAAGGCCGAATCCATTGCTTAAACTCACATTGTAATTCCCAAATCCTTTTGTACTTCGCTTATGATCTCCTTTTTTAGACTCCATTCTTGACACTAACTTTAAATATTTTTTTTAGTAAATATAAATTTTATTAATTTTAGTGTTACAACCCTTTATATAAACTTTTACGCATTTTATAAAAAACGAACAGTGATCGCAAGAATACTTTGTTTTTGCTACCGGGTGTGGCCTCTATACTCTAGAATATTGCGCGTAAGTGGATTTGGGTGCAACTCAAGTTTTTTAATGTATTTTTTCGCGTGTTTCGAAAATACCGTCTTCACCAACGGAACATCTAGATCTTTATGAATTCGATGGTTTCTGACATACCAGGGGGCTGCTGTTATTGTACGTACAATTTTATTTTGTCGCGTTTGAATTTTTTCTACATTCGATGCTGAGGCAGTGCCCCATAGCTGGATTCCATAGGACCATATTGGTTTCAGGATCGCGTTGTATAGTAGAAGTTTACAGTCTAGAATTTCTTCCCACAAGCAAATTCATTTAGGCAGCTTTTAATTTCATTTGAATCAACTTTACGTCTATATGCGATTTCCATATTAAACGGCGATCAAGTTGAACGCCTAGATATGTGTTGCGGAATAGTCTCGATGTTGATTTGTATAGGCGGCCATGTTTCCCTTCGCAACGTAAAAGTGACGTGTACACATTTCTGCTCGTTTACTTTTATACGCCAGTGTTTGAGCCATTTTTCCAATTTGGATATATGTATACTCTTGTAAATTATTATTAATGATAGAAACAACGAAATAAATATATAATAAAACAATAAAAAACAAAAAGAATCACATTTTCTTAAAAAAATAAACAAAATAAATTCAAAAATCACATTTTCTTAAAAAAAACATAAACAAAATAAATTAATATATAAAAATTAATTGAGATCAATATCTGATTCTGACATTCTGATTGGACAAAAAACTACCGCACCAAAAAAAGAGAGTGAACAAAAAGATACGAACACAAAAAGAGAACATGTTCTCTTTAAAAGAGATGTAATGGACAGCCTAAATTATGTACCCTGAAAATCTAAAAGGGACAACAAATTTCTTGTAATGAAATTTTACAAATTATCTAGGACAACAAGACGGTTTAATGGTTTATGTAAATGTTTTTGATACCTCTTAAACATCATTAATGGTTGCTGTTATTATGGTCTGTAAAATTGAATGTAAAACTTGTACACAAATTGAATGAAATGGTATTGAAACAGTTTTATTTTTTGTACAAAATTCTTTTTTGTCATACTGAAACAAAAAATTGTGTTATGATATGGAGCCACCCAAAATTAAAAAAAAAACGCACCAAAATTAAAGAAAAAGCGCACCACGCACCAACTCAGATATTTTTCGCACAAAACATATAGAAAAGCACCAAAAAAGGTGCGAAACGGACAACGCTGATAACCTCACATAACCAAAAAAACATATCCATATACATACACACATATGTATGTATATGCGCCCCAGTTTTAAAAGTAGTAATCGACTCGAAATCGTTAGGTATTTCGCTAACAAAAAATTGACTAACTACTTCACTCTCACTCATGTACATGAACACGCACGCAGTATATGCTTAAATGGTAATGCCTTCAACCTCAAATGTTTTTTACGAGTTGAAAAAAACTATGCCCTTATTCTAAAGAAAATCAACAAAAAAAATAAAAAAGATTTTATGAAAGTGTTATGATTTAGTGTTGGCGTACGATTGGAAGTTCGTGGTCAGTGAATGTTAAAGTTTTATTAAAAAAAGTGTTTTTTTTTTTAGAAATGTAAAATGAGGAGCAGAAATCAACTAAAACGTTGCATAAAAAAGAAAAAGAACAATTAATTGAAAATTTTACATGTATTGAAAAAGAAATATGATAAATAAACAAAAATCAAATATATTTAAATTTCTGTAGTATTTTCATTAAGGAAATATCATTAGTGATCTAACAGGTACACATTGACTAGCGAAATATTTGGGTTTTACTGACTAGTGATCTCATCGGTCTGATCGTGTCAATTGACTACCGTCAATGTCATCCCCATGTTAAAATCGTCAGTCGAGTGCATTGCTAGTAGTTAGTCTGGTAGTTAGTGGTAACGACTGGGAGTTAGCGAATTAGCTAGTCATTCGCTAGCTACGCCGACTGCAGGGTGCATACGAATCTATATATACATATGTATGTATGATTGTGTATATAAGCATTGATAGTAATAACAATAATTCACAATTAATTTAATAATCACCTAAAAGTTATTTATACTAAAAATATCACCAATAGTATTGTGCAATTAAAGATATCATGAAAATAGTAATAAGGGTATACATACATATATAGTTGTACATACATACATACGTAAATATGTATACATATACATATGTACATATATTCAAAAAACTCTAAAAAAGGTCATTTCATTCATATGCCAATCAGTATTGTCAGACTCATTATTTGTTCCGAATGCCCAAAATTCGCCAAAAATGGAAAAAAATCGCCATGATATATATTTTGTTATATTTTTATTTAAAACAAACTAAAACTGATGAGTGAACACACAAAATGTTTACTGTAAAATACTTAATTCTTAAAGCTCATCTATTTATACAAAAACTCACAAAAATATTTTTGTGAATTACAAAGCATAAAAATAGCTTTCAAAAATTTCTTAAACAACCACAACAAATAATTTTCCATTATGAATGTGTTTACTTTTCTACACCTATACCAACGAAATATATGTATATCTAGATGTTGCTAACCCGCAACAAATAAATAAAATTTAAAACATAAATACTTGATTACATGCTCAAGTAAATTTAAAATTTTATTTATTTTTTTTTTTATTTAAGAAGTCACCCAAAGGAGTGCCGAAGAATTAGCAATGTTTTTTAAGTCATATACATATGTATTTTTTGTTTTATTATTTCTGAATTCCACTTTTAATTTTATTTTTAACGAATGAAGTGCAAATTTTAATTTTTCAAAATAGTTATTAAAATTAATAATAATAAACCTAATAAAATTGTGTTCGATGTTTTATTTTAGATTAAAAAATTAGCAAGCAAACCTTTAAAAATTCTGGCTTAAAATGTTTCCAAATGGCCTGACATACTTTAGGAATTTCTACGCAAAGAAATGAGTTCGATAATCCCGTGCTCTTGTATGATTCTCCAGTAGCCAGATATATATATATATATATATCGAAGAGTGGCAGCAAGTTTCTCTGCAGGAATTATAGCGTCTTCCATCATGGTATTTTGTTTTGTTATGTCGTTTTAAATTTTTGAAAGTGTAAAATTAAAAGTTTTTATGCGCATTCTGATGTAATTTAGGTATGATGATGTGTCATCCGATAAGTCCTTCATTAGAAATGTAAATGCGCCATACTCAGCTCGATATTTTCGCCACGGCTTCACCCAATCTCTTTTCCTTTTCAATCGACTTTCAGCTTTTACCAAACCATAAATAAGTTCATCACCTTCACTATCATCCGACACAGAATTTTCAATGGCAATTGCGGTTAAATCGAAGAGTTTTTCCAATATTTTTTCACACATAATAAAATTTTTTATTTTTTTATCACTGACACTAAAATGCGAATAAGCAAATAAATAAGATTAACCGATTAAAAGCCAAAACAGCAACCCTGCAAAAAAATAAGCCAATGCTGTAAAAATCATAGTATAATGCAAGAGGATTTACAAAGATACTTTCAAAGATTAGATGAAAAAATTCATGAATTTTTAATCACCGTGTAAATTGGGTGTAAAAATATTTTGTGTAATTTTTTGGGTTGCTAGTTGTTGATGCAAAGAGGAAAATTTTTATATATTACTCATTTTAAGATTGGCATGCTGTCATAATAGTCGAAGTTGTGTTTTGTTGGAATGGCATATATTTTATTGTTTGGTACTTTTTATAGCCCCATATAGTTTTAAAAAAATATTTTGTGTATGTGTGTTTTTGCATTTTTGTGTGGCTAGCTTGTTTTCATTGTTATTCATTGCTAGTAAAAAATTTTTCTATGCAGATATTGCTGGTGTGTAAGGAACTTAATATTTTATTTAGTTGTCAAGTACAAAATTTTTTTTAGAAAACTGGAAATTTGTTTGTTTTCAGGTAAATATATTTAGTTTCCCTACTATCAAAAATGGAAGCGGATCATATTTTCTCACTAGTTGGTAGTATAATAAATACTTATAATAATAAAAAAAAACTAATTTTAAACCCTGCAATTTTCAATCTGATAAAGTATTCGCCTTCGTCAATTCAGGCTTTCCCGAAAAAATATTGTTGTGAGTTTTCAAATGTGTTTGGGTTCGTTCAATACTGTGTTGGTATAAAAGTGGTTTGAATTATTTTAGGTATTTCAGTATACTTAATACTGGTTTAATTGAACGTAATTTTAAAGTTTAAGTTAAGTGGATTAGTGATTCTTCACAATGTTCATATAAATTATACCTTTTTGTATTTAAGGAAAGTCCTAAGATATTGTTTTTTGTTTTGTTATAAAAAACGTTATTTTTAATGACAGGATTTCGCAATAATAAAAATAGGTATGTGTTTAATAAATGCAAGAAGGACACATGCATATATAATATATATTTTTTTATATTCAAATCAAAAGAGAATCAAACGAACAGATATCAAAATTCAATGAACGTGGTTTAATAAAACTTTAATATTGGAAGGTAAATTGATATTTATTAACTGCTATAATAGATTTGATATGTATTTAGAGCAGGGGTTCTCACCAAATTCATGGTCACGGACCCCTTGCAAAAGAATTTTTTTTCGCGGACCCCCTTTGAAGCCCAGGTTTTTTTTTTAGGTTGAATTAAAAACGCAAAAAAGTAGAGAACAAAAAAAAATAGATTTTATTTCCAAAGCCGGATGATTTGCTTAAAGAAGCCTCTCTATTTTAGATGGTTTCTTCGCATCGTTTGAAATAGCTTTATGGCGTATAACGTACTGCAGACTTCACCGTTTTTATTTAAATATGTAAAGCTAACATTTAAATAGTCTTCACAATATTTTTTTCTTTTAAACTAAATTTAATGGCACTAAAAACAATAACAGCTTTTATTTAATAGTGATGGCAATAACAATCAGTGCAGAGTCTGGGGTACTGTATATTAAAAAGTGAAGTGCAAGCGATTGCACTAATATTTTGTTGTTTGTGCTTGAAGATTTTAAAACATAATTACATACTTATGTACATATTAAAGTACTGGTTGATCTATCTTTAACATAAGCATACATATGTAAGTATGTATATTGTAATATTGTATGCAATATTGTTTGTATATATGTACATACATATGTATGTATATAAAAAAGTTATTGTTCTTATGTATTCCTATTTCAGTTTGTTTTGTGTGTAAAAAAATGTAGATTGTTTCGTTTTGTTAATAAAAATAAAACCTTATTTTGCTGTGTTTGCGTTTGACTTTTCGAGTAGACTATCGTGTTTGTAGTTGTTCATAGTGTGTCCATGTTTAAAACACATGAACACACTTTGTGTTCATGTTTAGTTCGTAGTTGATCGCTAGTGTTTATAGTTCGGCGATGTGTACTCATCGTGGCATCATCACAATGAACACAGTCGGGTATTATGCAAAAAACCAGAGTTCGGATTTGCGCACTCCTTTTGCTCTTTACGCTTTGCGCATTTCTTAAAAGCGTATTAAAAATGCGCACAAGCGCAAAGAGCGGAGCGAAAAAAAAGGAGCAATTGTATGCGCAGCGCAAGCGCATTCGATTTATTAGCGCCGCTCTTTACGAGAATAAAAGTCACCAGAATATTTTTTTAATGTTTATTAAAATGGTGTGTTTTATTTTTGAGTAAAATATCAATCATATTTGGCCTTTAAGGATTTATTCTTAATCCGTATATTATATGTATAAAAATGATCTAATTGCATGATTCAATAACTATAAGGTAGTCTTAGAAGCCCAGCTGACAATTCTTGCAAACCACTTGTTTTTAATTTCAGGTGTCGAATTTTTATTTGTATTTATTTATTATATTTAAATTAAAAAATTTTTATTTAAAAAGAAAATTGTAAAATTTCTTAAAATGAATACGAAATAAATATGAGTTTGTATTTGAGCAAAATAGATGTGATATGTACAAAAGATTAGAGGTATTGGAAATGAACCTGTTTTAAAGCTCCCAAAAATCAAATCAAACTTAAATCGTGGAAAGAAGTCTTCACAAAAAATTTCATATGTGAAGCGCAAAATAGAAAGGGACCTAAGGGTAAAAACCGGTTTAGTTCAGGAGAGCCATTTTAAAGATTTAAATACGTGTATTTAATACGTGACTTCACTTTCATAAAACGCGCATATCTCTGGGAGGGAACACTTTTGGGGCATGGGATCGGTCTCATTCGATGCTCAGATGTTGTCCACACAAAAAAAAAGTGAAAATTGATTTTTTACCCTTAGGTCCCTTTCTCTATGCGCTGTCACATATGCAAATTTTTTTTAGAAATTTCAGTTTAAATAAGAAATATCCACAACAAATACATTTAGGTATGTTTTGTATGTAACTCTTCTCATGTACGTTTATAACAAGAAGGCGACGAAAATTCTAAAAATAGACGCACTTGAATATTTTCCTGAGTAATTTTTTTAATATATTGTTGTATGTACATATGTATGTTCCTAGAAGACAAGCCCGAAAACACTGTAGTGAACCTGATGATGAAATTTACATCATCTGTAGGTACATTCACAAAAAATACTTAAAAATGTTTGGCCTGCTTACCCTTTCTGTGGTTTCGCAAGCAAATATTTTTATGACTTTTTTCAATTTTTGAGCAGTTTGGGTTTTTCCAACATTTTATGTGTATGTTTCTTACAAGCATAGCTGCCAGATTTGACGATTTATCGTCATTTTGACGATTTTGGGTCCTAAAAATGACATAGTGACGATGGGACGATTTATACCCTAATTTTGACGATTTTAAGTAATTCAAGTTTGCAACATTTATTTGTACTATTAAAGCAACTGAACTGCTAAAAATTTTAATGAGCCACTTTTTAAAAACTTGTTTGCTTAAAACTGTAAACTTTTATTTAATCTATATATATAAAAAATTGTTGCAAGAGTGTTGTGACGGTAAAACCGAATTCGATTAAATTTTTAGGGTTTGTTCGTATGGTCGTGCAGATGATTTATCGAAATCGGTCGACGCGTTCGTGAGTTATGACTCTTCGTGAAAGTCGTGATGTGCTTTGATTAGGTAAATCGAAATTTATAAAAATAAATAGCTTCCGTGCGAAGCCGGGCGCTCAGCTATTTGATTATAAAAACAAAAACAATTTTTTAAATTTTGAACACATTTATTTAGGAATATTTGCCAGAGATGAATTTGAAGAAGCACAAATAAGTGCAAAAGAAAAATAATAATTGTGTTAATTTTTATATAGAGCTTTGTGATCAGATATTATCCAGATTTGATTTTAAAAATAAATATAAAGCTCTTGGCCAAAAAAGTTGGTTTTTTGAAATTATAATTATTATATTATTGGATTTTTGGAAAAAAAATATCAGAGATGCAAATGAGGGATTATAGTCTTTTGTTTCCGGTTTTGACTAAATTTATTACAAAAATCCTACTTTTACCACATTATTCAGCAAATGTTGAAAGAATATTTAGTCAGGTAAACATACATAAATAAGAATAAAGTAAGAAATTCATTGAAAAAGTCGTCTTTGGAACCAGTGTTATGCACAAAAGATTATTTAAAGCTAAACAAATGTACCTTCTATGATCTAGCAGTTACACCTGAATTAATCAATGTTTAATTTCAATATATATATTTGTAAAATATATTATACATTTACATATGTATGTATATGTATACAAGTCTATTTTCTTTAACAATTATATTTTTATTGTATAAATTATATTTTAGTTTTTATACATTTTTAGAAAATCTGTTCCCAAAAATTAAATTTAAAATGCATATTTTACTAAATTGAAGTAAAAATAACTAAAGGATTTTGATTTTTTTATTTTTTTCCATACAAATCTTTTTCCATGCATGTTTTCAAAGTATTGAAAAACATGCAATCTATTTACATGTGATTTTATGCTGTTTTATTAATCAGATTTGTTTATTTAAGAGTTTTGTTATGTTTTGCCTCTAATAAAATATGTTTTGTTGGTAAAAAAGCGGTTTTTTTCATTTGACGTTTTAATGACGATTTCAATAACCTATATTGACGATAATGACGATTTTTGCCCAAAAATATGACGATATTACCTCAAAAAATCTGGCAGCTATGGTTTCAACCTGTGACAAAAATATAAATAAAAATTATTCATTCAAATACGAAAAATAAATACAAATCAAAATTTAACACTTGAAATAAAAAACAAGTAATTTACAAGAATTGTCAGCTGGGCTTGTAAGACCACCTTATAGTCATTGTATCCATAGCTGCCAGATTTTTTTTGGTAATATCGTCATATTTTTGGGCAAAAATCGTCATTATCGTCAATATAGGTTATTGAAATCGTCATAAAAACGTCAAATGAAAAAAAAAAAACGCTTTTTTACCAACAAAACATATTTTTATTAGAGGCAAAATATAACAAAACTCTTAATTCAACGAATCTTATTAAAAACAGCATTATTTAAAATACAGAGACCAAATACTTCACTTAGAATTCACAATAAAACCACATGTAAATAGATTGCATATTTTTCAATACCTTGAAAGATATTTATACATTGTATGGAAAAAAACCAAAAAAAATTAAATCCTTTAGTTATTTTTTTCAATTTAGTAAAATATGCATTTTAAATTTCATTTTTGGAAACACTTTTTCTAAAAATGCATCAAAGCTACAATAAAAATATAATTTTTTAAGAAAATAGACATATACATATACATACGTATATGTATAATATATTTTACAAATATATATTGCAATTAAACATATCGATTAATTCAGATCATAGCAGGTACATTTCTTTAGCTTTAAATAATTTTTTGAATATAACATTGCCTCCAAAGACGACTTTTTCAATTTCTTATTTTAGTCTTATTTACGTTTAGCTGACTAAATATTCTTTCCATATTTGCTTAATAATGTGGTAAAACTAGGATTTTTGTAATAAATTTAGTCACAATCGGAAACACAAGACTAGAATCCCTCGTTTGCATCTGTGATAGTTTATTCGAAAAATCCAATAGTTATATGTTTTTATCAGGACAATAATTTCAATTGCCTGAACTCTGTTTCTAGCTCTTGGTTTTCAGTTTCTTCAACAAAATAGGACAATTATTTTATAATTTCAGAGAACCAACTTTTTTTTCTTCATTAATAATATTAAATGGATTAATTTGGCCAAGAGCTTTATATTTATTTTCAAAATCAAATCATGATAATATCTGATCACAAAGCTCTATATAAAAATTAACACAATTATTACTAATATCATATTTTTCTTTTGCATTTATTTGTGATTCTTCCAATACGTCTCTGGCAAATATTCCTAAATAAATGTCTTCAAAATTTAAAAAATTGTTTTTGTTTTTATAATTAGTTAAATAAAAGTTTTCAGTTTTACGCAAACTAGTTTTTAAAAAGTTTCTCATTACAATTTTCAGCAGTTCAAGGTTGCTTTAATAGTACAAATAAAAGTTGCAACTTGAATTATTTAAAATCGTCAAAATTAGGGCATCAATCGGCCCATCGTCACTATGTCATTTTTAGGACCCAAAATCGTCAAAATGACGATAAGTCGTCAAATATGGCAGCTATGGTTGAAACATACACACATACACATTTATACTTTTGACTTCTGAGGAATTTTTTTGTTGTGTTGGTTGTAGAGATGCATGTATTATTAGGTTATGAGTATACTATTATAATCAGGGTTGTTATATATTTTGTAATAACCCTGTTTTTATGACAAAGCTAGGCGCTAGGCGGTAGAAAACGTTCCGCTTTCCGCTCTTGTTTAGGTATGGCTGTTTAGTTCGTATACGAGTACATAAAAAAACAATTTGAAGATTTTAATTGATAATGGACATTTTAGAAGATTTACATGTAATTAATTATTTTCTTTATTAAGAAGTCGTACTGATTTAAAAAGTATTTACATATATGTATATAAACCAAATGCAAACATGGGGCACTACTCTGACTAAAAAATGGAGTGTAGTTAAATGTTTTTGTTTTTATCAGATGGCACATTTATGACACACATACCAAACTAAATTATGACACATGTCTTTATGACTACAGTGTGAATACCCCAAATATTTATTTTACATTATATTTATTTTATAATACTTCACACATGAAAAAATGGTACTAATGAAAACCGTCAAAATCATACCATTTGTATTCACGAGCAGTTTAAAAGTATCTGATGAAAAAAGCTTTTTGATCTTTCGTGATTTTTGTGTACTGAAACTTAAAAAATGGTTACTGCTTAAAAGTAACCTACTTAGAACATCTCCATTTGTATCGCTTCTGCTAAATTTTCTGGTATAATTCATACGATATAATTTTAAGTGCTTATTTCTGGCCTCGACAGCTTCTTCTGACAATTGTTCAATTGGCAAGATTGCTTGTTTTATTATAGTAGCGCCATGAAGCATAATGTTGTGCATCGTTGGACTCATATGGTGCCATTTGTAGAGCTGCACATGTAATTCGCATATTCCTCAAATTGTTCATGATTAATGCGATGTGTGCTAGTTATTGTTTCCAATACTATATTCATGCGTTTAAGTAATTCTTCATTCACGCCAGTAATTTTCGAAACATTTTCTGTGTGCGAAAAAAATCTGCTTTATGCGTTGCCATCATTAGTATTACCATATCCTGGTTTTGGAATATCTACAAGTAGCCCAATTTCGTCCTTAAGCTTTTTTAATGATTGACTTTCTTTCTTTAATAAGTGCTTTATCTTCATCGCTCCTTGCTTGCCACTTTTGAATCAGTTTATATGAAAGAGTAAGTATCGATTCTAAAAAGCGTATACGCGCGTCTAAAGTTGATCGTCCAAAATTCACTCACCAACATTCTTCGGTAATATGTTGAAATCTTTTGAAGTTTAGGCGCAGATGTAACACCTCATTGTGGATTTTATGTCCAATGTACCATTGCACTTTTCCATCGACCATTGTGAACAGCAGAGTGTATTTAATTTGTGCTATACTTCCATTACATGGTACTTCACTTTTCTCTAATAATATGACTTGATTATTTATATATCCAATTTCTTGCTTTGCAACCTCAGTACTCCCTAGCACAAAACGGATTCGGATTGGTCTACACAACCTAGTTGAGGAAGGCGTTGGATTCCACCATATTGTTACTATTTTGCCATAAACATTTGTGATTAATATAATTGGCACGAACTGCTTTGAAATATGTTAGCGTCACTAGCATTTTCGTTTTCGAATTTTTGCTTAGAAGATGACTAGTGCGATCCATCACAGCCCCATTTACTGATAAGCTGTAGAAAATTAAGTTCCTCATAATCTAATTGCAGTAAAACCTCATTAAGGTAGTACATACTTATAAACATAATCGTGTTGCTGTGTGGTCGAGGAGAGATTGCAGCTTCACTTCTGTCTCAGTTTAGATTATGACATCGTAATGTCTCAGTTAAGATTATGGCATCTTCACTAGGATAACATTTTTTTTACCTTTCTTACCAATGAATAACATGGATACACATTTTTATTGGCATTATACAAAATTTCATATTGGTTTTTTGTGAGTTCAGCATTTATAGACAGTGCTAAGTCTCCCTCTGCTGAAAGTTTATTATTGGATTTTTTTTCAGACAAAGTTGAATCAACCGTAACATATTTTGTTTCTCTCCATCACTACAACACTACAACAACGGTATAATATTTAAAAAATTTTACCGTGGTCTAACTGTCACTGCAACCAACAGTGTGTAGTAAGCATTGCGAGTCAACATTACCGCAACATGCAAATTGCATTGACAACCAAAATATTTTGTGTGACGGTCACTTGGCACCAATACGTTTGATTAAGTGCAGCTGCACAATGCACTCAAATAAATCACATTTGTTAACTACATTTGTTTTTATAAATATAAACAACACAAGATGTCTGTTGCATTCAGGTAAGCACTCGTTGGTTTTTAAAACTGCTGAGACACGCGTTTCACGTACACCGTGGGAAACTATAAGGAATGTATTATTTGATAATCATGTATCTTTTCTTATGTTAAAGTACCCCTAGGAATTATTCTCATAATTAGTATATAAGGAGATGTAATTCAGTTTAAGAAATAATTAATAAAACATCAGTCTAAAGAGCTCGACTTTGCAAGCAAAATAGCTTTTCAAAAAACTTTACAAACATCTCAACAAGCAATTTTCTTAATTTATTATATATAGTTTGTAGATAAGTAAACACATTCATAATGAATGAAGAACATTATTCGTTGTGATGTTTGTAAAGTTTTTTTAAAAGCTATTTTGCTTATGCTTTGTGATTCGCAAAATGTATTTATGAGTTTATGTATGAGTAAATGTGTTTTTGAACTTTTAAAACATAAATGGTAAAGATCTACTGATGAGTTGGTATTTAGCACCCAACGAAATGCATATATAAGTATAAGTACTCTTGGTAACACACAACAAAAAAATTACATTTTTAAAAGTATCATAAAACAATAAACATATCATAAAATGTTTGAAGAAATGATAGAGTATTGGGATAATCAATACACATACATTAATATTGGAGGGAATACATGTACATACCCCCGAATTTGATAAAAAAATTATTTGGGACCAAACTGGACGGAATAATTATAAAATTGGTTCATTAATGATAGAATTATGAGATAATCATAAAACTTTCTTTTTTGGAGGGGGAGGGCAATTTCCCCTGAAATTAATAAAAATTATATAAAACCAAACTGCACAGAAACCCGTTGTCTTCGGATGAGAAAATTTCCAACGAACTCGATGAAAATTCAATGGCTCTGAACTGCGCAGAAATTCGTTGCAACACAAAAAGAATTATGAAAATCGGTCGATAATTGCAGGAGTTATTCTATAATCGATATTTGGATAGAAAAACTTTTTCCGATTTTTAATTTCTGGACTCAAACGCTAGCAACCCGTTTAAAACTTTGAAAATCGGTAAAGAAATAACCGAGTTAACATTAAATTGATAACCTCCTTCTCTTTTGAAGTCGGTTAAGAAACAACATGAAGTTGCAATAAAAATACAAGTCAAACCAAAATTACAGGAACAAATAAGCAAAATCTGAACAAAAATAAACTTTATATAAGTACATACATATGTATGTTTGTATGTATTTATGTAACTTCAGGTAACGTGCTTGTAGCTAAGAAACCCGCTATGTATACATACATATATATATATATATATATATATATATATATATATATATATATATCTGTATATATATATATGTATATCCATACACACGGAAATAATCTATAGTAAATACAAGAGTTGGATTATGTGTGTATACGTGATTATTACCGTAATGCAACTAAAAACGAATAAAAAATCTGCGTAACGGTAGAGTGTGAGGCGTGTAATTGTGCATGTGGAAGTAATAGCAAACACGTGCTTAGTGGTAATGACATACATTTCGTGTAATTAACTTTTATTCTGTTTATATACATTATCGCACTTCGTTATTTTATGCTAAAGTTGTTTTTGCTATTGCTGTTGGCGGGGGTTAATCATAATATTATTGTAGCTGTTGTTTATGTTTTGTGTATATACTCTTCTTTTACTCTGCTTTGCTCTATATTTCAAGGATATTTTAATAATAACGATTATAATAACACTCAACTTATATTCCGAAATGCACACGCATGCACGAACTTAAGTATACTCTTGCCGACAAAGTTTTTTAAACAACTACAAAAGCCAACTACAAGAAAGGCACCAGCATAATTAGAGCTAAGTGGAGAATATACCCGTCAGACAAAAACGAATCAAAATAGTATTGGAACAATAACAAAGTGAAAAGTTATTTAAAACAAGCCAAATATAAACTTCCTTGTCAAATTGAATAAAAAAATATAAGAAACTAAAAAATAAAATTTATTTTTAAGTGTAAATTAAGAAATTTTTTGTCAAGAACGTATTGATTTTAATTAACTTTCGAAATAAAAATGTTAATGTTTGGTATATTATGTACGTATTGTTCTGTGTACGTGTGTGTACCTATGTCATCCGATTTTTTGTAGCTTCCTAAAGCTGGATTCACCCATTGTTTCGGAACAAAATTTTTGTCCGGACAAAATTTTTTTTATATGAAGTTTGAGGTTTCTCTTTTTGAGAGTGAGAGAAAAGGAGAACAAAATTTGTTCGGAACATTTTTTGGTTGAATTGGTTTAATTTTAAATTTTGTCCGGACAAAGTTGAAATAAGCTGCCACCTATTTTATTTTCTCAGCCAAAGTTGAAGCGAGCTGCCACATAATGTTATAAGTATGTATAATAAAAGCACATAGTAACTTATATCCAGTAAAATAAACATAAAGTAAAGCTCAATTGCTAGTAAAAAAAACTAACTGACTTTTATTAATTTTTTTAACATGTCATTTTCTTATTAAACAATAAAAAATAAGTGCGTTTGACAAATAAAACACCAAATTAAATTCATCTGTCACTGTACTGCCACCTTGCAAAATTAATAAAACACATGTATTTCATACGGTAGCTTTGATTTTCCAGACAAATTGTTCGAAATGAGTGAATCGTGTTGCAAAATTGTTTGAGAACAAAAAATTTTGTCCGGACAAAATTTTTGTTCGGAAACAATGGGTGAATTCAGCTTAACATGCATAAGATATGTAGATAGTATCTACGTAGTATGTACGTAGATATACACACGTTGCCAATAATTGACTTCGTATTTAAATATTCATTCAGCTAATTTTCATTTAAATCATGTTGCATTTAAGTGCTACTTCTGTTTTCCAGTCGTATTTAATTTTTCTTATTTAATTGTGTTGGAAACTTGGTAGCACAACGTAATAAAAAAATTTTCCACAAATTTCCGTACAGAACAGCTAGTCAGAACAAATAAAGTAAACTCCAAAAAAAGATATTTTTATTTTAGCAAAAAATAAGAATAATTAAGAACAGCTGAATTGTTTTAAGACAATAAAAGCAAATTTCAGAATGATTAAAAGGATAATAGCAAAAAAACAAGCCAAAATTGTATGCAACTTGTCAGCAGCCACAAATTATTTTATTTAAGAAGAACAAACAGTCAAAAACATATGGAAATTCGTAAAACTTATGTAGTATTTAAATGCACAATGTTTGATTTTTAATGTTGACTTAATTTAGCTGTGAAAAACTCAATTTTGTATAAATAACATTTAAAAATAAATCACATATAAATCGGTAATAAATTATTGGCCCTAAGCAAAGACTATAGATTTATAAAGATGTCGCACTGCCATACATTGTTGTGCCACTGCTAAATTCATGATAGGATTTTGGGAAAATCACTTTGTTTTTTTTTAATCGTTTATTTCAGCAAAATGTTTCTTATAATTATACTTAGAGATAACATATTTTTATCCACTGTCCCTTAAACGAGCTCTCTAGTATAGACAAATATAAGTACAATTATACATTAAATATATTTTTTAAATCCAGTTATAATTTATCTACAGATGAATACATGTAATATTATCTGTGATAGTAACAAAAATGAGATGTAAAGAAAAACTATTGAAAAAACATTGCTTTTTTATTTGATTAAGATAAAAATAGTCCAGTATTTAAAAGAAAAACAAATTTTAGTGTTTAACTAATCCACCAGTATTTATTAGGTTTTAGGTTCGGAAGGATATTTTTATCTCCACGATAAATGTTGGTATCGAATCTTCTATTTTCGATTGTCATTTGGTTGCTTGAGACAGCTTTTATATTGGCCCTTCTACATATATGAAAAAATATAGGGACTCCAGTTGTTTCGTCTTGAATAAACCCATTTTTATCTAGATAAACAAAGGCTTCTGGACGTACATAGCCATTTTGTAATGCTTGATATATGTATATACTCATCACTGACATAGTAAGGGGCCATAATTAAGTTATTTTCATAACAGTTACAACAATCTCTTATATGGTTTCTAGTTAGGTGTATGATAAAATTATCAATTCTACTAATTTTAGCTGCAACATAAAGTTCTTGATTGCTTATATATTTTGTGAAATTGCTGTTTGCAGATCTGTATAACGAACAACATGATCTTAGACATTTTCTTTCGAATTTTCGCAGCTTTTCCATATAAGATGGTGAAATATTAAACCAAATTTGGCAACCACATGTTAGAATTGGTCTTATTAAAATTTGATATAGTAAAAGCTTGATTTCTGGTTTAATATGTTTGGAGAAAAAGAGATTTTTATACATAAAGTAAGCTTTTCTGGCTTTTTCATTTTGTATGTTTATATGTTCATTAAAGTATAAAAATTTGTCTAAGTTGATTCCAGGATATTTAACAATTTGTTTATTTGGGATATTCACATTTTCACTTGATTGAATGCCAAAAGATTTCCAGTTTTGTCTTATATTACTATTGCATTTTGCTACAGGGGGACGGATTAGTACTGTTTCGCATTTATCTGTGTTTATTTTCATTTTCCAATCAGTTGCATAGTTTTCTATTATATTGAAATTATTTTGTAAATTT
Organism: Lypha dubia; assembly: GCA_947311025.1. Taxonomy (NCBI): domain Eukaryota; kingdom Metazoa; phylum Arthropoda; class Insecta; order Diptera; family Tachinidae; genus Lypha; species Lypha dubia. The sequence goes on from OX371261.1 coordinate 84,660,930, forward strand.
TCTTTGATTTTCTCAATTTTTTTGTCAGTGTGATATACGATAATATCATCGGCGAAACCAATTATATTATTGACACTATGTAAAAGGTCGTGACTTTCTTCATTACCAGTACAGACAACAAACGTTTTATTTGAAAGCATGTTTTGAATTAGATATACCAATTGAACAGGAAATTTGTATTTTAAAAGTTTGTATATTAGACCAGGTATCCAAATATTATCAAAAGCTTTTTCGAAGTCAACAAGACATGCTCCTGTACAAAATGATTTATTCAAATTCCAATTAATATCGGATATAAGTAAATGAGCACCATGTATTGTAGAATGTTTATTTTTAAATCCGAATTGTTTGTCATTTATTAGATTATATTTTGTGCAAAAATTATTTATACAAATGTTTATACATATTTCAAAGATTTTACTTATGTTCGGTAGTAAACTTATAGCTCTTAAATTTTTCGGATTGGTGGTGTTTTTATCTTTTTTGGGTAGAACCACAACTTTTGCCAATTTCCATGCACGAGGGAAATAGGAGTTGTTGAGCATATTGTTAAATAAAGTGCAATATTCACTTATAAACTCATCCGGTATATTTTTCAAAACAATATTGGGAATATTGTCGACTCCCGATGATAATTTATTTCTAATGTGTTTGAAAATATAACAAGTTTGTTCCTTCGTAATAAAATAATTTTCAGACTGTGAATCATTTAATTGATTTGCCCTTTTGTTTATATTAAAGTTTGTATAAGCTGACTGATTGCATTCGTAAGCAGATTTACTTTGTAGAAATCTGCTGAAACAATTGTCAACTTCAACATGGATTTCGTTGTCGAGATCAATTTCTTTATAAGCATGTGTTTTTTCAAAGGAAGCTCCTATTAATTCTAAAATTTGCTGCTTCTCTCTTATTATGAAGCTCTCGTTGTCTTTTTCAGTGTTTAGAGGGTCGATACCAACAAATCTAAGTAAGTATTCTTCTTCGTGTCTTAATGTTATCGTATCTATGTATGTACATATATCCAATGTCGGTTTAGTTTTAAATAATTTTTTGACTTCGCTAAACATTCTTGATGAATTTCTTTTATCAAAATTTATTAACATATTTTTATAATATTTATTAACAGATACTCTAAAATTATCAATGATTAATTTTTTTATTAGTTTCAATTTAGATTTACAATGGTTAATTACCTAAGGGGTACATATAATTTCGAATCTATTATGTTTCGGCTTCATATACATACATATGTATACAACCGAACACAGAAGAATGAAAATAAAACTACTCACCAAAATGTAAAAAATAAACAATTTCATTAATTTGCTTTTGCACAAGCAGATTTATGACGCATTGCCTTTTGATATTTCTCTTTAATTTGTTTTTGGGTCAATTTAAAAAAAACGTACACAACGATTTTTTTGCTTATTTTTTTCAATTCGCCTGTAAGAGTGGCCAATTTATGTAGAAATTGATGAAGAATCCGGTGGTACTTTTAGGCTCTCAAAAAAATCAATTGGGGTATTCACACTGTAGTCATAAGTCATATGTCATAAAATAATAGCACACCAAATTATGACAAGTGTGAACACCCCGTCATAAATAAGTGTGCTATGTCATAATTTTGCCAGTTGATAAACATTTAACAACACTCCATTTTTAGTCGGATTATTGCGCATACGTAAATAATAAAATAAATGTTTTTTAATTGTTAATAAAGAAAACATAAATTTCCTGTAAATTTTCTAAAATTTCCATTATCAATTAAAATTTTAAATTTTTTTATTATCTATACGAACTTGCTGAAATAAATATAATCAAAAGCAGCTGATGCCGGTAACATGAGCTGAACTATTTTTTTGTACGGCGGCAAGTGGAAAAACGTTTCCAAGCTGCCAGGCAGATCAGTAGCGCGGGAAAATGTGTAACAAATTTGACTGTGTAGATAATGTATAAATTCGCGTGAATTCGCCACTGCATCCACCTTATAATTAATTCGCCTTGGTCGTGCATATACCTGGTAATGACTTTGCCTTGTTTTCTTGTGTTATTTAAAAGTAGCGGCGGCTTATAAATATTATCGCCAGCTCGAATAAGGAGTTGCAGCTGCTCCACTAAGATTTCTACTGTTATTTTATGACAAACCATAAACATACCTCAAAATGTCTTATTTTTGTATGACTTTTTTGTTTGCAGCACAACAACAATTTTTTTAAACTATTGTAAAATAATAAGACATTATGACAATATGACTGATATGACAACAGTGTGAACACCCCAAATATTTTTTGATATTTTTTTAGGTTTTCTATGATTTCTATCTTGAGCGTCACACACCAAATATGTATAAAAAATCGCTAAAATTTTATAGATCTATCGATCTGTGCAATCCCCAGGTCTCTATCTCTTATAGTTTTTGAGATATTATAAAAGCTTTTTATTGTATATCCACTATTAATAAAATTTTAATGTGTTATATTAACGTATGCAACATTATTATGGATATACTATAAAAAGTATATGAAGTTCTGTTGGAAAAAAAAACTTGGGTTATCTTCACGTATGTTCATGGAAATAATTAAAAAGTTATCTTCACGTATGTTTGTGAGAAAAATTAAAAGTTAAATATAAACCATTATTGTAATATACATATCCTTTTCGTTCTATATCGCAAAAATTTTTTCTATTAATCTTTAATGGTAATTTTGGGTTTATATAAATGAAAACTTGATTCTTAGGGAATGTACATATGTATGTCCGTTTTGCTTAAATAAACTTTATTTCAATTAAATTAAATAACAATTCAAAAGTCTTAAAAATACTTGATTGATTGAAAAAACTGCAACATAATATGTTTCACTCGAGCTTAATTTTTCGTTCTGAAAGTTTGAATATAATTTTAACAAACTTAAACGAATAAATCCGAGAAGAATTTCGCATCACTTTGTGGAAGATAAGCGTATAAACTTTCAATATCTTTTATTTTGTCTTTAGAAATATTTATCTTTGCGGTTGTATTTAGTTCTTTTTGACAAATGTTTTCCAAAGTAATAAAAACACCCTTCCTGGGTTGTTTTTTTAAGCTTGTTGACTGAAATTCGTCTTCACTTGCAGATAATTTAAAGTGTAGAGATAAGAGGCTGAATTTATTATATTTTATTTCTTTTATTTTGGTGAACGGAATATTTTGAAAATGTAATTGACTCGCTAAGGAGGAATACGTCTTGAAATCATTGGGTAGCATTTCAATAATTTTTAAAGTTACTTTTCTGATTCTACAAATAAGAAAAATTCCTAAAGTTGCTTGTTTGATATTGCATTGAATAAAAAATATCACTATTTTCCATAAAATTATGCTTTGCATTTATGTTAGGATCAGTTCTATTTAAAAAAACTGTTTTTATATATTTGATACCTTTTTAAATGGACTCCTCAGATTCCACTTTATTATCCAAAGTTATTACTGACATTTGAGTTAATTTCGTTAATACTCTTATATTATAAGACTTGAAATTTAGAAACGCAAATAAGACGTACCGAACATGGCAGAACTATGTACATAATAAAAGAAAATAATTATAAATCACATGAACAAATTCCTTATTGTTCAATAATTTTTTTTTAATATTGTAGCGGATAAAACGTTTTATGAAGGTAGTGTTAAAGGGAGCAGTTGATGGGAGCGAAAACTGGTTTCGTAAAAACACGTTAATAGTGTTATCTACGCTACTGCAAAGTTGTAAATAATGTAAACAAAAAACAAAGATAATAAGAACAAAAATGCAAAAGGAAGACTGAATAAAGCAGGTTATTGTAATTGCATACTAGAAATGTGTTTCTCTCACGTGATGTCTGGGGTAATGCGAATGCACGCACGTTACGTGAGTCGCAGATGTTTATTTTTTTTTTTGAACCGCTAACGATCATGTACATACATACGTGATTAAAAAGTTGCGCGCGAGCCAACCAATAGTGTTTACTAATTGTAACAAATTTCACGTATGTACCATAAAGTAAAAATGTGGCATATACAATAAAATGACAAATATTTTTTGGATTTAAAAATAGCAATAACATACAAATTTTTTTCAATGACTTCAGATATTTTTACATAAATCGATAAGAAACTTCAAACATAATATCTGACAAAAATATTGGACTACTTTTTTCACGTAAATTTTTTTGTATATCATTATGAAACTTTGGACTCAATTTCCCAAAAAAAAAAATTGGAGATACGTGAAGATAACTTTGGCACGACGAAGTGTCAAAAATCGTGACGATGTCGCGAGTTCTGAGATTTTAGCGCACCCAAAACTTCCGTACCGCGCCAATAGAAGTTTTCACTTCAAAAAATGTATCGTGAAGCTTTAAAGCTTCTAAGCTAATGGAGTCGACAAAAAATTTCTGGGGTTTGTAAATACATTTCTACATGTGATAGAAATCGATCGATTTGAAAAGTAAATCACTTTTTTAAATCGACTTACATACATGCATACATGTACATATACATATATCGATCGATTTCATGTTTCACATATTTTTTCCAAGTACAAATGTATAAAACGGCATAAATAAATGTAAGTATGAGCATGTGATTGACATACATACATATTAGTGCTGGCAAAGTATTGAGTAGTGGGTACCGAGTATTTGCCCTTTTTTTGGATACTCAATACTCAAAAGTAGTTACTCGATACTTTCAGAGTTGTATTTTTAAGCACTTGAGTGGCTAAAATAGTGTATAAAAATACATCATTGTACAAAATTAAACCAACCGCCGAAATACGAGTAAAGCTGTCAATAAAATAGAACAACCACATGTGATAAATTAAGCTAGATTTACACGATTGATATTTTCTTCAAAATTCCTCTTCAAAATGCTTCAAACTTGTGTAAACAGCAAAATTTCTTCAAAATTTATTGATCAAAATTTTTTGAACAAAACTTTTGAAGATTTTATTGATGCCGTGTAAATAAGCATCAAAATCTCATCTGGCAATATTGATAACTACAAATAATTTGACAGCATGTTCATTCTTTTGATTCAATATTCTATGTATATATGTATATGTGAACACAATGTGATTTCTTTTTAATACATATTTTAATTTTATTTTTTATATAGAAACAGAATGTGATTTTAAGTTCCCAAATAAATGAATTGAACTTTTTATTTCAAATTATTGGGTTTTTAATTAATTTTTAATAAATATGCTTGTATTGCCATGGAACTTCTCCGCCATCGGACTCTCTACCCTTTGCACCAACGCCGATGTAAACAAAATTGTAGTTCGCGTCCACAAGCGCCATCAAAACAATGCTGTTTTTCTTTTTATAATTGCGCTTCCACAGTGTGCTGGTGCTATAATATCGATGTGTTTTCCATCATTCAAATTCATCCCTTAATACTTTATATAATGCAGCGCAGACTTCAGGCACAATATCGCATCTTTATATTGGCCTTTTCTATTGATGGGGTGACGAGATTAAGCAAATAATCAAAATCGTCTGGTGACATTCGCACAAAGTTTTTGTATAGGTCGGGAACATTCCTTTTCAATCGCTCCCTAAAAGAGACATACATACCATTACCTTCCAAAAGAAAAGGTCAAACCCAATGTTCCTTTTGTTTTCTTCTTTTTTTTGCATTATTATCAGCTACTTCTTCCTCCAATATTAAAAATGTTGATGCTATGATGATTGTGTAGTCGTCCATACTTATTAAATGTTTTTTTATAATAATACATTATTTTTTATACATAATAATAAATTATTGAACAAAAGAAACAAAACAGCTGATCAAGGTCAATATTTTCAATATAAAAAGTTTACCAATAGTGTAAATTAGCTTCAACAAATTTTGATCAAATTTTTATCAAAAGGTTTTGAAATATATTGAAAGAATATTTTGATCAAATTTTTGAAACGTGTAAATAGAACATCAAAATAAATTTTCAAAATTTTGATAAGACTTCAAAATACCTTCAATCGTGTAAATCTAGCTTTACATTTTAAATGTACTTAAAAATGTATATTACATGGCGGTCGCTATAATATGAACTAATTAAAACCAAGCCAGTTCACTTTTGCAAGATTGTTCATATTTGCGAATGGCATCTAATTTCCCCTTTTTTTTCCCATTTTTTCCATAAAAACAAATAGGGAAATCCCAAAATTATTATGCAGTTGAAGCAACCCTGTTTACAAAAATTTCATCACTGTTTCGATAAAAATCCGTTAAAAAATGCAAAAATAATACCCAATTTACATGATGACTTTTTTTCTTAGTTTTGTTTCATTATTTTCATTATTTAAAAAAAAAATTGGGAAAAAACGACATGGAACTAAAAGACATCGTATGAACACACAAAGATTTTGGTAGCAACTTCAAAAGGGAATTCAGTAAAAACGACGTCGCAAAAGTCATCATTGGAATGGGGTGTAGGTTAGGTTAGGTTAGGAAGGCTAGTGTGAAATACAGATCCACTCGGAGACCCAATTGGATCCATTGTGATTCCCTTCATCTATAATTTATTGACTGATTAGTCTCCTTACTGTCCAAGGAGAAACAAAGAGCCGTTATCATCCATCATTCAGCCATTTAATTCCCATGATAAAGCCCTTGATATCCTCAAGTGTGCATTTCGCGATATCACTAATGCCCTCATGGAAACGTCTGCTCAGCCATCTTTTCCTATGGTGTTGCAGCATTGGGCAATGACAGATGATATGCTCTATAGTTTCTGGTTCCTCTTCATCCCCACACATCCTACAGAAATCCGGAGTGCCGTTTTCCCATATGCTGGTCCTCGCTCTAACCGAGCCAGTGAAGGCGCCTACTAAGACTCTCAAAACACTTCTATTCATACCCAGCAGTAGATCTGATTTACCTGAGTCTAGTTCTGTCCATATGGACCTCGAGACTCTACAATCTTCTCTATTCCTCCTGGAATGGTTAGTTCTGCTAATTACCCAATTCTGAGTTCCCTATAGTAGTGACCGATTGGAGGTTTGACCGACCTGTCACTAACTGCCACATCTAATGCTGAACCTATTCTTATCGAATTGGGTGTAAGTTGTTCACATTTTAAAGCTTTCGGAAAAGTGTTCATATTTTGGGGTGTTCATATTTTCGCGAGTGCACTGTAGTTAAATATGTATATATACATACATGTACATATTATATTTTAATTTTTACATACATACCCAATTACATAATTACACATGCAGGCACATATGTATGTTCATGCATTTGTAAATATTTTCAATTCTTTAAACAAATCAAAACATTAATTTTCCAATGAACCCTTTATGCGTAACAAATTTTTTTTTTGATAACAATTAAATTATTTCTTAGGTTGTTAACGTTGAATTAAAAGTTAGCTTTACATTTATTTTTGATTTAATAATAAAGACATACAAAACCAATAATAGTTGTAGATCTATTTTTAATTTTTGAAGAAACTACTTCAATATTGTTCATGCCATGACACGTAACCTCGTGTAGACACATCGATATAAATAGGTTTGTGCACTTAACGCACTTAGCATACTTGGCGCCGTCAATTTAAGTGGCTCTGGACAATTTTAGCCGGCTATTGACGTTTTCAACGTGGGACTCTTCCTCTTTTAAGGCGAACAACAGCAGCGAGTAGAGGCTTTATCTAAATTGAAAATTAAATAAATAAAATAAATAAATAAATAAATAAGATACGACTATTGTTCTAAATCAGCGTACAAGGTAACATTTGGTCCTTCACCGAGAAACATTGAAGCAGCGTTCGAGGTACGTGATTTTGAAATTTGATACGATTATTCACCGAGAAACATTGAAGCAGCGTTCGAGGTACGTGATTTTGAAATTTGATACATAAGAAGTAAAATAAAAAACGTGTCTCAAAGTCGTGTTGCCCATGAAATTTTTTCATCGGTCGGATAAGCCCTTTGTATTGCGTGGCGTATAGAATTTATTTCTTCGGTTCTGCGCATTCGAAATTGAAGAGCATTAAATTCGTGGAATTTAGTAGGCATATTTTTTTTGGCCATTGTCAGTAAAATTGTGTATTCGGTGAACACCGTTAAAAAAAAAATTGCGGCAAATTTGTTATTGGTATTTAACAAACAGGTCGTCAGAAAGTCACGAAATTTTTCTGCATTTATAGTTCAAGGTGACATTCGATTGTAAGTCAAGGTGACTTTGCGATTGAAGTACGTGGCTTTAGTTTTTTTGATACAAGTTAACCAAAACCTTTGAGTTTTCTGCCATAAGCCATAGATACAAACACATCATCAAATAACATGTCATTTTTAGAACTATTGAATGAAACATCTGATGAAATTTTCCGTTTCGAGGCAAGGCTCAAGGAAGAAGATTTCTCAGAATACACACTAGAAGGCCTAGATTTTGAAAAATTAGAGTTGAGTAAATTGTGGGAAAATTATAAAAATTATTATGGTGAATGCGTGAAAGAAACATCCGAAAAAAAGAAAGAAAAGAAAGAATTAGGATTTATTCAGGCAACATACACACAGGCTCACAAGGCACATGTTAAATGCATTAACATCTTGGCAAGAGCTAAACGCAGGTTGCCCAAAGAGGATGTGGACTCTTCCAAGCCAGTGGCTCCCAATCAGAGTTTTTCTATTCCTGTTCATGCATGCGATATTGAGGTTTTTTCTGGGGACTACGCTTCGTGGCCCACATTTAGAGATTTGTTTACCACAATTTACATAAAAAATGATCGTTTAGGCCCGGTAGAAAAATTATGCTATCTTCTTCAAAAAACAAGTGGTGATGCACGTGAGGTGAATAGAAATATTACCGTCACAGCGGATAATTTTGCGATTGCGTGGGAAAATCTGAAGGTAGCCTATGAAAATAAACGCGTTCTTTTCAACAATCAAATGAGCTTACTATATAATTTGGCTCATTGTCAGGAGGAGTCAGCATCAGAAATAAAACGACTTCAACGAGAAATAAATAACTGCATGTCGACTTTGAAGTTGTATAAGATTGATATTGATGCCTGGGAACCACTATTTGTTTTTCATTGCTCAATTAGGCTCCCTGAACAAACACTAAACCTATGGGAACAATCGGTAAAAAATAAAACAGAGATTCCCAAGTGGAAGGAAATTAATGAGTTTTTGACAGATAGATTTAGGGCCCTTGAAAGTGTTTCGAATATTCGGGTCAGTGGTTCTCAAGCTAGTTTTCAATTTAATAACGCGAATCAAATGAGGCAAAATAAATTTAAAGCTCATCACACCAAAGTAAATGTAGCGCAATGTAAACTATGTAAAGAGGCCCATGAATTGAGTTTTTGCCGAAAATTTGTGAACATGGATTATAAAAATCGCGTTTCATGCTTAAGAAGATTAAAATACTGTTTCAACTGCCTGAAAGGAGGGCATTTATATGGAGATTGCCCTAGTAGCAACGGTTGCGCAAAATGCAAGAAGAAGCATCATGCCCTCTTGCATAAAGATTTTGATGATAAACAGGTGCAAAGAGTTCAGACAAATTATGAGGCTCCGAAAAACAAACAACAGTTTTCTACTGAAGTACTCAATGGACCTTCTACATCTAGGGCCGCCTATGCATATAATGCTGCACCGAATGTTGTTCAAAATCACCACCATTCAGTTTCAAAAAAGGTTTTACTGGCCACTGCATGGGTCAACATTATTAATAATGGCTCTAATTTTAAAGTACGAGCGTTAATTGATCCATGCTCAGATGAAAGTTTTATATCTGAGAAAATTTGTAAGTTGCTCAAGTTGTCCACTGTACCCGTTTCAGCTGAGGTCGCAGGTCTAGGTGGAGAAGTTGTTAGCAGAGTTAGCAAAATGGCTAGTTTTTCAGTGGTTTCTTTAATAAACCCTAATTTGAGTTTGACTGTTTCTGCTTTGGTGGTCCCTCAAGTCACGGGAAATGTTCCAACCTTATCTTTCACCCCTAATAAAAATACATTGCTGCCGAATTTAGACTATGCCGATCCAGCATTTTATAAAAGTGGCTCGGTAGACATGCTGTTAGGAGGTGATGTGTATCCATCAATATTACGCAGTGGCGTTCATCATGGTATTTTTGAGTCATTAGTGGCACAAGAAACTATCTTTGGCTGGGTGGTAACTGGCCCCACAGGTCATAATAGTACTGTCAGGCTCACTCATTTTACTAAAGTCTCTATTGATGAGCAATTAACAAAATTTTGGGAGCTTGAGGAAATTTCAAAAAATCGTGTGGTCTCAGAAGAGGATAAACTATGTGAACAAATATTTAGATCTACTACTGTCAGGAATGCTGAGGGGAGATATGTTGTGAACTTGCCCTTTAAATCCGCATTTTCGTCGCTCGGTCCGAATAGGCACATAGCTCTGAGTCAATTTAAAAGAAACGAGAATTCGTTGTTGCGGAAGCCGCAAAATAAAGCGCTATACGATGAGGTGGTTAAAGAATATTTGACTTTGGCACATATGGAGAAAACTGAAAATCCCGAAGCTGGCCCGAGTTATTATTTGCCCCACCATGGTGTTTTCAAACCCGAGAGTACCACTACGAAACTGAGGGTGGTATTCAATGCCTCAAGTGTGACTCCAAGTGGTAAAAGTCTAAACGACATATTACACGTAGGCCCTGTGCTTCAAAAGGACTTAGTGTTTTTGATACTGAAGTGGAGATTTTTCAGGTATGTCTTTAACGCAGATATCGCCAAAATGTACAGGCAGGTTCTCGTTAACCCTGAACACGCTCGCTTTCAAAAAATTGTTTATCGTAGCTCTCCTGAGGAAGAGATACAAGATTACATGCTGAAAACCGTGACCTTTGGTGTGAATTGCGCTCCTTATTTGGCCCTCAGAACTCTGTTACGGTTAGCCGATGATGAAGAACGAAATTATCCAGTTGGCTCTCAAATCCTGAGAGAGTCAATGTACGTAGACGACGCGCTAGTGGGTGCTCACAGTTTACCTGACATTCTAGAGGCCCGAGATCAACTAATATCGATTTTACAGTCCGCTGGGTTTGATTTGAGAAAATGGACCTCTAATATGAAGGAAATATTAGAAGATTTGCCCACTGACCATCTGCTAAGCGAGGATTTTCTAAGGTTCGATGATAAAAGTAATGCGAAGACTCTGGGTATTCGATGGAATGCTTCAGCTGATTACTTCTATTTTACGGCACAGAAAATTGCACTCAAATCTACGTACAGCAAAAGGGAAGTTCTTTCGGTTATCGCTAGACTCTTTGATCCATCTGGATGGCTGGCGCCTGTTATTATAACGGCAAAAATTTTAATGCAGCAAATGTGGCTCGAGAAAATTGGCTGGGACGAAAATATTAGCGAAGTTTCATTGCGCAGTTGGCAAGCATTTGTCAATAGGTACAATGACATTACAGAAATTAGGGTGCCGAGGTGGATACAGTATGCAACGAATGCGTCCATAGAATTTCATGGCTTCTGCGATTCGTCAGAATGGGCATATGCGGCAACCCTATACATAAGAGTTAAAATAGATAAGACAGTGACTTCACATTTGCTAGTCTCAAAAACAAAAGTAGCCCCAATTAAGAAACCCTCTATTCCACGTTTAGAGTTGTGTGGCGCAGTGTTGCTATCTAGATTAGTCGACAGTATTATGCCTCAATTTTCCTTTAAAACCTACTCGTTGCATCTGTGGTCCGATTCAACGATAGTGCTTGCATGGCTCAAAAAACCCCCATGCAGCTGGAAAACTTTCGTAGCCAACAGGGTTGCGTTAATACTAGAAAAAGTCGGGAATAGGAATTGGCACCACGTAGTGTCACAAGACAACCCTGCAGATCTAGCAACCCGGGGGCTGACCCCTGCGGAGTTAAAAGACTGCCAACTCTGGTGGCATGGCCCAAAGTGGCTACAGCTAGAAAAATCGTCCTGGCCATACTCGACCTCAGAATTCGAAACTGCTGAGGAAAGAAAAAATATTCAAGCTTTTGTTACTAGATCTGCGGAAAACGACGATATTTTAGACAGGTTTTCTGATTTATCAAGGGCCACTCACGTAATCGCATACATGTTCCGCTTTTATAATGCTACGCGCAAGGGTTCAGGGACTACGGCTCATTTTTTGACCCTAAAGATTTCGGCAGAAGAGTTGCTCTTTGTGAGAAACCGTCTCTTTCAACTATCTCAACGAATATACCTTGCAAACGAGTTCAAGTGTCTACGCGAGAAAAATTATGTCGAGAAAAGTAGCCCTCTGTTGTCCCTCACGCCCTTTCTTGATGAGCATGAAATTATACGAGCTAATGGCCGCCTCGCCTTGTCAAACCTGCCATACAATGAACGCCATCCAATAATCTTAGCCTATGATAGTACGTTGTCACGACTGTATGTGCGATTTATTCATAAATTGGTTCACCATGGCGGCCTCAGATTAGTCCACAGCGTTATAAGACATGAATGTTGGATACTCAAGGCAAAAAACCTAATAAAGCTCTGCATAAATAATTGCAAGGAATGCATCCTACATCGCAAAATGAGGCAGGGCCAGATAATGGCTGCGTTGCCTAAAGAGAGAACTACCTTGAGTCGCCCCTTTGCAAACACTGGCGTCGATTTTGCTGGCCCCTTTGAAATTAAAAGTTTCACTGGTCGCTACTGTCGAATTACAAAGGGTTACGTGTGCCTCTTTGTCTGCTTTGCAACTAAGGCGATCCATCTTGAAGCGGTTAGTGATTTGTCATCCCCTGCCTTTCTAGCTGCCCTGGCCCGTTTTATTGCTCGACGAGGCTGCCCGGCAAACATATATTCTGACAATGGCAGGAACTTCGTTGGTGCGGCGAGGGACCTCGCTTCCAATCTAGAAAAACATGTTAAGGAGCTTCGTGACACTGCCGTCGACAAATACGGACACCAAAGCCTGAAATGGCACTTTATTCCCGCTGCGGCTCCACATATGGGTGGACTCTGGGAGGCCGGAGTAAAAAGCTGCAAAATGCATCTAAAAAAGATGGCTGGCCAGTTGAAATATACCTTTGAGGAATTTTCCACTCTACTGGCTACCATCGAAGCATGTCTCAATTCACGTCCATTAGGCCCCTTGTCAGAAGACGCCGAAGATTTGTCTGCCCTCACCCCTGGTCATTTTCTAATTGGTTCTGCGCTGCTCACGCCCGCTGAACCCGAAGAGCTCAACTCCGCGACAAGCATTATCCATCGATGGCGTAAAGTTAAAGCCATGCAACAAGAAATTTGCCGCCGATGGAAAGACGAATATTTGAAGGAGCTCCATAAGCGTACGAAATGGAAATCTCCGCTCTGCAATTTAAAGGAAAATGACCTAGTGGTTCTACGAAACGAACCCCTTTGCCCCACAGAGTGGCGTTTAGGCCGAGTAGTCAAATTGTACCCCGGCAAAGATTCACGAGTACGAGTAGTAGACATTAAAACTCAAAATGGCACGATCACGAGGCCGGTACATAAATTGGTTCGTTTACCGAACCAATGCGATCCCTAACTTACTTCATTGATACACGTTGCACTTTCTCTGGCTCATTGACCTGTTTACTGTTCTACTAAATTTACTCATTTATTTTCAGAGTATTATGGCCGAAGGAGCTTGGTTCAACTCCAATTATGGCTGCCCACTGTGCCAACGCCTACATGCCATCAGACAGTGCACCCGGTTCTTGACGATGCGGCCAGAACTCAAGCGGAGAACGGTGATGGAGCACGAACTATGCAAATGTTGCTTAGCCCAATCGCACACTTTAAGCGAGTGTCACAGTATCGACCGGTGCAAACGGTGCCACCGCCAGCACAACACGTTGTTGCACCCCGTCGCTCCTGATAATGAATGGCTTCATATGACTGCCATCGTCAAGCTTTATCCGCATCAAGCCTCGTCGCGGAGCCACAAGATTCGTGCCCGGATAAATCCGAACGCTGCTCGCACGTCCATACACGAGCCGATAGCCCGAGAGCTCGGCTGTGCCATTCAACACCACCGAACATGGGTCACGTTGGGTCACCGCTTGTGCGACACCAAAAAATTGCCGGTCGTGTGCGCCCTGGAGACTTACGTGTTCAGGCATACTCCGCCGGTCAACGTACGCGACGACTGGATTCGTCACAATCGTCGCCACACTGTCGCAGCGGACCCGCAGTGGTATATCTCCACCCCCATCGATGTGATCATCGGGGCTGACGCGGCTCGTAAAATCTTAAATGGCCCAGCCGAAGGAAAAGCGGGGCAGATCTACATTCAACAGACCGTCTTCGGAGAGGCATATTTCGGCGAAGCAGGTCATTGAGTACTCAATAATGATTTCCGTAGCCCTAAGGATCGCCTGGACAATCGATCATCCATCTTATAAAACAAAATTTATTTTCAATTGTCATTTTATTTTATATATCCTTTTTTTTTTCTCTTTATCTATGTAATAAAAGATATGAATTCAACTGTCCGTTTGTAGCTCTTTGTTGTGCCTATAGCTCAAGGTGGGCGGTATGTTCATGCCATGACACGTAACCTCGTGTAGACACATCGATATAAATAGGTTTGTGCACTTAACGCACTTAGCATACTTGGCGCCGTCAATTTAAGTGGCTCTGGACAATTTTAGCCGGCTATTGACGTTTTCAACGTGGGACTCTTCCTCTTTTAAGGCGAACAACAGCAGCGAGTAGAGGCTTTATCTAAATTGAAAATTAAATAAATAAAATAAATAAATAAATAAATAAGATACGACTATTGTTCTAAATCAGCGTACAAGGTAACAAATATGCAGGTAAAAACTATGCGTTACAAATTCAAAAAATCCGTTAAAAGTATCGAGTAGTATTGAGTACCCAAATGAAAAGTATCGAATATTATTGAGTAATGAAAAGTAGTAGAATTTGCCAGCACTAACAAATATACATATAAATGTGTATACATACTTGTATTTTTAAAGAATGGTTTAATTTTTCATCAACAGAAATTTTATAATTTAAATTAAAAAAAAAATTATTGTTGTTGTAGTTTCCCTTATAAATTTTTAGGTAAATAATAGGGCGAATTGCGAAGATATTTAAGAAACAAATCGAATTATTTAAGTTTGCTAGAAGAAATGTGGGTAATTACATGCTTATGTACATATATAAGCAGATTTATTGAAAATTTTCATTTGTCCAATGATTGAGATTATTCTTATGCTTTCCCATGAAACAATAAATTACTTCTTTCTATATACAAAAAAATTTCACGTACATTTTTTGTACACTTCTACGCTTTTCGTTAAAGTAAAATAAGACGAAATAGTCTTCATTTTTTTTGTTACCCAAAAAGTTCACATAAACGTTTTGGAATGCAACCCAAGCTCGGATGACAGGAACGCATGTACCCGTATAGCAAAAAATATGCCCTAGCTTATCATATCATCCGCTACCATCATAATTATTTAATTCTTAATTACAGCTATTCGTTTGTAGATTACATGGCGCAGTTATTGTTGCCAGAAGTGCAATCTGCATTTTGCAGATTTTATGCCCCAAAAATTCAAAATGGAGATTTTTTGTCTCCACTCATAATAAAGTGCAAAGGTTTTTAACAATGTCGAATATTTCTCTGATAATTAAATTTTAAAAATATTAAAAAAGATTTTTTTTGTATCGAATAGGCCCCAAAATTACTGACCGATTTGAACCATTTTTACAGTAATAGAAAGTTACCTTGTCAGGAAGTAAGTTTGTATCGCTTAAGTTATTTTCAGGGTTACAATTTGATATCAGCGCCACTAAAACTTGCACCAAAGTTTTTGGGTGGTAGAACGTGGCCGCGGTTAACCTCATCATTAAAATAATTATTAATATTTATATATTTGGGCACCTAAAGCACATAATGTCTTAGAATTCGGTATGTGTTACGCCACGAACAAAATGCAACTTACAGATATTTGATATATCCTCAACATCTAAGTATATATCTTCTATCTACATATATATGTACTTATGTATAAATGAATTGCAGTTCGTTAGTCTCGCTAAAACTCGAGAACAGCTGTACCGATTTGGCTAATTTGGTCTTTAAGAGAAGGTTTAAAAGGTGAATAAATATGAAAGTTGTTAACTATCTTTGAGATTATTTTTATGTTGATCTTTTGTGATAGTGACACTTTACTGCTAAGTGCACGATAACTTTTCTCACTCTGATTAATTACAATTTACTATGCCGCTCTCGAGTTGACGAACAGCAATTCATTTTTATATATGTACTAGCTTATCCCGGTGTGCTTCGCTACCCGTCTCGTTATAAAATAAAATTAAAAGTGTTTATATATCCTATTGTGAAAATTTAATGACGATCGGTCCAGTAGTTAAGACTATATTAAGATTTTTAATTAATATTTTTATATTATTATTATTACGAATAAACGTAATTATTATTTGAACTTATATTGATTTACATATGGAAAGTAATATTATCAGGCTCAAGTTCAGTTTTATTGAATTAATGAAAATTCAAAATTACTAAGAGTTTTTTTGTGTTGGAAAATATTATTATTTATATCCAATCAGTTTTTAGCAGAACGTATCAGTACTGATTTCAAGGCCGCTACACCTCTCATCAGCGTTCAAATGTCCATCTTTACAAATTTCGTAAAGTGGATACTAATTGAGAAGAATATCAACTATTTAACCAGTTTTCAGCAGAAATAGAATATGAGAATTAATTTTTAATTCAATTTTTATTCTACAATGAAACAGTGCTGGTTAGTACGAAATTCCCTCATTACTGTTTGGAACTAATAATCAACACAAACTCATAGTCCGTTATCATCAAAGTATTCTACTTTGTATTTTAACGTTTTTGTTGTTTTTACTCTATATTAGGGAAATTCACATATTACTGTGACCCCTGTTATTAGGGTATTTATAGCTCGTGCCCAAGCGGAATTAATATTTTTATATTATTATTATTACGAATAAACGTAATTATTATTTGAACTTATATTGATTTACATATGGAAAGTAATATTATCAGGCTCAAGTTCAGTTTTATTGAATTAATGAAAATTCAAAATTACTAAGAGTTTTTTTGTGTTGGAAAATATTATTATTTATATCCAATCAGTTTTTAGCAGAATTTTTTTTTTAATTTTCATAAAAAGGTACGTATTTCAAATTATGCCAATACCATATGTACCAAATATCATCGACGTAGGTCAAAAAATGCCCAAAATATGGCGATTTAAATTTTTGGGTTATATGGGCGTTGCCACGCCTCTTTGTCCAATAAAAACTTCATATAGCATATTATTCCTTCCAGAGTCACAGTAACATGCTGTGAAAATTTCAGGAAGATCGGTCCAAGGGTTTTGGCCTCCTATAAGGAACAAACAAACAAACACACAAACAAGCAAACAAATAAACAAACACACATTCGGTTTTATATATTAAGATGTATGTATGTATGTATATACTTAGATAGATTTTCTGGGTGCGTTTTACTTTTAGTACCTTTTGTTATTAACATGTAGCTTGAACGAACTCACGGGTAAATTCTAGTATAACATAAAAAATTCATTTGAACTTAAAAATCAGGAAAAAGACATAAAGTTAGATGACGATAATATCTTGTTATCATTCGACCTGGGGGTCAATTCTCGTTCGGCGATAACGTGAATTGTAAACATTTTTCTCGTTTACATTTTGTTTCTAATTCCCGTTCTGTGAAGAAATTAAAACAAATTAAAATCTTTTCACAATGAGAGAAACAAATGGTATGTAACAATTTTTTCTCAGTTTCACAGCAAAACTGATTCTCGTTGTATGTACATATGTAGGTAACTGCGAAAACAAATGACGCGTTTTTTTCACTTAAAATTTGTTAGTGAAAATGGAAAAAGCAGCAAAAGGCATTCGCACAAGCAAAAATCAAAAAGAAATTATTAATTTTTAGAACATAAATGTCGATATTGCAAACGATAAGTATGTATGTATGTATGTATGTATGTATGTATGAAAGTAGGTACATATGTACATACATATGTAGAGAGTTCAAAATAAAAAAAATTTATTTGAATAATCCCTACTAGCATTTGGAAGATTGTTTTATCAAAAATCACCTAACTATGTAAGTAAGTCTTCCTCGAATACTTCTGACGATTAAAAACTGATTATCACTTGCGCGCTTGAAAAAAGACTCGAAAATGATTCGCGCTTATGCTTAAAAAGTAATAATAATAAACACAATAACAAAACAAACAGCAATCGAAAATGAATCATACAGGTGTTTGAAATATGACTGTTTTGAACTTATTTATGAATAATTGTTACAAAGGTTTGTACTTTAAAAAATTCTACTTTGGAATTAAAAAATAAATAAACTATGTTTCATTTTTAAATTAATTATTATTATTAATTATTTTGATTTTTTAAATAAGATTATTATTCAAATATTGTTATTCAAACCCCTACTTAAAAATGTCGCAGAATAATGTATTTAACTCTGAGAGTTTCAGTACACCCCGACTAGAAATTTAACAACGTCGTAAATTTTCTATAGTATTTAATAATAACACAATAGTGTCGGGAAAAAGTTTACACACCCGGATGTATATTTTACAATTCGTTTTATATTTTTATATTTGTTTGTTTTTCAAACATTATGAATTATGAATACCACTATTATTATTCCTTTTTTATAAATTCAATTCCTTTTTTTGCTGTAATTTTTTTTTTTACTAAAAATTTTTATATTATTATTTATTATATAATTTAATAATAATTTAATTTATATAATTTTAATAAACTGAAGTAATTAATAATTTAAATCGAAAAATATTTCTTTTTTTCGTGTTTCAACTCTCGTAGTGAACAGACGCGTTTTTATAATCGTCGCAACTGAATACAAAAAAAAAATTAAATAAAAAAAATATTTTCAAGTCACAAAAAATATAAAAAAAACAAAACATTTATTGAACAGTTATTTTACTGGTTTTATTTTATTTTTTGCTTGTGTGCAATATACATAAATATTTGCATACACAAACTAATTTAAGTGAACATATAAAAAAGAGAACTCTGATGAGTTCATCTTCTGATAAAAACAACAATAATCCTACAAGCAGTAGGAATGTACAATATATAACTTTAGTTGCTGATGACGACAATAAAAAAAATGAATTAAACAAAAACCTGAATTTAACAGAAAACACAAATACTCGTGTGCGATCATTATCTCTGAACATGTTAAATAGTGATCAAGAAGCAACAACAATTGCACCCATCAGCAAACTTGTCAGCTTAGCTGTACAAACAAACAAACAAACAAACAAACAATAAGTAACAAGGTGACCAACGTGCACAAAATGGTAGATGCGGTGAGTACAATAAATGATAATAAAATTCAAACAGGAATGGACAGATACATAACCGTGTTAAAAAGGGGAAGAAGTCCAAAATCAGCTCAAATTGCTTCAACATCGAAAGTTCCTAGAGATGGAAAAAACAATATAATAAATTCCGAAAATCGTTTCGCGATGTTATCTGAACAAGGCGATGAAGGCACAACTACAACAAGTTCGAGTAAGCCCCCACCCATATATTTAAGAGAGCAGAATTCCAGTTTGCTGGTTAAAAGTCTTATCTCATTAATTGGAGAAAATGAGTTTTATGTAACTCCAATTAAGCGCGGAAACATCAATGAAACAAAAATTCAGGTAGCTCATGAAAATAATTACCGAAAAATTGTTTCAGATTTAGAATCTAAAAATAAAAACTTCTACACGTACCAATTAAAGAGTGCTAAAGGTCTAACAGTCGTAATAAAAGGTATAGACTCTAGCGTGGATCCGGAAGAGGTCAAGTCTGGCCTTGAAAATAGTGGCTACAAGGTGAAAAATGTCTCAAACATTAAAAATAGAGAAAAAATCCCCCAACCAATATTTAGAGTCGAGTTACAGCCAGATGGCATAAAAATAAAAAAGAATGAAGCGCATCCAATATATGACTTAAAGTACTTGTTGCATCGAAGAGTTACTGTTGAGCTTCCACATAAAAGAGCTGGACCTGTTCAATGCCTGAACTGCCAAGAATTTGGGCACACGAAGACTTATTGCAAGTTGCCTACAGTCTGCGTTGTATGTGGTGAGTTACGCAGTACTGCTAACTGTGATAAAATAAAAGGTGATACCAAGGCGAAAAAATGTGGCAATTGCGGCGGAAATCACACTGCCAACTATAGAGGCTGCCCCCTTTACTCGTTTTTTAAGAATTCATCAACCAAAAAAACCAATGCTACTCCCGCTCAACCTAAAACCCCTATTAACTATCCACAGTTACCTCAACCGTCCACCAGCCAAAATCAATTTTCAAACATTTTCAAGTCTAACGCGACTAGTGCTCAACAACAATCTAACAACAAATTTTCATACGCTAGTATTTTAAAAAGCAATCAGAGTACGGCGCAAAAAACCGTAAATGTAAATGAAGATTCGGGGTATAATTTTAGTCGTATTGAAGCCTCAATTGAGAGCTTAATACAAACTGTAAATACATTTACTCTCAACATGTCCTGTATGATGCAGGAAATGTTGAAAATGCAGTCTACCTTGTTGCAGGCTGTACTAAGCAAACCATGAACTTAAAAATCTGTTTTTGGAACGCAAACGGCATCTGCCAACATAAAAACGAAATAGAATATTTTCTTCAGGATAAACAAATCGATGTTATGCTTATCTCAGAAACTCATTTGACATCTCGAAGCTGTTTCAGAATTAGTGGATATAATTTTTACGACACCAAGGATCCCCGTGGCAGAGCTTGTGGTGGTTCGGGAATCCTAATAAAAACGCGAATAAAACACCACCTGTTGAATGAGTTTTGTGAAGATTATCTTCAAGCAACGAACATCTGCATCGAAACTTACTATCAAAAACTTGTAATATCATCTGTCTATTCGCCCCCCAGATTCACAATTACCGAGAGTCAATATACGGCTTTTTATAAATCACTGGGCCTCCGTTTTCTAGCAGCTGGCGACTACAATGCTAAACACACATTTTGGGGTTCACGTTTAATCACACCTAAGGGACGAATTTTATTCGACACAATATCTAAAATGGGTTTGAATGTAGTTTCAAGTGGACAGCCAACATATTGGCCAACAGATCGACAAAAAATTCCTGATGTTATCGACTTTGGAATTGTGAAAGGCGTGCCCAGCGAGATGGTTGAAGTTGAAGCATCTTTGGACTTATCCTCAGACCACTCGCCTACTATTGTCACTATTTACTCACACACAACATGTGATTCAGCGACGACATCTGCACGTATTAACTGGCTGAAATACAGAAAATATCTGAGTGCTCATTGCTCGGAAAAAATGCCGCTGAGAACACCTTCAGACATAGACGATTCTCTCAGGTTGTTTGAAGCGCATGTTAAACAAGCGGCTTTTAATGCTACTTCAAATGAAATAAACCAACCAGTGAGATTTAACAATATTTTTTCTGTAGATATAGAAAGGCTATTGACTGAAAAACGGCAAGCTCGACGAGAATGGCAGCGCTACAGATCGCCCCAGCTAAAATTAAGTCTTAAGGAGTGTACCAAGCAGCTTAGGAAAGTTTTGCAAGCTCAAAAAACCGCTTCCCTTCAAAAATTCCTTCAAGAGCTAGATGCAACACCACAAACAGATTATTCACTGTGGCGTGCAGCCAGAGGACTAAAAAGGCCGGTGATATGCAAACCCCCATTACGAGCCCCAAATGGTGACTGGGCAAAAACTGATGCTGAAAAAGGTGCACTCTTTGTTAAACACTTAGAAAAAGTTTTCACTCCGAATATTTCTGCTGATATTGTTGAACTGCCACCAGTCGTCCCTTTACCAGAAATACCGATGAGATTTAACATGACGGAGATTGAAAATACTATTACTAGTCTTAACACCAGAAAAGCCCCAGGTGTCGACAAAATAAGCAACAAAATGCTTCAAGAATTGCCTTACACTGCAAAAAGAATAATACTATTCATTTTTAACAGTATTCTACGCCTAGAACACTATCCTAAAGAATGGAAGGTTTCGCTAATTACTATGATACCAAAGCCCGGCAAGGATCATACAAAGGTTGAATCCTATCGGCCTATTAGTTTACTGTCTAACATTTCAAAACTATTTGAAAAGCTGTGTATGAGCAAGCTGATGCCTATAGTGACTAGTAATGGATGTATTCCAGATCATCAATTCGGTTTTCGCAGTCAACATAGCACAATAGAACAAACTCACAGACTTGTGAATGTCGTTAGAGACACTTTTGAAAAAAAGAAATAGTGCTCTGCGCTCTTTATTGATGTCTCACAAGCTTTCGATAAAGTATGGCACGAAGGTCTTTTCAATAAATTAACACAAAATCTACCAGCAAACATCGTAAAGCTTTTAAAAAGCTATTTGATGGAACGTAAATTTGTAGTTAGGGAAGGCAATTTTTTAAGCCCTCCGCAGTCGATTGAAGCCGGAGTCACTCAAGGCAGTATCTTCGGACCCTTACTTTATTTAATATATGCCTCTGACTTACCGTTAAGCAGTAACATTTATACATCAACATTTGCGGATGATACAGCCTTTCTAAGCGTTCACGAAAATCCTGTAGAAGCTTCCCGCAACTTACAAGAATATATATCCAAACTGGAAAAATGGCTCAAACAATGGCGTATAAAAGTTAACGAGCAGAAATGTGCACACGTCACTTTTACGTTGCGCAGGCAAACATGCCCGCCTATAAAAATTAACACTGAGACTATACCACAACACACTGTAGTCAAATATCTAGGCGTTCATCTTGATCGTCGTTTAACATGGAAATCGCATATAGACGCAAAGTTGACTCAAATGAAATTAAAAGCAGCTCAAATGAATTGGCTTATTGGAAGAAATTCTATACTAAGCCTAGACTGTAAACTACTATTATACAACGCGATCCTGAAACCAATATGGTTCTATGGAATCCAGTTATGGGGCACTGCCTCAGCATCAAATGTCGAAAAAATTCAAAGGCGACAAAATAAAATTCTACGTACAATTACAGCAGCCCCCTGGTATGTCAGAAACCATCGAATTCATAAAGACCTAGACGTTCCGTTGGTGAAGACAGTATTTTCAAAACACGCGAAAAAATATATAAAAAAACTTGAATTGCACCCAAATCCACTTGCGCGCAATATTCTTCATTATAGAGGCCACACCCGGCTGAAAAGAAGGGATACTCTTTTTCTCAGCCGTTCACGAGAAATGTAAAACAACAAAAATTAACCGTTGAAATTAAAAATTTTGTTTAGCATTGGCTAAACTTATATTTAATATTTTTTTAGATTTAAGATTTGAAAAACTTATTGATAATTCAATTTAAATAATTAAAGATTCAATAAATAATAAAATTATCACAAAAAAAAAAAAAAAAAAAAAAATATTTCTTATTGTAATCGATTACAAATATGACGAAAAAAAAAGAGTCAACAAAGACTCACAAACGATCAGAAATACGACTAAAAAACGACTCATAAATGATTCGCAATTGATTAGAAATAGGACTGAAAAATGCGTCGAAAAAGACTCGAAAATATTTAGAAATACAGCTAAAAAATTACCCGAAAAAGACTCGCAAGCAATCAATAATACGACTAAAAAATGACTCGAAAAAGACTCGAAAATCATTAAAAATATGAGTCGAAACTGATCAGAAAAGCGGGTAATGAAAGACTCCCTGAGAAGTGTCGCGGGTAGGGTACCATTTTCTCCCGAGAAAACATACATTTATGATCAGAAAATGAGCTGATATATGCTTATTTTAATCGCGCAGAGAAGTCATAAATGACTCGAATATGATTAATTTTTTCATGAAATGCTTGTAGGGGATTTATACATAAGTATGTACACACCTACATACTACTACATATGTATCAGTATTTACAGATTTGTTAGTACATTAAAAAATAATGCATACATATTCAACTTTTATATATTATTCGCATATACAATGTAATTTATTTTTGACTATTGTAGAGACCCAAGGCAAGTTGCCTAGAAATGAGATGGAATTTTACCTATCATGAACTTGGTCCATATTTTGATCTCAGTTCTTTTTGCGGCCGAAATTTTTTGGATAGGAACTTGGCCTTATTTTCACATTTATGTTTTTGTGCGGATTTCACTGCTTTTTTCTAAGTTGTTTTTGTATAAATATTTATGTGTATTGCTTATCAGGGCCTACCTGTGTACGAAATATATCTTTCTAGCTATACTGGAAGTGCCCCATACAAAGAAGGGGAACTCTAGTCCCCCCCCCCCCGGGTGCAAAGTGCCCGTTTTCAGATTTTTCTGGTTATTTTCTCACCAAGACCTACCTTTGTACAAAGTTTCAGCTCTTTAGCTTTACCGGAAGTGCCCAATAATATTGATGAGTCAGTGAGTCATTGAATATGTACTAAAATATGGACTTTTCACACCTTAATATCTCGGGAAGCTTTTATGGTAAAACTTTAAAATTTAACCTGTGAGGTCACCTCTGTGGGGAGACCTTATGTTTCAAGTTTCATTGCATTACGTCAGGAGGAGCAAAGTTATGTTGTGTGGGGGGGGGGGGGTAAAAACAGCTCGAATGGTTTCGTGTAAATATACACACTGTGTGGCCGAACTTGGCCTGGCGCACGGTACCGTGCGCCTAGATAAAATACAAAATTATATCCAAATATGGCTGACTTCCTAAACGTTCGTATACAAAGTTTGTATACATTATTGCTACTCCAACGAAAGCATTGTTCGCTATGCTGAACTGGCTTCAGGTGGACGTTTTGGTAACTAGCTTCGTTCGCGGCGATCAGACTGAACGCTACATGTTAATGGACGAGAACCGATCTTGCTCACTCCAAGATTCTAAGGCAGCATAAAGCGCTCCATGACTTCACCGACTATTTTTACCGACAGCAAAGCGGCCATTGCTGCTATAAATGGTGTATACACTACATCGACTGTGGTAAACGAATGCCGGAATCTTTAAACGAGATAACGAGACATTCAAGAGTAACACTGTCTGGATTCTAGAGCACTCAGAGTGCGCTGGAAACGATATTGCGGACGAAATTGCCAAAATGGGCGCATCATTGAGCAACTCGATGATATGTCACTTCGTTGGCATTCCTCTATCTTAATGCAAGCGATTGATCCAGCAGGAATCATTCAACATTCTGGCAGACCTTGACAGTCTCAGATGTGGCGGCCCTCGGAACCTAACCCAACATATTGCTACTGTATTTAACCCTAAAGCACACAACTTTAAAAATTACATAACCACACAAGTGAGCCCCACGAGCTCATATATAAAAAATTGTAGCCAGACGTTGTTCATAGTCAAAATAACATAACAGTTGTATTTTAATATTAATTAGGATTTTATTATCATGAAAAAAAATTAATTACATATTCTTATACATATTTATTTTGAACAATTTATGCAAATCTTTGTCGTAGTGGAGTGCTCATTGCAAACATTTTTATTGCATATGTCACAACATTGCTTTTGCATTTTTGACTTTTTAGCCGGGCAAATGTGACGCCGCTTTCTTTTATTACTATTTACCTCAGATAACGGTTCTTTACCTTGATTGTTCAGAACAGTGGCGATTGCTGTTTTAGTCTCCATACGAACGTATTTCTGTGTTTGTCTCTGCAAAATCAGTGGTTCCACCATCAACTCACATAGCTCGCGCAAAAAAAGGTGTCTTTTGTTTGACATTCCAGTGTTCCAGTGAGGATTTGTTTTTGTCCAAAGTATATAGGCTGCAATTCCCGCTGCATCAAGGATGTTCATGAAAAATGAGAGAGGCCAGCGATTTGTTTTCCGCTTTGTCATGTACTCATGTATAAGTTGATCTAATGTATCAACACCACCCTTTGTTTTGTTGTAGAAGCTATTTATCTCTGATATCTTTTTACCATTAACTTCTAATATATCAGGCGAGTGATGCATTGTTGACATGAATATAACCGCTTTACCAACTTTTGGAACATGAGATGCAATAGAAATGTTTTTCTGAAATCCAAATATTGTAGAAGATACTTCACGTCTTCTGTTTGGCAAAAACTCTGGAGGAATACAAGCTTTATTTTTTCTAATAGTGCCAACAATGGTTAGGCCTTTAGCTAGAAGGCTTTCTGCCAAGTCTTTGCTTGTGAAATAGTTGTCCATTGTTATATTTCTGTTTGTTCCAAAATATGGTTCACATAAGTTTTCTACTATTGTCTTAGCAAGACCAACAGCTTTGTTTCTTCCCTCCTTGCCAGTATATGGAATACCTCGAAGAGGATATGCGTTTTTACTGTCGCATAACCAAAATATTTTAATTCCATATTTGTCGGGCTTAGATGGCAAATATTGAATGAAAGAACAGCGGCTTCGACATGGCATCAGCTGTTCATCAACGACTAAATTTTCGCTTGGCATATAGTATTTTCCAAAGCTATTAGTTACCATATCCCAAATATTTCTTACGGGAGCCAACTTATCGTTTGCTCGTCTTGAACTGCGAGTTGATTTGTCATCAAACCGTATAAAACGTAAAAGTTCCTCAAATCGGCGGCCAGACATTGTCGCTTTGAAGATAGTTATTCCATAAAGTCGATCCCAGAACAAGCGATAATTTTGATTGTTGGACTTCATATGACCAGCTGTCATCAGAAGTCCAAAAAAACCTAATAGCTCCTCATTATCTACTGGCGTCCATTTTTTAGATTGCTTCGTATATTCCCTCTCCGCTTCCTCATTAGTATGCTTTACAATTATCTCGCACACTTCATTCGAAATAAAAAGTCTAAAGCAATCCAAAACGCTTACCAAAGTTTTACCTAAATTTGATTGTTTGTAATTGTTATTATTATTTTTTTTTTATCAAAATAAAGCTTATTACCTGGTGGTAAAACTATTTTATCAATTTTTCCTTTTACAATGTTACAATTGCGGATTTTTGATGAAGGCGGATGACTCCTCTCCCAAATACTTCCATCTTTGCCTTTGAAACTCATACCCTGGTCATTTTGGCATAAAATAATTTCTGTCTCAGTTTCAGATAATTCGTCATCAATTTCAGACGCCGATAAAACATATTCCGATTCCGAATCTGAGAAGTGTTCTATGTTTATGTCTTCTTCATCGCTGCTCAAATTTTCTAAAGCCAATGCAATTTCAGCATTTGTAATCCTCTTCTTAGACATTCTAAGTATATAAATATTTGTTGTTTTGTTTGTGTAAATGATCAATATAAAATTACACGGAAGAACTCACTCAGATATATGTATAATCAATACGAATATTTTATTTTACAAACTTTAAAAATTTGAAGTATTTTTTATTACTACACGCAAAAACACGTTCGAACAACTAAACGACTCACGACTAAATGCAATAGGAAAATATTACTCAGTCAAATACGCTATGATAACGGGAAAATTATTTACAAGCAAGCAGAAATGAAAAAACAAAACAAATAAACGTCGGCAGCGATGAGATAGCGGTAAATTCATTTATGCAAAAATAGTCCGCTGATACGTATAAAATATGTGCAGTATGAGTCTGTGAAGCTCACTTGTGTGAATTTGTTACTTAATTGTAAATATATTAAAAATAAATAAGAAATTAAATTTTTCATCTATAATAAGTCCATAAATATGATTAATATGCCTTAATAAAGGAATACTAAAATGCACAAAAGGCAGTTTTTAATAACGAAAAATATATATAAAAATTAAAGAAATTTTGAGACTGTGAGGCTCACTTGTGTGCTTTAGGGTTAAATCACATACATATGCAAAGTTCCGAAGCAATACATCCACTATAAAACCGATGTCTTGTTTGCTTTCTTACTGCGTTAAAAATACTTGGCGACGGCGTTATGAAATGGTATACATTCTATAATTATTGTACTGCGGCTTTGTTCAAACACAAAGCAATCCACGTTTTGGAAGTCAGCCTATGTTGACGACGTTATTGCGATAATGACGAAATCTGACGAAAATATTATACTTAATGTACTTAACAAATATCACAATAAACTACAACTCGCAATAGAAAATGAGACCAACGGGGAAATAGCGTACCTAGATATAAAAATAATCAAATCTATAAAAATCTACAAACAAATTGGTATACAAAACCAACGACATCGGGTAGAGTAATAAATTTTCATTCAACTCACCCTTTCCAAATTATAATAAATACTGCAACCAATTTGATTGAAAAAAGACTAAAAATACAATAGAAATAACATCGAAAAAAGTAAGAAACATATTTCTAACAAACTGTTACTCTATATTTATCTTTATATATATATATATATATAAAATTGTTGCAAGTGTATTGTCACTTTATAACTCACGAACGGTCAAACCGAATTCGATTTTTAGGGTTGTTCGTATGTTCGTGTAGATGGTTTATGTAAAGTTTGCACGAAATCGGTCGACGCGTTCGTGAGTTATGACTCTTCATGACAACATGTGATTTTTTCCATATAAAAAACAACAACAAATACATACGTAGGCGCCAATGAGCGCTTGCGGTATGTGTACTGTGTGCTGACTTCATAAAAACGGTAAATACACGTTGTAGCGCATAGACGCATACACATTGACAGCTGTCAGTGAGTAATCATTATACATAAGTTTAAATCGAAATTTATAAAAGTAAATATCTTCCGAGCGAAGGCGGGGGTTCAGCTAGTATTTAATAAATTAAGAAACAAGATACTAAAAAATTACAAGAAAAAAAAAACACCAAAATACAAACATTGACAAATTATTATAGTATACCATTTATACCAAAATTTACTGAGATGGCCACCTTAAAAATCAATTCAATCAATCTTTAACTAGTGAGACTGTTAGTACGAGATCCCACTGCAGAAATAGTGTACTCATCTAGTATATGCGAAAACCTAATTTTGACGCATATTTATCATCGGGAGATTGGTAGGTTGCCTATCAAAATGTGGCCGCTAGTATTTTTAATTAAATTATTTTTAATTGATTTTTCGCAAAAAAATTCATTGACTTGTTTTTAAAATAAAATATCGTCCACTTCACGGCAATATGTATAAAGACTCTGAAAAGTCACGGTTGCCGTTGCGCACTTGGCCGCACCTCTTCGCAGCCAGGTGTAAACAGGTATGATTTTGAGACCTTTTTACATTCATAACGTACATTTATTATTTATATATAAAATTAAAGCTAATTTTTTTCTCGTTATTATGATATAAGGGTGCCTAATTAAATCTGGCCGCAAATAAGAGTTGCTGGCTGCTAAAGATGGTAAATATTAAAAGTATAGTGAAAGTCGTACAACTGGCAATCGCAGTCCTCGTCTGACTGGTGATGTTATGCGCTACACACAAAAATATGTTGTTGGTAAATCTAACCGATTTCAGTGGTTAATGAACTATTAATGTAAATAGTTGTTGCAATTTTCAGTGTCATACTATTTCCATTGGTTAAATTTACCGTTTCACAGCAGTAACTGAACTACTTGTGTGAATTGTTTTTGCAATTTACATACATAAACATAAAAATACTCCGTTGCGCTGTTTTTTTTTTTTGTGCGTAGCTTTCTTTCACTCTACTTTTAATATTTACCATCTTTAGCAGCCAGCAACTCTTATTTGCGGCCAGATTTAATTAGGCACCCTTATATCATAATAACGAGAAAAAAATTAGCTTTAATTTGATATATAAATAATATATATACGTTATGAACGTAAAAAGGTCTCAAAATCATATGTAGGCGCACGGTAGTGCGCCAGGCCAAGTTCGGCCACACAGTGTGTATATTTACACGAAACAGTTCGAGCTGTTTTTACCCCCCTCATAACTTTGCTCCTCTTGATCATAATATAATGAAACTGGAAACATAAGTTCTCCCCACAGAGGTGACCTCACAGGTTAAATTTGAAAGTTCTACCGTAGAAGCTTCCCGAGATATTAAGGTGTGAAAAGTCCATATTTTAGTACATACTCACTGACTCACTGACTGACTCATCAATATTATTGGGCACTTCCAGTATAGCTAGAAAGCTGAAATTTGGTACACAGGTAGGTCTTGGTGAGAAAATAACCAAAAAAATCTGAAAACGGGCACTTTCCTCCCAGGGGGGACCTGAGTGCCCCTTCTTTGTATGGGGCATTTCCAGTATAGCTAGAAAGCTGAAATTTGGTACACAGGTAGGTCTTGGCGAAAAAATAACCAGAAAAATCTGAAAACGGGCACTTTCCTTCCAGGGGGGACCTGAGTGCCCCTTCTTTATATGGGGCACTTTTAGTATAGCTAGAAAGCTGAAATTCGGTACACAGGTAGGTCTTGGTGAGAAAATAAGCAGAAAAATCTGAAAACGGGCACTTTTCTCCCAGGGGGGACCTGAGTGCCCCTTCTTTGTATGGGGCACTTCTAGTATAGCTAGAAAGCTGAAGTTTGGTACACAGGTAGGTCTTGGTGAGAAAATAACCAGAAAAATCTGAAAACGGGCACTTTCCTCCCAGGGGGGACCTGACTGCCCCTTCTTTGTATGGGGCACTTCTAGTATAGCTAGAAAGCTGAAATTTGGTACACAAGTAGTTCTTGGTGAGAAAATAACCAGAAAAATCTGAAAATGGGCACTTTCCTCCCAGGGGGGACCTGACTGCCTCTTCTTTGTATGGGGCACTTCTAGTATAGGTAGAAAGCTGAAATTTCGTACACAGGTAGGTAGTGATGAGCAATTACCGAAAATGATCTTTTAACGGGGGGGGGGGACAATCATGCCCCTTCTTTGTATGGGGCACTTCCAGTATAGCTAGAAAGCTGAAATTTTCTACACAGGTAGGCCCAGATAAGCAATACATATAAATATTTATACAAAAACAACTTAGAAAAAAGAAGTGAGATCCACACAAAAACATAAATGTGAAAATAAGGCCAAGTTCGTATCCAAAAAGTTTCGGCCGTAAAAAGTACTGAGATAAAAAAAAAAGGACCAAGTTTTTGATAGGTACATTTCCATCTCATTTCTAGGCAACCTGTAAGCTTGGCAAAAATTTTTTGCCTTTCTAATATGGAAAGAATTCTTTGAAAAATTTTGCCAAGCTTATGGTTGCCTAGAAACGAGATGGAAATGTACCTATCAAAAACTTGGTCCTTTTTTTTTGATCTCAGTACTTTTTACGGCCGAAACTTTTTGGATACGAACTTGGCCTTATTTTCACATTTATGTTTTTGTGTGGATCTGTTTACACCTGGCAGCGAAGAGGTGCGGCCAAGTGCGCAACGGCAACCGTGACTTTTCAGAGTCTTTATATATATTGCCGTGAAGTGGACGATATTTTATTTTAAAAACAAGTCAATGAATTTTTTGCGAAAAATCAATTAAAAATAATTTAATTAAAAATACTAGCGGCCACATTTTGATAGGCAACCTAGTATATATATATTCTCCCGATGATAAATATGCGTCAAAATTAGGTTTTTAGCATATACTCGATGAGTACACTATTTCTGCAGTGGGATCTTAGACTATGTGGTTAGTCTCGAAATATCATGATGTCAGTTCAACCCTCCGCACAGTCTAATTTTTTCTTTGTGTGTTCAATTATTACGAACTTCTAGATTTTCTTTTTAATAAAAATAATAATTTAATTTATTAAAATATTAAATTTAGAGAAAACGAGCTTAACACTCACACATATATTTACAAACAACAAAACAAAAACGGGGTCACAGTAATAACAGGGGTCACAATATGTGAATTTCCCTAATATAGAGTAAAAACAACAAAAACGTTAAAATACAAAGTAGAATACTTTGATGATAACGGGCTATGAGTTTGTGTTGATTATTAGTTCCAAACAGTAATGAGGGAATTTCGTACTAACCAGCACTGTTTCATTGTAGAATAAAAATTGAATTAAAAATTAATTCTCATATTCTATTTCTGTTGAAAACTGGTTAAATAGTTGATATTCTTCTCAATTAGTATCCACTTTACGAAATTTGTAAAGATGGACAATTGAACGCTGATGAGAGGTGTAGCGGCCTTGAAATCAGTACTGATACGTTCTGCTAAAAACTGATTGGATATAAATAATAATATTTTCCAACACAAAAAAACTCTTAGTAATTTTGAATTTTCATTAATTCAATAAAACTGAACTTGAGCCTGATAATATTACTTTCCATATGTAAATCAATATAAGTTCAAATAATAATTACGTTTATTCGTAATAATAATAATATAAAAAAAACGGACAAATTTAAGATCGATAACGAGCTTACGAAGCTAAATGCAAAGGCAAGAAAAATGTGATTTGAATTATATTAGAACAACTAAGAGAATGTTGAGGACGCGTTTAAAGGAGCATAAAACAGGATATCAAAAAACTAAAAGAAGCGACTGGATTTTGTCTACACGCAAAAGATCGAAACCACCAAATTAATTTTGAAGATGTTAAAATATTAAATAGAGAGAAAAGATAAAATAAACGGTATATGATTGAGAGCCTACGAATACAAGAAAAAATTAACAAAACAATGAACAAAAATGAAGACAAGGTAACAAACACTAAGTTCCAATAGTCGGTAGCTATAAGATAATTAGTTAAAGTTCTGTGATGTTAGTAATAAGTTCGATTATTGATTCTCTGTTGTGTGTAGAATTTACCCATGACGACCAATTAATAATAAAATAATTATGTATATTTGCAAGCTTTTTTAATAAAAACAATAACAAAAAACCCCTGAAGAAATTTGTAAAAAGCATACGAAACGTTGGGGTGTTAAAGAATACAGGATTTAAAAGATAAAATTTTAAATATTGCTTTATGTATGTATATGGATCCTGAAAGGTACTGAGCCAATATAAGCTTCTTTTGTACCTTTTATTAAAAGACTCTTAATACAAGGTTTTGTGAATTATTAATGTATGCAAGTTTTCGTTTTCATTTTTAGAATTATCATAAAAATATGCGACTTTGACTAACTCAATCCATTAGTACACATGAAAATTTTATTAATTCGAGGGATGCGGACTACAAAGGATAACAATGAGCAACGTCGAGAAAAATCATACAAAATACAAAGAAGCTCTCCTAAATTGCACATAACAGTGTGTAGTCATTTTTCAAACTCAGAAAATTTTGTAAGCACAATGCAAAATTACCTGCTTTGGATGGGCATTTTGATGATTGTGGGTCTAACAGGTGAGTGGCTAGAAAAAAAGCTATTCCGGTATGTTCTACATTTCGAGTGAAATTTTCACTTCTAAATTGTTTAAAGCATTGTTGGTAAAAATAAAAATTTACAGCAACAATGCTTTGACAATTCAGAAGTGAAAATTTCACTCGGAATGTAGTACATAGCGGATTGTTAGCTAATTTTTTGTGTTTAAGAGCAATTATTTAAGAGGATGAACATTTTCAAACTCATATGCAAAAAACATTTCAGTATCTTTGGTGTAGAGAAAATTATTACCTAAAAATTCTGGATAGTCATATCAAAGCTTGACAAACACATACATACACCATACTTTATGTGTGTATATATGCAAGTATTATAGCTGTTACGAATACTCGTATTAGTATCCGATTATTCCACTACTTGCCTATTTTGAGCAAATATTTAGTAATCAAACCTCATTAGAGGAATGTTGAACTTCAAAAAATAGAAGTTTTGAAGCCGTTTCTTCTTCAAGCCTTAATGTGTTATAAATAAGCCCCGTAACACTAAAATTCGCTCATTGCACTCGTCGGTGGTGTCACTAAATATTTCATTTCTAAAGGTAAAAGCAGCTCGTATTTTTACTTATTTACTTTCCACCGGCAGAGGTGGCTGCGACATCTGCGAATAAATATGATCTACCAAATAGTATTGAATTACTAATTAAAAGAGCAAACCGAGTAAGAAAAACGAAATCTGAAAGTTTGTTAGCAAAATAATTTAAAAATGTTCAGTAGTGGGCTTCAAATTCGGCATCGCAATGTCATCATTATGTTAAATACCTGTAGTGGTGTAAAATATCTTATTCAATACATTGTTACTGATACAAAAGGTAGGATTTTTTTGGAATTGAATTTCAGGATCGCTTTGTATAATAGAAGTTTACAGTCTAGGCTTAGTATATTTATTTCTTCCAATAAGCCAATTCATTTCTGATGAGGTTAAAAGATTCATCGCATTCTGTAATTACTATAGGCGCTTTGTTAAAAACTTAGCGATATAGCAAGAAACTTAAACCACTTGTTCAAAAAGAACAAACCATTCGTATGGGATGAGAATTTTCAAAAATCATTCGAAATTCAAAAATCAAAACTTCTGAAACCGCCTATTCTACAATACCCTGATTTTAAAAAACCGTTTATAGTTACCACAGATGCATCTTATTTTGCACTGCGTGCATTCCTCCCACAAGGAAAGATTGGGTCGGACTTGCCAATATCATATGCAAGTAAAATATTGTCGAAGCACGACATGAATAAATCCGTTATAGAAAAGGAACTGTTAGGCATTCATTTGGCAATCAACTTTTTCCGACAATATCTTTGCGGTAAAAAGTTTTACGTGGTTACAGACCACAGACCGTTAGTGTCATTATTTACACATAAAAATCCGTCGTCCAAAATAACTCCGATAAGACTTGATTTAAGCGATTATGATTTTGATACATCGTACAAAAAGGGCAAAATAAATACATACAAATGCCGATGCATTGTCAAGAATAGTCATAGATACAGATACATTGAAATTTCTGATTCCCCAGAATACTGAGAACAATCAACACATAACACGCAACATGAAGAAGATATTGAAAGGACAAAATAATGAAAACTGCATTTCTAATGAGAAGCGTCATGAACTTTTTATTTGGGAGTGTACATCGACTTCAGATGTCAAGAATATAACAAAATTAAGGTTTGAGTTACATAACAAATGTAAAAATCCTCGTATAATTTAGAGATAGTCATAAGGTATAGCGATAATCCACAGAACACACAGTTGTCCTTAGAGAAACTTTTACCAAGTATGCAATCCCGATATATATAAGCCAATGATATGATTTTAAAAACAACAATTTAAAAACATTTTTAACAATATTAAGAGAAAAAAGGGTGGGAATTTGAAAATTTTAATATACAGGTCACCAACGCGTGTAACTGATAAAAATATGCAAAAAGACTTAATTACTAAGTATCACGATTCAACTATAGGTGGTCACATAGGTATTAGAAAAACAGCTCTGAAACCGTAACAGTGGTATGTATGGAAGAACATGAGTAAAATGGTCAAGGCACATGTATCTTATTGTGACATATGTAAGATAAACAAACAAACAAAACATACAAAAGAAAAATTAACCATTACAGATACACCATGAAGTAGCATTGAAACTATTTCTATAGACACAGTAGGTCCCTTTTAAGGTACTCAAATCAATTCAGGTACAGGATGACCTGACTAAATATGTTGTAGCATCTCCTAGCGAGTTTAAAGACGTGAAAACAGTCGCAAAGGCTATTGTAAACAATTTAATTTTGATATATGGAAACATTAAAGTATTAAAATCAGATAGGAGTACTGAGTTTTTAAACACATTGATGTCTGAAATATGTAATCTACTAAAGATTAAGCAAGTTTTCAGTACGCCCTATCACCACGAAACACTTGCCTCAGTAGAGAGAAATCACAGAGTACTTAATTAATTCTTATTGAATTTTTGTAAAAACGATGAATGGGACCGTTGGATCCCATACTTTTGTTCCGCATATAATACTACACCGCACGTAGATACAACATATACACTATACGAACTGATACATCGAAGGTTGCCAAATTTGCCAAATGATAGTATAGTAGATTCAAAACCAGTCTATAACACAGATAATTATGTGCAGGAATTAAAAGCACGTTTGAAATTATCTTTAACAAAAGCAAAAGAATATTTGGAAAATTCAAAAAAGAAAAGAGTACAAAAAGATACAAACAATAATCCTCTAAGTCTGAAAAAAAGCGACATCTTTCTTGTTCGAAATTTTAATCGAAAGAAAAACCAACGTCCGTATGGTCCGTTTAGAGTAGTTGAAACGAAAGGAGTAAACACTATACTAAATGTAGACAATGATTTTTGGAATTATCCTGAATTTGTTAGTTTTTAAGAACTAAAATTGAAAAATAACACATTCTCTTATCAGCCTAAAAATTTGCTTAAGCATTTATTTGCTATCTTGAAAGTAACTGGCCTTCATCTGCCTTAAATACATTTAGGCCAGTGGCGTTCTTAAGCGCCGGCACTCATTAGGCAGGTTATTCTTTTGAAAAAAGATATAAAATTTCCCTCGCATTCTGCAAACATTACGATATGGATAAATTGCCTGGATTGTTAAAAATCAAAAACTCTATTTGCTCCAACTATGATTTGTTTTGAAAATTTTCCTGTTCTTAAATTAGATAAATTAATTTTTTTAATAACTTTCCTTTGTTTATAAGTTCTTAATTTGTCTGCAAACGGTTATGTTGCTTGTAAGTTTTCAATTTGTTTATAAACTCTTAATCATACTAATGTTAAAAATGTTTTTTTTTTGATAAATTTTATTATTTATTGAATCTTCAATTATATATTATATACATCTCTCGTGTACAGCTGATAGAAAGAGTGTCCCTCCTCCTAATCCGGGTGTGGCCTCTATACTCTAGAATATTGCGCGTAAGTGGATTTGGGTGCAACTCAAGTTTTTTAATGTATTTTTTCGCGTGTTTCGAAAATACCGTCTTCACCAACGGAACATCTAGATCTTTATGAATTCGATGGTTTCTGACATACCAGGGGGCTGCTGTTATTGTACGTACAATTTTATTTTGTCGCCTTTGAATTTTTTCTACATTCGATGCTGAGGCAGTGCCCCATAGCTGGATTTCATAGGACCATATTGGTTTCAGGATCGCGTTGTATAGTAGAAGTTTACAGTCTAGGCTTAGTATAGAATTTCTTCCCACAAGCCAATTCATTTAGGCAGCTTTTAATTTCATTTGAATCAACTTTACGTCTATATGCGATTTCCATATTAAACGGCGATCAAGTTGAACGCCTAGATA
Organism: Lypha dubia; assembly: GCA_947311025.1. NCBI lineage: Eukaryota > Metazoa > Arthropoda > Insecta > Diptera > Tachinidae > Lypha > Lypha dubia. The sequence goes on from OX371261.1 coordinate 84,698,053, forward strand.
TGTGTTGCGGAATAGTCTCGATGTTGATTTGTATAGGCGGCCATGTTTCCCTTCGCAACGTAAAAGTGACGTGTACACATTTCTGCTCGTTTACTTTTATACGCCAGTGTTTGAGCCATTTTTCCAATTTGGATATATACTCTTGTAAAGGTACGGTCAGATTTGTAAAACATTTGACCAAAAACATGAAATTTTTGATTGCCGTTAATCTGACCATAAAATATTTTTGAAGGCAAATAATATTTACAGAAAGCAAATTTGTTTGACGGCAAAAAAAAATTTCTCTAATGTGAACATAGTGTGACCACCCTATGTCAAACATTTTTCGTCTGTTTGGTCAAAAATTTATTTAATCTTACAAAATTTTTGTAAGAACAAACATTGGCAAAGGACAGATGTTGCCAACAGTGATGTTACTTCTAGCGTAGAACCATAATATTAAATTACGAAAAGTTTTGCTTCTTTACAAAACCATTTAGCCAGAAGTTCACTTTATTCAAAGAGATGACGTTTCAAAATTTGTAATGTAACTTCTTTCCCAAAAATGGCAAAAAGAAAATACATTTCAAGAAAAACAATTGTTCAATTCACAAGCTCGTACTAATACTATGTTCACACGACAAGATGAAGCACTTGCTTCGCTTTCTGAAGCATGTTTATGAATCTAGCTGTTCACACGACTCATTTACTTGCTTCGATTTGACAGTTCTCTTTTTAATAACAAATAAAATCTAAAATGGACAAAAAAAAAATAAGTTAAAATTATTACCCATTTTTAAAAATGCACAAACATATTTTTTGTTTCCATTGTTGTTTTATCTTTATAGTTTTAATTCAATTTTTCACTTTTAATTAAAGTTTTTGTTGTGTTTTTTTCATATAGTTCAGATAAATTTCCGATAAATTTGGATAAAATTTAGAGAAGACAGCAATTTTTCATGCTTCGCAAGTAGATTCAATATGAATCTACATGCTTCGCTCTCAAAATTTTGTATGGCGAAGCATGTTGCATCGCTCATGATTGGGGTGTGAAGCATGAATACAGAGCGAAGCATGTTCCGTGTGAACGTAGTATAACGTCTTATGTGTTGTCTAATCGTATAATTATACAATATTGTATTTTTGTTGTTGGTAATTTTCATACAAAAGTGTGTTATAATTATACGATTGAATTTTATATGTTTTTCAATTGTTATATTGAGGCCGGGTCTGGGAATATTCTATTTGTTAAATTAATTTGTAAAAATATTTTATATATGTGATAAGTAACACCAGAAAATACATTCTTCTTAATGATAAATATATACATGATTCATTTCAACTTAATTTTCAAACTAATTTAATCAAAATTGCTTGGTGCTAAAAAAGTTATTATATTTAGCGTCAAATTATAATTCCCACACCTGGTTTCACACCTTGATATAAAATTAAATGAATGTCAACAATTGTTCACTTTTTATGTTTTTTTTTTTATTTGATAAAAAGAAATTTGTTTTTTGACATAAACTATTTATTCATATGAATTGACAACATTAAACGGACATTTAAAATACGACAAAATAACGATACAACAAATTTGTCTGTTCACAAGGACATAAACAAATATCGTCTTTTTTTAAACCATTAAGGTACGGTCACATTGAGAAAACATTTGCTTTAAATATGTTTCCCTATATCGCAATAAAATGTTTTCAAAATTAAAGATAATTTGTTTTAGAAAAGATTCTCTGTACATATCTTTTAAAATACACCAATATTAACCCATTACCTTCTCAACTTTCATATGAAAACTTCATGGGGGTTATTATGCATTTTGATTCGAATCGAAAATGCTTTCGAAATGAATTTATTGCTTTCCGATAGGGATTAAAACAATTTTCATAAATTAAGAAAGTTCGGAAATAAATTTTCGAAAATCGATGTAATACCATTCGTTAACTTTCCGATTCGAATCGAAATACATAATAACCCCCCAGAAGCATATTACTCGAAAAATATGGGTCGCAGCTAACTTACAACATGAGCTAATTTTTATTTCTTTTGAACCGGTTTGGCTAAACTAGCTTTCTCAACACATATCATCAACAACAAACATACAGTTGATTTTGATAATGTGAGAATTTTAGACAGAGAAAATATAGAGAGAAAAAGATACACAATTGAAAGCTTGCGCATCAGTGATGCCAACTCTTGCAACATCAAAAGCACTGTGAGCCCATGGAAATAGGGTAAAAAAGGGTAAAACTGAAACAAATTTCGGGTACAAAAGCACTAACCCAATTTTGTTTTGGGTCTGGTGGATCAAAAGACAGATCTATTGCTTTTTCATGGCTTTTTGTGTGACTTTGTCAGAGTAAATCGCTTTATCGTGCATTTATATCACAATTACAAAAAATAAAATATGCTTTTAGTTCATCTTTTGTTTATCTAAACCATCTTTTAAAAGCTGGATCATTTTCCCAAGCTTTTCTATATATTTGTTTTTCGATCTAAAGATAAGCCATTGTTAGATGATGAACCTTAACACATATGAACTTTAACATCCATGAAGATATGTACTAATATTAAAAGTAAGATCTCTGCTAAACAAATAAATCATAAAAATTTATGCACGAATTTAAAAAAATAAAGATGTTTGAGAAATTCCAGAATTCAAACTCTTAACAGTTTGCGAGTACTAATCAATATATAGATGCAAATATTACGCAGTTGGTTAAAAAAGTATTAGGTGTGTTTAATTAAAGAATAGTAGGAAAATGGTTCAGTGCCAAAAATGTTGATTCTTTAAAACGCACCTAAAAGCACTGTGAGAAATTGTTAAAAGCACTATAAATACCCGCTTTTCAAAAACGGGTATTTTACAAAATTTCGGGTATTGCTTAATTAAAAAAGCACCAAAAAATACCCGAAAAGCACCAAAATGGCAACGCTGTTGCGCATACAAAAGAACATAGAGAGAACGATGAACATAAAAGAGGACACCGACAATATCGGCGCTAGTTATATTGTTGCAATCAAATAATAACACCAACTGTGTGTGTTTTTACAGTATAATTTTATTTATTAATTTTTTAAAAAATTTTTTCGGCATTAAAAAATGTCAAAAACAATTTTATATTGCAATTCTTTTTAATTCAACATTTGTATTATTGTAAGTAAATAATGTACGGTGCAAGGTATATTAATTATAAGGTAGTCGCATTAGCTAAAATTGACATCAGCTGATTGATTTTTTGTTGTCAAAACTTTGTTATGTTTTTATAAAAATATTGTGACACTTTTTTTTATTTAATTAAAATTTAAAAAAGTGAAAAAACAAGCGTGAAAAATTTTTAATATTTAATTAAAATTAAAAATATCGGTTAAAATGCGTGTATGTAGTGTCTGCAAAAAAAAATTTGCAAAGGGGGAAGGAAAGTTGTTCCAAGTACCCAAATAAAAGATACATCCTGATTTTATACATACATCTATCAACACCTTTTTGTTTTCTGAATTGTAAATAATTTTAACTTGTATTTTTATTTTATGCAATTGATTTTTTTTAATATAATTTTTGTTTTGTTTACACATCACATTTTGACAACAGCGAAGTCTTTACACTAACAAAATGCCTGTTGTTTTTGTATTTATTTTAGGGACAAGACTACCTTATTTATTATACCATGGTACGGTGAAAAAAACTTTTTCAAAATATACATATAATGTTTTTTAAATTTTAAATAGACGAAACCCCTGAAGAAGTCAACAAACAGTTGACGAAACGTTGGGTAAAAAATGTAATAAATTACCATTAACTACGTTAGGCCTTATTAGCTTAAAGATTGAAAAATATCATTATCAACAAAATTGCATCATTGGCCAAATAACTCCTACAACACATATGGCTAAACTAGATTTACGTCAGTTCTTCATATTAAAATAAATATATTTTTATTTACGTAACAGACAACATTACAAATCCACCGAATATTGGAGTTGCAAGTATATCACGTCTGTTCTGCAAATCACAATATTTAAAATCACAAAGTGATTTCAAAATCACAATTGCAATTTTATGCTGTTTTGCAAATCACAAAAATGTTTACTTTTCGACGTGTTTTTGGATTTTCGAAAACACAATAAAACAGCTGACTTTTGTTTTGATGTGGCGACATTTTTTATGGATTGAAAAATAAATAGTGTTTTAAACAAAATATTTAAAGAAAATAATATATTAATATTTTTAATAAAATTTAAAATATTAAAATTCAAAAAGTTTTGTGCGCAGAAACCTTATTTTGTAATTTCAAATCACTTCCACAAAAAGTGATTTGCAGAAAATGCGTATGTGTAACAAATTTTTACTAAACTATCTGGGATATCATATTTTTAAATTTGACACTTTGGTTAAACCTTTGTATTAAATATTTTGTTTGACATAAGTGTGACCGCACAGAAAATATTTTTCCCATGTTTGCACATGACACTATTTGATGGATGTTTTACCAAACAAAAATGGTCAAATAAATATGCGATGTGTGACCACAAAACAAATTATCTTTAATTTTGAAAACATTTTATTGCGATATGGGCAAACATATTTAAAGCAAATGTTTTCTCAATGTGACCGTACCTTAAGTGTTTTGTTGGAACTGTAAGCAAAGTTTATGTCATTTTTATCTATTGCATTTTTTATGTTTTTATTATCTGTAAGTCCAGGAATAAATTTTACACTGCAAAACCGTTTATCTTCTTTATCAGTGTTGCCACGTTGGTTGTTTTTTGATAATTTGTATTGTGTGATTAGGGATCTTATGAGTTGTAAAGGGAAGCTGTTGTTCGTTAAAATTTTTGTTATTTTTTGTATATTATGTGAGTGAAATTGTTGGTCACTTATCTCTAGTACTCTATGTATAAAGTTTTTGGCCGTGTTAAAAATTTGTGACTTTGGTTGCGTAGAATTAAAATTGATTACTCGTCCTGAAGATGTATCTTTGGCGTACTAATCAAAAATTATTTTATCTTCCCCTCTGAATAATTGGGTGTCGAGATATGATATTTTTCTGTTCTTTTCCACTTCAATGGTAAATTGAATTTTGTGGTGATACCCGTTTAATGTTTTCATTATTTCATCCTTATCATTTATATTTATTATTGCTAGTATGTCATCTACGTATTTTGCTACGTATTTGATTTGAATATTTTTATTCGATAATTCGGACAGAGCCACGTCAAGTAAATTATCCAATACAAAGTCTGCAATGGTTGGAGAGAGTGGATTTCCCATTGGCATACCGAAAATTTGATTGTAGAATTTGTTGTCGTGGAAGAAATAATTATTATCATATAGACAAAACTTTTAATATTTCAGTGAATTTTGTGCGGGGGATTTTTGTGTTAAGTTCTAATTGGTCCCATTATGTTCTTAATAGCAGTATTAATGGGAATGTTGGTAAAAAGAGATACGACGTCGAATGATACTAAGCAATCTTTTATTATCTAGTTGTATGTTTTTTAGTTGTTCCTTTAAATTTAGGGCATTTTTTACATTATATTTTGGGGATATAATGTTCTTTAGTATTCTTCCCACATATTTACTTAATTGATAGCACGGCACTTGTATGGATGAGACAATAGGTCGTAAAGGCATACCTTCCTTGTGGATTTTCGGCAGTCCGTGGATTCTAGGTGCTGAGCTGCGGAACACGTAAGAATGCGTTTGATATCGTAGTCTATTAGTTGTTTTTTGTATAATTCCGTTATAATTTTATTGTTAGTTTTCATTAATTGGCTAGTGGGGTCGTTTCTGAGTATACGATATGTATTTTTGTCTTCCAGTAATGCCTCCATTTTATTATTGTATTCATGTTTGTAAATAACAACCGTTTTATTACCTTTGTCGGATTGTGTTTTAAAAAAATGTTTTTGTGTCTTTTTAAGAACTTTTTTGTTTTTTCAAAAACAGATAAAATTACGTTTTCTGTAGCAGTATTTTTGATATTTCCTTTAAACTGTGAGACTCTGTTTGCCAAAATTGTTCCAGCCACTTGTTTTTCTCCGTTCCCGTTGTCGTCTATTTTCTGGATGCATTTTTCGATATCTGCTATTACTTGTAGAGGTGAGAAGTTTCCCTTGTTGATAGGCAAAGCAAACTTCTTCCCTAACGACAGTAGCCATTTGCATTTCAACGGTATTTCTACGTCCGTTTTGTTTTGAAACCAGTGTTCATTTAAAAATAGGTCATGCGATTTGTAATATGTTTCTTTAAGTAAGTCTAGTTTCTTAACCTGTTTTTCCTTCGTAAGTTTAGTAATTTGTTTAGCCCGTTCGATTTGGTTTTCAATAAAAATTTCAAAATCCTCTGTGGTTACGAAACATTGCAAACCTGCTTTTAGGTGGTATAGTCGCCTCTTTATGGCTTTCAAATCAGCATTTGATTGCGAGATTTCAAGGTTCAGGATATTTTTGTGAAAATTGTGTTCAATTTTGTCCAATTGTCCTTTTATTGTCCGACAATCGAAAAGTTTCTTCACTTGAGTTGTTGCGTTTTTGGTATGATTAGAGGTATTATACCATATCTCCTGCATGCTAATAAAAACCTTAGTCTTTGTTGTTTATGCACTAACCTTTTTATTTCGTTGCAATATTCTTTCATTGTTCTGCATGTTTCTATGTCATATTTTAGAGCTATGTGTTGAAAAAATCCTTTCATGTTTTTTGTGTTGAAGTATTATTATTGTTAAGTGTGTTGATGTTTTTTTTAAATCTTAAATAAATATAGTTGGTGATTCGGCAAGCTATCCGATATTTAGTAAGGTTTTTTTATTATTATTGGCCAAGTCAATTTTTATAGAGTTTGTTAATTTGATGTAAGCTAATGAGGCCTAAAATTCCTTATATTAATAAAAATGCGTAGCTTTTATTGCATATTTTCCCGACGTTTCGTGAATTTTATGTTCACTTCTTCAAGGAATTTGTCTATTTTTATTAAAAAGAAAAAAGATTTTCAACACAATTAATTTACCAATAATTAACAATTTTAATATATATATGTATTATATCTTACATTGTGTTTATACACTACGTTAAGAAATGTAAAACAGTTTTTTATGTAAGTTTTATATTAAAAAAAAAAAAACACACACAAATTTAATGGAAAAAAATATCAGAGTAGTTTTCAATGTTTATACTATTGCTAATCTATAGTTAGCGCTTAAATTGTCAGTGTCTTCTTTTATATTAATTGTTTTATTAATTTTTTGTTGTATTCTCAAGCTTTCTGTTCTGTATCTCTCATTGCTCACTTTGTCTAATATTTTTATGCTTTCAAAATCTGGTTTGTGATTTCTTTTTAATATGTGTTGTGACAGTGCGGTACTTTCTTTATTTCTGTTTATGTCAGCTTTAGTATTATTCTTTTTGCAATGTAAGGCAATTCTTGAAGCATTTTGTTGCTTATTTTGTCGACACCTGGGGCTTTCCTGGTGTTAAGACTAGTAATAGTATTTTCAATCTCCGCAATGTTAAATCTCAGCGGTATTTCTGGTAAAGAGACGACTGGTGGCAGTTCAACAAAATCACATGGAGGTTTGCAAATCACTGGCCTTTTTTAAGTCCTCTGGCTGCACGCCACAGCGAATAATCTGTTGATGGTGTTGCATCGAGTTCTTGCAAAAATTTTTGCAGCGAAGCTGTTTTTTGTGTTTGCAAAAACTTTTCTAAGCTGCTTAGTACAGTCTTTAAGCCTTAATTTTAGCTGAGGCGATCTGTAACGTTGGCATTCTATGTTGGCGAAGATCATAGAGTTGCTAGGTGATAATTACAAACGTTCGTCTCTAGATCAGTCCATAGCAGTGCCGTTTACATCAACAAGTAAATTGCCAAGCATAGATTTGCCCAAGTTTGATGGAAAATATAGCAACTACAAAAATTTCATATCATCGTTCAAACAGTTTATGGATAGAGATTCATCGTTATCTAAAATTGAAAAATTTAATCATCTCTTGCACTGCTAGACACGGTGCGTGCATATGAAGTTTCAGTAGAAAATTATGAAAAAGCCCTCAAGAGATTGGAAGAACGCTACGATAACAAAACACTAATTTTTATGGAACATATTCAAAATCTTTACAATCTTCCTAGTGTTCAAAAGGCTAGCGGCACGCGATTGCGAAGTCTAGTGGATAGTGCCTCAGCAATTTATGGATCGCTAAAATCTTTGGGCAACGAAGAAGAAATTTGTAATGCATTAATCATTCATATCATCACACAAAAGACAGATGTTAATTCTCAAATCAAATGGAAAGAAAGCTTAGATTTCTCGACACTGCCAACGTGGGTTTCGTACTGCAAACATTTGGAAAGAAGATGTCAGTTCTTGGAATCGTCAGAGTCACATCTACCGCACAGTACTAGCAACAATCAAAATCATCCGAACCGTCACCCACAACGACAAAACAATCGCTCATCGTTTTATACGCAGCAAAAGTCTTGCGGTTATTGTAAGTCACTTGAACACTGGATTAGTGATTGTACTAGCCTGCAAGCCCTAACATTTGATCATCGTTTTACCGCCATCAAGGGATTGGGCCTTTGTGTTAATTGCCTCAACGAAGGCCATACAGTCAACAAGTGTAAATCAAAAAATAAATGCAAAATTTGCAAAAAATCGCACCATTCGATGGAGCAGTATCGAATCACACCAGAAATTCCATCTCAAAATATAGTTACTTTGCCCCCGGTGCATGCATCTACCTCGTCAGCAACCGTTAATGTACATTTTGAAAATTCATCAGATATACATTATTTTAGCTACCGCCATAATTCTTGTGGAAGATAATACTGGACAATGGAAGGTGTGTCGAACACTGTTAGATTCTTGCTCACAGGTAAATCTTATTTCGGAAAAGTTCGCTCAATTATTAATATACGTGGAGTCGATAATGCCGTGTCGAAAGTTAAATATGAAACAAATACGACAATTCGGTCAAGATACAATGCTTCGCAATTTTCGATTAATTTTTATGTGGCAAGTCGTATTTCAGGTTACCAACCAGATATGAACTTCGACGTTAGAAATTGGAACTAACCTTCCAATATTGACTTGACAGACGAGCACTTTAATAAATCACAACCAATAGATATGCTACTCGGTGCAGATTTTTTTTTTTAAAGCATTGGCAAAGGCAAAATAAAACTTGGTGCAAATTTGCCATATTTTTTTATTTTTAATTAGGACCAGCACTCAGGGGATGACCCCTACGTATGCAGTGCATTGTGCCGGAACTCAGACTGAGGGATAGAGTAGAGAAGATAGATGTTGAAAATGTAGAAAGCTTAACTCTTTTATAACTCTGCTTTGCGCGTTATGTTAATTTTTATAGCAGTGTTGAGGCGCCTCGGTGTTAGGTAGACGCATTAACTTTGTTAAGCTGTATTGGCAGGCATTTTAATAATTGTTTTACTTCGCCGATGTTTCTGCTAACCGACGAAGGAGGGCGATGTTGTGTACATTAGCTTGGAACAGCATCAATCGCTATCGGAACATATTTTTAGTGACCAGTGCTATGCCTTCATCACTTAAATAGTCCGACAACAATTAATATAATGTCTCACTAATGTACATTACAGAAAATAATGATGTTGATTGACTTGCACTGGCGAGGGTTTGAACCCAGGCCCCACGTCATTGTTTGCTTAGTAGTCAACGCGCTAACCACTTCAGCCAACACCAAGAGACCTGCTTTGGATATATAGTATCAGGTAAATATAGAACAGTTTCCAATCATAGTGATTTTCGTTCATATAGCACTTGGTCAAACGATAAATCTGTCGAGGATTTGAGCCAGCAACTTGAGATTTTGTGGTCAATGGAAAAGTTTTCATTACCAAAAACAAATTCTAATTTACAACATGATGGGTGCGAGTCTCATTTTAGAAATCAAGTTAGCATAATCGACAGTGGCCGAATTCAGGTAATGCTTCCTTTTAAAGAAGATGCGTCGGTACTGGGTACATCACATCACTTAGCTTTAAAACGTTTTTTGCTGGTAGAGAAGCGCTTAGCTCGAGATAACATAAAAGAACAATACGCAAATTTCATGAGGGAATATCAAGAGCTAGGTCACATGACTCAAGTGGAACCAAATTTAAATGAACCGCATTTCTATTTACCTCATCAGTATGTTTTAAAGCCAAATAGTACTAGTACTAAATTGCGGGTAGTTTTCGATGCCTCAGCAAAGACATCATCAATGAAGTCACTGAACGACATTTTGCGTATTGGACCGACCATTCAAGATGAACTGTTTTTATTGCTTTTAAGATTTCGACTGTGGAGATACGTCTTGACTGCTGACATTTCCAAAATGTATCGAATGATTGTATTACACCCAGATCACAGACAGTTTCAGCAAATACTTTGGAGAGGAAATGAAGGTCAACCCATTCGTACTTATCAGCTAACACCGTTACGTACGGCATGTCTGCTTCGCCATTTTTAGCAATACGTAGCTTACATTATCTGGCTGATCAGTTCCAAAACCAATACAAAGTTGGTTCTCATGTCATCAAAACTCAATTTTATGTCGACGATTTGCTGAGTGGAGCGGATGATGTGTCAAGCTTAAGTCGTATTAAAGACGAAACAACAAATTTATTTACGCGAAGGTGGATTTTAACTTACGAAATTTAACTCAAACAATTCTCTTTTCCGACCAGCAAGAACGGAAGATAAAGTAATTAACAACATGGAACCGGCTGTTACGAGTGCACTTGAAATCACTTGGGATTCTGTTGCAGATCAATTTCTTTTCTCATTTCAGCCCAAAAAGAAATATTCCACCATTACCAAACGATCAATACTGTCGCTAATTTCATAAATTTTTGATCCAATGGGCTTCGTTTGTCCCATCATAATTCAACCAAGAGTACTGCTGCAATATTTGTGGATATCGAAAACAGATTGGGATTCAGAAGTCCCACAGAAATCAAAGGATATATTTTTATCGTTTATTAAAGATCTTGAAAATCTACACTTAATAAAAATTCCTCGCTTTGTTTTTCAGATGAATTATGTGACAGTACAATTGCATGGCTTCAGCGATGCCTCACTTCGTGCATATGGCTGCTGTTTTTATGTTAGAACAACAGACGATAGTGGCAAAGTCTATGTTCAACTCTTTACGGCTAAGTGCAGAATCGCACCAACAAAAAAGAAAACAATGCCATAGTTGGAATTGTGCGGAGCACATTTGTTAGTAAAACTGTACAGCAAAATTCGTCACATTTTCGAAAAACTGAATCCACAAACGTTCTTGTGGACAGATTCCACTGTGGTATTACAGTGGTTAAAAAAGCCCTCGTCTACGCTTGTAACTTTTGTCGGAAATAGAATATCGGAAATACAAGAACAAACAGAACAATGTACTTGGCAATATGTTCCAACATCATCCAATCCGGCGGATATTATCTCAAGAGGATGTACAGTGCACGAGCTATCAGACTCCATTTGGTTGCAAGATCCTACGTTTCTCCAAAAACCAACCCAACACTGGCCGAAAACTCCTTTACTAATCCACGATCCGTCAGCAGATTCAGCAGTAACAAAAACAGTTCTAAATTGCGATATTATTGAAAATCCGATAATAGCATTAATAAATCGCACCAGCTCCTACAATCACCTTTTAAAAGTTGTATGTATACTATACATATGTATTATGTTTACATTTAAGAGTAAAATCAAAAATAATATTGAAATAACACCTGAAGAACTGCACCGATCATTACATTGTATTATATGGAACGTACAACAGCATTATTTCAACGACGAGTACAAGTTATTGCGGAAAAACTTACCACTTAAAAGTTCACTGAAATCACTGAGCCCTTTTATTCAAGACGTTGACAAATTCTCATTAATACGTGTTAGAGGTCGTTTAGAAAACGCATTAATTCCCGAAAATCGAAAACACCCATTTCTATTGCCAAGGGATAGCAACCTAGCAACTATATTGGTTCGTCATCTCCATGTCACCAACTACCAACGTTACCGGCCGCGGCTTCTGAATCAAATCATGGGCTCCTTGCCTGCAAGTCGTGTGACAGTTTCAAGACCGTTTGAAAATTGTGGGGTGGATTTTTGTGGTCCCGTATACACATATGTATGTAAAAATTCGTGGAAAACAGCCGTACAAGTGCTATGTTACAGTATTTATCTGCTTTGCGACTAAGGCGGTGCATATTGAAGCAGTATCCGACCTCTCCTCTGAAGCATTTATTGCAGCGCTAAAAAGACTGATTGGTCGTCGAGGTATTCCAGCAAATATATTTTGCGATAACGCTACAAATTTCGTTGGCGCAAACACACAACTAAACGAGTTCAAAAAATCGTTTACGGATAGGTCTTTTCAACATAATCGTAATGTGAATCACTTTTGTAACAAAAGCTTTATTAAATTCAATTTTATTCCCCCTAGAGCACCCCACTTCGGAGGACTCTGGGAGGCGGCTGTAAAGTCAGCAAAGGGTTACCTATACCGAACATTAGCCAACGCAAAGATGACGTATGAAGAGCTTTCAACAAGCCTCATAGAAATAGAGGCCATAATGAACTCAAGGCTAATCTCAGCACTATCCAGTGACCCCAACGACTTTGAGACCTTGACGCCAGGCCACTTGCTAATTGGAGCTCCGCTGAATTCTTTACTTGAGCGAAATATTGAATGTAAAGACATCAGTCAAATCGAAAGATGGAAACGAATTACGGCTGCCAAACAACAATTCTGGAACAAATGGTCAACCGACTATTTAAACGAACTAATGCAAAAACATAGATGGTCACATACTCAGCCTAATCTTCATTTAAATTCTTTGGTACTGCTCCATGTAGATAACCCTTCACCATTGAAATGGCAATTGGGTCGTATTGTAGCAACATATCCCGGTAAAGATGGCAAGGTAAGGGTAGCTGATATAAAAACAGCGAAGGGCTTGCTTCGAAGACCAATTCACAAACTTACACTTTTACTTAATCCTTGAAAGGTGATCCTTTCAATGCCCCCGGAATGTTCACGCCGACCTCAAATTCGATTAATCATTTAATTAAATTTTCTACATATCAATTCCATCATTGTTATCAAGTAAATCTTATAACATTATCATACTCATTATTATATAGATATCATATAAATCGCACATCCAAATACTAATCCCCACTTAAAACGTTTAAAACAATTTTTCTACGCCTTTGTCTTCATTTAAAAATCTTCGTCAAAAATTTACCTAAATCGCTCTTTGAAGACACTCCTCAATATTTTGCGAAGGAAAATTTTGTTTTACCATTTGATTGTTCAGTTGCCTATAATCTATACAAAGGCGTTCAGTACCATTTTTCTTTTTTTGAAGTACAACTGGGCTGACGTATTCTGAACTGGAAAAACTTATTATATCGTTGTCCAATAACTCTTGAACAATTCCTGCAATTATATTTTTTTTCGCTTCTGGAACACGATATGGCGATTGTTTAACGATTTTGGATTCTGTTAGATTTATTTCCATTTTAACTAAATCTGCCTTTCCAAGATTTTGCAGGTTATTTGAAAACACATCTTTGTTTTCCCGTATGAGTTCTAACAATTTACCTTTTTCATCACTTATATCACATTTGACAAGACTTTCTACAATCAGTTCTTTGTCAACATCTTTAATGTATGTTTTTTTACTATTAGTAGCAATACACACTTTAGCGTCAGTTTTATTACACGTAGTTATCGTTATTTTTCCGTCTTGCACTACCATGATTATATTTCCATTGACAAAAGCGTCTTGACCAAGTAAAATATCTGTTAATAGGAGTTCATCATCAACCAAATATGTATAACGTTATGGGTACATCGATATCATTAATATTCAATTCTTCAAAAATCTTTTCGTTTGCGTTACGTATACCACCACAAATACCGGAAATTCTCATAGAACAAGCAATACGTTTTACATCTATTAGTTTGCATACTGATTTTTTTATTAAACTGCATTGACTTCCAGTATCTATGAAAGCACCTATGGTTATGTCGTTTAGATTTACTTTTGCTTTCCTATTGCACATATTCGGAAACAATAGTCTGTTACTTTTTCCTCCTTTTACATAGCGTTTACACATGAAAGTAATTTCATGAAAGTCGCAATACACTCACAATTCCTCACAAATACATTCATATATTTGTCACTTTCAGTCAACTTTCAGTTCTGCTTTCAACGAAAATTTCATGGAAGTAATTTTTTGACACTTTCAATATACTTTCTGAAACAAATGATAATAACCAAAGGTGTGTTACCAGGTAAAAATAATCATGCACAATTTTAGGATTGTTTTAAAAAGCAGTTACAAAAGCTACTTGTTTTTAGCGTTTAAACAAATAATTTTAATACATTCATTTGAAGCATACATATATTACAAACACAATTTTCCAATTAAAATTTAAAAATATTAAAAACTTTATAAAAATAAATTTTAGTTTTTATGCGTTTCCTTAAACTCGGCTTGGCTAATTATACTGGCAACTCTGAAAAATAAAAATAAAAACAGCAATGGAAGACATTTTTTCCCCTTTGACGACATTTTAAAACTAAAATTTCAGTTTCATGAAAACTTTCAAGAAATTTGCATGAAATTCTATTGTTTTTTATGTCTCTTTCATTGATAATACATATAGGGAACTTTCATGAAATTACTTTCATGTGTAAACGCAGCGTTACGTACCGTATTTATCATTTTAAAATGTATTTCTGCTTCATATTGAGTAGAACCAAATTCTTCTATCAATTTTCTAGCGAAATTATTCCAATTAGAGTGTAAAATTTGAAGCGAATCTTGCCACAAACGTGAAACACCCTTCATTCGACTATAGAAGTAAACATCTTTCTTCCCATTGATAGGCTCGTATAGCGCTCTCAACTCGTTCGACAAATTGTTCCACAGATAGTGATGATTCATTCGTCGGATCAAATTCTGGAATTGTTTCTGCAATTTCACGAACAGATCAACTGTTAGTTGAACGTGAAATTGGATATGCGTTTGAATCTGTAATGTTGCTCAATCCGTGACGTTGTTCATTTGATGTTTCTTGTGTGTTTTGTGTAACTGTTTGGAGGACACTCATCATGCCTTCTAACATTTTTTTAAATCGTCCACCTGGTTTTGCAAATTTATAGCTTCATTATTTCCCGGAACCGCATTTATATTTGAATTGCTTCCACTTGGAAGATCAAAAGTTGCAGGAATCACATTTATGTTTGAACGACTTCCACTTGGAGGAGTAAGTGATGAGCCCGTTTCCGCAGATTGCTCATTATCCTCACCGTTTTCGTCAATTTCGTCCGTACTATAAAAACTTACAAGACGTTGAATTAACTCCGCTTTTGTTCTTGTACTCGATAATTCCCGTTCTCGAAGTAGCCGTTTGAGCTCGTCCACCTTCATCGTTGCAAGCCATGTATCTCATTTTAAAATTCTTTTTTTTCAGAATAATCCTTGACCACAAAAAATGGAATTAAACTCTTTATTTGATCCTACTTCTGATCTAAAAGAATTAACGTTGTGTTTTTGTTTGGTTTTATTCTTTTAATAACGTTTAAAAAATAAAACCAACCGATATACTTTATTTTCATTTCAGTAATAATATTTTATTAATTTTATTTGACAACTAAGTCAGCGGGAAAATTTGTATATCTAAATGTATATACATATGTATATAAAGTAATTTAAATACAGGTATAAAGAAAGTAGAAACCATAATTTAAAATTGTTTCCAACAACTGTTTAATAAATGTTTTGTTTTTGTATTTTTTTTTTTTTTGTGAATTTTCTTTCAATAAATTTTTAATATTCAGTTGCGACG
The DNA here is from genome assembly GCA_947311025.1 of Lypha dubia. Lineage (NCBI taxonomy): Eukaryota > Metazoa > Arthropoda > Insecta > Diptera > Tachinidae > Lypha > Lypha dubia. Next base: position 84,713,928 of record OX371261.1, read on the forward strand.
ATTATAAAAACGCGTCTGTACACTGCAAGAGTTGAAACTTTCACGCAAAAACTGCTAAGCCGATCATCATGAAACTTTGTACACATATTCTTGGAGCTATTAGAAGTAACATAGGATACTTTAAAAAAAAAAAATTATTTCTTACGAAAGATAAAAAAATAGTTTTTCAATGAGCATATTTATTCTAGACCAATTTTAAGCCGCACAATTTTTGTTGTTTCCAAATTACACTAGACTAATTCATCTGGAATAAAATGTATACGTGTACTCAGCTTTATGTGTGTTAGTTTTTTTTTTTATTCATTTGAAGTTTGTCTTTCGTTGTGTACATTACGGTACATACATAGTTCTGAAGTTGGCAGAAATACGGCGATTGGCAATTATTTTAGGAGAATTTTAAGTATAAGAAGCGAATTTACTGAATATTTTTGCAATGAGGGAAAATTTTAAAAATGAATAAAAAAAATTTTAAATTGCTTCACAACTTCTATACCTTAAATAAATTCTTAGAATTTTTATAATTAATCGTTAAAAAATTTTATGTTTTTTACAAGATTTATTGACAAATTTAATCAATTAACAATTAATAAACATTAACCGCCTTATTTACAAAAAATATTTTCTGCTTATAAATGAAATAAAAATATATATAAAGTATCTATACAAAAAATTAAAAATGAATTGAGAATGTTTCATGCTGTTTTATTGAAAAATAAATGTATAATGTTTGTTGGTGTGACCAACCCCCTTCTTCTTTGAAATTCATGTTCACTCGACGATAGCTAACCAACGACAAAATATTTTCTGTAAAAAAGAAAACACAGAACCTGTGTATTCGTAAGTGTGTATGTATTAGTTTTGTGCTGCTAATGCGGGTTTGAGGCTGGTTGAAAAATTGTGCCAACGAAAAACCGCTCTCTTCATCACTCTCATGTAAAAACTGTCATGTTATGCCAGCATAATTAATCCAGTGTAAAATAGCTCACCGTAATGAAGCTCCAACACTGAGTGCTGTATTACCGACAGTCACGTCAATATCCAATCCAATTTACTATAGTATGGCTTCAATGCGAGCGAAGTCGCGGGAAAAAGCTAGTTTGTTTATAAATTAACTATATCTAAATGCAAATCGTTGGTTGCTATACCAACTCATCAATAGATGCTTACCATTTGGTATAGCAACCAACGAAATGCATTTAGATATAGTGAAACTTCGATATAACGAACTTCGTTATAACGAAAAACTCAATACAACGTATGTTTTATTGAGCCCCTTGAGAAAACCTCTTTATTGCAAAGTTTTTTACACAAAATTGCACTATAGCATCTATATAGCGAAATATTATTCAAAAGCCTCAATATAACGAAATCAGAATAAATCCTAAATGGTAAAGTCCCGTTATAAAAACAGCGAAGTCTAAATGTATTTATTAGCGCATTTGTAAGGCCTCTATACAACGAAGTACTCGTACAAAAGCCTCTATACAACGAAGTAAGAATAAAATTTAAAGCAAAATGGTAAAGTGCCGTTATCAAAAAAACGAATTCTAAATGTGTGTGCAAATGTAATGCATTAGAAACGCATGCTATCAGTACTGACTTGATTCTTGTCAAAATGAGTAAAGTAAAGCGTAAATCAATACCTATTCGAAAAAAAAAATTCTATAATTGAGGCCGTTATTAGCAATCTCATGTTAAATAGATTTGAATAAAGAAAACTATAGTTATAACGAATTTTTTTCATATTTCTTCAAATTTCGTTATATCAAGGCATTGCAGGTTATATTTATAGCGAAGCAATAGCTATAACGAAGTATTTTCGGATCCCCTTCGAATTCGTTATATCGAAGTTTCACTGTATTTCTAACCCGCAACAAATAAATAAAATTTTTAAAAACATTAATTCTTGAGTATATGCATGGTATAATAAATATGATAAAGTTGTCCGGCAGCTGTAGACGTGTATTTTTGTTTTCTGTATGTAAGTTTGTTTTTATTTTGTTTGAAATTTATTTTACAAAAATTAAATTTTGTATTTTTTATTTTCTTGTTTCGCTATTTTTGACACACAGAAAACATTTTACACTAACAAAATGCCTGTTGTTTTTCTGACGTTGTATTTGTTTTAGGGTCAAGACTACCTTATTTATTATACCATGGGTATATGCTTCAATAAATGTCAAATAATGTTTGTAAATTTTATATATATTTAAATTTGTTTTCTGAAATAAAAATTATCAACTTGTTCTTATGTGAGTAATGGGTGGATTTTAATTGAGCTAAAATTTTCTGTAAATGAATCAACCCGTTAGGGTTTCTACGAGATTTTTACCGAAATATATTATTAACTTAAATTTATTTAAATAAATATTTTATTAGCTCATACGCGGTTATGACTAAAAGATCATAATATGAGACTTTAAATAAAATTTCCGAAAGCTAAATATGTATCCTTCTACGGGTGTATTTTGAGCGATTGGCCTCGGAAGGACGCGACGCGAAATCTATAAATTTATTATACAAAAAAGTATGAAACCGAAAAAAAGGTAAATTCAGAAAACTTAAAAATAACCTGTGGTTAGGGGTTGTTTTGTTCAAGCACCCATTACGCCGAACACTGGGGATTTCGCGGAAAAAAGTCAAATTGTCAACATACTCTTCATGCAATATGCAGTGATATTTTGAAATTTTAGACTAAATAGTACAATCAAATCAAAAAGAATTATAACGATCTGACTGCTAGTTTTTTTTTTTGATAGCCGTCTCAAACTCAGTACTTGTATGTTTTACCGAAACAACTTAATTTAAACCTAAGAATTTCAAGACGAATATTATTTTATTATGTGAGCTAACGTTTTTCTTTTTATTTTTTATTTAAAGTAGAATATTTCAGTATACTAAAATTAAAAAAAATAAACTCTGCAGAGACTTAAGTTTTTTTTTTGTTGTTTATTTTTATGAACATATAACAAAAATCCATTTTTTTCTCCAAACATTTGGACCTGCAATTTTAGCCATACTTTCCCACAGTTCGAAATCACTTCTAATACATTGTCTCATATCTGTTTTTACAGTTTTAATCAATTTCAAATGCCACCAGGTGCCACCTGTCAATTTGTTTAACATAACTCAAGAACCACTAGTCGGATTTTGCTTAAACGAATTTAGAAAAATCAAGAATTACAACTACTTTCATCTGTTTTTTATTTTAATGAAACTTTTTCTTAATTAAGGTAATATAATTCTCTGTGCCAAATTTCATAAAGTTTGGGCCAAAAATAAATTTCGGGTTCTATGGGCGGTGCGAGGTGGGCATGCACCAACTTTCGTATCCCAGCACAGAGCCAAAACTGCCTAATAGAATCAATAAGATTTTCTCTATGAAACGCTTTTAGGCTAAGGGGTATCCCAGCAGAAAGAATCGAAGATTTTTTCGAAGAGATTCCTTATTGTTTTTATGTGGTAAATCTTATTAATTTTTTCAATAAGGAAACCACATAAAATCAAGAAGAAAACTTGTTATTTACAATTTTTTTTACCCAATTTCCGTTATTTTTGGCACCAAAACAACAATCCATAGAGAAAAACTTCTTGATTCTATTAGGTTTTCATATGAATTGTAAATAAAAGGGATTTCTTATTGATTTCATAAGGTCGTCTTATTGTGTTTTTCAATAAGGTTTTCTTCTTGATTTTATTTGGTTCCTGTATGATCATGTGTAAATCATCTTCTTATTTTTTTAATAAGAATATCTTCTTGATTTTATTAGGTATTCTTATTGTTTTTTTTCAATAAGGTTTACTTCTTGATTTTATTAGGCCATCTTATTGTTTTTTTCAATAAGGTTTTCTTCTTGATTTCATTAGCTTGCTTGTTATTTCATACATATAAATCAACATAGGAAAATTTTTTTCATAATTATTTTGTGCTACAATAAATCATCTTCTTAAACTGGCTGCTAACATGTATACTATAGTAAGGTGTAGTAGTGAGGTGGTTAGAGTGCCAATCTACTAAACCGAAGTTCCTTGGTTCAACTCCCTGAATACGTAAGTTTTATAAAAATGTTTTCATCACCCCTCTCTCCATCCAGATAATACAAATACATGTTGTAAATAAGCATTCGGGACGTACCATGACGTTCTGATGACATCAAATTTGTATTTCCTAACATCACAACAGAGAAAATAGTGCCTAATAAATACCTAATAAAATAGAACAAAATTAATAAGATATCTCTATTAATTTTTTTCAAAAAGGAAGTCTTATTATTTTAATAAGGAAAACCTTTTTGAAAAAATCAGAATCAATGTTTTCTGAAGGCTAAACATTTATGATGTTCGACGAACTGAACAAAATTACCGTCCATAACAAGAGCACTGCTGATCGTGTTTTACATACATACATACATACATATTTTCATTGAATATTAAAAAAATTTTTTCATTTTTCTTTAAGTTCTGCTGCTTTCAATTTTCTTTAAGTTCTGCTGAGCAGAGTTGTAAAAGAATGATTAAAATTTGGTTTTTAATTCAAAATGATTTACAAAATGTTTAATTGATTAATTTTACACAAAATGTGAATTTAATTAAAACACGAATGCATTCCTCATGAATTAAAGTTTTTCGCACATATTCATTTGTGATTTAAAAAAAAGCAATTTTTAATTCACCGTTTTTACTAGAATTATTATCATTATTAAAAAACTGTTGAATGTTTTAAATAAAATTCAAAAGAGTTTATGATTCGTAGATTCTTTCAAAAAGGAATCATTCCTTTACAGCTCTGCTACTGAGCTATTTTTGACAATTGTAAATTTATTTTACACAAAGAAAAAGGCTGTTGTTTTCTTATTTTTGTTGCCGAGATGCATGTACTTGATATTGATATACATACATATGTACCTTGGTTTAGTATTTTAAATAGTTTGTACTTCAACGAGTGGAAGAGAATGTCATTTAATCTCATAAAAGCCGAACTATTAATAAAAATAAATCTTTATGAAGATTGCAAAAGTTTTCCAAATTTTTATCAACACAATTTTTCTTTAATCGTTTTTATGTAATTATTTGCCCTTTTTTAAATTAAAAATATGTGCGAATATATATTTTTGTAAAAAATAAAAGTATTTTTTATTGTCAAGAAATTTTAAACGAACAAGGAGACGAAAAAATATGTGTAACAAGTTCGAGAAAACCACCACTGGTAAAAGGCCACAAATTTGGGAATATTAGTTTTATGTAACTTCTATTAAGCGTGGAAAATGCAGCGAAAAAAAATCAGATAGTTTAACAAAGTAATTACCGAAAAATAGTTTCAGATTTTGAATAAAAAAATAAAAATATTTATAAATATCAACTAAAGAGTGCTAAAGGTCTAACAGTCGTTAAAAAAGGTATAGATTCTAGCGTAGATCCAGAGGAGATAAAGCCTGATTTAAAGATAAAAAATGATATAATTTGAAGTAATTGTTGCACAGAAGAGTTACCATTTAGCTGCCGTATAAAGGGGCTGGACTGGTCCAATGCTTGAACTGCCAAGAGTTTAGGCACACCAAAACTTATTGCAAGCTACCTACAATTTGCGTTGTATGTGGTGAGAGAGTACCGCCAACTATGACAAATTAAAATGTGATTCCAAGGAAAGAAATGTGGAAATTGCGACAGAATCCACACTGCTAACTTGAGGGGCTGTCCTGTAAAACCCGTTTAATTTATCCACAGTTACCTCAACCGTCTACCAGCCAAAATCAATATTCAAACGCTTTAAAGTCTAACACGACTATTGCTCAAAAACAACTTAATGGTCAATTTTCATACGGTAATATTTTAAAAAGTAACCAGACTACGGCAAAAAAAAACTGTACCAGCAGAGGAAGATTCAGGGGCTAATTTTAGTCGCATTGAAGCCTCAATAGAGAGATTAATACAAACAGTAAATACTTTTACTCTCAACATGTCCTTGTTGATATTATACCAACGATCCTCGACCCTTCTAAAATACCAACACTACCTCTTAAACGATTTTTGTTAAGAATATCTTCAAGCAATATCTGTATTGATAATTTTTATCATAAGCATATGATCTCTTCTCTTTATTCCCCACCCATATTTTTAATTACAAAAAGTCAATACACCGCATTTTATACAACTTTGGGGTCCCATTTGCTAGCACCTGGCGACTACAATGCTAAGCACAGATTCAGAGCTCACTTTTAGTCACTCCTAAGGGACGTGTTTTGTTTGACACACTTTCTAAAATGGGTTTTAATGTAGTTTCAAGTGGTCAGCCAACATATTGGCCAACAGATAGAAAAAACTTTCTGATGTTATTGACTTTAGAATAGTTAAAGGTGTGCCCAACGAAATGATTAAACTAGAAGCTTAATATAGTCACAAACAACTTCATCTTCTATATGTGATTTACCGATGACATCCACACGTATTAACTGGTTAAAATACAAAAAATACTTGAGTGCTCATTGCACAGACAAGTAACGCAGAAAACGCCTGCTGAATTAGACTCCATGAAGTTGCTTGAAGCAAACATTAAATAAGCTGCTCTTAATGCTACATCTACAAACCTACAAGTGAAGTTTAACAAAATTGTTTCTGAAGACGTTTAAAGGCTTTTAACCGGAAAGAGGAAAGTTCGACGAGAATGGCTACACTACAGACCCCCTCAGGTAAAATTAAGGCTCAAGGAATGTACAAAAACCCCTAAAGATATATTAGACCAACAAAGATCAGCTTCCCTGCAAAAATTTCTCGAAGAACTCGATGTAACACCACAATTTGATTATCCGCTTTTGCGAGAAGCCATAGGACTTAAAACACCAGTGATAAGTTAACCTCCATTACGAGGTGACTGGGCAAGAACAGAACAGGAAAGGTGATCTGTTTGTTAAACATCTAGTAGAGGTATTTACTTCAAATATTTCTGCCTATATTGTTGAACTGCAACCAGTCGTCTCAATACCAGAAATTCCTCTCAGTTTTAATATTATGGAGATAAAAAGGCTATTACTAGTGTAAATACAAAAAAAAAACCCCAGGCTTAGATAAAATAAACAACAAAATGCTTCAAGAACTACCTTATATTGCAAAAAGGATAATCCTTTTCATATTTGATGGTATTTTACGCATAAAATACTACCCAGTAGATTGGAAAGTCTCACTGATTACAATAACACCAATGCCCAGCAAGGATCATACGAAGGTTGAATCTTATCGCCCTATAAGTTTGTTGCCCAATATTTCAAAACTTTTTGAAAACTACTTGAGAGCAAGTTGACCCCATTTTTGAGTAGCAATGGATGCATTCCAAATCGCCAATTCAGTTTTCGGAAATAACATAGCACTTTCGAACAATAAAGATCTTGATGATCCGCTAGTGAAGACTGTGTTTTCTAAACATGTGAAGAAATATATAAAGAAACTTGAGTTGCACCCAAATCCACTTGCGCGCAATATTTTAAATTATAGAGGCCATAGTCGGCTGTGCAGGAGCGATACTCTTGCTCTCAGTTGTACAAAAGAGACGTAAAACAACAAACATTCAACCGCTGAAACTACAAACATACTTTTGTTATTTTAATTTATAAATTTAGCTATTGGCCCACCGTATTTTATGTAAATAAAAGTAAAATTTTTTTATTCCATATTTTCCCGACGTTTCGTGAATTGTATGTTCACTTTTTCAAGGGATTATTTTTTATTATTTCTATTAAAAAAGAAAAAAACATCAACAATTTTTTGGAAGATATTAAATAATAATGTACAATAGCTTACACTATGACGTCACATGAATATTATTTTTTTAAATATTTGGTGTGGAATATCACTTTGAAAATTTATTTTTTAAAAAACATTATATTTAAGAATAAATTTAATTAAAACAGATGTTAAAAAAAAAAAAAAGAATAAAAAACAACTATTTATCTTATTTGATTGCAATTTTATAGCTTGCGCTCAAATTGTCTGTGTCCTCTTTGATGTTCATTGTTTTACTTATTTTTTGTTGTATTCTTAAACTTTCTGTTATATATCTCTTTCTTGTATTGTTTACTTTGTCCAGAATTTATACATTGTCAAAGTCTGGTTTGTGCTTAGAGTTTGTGATATGTTGGGATAATGCAGTGTTTTCTTTGTGTTTGTTTATATCAGCTTGATGCTCTTTTATTCTTGTTTCCAAACTTCTTTTTGTGCCTATGTACACAAGATTACAGCTGTTATTGTTAATATTTTTGTAATTTTCATTATGTTTTGCGTGTGAAATTGTTTGTCGCTGATATCTAGTACTCTTTGAACAAAATTTTTTGCGGTGTTGATTATTTGTGATTTTGGTTGTGTTGAGTTGAAGTTTATAATTCTGCCTGTTGATGTGCATTTTGTATGCCAGTCAAATAATATTTTATTATTGGCTTTGTGTAGTTTAATATCCAGGTATGCTAGTTCTTGTTTTTGTTCCACTTCAATAGTAAATTTTATTTTGGGATGGTAGCTATTGAGTGTTTTTAATATTTCATCTTTGTCGTCGATATTAATAATAGCTAAGATATCATCTACATACTTGGCTATATATTTTACGTGGATATTTTTTTGTTTGAGTTCATCTATGGCAGCATCTAGTAGGCTGTCTAGTACTATGTCTGCTATTGTAGGGGACAAAGGATTGCCCATGGGCATACCGAAGATTTGGTTGTATATTTGGTCATGATACACGAAATAATTATTCTCATATAGACAAAATTTTAGAATTTCTAAAAATTTTAAGCGTGGTATTATTGTATTTGTTTTTATTGTTGACCATTTTTCCATTATGTTATATATCGTATTGCAGTATGTATAGGGATGTTGGTGAAGAGCGAGACTACGTCAAAAGAAACTAATGTGTCTTTTTCATTAAGTTTTAAAATGCTTAATTGTTTTTTTACTTGAAAGGAATTTTTGACATTGTATTTCGTAGAAATTATATTTTTGAGGATTCGTCCTATGCATTTGCTGAGCTGATAGCATGGTACTTGTATGGAGGATACTATGGGTCGTAGGGGCATATCTTTTTTATGGATTTTTGGTAATCCATAAATTCTTGGCGCAGTACCAGCGGAACAAGTTAGTATGTTTTTTTTTTGCCATTTATCAATATATTCTTTTTTGTGAAGTTCTGTAATGATGCAATTATTGGTTTTTACAAGTTTATTGGTTAGGTCTGTTCTCATAACTCTGTAAGTTTGCTTATCATCTAGTATTTTCGCCATTTTGGAATTATACTCCTCTTTGTATAATGCAACTGTTTTGTTGCCTTTGTCTGCTTGTGTTATTATTATGTTTTTATGTTTTTTTAGGAAAAGTTTTGTTTTTTCAAAAATTGCTAAGATGAACTTTTCCCTTGGACTATTTTTAACGTTCCTTTTAAATTGCGTTATCATATTAGCTACATTTGTTCTTCTCTCCTCTTTTTCCCCATGTGTGTTTCTTCCATTTTCTGTATGCAGTCTTCTACATCAGCTATGATTTCAATAGGTGAAAAACTTTGGCGACTAATCGGTAAAGAAAACTTTTTTCCCAGAGACAACAACCATTGACATTCCCAGGGTATTTCCACTTCGGTTGTGTTTTCAAACCAATGTTCGTTATAGATTAGTCCCTCTTTCTCAAAAAATATTTCTGTGAGTGTATTTAACTTTTTAATTTGTTTTTCTCTTGTGATTTTAGTTATATTGTTAGCTCTTTCTGTTTGGTTTTTAACAAACGATTAGAAGTCTTCATTTCTAGTAAAATTTTGTATGCCCATTTTAAGATGGTGTAATTTTCTCTTAATTAATTTTAAATCTGTGTTTACCTGTGATATTTCTAAATTTAATATTTTTGTGTGAAACTTATGTTCAATTTTGTTTAATTGTTGTTTGATAGTTTTAAGTTCAAACATATTTTTGAATTTAGCTGTTGTGTTTTTAGTATGGTTGGGCACTATGCCATATTTCCTAGATGCTAAAAGGATATTTAGTCCTTGTTGTTTCTGTACCAGTCTTTTTCTTTCATTGCTTTATTCTTTCATGGCTCTGCATGTTTCAATATCATATTTATAGGCTATATATTTAAAAAACCCTTTCATGTTTGTGTTTTTTTTTTAAATTATTAACTTCAATAGAAAAAACCATTGGAGTTTCCCAATTTTTAAATAGAAAATTGATTAATCGGCTAGCTGTCCGAGGATCAGATTTTTATTTTGTATTGTTATTATTGGCCAGATGTAATTCCTTTTGTTATTTTTATTTATAAATTTAGCTATTGGCCTACCGTATTTTATGTAAATAAAAGTAAAATTTTTTTATTCCATATTTTCCCGACGTTTCGTGAATTGTATGTTCACTTTTTCAAGGGATTATTTTTTATTATTTCTATTAAAAAAGAAAAAACATCAACAATTTTTTGGAAGATATTAAATAATAATGTACAATAGCTTACACTATGACGTCACATGAATATAATTTTTTTAAATATTTGGTTTGGAATATCACTTTGAAAATTAATTTTTTAAAAAACGAAAAGTAATATTATCAGGCTCAAGTTCGGTTTTATTGAATTAATGAAGATTCAAAATTACTAAGAGTTTTTTATGTTGGAAAATATCATTATTTATATCCAATCAGTTTTTATCAGAACGTATCAGTACTGATTTCAAGGCCGCTACACCTCTCATCAGCGTTCAATTGTCCATCTTTACAATTTTCGTAAAGTGGATACTAATTGAGAAGAATATCAACTATTTAACCAGTTTTCAAGAGAAATAGAATATGAGAACTATTTTTAATTCATTTTTTATTCTACCTTGAAACAGTTCTGGTTAGTACGAAATTCGCTCATTACTGTTTGGAAAGTACTTATAATCAACACAAACTCATAGTCCGTTATCATCAAAGTATTCTACTTTGTAATTTAACGTTTTTTTTTTTGTTTTTACTCTATATTAGGGATTTTCACTTATTACAGTGACCCTTGTTATTAAGGTATGTATATTTCGTGCCCAAGCGGAATTAATATTTTATATTATTTTTAAAAATAAACGTAATTATTATTCGAACTTATATGGATGTACATATGAAAAGTAATATTATCAGGCTCAAGTTCAGTTTTATTGAATTACTGAAAATTCAAAATTACTAAGAGTTTTTTTATGTTGCAAAATATTGTTGTACTTGATAATAAGCTATCTTTTGGTGCCAATTTGGAAATTTTGTCCTTCAAAATTTGGTGTTGTTTGCGTAAATTTCACTTTTATATTCTTACTTCTTCATGTGCAGAAGAATCTGCCGCATGCTCTACTTATGTATCAAGTTTTCTATGGACTTGAGATCTTTGGCGATATTTATGAATTGATCATGACTAGTTTGCGTACGATTTTCAATGATTTGCTTACAATATCCGTAGAAGGGATCTCATTTCGAGTTATGTTGGTTGCTCTTTTTATTAACTTGTGATGTTGCGAAATTTATGTTTCTTCCACAAGGAAACGCCTGAGGCACTCCGTAGTACATTCCAAATTTCTCCTCGGACCGGAAAACTCATGTTGTTATACCACAGATTTTTAGATCATTATTTGCCTCTTCCTTTGTCATAGGGATTTCACGTTGTTGGAACTGCTTACCTTTGGAAATACGTATTTTCTCTCACTCCAATAGTGTTTTCAGGCTTAAACTAATACAATTTTTGACATCGTTGGTCAAGTATAGTCTTTTTCCTTAAGCTAAGATCCCATTATCGGCGCAATGTACCAATTTTCAATGCAATGCATGTACCGATAGTGTGAACGCAAATAATTTTTCATATTGCGACAATCTGCGCGGAAATTGTACTGAGTATGGGCAATCAAAATCAACCTTGATGCGCCGATAATGTGAACACGCTATTGCACAATGTTGACTAATCAATTTGTAAAATATGCGCCGATTTTTATCGGCCACTCGTACGCCGATCAAAGTCGGCAATCAGTGCCGATACGCGGGATGAAAAACCGAATTTTAAAATTGCACCACTTGGCTTCTAAAGCTAAATTTTTTTGAGCTTAGTTGTACCAAAATTAATTTTTTATTATCCTTTATTCATATATTTTTAAAAAATTGTTATTTGTTATGGGTAAGGTAATCGATATCCATTTCGTTGTTAGCTAAATACTAGGCTTTTGCACTAAGTACATTTAAATTCAAAAACATTTGCTTTCCAAGCACAAAAGGGGATCAAAGCAAGTAAATACAAAACAAACAAAAAAAAATCCTGAAAACATCTGTTTACAAAACAACAAGAATAAAAACTGCGTACTGTGTAGTAAATTCAATAAAAATTCATTAATTTTTTTATGATTATATATTAATAAATTAATTATATACACAATATATACTCTCAAAGCAGTTTTCTCTTTTTCATAGTAATAAATGCCGAAAATTAAACTGTATATGCCAACAAGGAAATAAACAAAAACATACATACATACTCGTACATACATGATTTAATTTGCCCAATAATGGTCGATAGTGTGATCGCATTGTACTGATTATTATCGCAATTGAGATTTGGCCATAATAATGGGAACGCCCAAAACGATAATTGGACCGCCCAAAAATGAATTGTACAATGTTTTTACATGTGTGCCGATATTGCACGATAAAAATTTTCGCAGATTGTGCTGTTTGCGCCGATAGTGGGATATTAGCTTTAGTGTCTTCTTTCTGTTCTCCTCTTCGTTTATATAGCATTTCCCTTGACTGCTCGTTGTTATTCTTTTTATTTATATATATATATATACATATGTGTATATGCAATTATATGTACATTAGGGCAATAACTTATTCACACTTTTTGCGATTATCAAAAACATGTAGAACATTAAAAGTTATTAATAAAAAATATGATAATTTTTTCGGATCGTTAAATAAGTTCACGCAGGGATCGGGTTGAAGTTTGAAAATAATCATTTTTATCTCACGGAAATTTTAAAAAATATACACCTGATATTTGTATATGCACAGAGACAACAGTGCCTAACAAATACATAATTAAATAGAACAAAATTAATAAGATATCTCTATGGTTTTTTTTTCAAGTAGGAAGTCTTATTATTTTAACAAGGAAAACCTTATTGAAAAAATCAATAAGGAATCTTATGGTTTTTATTATGTAGTCTTATTGTTTTTTTCAATAAGGGTTTCTTCTTGATTTTATTAGGTATTCTTATTGTTTTTTTCAATAAGGTTTTCTTCTTGATTTTATTAGGTATTCTTATTGATTTTTTCAAAAAGGTTTTCTTCTTGATTTTATTAGGTATTCTTATTGATTTTTTCAAAAAGGTTTTCCGTATTAAAATAATAAGACTTCCTTTTTGAAAAAAATTCGTAGAGATATCTTATTAATTTTGTTCTATTTTATTAGGTATTTATTAGGCACTGTTTTCTCTGTTATGATGTTAGGAAATACAAATTTGATGTCATCAGAACGTCATGGTACGTCCCGAATGCTTATTTACAACATGTATTTGTATTATCTGCATGGAGGGGTTATGAAAACATTTTTATAAAACTTACGTATTCAGGGAGTTGAACCAAGGGAAGTTCGGTTTAGTAGATTGGCACTCTAACCACCTCACTACTACACCTTACTATAGTATACATGTTAGCAGCCAGTTTAAGAAGATGATTTATTGTAGCACAAAAAAATTATGAAAAAATTGTTCCTTTGTTGATTTACATGTATGAAATAACAAGCAAGCTAATGAAATCAAGAAGATATTCTTATTAAAAAAATTAAGAAGATGATTTACACATGATCATACAGGATCCTAATAAAATCAAGAAGAAAACCTTATTGAAAAAAAAAAACAATAAGATGGCCTAATAAAATCAAGAAGAAAACCTTTTTGAAAAAAAAAAAACAATAAGACGACCTAATGAAATCAATAAGAAATCCTATTTATTTACAATTCATATGAAAACCTAATAGAATCAAGAAGTTTTTCTCTATGGATTGTTGTTTTGGTGCCAAAAATAACGGAAATTGGGTAAAAAAAAATTGTAAATAACAAGTTTTCTTCTTGATTTTATGTGGTTTCCTTATTGAAAAAATTAATAAGATTTACCACATAAAAACAATAAGGAATCTCTTCGAAAAAATCTTCGATTCTTTCTGCTGGGATACCCCTTAGCCTAAAAGCGTTTCATAGAGAAAATCTTATTGATTCTATTAGGCAGTTTTGGCTCTGTGTGTATATTCCTATACGTATCACTTAAATGCTATCTTGGAATTTATCCTCTGCTTTAAATTTAAAGATTTTTTAGAAAGCATGGAAATTGTTGCGTATTTATATATTAGAAAAGGTTTTAGAAATTTTCTTCCCAGCGTGAGGTTTGTTTCGCAAAACGACTGGAGACAGGTGTTTTCATTACTAAAACATTCTTGGCCACTCCGTGGTTTTATGCCAAAAATTTGGTTATCGCCCTAATGTACAAGTATGTATTATTATTATTATTATTTTTAAGTTGTAATAGCCTATTTGTTATTTAAGAAAGCAAACTTAAGTGAATTCAAGCCACTCGGTTGAATTCGAATCAATTTGGAATTCTCATTGGTACTTACTTTCATTCGCATTAGCTTGCGTATGTTAATTTTGGTATTATACGTTTTAATAAACTGAAGCAATGCCAGATCATACATTTAGATATTTCTATTTACTAAATTATTCTATATATTACAACTGTGAGCTTGAGTAATCTGCTGGTTGAAAATTATATATTATTAAAAAAAGTTACAAACTATAAAAAGTTTTTAGTGTTTGTCCCTATTATTTATTTTATTTGTTTATATTAAGTAGTTTACAAATACTATATTTTTTTTCACGTAGATGGTTTTGTCGGTGGCTGTGTATTTCTTGACTGAAACACATAACAATGAAAGTGTTGAAATAAGCCACGAGATAGGTCCATTGTTTTGGAGCTGCCTACGAACCAATAAGTACATACATATGTGTCTTAAAATATGTCAGTCAAATAACACTGCTCAGCAGCAAAATCCTCCTTTAAGTAAAACTATGTGGACTATATGGATTGTTATGTCCTAAACTCAAATCCGTTTTCGGTTTTTCTCTATCACGTACGGTTTTTTTTTATGGGCGTGGCAAGTTTTTCCCCCTAAATTAGTCAGGTACGAAGACATATTTCGAGAACGACTCATACGATGTTCATAAACAAAACACCAAAAGATGCGTAACAAAATTATATTATACTAGCTGAACCCCCTGCTTCGCACGGAAGATATTTGCTTTTATAAATTTCGATTTAAACTTATAATGATTACTCACTGACAGCTATCAATGTGTATGCATGGATGCGCTACAACGTGTATTTACCGTGTATATGAAGTATTTACCTTGTGTAAGACTCAAGCGTGAATCACGTGATTCGTGATTACAAATTGAAAAAATCACGCATGCGTGCGTCTTCGTGATTCAAAAATATAATACCGTGCGTGATCGTGCGTGATTTTTATATTATGTTTATCCTTTGTATTGTAATTTTTCGACCTTTTATTTTATTTATTTATTTTGATGTCCAATACACAAGACTTATGTCTTATATTGCAGCATATGTAAAAACAATAAATTACAAAAATAATAATTATATTATATAAATTTTGTTAGATTAAGTATATTATGTGTGGCAAATTATGATAATATATAAAATAAATTAATACCCGAATTTCAATTAAGTCTGATTTCGAATAGTTAACAGAAGTTAATTAAATTAAAATGATAAAAAATGTTTAACCAGCAAAGTGAAAACAAAACATTGCTATACAATTGGAATTTATATTACACAAACATGTGTATGTATATTCATCGTGTAAAATAACAAAAAATACACTTCATGAACTGACGTTCGTTACTAATGGTTTGTAATCTAAAGGGGATTCCGTTCCAGAGACTGATAGCATGAATGAAAAAATGGTACTTCGAAATCAGTGTGCGATGACCAAATGAAAGAATTCTTTTACCTCTATTAAGTGTTGAAAATCTTATACGCTCATGGAGATGTATTGGCAGCTGTTTATATATAATTTTGTGTAAAAACAATAAAGTACGCATTCTAAGATAATCATCAAGATCAATGCCGTAAAGCCGGGTCACAAAGTGTGATATATGGTCGTATCTTCTTAGACCAAATACATATCGAGTAATGTTATTGAACGCCACATTAAGTTTTCGTTTGCTTTCTCCAGCTGGCATATAGCTCACAGCCATACAATAACATTGGTATTAAGTAAGATTTTGCAAGAAGTATTCTAATTTTAATAGGAGTACAATATTGGGTTTGCCAAAGATTCCTTAACATTGAGAACGTTAGACCGCATGCAAAGTTTATGTGATTAGACCAAGTAAGTGTGTTATTAAATTAAATGCCAAGATTTTTGGCAGATTCTACAACATCTATAGGCTGGTTATTTAGAAATACAATGGGATTGTTTTCAAGTTTAATAACTTCTTTTTAATGACCAAACACTTGGACTTATTAGGATTAATTATAAGCCCATAAGCGGTGGCCCATTCGTAAACAATACCTAACTCCTGATTTAAACTCCTAACACATTCATCAACCGCAGTGCTTCTGCAACTTATATAAAGCTGAACATCATGTGCATACAGCCTAAGCTTACAGTGGGCAAAGAGCTGGAAACTGAGGTAGGAGTTTCAACGTATTGGTGTCTATCAATTAGATATGAATGTATAAGATCTACGGCAGTTGATGAAAAACTAAACATATGCCTAAGTTTAAGGCACAGCATTTCATGGTCAACCGTGTCGAATGCACGAGAATGATCCAAGAGCACTAAAAATGTGACGTTACCGCAGTCTAGCTGTTGTCTAATATCCTCAGCGACATCTAAGAGAGCCGTTATACAACTGTGGTTTTTGCGAAAACCAGATTGCAGGTCAGAAAGCATGTCATTGGTTTCAAGAAACTGCGTAACTTGGTTGTGAATTAATCTTTCAAAGACTTTCGATAAAAATGGCAATATTGCAATGGGTCTGTGGTCGGAATTCGATTTCGGAATGGGAATAATCTTAGCAACTTTCCAAATTTTTGGATAGCAGTTGGTAGTGAAAACTTTATTGAAGACGAATGTTATTAAAGGAAGAACTTTGGGAATAAGTATTTTTAAAAACCTAAAAACCAACTGCTTTAGATTTAATCGATAGCAGATTGTATAACACATCACATTGATTGACGTTTACAAAATTAAAGAGGTTGTTTAAATTATCATTAGTAAAGTGGTATTAATCAGGATTTGGTTGAACATAAGGGGTGTTTAAAAATTGGTCATTTAATATATTTGTGTCCACAACACTAAATTCTTGGTTATTGCTTTTCCCAATGCCGATTTCACGGATCGTTTGCCAAGTTTTCTTGGAGTCACAGAAGTCATAGAAGTCACATTTGGCTTTTTTGATTAAACTGTTGGTTATCCTACGTGATACACGATATTCGTCATACAGTTCTGTGCTTTTGAAGCGCTTCCATCGAGCATATAGAATATCTCTGCGGTTTATTGCCTGTTCGACATCGCGAGTGAACGAGGGCTTGCTATGTCTATTAATGATTTTTCTTCTTATTGGAACCACAAGATCGTATAAGTAGTTTATATTGTATTGCAGAAAAGATAGTTGATCATCAACAGAAATTAAATTATAAACCACACTCCAGTCGATGTTTGAGATTTCCTCTCCTAACCTAAGATAGTCAATGTTCTTGTAATCCCGATATGTAACAAATTTTTCTTGTACATTTGACTGAAAATTATAGGTCATGAAAATTAGATCGTGACGTGAGAAGCAAGATGCAGATAGCTGGTCATAAAGCAACACCTTCGAAATTTCACTCACAAAGAAAAGATCAAGAAGTGTGTTGTTGGTACTTGTGAAATGTGTAGCGTTAACTGTGTTAGGTGTATTAAGGCCAAGGTGAATCATATTGTCAGTTAAATTAGAGTTCACTAGAATATTCGAATTAAAATCGCCTGCAATAATAACATTTTCGTATGTGACAGTATATGTTTCCAGAGTGTTCATAAATCTTTCCATACAAATCCGATCATTAGGTCTATAGATGCAGCCTAAGACTAGTTTCTTTCCCTCACAAGCAACTTCCAAGAATAAATATTCCACCAGATATCTAGACCTATCGCTACCAGCAACGAAAATATTGTCCAAGGACGTACAGAGCACTTTAATTGCGATTCCTTTCTTTGCATAGATTGCTACTCCTCCATACCCATTTCTATCTACCCTTCTGACATTGTATCCTTGCAAGGAAATTAATGAGTCAGCAAAATCAGGTTTAAACCATGTCTCAGATACACATATCAAATCAACACCAGAGTTTGCAAAAATACGTCTGAATTCTTCAATTTTTGGTTTCAAGCTTTGAGCATTGATGTGGCAAATTTTAAGACCATTCCTTTGAGAAGCCAAAACTCTTATCATCATCCCGACACTGTCTCTAGATTGAATCCTATCGTTATTTAATCTGTTCATTAATATATAATATATTGCAATAAAGGTAAGTAACGCACGAGAAATATATTATGTTGTTAATTCTACACCTGATAAAGTGATTAGTAAGAAAAATACCGAAATGTATAGCAAAAATAGATAGTGATATAAAATTGATAACATAAATAGGAAAGGTCAATAATAAAGATGTATAGAAAGAGAAAAAGAAACACAAGAGATATTTGTATTTAGTGGTAGAATGCCTCTTAATCAGCAATATCACGGTAGTCACTGGCAGCAAAAAAAGATCCATCAGGAACCCGAAATAAATTGTTGAGTTGCTCCAGCTCATCAATGTGTATTGCTTGGTCGTTCGCAAACATTTTGATGTAAACCAAGCCTCGCATAGTAAAGGCACTATGTATGCGTTTATCCTTTTTAAGACGAGTAGCAGCGCGAAGAATTTTAAAATTGGTAGAAGTAAGATTTTCGTTCACATAAAATTTGTTTTCGGAATGTTCACCAATATGCCTCAGTGTGAAAAAAAACCTTGGATTAGCTTTACGCCAATTAGCAAGAGTCTTCAAAAAATAGTTCTTATCGTATGGGGACCAAAACTTTGCAATTATTACAGCATCTCTAGAGTCTGATTTGTGTTTGTTATTATGGTTTTGTAGTCTATAAATCGTTTTTATTGTAGGAACCGAAGTATTAAAATTCAATTAAAATATCAATGATTCAAAAAAAATTCAATGATTCAATTAAAATATCAATTAAAAGTAATTTTTTTTCTGAATAAAAAGTTATTTGGTAATCATAGACAATTATTTTATTTTTTCTTTGTATTGTTACGCTATAATTGCTTCTTATGTATGATCATACCGATCCTGCTGCGGAAGGTTTCGTAATTGCAGATAATTTGTGGCTCATGTGCTGTTAGCTGTTTCAATTACGAGATTTGCTTCTATATATTTTTATATTTCTCAGTGGTTTCTCAGTGGCGATATTTGCTAGAATTTTCCGGAAGTACCTATTCTCAATTAATTGCATGAAAAAAGCTTTTAAGTGATAATGTTTTACGGACGCGAAATTGTAAAACTGTAACACCCATGCATTACGAATGCATTTAAAAATAAATAAAAAAAATTCTGGCGCCATTTGGGTTATCTTAAAAATGCATTTTACGTTTTTATTAAGTAACTATTTCACCATTTAAAGACGTTCTGACAACAAATCATAGATCTTAAGACATGTCATTATTGGACATAAAGATACATTCAAAAGTAAAATAACACTTGTCTTAAAGTTGGAAAATTTCATCAACAAAATAAACATAAATACAGTATGTATATTTTCAAATGACCATACATAAAAATTATTGTAACTTTACATCTATACATTAAACACATTCACTACAGCAGGCTGCACGAAGACACGACTACAAATGCTGCTATCTACATTTGTAGCCGATAGTCAGCTACTTAATTATTTTGAGAGCGGCAGCGATATAATATTATTGTATAACGGTGATGTCACTTTAAATTTAGTTTCACTTTTTTAAAAGAATCTGCTTGTTTTATTTATTGTGTAAGAGGCTATTAGAAGAGCAAAACATTTTTCGTTTGGCGTGTCATACAAATTTAAAATATTTTGTTGTAAACCTCGGGAACAATAATTATTGCAGTATTGTGTGAAATGTAAATTAAATGTAGTTGCTTGGCCACTACAACAGCAAATACTAAAAACAGAAAGTGTTGAAAGCTGTACAGTTTTATGACATCTTACAGAAACATAAGTGTTTAAAATTACTTATAAACATAAACATAAACAATTGCAATTTTTATTGGGTGTATAGACACAACAACTTAGAAACTTAACTATATATATTTCTATGGAATATGGAAGTTCTTTTCATGTTTTTACCATCAGAATTGAGGTATTTTCTTTTAAATACTTTGAAATTCAACCATCCTTCAACAATAAAATCACTTACATAAAATATACTTAAATCTTTTAATAAATAACACTGTAATATATGGAATTCTTACTGTTTTCCTTTTGCAGAATTAGAGATTTTTAAAAATTTATTTATTTTGCATGGTTTATTGCATTGATATCACGTTATTGTTTATTGTCGCCAATAAAAATAGAAATTAGTTTAATTGGACAGCTACGACAATATCAGCATGGACAAAAACCTGTTGCCGTGTTGCGTTGCTGTCGTCAATATAATCATTCTCATATGCACACATGTATTCTAATTTTGAGAGATGGCAGTCGGTAGCCTGCTGCGTGTGATGGAAAAATTGTGAAAACGATTTTCGATATTAAACAATAAAACCATGATGTTTTAAAGTTTTTACCTTGTGTTCATTGGGTATGTGATGCATAAACACACACAATTATGTGTAGGAGGGTAACTTATTGTGTATACTACACTCGAGACACAAAAGCCGTGTAATGCAACATCTGCATATTTTATATGGGTCTGTGTGAATGTATTTACATATGTATAAAGTATAATTTAAATACTTATGAAACAGTAACTATTAATATATAAAAACACACAACATTTTGCAAGATAAGTAGTCTAGTAAAGTTTAATAAGTTGTTCAATATATCCATAAACGTCATCGAAAAATTTTATGGTACAAACATAATTCTAAGTAAGTCCCTGTTTACAACGTACGACTTTTACCGTTTATTCTTTACAATTGCAGCTTCGGTTACATTGTGCGATTTTTATTGCAGCAACTTTAATTCATGCCAGAGCTGCCACCTTGGTCTGATCAGACCAAAATTTATAGATTTTCTTGGAACACCACAATGATTGCAAAAAAGATATGGTAATTTGTTTGATGGTTAATTTTTTTAAGTTCTTACTATATTTCGTGAAATTTTATCAAAATATTAGATTAAAAACAGGAAAACGGAAGTTTTGAAAAATTTGATTAGAATTTGCTAGTAGCAGGACTCCATTTTGTTTTAAAATACGAATGAAAGAACAATACAAATACAATACAAAGCGGATACAATTTAATAAAAGGCACAGAAAATATAGAGTACGAACATTGTTTTGGAATGCTGAAAGAAAAATTTATCAGTCTTAAAAACCTAAGAATAAGAATAAATTCTGAACAAAATCATATGTTCTGTTGTCAGTGGATAATGGTTTGCTGCATTTTACATACAGGCATGTTCTGTCAATCGCATTTCGCCTAACATTAGCGATGCGAGATGAAATCGCATGATAGGTGTTCTGGAGTTCACAATCGCAAGAAGTTTTGCGACTTCAACTCGCAAGCAAGTACTGAAGTGAACTGATGTATTTTACTTGAACTGAAGTTTAAACTAACAATAAAGCAATGCACAAATTAAACTAAACATGATTTCTTAAATATTTTGTAAAAATTAATAACACTTCCAAACTATTTATGTTTAAAATATCAACTTTAAAATGTTTTCACAATTTTCTGTGCCAATTGTTTTCTTCAGTACTGGCGATTTGATTTAAACAGCTGTTTTACTTGATATAAAAAAAATAGGAAAACGCAAGCAAAACGCGTGAACGACAGCACATGTAGAAATAAGTTTGGCGATTTTCAAAACGCATGCGATTTCATATTCATGCGAGTGTCTGAACATAGGCGATAATATACTCATTCCTGAAACTACTCGAAACATTAGTGAAGTTACAAGCTGTGGAGATGACGAAGGGAATAATTTTGAAGAACTAGGACCAGAAAATAGAATATATGAATTAAAAAGGCAAGCGCTACATTCCTTAATGTTTGAATAGGTTTTTATCAAAACAAATGTAAATTAAAACAAACACAACAAAAATTTTTTATTTACATGTATAATATGTATTACATAAAATTCATATGAAATCAAAAGTATTATAATGAATATAACAATAAAAAGCAAACAAAATAAAACACAACAAAATTAATTTAATAATTCTTTTTTAATGGTTAACTAAAGTATTAAAAGTATTATTTTTAAATAAATGAAAATCATTATTTAGTTTTGTATTTTACATCCACTTCATACCTCTGCATTCTCTCATTTGCTTCAATTTCCAATTTTTCAGCCTCTCATCTTTTTCAATTTCTAGTCGTTTAATTTCCATTTCATCTTTCCTTTTTTGTACATCTTCTAAAAATTTTCTTTCATTTAAATCCAGTTCTTTGGGAAATTTTTCCTTTTCAAATTCAATTTTCGATTTTAAATATTTAGTTTTGTCGCTTTGCAGTTCATTACATTCAACTTCTTCTAATGCCTCAAACCCTTCAAAATACTCCTACATATCTCCTGACTCATTGCATAGTGCAGTGCTGCTTAGCATATCACTTGTTGAAGATGATTCATAGGTTTTAAAGGGAAAATCAGATTGTTTTTGTCCAAATATATCATGTAGATCCTTATAAAATTTACATATTTTTTGTAGTTTTTCTGAAAGAGAAAATGTTTAACAATGGATGAATTGCACAATGCATAATTCAGTTTACATGTTTTATACCTTCTATACTTGAAATTCCCTCATCGGAATCTAGCAATCCTGAACCTGTGTTCTTTCTCCATTCTTCGGCTTTAAAGTAATTAGCTTTGAGGTGTCTCACTTTCCACTTGAGAATGTCCCAAGTTGCATCTATACAAACCTTTTTCAAGAGATTTGTGTAGTATATTTTTGCAGTGGGCTTCTAAAATATATATGTATGTAAAAATGTATTAAAAATCATAAAAAAATATGTAAAACTTATTTCAAAATCCTGATTGGTTCGTATATATTCTAAAATGTTTTTGATGTCTTCATCTAACCATCTTTTATTTGGTTTATTCCGTTGCCTCTTCTTACTTGTAAAGGGATCTTTAATAAAATTTTCACAATCCATTTCAAATTGCTTTAATTTTTTTCTTTTAAGCGACCTCAAGCTAGGGAAAAATAATATTAAACATTTTGAAAATCGTTTCGCAATTTTGAATGAACAAGTCGATGAAGACACAAATACAACAAGGTCCAGGAAACCACCACCCATATACTTAAGACAACAGAAATCCAGTTTGTTGGTTAAAAGCCTTATCTCATTAATTGGAGAATATGAGTTCCAATTAAGCACGGCAAAAGCAACGAAACAAAAATTCAGGTAATAAGAGAAAATAATTACCGAAAAATAGTCTCTTTTTTATACATATCAACTGAAGAGTGCCAAAGGCCTAACAGTAGTTATAAAATGCGTAGATTCAAGCGTGGATCCAGAAGAGGTAAATTCTGGCCTTTAAAATAGTGGATTCAAAGTGAAAAATTTTTCAAACATTACAAATAGAGAAAAAATCCCCCAACTAATTTTTAGAGTCGAGCTACAGCCAGGTGACTTGAAAATTAAAAAAAAAAGAATCGCACCCAATATATAATTTAAAGTACTTGCTGCACAGAAGAGTTGCAGTTGAGCTGCGACATTAAAAACTGGGCCTATCCAATGCATGAACTATCAAGGATTTGGCCATACCAAAACTTATTGCAAGTTGCCTACCGTTTGCGTTGTATGTGGTGAGTTACACAGTACCGCTAACTGTAATAAAATGGAAGGTGATCCCAAGGCGAAAAAATGTGGCAATTGCGGTGGAAACCACACTGCCAACTATGGGATCTGCCCTCTTTATTCATATTTTAAAAATTCGTCGAACAGAAAAACAAATGCTACTCCCGCTCAGCCCAACACTCCTTTAAACTACCCACAATTACCTCAACTGTCGTCTAGCCATAATCAATACTTAAATATTATAAAGTCTAACACGACTCTTACTTAACAAAAACCTAATAGACAAATTTTATACGCTAATATTTTAATAAGTAACCAGACTACGGCGCAAAAAAACTGTACCAGCAAACGAAGAATCAGGACCTAATTTTAGTCGTATTGAATCCTCGATAGAGAGCCTAATACAAACAATAAGTACTTCTACTCTCAAAATGTCCTGTATGATGCAGGAAATGTTGAAAATGCAGTCTACCTTGTTGCAGGCTGTATTGAAAAAACCATGAACTTAAGAATCTATTTTTGGAACGCAAACGGCATCTGCCAACATAAAAATGAAATAGAATATTTTCTTCTTGATAAACAAATCGATGTTATGCTTATCTCAGAAACTCATTTGACGTCTCGAAGCTATTTTAGAATAAAAGGATATATTTTTTACGACACCAAGGATCCTCGAGGTAGAGCTGGTTGTGGCTCTGGAATCCTAATAAAAACTCGAATAAAACATGCTAAATGACCTTCGTGAAGAATATCTTCAAGCAACGAACATTTGCATCTTTGGATTTGTCTTCAGATCACTCGCCTACTATTATCACTGTTTACTCACTCACAACTGCAACACCTACATGTGATTTACCGCTGACATCTGCACGTATTAACTGGCTGAAATACAAAATATATTTGAGTGCTCATTGCACGGAAAATATGCCGTTGTGAACACCTACTGACATAGAAAATTCTATTAGGTTGTTTGAAGCACATGCTAAACAAGCTGCTCTTAATGCTTCTTCAAATCAACCCAATACACACGTGAGATTTAACAATTTTTTTTGTGTCGATAAAGAAAGGCTATTGACTTAAAAACGGAGAGCTCTACGAGAATGGCAACGTTACAGATCGCCTCATATTCTATTTCTCTTGAAAACTGGTTAAATAGTTGATATTCTTCTCAATTAGTATCCACTTTACGAAAATTGTAAAGATGGACAATTGAACGCTAATGAGAGGTGTAGCGGCCTTGAAATCAGTAGTGATACGTTCTGCTAAAAACTGATTGGATATAAATAATAATATTTTCCAACATAAAAAAACTCTTAGTAATTTTGAATTTTCATTAATTCAATAAAACTGAACTTGAGCCTGATAATATTACTTTTCAAATATACATCAATATAAGTTCAAATTATAATTACGTTTATTCGTAATAATAATAATATAAAAACTAAAAAAGTATTTACCTCAAATATTTCCGCTGATATTTTTGAACTGCTACCAATCGTCTCTTTACCAGAAATACCGCTAAAATTTAACATTGTAGAGATTAAAAAGGCCATTTCTTGTCTTAACACCAAAAAAAGCCCCAGGTGTCGACAAAAAAAACAGCAAAATGCTTTAAGAATTGCCATACATTGCAAATAGAATAATACTATTCAATTTTAATAGTATTTTACGGCTGTAATACTATTCAACAGAATGGAAGGATTCGATGATTATTATGATACCAAAGCCCGGCAAGGATCATACGAAGGTTGAATCCTATCGGCCTATTTGTTTATTGCCCAACATTTCAAAACTATTTGAAAAGCTGTATATGAGCAAGCTGATGCCTATAGTGACTAGAAGTGGATGCATTCTAGATCATCAATTCGGTTTTCGCAGACAGCATAACACTATTGAACAAAATTACAGACTTGTGAATGTTATTAGAGAAACTTTTGAAAAAAAGAAATATTGCTCTGCGCTCTTTATAGATGTTTCTCAAGCCTTTGATAAAGTATGACACGAAAGACTTATCAACCAACTAATACAAAATCTACCAGCAAACATCGTTAAACTTTTAAAAAGCTATCTAATGGAACGTAAACTTGTTGTTAGGGAAGACAATTTTTTAAGCCCTCCGCAGTCGATTTAAGCCGGAGTCCCTCAAGGCAGCATATTCGGCCACTTACTTTCTTTAATATATGCCTCTGACTTACCGATAAGCATTAACATTCACACGTCAATATTTGCTGATGATACAGCTTTTCTAAGCGTCCATGAAAATTCAGTAGTAGCTTCCAGCAACTTACAAGGGTATATATCCAAATTGGAAAAATGGCGTATAAAAGTTAACGAGCAGAAATGTGTACACGTCGCTTTTACGTTGCGCAGGGAAACATGCCCTAGAATATACCACAACACACTGTAGTCAAATATCTAGGCTTTCATCTAGATCGTCGTTTAACATGGGAATCGCACATAGACGCAAAGTTAACACAGCATCGAATGTCGAAAAAATTCAAAGGCGACAGAATAATATTCTTGGTGCAATAACTGCAGCATATTTTACACATTTTTCTGAGACCTAAATACCTCAAGAATAAAATAAGGTATAAATAAGGAAAATCT
The DNA here is from genome assembly GCA_947311025.1 of Lypha dubia. Taxonomy (NCBI): domain Eukaryota; kingdom Metazoa; phylum Arthropoda; class Insecta; order Diptera; family Tachinidae; genus Lypha; species Lypha dubia. The sequence continues at coordinate 84,740,616 of OX371261.1, forward strand.
ATTAACAAATGCCGCTTTTATTCCAATTTACCGCAGGTACCCAATATCGAATGATAAGTTAGGGTAAAATATGTCTTCGTACTTGACTTATTTAGGGGGAAAAATTAACATTCACATAAAAAACCCCTATGTGATGGAGAAGAACTGAAAACGGATTTGAGTTTAGCACATCAAAATCCATGTAGTCCACATAGTTTTATTTAAATGAGGATTTTGCTGCTGAGCAGTGTAATTAATTATATATTAGAAACATAGACATCTTTATTGAAAATAAACTATAAATTAAAAAAAAAAATACTAAATGGTGCCCCTCCGGCTTCTAACATTCTTTCTAAGGGACGAATTAAAAGCCCATTCTCGATTCCAGTATTACGGAGCTTTGTTTTTTTATTTATTTATTTATTTATTTCATATAGTAATACTAAGCCATCAAGGCCAAAAAAAATGTATTACAGAGTATTAAATATTCAATATGTACTGTGTAAATATAATATGATATGTATAACAAATAAAAATATATGCATATATAAATTAAAAATTAAATAACATAACCATTTAGGGGCCATTGTGAAGATTTAAATTCAATCACTTCGGAAGAATGGTCAGACCCAACCCACAAAACAAGAAAAATAAAAATTTTAATAATAGTTCGTAAAATTATCTAAAGCACTAAATAAGATCAGTCGGTTACGCCTAAAACAACCTCAAAAGTTTAAGACGAAAGATATTGTTGCTATGGGAAAAGATCCGCAACTCGTATGGAAGAATTTTCCAGTATCGAGCCACCCTTACAACATACGACCTATGAAATAAACTGCATGTTATTTTCGGTATAAGCACTTGCTTGTTCCTTGTAGATCGGGAAAAAGTAAACATATTCCGCAAAAGTTTGGGTACACCACTTTTAACGATACGATAGAAGAAGACGTACAAATTCATTAAAAAATTTCCTAGCAAATTCAGAGACATGTTCACGCCGCCGTATATTAAAAACAAACTTAACAGTAGAATTAATAGCGTATTTCAATATTCTTTGGTTATTTGCAATAGAGCCAGACACAGCTTCTAGACCATACAGTATATGAGGCATGCGCCAATCTTCTCTTAACATCCACAGGCAAATATATTCCAATGGAATAAATTCTACGTAGGGTACAAGGTACTCTTCGGTATACTAGATTAAAGTGTGCATCGAAACTCAACCCACTATCAGTTATAACACCTAGGCATCTATGTTGATGAACAAACTCAATACGAGAGTTACTGATAAACACATTCAGGTTAGAAAAATTAGTTCTAGGTGGACCAAATAACATAGCCTTAGATTAAGAAGGGTTTACAGAAAGTGAACTCTCACGCAACCATCCCGCAACTCTATTTAGGCTATAATTAATATTAGACTCCAATACATCAGAAAAGTCACGGCTCGAGGCGAACAACAGAAATATGTCATCAGCAAACAAGAACGCTTAACATTTATTAGAAATAACGACATTAGGCAGGTCATTGATATAAAGCAGAAACAAAAATGGTCCCACAACTGAACCCTGAGGGACCCTAGACCTAAGCGAAAACAATCCAGACCGTTTACCAAGAGTCTCCACAAATTGCATTGTTTCCGAAAGATATGACCAGATAAGTCTACATGCAGATCTAGAAAAATTAAAAGTTTCCTTAAGCACAGTAACCATGGTAGAAAAACAAATATAGTTGAATGCTTTAGTTAGGTCCAAGGATATTAAAACACATAACTTCTTATCATTCACATAGCTTCTCATCCTATCAGTTAAGCTCACCTACATCGAAGTTGTATTATAACCACGTCGAAAAGCATACTGGGAATCAAAAATTTTGCTCCCAATTGCAAGAAGAAGAATATCCTTAATTATATGTTTAACTACCGCAGACAGTGAAGGCAATATCGAGATAGGTCTCAAATCAGCCGGACAAGTAACATTTTTATTTTTAGGTATAGGTACCACCCGAGCCGTCTTCAAAGCAGAAGGGAAAACCGACGTCGTTCAAACAGTGCTTATAAGGTGTAAGATAACATGGGAAATATGGGGATAAACTAGCTGAAGAAATTGGATAGTAATATTATCGACACCAACAGTTTTAGACTTAACCTTGTTAAGAGATTTGAAAATATATAATTCATCCACACATCGAAATGAAAACGCACCCAATGAATCTTAAAATGAATCAAAAACAGAATCACCACGAGTATTATCCTCATCATCTACACCATAAGCAAAAAACTTATTAACTTCATCCACATCACCATCAAACACCATTTCCTGGGAATCACTGCAGCCCGCGTTCTTCAAAATTCTCCACATACCAGAGGTGCCTGAATTTCCAAACATGTGGGAAAAATATTTTCTCTTCTCCTTCTTGATTATGGATTTTGCTTTATTGCGGAATCTACAAAAAATACCCCAATTTACTAGAGTACGATCATACTGGGAAGCTCTGAAAGCAAGATCACGATGAGAAAGCGCTACTCTAACGGCTCTCGTTTTCATCCACACATCCTCACCAGTTTTAACATTAACACGCTTTATGGGAACAAAGGAATAAAGGGTTTGAATCAGAGAGGAAAAATACAAAACTTATTATTTACATCTACCTCATTAAAGATCTGAGAGAAATCAACATTAATGACTAGCTTAAAATTATAAAATTTTCTAATATCTTAATGTATGCGGATGATGTAAAAATATTTATAACCAGTAACCAGCGTTTGGGTCAAAAGCGGCTTTGAATGAAGTCGGATTAATTATATGAATGGTGCAACGTAAATTTAATGGAGTTGAATTCAAAAAAATGCAAACTAATACGATTTTCTACAAATAATTCAACTGTCATAAATTACACAGTAGCACAATTTCCAACTTCAAAATCGTGAACCAATTGATACCTCCAAAATCTGAAAGCTTTTAGCTTTTGATGGTAGAAGAAAGCTAGGGTGGGTTTTGAATTGTTAGCTAAGGTTTTTTAATTAATTTTTGAAGTTTACGACTGGAGGGTGGATTTTAGTACAATTTTCAAACAACATGTATTGATTCTTATCTCGTGAACTATTAGAAATATTGCTTTTCTCTCTTCAGCAAATTTTTCCTCTTAATTAGATCTAAAAATTTTGCCTTTTGCGTAGAGCCTGTAGTTCTTTTATATACGACCCTGAGTGGAATTTGTTGCGGTTTTTAAATAAAGAATCCTTTAATGAACATTTTTGCAAAAGCATTTATGGGTCTAGGATAATTTTTTGAGGTTTTATAAAATATAAAATGTATGAAATGTTTTTTTTTTAAACTTTTATTAAAACAAAGTAATTTAATATTATATACATTTTCGAAAGGAAAAAAGTACCTATACATGTTATTGTTTTAGATGGGCGTATTTTGGGAAACACTGAAAGCAAAGTGGGGGCATTTTGGAAAAATAAGTACTATTTTTTTAAAGTGATACCTTGCTGCTTTTCGGTCCAGCTCTTTTTTTGCAATCGCGTAACACAACACACAAGCACGTCGATTTGCTCTATTGTTGGCATCTACCCTCTTAGTTATAATGTGTTTGCCGGGGCTTACTGGTAGCGGAAATGTTAGATCCAAAAGGCCATTAGCTAGCTACACGTTGACTGAATTTGCTTATGTTGATATTCCTCTTTGTAGCTTCCTTATAAACAATATACGCGTTTACAATTTAGACGCCAAGTAATAATTCAATTGCCAATTTCCTATACCAGTTCAAACCTTTGCGTAGGCTGCTACCATACGAGACCATTTGAGAAATGTACGACACAAAAAAGGCTATATAAAATAAAAAGTAAGGGGTAGAATGGACTAGGGAAGTGGTTTTCAAACCTTTTTGAAGCCGCGGCAGCAAAATGATTTTCAAAAACTCTGGCGACCCCTTAACGTTTTTGCTCTCAAAGTTTGAAAATATTTTTATAAAAAAGAAAATTCAAAGAAAATAAAGCAAAAACATGACACTGCTTGCTTCCTACTCATTGAGGTAATTTACACAAGATTAGTTTTTAGTCCGCTTAACATGTTTTTTTTTAAAAACACACGGTATTTATTCATCTGGCATAAAGAGTATACGTCTACTCAGCTTTGCAAATCTTTACCTAAAAATACAACAGGGGAGTGTTTGTATGAAATGTGTTTGGAAGGCACCAAAGTTATAACAACTTTTTATGGCCGAAATTGGAAGAAGTTGATCTTGAAAACATTTGGTTCCAACAAGACGGAGCTACGTGACTCATAGCAAAGGCAACAATTGATTTATTGCGAGAAAAGTTTGGAGATGCGATTATTTAAAAAAATTGTAATATTGAATGGCCTCCAAGAAGTTGTGATTTAACACCATTAGACTATTTCTTGTGGGGTTATATTAAGTTATTGGTCTTTCGAAATTAACCAGACTCTCTTCAAGCTTTACAAGTCAATATTGAACGTGCCATTCATGACATACGACATGATTTAGTGGAAAAAATGCTCGAAAATTGGAATCATCGAATTCGTTCCTGCTGAAGAAGCCATTTGAATTACGTCATATTTAGAACTTAATTGTATGGATTGTACTTCACATTAAATAAAAAATTTTGAATTTCCTTAACAATAAGTGTGTTTTTTAAAGAAATCATATAACTCTTATTGGAAACCCTTATATTAATTAAATTTTCAACATCTTATCTGTGCGAAACGACTTTTTCACAAATGGTGCAAAAAAAAAAAGGAATAAATTAAATATAGAAAATGATTTGATTGCTTGCGTGTCACAATTGCAACCACTTTTTTCGCAATTAATTAAAAATAATATGCCCTGCGTTCTCATTAATATAAGTACTTTTATGTTTTTGAATTAAAATTTTTTTTATGATTAAAAAAAAAAAAAAAAAAAAAAAAAAAAAAGTTAAAAAATAAATTAAAAAAAAAACATCGATGTATTTTATTTAGATAAGCTCGCGACCCACCGGTTGAAAACCATTGAACTAGGGATATCTCAGAAATCGTTTTTATCACTAATACACTCATTTAACAAAAAGGCTTGGCACCCTGGGAACGTTTTCGTCAAAACCGCTTGGCACTCAATGTGTTAAGAAACGTTATTTTTTACATCATTGTTGTTTAGCCTTTTTTTAGAATAATAATGTAGGAAACTACAAAAAGGATATAAAGGCCAAAAATACATGCTCATTTAGTATTTGGAATAGCATAAAGAGTTTGCCCATGACAGGTTGAAGCCTTTTAGCAGTTATGAGTAGTCTAATTTAACCCTACGGTCAAAAAAATAAACGTTAGTACACTGGTACCCCTAACTACTTTTATTGGACTTTTATACTAAAAATTATATTTTTATGTAAAAGATATGTTGAAATATATAAAAAAAAAAATTCGTTGTATACATCCGAGTTAGTTTTTGTATTTTAAGACGCTATGTTTCCCATCTTCATCTGTGAGAGCTTAAAGATCGATGAACAGCTTTTCCCTTACCGTGGTAAGCCAGCGAAATATGGGATTAAAGTTTGGTGGATTTGTGACGTTAATAACTCTTATACAATCTAAGGGCAACGGGTCGTGCGATTTGGTAAGGAGAAAGAGTGGTTAAAGACTAAACGTTACCACTAGTTTTCATTCATTTAAATTGGCTTTTTTATATTACCAAATATAATTAATTATTTTTATATTATTACGAATAAACGTAATTATTATTTGAACTTATATTGAGGTACACACGAAAAGTAATATTATCAGGCTCAAGTTCAGTGTTATTGAATTAATGAAAATTCAAAATTACTAAGAGTTTTTTTATGTTGAAAAATATTATTACAATCAGTTTAGCAGAACGTATCAGTACACCGATTTCAAGGCCGCTACACCTCTCATCAGCGTTCAATTGTCCATCTTTGCAATTTTCGTAAAGTGGATACTAATTGGGAAGAATATCAACTATTTAACCAAGTTTTCAACAGAAATTGAATACGAGAATTAATTAAATTAATTTTTATTCTATTTTTACATACTGAAACAGTTTTGGTTAGTACGAAATTCCCCATCACTGGTTGGAAATTACTAATAATAAACACAAACTCATAGTCCGTTATCATCAAAGTATTCTACTTTGTAATTTAACTTTTTTGTTGTTTTTACTCTATATTAGGGACATTCAATTATTACTGTGTCCCTTGGATTAGGGTATGTAGCTCGTGCCCCAGCTGAATTAATTATTTTTATATTATTACGAATAAACGTAATTATTATTTGAACTTATATTGATGTACATATGAAAAGTAATATTATCAGGCTCAAGTTCAGTTTTATTGAATTAATGAAAACTGATTGCATATACTAATGTTTTTCAACATAAAAAAAACTTAGCTGTAAATAGCAAAATTTTTCTTTATTATAGATTTTTGCAAAAATTTTAAGAAAATTAGTTCAATTTTGACAACATCTGTAGATTCAACCATTAATATGCTGTACTTAGGTTAGGTTAGGTTAGCAGGCTGCTGGTAAAGGGAAGATTAGATTCCAGCTCACTTGGGTCCTGATATGGTCCCATTGTGCTACCTGTAGTGAAGACGAGTGATGGAGGAAAGGAGATTAGAAGAGTCGGAAGAAGAGTAGATGAGGGAAGGCCATAGAGGAGCAAGAGAAGAGTAGAAAACAGAAACAGGTGGGAAAAGCCAAAGCAAGGAGTTGTCTTGCAGAACAGCCAGGATGTCGAGCCCCCTATTGGGCGAACCATCCACTGCTCCTGATGAAGGAGCTAAGACAACCTAGTTCCGTATTTGAGAGCTCGGAGAGGGTACTAAAGGATCTGCTGACTAGAAAGCGGAGTGCCTATGCGGTATGTAATTATTTAAGGCAGTGTTGAGGCGCCTCCGGTGTTAAGTAGACGCATTAACTTTGTTAAGCTGTATAAGCAGGCATTTTTTTAATAATTGTTGTATTTCGCCGATGTTTCTGCTTAACCGACGAAAGAGGGCGAGGTTGTGTACATTAGCTTGAATGATATCCAATCGCTGTCGGAACAGTGTTTTAGTGACCAGTGCTATGCCTTCATCACTTAAATAGTCCGACAACAATTAATACATTGTCTCACTAATGTACATTAGAGAAATTAATGATGTTGATTGACTTGCTCTGTGTATACCAACTTATATGTATATGCTAAAAATATTTTGACATATAAATAAAGCTAATGCTGCTTCTTGCACTTTACAATTATCAACAATAGTTTTATTATGCTCAAAATTCAATTTTCTCTAATCGAAGCGGCCGACTTGTGTTTTTTAGTTTCAGCATGACATATAGCCATACCTAAACAAGAGCGGCAAGCGTTTTCCAGCTGTCAAAAGTTCTCATGCCCATACAATTTGTATGAAGCATTCCGAAATAACGCGGCGGCAACATTTTGCATTTGGAAAGTCCGATTTTGACAGTGCGTTTAATAGTGAACTTAGGTGCAAAAGAGAAGCACACGTGATACATTAACTATAAGATAGTCTTACAAGCCCAGCTGACAATTGTTTTAAATACCTTGTTTTTTTTATTTCAGGTGTAAAATTTTGATTTGTGTTTATTTATAAAATTTTAATTAAAAAATTTTCGTTTATGAAGAAAATTGTAAAATTTTTGAAAATGCATACGAAATAAATAGGAGTTTGCATTTGGAAAGGAACCTTTTTTAACGTTTCCAAAGATGTAACCAAACTAAAATCGTAGAAAGAAGTCTTTAGAAAAAATTCCATAGCAATGTTTTTTTTCGTATTTGAATATATAATTTTTATTTATATTTTTGTCACAGTTTGAAACATACACACATACAAATTTATACTTTTGACTTCTTGACTTGTGTTTGTTGTAGAGCTGCTCAGACCTGTATTGTTCAGCTATAAGTATACCAAGGTATATTAAATAAGGTAGTCTTGTCCCTAAAACAAATACAACATCACAAAAACAACAGGCATTTTGTTAGTGTAAAAACTTGGCTGTTGTCAAAATGTGATGTGTAAACAAAACAAGAATTAACCCAACAAAAAATAATCAAGTTTTTGGAAGCAGTACATACTTTTTCTGCCTTAAGGACGTGCTTTATATTAAGCACATATGTATTATCATAACAAATGCAGAAATGTATGGCAGAAAATGTAAAATTTTTTGATAACTTTATTTAATCAATGTAGAAACAAAAACAAAAAACACACTAGCCTTACACTAGTGCATACTAGAAAGCACTATTGTAAGGCAATGATTAAAATTTTAAATTTTACGAAGTGTAACGAACATAATAAGACGACAGTACGAATGTTTGATATTGTTTTCGTTCCATGAATTTACTTCATACTCACTGCTCTGAAATAAGCACTTAAAACGAAATGCTCCACAGTGGGACATCGCGAACAAATATCATGCCATACGTAAGCAGGTTTGTAAGCTAATATTACCTGATATTCCCTTACAACCGTGCTTACGGCGAAGCAGTAATTTTTGCTGGGAAATTAAAAAAAAAACAAATTGCATAAAATAAAAATCTAAGGTTAAAATTTTTTACAATACATAAAACAAAAAGGTGTTGATAGATGTATGTATATAATCAGGATGTGTCTTTTATTAGGGTACTAGGAAACAATTTCCTCCCTTTTCAAATGCATTTGTTTAAGGCTGGAGTTATGATAAATTAACTGCATCGAAAAGTGGAATTAGATCATAAGAGAATACTGCCCATATGTACGTAAAAATGACTAGTAGTAGAGGCATTGGAGAAGAATGTTGCTTCATTACAGGATATTTTTACAGGAAAGGTAATAAAACAAAAATATATATGTATGTATCGATAAATTCCTAGTAAAATTTAAAGAAAGTCTATGTATCCTCCTTTCCAGGATATTTTGCAACAACACAATATTGAACGTATTGTAAATGCTGTTGTTGAAGCAACGGAAAATGCAAATGCACAATTCACGATTAGACTTTACCTTTTTTCCAGCATGTAAAATGCTTGATGGCAAAAAGTGAGAGCTACATAAAAGATAAGTTGGTGTGAAATTCCTGTAACAAATTTCGCTCCATATACTTCTCAGGCGCTTTTCTTTGGGTACTTGGAACAACTTTCCTTCCCCCTTTGCAAATTTTTTTTTAGCAGACACTACATACACACATTGTAATCGATATTTTTAATTTTAATTAAATTTTAAAAATTTTTCATGCGTTTTTTTTCAATTTCTTAAATTTTAATGAAATAAAAAAAATGTCACAATATTTTTATAAAAACACAACAAAGTTTTGACAACAAAAAATCAATCAGCTGATGTCAATTTTAGCTAATGCGACTACCTGATAATTAATATACCTTGGAGTATACTTTTATAATCAGGGTTGTTATATATTTTGTAATAACTAGGGATGTATCGATACGCCATTTCGCCGATCCAATACCGATACTCAAAAATAAATATCGCCGATACCGATTTCGATACGCATATTGAAATTGAGCTCAAGTAAAAATTAACAAAACTCAAGTAGAGTAATTCTTCTATTATGCAAAATAACAGTGTTTATTAATATTTTCCAACATAAAAAAACCCTTAGTAATTTTGAATTTTCATTAATTCAATAAAACTGAACTTGAGCCTGATAATATTACTTTTCATATGTACATCAATTTAAGTTCAAATAATAATTACGTTTATTCGTAATAATAATAATATAAAAAATTTAATATTTTGTTCAAAAAACTCTAGAGAAAAATATAAGAAGTATCGGCGTATCGACAGTAAAATATCGCCGATATCGATATATCGGAAAACCAGAAACACCGCCGATATATCGGTATCGGTTGCATCCCTAGTAATAACCCTTTTTTATCGATTTGACAAAACGTTGACGCTCTCGTTTAGATATGGCATTTCAGCGTTAACGTTAGCCGGTAGAAAACGTTCCGCTTTCTGCTCTTGCTTAGGTATGGCTTATAGAAGATCATATAGTTTTGCTGAAAGAGAGCATCTGCAATATTTTCAAAATCCTTTTGTTTCGTTCTTTTCATCCTGCACCAGCAAATTGTCCATGGTTTAGCCATTCCCGACGAAATTTTTGGTTGTATTTAGGGGGTATTGCCTTAGAATTTTTTATATTTTTCTTTTTTTAAATAAAAGATTACAATGCAAAAAAAAAACTAGCATAATTCACAAATTACCAGATTTTTATAAATACCGTTATGCGAGACTCACTTTGTCGCATTTCACAACTAACAGGTACACTAGACTTGTCAGGTCCGATTTTCGAAAAAGCTTGACATTGTGGAAAAAATCTTGAGACTACCAAAAATAAAAACCGAATAATATTTTAAAAACAAAAATTAATTTATTCAAAATCCAGGTACAAAAAATTTAAAAATAATAACTAAGAATTAATTAATTAAAAGAGATACTTATTAAATAAATTTTATTCAGTTCACAAATTATATTTGTTTCTTTTTAGTTCAAAAAAAATCATAAAATATAAATTTATTTTCCTATGTGCTTTTATTTTGCCACATATATTTGTTATTTTTTTAAACGGTTTTTGCCAATGCGATACCTTCCTCAGTTTGCAAAAAGCTTTCAAAGTTTTTACAATTTTCACTCAAATTTATTCTTATCATTAACTCTGCTTTCGTGAATAAAACTGATTCAAAACACTAAAGATTTTTTCACAAAACGCATTACCAACGGGGATCGAAAATACAAAAGAAATTAGTTTTCTGAGGTTTTTGGCAACACTTTCATCTTGTTTTATAAAAAATGTACGCCATATTTGGTCATCAGAAATATGTTTTTGGAGATATTTATAGGCCTCACGAAGATAGCAGTAATCTGTATACAACTTATCGTTATCTGAAGCATTTGAAATTTTTAAAGATTGAAGAATTTCCATTAACAATTCCCAACATAAAAGAGATTTTTTTAAATTGAGAAACGACAATGTCCTGTAAAGAGAACTGTCACTAAAGTCAAAACGGTTTTTCAAATAATTAACAGCAACTGTCGAAAATTCGTTAGCTTCAGATTTAAAAAGTGATAAGTTCTCAGCAGAAAGATTTTTAATTATAGCTTTTACTTTACTTCCATAAAAATTATCATTTATTCTATTTTGGAGACTTAATAAGAGCTTATTTAATATGTCATATATTTCTAATATTGCTCATGAATAAGATTCCAAAGCTAAAATAGATAAATGAAATTCGTGCAAAACATTATGAACAAAATATAACTATGCTTCAGGAATGCCTCAACTAGACATACTTCCTCCTCATTTAGAATCTCGTCATCAGAAACGTCATAGGCTACAAAGTCCCATAGAACTTTTCTACAATTTTGTTTACCTTTTTTCAAAAAATACCTTTTTACTGAAGGCCAAGAATAAACTAAACGATCAATTGCTGGTAAAAGTGAAGCCATCTAGTTGGAACGTGTCGTAAAAGGTTTTTGTACTCAATGTTTGCAAATTCAAAACATTCCTTCAACTTCTGTGCGGTCAATGCTGAAGAACTTAACTCGTTGAAAATTCTTATTATTATAGTCTCAACATCTATGGATAAAACATTAAGACCTTTTTTTAAGCAGTTATTAATAACGTGGCGGTTACAATTTGCCTTCATTATTTGCTCATTATCATTTTTAAGTTTCTGAAATACAGAGTAACGCACACCAAAATTAACGGCAGCGTTGTCTACGCTATAAGCAGTAATTTGTTCGATTTTTGGATTGTTATCTTTTGTTATTTTAATAATGTTTTGGTATATATGTATGTATGTATGTACATATGTATCTATATATGCCTCATGAGGGTCTTCATAAAAGTCTAAAATTTTTTTTGCATTCCTGTTTCAATATCAAAAAATTGAACTGCATATGGATACAGTTTAACATTGCCTATATTTGAAGCGTCACTGCTTATTGAATAATACCAATTTTTTTTAAAGCATTTACAACTTTTTCCTGCAAATAAGGTGCTAAAATGTTTCTGGTTATAGCAGCTGACTTTATACGACCACAAGAAATTTTACTTTTACTTTTTTTTTCATTTTTCTTAGAATTAAAAATTTTCAAATTTAATTTTGCAATGATTTTTATTTGTTTATTTTATCAGCTGGTCGGGCTGCACTGCTGTCAGAAACAAGTGATGGGTAAAAAAGAATGTTGAGTATAGGGGGAAATTTACTACTAGTGATCATAGATGTAGTATGGGAAATTTATAAAAATTTAAATAATATGAATGAATTCGCAAATGACAAATTTTATAAAGTAATTGTTTTTAATTTGAGTTTATCTTAAAATATTAAGAAAAATTCTGACAATTTCTTTTAGCTTGAGAAATACAATTTTATCTTTATTCTTGCGAAGCCCTAAAAAATCTTGAGAATAAAGCTAAATCAAGCTCATCTGACAAGCCTAAGGTACACCCATTTCTACAACAATAATAAACTTGGAGTATAAATTAATCTGTAGCTGTTAAGGAGATCGATCGAATATTATTCTGCCGGTTTTTTAGGTTTCGCTGAAGCCTGGTTTTTTTAAATATGCATTTTTCGAATATCAAATATACCGGTTATTTTTATAGGATTAACCGGTTATTTGAAAAAGGTACAATTGTATACATTTGCTTATTTATATTGCAAATATGCACGTAATTGAAGTCTCTCTGATAGTAAAGCGTAATGCAAACATTTGGAAAATTTTTTGTATTTAGACAAGTGTCATAATAGATCTGAAAGACTTGAAAAATTACTAAATGCCTTGTATTCTATAAACCCAACAAGCACGCTAAGTGAAAGGGCATTTTCAATTTCAAGTTTTATAAAAACAAACAAAAACAAAAAACAAAAATAGGTATACTTCAAAACATTTGAACTGTATCTTGTTTTTAAAAGAATCCATTAAATAGCTATTTTAAGTAGCTTGCATTAAAATATATTATGTATTTTATCTAACTAGTCAGATCTCATTATTGTTACATTTTCCATATAAATATATGTATATATATATATATATATATATACATAATAAATAATATGTATAAATATTATTATATAAGTATAAAATTATGTACTTATGAAATGTGAACTTAGGTAATTTTTTATTTAGTTACTGTTGTGAATTCCTTTATTTTATATAAATAAACCTTAATTTTTTAAAAAAATTTTTGTATATTTTAATGAAATAATCGGTTAACCGGTTATTTTTTTAAATTTTAGCCGAAAACCGGTTTTTTTAAAAATGAAACTATTCGAACTATTTGATAACCCGGTTTTCGGTAAAAGTCGATCTCCCTAGTAGCTGTCAAAAAACATTGAATTAGTGTAAAAAAAATGACAAATGCCGTAAAAAAGGGAATATATGTATATAAAGAGTTTGATAGTTGAAAGGTGGTGATGATATGATGATAATTTCACCAATCGACTAAGTACATATGTGCTGTCAGCTGCTCTAGTGCGTTAACTTTCCAGATACATCATGCTTGGCAGCAACTCTTTGACAATGTTGACGAAAATTATATTATTAAAAATACGCTTGAAAAGTAAGGAGTCAGTAAACAAAAAATCGCTAGATTTCATATTTTTCCCGCAAAATGTAATGAAAATATTTGTTAATATTAAAAAAAAACAAAGTTTGGTCTATTCAGCCAGTGCTTTTGAAAAATCTACAAAAGGGATGTATAAATATTATATTTTTCCTTTGTTGTTCGAAATATGTTAACAATGTCTACTTAATATTTTACTGATTATAAACATTTATTATTTACGAACTTTAGCCTGTATAAATATTAACTAACATTAATAATAAACAGTTCGTAGTAATTTAAAAAATTACAATTAATATATGACATGAAAAATAGTTAGATTTGACGAAAAAATAGCTGAATTGGCAACAGTGTACATTAGCACAAAAAGCATGCGTATAGCGTTTGTCATGGTCTAATAATCAGGTCTGCGCAAGAAGGAATATGGTTTTTTGTAGGGTTGTGTTTTGACCGTTAAATAATCTGCAAAAATATGGTAAGTTAATTCGGTCTTGTCAAAAGTTGTTTACATTTTTGGCCGCCATCATGAATATTATTGTTTACGTTATGCTTTTTGTTTTTGCATAACCAATAAATACATACAAAACAACTTTTGTTTTGTTTTGTATACAGCTTTGTTTTGACAATGTTGAATTAATTTTACACAAACAAAATGCATGTCGATTTTGTTGTTGCGTTGATACGCGCACCTTATTATTCCACCATGGCGTTTGTATGTATAAAATGAATACATTCTAAAGCTGCCCACACACGATGCACAAATCGGTCGAGTAGGGGCAGCTTCAACCTAATACTATGTTCACACGAGAAGATGAAGCACTTGCTTCGCTCTCTGAAGCATGTTTATGAATCTAGCTGTTCACACGACTCATGTACTTGCTTCGATTTGATAGTTCTCTTTTTAATAACAAATAAAATCTAAAATAGACAAAAAAAAAATAAGTTAAAGTTATTACGCATTTTTAAAAATGTACAAACATATTTTTTGCTTCCATTGTTGTTTTATCTTTATAGTTTTAATTCAATTTTTCACTTTTAATTGAAGTTTTTGTTGTGTTTTTTGCATCTAGTTCAGATAAACTTCCGATAAATTACGATAAAATTTAGAGAAGACAGCAATTTTTCATGCTTCGCAAGTAGATTCAATATGAATCTACATGCTTCGCTCTCACAATTTTGTATGGCGAAGCATATTGCTTCGCTCATGATTGGGGTGTGAAGCATGAATAGAGAGCGAAGCATGTTCCGTGTGAACGTAGTATAAGTAGAACAAATAATCATATATTAATCAGTGTAAGAAGGCTATAGATAAAGTTCGCAATGTAATAATCAGTAAAACTTAGACATTGTTAATATTTCACGCATCAAATGAAATTTTTAATAACCAAAATCACTTATATTTCAACATACACGGCTGAATGCAAGAAAAGTTATTTTCGGTAGAAGCCACTAAACATCGTCACTATTCATGTGCATACTGCTGTCACTACTTGCTAGGTAGCCAAACACTATAGATTTAAAAAGATGTTGATCTGCCATACATCGTTCTGTCCAAGAATGATTAAATAAAAACTACCACATCGAGCAAGAATAAAAAAACATGATGGAACTGTGACGTCACTCAACCTGTATTCTCATTGGATAGTAAAATACAGCTGTGTAACTATTATGTTTGTGTATAAAGATGGCAGTGGGACAAATTGTTATTTTTGTAACAAAATTTTGAAAGCAAGTATAAGAATTTTGTATATGTAACCTCCTCCGAGAAAAGGGACTTAGTGTGTGAAAATGAAGTTTTGAGAAAAACGCATTTAAAGTTTCATAACGCATTATCACTGTGAACACACCTTCAGTTGGGAAATGCGATTTGGTATGGTTAGTTAGTGCCGACTTTGGTGACGTCATGCCTATGAGTTGACGTATTTTTTTCGCTTTTAGTGTGACAATACCTTTGCTATGGTTGCTGCTCTGTTCGTTCTCAGCTATCTG
Organism: Lypha dubia; assembly: GCA_947311025.1. Lineage (NCBI taxonomy): Eukaryota > Metazoa > Arthropoda > Insecta > Diptera > Tachinidae > Lypha > Lypha dubia. The sequence goes on from OX371261.1 coordinate 84,756,176, forward strand.
TTCGCTCTCAGCAAAGGGTTGATGTGCGTATACTAATACGAAGAACATTGTAAAAATAACTATAAGAAAGGAAAAGAATAAGGTGACGCTTCAGTCTTGTGCCAACTGTATAACGAGTGTTATCAATATCTCAAAAGTTGTTTCGCAATTTTGGTTCTTTTGTAATTTTGTTACTAAGCTGATGTTAATTTGAAGTAATTTTTATAAATATGGATATTTCTGACAGTTTTGATGACGATTTAAAAAGACTAGACTCGGTGTATGGCGATGATGCTACGACGAGTTTTGGCAGAATCTGATTCAGATACAAAAGAAGCAAAATTACGAATGTCTGTTACTCATCTTGACCATGCGAAACGCCAGCGTGAATTCTACCAACAATGCTGCAAGATGAGTGTTGCTTATTCTACTTTTGTAGTGAGTTTCGACTATGCACAGAATATATTTTATCCATCCAGTCCACAACAATTAGGAACGGCATATTTCAAAGCAGCTCGTAACTGTTCAATTTTTGGTATTCATAATGAATTCACTAACGTTCAGTCGAACTATTTATTAGACGAAGAGTTCGAAATAGGAAAAGGACCTAATGCTGTCATTAGCCAAATCCACGATTACTTCACGAAGAATGCTGTTAAAAATTTAGTTTTATTTTGTGATAACTGCGCGGAGATTTTCTTTTCATTTTTGCCTTATAAAATACTTTTAATGGCAACCAGTACCTCGTTTCTGTAACTTGTGAAAAGTTCTCTCATCGAGAAAATATGTGAGTTTATATTTGTCACCCAATCTTTTGTAGGATGAGTCATATAATATTAGTAGGATTTTTATTTGAGCCACCCTGCAAACCTAATAAAAATATATTTTTCTTCTCACTCATCCTGTTTTTCACAGAATGATAATAAATTTTTCGATGCGAGAAACTCCCACATTCGTTACAGAAACGAGGCACAGCGGTTGTCTAATTGTATAGGTGTAGAAAAGTAAACACATTCATAATGGAAAATTATTGTTGTGTGTGTTTGAGAAATTTTTTAAAGGCTATTTTTATGCTTTGTAATTCTCAAAAATATATTTGTGAGTTTTTGTATAAATAGATGAGCTTTAGAATTTTTTTAAACATAAACGGAAACATCTACTGATGAATTGGTACAGCTACCAACGAAATATATATCTAGATATTGCTAACCCGCAACAAATAAATAAAATATAAAACATAAATACTTGAGTACATGCTCAAATAAATGTAAAAATATTGTTTATTTTATTATTTTTGATATTTCGAATACCTTCGGTGTCCTTCCTCAGGAAAAAATTATTATAAAAACAAAAATATAAGCATTATTAAGACATAATGGTTCCAATAATAAACAAAAAAAAAAATAAACAAACAAACAGAAAACTTTGTCTAACTATAAGTTATGTTTGCATTAATTATTCGGAAAAATAACATAATAACTATAGATTGGTCCCAAAAACCAAATGCTTCGGGACGCATCATCAATTTCTTTTCAATGTCCTAATAATGCTTATAATTTTTGTTTATTTTTGTATTTTTTTCATTTTCGCGGAGCGAACCAATATTTCAGTTCGTCAGGTATGTGATGGAAATCGATTTCGTCGAGAATACTTTTTGAAATCGACAAAAAAATGTTATATGGCAAAGTGCGACGATTTATTGTATCGATTTAAATTTCATTTTGTTTTATTAAAAAATACAAGTTTTGCCATGTGTCGAATTTCGATAACGCCAGTTAAAATTTGTTTTGAAATTGTCCTATTTTACTTTAACGAAAAGCATAGAAGTGTACTAAAAATGTAATGTAATTTTTTCATGAGAAAGCATACGAATAATCTCAATCTTTATTGAAATGGAAATGTTCAATAAATCTGCTAAAATAAAAACATACATACATATGTATGTAATAGCCATATTTCTACTGGCAAGCTTAAAGGATACGATTTGTGCCTTAAAAACCTTCGTCGCAAATTTTCGCAATTGTCTCTATGGTTAGGTTAGGAAGGGTAATGTGAAATACACATCCACTCGGAGACCCAATTGAATCCATTGTGATTCCCTTCAATTATAATTTGTTGACTAATTAGTCTCCTTACTGCCCAAAGAGTAATAATGAGAGTTTATCATCCATCATTCAGCCATTTAATTTCCATTATAAAGCCCCTGATATCCTCAAGTTTGCACTTCGCGATATCACTAATGCCCTCATGGAAACGTATGCTTAGCCATCTTTGCCTATGACGTTGCAGCCTTGCTCTATAGTTTCTGGCTCCTCTTCATCCCCACACATCCTACAGAAATCCAGAGTGCCATTTTCCCATATGCTGGTCCTCGTTCTAACTCAGCAATGGCCAGTCAAGACGCCTACTAAGACTCTCAAAACCTTTCTATTCATACCCAGGAGTAGATCAGATTTACCTGAGTGTAGTTCTGTCCAGATGGACCTCGCGACTCTACAACCTTCTCTATTCCTCCGGGAATGGTTAGTTCTGCTAATTACCCTATTACTGAGTTCCCTATAGTAGTGACCGATTGGAATTGTCCCTATTATTTACTTAAAATTTTAATAAATTATAAAATTTATTTTGATGAAAAATTAAATATTTCTTTATATATGATATACATACATCTTTATATATATAATTCTACTGTACGTGCGTTGTAACTGAACTCCTCCTAAACGGCTGGACCGATTTGCATAAATTTTTTTGTATGCGTTTGGGTGGCGCCCCTGGTGGTTTAGATTTACAATTCGGTCCAATTGGACAAAGGGGCGTGGTACCTCCCATACAAACCACATATTAAAAATCTATTATTACTGCTCCTGATAACGGTATTTGAACAAAATTTGGTACGTCGGTTTGGTGTGCAATTTTTAAGTGCTGCTGCAAATATGGGCAGGATTGGACAAAGGGGCGTGGTACCTCTCATACAAACCACAAATTAAAAATCTATTATTTCTGCTCCTGATAACGGGTTTTGAAAAAATTTGGTATGTCGGTTTGGTGTGCATTTCTAAAGTGCTGCTGCAAATATGGGCGGGATTGGACAAAGGGGCGTGGTACCTCTCATACAAACCACAAATTAAAAATCTATTATTTCTGCTCCTGATAACGGTATTTGAACAAAATTTGGTACGTCGGTTTGGTGTGCATTTCTTAAGTGCTGTTGCAAATATGGTCGGGATTGGACAAAGGGGCGTGGTACCTCCCATACAAACCACATATTAAAAATCTATTATTACTGCTCCTGATAACGGTATTTGAACAAAATTTGGTACGTCGTTTTGGTGTGCATTTCTAAAGTGCTGCTGCAAATATGGGTGGGATTGGACAAAGGGGCGTGGTACCTCTCATACAAACCACAAATTAAAAATCTATTATTTCTGCTCCTAATAACGGGTTTTGAAAAAATTTGGTATGTCGGTTTGGTGTGCATTTCTAAAGTGCTGCTGCAAATATGGGCGGGATTGGACAAAGGGGCGTGGTACCTCTCATACAAACCACAAATTAAAAATCTATTATTTCTGCTCCTGATAACGGTATTTGAACAAAATTTAGTACGTCGGTTTGGTGTGCATTTCTTAAGTGCTGCTGCATATATGGGCAGGATTGGACAAAGGGGCGTGGTACCTCTCATACAAACCACAAATTAAAAATCTATTATTTCTGCTCCTGATAACGGGTTTTGAAAAAATTTGGTATGTCGGTTTGGTGTGCATTTCTAAAGTGCTGCTGCCAATATGGGCGGGATTGGAAAAAGGGGCGTGGTACCTCTCATACTAACCACAAATTAAAAATCTATTATTTCTGCTCCTGATAACGGTATTTGAACAAAATTTGGTACGTCGGTTTGGTGTGCATTTCTTAAGTGCTGCTGCAAATATGGGCGGGATTGGACAAAGGGGCGTGGTACCTCTCATACAAACCACAAATTAAAAATCTATTATTTCTGCTTCTGATAACGGTATTTGAACAAAATTTGGTACGTCGGTTCAGTGTGCATTTTTTTAGTGCTGCTGCAAATATGGGCGGGATTGGACAAAGGGGCGTGGTACCTCCTATACAAACCACATATTAAAAATCTATTATTTCTGCTCCTGATAACGGTATTTGAACAAAATTCAGTATGTCGGTTTGGTGTGCATTTCTTAAGTGCTGCTGCACATATGGGCGGGATTGGACAAAGCGGCGTGGTACCTCTCATACAAACCACAAATTAAAAATCTATTATTTCTGCTCCTGATAACGGTTTTTGAACAAAATTTGGTATGTCGGTTTGGTGTGCATTTCTTAAGTGCTGCTGCAAATATGGGCGGGATTGGACAAAGGGGCGTGGTACCTCTCATACAAACCACAAATTAAAAATCTATTATTTCTGCTTCTGATAACGGTATTTGAACAAAATTTGGTACGTCGGTTCAGTGTGCATTTTTTTAGTGCTGCTGCAAATATGGGCGGGATTGGACAAAGGGGCGTGGTACCTCCTATACAAACCACATATTAAAAATCTATTATTTCTGCTCCTGATAACGGTATTTGAACAAAATTCAGTATGTCGGTTTGGTGTGCATTTCTTAAGTGCTGCTGCACATATGGGCGGGATTGGACAAAGCGGCGTGGTACCTCTCATACAAACCACAAATTAAAAATCTATTATTTCTGCTCCTGATAACGGTTTTTGAACAAAATTTGGTATGTCGGTTTGGTATGCATTTTTTAGTGCTGCTGAAAATATGGGCGGGATTGGACAAAGGGGCGTGGTACCTCTCATACAAACCACAAATTAAAAATCTATTATTTCTGATCCTGATAACGGTATTTAAACAAAATTTGGTACGTCGGTTCAGTGTGCATTTTTTAGTGCTGCTGCAAATATAGGCGGGATAGGACAAAGGGGCGTGGTACCTCTCATACAAACCACAAATTAAAAATCTATTATTTCTGCTCCTGATAATGGTATTTGAACAAAATTTGGTATGTCGGTTTGGTGTGCATTTCTTAAGAGCAAATATGGGCGGGATTGGACAAATAGGCGTGGCACCGCCCATATAACCCAAAAATTTAAATCGCCATATTTTGGCCATTTTTTTACCTACGTCGATGATATTTGGTACATATGGTATTGGCATAATTTGGAATACGTACCAGGAGAAAAGTGGGTGGGATCACGCCCCTTTTTAGGAAAATTAAAAATCGTAATATAGTCTTAATTACTGGACCGATCGTCATTAAATTTTCACAATAGAATATATAAATACTTTTAATTTTATTTTATAACGAGGGGGGTAGCAAAGAAGACCGGGATAAGCTAGTATATATATATATATGTATGTCAATCACATGCACATACTTACATATTTTTACGCAGGTAGCAATAACATTAAAATATTTTATGCAGTTGTATTTGGAAAATATATGTGGAAACAATAAATTAGTGGATCATGATATCGATCAAAATATGTCACATGTAAGTCGATTTGAAAAGCGACTCAAAAAACAATTTTTTATTATTAAAACTAAAAAATAATTTTTAATTGAATATCAAGTCAAAAACTGCCTCTAACTACGCATAGAAAAGGGAACATTATTTTTAAATATATGTAGATGCATACATGTATATCACATGGAAGGCAACATTAAAATATACATAAATCTTATTCAACATTATTATCAGCTGGCTATAACAAGTTTTTATTCAAAACTGACAAGTTTTATACACGTCATTGTTTGAAGAAACTCCCGCTAATGCCTCAAACGGTTTGATATCAACTGATCTTTATAAGATTTTACATCCGGTCTGAATATTAAGTCATTGTATTTTCTATACTCGAAAAAAATTCGCTATTAGACTCAATTTGGATAAAACTCTCTACAACAATTGCGCTAATTTTGATTAAAATGTTTACGATTGACGATAATCTGGCGCGTGTTGCACCAATTCCAATTAGCAAACTTGTCAGCTTAGCTGACAAACAATAAGTAACAAGGTGACCAACGTGCACAAAATGGTAGATACGGTGAGTACAATATATGATAATAAAATTCAAACAGGTATAGACAGATACATAACCGTGTTAAAAAGGGGAGAAGTCCAAAATCAACTCAAGTAGCTTAAACCGCGAAAGTTCCCAGAGATGGAAAAAACGAAATAAAAAATTCCGAAAATCGTTTCGCGATTTTATCTGAACAAGACAATGAAGACACAACTACAACAAGGTCGAGTAAACCTCTACCGATATATTTAAGAGAGCAGAAATTTAGTTTTTTTTGGTAATTTAATTGGAGAAAATGAGAAAATAAGTTCTATGTAACTCCAATTTATCGCGGAAATATTAACGAAACAAAAATCAAGGTAGTGCAAGAAAGTAATTACACTGTACAACACAAAAAAAAAAATATTACAAGGTACGACCAAAAAATTTTGATAGAAGAGACAAAAAAAAAGACACGTGTATCGTTGTTTTGAGATTTTACATCTGGGTTTCATTTTAGGGGGAGGTAAAGTTCCCCCCAAATGCAAATATTGTATTGTAAATCGGCAGAGAAAATCGAGTAAAGCTTACGTTTAAAGTATATGGTGTGTTTAGCAAATTTATGTGAAATATTACGAGGAATATTTTTGTAGAATATATTAACCCTCTAACTCGTCAAAATAAGGGTTTTTTTGTCCTTATTTTAAAAAATAGCAAAAAACACCATTAAAACAGGCATTTAAGGGGTTAAAATTTTCTGCAAAAATATTCGCCGTGAAATTTTACTATAAGTCCCTGAACACATTCAACCAGAAGGTCAGAAATAAGACACAAAAAAAGAGAGCTTAGGGTTAATTTCGCATTTATTAATAATATTTTTTTTTAAAGTACCCCAAAAATTTAGCATTAAAAAAAATAGTTCAAATTTAACTTAAAATCAGTAATATCTCTGTTATTTTACCTTCGATAGCAAATTTGGATAGGAAGTATTCATTAGTTAATTTTTTTGACTCTGGGTTATATTTTAGGGGGAGGCAAAGTATTCCCTAAATGCAAATTGTGTATTGTTAAAAGGCATAGAAAATCGAATAAAGCTTACGTTTAAAGTATATGGTGTGTTCAGCAAATTTGTAAAATGTTACGGAAAACATTTTTGTAGAATTTGTTAACTCTAAATCCTCTCCCCAGCTGTTCTTTGCAGGGCTGCCAGAGTTTTTTTTGGTCGGATCGTGTAATTTTGGAAAAAAATTTGATTTTGTTGTTCAGTGTTACCGAAAAATAGTTTCTGACTTTGAGTCAAAAAACAAAAAATTAAAGAGTGCTAAATCTAACCATCGTAATAAAAGGCATAGACTCTAGCGTGGATCCAGAAGAGGTAAAGTCTGCCCTTGAAAATAGTGGCTTCAAAGTTAAAAATGTTTTAAAGATTAAAAATAAGGAAAAAATCCCCAAACCTATATTCAGAGTCGAGCTTCAGCCAGGTGACCTGAAAATAAAAAAGAATGAATCGCACCCACTTTATAATTTAAGGTACTTGTTACACCGAAGAGTTACCGTTGAGCTTCCACATAAAAAAAGTGGATCTGTTCAATGCCTGAACTGTCAAGAATTTGGCCATACCAAAACTTACTGCAAGTTGCCTACTGTTTGCGTTGTATGTGGTGAGCTACACAGTACCGCGAACTGCGACAAAATAAAAGGTGATCCCAAGGCGAAAAATGTGGCGATTGCGGCGGAAACCACACTGCCAACTATAGGATCTGCCCTTTTTATTCTTATTTTAAAAATTCGTCGAACAGAAAAACAAATGCTACTCCCGCTCAGCCCAACACTCCTTTAAACTACCTACAATTACCTCAACTGTCGTCTAGCCATAATCAATACTTAAATGTTATAAAGTCTAACACGACTCTTACTTAACAAAAACCTAATAGTCAAATTTCATACGCTAATATGTTAATAAGTATCCAGACTACAGCGCAAAAAACTGTACCAGCAAACGAAGAATCAGGACCTAATTTTAGTCGTATTGAATCCTCGATAGAGAGCCTAATACAAACAGTAAGTACTTCTACTCTCAAAATGTCCTGTATGATGCAGGAAATGTTGAAAATGCAGTCTACCTTGTTGCAGGCTGTATTGAAAAAACCATGAACTTAAGAATCTATTTTTGGAACACAAACGGCATCTGCCAACATAAAAATGAAATATAATATTTTCTTCTTGATAAACAAACCGATGTTATGCTTATCTCAGAAACTCATTTGACCTCTCGAAGCTATTTTAGAATTAGTGGATATAATTTCTACGACACCAAGGATCCTCGAGGTAGAGCTTGTGGTGGCTCGGGAATTCTAATAAAAACGCGAATAAAACACTACCTGTTAAATGAATTTTGTGAAGATTACCTTCAAGCAACAAACATCTGCATTGAAAATTTTTATCAAAAACTTGTGTTATCATCTGTTTATTCTCCTCCCAGGTTTTCAATTTCAGAGAGTCAATATACCGCATTTTATTCAACACTGGGGTCCCGTTTTCTAGCAGCTGGCGACTACAATGCTAAACACACATTTTGGGGTTCACGTTTAATCAGTCCCAAGGGTCGTGTTTTGTTTGACACAATTTCAAAAATGGGCTTTAATGTAGTTTCAAGTGGTCAGCCAACATATTGGCCAACGGATCGACAAAAAATTCCTGATATTATCGACTTTGGAGTTATGAAAGGTGTGCCCAGCGAAATGATTGAAGTTGAAGCATCATTGGATTTATCTTCAGATCACTCGCCTACTATTATCACTATTTACTCACACACAACTGCAACATCAACATGTGATTTACCGGTGACATCTGCACGTATTAACTGGCTGAAATACAAAAAATATTTGAGTGCTCATTGCACGGAAAATATGCTGTTGAGAACACCTACTGACATAGAAAATTCTATTAGGTTGTTTGAAGCACATGCTAAACAAGCTGCTCTTAATGCTTCTTCAATTCAACCAAATCAACAAGCGAGATATAACAATATTTTTTGTGCAGATATAGAAAGGCTATTGACCGAAAAACGGAGAGCTCGACGAGAATGCCAACGATACAGATCGCCTCAGCTAAAATTAAGGCTTAAGGAGTGTACCAAGCAGCTTAGAAAAGTTTTGCAAACACAAAAAACAGATTCGCTGCAAAAATTTCTGCAAGAACTCGATGCAACACCATCAACAGATTATTCGCTGTGGCGTGCAGCCAGAGGACTTAAAAGGCCAGTGGTATGCAAACCTCCATTACGGTCCTCTAATGGTGACTGGGCAAGAACTGATGCTGAAAAAGGTGATCTATTTGTTAAGCACCTAGAAAAAGTATTTACCCCGAATATTTCTGCTGATATTGTTGAACTGCCACCAGTCGTCTCTTTACCAGAAATACCGATGAGATTTAACATTGTGGAGATTGAAAAGGCCATCACTAGTCTTAACACCAAAAAAGCCCCAGGTGTCGACAAAATAAGCAACAAAATGCTTCAACAACTGCCTTATATTGCAAAAAGAATTATACTATTCATTTTTAATAGTATTCTACGGCTGCAATACTATCCTGCAGAATGGAAGGTTTCGATGATTTTTATGATACCAAAGCCCGGCAAGGATCATACGAAGGTTGAATCCTATCGGCCTATTAGCTTATTGCCCAACATTTCAAAACTATTTGAAAAGCTGTATATGAGCAAGCTGATGCCTATAGTGACTAAAAGTGGATGCATTCCAGATCATCAATTCGGCTACCTAATTGAACGTAAATTTGTAGTTAGGGAAGGGAATTTTTTAAGCCCTCCGCAGTCTATCGAAGCCGGAGTCCCACAAATCAGCATCTTCGGTCCTTTACTTTTTTTAATATATGCCTCTGACTTACCGACTGACCATTCACACGTCAACATTTGCTGATGATACAGCTTTTCTAAGCGTTCACGAAAATCCTGTGGAAGCTTCCCGCAATTTACAAGGGTATATATCCAAATTGCAAAATTGGCTCAAACAATGGCGTATTAAAGTTAACGAGCAGAAATGTGTGCACGTAACTTTTACGTTGCGCAAGGAAACATGCCCGCCTATAAAAATTAACACCGAGACCATACCGCAACACACTGTTGTCAAATATCTAGGCGTTCATCTTGATCGTCGTTTAACATGGAAATCGCATATAGACGCAAAGTTAATACAAATGAAATTAAAAGCAGCCCAAATGAATTGGCTTATTGGAAGAAATTCTATACTAAGCCTAGACTGTAAACTACTATTATACAACGCGATCCTGAAACCAATATGGTTCTATGGAATCCAGTTATGGGGCACTGCCTCAGCATCAAATGTCGAAAAAATTCAAAGGCGACAAAATAAAATTCTACGTACAATTACAGCAGCTCCCTGGTATGTCAGAAATCATCGGATTCATAAAGATTTAGATGTTCCGTTGGTGAAGACAGTATTTTCAATAAACGCAAAAAAATATATAAAAAAACTTGAGGTGCACCCAAATGTACTTGCGCGCAATATTTTAAATTATAGAGGCCACACCCGGCTGAAAAGGAGGGATACTTTTTTTCTCAGCCGTACACGAGAGATGTAAAACAACATAAATTAACCGTTGAAATTAAAAATTTTGTTTAGCATTGGCTAAACTTATATGTAATATTTTTTAGATTTAAGATTTGAAAAACTTATTGATAATTTAATTTAAAATTGAAGATTCAATAAATAATAAAATTTATCAAAACAAAAAAAAAAAAATTGCTCTGAGCTCTTTATAGATGTTTCTAAGGATAAAAAATATTGTAAAAAATAGTATGGCACGAAGGTCTAATACACAAATTAACGCAAAAACTACCCGCGAACATCGTCAGGCTTTTAATAAGCTACTTAATCGAATGAAAATTTGTAGTTAGGGAAGGCAATTTTTAAGCCCTCCCCAGTCGATCGAAGCCGGAGTTCCCCAAGGCAGCATCATCCGTACTTTATTTAATATATGCCTCTGACTTACCGTTAAGCAGTAACATTCAAACGTCAACATTTGCTGATGATACAGTTTTTTTAAGCGTACATGAAAATCCTGTCGAAGCTTCCCGAAATTTGCAAGGGGACATATCAAAACTGGAAACATGGCTAAAACAATGGCGGATAAGAGTTAATGAGCAGAAATGTGTATACGTCACTTTTACGTTACGCAGGGAAACATGCCCGCCTATACAAATCAACACCGAGCCTATACCGCAACACACTGTAGTCAAATATCTAGGCGCTCATCTTGACCGTCGTACATAGACGCAAAGTTGATCCAAATGAAGTTAAAAACAGCCCAAAAAATAAATTGGCTTATTGGAAGAAACTCTATACTAAGCCTAGACTGTAAACTTCTATTATACAATGCGATTATAAAACGAATATGGGCCTATGAAGTCCAGTTATGGGGAACTGCATCAGAATCGAATGTAGAAAAAATTCAAAGGCGACAAAACAAAATTCTACGTACAATTACTGCAGCCCCCTGGTATATCCGAAATCCGTTGGTGAAGACAGTATTTTCTAAACACGCGAGAAAATACATTAAAAAACTGGAGTTGCATCCAAATCCACTTGCGCGCAATATTTTAGAGTATAGAGGCCACACCCGGCTTAGGAGGAGGGATACTCTTTCTATAAGCCGTATACGAGAGATGTAAAACAACAAAAATCAACCGTTGAAACTAAAACTTTTGTTTAGCATTGGCTAAACATAGATTTAATATTTTTAGATTTAAGATTTGAACAACTTATTGATGTTTCAATGAATATTGAAGATTTAATAAATAATAAAATTTATCATAAAAAAAATGGGCCCATAAATGTTCGACGACATTTAGGTCTGCTTGGGCATGAGGAAATTTTGATTTTACATTGTAAAGCAGCCATTCTCTTACAAGTCCTGCACTCATGCAACCCCATACCATCAATGAACCACCACCATATTTTACAGTAGCTCATTTACATTTTTCTGTTCCAAGGCAGTTCCCCTCTTTCTCCAAACTCTTGCTCGCACGGCGCTTCCAAAAAGGTTAAACTTACATTCATCTGTAAAAATAAGCCTTTCCCAAAACGTACGATCGCTTAAATATGTACTACAAAACGAAGAATGACAAAAAGTATCTGCAATTTCTGTAAAAATATCATATTTATGTGATGAGCACAAAGTTGAGGCGTGCATTTCATGTACAAAATTAATTCCGTTTTTGTTTTTAATATCGTTAAGGTACTTACATACATATGTATGTAGGTATAAAACGCATTTTGTTTTCAGATGAAAGCAAATTCTGCATATTTGGCATCAATCAATGCGTTCCCAGAACTTATTTATATGTTCGTTTTCAAAGTTCATTCGCTTTTTCCTCTTCACATCCATAACATACGGTTTTCTACGTGCTACACGGCCGCGAAAATCTTTTTTCCACATTTTTCTTATGGTATCATGAATGTCCTTATTCTCTTATATTAGAAAATACTCGCTGGGTTGGTTAGACGTGTTTGCCTGTCGCTCTGTAAAGTTTTGTCATTTAAATTGTGTAAACATCATATTAAAATCAATAACTGTGTTTGAATTGATCTGGAGAGAATTCTTGGCTGAACTGTACAATTTGTTGTGGATTTTTGTTGTTCGTTTGCTTGGTTTCATCATTGTTCTTTCTGTGCGTCATCATATATGTACATATGTATGTATGTACATATGCACATTGCTACGCTTTTGCTGAAACTTGTGAAATATTCCATTTTTATCCTACTGCGTATCAGCTGTTAGGATTTATATGAGTGATACTGATACTTATTGAACACAGTTTAGTGGTTTGTGGATTGGATAATATTCAGTAGCGCCATCTGTTTGTGGAGTTAATTTGTGTTACCCAGTACATATATTTATTTAAGATCTGATTATTGATCAACTTTAAGTGAAATATACTTCATCATGACTTGTCAGAATGTAAGTTGCACCACTACTAGTAATGATCGTATGACATCTTGCTGGTTATGCCTCGGAAGCTATCACCTACAATGTAGTGGGCTTAAGGCTCGTGATGCTGATGCCCTTATGGATCCAGCAAAATCATTGCAATGGTGTTATCCCGGCTGTAAAAGTATTAATGTCGAGTTTTACAAATTTTTTAAAAGTTTTAAAGACGAGTTTGGTAGACTTAAAAAAGATTTTATATCGGTGCAAAACAAGCTTTCAGAATTTGGTGAACTATTTGATAATTTCCCAAACTTGGATAAATTCGTTAGCAACTCATCATCTATTCCTCAAATTACTGTTTCTAGAGCAACTACTCCCCAAAATTTAGTAAACACTACTGTGAGTCCATTGGATGCATACAGCATTTCTACGTCTGCTACATCCGACTGTATGGCAACATCTGTGACAGACAGAGCATATTATGTATGGCTCTTTGCCTATACCATCGACACCCCTTAATACTGATTTGGTTGCAACACAGAATAATTTACGACGCGATCTCCGTACTATTCCTACCAGGAAAACGAATAAAGATAAATGCGACGAGCATAATACCATTGCGAAAACTAATGTTAAAAATATAACATCTGCAAATAACGTTTTTAACACAGGCCCTTTAGATGATACTGAAAATCTAAGTGTGTCAACTGCAAATCGAATAATATCAAATGGAATTCATCCTAATTACTAATAACCATTATTCTCCGAAGCCACTTAGAGCTATTCCTCAAAATAAAGCAGTTTTTATTTCTCGATTGGCATCAGACACAACTGTTGAGGATGTTGAATATTATTTTAAAGCAAAATGTGGTACCAATGCATTTATTTCTGTACACAAATTTGTTTACTCCCAACCGAGATCAATTACATCTTTTAAAATAACCGTATCTGATGATGATTTCAGCCAAGTTGTTGATCCTGATTTTTGGCCTATGAGTACATTTGTACGTGAGTATGTACATACTGGGAAACAAAGAGCTGTTGGTCATCTTCCCACACGTTCGTCAGCATTTGCAAAAAAACTAAATAATCACACTGAAAATATTTGTCTTATTTATCAAAACGTTCGTGGCATTAACACAAAATTAACAACGTTATATAATCAAAGTTACTCTTTTAACTATAATATAATTGTATTTACTGAAACCTGGCTTATCGATAACATCTTAAATACTGAAATTTTATGTGATAACTACTTAATTTATAGACGTGATCGCGGTCGCAACATAAAAGGAGGTGGCGTCTTAATTGCAGTATCTAACTCACTAACTTCTGAAATTTTATCAAATGACACTTTCGGGGATATTGAATTTATAAGTGTATCAGTTAAATTAAAGCATAAAAAATTTATTATTACTTGCTCCTCTATCCCACCAAACTCATCTGAGTCAACTTACCAGCAACATGCGGAAGCTATTACTTATATTGTTCATAACTCACATCAAAATGATTCTATCATTGTCGTTGGCGACTTTAATATGCCCACAATATCATGGAACTTTTCATCAAATAATGGTTACTTTACTCCACTACAATCTGGTTATAATTTAAAATATACTGAAATTGTCAACAGTTTGTTGGATTTAAACCTTTACCAGTTAAACGGCATTTATAATGACAATCTTAAACTATTGGATTTGGTATTTGTAAATGAATGTACTGATATTTCTATTGAACGTTCTATCCCAATCACTCTACCGGAGGACCGTCATCATCCCACTATTGAAATAAACATGTCGTTTCCGTTCTATCATGTAGCTGCTTCTGGTACCAATTCAAAACAGAAAAATTTTTGCTTTAAAAGAGCAAACTATAATATCGTCATTGATGCATTACATAACACAAACTGGCATGACCTTTTTTCTATTTCCAATTTTGTTAGTAAACCTGAAGCCATTGATTGTGTAATTCAAAAATTTTATAACAAAATTTATTTAATTACGGATGAATGTATTCCAAAACAAAATGATTTTAATTTTTCTGGCCCACCGTGGAACTCCAAACTTTTATCAAAAGTTAAAAATAAAAAGAATAAACTTTACAAGCTTTACAAACGTAGTGGATCTCTCATTGACTATGCTAAATACTCTACAATTCGCGCTGAATACAATAAACTTAATCAAAAA
Source organism: Lypha dubia (assembly GCA_947311025.1). Lineage (NCBI taxonomy): Eukaryota > Metazoa > Arthropoda > Insecta > Diptera > Tachinidae > Lypha > Lypha dubia. The sequence goes on from OX371261.1 coordinate 84,771,324, forward strand.
TGTTACTATTCATATTTAACTAGAATTAAAAATAACTTCAAATCTAATCCAAGGACTTTTTACAACTTTGTCAACTCGAAACGAAGATCAACAACTTTTCCTCCTGTTATGAAGTTTAATAATTCAGCGTCTGACAATGATCTTATAATCTGCAATATGTTTGCGGATTTCTTTTCCGGCACCTATGTTAAGGATGATGATATTGATTCTGCGTCCAACTATTTTTATGAATTGCCAAACCAGCTAATATCCATTCCATTCCTTGATGAAGATGCTGTTCTAAATTGTTTGAAAAGGCTAAAATTTTCTTATAAGTATGGACCTGATAAGGAACCGAGTTGTCTCCTTATCAAATGCGCAGAGGAGCTAGCGGCTCCTATTACAATGATGTTTAACCTATCAATTAAGTATGGGTACTTTCCTAAAAATTGGATAGACTCTTTTATTATCACATTATTTAAATCTGGCATTAAATCCGATATTACCAATTATAGGGGTATTGCAAAATTAAGCACAATACCTAAACTTTTTGAAAAACTTATTGCTGACCACCTAAATCATCACGCTACATCTTTACTATCTCCTTCTCAACATGGTTTTCGTAAAGGCTGCTCTACTGTTACGAATCTCTTACAATTAACAACTTAAATTAATCGCGGATTTGTTCAACAAAAACAAACAGACGTAGTTTATACTGATTTTAGTAAAGCCTTTGATAAGGTGAATCATAAACTCCTGGTGAAAAAGTTGCATGTTATGGGATTTACTCAAAACTGCTTAAATTGGATAATATCATATCTGACTAATAGAAGCCAAATTGTTGTTTTTAAAAATGTTACTTCAAAAACAATTGCTGTTACTTCTGGTGTTCCACAAGGAAGCCATCTTGGACCTCTGCTTTTTTCGCTATTTATTAATGACTTGCTAAAATTATAAAATATTCGTATATACTTTTGTATGCTGATGATGTTAAAATATTTTTTAGCTACGATAATTACGTAGATCATACCTTCCTACAAAAAGATTTGGATTCTTTTCATTCCTGGTGTGAGCTGAACTTAATGAAGCTGAATTTTAAAAAATGCAAGCATATGTGCTTCTTTCGTAAAAGACATATTAACGTTAATTATGTGTTGGGTGGTAATGAGCTGGATAAAGTTGAGGTTGTTTTCGATCTTGGAATTCTATTTGATGCTAAACTTAATTTCATACAACATATTAATCTAACTGTAAATAAAGCAACCTGTCTTCTTGGATTTATTAAACGTTGGGGAAAAGAATTTGATGATCCAAACGTTACTAAACATCTTTATACATCCTTAGTCCGTCCTGTTCTTGAATATGGCTCAGTGATATGGGATCCAGCATATAAAGTTCATACTAACAGCATTGAATCTGTACAAAAGCAGTTTCTTCTTTTCTGCCTCCGTCGTTTACATTGGGATCCACTAAATCTTCCGACATATCAAGCTAGACTTACTCTTATTAAGCTTCCATCGTTAAAAAGTCGTAGAACAATGTTAAATGTAATGTTTGTATTAAATTTGTTAAATGGTAATATTTCCTCAGATTTTTTAATTGCGCAGATATCGGTTAATGTTCCACATCGTCCAACTCGATATTACTATCCCCTCTCCATTAAAGTCTTAAGAACTAACTATGCTTACTTTGATCCGTTTATTAGAAGTTGCAGAGATTTTAATAAACTTTACTCTTTTGTGGATTTTTCTGTCAATAATTATACCATTAAACGTAATATTTTGTATTCGTTAAATAATTAATCATTTGATATATCTATCTGTACATAAGTAGTCTGTAAGAATTGTATATTCATAGACGTTGACAAATAAGGCAAATTTAGGTTATTACTTACAACTTTATTTCAGTGAGCCGACGAAAATCGGTACATTGTGCCGATAGTGGGATCTACGCTTAAATCCTATGTGCAATTAGTAAATAAAGGACTGCACAAACCAAAATAATTCTAACTTACCCATTTCAATCGTCCTGCTTAAAATGTAAATTCCCTCCCTAAGGATCTTAGTTGTCTCTCGCCGATTGCCAAATTTTATCCAAAGCTTTTTTTGATCACAATTTATCACTTGATTTTTTTTCATCGCTATGCATGCATTTGCCCCACTCCGCACTTAATGTTTACAATTTGCTTCAAACTGTTGAGCAACTTTTTTTTCACTTAAAGCTTTTTAACACACACGGTTAATATAATAATTATAATTTTTTTGCACCATATTTTAAAACTTTAAAATCAAAAGACACAAATAGCATTATTTAAGTTCGCTAGAAGAAATGTGGGTACTTACATGCATATTACATGCATATGTATTTATATTAGCAGATTTATTAAACATTTTCATTTGACCACAGATTAAAAGCATAAGAATGGCTTTCCCATGAAACAAAAAATTACTTTTTTCTCTATATTAAAAAGTTTCACGTAAATTTTTAGTACACTTCTACGCTTTTTGTTAAAGTAAAATAAGACGATTTAAAAACGAATTTAATTAAACTGGTATTATCGAAATTCGTCACATAGCCAAAATTGTCTTTTTTAATGAAACAAAAAGAAATCTGAAATCGACACAGTAAATCGACGCATGTTTCCTTATCACATGTTTTGTCTATTTCAAAAAAATGTCTTGGCGAAATCGATTTCTATCACATACCTGATTCCCAATTTTATGTCAGATGAAAAATTACTGAGAGCTCAATATATTGCTGATTGGTTCCAAATTTAATATATCCATTATACCTACATACGAGGTTCCTGCAAATTCAACACACTACAGATTATGACATTCATATTTATCTTCCGAATGTAAAATATTCCCATTTTGAATCATTATTAGTAATTAAAAATTAAAAGTTTTATATAAAAACACAGCCCTAAATGATTTGGAAATACATGGAATTGGCAACCCTTTGCTGGGTTAAACTACGTCATCAAATAGAAAAACATGCGCAAGGCGTAATCTGTATTTCTATCATTCTTGCTAACAGCTTATGTATGTTAATACACACGATAGGTGCTGTTGATGTCAGCTTTTGTTTAGAAAAAAAAAAATTCGGATTTTAATATAACGATTGATGAATAAACGGGAAAAGCCAGAAAAATATAATTTTATTGCTGTGACAAAAGAAAGTAAAAACAAATAAAACTTGCAAATGGGACAAAAATCTAAAGGGCTAACTATAATGTGCTTAAGCTAATGTGCGAATACACACAACCAAATGTTGACAACTATAATGTACTTAAGAAACTTTTCGTCAAGTTTCGTCAAATTTCTTTTGCTTAAGCAAACTGCGAATCTGACCGCACTTTGCTTAAGGAAACAGCTGTTTATATAAATTTATTTCAAACAAAACAAGTTGCAATGGACGCAGAAAATAATTTTGTAGAGAATTTAATTGAAAATGTTAAAAAACATGAGTGCCTGTATGACAAAAGGAATGGTTTTTATTATAACAGAAACGTGAAGGAAAGAGCTTGGAAAGTAGTATCTGAAAAATGCATAAAAAGTGGTACGTATGCAGCTTATTAAATTGTTGCAAATTTTTGTAAATTAATTTTTTTCTATTTGATTTTAATTAAAAAAAACATAGGTGGCAACTATTGAGGGAACGTTTCGGCAAAGAAATGAAGAGGATGGAAGCTCCATCAGGTAGCGGAATGTGCTTTTTGGAAGAGTGGAAATTTCTACAGCCCATGATGTTTTTAAAAGACTCCATCGCACCGCGCCGGTATACAGAATACATATACATATATTTTAATAGTTTTTATTTATTGTAAAAGGCATTACTATATTTCAGCACTCGTGATAACTTTGATGAGCAAGATTTGGAATCGTGTTTAGATTCTTCATTAAGCGATAGTTTGCAGAATGAACTAACGCCGGCAGCTCCAGAAAAAAAGAGAGCAAAAACTTCCCTCGATAGTCTCTACCAAAAGTATGGAGAGACTCTTGAAAAACTACAAAAAAGTATTTCATCAACTCCTGAAGTAAACCCTTTGGACGATGCTTTCTTAAACACAGTGAGTTGTTTGATGAAGGAGCTGCCGGAGAGAGTGAAGGAGGAGTTCCAAGCGTGCATGTTGCAAGAACTTTATCGTCTACGACGAGAAAATATACATATTCCAGAGCTTCCGTGAAAAATTTTTTGTATTTGAATTTTTGTTTTTAAATTTAATTTTTTTTATTTAATAGTCACTGAAGACATTTGCTGGTTTTTTTAGTCACTGAAGACTTTTTTTATTTTTTTTTTTTATTTAAAAGTCACTGAAGACATTTTTTCATTTTTTTATTTAATAGTCACTGAAGACATTTGTTGATTTTTTTTTATTATCGTTAATTAGTCGTAATTTCATTAATTTTATTTTGTTAATGAAGATAATTTTTAGTTTTTGTAAATAAGAGTACAAATAATACTGTGATATTAAAACAGACTTGTGATAAAAATTAATAAAAAATACAAGTAGTTTTAATTGTTAGAAATATGTACATATGTCGTTGGTCAATACCAATTAAACTTGCTACTAAAGTCTAATTCAACACAACTTACTTATGTTTCCCCAAATGTTGACACAAATAAAAGAAATATAAAATTATAGTAAAGTGTATTTTATTTAACTACATAGTTGAAAAGAAATTACACAGATTATTACGTATTTCTGTTGAACTTCTTCCACCGTACCGATGAGAATTCGCAGATGGTGTAATCGACGGGATAATGTTTTCAATAGCACACCGCCATGTTCCGTCGTGTAGTTCACCATTTGAATCCTCCCAATCTACGTAATTTGTAGGAATGTAGGAAGATGAATCGTTGAGCATTATAAAATTATGCACACTAACGCAGGCCAATACAATTTTTTCAGCATTATCAGGAAATAAATTCAAAGTGGTAAGTAAAACTCACCACCGTGACACTAGAATTCCGAAGGCATTTTCTATTGTACGACGAGCTCTCGATAATCTTTTATTAAAAACATCTTTATCAATTGGCAACAGTTCGCCAGGATAGGAACGCATTAAGTTTGTTCCTAAAGGAAAGGCGGCATCTCCAACAAAAAAATGGGGAATTTTTAGCACCGTATTTGGCAAATTTTTAGGTGGAGGAATCGGAAGGTTGTTATTAAGCAGTCTTTTACCGAATCGGCTAAGTTGGAAAATGCCTACATATGTATGCATGTATAAAAAAACAAAAATTAAATTAATTAAATTAAATAGTTTGGTAAAGAATTCCTTACCACCATCACTCTGGCTTCCATAGGCTCCAATATCTATGTGGTTGAACTGATACCGGGCATTACATGTTGCTAACAAGACGATGGAGAAAAATTTTTTATAGCAGAAAAATTGGCTACCACTATTAGGAGGACATTGAATGGCAATATGTTTGCCATCAATAGCTCCAATACAGTTCGGCATGTTCCATAGTTGCCAGAAATCTTCAGCAATTTGGTTGTAGTCATTTTCGTTTGGCTCACACACATAAGGATTGCTTAGAACGCTCCAAAGCACCTCAGTTGTCTCAAGAACAATCTGCCGAACAGTTTCCTTACCCAATTTAAATGACCATGCCAGTGGTTGAAATGAAGTTCCTTGTGTTAAAAATCTTTTTGTAAACAAAAAAGAGAAGTTCTTATTTTTACTTTTGATTTTAAAATAAGCAACTTACAGTAATGTCACGGCCAACCGACATTCCGGCTGCACGGGCTCTCTGAGTGAATGCTTTTCAAGGAACGGCTTTACAAGTTCAAGTAATAGTTCATATATCCGTGGCGTCATTCGCGTGTATATAAAAAATTGTTGGTGGTCGATCTCCTTCATCATAAGGAACGTCATTACGAAGAATCCATTCTTCTTCCTATCGCGATTCATTTGCCTTACTGAACAGGATCGTATTCTTTTTTTCTTTGTATCACTTATTTTTGTAAGTAAATACAGCCCATCCAATCCACATTTCATTAATTTAAGCGTATTTAAATGTTTTAATTTTTTATTCATTTTTTAGCACAAATCTCAAGTAAATTATTTTCTTCCACTGATATGTACACACTGTTGCATATTTTAGTGCTTTTTTTATTTGCTGTTTTGTTTCTTTTTTCATTTATGAAAATAAGTAAAAATTTCTTGTTTATAGTAAAATATTTATATGTTGTAGATATTAAATAATATTATTGTGATAAAATCGATAAATTAAGGAAATGTAAGAACAAAAAAGTTTTTGCAAAAGTACAAATGTTTGCAACTAAGCATTGCACGTATTTAAGTTCAAAAAGTACAATATAGCCACACAAAAGTCTTCAGTAATTTACTTAAGCATTTGACATGCTTTTCGTTGAATTTTGACACTAGCTTAAGTTACATTAAGCACATTATAGTTGGGCCTTAACGCTTCCTGAGTTGCACAGACTGGTAAGACAACTCAAATTAGTGAATATGAAGAGAAATATAAGAGAAAGAGAACAGAAGATCATCTAGTGGCAGCAAAAGCGCTGAAAGTTGAGTATGAAAATGGTGAAGAATATCCTATTGAAATATTGAATAAAATGTATTCCAAAGATAAGTATGTACATACATATATGTATGTAATTTACAAAAGAAATATTTTTGTCTACACAAGACAAGAGACAAATAATTGGAAATTGTTTTTGAAAACGAAGCAATTTTAATATGTATGCAATTGTTTTTAAAAAATTTTTCTATGGATAAGCAAAATAAATATTATAAAAAATTGCATAAAAATAGTATTAAAAAGAACTTTTAAAATTGCTTCATTTTCGAAATCGATTTCCATCACATACCTGATGATAAAATATTTTGTTTCTGCAATTTTCTTTTATAGTACGCCTTATTTATTATTAATAATAATAATAATAATAATTAATTACACGGTGCTACAAATGAGCACTTTTTTTATACTTGAAAAGAGACCTAGTGTAGGTTATAGACCTTATTTAGTAGATTATAAATCAATTTTTAAAAGTTCGGAAACACCCTCAAATTTCGGAGTTATTCCGAAGAAACTATTTTCGGGTAGGTTCCAGTACTTATGTACACGTAACTCAGTTGATTTTAATCCGATCTTCAATTTTTGAACGCTTTATGAAAGACAAAGAAAAGATCTTTCCAACCATATACATTTTATGCTATATTAATTAAATATTGGTAGTAATTTTCGTAATAACATCTGCAATTTTTTTATTTTTTTATGTTTTTTTAACTTTGAGTTCTTTTTTTTATAATTTTTTCTATAAAAGCAGATGTATTTGTATAAAAAATTTGAAATAGAATTTTATAACAAATAAAATGAACTTTAGTTTTTTTAAATCGGACAATATTTGTGAAAGTTATTAAACTTTATTTAAATTTAAATAGCACTTGATACCCCCAAGCGGAAAAAAATTTAAGTGAGAATATTTTTTTTTTTATACTTTTTTTAATCATATATTCTTAATTTCTAAATAAAATAATTTTAATACTGTTATTTTAAAATATTTATATAATCATATCATTAAGATTAAAAAAATAAAGAAAATGTAGTAGCTATTGATCAATATTTGTAAAAGCAAAATTTTTAACTTTTGAAAAACCTTAATAACTTTTTTATTTTTTACTCGATTTTATTTATTGAAAGCTGGTTTGATTCAGAACTAAATTATCTTTAATGAAATATATATATGTTTTTGAACAATCTAATTTAAAAAAATGGCGCCAAAGTTGAAAAACCTAGAAAAAATAAAATTAATATCAGATATAATTAAAAATATCACTGCAAAAATTTAATATATATAGCAAAGGGAGTATATATTTAGAAAAGCACATTTTTCTTCTTTCTGAAACCATTTAAAAATTGTAAATCCGATTAAAATCAACTGAGTTACGTGTTCATAAGTACTCGAACCTACCCGAAAATTGTTTTTTCGGAATAACTCCGAAATTTGAGGGTGTTTCCGAACTGTTAAAAATTGATTTATGATCTACTCAATAATGCCTACAACTTACACTAGTTCACTTTCCAAGTATATTTTCACTGTAGCACCGTGTTATTATTACACTGAAAACAGTACAAATGAATTAAAATGTGATTTTTTTATAGTATGTACAAATATTTTAATATGAAACATAAAATGTTCAAATAAATAAATATTTAATGCAAACGCTTTAACATAACATAAGAACAAAACGTTTTATTTAGTCAGTAGATAAATAATTAAGCACATTAGCAATTTATTTTCAACTTCCTTGCCTTATTTATCTAATGGTATTTGTGGAGTCTGCATCATGATCTTCTTCAACCTCTGGAAATAGTTCTGTCACTTCGGGTTGAATTTCTAGATCATCTTTTAAAAAGATTGCAATATTGTGCAGTACGACACAACTTACAATCACTGCTGCAACTTTGTTTAGTTCTACATGCACTGTATATTGCAAAATGGGAAAACGTCTTTTTAATTTTCCAAAGGACCGCTCAATTACAACTCGATTTTTTGTGTTATGTTTGTTGTAGCATATATCTTGCCGAGTTCTTGGTGTTTTAAATGGTGTCATTAACCAACGTCGAATGTCATAGCCAAAATCACCTAAAATAATTGTATCGCTGCGCATGTTATTTATAAAGTTTAAAATACTTGACCTTTTCAAGATGTGACTGTCGTGTACTGATCCTGGCCAACTGCAGTCAATTCATGTGAATTCTTCTCTTGCATTGTCGGTTGCTTGAACATTTATTTTGCAAAATCCTTGCGGTTTATGTATTCATCGCCATGATTAGGAGGTTTTTGTATTGCAACATGTGTGCAATCTATTGCTCCAATAGTGCAAGAAAGTCATATCGCAGCAAGTTTATCGATATTCGCCGGAAATTTTAACCACAGATGCGCCTTATCCATGATCTTCTTCAAAACTACTTTTACTGTTTTGCAAACAGTTTTGCGATGTACGCCTTCTTCTTTTCCATCTATCATTAGGAAACGATTATCGCTAAGAAAGCGGAGAAAAATTGCAATCCTTTTGATTTGCGACAGCGCTGCTTTCTACTGCCTTCTATTGTATTATGTTTTAGCGACCATTAACTTTACCTGCGAACTTTTGTAATCCTGCTTTATAATTTTTCAATCAAATACCTATTTGATGATAAGGATAAAGAACAAAAATGTCCCCCTTATTATTAGCGTTGACGTCAGTAATGTATAATTTATATACCATACATACGACCTTAATGGGAAATAGTAGGGCACATTCCAGAGACGTTACTGCAAATATGGTAAAAGTTCTTTGCGCGCAAAGAAAAGAGCTAAAGCTTTGTCATATAAATGCGCAAAGGCTGTTTGGAAAAATAGATGAATTCCGTTACATTTTTAAAACTCAGACCTACATATTATTTGCGTCTCTGAGACGTGGTTTAGCGATTCCATATCAGAGCCATGGTAGCGATAAATGGTTATTGACTGTTCAGAAATGACAGGGAGGATGGATATGGAGGTGGAAGATATGTAAAACGTAAATTGACGTGTAGAATTAAAAGTACAAATCGTGCAAACACCGGCGATATGTTACAATATCTGGTTTTGGAGATATGCTGATTGCACATGAAACGTTTAGTTTGTATTGTTTATAGGCCAATTAAGAGAATTTATCTATCTCCACTTTATGAAATTATGGAAAGGTTCACTCCGCTCGATACAGATGTGATTATAGCTGGCGACTTTAATTGTAATCTTCTTTTAGATTTGAGTCGAGCCGAAAACATGAAATTTCTTGCCCTCAGCCCTACAAACACAAGAATGCCAACTCATTTCTCATCGACTGCCTGCACACTACTGGATTTGTTTTTTGCTTCCGACGATTCTAAGGTCTTAATAGGCCTTATCACGAGTGTCGTAGTCGTGACGAAATCTGTAAAATGTGGCAACGTTCGCTATATGTTTTACATGGGCGTCGTTAAAGTTCGAGTACGACTAATGTATGAGCAACTATCCGCGCCTTGTTTTTCTAAACATGATCTTATTTTCTAACGTAAAACATACCGTTTCACCCTATTAATAACACAGTTATTTTTGGTAATTTTAAACGGGCAATACAAAGTCTGATAGAGAAAGAGATATTTAAAATTGATTGGAGTTGCATGTATTACCTACCAAGAGACGATGAACAATTGGCGTTCTTAGAGTACGATATAGCAGGATTAAATTAAATCCAATGCTGTAGGAGTCGATGATATTCACACACTTTTCCTAAAAATGGTGCTTCCATACGTACTGCCGATTATAACATTTCTTTTCAATTCTATAATTACAGCTAGCATATATCCAAAACGATGGTAGCAAGCAAAAGTATACCCTATCATTAAATCAACATCAGAATATCGGCCCATTGCTATCTTACCATTCCTGTCGAAAGTCTTTGAAAATATTCTTCATCAACAGATAACTAAACACCTCGACGATCATAATTTATTAACATCAAAACAATCTGGTTTTCGTGCTAATCACAATTGTGTCACTGCTCTCTTACTTTACAAAGCATTTCACAATAACAGATAAGATTTTTTAAAAAGGCATTTTGAAACCTTTCGTTTTTATGAAAAACTATACCTTTTTGAAATATAAAAAAAAATTTACAGAAATTAAAAGGACGGTTTCAAGAAACAGAAAATAAAAAGAAATAGTCCAAACTATTTATAAAATGAGATAAAATTATTCCTAGGAATTATAAAAATGTATGAGCATGCGCCGATGTTTATTCCTCGTTTTTGTTGGGATGTAGCACTATCGCACAATAATATTTATGAGCTAGTGTGCATCGTTTAATAAAACAAATAAAAATTATAAGTTTTGGCGTCTGATTAATTTAAAACATGATGTATTTTATGATTGTGTTATAAATTTTGCAATAATTGTACAATTTGTGCGATTTAAATGAAAACATCATTTAAAGTATTGCCAAAAGAAAATGGGGAAACAATACTTACCGAGTACCTTTACTTCAACCGAACGTTGGGATGTATAATTGTGTTTATTGCGGGCAGTGCACGTATATGTACCTTGATCCGCAGTACGCTGAACATTCTCAATCAGCAATGTGCCATTTTGAACACGCTGTCACATATTTGTGGGAAGCTTTACACCATCTAAGAGTATTATTTATATTGAATTCATATAAAAAGAGAAATAAAATGATTAAAAAATCTACATATTAAACTTGTCACAGAATTTTATTCAGATCGATAGTGTTTTGAATTCCCTTCGTTGCTTCTTTACGAGATTCAACTTTAAAAAATTACAGTGCCAGGCGTAACATAAGTATGTATGTTTGGTAAATTAGAAAAAATCAAAAATTTTAGGTTATGTCCATTATTATGTTTAAAACCAGGGTTTAAAAAAACTAATATATTTACTAAAAATTCCTCTCATATTCCATAATTTTATGTGAAAAGTAGAAAAATATTAAATAAATAAATATTAAGTTCCCCACACGCCAGCAATATCTGCATATTAAAATTTTTTTACAAGCACACAAAATGAAAATAAATTCTCTCTAATATCTTGTTCAGCAAAAATTTCTTGTCAATGAAAACTAGCTATCCACATGTTTAAAGTTGTCTTTGAATAAACTTGTATGTATACCAAAATTTATATTGTTGAACTATATACACCTTATTATATTTATTGAAATTATATTTACAATTGTAAGTCATATTTTTGAATTTTATACTTACCCTTTTATACTTACCTTTTATACTTACCTTTTATACTTACCTTTTTATACTTACTTTACTTAAATTGCTAACGTATTAGTACATACCTTACATTTCATCTCTGAGTTGTTATTGTGAATTAGTTTAATAACTGATCGAACTTAACGAACCTGGTGGTCAATTTAACGAAGTAAAAATTTGGCGCTTTTCATTTTTTTTTGTATGATCACTTGCCTTTGTAATTCCAAGACGACCGCACCAGGATTTCTCTCGGCTTACTATAAAATTATCTAACATAAACCCACATATATAAAATTCTACAAACCTAAGTATACGGATTTATTATCAACCTAAATATACGAAAGATGTAAGTTGAATTAAACCATTTTAAGTATTTTAATTTCCCCTGGCTCGGGCATTCCCTCATCAGATAAGTATCCCGTGTTATCCACAATCCTTTAATTAACCCCCAACTTTCTCTGAATCTGGCGGAATTATTGATATTCATTTAATTCTGCAACATCTTGCCAGGCAAAATTAAACATGGTCCTTCGAACCGGATCCAATATTCGGATGTAAAAAAGAAAAAAATTAAATTAAAATTTCATTTGGGAAGGCGCAGAAAACCCCAATCTGTCACAGACTTAACTTTGTTGGTTTCCCCGCATGAACTAGACTTTATTCGCATTGTCAACACTAAAAATTGCTATTGTAACCTATTCCCTAAATACAATTCTCTATACCTCTACATCGTTGTACATACAGACACACCTACAAACCTCTGTTAAGCAAATCAGAATAATTGCAAGTTTGTCTGGTGAAGTGGTTTAACAGTAGTGGCTGTTCAATATACAAAGGAATATCAATTACATACTATGTACATATTCTTTTATTTATTATAACTATGGAATACCAATTCTAAGGAAAAATCCAGAAGTGAAACAAAAAAAAAAAGGAATTACATACATACGAGTATGTATGTATATACAAACAGGGTGAAAGGAAAATCCATCATCATATAATTATATACATACATATATGTATAAGTAGGTATTTAAATACCTAATGTATGTACATATGTCTAAATACATACATACATACATACATACATATCCATTTGTGGAACCATCAACATACATATATACAATATCTATGTATGTAAGTATATACATACATATGTACAGACGCCCATAGATCAACATACATACCAACAAAAAAGTAGCCATAAACAGTGCGGTATCGGAAGCACTGCCGGAATTGTACACCCACAGTAAATCAGGAATTGGACACCAACCTTGAGGCAGAATCCCCAGGAAAGCGTGAGTTGAAACCCTTCATTAAAATTTTCTCTTTCTAAGTCCGACATTACATTCACATTACAACATTATATGTGCATATGTACATATGTATGTATGTACGTATGTATACATACCAGCATAATTAGCCAGAAAAAACAAACACACATAATCATTTACACTTATACATATGTACGTATGTATGTATAGAATACATACCTATACATACTAGATATCTAGGTATGTAAGTATGTTCGTTTATAAAAGTGCTTAAAAGCGAAACTTGGCATCAAAAACCAAAAACAAAATACATGCGGAAAAAGTACCGCAATGGTAATGTATTTTGTTTTTGGCCGCACATAAATCAACCATCGTTTGTGCAAATAAAGAAAGAATCGATTTATTCGTTCGAAAATATTCTCTTAAATTGCAATGTCACAAACTCCGTTAAATAACAGCACGCGAGCTCAGCTATTTGATGTGTGAAAATCTTACTGACAGTTTAACATTACAACGTCTGTTAAATAACAGCATACGTTTTCATTTATTTAATGGATGAAAATATTTCTGAATGTTGAAGGTTATCATATCTGTTAAATAACAGCATACAATCTTAGCTCTTTAATATACATACGTAGATGCTTCAAATCGGCATTACATCTAAATAAACTTAAAATCCCCCAAATAAATTTTAAGGGTAAACAACACATATTTTTTTTAATTACACATTTATATAAGGATTCCCAAACGTTTGGAAATAGTCGCAACTCCAAGTGAACCTTCATTTAGTTACTATATCTGTAATAAGAAAAATTTTAGTACCAATATAAGCGCAATTCCCAGCGAATAGTATATTTTGAAATTACCCTTTAATTGTAAAATCCATCCAAAAAATTTATATTAAACGTCGCGAATCCCAGCGAACGTTTAATAACAAAATCTCAACAAGTAGTATATATTCGCAATTCCCAGCGAATAGTATATTCTGAAATAACTCTTTAATTGTAAAATCCATCCAAAAAATTTATATTAAACGTCGCGAATCCCAGCGAACGTTTAATAACAAAATCTCAACAAGTAGTATATATTCGCAATTCCCAGCGAATAGTATATTCTGAAATAACTCTTTAATTGTAAAATCCATCCAAAAAATTTATATTAAACGTCGCGAATCCCAGCGAACGTTTAATAACAAAATCTCAACAAGTAGTATATATTCGCAATTCCCAGCGAATAGTATATTCTGAAATAACTCTTTAATTGTAAAATCCATCCAAAAAATTTATATTAAACGTCGCGAATCCCAGCGAACGTTTAATAACAAAATCTCAACAAGTAGTATATATTCGCAATTCCCAGCGAATAGTATATTCTGAAATAACTCTTTAATTGTAAAATCCATCCAAAAAATTTATATTAAACGTCGCGAATCCCAGCGAACGTTTAATAACAAAATCTCAACAAGTAGTATATATTCGCAATTCCCAGCGAATAGTATATTCTGAAATAACTCTTTAATTGTAAAATCCATCCAAAAAATTTATATTAAACGTCGCGAATCCCAGCGAACGTTTAATAACAAAATCTCAACAAGTAGTATATATTCGCAATTCCCAGCGAATAGTATATTCTGAAATAACTCTTTAATTGTAAAATCCATCCAAAAAATTTATATTAAACGTCGCGAATCCCAGCGAACGTTTAATAACAAAATCTCAACAAGTAGTATATATTCGCAATTCCCAGCGAATAGTATATTCTGAAATAACTCTTTAATTGTAAAATCCATCCAAAAAATTTATATTAAACGTCGCGAATCCCAGCGAACGTTTAATAACAAAATCTCAACAAGTAGTATATATTCGCAATTCCCAGCGAATAGTATATTCTGAAATAACTCTTTAATTGTAAAATCCATCCAAAAAATTTATATTAAACGTCGCGAATCCCAGCGAACGTTTAATAACAAAATCTCAACAAGTAGTATATATTCGCAATTCCCAGCGAATAGTATATTCTGAAATAACTCTTTAATTGTAAAATCCATCCAAAAAATTTATATTAAACGTCGCGAATCCCAGCGAACGTTTAATAACACAAATCTCAACAAGTAGTATATATTCGCAATTCCCAGCGAATAGTATATTCTGAAATAACTCTTTAATTGTAAAATCCATCCAAAAAATTTATATTAAACGTCGCGAATCCCAGCGAACGCTTAATAGCACAACTCTCTATAAGTAGTATAAAATTCGCAATTCCCAGAATATTATTTTTTGAAATTGAGCTTTAAGAATAAAATTATCCCAAAAATTTATATTAAACGTCGCGAATCCCAGCGAACGTTTAATAACAAAAATTCTCAGCGACTATTATATGTATGTTCACATTACACTTGAAATTTAAATTTAACCCAAAGTTAAAGTTAGCCTCGCGATTCCCCGTGAACGTTCAATAATAAATTCGCAAATCTTCGTGAACCCGAAATTTTCTATTTTTCTTAGTCCCTATCCAAAACGTCACAGACCAGCGAACTGGTTCACAACACATAAGCCTGAGTTCTTTGCAATCTTCATTCCTCGCAACCCTGCCAAACCCCTCTTCTCCGTGTGAGTTGGTGTCGACCCAAATTCCACAGACAAGATCCCAAACCATTCCCAAGATGGCAGAAGATTTCATATTTGATTCCGACGACTTTGTCACTTTCTGCTCAGAATTTAATGCTCTCCCTACTGAAGACTTAACAGATTCACTGCTCGAAGTGCATCTACAAGACCTAAACGAGCGTTGGCGAAATGTACAGAGTTCATACCGCACCCTTCGCACCACTAAAGACACCAAATTAGAGAAAAATTTTTGGGAATCGGCGGCAGGGAAATATTCAACCTGTACCAAGAATTTCCATCAAGTCAAGGCGAAGATATTAGACATCCAAAAGGAGTCCTTGGCGAATGTCCCTAGTACGTCCCAAGTCTCTAAGTTCACTGCGAACGAAGTCAGCTTTTCACACGTCAGTGTACCTCCATGTGACACAGACCTGTTTTACGGTGGGTACGAAGAATGGCCGTCTTTTCGAGACATGTTTACCGCGGTATATATCGATAACCCCCACATACCACCCGTACAAAAATTATACCACCTCCGACTAAAAGTGCAGGGCCAAGCAGGGGCGATTATTCGAAAATATAAGCTGTGCTCTGACAACTTCACCATTGCTTGGGAAGCATTGAAAGAGCGTTACGAGAACCAAAGAATTTTAGTTGAAAATCAACTCAAGATTCTTTTGAACTTGTCCCCCATTTCGGCAGAAAATAGCGCAGCTTTGCAAACGCTTCAGAGCACCATTAACGACTGCTTAACCGCAATAAAGGCTCAGGATGTCCCTATAGCGGAGTGGGATCCATTCGTTATAATGCTCTGCGCGAGCAAACTCCCAATGGCAACTCTATCCCTATGGGAACAGTCCCTTGCATCTCACAAAAAATTAGTTAAGTGGGAAAAGCTAGATAAATTTCTGTCCCATCGATGTGAAGTAGTCGAACGTTTGGAATCTCGAAACCAAGAATCCATTGGTACCCTAAAAAAGAAGGAAGTAAACATAAGGCCCATCTCAAACTTAGAGTATGCACAACATCTGTGCAAGATGTGTAACTCAAACCACGCGTTAAAAAGCTGCTCTAGATTTATGAATTTAAGTCCTCAACGAAGAAATCAATTCGTGTCCGAGAACCGAATATGTCTCAACTGCCTAGCATATACCCATATTCGAAATGATTGCCCGAGTAAATTCTCATGTACGCATTGCAAAAGAAATCATCATTCCCTACTACACTTTGCAAAACGTGATAGCAACAGCTCCCAAACTTTTAATGATCAGAAACCGGAAACCTCAGCTCACGGGAGAGCGCGAGGAGCTTTACCAACAACAACTCATGTCGCTAACCTCGATAACATGAGTGCCCACGAAACTACATTGCTCCCCACAGCAATAGTAAGTATAAATCACCAAGGTGAAAATTTTAGAACCCGTACATTTCTGGATCAAGGCTCGGAGAAAACTTTCATCTCTAAAAGGCTTCAGCAACAACTTATGCTCCCAACAGATACAAGATCCTTCCAAATCCACGGCATTGGTGGTCAAGTGGTGGCCCAATCCAATTATCTCTGCCGTTTAACGATATATTCGGAGAAGTGTGATAAATTCATAAACGTAGAGGCTATTGTCGTTCCCAAAATTACCCGTGTTTTACCCAGTTGCTCGCTCTCCGAATCCCGGATTGACACTACCTCTATCAAGGACCTGGATCTAGCTGACCCCAATTTCTACGTGGCTAGTCGTGTAGACTTGTTACTGGGGAGCAGCATACTCCCGGAAGTTTTCCTTGAAGGAGTTAAAAGAATATCCGTTTCCCTAATGGCTCAATCTACCATTTTCGGGTGGGTTATTAGTGGCCCAGTTAAATCTGAATCCGTGTCAGCATTCTCACTTGGAGTGACAGAAGTCGCATTTGACCCCCTTGCCGACCAGCTCAGACAGTTTTGGGAACAAGAAGAAGTTAACATGCCACGTCCAGTATCCAAACAAGATGCCTTCTGTGAAGACCTGTATCAGAGAACAACAGTTCGCAATCAGGATGGACGCTACGTAGTAAAACTCCCCTTCAAGCAAGAATTCCCGCAGGCAATTCATCTCGGAGCTTCCCGAAACGCGGCAAGAGCACAATATTTTAATATGGAACGTTCACTACATAAGAGACAAGAACTAGCAGAAACCTATATAAATGTTTTAAAAGAATATGTCACCCTGAACCACATGAAACCTACCAGTTCCTTGGAAAATGGATCTCCGCATGGGTATAATTCTTTCTACCTACCACACCATGCAGTAATAAAACCAGAAAGTAAGACAACTAAGGTGAGAGTAGTTTTTAATGCCTCAAAAAAGACGAGCACTGGGATGTCACTTAACGATGTCCTGCACGTAGGTCCCACGTTACAAGCGGACTTGATGAGCTTAATTCTGGCATGGAGATTGTACAGATATGTATTTAATGGCGACATTGAAAAAATGTATCGTCAAATTCTCGTACACAAAGAAGACACTCAGTTCCAGCGAATCCTATTCCGGCAAACTCCAAATGATCCCATTAAAGATTACGCGCTGGAAACGGTGACGTTCGGAGTAAATTGCGCCCCGTACCTAGCAATAAGAACGCTTATGCAATTAGCTCAGGATTCAGCGGAGTCCCACCCGCAAGCAGCTTACATTCTGACGAAGGAAACCTATGTCGACGACATCTTATCGGGCTCTCATGATAAAAAGTCGGCTATAGATTCTCTACATCAAGTGATTTCTGTGCTCAAGTCAGCAGGGTTTCCCTTAAAAAAAATTACTTCCAACTGTCCCGAGATTTTGGCATCAGTCCCTAACAATGATGTACTGGACATCGATTTTTTAAAATTTAAAGAAACCAGTGCAACCAAAACCCTGGGAATTCAATGGAACGCACTTGCTGATTGTTTTTCATACACTATTGAGACCGTACCACCTTTAATCTTCACAACTAAAAGGCAGATTCTTTCCAGCGTGGCCAAGCTTTTTGACCCCGCCGGCTGGGTCTCTCCTGTTATAATCCACGCAAAAATCATCCTCCAACAACTCTGGCTAGATGGCACTGGCTGGGATGAAACTGTCAAACCCAATACGCTGCGAAAGTGGAACACATTCGCAGAAAACCTTCCGACTATATCCACTATAAAGATACCGCGATGGGTCGGTTTTGCTCCGTCCCACGTAGTACAAATTCATGGATTCTGTGATGCGTCCGAAAAAGCCTATTGTGCTGCCATTTATATCCGAATTCAATCCGAAATCTCAATAGCTTCACATTTACTCGTCGCAAAAACAAAAGTAGCCCCTATAGAACCGGTAACTCTCGCTCGCCTTGAGCTTTGTGGCGCAGTTTTGTTGTCCAAGTTAGTGAAGAAGATTGTTAAGTCGCTGGCGTTTCCCAATTACAGTTGCATCCTCTGGACGGACTCCTCTATCGTCCTCGGATGGCTGGAGAAGCCTCCAAGTACTTGGAAAACATATGTTGCGAATCGCACCGCAGAAATAATCAGGAACGTGGGAAACACCCCTTGGCGTCACGTCCGGTCTGCTGATAACCCCGCTGACCTTGGGTCTAGAGGCTGCATGCCGGACCAGCTCCTCGACAATTCCCTCTGGTGGAATGGGCCGGAATGGCTTCAAAAGTCCGCCGAAGAATGGCCGAAACCCATGTCATTTAAAGATCACTCCCATGAAGCAAAAAACAGAGTTATGTCCTTTCACCTGTTCACCGGCGAGGAACAAAAGGATAAGGCCGACCTCCAAAAAGATGTCTTAGATCGATTTTCAAAATGGGATAAAGCTATACGTATAATGACATATGTTTACAGATTCATTGATGCCAGTCAAAGAAAACAACGGGAACCAAGAAAAACCCCCTGGATTATCGTATCACAGGACAGCTCCACTACGAGTTCCAGGTCAAGTTCACTCCCACAAATTAGCTCTTACGAGTTTGCGGCAACAAAACAAAAACTACTCCATTTAACTCAAATGCTATACTACAATCATGAATTGCAGTCTTTAACCCTTTCGAAGAAAGTTCATAAGAAAAGTTCCTTGTATAATTTAAACCCATACCTGGATGAAAACCAGGTTATACGCGCAAACGGTAGAATTTCTAATGCCTGTATTGCTTTTAACGAACGCCATCCCATAATTCTCCCAGTAAACTCGGCGTACTGCAGGCTATTTATTGAATATACCCACAATCTCCTAATGCATGCTGAGATTAACCTGCTGTTAAGAGCCGTTAGAGGAGAATACTTCGTCCCGCGCCTAAGAGCAGCGCTAAGACATTGTATTCGAAAATGTGTCACTTGCATCCGGTACAAAAAGCGTGTAAAATCTCAGATAATGGCAGCCCTCCCTGCCGAACGAAGCTCGTTTTCGCTGCCTTTTACCTATACGGGTCTAGATTTTGCAGGCCCATTCCTAATAAAAACCTCAATTTTGAGAAGCGCTCCTTATCACAAGGGATACGTATGCGTTTTCGTGTGCTTCTGTACGAAAGCCATACATCTGGAACTATGCTCGGATCTCACAACCGGCAGTTTCCAGGCAGCATTTACGCGTTTTATAGGACGTCGGGGACTACCTAAACGAGTCATGTCCGATAATGGAACGAACTTTGTAGGCGCAGAACGTGCGCTTCAAAGGGAATATGAAGAATTTCTAAAGGGTGTTCCTCATGCCATGGCAGATAAATACGCTTGTCAGGGACTTCAGTGGGATTTTATTCCCCCAAACTCACCGCATATGGGCGGCCTCTGGGAGGCAGGGGTCAAGTCATTCAAGATGCATTTTAAAAAGGTAACTAAAAACAGCAAATATACGTTTGAAGAGTTCACAACTCTTCTCGCCCGAATTGAATCCGTTTTAAACTCACGCCCTCTGTCGCCTATGTCAGAAGATCCCAATGAACTGCTCGCAATCACACCAGCCCATTTTCTTCGTGGCGGCCCATTGATAGCCCTCCCAGAAGTTCCTCAGGAATCTCTGACCATTCGTGATCGTTGGGAGAAGTTGAAAGTTTTGCACCACCAGTTCGCCCAGCGGTGGAAAGATGAATACCTCAAGGAACTCCAAAAGAGGTATAAATGGAGACATACGGAAAACAATATTACCGAGGGGCAGCTCGTTATAATTAAAGATGACCTCCTTCCCCCGAACGAGTGGAAGCTGGCAAGAATTACAAAAATCTACTTTGGCAATGACGGCCTCGTACGAGTAGCAGACTTAAGAACTCAAAGCGGCATTGTCACAAGGGCAATCGCAAAATTGTGTGTTCTCCCGGTCACAGATCTCGATACACATACCCCAAAGGATCGAGATTCTTCATCTGAATCCATACTCTAATCATTACTAACACCCGTTCCAATAAATTTGCTTTCAACTCCCACACATCCATATACATATACTCCCTTCCCATCCCCATTAATGTGTTTTGTGTTTTATAATCTATATGGTTTATTATTCCACAGGTCGCCTCGAAATCCGGATATTCATCAGTGCCGCATATGCAAACGATATCACCCACTTAGATACTGCAAGCGTTTTTTAAGCATGAAGGTGGCAGAAAGAAAGCGTAGGGTACGCAACCTCGGCTATTGTGGTAATTGTCTGGCCACGTCCCACAAAACTAGAGCATGCACGTCTGCAGACGTTTGCCAAAAGTGCGGATGGGCGCACCATACCCTCCTCCACCAGCCAAAAGGAAGTAACCGTCAAGACCCGGTGCAACGGCAACCGGCACGGGGGTCAAGAATGAACTCCAGTTCCTCGCGGGAAAGAGCACGTACAACCAGTGTCCAAGACCGTTTAGGCCACAGGCCACACCAACATCAGAACACGCGGAGATCAGAGACGCCACCCTCCGAACGAGCTGGAGAAAGAACCAGGGAAGGCTCATCTAACCCCAAACGCATTTTGTTCGGTGCCCTGCGGGCACTACAGCGCCTGCATCAAGCCTTGTAATGGCGGAAGGAGTTCTCGCAAGTCTACAGTTAATTTCCCTACACATCATTAGTGGTTTGGCCATTTGGCCAAGGCGCCCAGAATGTTTAAAGTTGTCTTTGAATAAACTTGTATGTATACCAAAATTTATATTGTTGAACTATATACACTTTATTATATTTATTGAAATTATATTTACAATTGTAAGTCATATTTTTGAATTTTATACTTACCCTTTTATACTTACCTTTTATACTTACCTTTTATACTTACCTTTTTATACTTACTTTACTTAAATTGCTAACGTATTAGTACATACCTTACATTTCATCTCTGAGTTGTTATTGTGAATTAGTTTAATAACTGATCGAACTTAACGAACCTGGTGGTCAATTTAACGAAGTAAAAATTTGGCGCTTTTCATTTTTTTTTGTATGATCACTTGCCTTTGTAATTCCAAGACGACCGCACCAGGATTTCTCTCGGCTTACTATAAAATTATCTAACATAAACCCACATATATAAAATTCTACAAACCTAAGTATACGGATTTATTATCAACCTAAATATACGAAAGATGTAAGTTGAATTAAACCATTTTAAGTATTTTAATTTCCCCTGGCTCGGGCATTCCCTCATCAGATAAGTATCCCGTGTTATCCACAATCCTTTAATTAACCCCCAACTTTCTCTGAATCTGGCGGAATTATTGATATTCATTTAATTCTGCAACATCTTGCCAGGCAAAATTAAACACCACACAAAAATACAAAGATACACATACATATAAAATTTTTTTCAAACAATATGAGGCTATGAAAAACACCAAACAATAAAATATATGCCATTCCAACGAACCACAACTTCGACTATTATGACAGCATGAGTAATAAAAAAATGAGTAATATTTAAACATTTTACTCTTTGCATCAACAACTAGCAACCCAAAAAATTACACAAAATATTCTTGGATTGAAGAAAAAAATATTTCTGAACGCAAAATTTTTAAAGACTACAGATATGTATGTACACACATATGTACATTGTGCATACTATGTACTTATGTAGATATACACATTTTGGTACACAAACCTACATACACACACATACATAAATACATCCATACATACAAGCGTTCATACACATAAAATCTCGTACACGCCCAGCATACCATTGTCGGAGCGCTCTTATGTATGAGCTCATATATGAGAGTTTTTATGAGTTTCATTGAGTGCTTTCTGCGTAAATATTTTTTTATGAGTTTCAATGAGTGCTTTCTGCGTAAAAATTTTTTTATGAGTTCTTTATGAGTGTTTTCTGCGTACACGCGCTGAAACATAACGGTAAATGCATGCTAAGCAGAACAAAAAAAAATTTACCAATATATTCATTTGTGCATATTGTTGAAGACGTACAGTCGCAATTGTGAGTAAATTTAATATAACTAAAAATAAAATAAATTAATATAATGAAAAGAGCAAGCTCTAAAGAAAGTAAATTAATAATAAGTGAACTTCGTGCAAAAAAATTAAGAAATGCAAATCTAGCATCAAATAAGAGTTCTAAATGCGTGCAAAAAAGATTCTTATATGCACTGAAAGAAGAGTTCTAAATGCGTGCAAAAAAGATTATTTTATGCACTGAAATAAGAGTTCGAAATGCGTGCAAAAAAGATTCTTTTAATTATTCATAAAAGAATCTTTTATGCATAAAAGTTAGAGCTCTTTTATGAGTGACCACTTTAGTAGGAAAACACGCTCTTTTATGAGGCTTTTGAGATACTTTCTGATTATTTTGAGTTCCATTATGAGCGACAGCGCTCAGATGACAGAGTCTTCATTTGCTCATTTAGAGCGCATATGGTATGCTGGGCGATTTTTATTATCACATCAAAATGACACAAAACTGCTTTTTGCTTGTGCGTCGTTCTTGAAATCTGCTATTATCAACGAATATTTTATTTTGGCGTTCGGAAAGTTTTTTTCTTCAATCGGGAAATATTTTGGGTAATATTTTGGATTGCTAGCTGTTGATGCAAAGAGAAAAATTTTAAATATTACTCATTTTAAAATCGGCGTGTTTGTCATATTAGTCAAAGTTGTGTTTGGTTGGAATGGCATATATTTTATTCTATGGTATTTTTTATAGGGGCATATTGTATGAAAAAATATTTTGTATATGTGTGTTTTTGTATTTTTCTGAGGATGGCTAGTTTTCATTGACAAGAAATTTTTGCTGAACAATAAATTACAAAGAATTTATTTTCATTTTGTGTGCTAGTAAAAAATTTTACTATTCAGATATTGCTGGCGTGTAAGGAACTTAATATTTTATTTAGCTGTCAAGTATAAAATTTTTTTTAGAAAACTGGAAATTTATTTGTTATCAGATAAATATTTTTAATTTCTCTACTATCAAAAATGGAAACGGTTCACATCTACTCACTAGTCGGTAGTGTAATAAATAAAATTAAAAAACTAATTTTAAACCCTGTTTAAAACCTTTCCGATCGGAATTAATGACGTCAAAGTAAATTTTCTTCTTTTTATATACATACATACATATGTATGTACATAACCGATTTTAAAAATGTATCCACTTGCAACTTTTCAGTGCTGTAACTCAGGAACGGCTTAACTTAAGGAATAGAGATTTCGGATCTAGGAAAAATAAGTAATTTCTCATTGTTTAAAGGTTATTTGATGTAATTCGGATCAGTGGTTCAGGAGCTACGAGCTTCCAAAGTCGACACCTACGTAAACACACACCCGGGATACGTTTGTACCACACCAATTTATATCAAAACGAAAGGCAACAAACCATTTTATAGTGTTTTTAAATAATATTATTTTATTTGAAAAATGGAAATTATGAATTATTGTTACATATTGTGCATTCGGTATTGGTGATCGAATGATCAAGACACATTGGCTTCTTACATTTGCTACACACCTTTCTGGTTTTTCTACGTCGTTTTGTTTCTTGAGCATAACATAAGTAGCAGGAACCGCTGATAGGTTTTGGCGCGCGGGCTGCGGCAGATGTCGATGGTGTCGTGTTCAACATTGATTCCAGCGGACGGTTGAAATATGACTCAATCGCTATTTTAGTGGAGAAGTTTCGCGTGACTTGCCGTTTTAGTGCACGTTCTTCAATAATTGGCATACACAATGCTTCCGCCAAGCTGCGAAGGAATTGCTTACGCTTGTTTGATTTAGCAGGCAGCATGGGGTTGTTCATGTCATACACAATATACGCTGCAAGAGCCGTTATGTCCAACATGTTGAAAAATAATGACAATGGCCAACGCTTCGTCTGTCGTTGTGTAGGATATTCACTGAACAATTGGTCCATTTTATCAACGCCACCCTTGGTCATATTATAAAATTGTATGATTTCAGGCTTCCCACCCTCAGCTATCTCGCCGTCATAATGCATTGATGAAAGCAGCGTCACTGATTTATTTTTTCGTGGCACATAAGAGCACATCGTCACATTTTTTCTAAAGCCGAATAATGATGAATAAATTGGCCTGTCCTTGTGCGTCTTCATTTCCGCAGGAATATATGTTTTGTTTTTGCGCAAAGTCCCAACGATTGTTAGGTTCCAGGTGAGGAGAAGTTCTGCAACTGGCAACGTCGTGAAAAAATTGTCCATTGTCACATTTCTTCCACTTCCTTTGTATCTGATAGCCAAATCTCTTACAACTCGTTCCCCTTGATTAGTTTCCCTTCCGGTCGCTGCTTGGCCAGTATAAATTTGACCGTGCAGTGGATATGCATTTTTGGCATCGCAAATCCACCAAACTTTTATACCATATTTTGCAGGTTTTGATGGTATATACTGTGTAAACCGTGTGCGTCCACGGAAAGGAAATAATTGTTCGTCAATGGTTAAATTTTCACTAGGTTTGTAGTGTGCTTGAAGATTGGCATTCATAATGAGCCACAACTCACTGATCGGTGCTGCTTAATCAGTTTGTGCGCGTGCAGCACGAGTGTTTGCGTCGTCAAACCTTATAAATCGCAATATTGAGCAAAAACGGTTGACTCCCATCGTGGCGCGATACAGAGGATAGCTTTTTACATTCCACAAATCTCGAACACTTTCTGAATTGCTGTGGTTTGCGCCAGTCATAAGAAGTATGCCAAAAAATGCATACAACTCTGCTACCGTCAGTGACTTCCATGACTTGGGAGTTGCATCAGGGTGCCTTATGTTGTAAGCATTATACGTTGCTATTGCTTTTTTGTTTTTTGTTTGTGTAATTATATCCGCCATTTCTAAGCTCATAAAGCATTTGAATGTTTTCTCTATTGAGAACATTTCGGTACTCCTAGATGGTCCGCACCCTTCTCGTACAATACTATGGCGAAGAACTTGTCGATTGATGTTTGGTTGTTTGTTCCACTCAGTACCATCACGTGCCACAAATTTGTCAATACTTACAGAAATTGGTACCTCTTCTTCATCTACTTCATCCACTTCATCATCAGAATCGACATCGTCAGCTAAATCTGCTTGTTCACATTGCGAAATTTCAGCATCATCTTCAACATCAGATTCTTGAACTTCATTCAACTGTATATCTTGTTCATCTTCCGACTCAGATGCATTGGTAGCATCATCACAGATATCATCAAATAAAGACTGTATATATGACTCTCGCTGTTCATTAGTTAGTCTGCAAAAGAAAACGATTTAGTATATGCTTAAATTTTTGATTATTTTATAACTTTTACCTTTTGTATTGTGCTGATGTTAGAAAATTATTTCTCCTTGAAGACATTTTTTAAGTTTTATTTTATACGTCTTACACTTTTGAAAACCAAAATAATAATAAAAATATGAATAACCAGCAGCTAAACAAACGGCGAGTGCAAAAACAACAAAAAAACCTACCGTTAGAATATCCAAATACTATAAACCCTTGTTTATCACTTGACTAGTAGTAGTAGTTGAATAGTTTTATTTATACGTCTTACGCTTTTGAAAATCAAAATAATAATGAAAATAGGAATAAGCAGCAGCTAAAATAACGGCGAGTGCAAAAACAACAAAACTACCGTTAGAATATCAAAATACTATCTAAAAGCACTTGTGTATCACTTGAGTAATAGTTGCCCGCATACATGGTTTTGCTTATATCTGTTGAACCATGTAGAAAATTTGCATGAAACACAACTAAAACATTTTTAAAATATTAATTTACTGTTTAAAAAAAAATAATAATGAAATTGGACCATTTAAACATAAGAAAAAGCCAAAATAAGCTAGTAGGTACAAACGTATCCCGGGTGTGTGTTCTCGTAGAAAAAGTTGGGTATGCATCGTACGGTTAACGTTAATTATGTGTTGGGTGGTAATGAGCTGGATAAAGTTGAGGTTGTTTTCGATCTTGGAATTCTATTTGATGCTAAACTTAATTTCATACAACATATTAATCTAACTGTAAATAAAGCACGCTGTCTTCTTGGATTTATTAAACGTTGGGGAAAAGAATTTGATGATCCATACGTTACTAAACATCTTTATACATCTTTAGTCCGTCCTGTTCTTGAATATGGCTCAGTGATATGGGATACAGCATATAAAGTTCATACTGACAGCATGGAATCTGTACAAAAGCAGTTTCTTCTTTTCTGCCTCCGTCGTTTACATTGGGATCCACTAAATCTTCCGACATATCAAGCTAGACTTACTCTTATTAAGCTTCCATCGTTAAAAAGTCGTAGAACAATGTTAAATGTAATGTTTGTATTAAATTTGTTAAATGGTAATATTTCCTCAGATTTTTTAATTGCGCAGATATCGGTTAATGTTCCACATCGTCCAACTCGCTATTACTATCCCCTCTCCATTAAAGTCTTAAGAACTAACTATGCTTACTTTGATCCGTTTATTAGAAGTTGCAGAGATTTTAATAAACTTTACTCTTTTGTGGATTTTTCTGTCAATAATTATACCATTAAACGTAATATTTTGTATTCGTTAAATAATTAATCATTTGATATATCTATCTGTACATAAGTAGTCTGTTAGAATTGTATATTCATAGACTAAATTGATTTAAATAAATAAATAAAATAGAGCTTATTTTAGAAGTAGATATTCTGGGATTTTGTTTGACACCTGACAATATAGTACGCTTTTCCCGAGTGGTCAGCTTAGAAGGACGACCTGAACGAGGTCTTGATAGAATAGAACCGGTACTTTTGAAGGTCTGTATGATATGTTGTACTAAAGAGTGGGTCCGTCCAACGATTTTTGCTATTTTGCGATTGGACTTTCCCTCATCTCTTAATTTCAAATTAATTTTTATTTCGTCAGGTACAATTTCTTTCGCTTTCGGACTCATTTCTTTATTAGTTTAAGGAAACAAATTAAAAACACTCAAATGCGTAATATTCGGTTAAATAAGTAAGTATAAAAAACAAAAAAGTGAAGTTCAGTTTTTCAGGCTAAAGCCTTACCACATTTTTTATGTACGGATACTTTTTCGTGTGCATAATGATACCATATTGCATACATATGCTGACTAATAAAAAACGTCACAATAGCATATGTATGTATGGGCATAAATATTATATCATGGTGTACGGATATTTATTCTGGCAAGTGTATGTACTTAATACGTAACGGTAAAATTGTAAACCAATCTAGGGTTAATATTCCTACATACTTACATATGTACATATGTACATAAATATGTATATGTATGTACATACTTATGTACATATGTATGTACATATGTATTTCTTTCAACTAAGCATCTGGCTTTGGAATGGGCATCATGTTCGCAACCATGGTTCGAATGGGCAACCAGAATCTCCTAAAATTATTATTATATTATACACATATGCATGTACATACTTATGTACATACATACATACATATGTATGTATATTGTGCTTAATTTTTTTTCTTTACAACACTTACATATTTAGGTACCCAAAAAACGTATGTATGTATGTACATAGAACATACATACATACATACTTATGTACATATGTACATACATACGCCTGTGTTTTTAATTGTTATATGTATCACATTACATACATATTCACTAAAAAAACTCTTTTTATTATGTATGTATGTATGTAACTGTAGTTAGGGCTCTATTGCAGTGAAAGGAGTGTGTACATATGTATATGTACATATGTATATATGTATACATATATGTGTGTATGTACATACATAAGTATGTATGTAAACATTGTAAGTATGTATGTATATGCCTCCAAAAATTTGCAAACCGTTAACTGTATATATCTATGTACATATGTATGTACATACATACATTTGCATGTACATATGTATGTACATACATACAAAAAATGTACATTTGACTTAGGGTTGCCAGACAGGCCTGATTTGGCCTGATTGTCAAGTTTTTTAATGCGCGTCAATTGTCAAGTGAAAAAGTGATTTGTCAATGTTTTTTGTAAGTAATTTTTTTTTCTCAAATTTATTCTAGCTACATATGTAATAATACTTAAAAAAAGTAAGTTTAAATTTCTATAAAACACATCGAAAGAGCATATTTTTAATATCAATACATTTAAGGACTAATATGATGCATATATTTTTCTGTGCAATTATAATTTAAAAAATATAGTTCTCTTTAGGTATGTACAATTATAATAAAAGTGCCAACATTGATATTTACCCCATTACTCAGATGGTAGAGTAATTCTGTATCTAAGAATACGAAATATATGTGGCAAAATAAATAGAACCTACATATATTTTTTTTCTTAAGATAGTACCTATATTTTTTTTTAAATAACGCCTAAGTTTTCTTTAAAATATGTAAAGACTGAATTTTTATTGTTATATTGTTTTTTGTTTCTTTTACATTGTTTCTGTTATATTTACTTTTTATGATATTTTTGTTTTTATTCTAATAATTTTTATGAAAAAAAAATAATAAAAAATTAAATAAAAAACAATAGTATGAGTGTATTTATTTGTCAAGTTTTTTTTTCAAAATCAAGTTTTTTTTTGGTCAATGTCAAGCTTTTTGGCAAATTGGATCTGGCAAGCCTAATTTGACTATACATACACACATGCATACATACTTACATACATAGTATGTATAATTTTACAAAGAAAAATTGAAAAAAGAAAAAAATATTTGTTTTTAATATCGTCTTCTGGTTTTTTGCTACTATGCATGTACATATGTACATACATATGTATATACATATGTACCAGTGATGGGAAAGTTGGTACGACAAAACTTTGTTTATACTATGTACATATGATATGAAATAGTACTGTTTAACTCCCCTAACTAACTAAGTAAGTATATTGTGCTTAAGCTATTGTCAGAAATCAACGAAAAGCATGTCAAATGCATAAGCAAATTTTACACGACTTTTGTATGGCTATATACTTATGTATGTACATACTTATGTATATTGAACTTATTTGAATTAAAGACTTTCTTCGCTGAGTTGCAAAGAAAGTACTTAGATATGTATGTACATATGTACTATTCAAAAACTATTTTCTTCTTATTTTCCATAAAATTTATATTATGTCTATGTACGTATAATTAAGCTAAAACTATAAACATTCGCCACAGCAGGCTAACGACTACCATCTGTCGAAATAAGAATACATGTGTGCATATGAGAATGATTATATTGACAACAGCAAGGCAACACTGCAAAAGGTTTTTGTCCATGCTACTTTTGTCGTGTAGTCAAATTAAACTAATTTCTATTTCTGATGGCTACAAAACCAAAACAGTGTTGACAATATAACAAAATATGTAGAGCAAATTAGTGATTAGAAATATTTTTTATTGTAAAATAAAAAAGAAAATTACAAAATTTAAATTTTATAATATATATGCATCAAGAATTTTTAATAGCTTTATTGTTATAGAGAATATTGACTTGAGTCAAAAATACCAACATTATTAAAGATTAAAAAAACTTACAGGGTAATAGCCCTTTTTTACCTATAAATGTTTGTGGAATTTTTTTCGGCGCCCTCCCTTGAAGCATAACTTACGTATTTTATCGGTGACAGCTTTTAAATGGACACCAAATAAGTTCTCTGTAAAAGTGAAAAGTCAGATAAAAAAAATTTTAAAATTGAATTTCACTCGCAATGGGTAAATTGTTTTAAAAAATTTGTATACCAGTATAAAGGTATTTTAGAGAAATTTAGAATGATATCCACTTCGCTATTATCCGTTTTATATTTTAGGAGTCATGGCCAATAAAAAATAAGTTTTGAAGTCCATAACTCCGGAGCCAAAAGAGATCCATGAGATTAATTTTTTCGGTTTATGTCAAAGCGAATCCATACAAAGTGATGTACTTTTTTTAATATTTCCCCTTTCTTATTATTATATTGGAGTCTATTCCAGAAAACGCGTCGAAGAACTGAAAATCAGTGATGCCAACTCTTGCAACATCAAAGGCACTGTGAGCCCATGGAAATAGGGTAAAAATGAAAACAATTTCGGGTACAAAAGCACTAACCTAATTTTTTTTTGGGTCTGGTGGATCAAAAGACAGCCTGTACTGAAAAAATTGTATTTGAATCTATTGCTTTTTCATGTTTTTTTTTGCGACTTAGTCGGAGTAATAACTGCCTGTTTTTAGAAAATGAAAACAAAATAGTGAGTGAGAATTTATATTGAAAACAAAAACAAATTTTCGTATCTTATTGTTGTTTTCAATATAAATTCTCACTCACAATTTTGTTTTCATTTTCTAAAAACAGGCAGTTAATCGCTTTTATAGAGCATTTATTTCACAATTACAACAAATGCAATATGCTTTTAGTTCATCTTTTGCTGGTCTAAGCCACCTTTTGAAAGTTATATCATTCTCCCAAGCTTTTCTATATATTCGTTTTTTCGGCTGTACGAATAATCGCCCAAGTGAAAATCGACCGAATAACAAATATGTAGGATCGCCCAAAAATTGTTTTAAAATAAATTGGGTGATTGGCTTTGGGCGATTCAACATTTTCAGATATTTGGGTATTTGTTCATAATGAATAATTGCCCAATTTTTGTAAAGAGTTAAAAAACCCAAAAAAATTTTTGGGCGATTATTCACTCTCAATTCGGATGATTTTACATAATGAACAAACAATCAAAATCTTTGGGCGATTATTCATTTCACACTTTTGGATTTTCCTTCATATTTTTTAGGCGATCGGGCACTGTTTTTTGGGTGTTTCTTCACTATGACGAATCACCTAACTATTTTGGGCTTTACTTCATTTGCTGCTTTGTGCGATTTTCACTTGGGCGATAATACGTACAGCCCGTTTTTCCATCTAAAGGAAAGCCATTGTTAGATGATGAACTTTAACACATATAAAATGAATGAAGAAGTTACTTTTAATAACTGGCAGTTTCTTGCTTATATTTACACAACAAACAAATCAACGGATATGTAAATTAAATGTCAATCGTTGCTAAAGAAATAAATCATGAAAGTTTTTCACGAATTAAAAAAAATATGCTTGAGAAATTCTAGAATTCAAACTCTTAACAGTTTGCGAGTACTAATCAAAATATAGATGCAAATAATACGCAGTTGGTTAGAAAAGTATTAGGTGGGTTTAAAGAATATGTAGTAAGAAAATGCATTAATGCCAAAAATGTTGATTATTTAAAAAGCACTTAAAAGCACTGTGAGAAATTGTGAAAATCACTATAAATACCCGCTTTTCAAAAACGGGTATTTAAATTTCGGGTATTGCTTGAGTAAAAAAGCACCAAAAAATACCCGAAAAGCACCAAAATGGCAACGCTGGTGAAAATATATGTACATGAAAACAAAAACAACATTTCAAGAATTGTGTTTGCTTTTCATACATTTCTAAAATTAAATATAAGTATGTATGTACATATGTATGTACGTGAGAAATTTAACGCGTTTCTCTCTATAAAAAGCGGTAAAATTTATTTGATAGACAAAAACAAATTTTTTAAATGTATTCAACTTTGTTTTGTGTTTTCCATGTAAATTTTCACTTTTTCGACGCGTTTTCTGGAATAGACACCATTACGTTATTTTGAAATCTTTAAATGCATTTTGCCACGTTTAAGTTTCAGAACTATGCTCTTTATGGCGTGATGGGGGTTGAATTTTATTTTTCGTAACATAATTAATCGACACTATTACAGTTATCTTTTTCTTGTTGTTTTGATTTGATTTTCCTTTAAAAGCGACTTTGTTGTTGTTTTTTTAAATCAAGACGAGAAAATATGTATGTATGTACATAAGTATGTACATATATGGAGTGTTACTCACATTCAACTGGAATAACAAAAACAAAATTTTAAATATACTCATTTTTTTTTATTAAATAAATATTATATTATTTAAAAACTTAACTTAAATTTTTAAAATATGGATTAAATTTCTTAAAACAATGTCATAAGCTCAGAAAAATTATTAAATCTTCACACATTTTATGTAGCTTTTATGTAGCTCTAACCAGAGATATGAATACGTTGCAATAAAAGAGCGATATGTACATACATACATACATATGTACATATTTACAAGACCTAAGGTACTATTATTTTTATAATAGGAAAAGTAATAATTTATTTGCTTATGTATAAGGATTTTGATACATATGTATGTATGTATGTTTTTTTTTTAAATTCCTGACACCAAAACCATCGATAAACCCTGGTAGTGGTTGTACCTCTCATGGATATGCCTTAGTATATGTGTGCTTTGTGTTTTTTTCTTATTTCTTTTTCAATCAACATTAAAAATTTATTTTTAATAAAATTTAAGTAAAAAAATAATTTTTGGGGTAAAAACGGTACTCATAATTTTTTTTTTTTTATACCAAAATGCAAATCTCCTTTTCCATCACTGCTACATAGTATGTACTGAAAATAGAGAAATATTTTGAAGCACTTCCAACTCCCATTAAATGTTAATATAGAGATTGCATATGCGTGATACATTCTTCACAAGAATATTTTCCCAAAATAAATGTTTATATGTACATATGTAGATACTAGTGATGTTGTCAGTATCAATTTTTAGTATTCGCGAATAAGAATATTTGCAACAATATTCGCCGAATACGAATATTAATTGAATAAAGTAATATAATATTAAGGTCTAGACTCTAAAGCGAATTAATGTTTCAAATTTAATTGAGAAAATCCCATATTTTGTGTTAGTAACAGTAAACTCAAAAAAACTGCCTCACCAAGTTAGGAATTTAAAATTATTTAAACATTGAGATGCCGAATTTGAAGACCTCTACTGAACATTTTTAAATTATTTCACTTTTTCTGTTTGCGCACTTAATTAGTATCTCAGCCCATTTGGGAGAACATATTTTCGCAAATGGCGCAGCCACCTGTATCGATGGGTTTTTACATGTTAAAATTAAATTCTTCTATTTTTGAAGTCCAACAATTCTCTACTGAGGTTTAAAACTACCTCGAATGAACATATAATGCTTAATTTTAAAATTCTAGTTGTAAAATATATGTATATCTGTCTGTTTTTTAAAATAGTTATTATCTTGCATCAAAGGGTTTTATTTAAACAAAAATGTATAAATTTTTGTACATTTTGTCCTTTTTTGAACTTTATACATATATATTTTTTATTTTGGAAAGTATGTCCAAAATATTCGCATGAATTTGCCGAATACGAATATCCTAAAATAGGCGAATAGTATTTAAGTCTTACATGTATCTAGGCGCACGGTAGTGCGCCAGGCCAAGTTCGGGCACACAATGTGTATATTTACACGAAACAGTTCGAGCTGTTTTTACCCCCTCATAACTTTGCACCTCTTGATCATAATATAATGAAACTTGAAACATAAGTTCTCCCCACAGAGGTGACCGCACAGGTTAAATTTGAAAGTTCTACCGTAGAAGCTTCCCGAGATATTAAGGTGTGAAAAGTCCATATTTTAGTACATACTCACTGACTCATCAATATTATTGGGCACTTCCAGTATAGCTAGAAAGCTGAAATTTGGTACACAGGTAGGTCTTGGTGAGAAAATAACCAGAAAAATCTGAAAACGGGCACTTTCCTCCAAGGGGGACCTGAGTGCCCCTTCTTTGTAAGGGGCATTTCCAGTATTGCTAGAAAGCTGAAATTTGGTACACAGTTAGGTCTTGGCGAGAAAATAACCAGAAAAATCTGAAAACGGGCACTTTCCTTCCAGGGGGGACCTGAGTGCCCCTTCTTTATATGGGGCACTTCTAGTATAGCTAGAAAGCTGAAATTCGGTACACAGGTAGGTCTTGGTGAGAAAATAAGCAGAAAAATCTAAAAACGGGCTCTGTTCATCTGGGGGGACAATCATTCCCCTTCTTTGTATGGGGCACTTCTAGTAGAGATAGAAAGCTGAAATTTGGTACACAGGCAGGTAGTGATGAGAAATTACAGAAAATGATTTTTTAACGGGCACTTTTTATCTGGGGGGACAATCATGCCCCTTTTTGTATTGGGCACTTCTAGTTGACCTAGAAAGCTTAAATTTCGTACACAGGTATGTCCTGCAGAGAAATTAACAAAAATAAGTTTTAAACGGGCACTTTTTACCTGGGGGGACTTGGGTGCCTTTATTTGTATGGGGCCTTTCCAGTATAGCTAGAAAGCTGAAATTTGAAATATTTATACGAAAACAACTTAGAAAAAAGAAGTGAGATCCACACAAAAACATAAATGTGAAAATAAGGCCAAGTTCGTATCCAAAAAGTTTCGGCCGTAAAAAGTACTGAGATCAAAATAAGGACCAAGTTCTTGATAGGTACAATTCCATCTCATTTCTAGGCAACCTGTAAGCTTGGCAAAAATTTTTTGCCTTTCTAATATAGAAAGAATTCTTTGAAAAATTTTGCCAAGCTTATGGTTGCCTAGAAATGAGATGGAATTGTACCTATCAAGAACTTGGTCCTTATTTTGATCTCAGTACTTTTTACGGCCGAAACTTTTTGGATACGAACTTGGCCTTATTTTCACATTTATGTTTTTGTGTGGATATTTATATCATGTTAATTTAGTAATCAATTCTCAGTAGAGATATGTTGAACTTAAAAAATGGAAGAACTATAATTTAATACTTGAAAGTCCACCGACATATGTAAGTTCTCCCAAACAGCACTGAATTACTATTTAAAAGCGCAAACTGAGGGAGAAAAACGAAATGTAAGTAAAAATGTGTAGTAGAGGTCTTCAAATTCGGCATCTCAATGTTACAGTAATGTTATATATATAAAGTAGTGACAAATTTTTTTCAATTTATTGTTACTGACACAAAGGGAGGATTTTTTCAGTGGCTGTAAATCTTAAAAGCATTATTCGTATTTGGCGAATATTGTTTAAAATATTCGTATTCGCGAATACTAAAAATTGATATTCCTAACGTCACTCATATTTATGTACATATGTATTTATGAAATCATCCATTTATGCAATAAGAGTCATTTACATACAAAAAAGTGCATACATACGAAATGCATATACATATGTCCGTCTTGGCCAAAAAGATAATCTAGGTAGTAGTGTTTATGATTTTGTATTAGTGAAAAATACAGTGAACAAAATGCATGAACACAACATTTTTATACCCTTCACCAAAAATGGTAAGGGTATTTATAGGTATGTCATTACGTGTGTAATTTCCACAATATTTATATGAGGGCCATAGAGTATATATATTCTGAATCCTTATAGATAGGGAAGTTGAATTAGCCATTTCCGTCTATTCGTCTGTCAGTCTGTATGTACGTGAAATCGATTTTCCGAAGACTCTAGAAGAGCTAGAGACTTGGGTCTTGGACTGAAATGTAAAGTTTTTTCTTAAGATGATTTTATAAATACTTGAGGTGCCCCAGTATTGAATATGAAATCTTTCGATTATAATTCAACGCACGAACCTCGTGCTACTGAGGCTTGTTAGTTTTATGTGTATATTAACTTAATAATAATTTTATGCATTTTTTCGTACAAACCCCCTTTTTTTCACTGATTTATGGGAAATTGTAAAATATTTTAAACAGTCTGTATTTGTTGTACAACTGTATATATCACTAGAAAATATGAAAGTGTTTTCAATTATGCAGTTTAAACTGCCTTTTTATATTGTTTGAAATATTATATATATAAGAGAAAGGAAAGCCTGTATTATATTCAGTGATCACATATTTATGCATTGGTGAAGGGTATATAAGATTCGGCACAGCCGAATTTAGCAATCTTACTTGTTTTCCGTTTGTTTTGTATAAATGTTGATAAGTACATACTTATGTATAAAGGAACACATTTTCAATTTAGTCAATGACATCAGACAACTATGTATGTATATTATCAGGGGAGTTATGTATTTCAATTCGAATCGAAAAATTTACGAATTCGTAGAAATAGGATTACATAGTACGATTTTCGAAAATTTATTTAAATACATTCTCATTATGCCAGTTTTTGAATAACTCAAACAATTCCGAACTTTGAAATGACTTTATTGCACTTTAAAGTAAACTTGTATGACTAGTAGTACTGATCACTACTTCTAGAAAGCAAACACTTATGTAACTGACTGCATTACACAATTGCGGTCTAATTTATACCCAGAAATAAAAAAAGGATCAAACTACCTGAATTGTGAAACAGAAATCCAGGCTTACCTGCCTAATTTTGTAAGTGTTTTTAAATTTTAATAAATAAACAAATTGTAATAAGTATGCCTACCTGATTCACAGAGCAAAATATTTCTTATTATTTATAGGGGATTCACACGATGACTTTTTACCGTGACCTTTTTAGAGTTTATTGATGAACAAGGTACAAAGGTTACAAGAAAATGCAGGGAAAAAGTCACCGTGTAAATCCCGTATTATTAACTAGAAGCAATAAAAATGTGTAACAAGTAAGTGCTGCAGTGAAAACAATTTACTATTTATTTCTTTTCACATTTTGAACACATCTTTGTTACGTACTTTAAAAATGGAAAAGAGATTATTATCGTTTTCGCTATGAGATTGTAACAGCTTTCTTCATACATATATCAAGAAAACTTGTAATTTTTTGTGGCAAAATTTAGTTAAATTATTTAAAATATTGTGTAGCAACTATGCTCAGAAAATATGGGCGGGACAATTTTCGGCCATTTAAGGATATGCTCTATTTCATTTGTAAAAAATACCTAAAGATTTTGTTTCTGAAAAACGGCAACTGCAGAAAAAGTAGGGCATCTGATGAACATTTTGTGACTTTAAAAAAAAACTACACATACCTTTTAAAACAATACCAAAAAAGTAATGTCCAAACGGCAATGTTTCTGCTGTTTCTTACACTTCAATTTTAAAGTGTATTTTTTATTTCAAGATCACCTTTATTTGTCTTTTTAAAAATTGTCGACTTTAAATAGCTCCACCAACTATAATTTTTATCCAATTAAGAAAATCGTTTTTGAATTGGAATCAGTTATATGCTCTTTATACGATGCGTTCATTCATTTTACAAAATTTTGTCATCAAATTTTGCGTTTTTGCCACGGGTTTTGGGAAAAAGCATAATAGTGCACCGTTGCTGAAATAAAGCTTATTCAAGCTTGTCTCCCATACTCTTTTATAGTGGAAGTTACGTAATATACATTTGATAGTTCTAAATACCTAGTAGTAGCCATCTGGTAAGAATTAAGGAACCACATTAAGGTCGAACAAATTAATGGATGTTGTTTTCATATATATATATATATATGTATATATATATATTATATACATATACATATAATGAAATTTATTTGTACATTTGTTGTTTTCGAGCTGATATTCTACATACTTATTTCCTAAGTAAAAACATACTAAGCTACTGTGCAAAAATGAAGAAAATAAACCCATTGTACATTCGTTTATATTTATGTCCACATATATTTATGAATATGAAACCATTCATAAATTATCTTTGTTCTCGTAATAATGCTGCTGATGATGACGATGGTGGGTTATACGCAAGTTTGTTCCTTGCAATTTCCTGTTTGCCTCTTTGCCGTAAATGTTGTAGAAAGTTAATGTTTTTCAAACATCTGAAGGGCGTACTTCAAAATGCTGTGTTTTAACTACTCGTACTACAAACCGTCCAAAGTATTCATTTTCTGCAAGTTTATTATTTTTTATATGTGAAATGTTCTCCTAATACAAACATGCTTGACAACATTCATTCGTAAAGTAACATTGGGAATATATGTATGATGACGGTTTCTCAATCAGTAAAAATAAACCCAGTTGACCAAGTATGGAATACTTCCTTGATGATGGATAAACGAGAATATTATTAGATATTTTTGGTGAAGAAGATTTTAGAGATATTATCGCAGAAACTACAAAGTTTTAAAAAAAATTAGCATTTCAGATTACTACACCCTTCTTATCGTAAATACAAATATATAAGACACCGTCGCTAATGTTAACGTGAAAAGAACAGCAAGCGAAGCTTTGGCACAAGTATTAGAAAAATATTAGACTGACTAGCACAATGATTACCAACGACTTTCTTTCAAATGATTTCAAATTATTGTAGATTGAAATAAAGTAACGATTGCAATAAATAAAATTTCGACATTGGGTAGTATTATGCAATATATATAAGTAAAGGAACAAAATATTAAAAATTACAAATTTAAAATTTTGATTCAACTTCAGCTGATAATGCATTATTGTTTTGACATAAATATAGTTCAACTTAATATATTTACTGTAAGAAAATAATAGTTGTAATTTAATCTAGCAAATAATTGTAAGTTTAGTTTATAACAGAAACTCGTACTTTTATTGAAATTGATATGTATATACACAGAGTTAGTAAATTTAAAAATAAGTGCAGGGAACAGAGTTCCATTTGAGTAACCGTTAAATTTAAATATATATTTGAAATAATGGTTTAAATAATGTAAGATGCTACAGTACTAAATAGATACATAGTGTCTTAGGGGCTGTGAACATAATACGTAACTCTGTTTTCAGTGATTTTATACCCCCCAACCCGGACTCGTTAAATATTACCGTAAATAGTGAAGAAAAAAACATCCTTAATAAAACTAAGAGCAAAGAGTTTTTGAAGGACTCGTTAAATATTACCGTAAAAAGTGAAAAAAAACATCCTTAATAAAACTAAGAGCAAAGTGTTTTTGAAGGACTCGTTAAATATTGTTATAAAAAGTGAAAAAAAACCCATCCTAAATAAAACTAAGAGCAAAGAGTTTTTGAAGGACTCGTTAAATATTACCGTAAAAAGTGAAAAAAAAAAACGATATTGGTTTTAGGAGTGCGTTATATAACAGAAGTTTACAGTCTAGGCTTAGGATAGAATTTCTTCTAATAAGCCAATTCATTTGGGTTGCTTTTAATTTCATTAGGATCAACTTTTTTTGGTGTTAAGACTAGTAATGGCCTTTTCAATCTCCACAATTTTAAATCCTAACGGTATTTCTGGTAAAGGGACGACTGGTGGCAGTTCAACAAAATTAGTAGAAATATTAGGGGTAAATACTTTTTCTAAGTGCTTAGCCAAAAGAGCACCTTTTTCAGCATCAGTTCTTGCCCAGTGACCATTCGAAGCTCGTAGCGGAGGTTTGTATATCACTGGCCTTTTAAGTCCTCTGGCTGCACGCCATAGCGAATAATCTGTCTGTAGTGTTGCATCGAGTTCTTGAAGAAATTTTTGCAGCGAAGGTGTTTTTTGTGTTTGTAAAACTTTTCTGAGCTGTTTTGGTAATAAAGTGTGCTTAATTTGTTTTTGAATTTTGTGATTGATTTAGTATAAAACAATAAGAAAAATGTCAAACCCAAACAACCTTTTAAGACCTTCAGTATTTAATTCCTACAACCCTCCTCCTAATCCTCCTGCCAACCAGGGAACACTAGAATTAGAAAGTCTTGTTACAAGAATCGTATAAGATATTTTGACACGAAGTAATCAAAGAGCCGGTTACAATAATACCGATATGACGGAACAAAGAGTTAGAGTAGATACTGCAGCAAGCTTGTCAGAACTAGATAAGCTTCCAGACGTGGGACTTTGCATACGGGAATTCTCCGGAATTCCTGTTAAGTTTAATTCATGGAAAAGGAGTAGAGAGGATTATAAAAATTTATGAGCCAATTAAAGGCTCACCAAAATATTACGGCCAAGGTGAATTAAAGACCAGGTGGCCTCGTTAGCCAAAAGAGAGATCAGCTGCGAACCTGATTATGCTTAAAAGTTGGGTTAGCTTTTTTTTATTGTTTAAAATACATACATATAATAAAGTATTGAAAAATGGATGTGATACATATATGTACATGTACGAAAACATAATATATATGTGTTTTATTAATTTTTTCATATGACCTTAAGCCGAATATATATAATAAATCAATATTTAATTTCAATATACAGTGTATTTGTGTATGGGCATGCTTTTATTATTCAAGATTTGTGTATTCTAAACATTTAGTAGCCAAACCAAAAAACCCATTAAAGGAATCAAAAGTCGTTTGAAAATCCTGCAAAAAATCACATATCTCAACATACTGACGTATACGATCGCAAAAATTATCTTGGAAACTCCTCTGTCTGCCATAGTTCAACGCCGCGGGAAAGTGTCTAGCGTTTGTTTTTCACTATTGTTTGATAATATTTACAGTGCGTGGATGATAGCGAGCGTAGAGAAAATCAGCCCATGTGTCAACATTATCTGCTACATTATAATCCTTTTCACCAACGCATATTTCCGATTTGTCCAGATCTGATTGAAATTCATTTTGTTTTCACTCCGCCTTTGCAATATCATCCAGGCCGCCTCTCTTCAACCTATTGCCGTAAAGTTTACCCTCGAGTGGTAAATGCTTAAGAGAGCCATCCAAAGCGACCAATAACAAGTGCGGAGGGTAAGTTTGTTTGTTTCTAAAAATTGGGAAAGACTGCAAGATATTTTTATCTAATTTTTTAAATAAAATTAACTTACATTGTCATTAACACCTTGCCTATATAACACATAATGGCGTATATGTATGTATCTCCTGGCTCAGCGGACTGATCATACATGAATTCCGACTCCTTTAAAACAGTAATGCAATTTTTATCAATTATATGTTCCATATGTTTATTTCATTCACTTTTACTTACTTACTTGTATGTTCCACCAGTGAGCTCCAACATGATTTGCATAATTTCCAAATTGCAAACTTAAAACTTCACAGGCATAAGACATATTGATGGGTACGTTTTTTTAGTCAGTAGGACTACATTAAATAAATTTTAAGGTATGTTCCAAGACCTCCTTCCTGTTTATTATACCATTGTTCGGACTTTGTTAATCTTTCTTTCAATAAAGTTTACATCATAGACTATACAAAATATTCTGTGTTTTACATTTTAATGTTGAATTTTATACCACACATTGACGCATTTGTTTTGACAGCTCAGATCAAGGCGAATTCTTTAATTCGCCTTGCGACTACCTGGTGTTAATTCGCCTTGATTACGGCATCCTTAGTGCCACTAGAAATAAAATGACAGCTCAAGCCGGTACCGCGCTTGAGACATATAATAACCCCTTGAACTGGGCTGCAATATCCAGATGTCTCTCGATCCACTATGCTGATAAGCGAGATTTGCCAACTCTTGAATACCAGATGACGACCATGGTACAGGGCAATAACACAATACAAGAATTTTTCTAGTGTTTATTCACATTTATTCCTGATATTAGACAAAATATCAGGCATGGATGTAGGAATTGGATCAAAATAATTACAACCCGAATCCATGTGAAGCTGATTACCAAGAATATCCAATCGAAGGGTGTGAACATAGCGACGTCCATTTTTTAATTTAAACCACTATTCGTTACCATAAATCGAGTGCAAAACGAGGAGTGGAAATCTGGAAAATGTTTTTTTAAAGACGAGGTAGACTTTTTGAGATTTATAGTTTCATCAAAAGGTATTAAGACCAACCCCAAAAAAATTTAAGCCATTTCTAAATTCCCAATACCCAAAACCTTGAAAGAGCTACGCTCATTTTTGGGCCTTTTAGGTTACTACAGGCGATTGGTAAGAGATTATGCCAAATTAGCAAAACCTCTAACATCTCCCTTAAGGGGGAAGGAGGTCGCATTTGAAAAAGACAATCGGCAAAACAATATATTACTCTTAATTACGTTGCTGAAGAATCATTCGATAAATTAAAAAGTTCATTAATATCGCAACACATTATTCTTGCATACCCAGATTTTGGAAAGCCTTTCGAATTGACGGCTGATGCTTCAAATTTCGCTTATGGAGCAGGGTTGTCTCAATCTGATCGACCCATTACATTCATCTCGAAAACGTTGAGTAAGACAGAAGAACATTATGCGACCAATGAGAAGGAGATGCTGGCGATAATATGGTCTTTGAACTGTTTTAGAAATTATTTGTATTGCAAATCAGAAGTAATAATCCGTACTGACCACCAGCCTCTCACTTACGCAATAAACAATAAAAACAACAATGCAAAGATAAAAAGAAAGCCGCTTTAGAGGAGTATAAACACCTTATCGGTAAGCCAACACAGCGATGAAAGTTCTGGAGGAAACCTTATTCCGAATGTAAAGTACCCTATAAATGTGTTTAAGAATCAATTATTCCTCCCAACCAATTCAACACCGTTCTACAAATTCCATATAATATTTCCAACATATCATCGCTACGAAATACATGAACCAAACTATAATGAAGAAAATCTTATCTCCATATTAAAAAAATATCTTAACCCGTCCGTGATTAACGGTATCAAGACTCCCGAACCAATAATGTGTATGATAAAAAGAATATAGGCACTACATATTGCTAAGTTCAAAATAAGGTTCACACAAAATCAGGTCAAAGATATCACAAACGAACAGGAGCAAGAACGAATCATTATACAAA
The DNA here is from genome assembly GCA_947311025.1 of Lypha dubia. Taxonomy (NCBI): domain Eukaryota; kingdom Metazoa; phylum Arthropoda; class Insecta; order Diptera; family Tachinidae; genus Lypha; species Lypha dubia. The sequence continues at coordinate 84,814,837 of OX371261.1, forward strand.
CACAAAAGCGTGCATACAAAAACCATAAGGAAAACAAAGTCCAAATCTTGCAAGAAATTATTTCCCGAATATGACTAAAAAGATCTGGTATCTCAATGTGCAGTTTGAAAAGAATATGACCGCCATCCTACTAAACCAGAAATACAGAAACTATCATCCTGCAATATCCTGGCCACATTGTTCATATTGATATCTACCGCACGGAAGGAAAACACATACTTACTGCTGTCGATAAATTTTCGAAATATGCTCAAGTAAAGATTATTAGATCAAGAGCAGCCGAAGACATTAAGGAACCTCTAAAGAAAATTCTGCTCATGTTTGGAGTCCAGCAAGAAGTAGTCATGGACAATGAAAAAGCCTTTAACTCTGCCTCTGTACTTTTTATGTGGAAGATCAGCTAGGTATCCATGTTTATCAGACGCCACCTTACAAAAGTTCAGTTAATGGCCAAGTTGAGAGATTTCACTCAACTTTAGCAGAGATAATGAGATTTACGAAAGCAGAAGGAATTAAAAGTTCATTTACAGTGCTATTTGATCTGTTAACGAATATAATTACTCGATACATTCAATTACTAATTAGAAACCAGTTGAAGCTTCCTTTGGTCGAATCGTGAGCTCAGACCCGAAAAAACTTGAAAACGCTAGGCAAGAAACTATTTCAAGAATTAGGCAAAAACAGGAATATGAAAAAGACATTCACAACAAGAACAGAACACCAATAAAATGCTATAATCCTGGTGATATCATTTATGTTAGAATAGACAAAAAGGTTAGGGACTAATATCACACCTAAATATAAGAGGGATATAGTTAAAGAGGACAAATCAACTGCAGTACTGACAGAAGCAGGAAGAATCGTACACAAACGCAACATAAAGATTTAAATTTCCCCATATCAACTTTTCTTTACAGATTACTTCTTGCTGCTTCAGTTCAGGCTGACGTACAATTCCACAACTCATCAAAAGCAATCATCAAAAACAGCAACATAGAAAATGGAATTACCTAAATCCAAAATGGTATCTTCCGATTTATCCACAAATTTGACATCGACAAGTACGAATATTGTTTGCAGGTCATGCAAAATTTGATCAAATCCTCTGAATCCTCTCGGAATCCCATGATTCCCATCCTCAAAGAAGAACTTTGTAGAACATTATAATTATTAGAAAGTATTCGTGTAACGAAAATTTTGAAAAATAAAAAGTCAATTGATATCCCGGGAACAGCGTGGAAATATTAAGCTGGCTCCCCAGATCATGATGACTTAGAAAAATTATTAATTATTTAGAAAAGTTAAACACAACCAATAATTAGCAATTTATTATAAATGATTCTTTTGAAACTAGATTAAATAACATAACTAGAATAACAAATACTTATCAATAATATAAAAAAGTAGTATTTTAAATGATGAACTTATCATACTTAAACAAAATAAATTACGTATAATTAAGGAGGAAATTTTAAATATGAAATATGCTATCCAATGGTCCAAACTAGGTATGATAAATTCATTCCTTTTAAATGAATTAGAAATTAAGTTAGCAATTGAAAAAATTGAAAATGAAAAAATACCATTTACAAGCCCAGAAGAGGCACTAGAATTTCCAAATATAAAAGTAATACATAATTCAACGCTGATGCTCTATGTAATAGAAATTTCGTTGACTTCAAACATTGTTTAAAAAAAGATATTAATAAAACTTATAAAAAGTAATAATTCGATTGTAAAATTAAAATTTAATACATTATTGGCATTTGAAAAACAAACTTATGGAATAACAAGTAAATGTAAAATATTTGCGAACTTGGAAATTTGTAATAAAAATAACTTAAGAGATCTGTCTGCAGATTCTTGTTTACCAAAAATCCTAAACTCTCTCCCATCTTCATGTTATAATATAAATGGTCATCACATCCCTACAATTGAAGAAATTTCTACAGGAACCTTATTGCTTAATGAATTCTCTGGGACTATCAATGTGAATGAACAACCTAAGAATGTAACTGAAAGCTTCATCATATCCTACACTAGTCCTAAAATCCGTATTGGCGATAATGTTTACAGGAATATTGATGCGAATCCATTAAAAATCATGCCACCTGCAGATCAACTCACACCAACAGAAATCGAGCAACTACAATTCCTATCACTAGAAAGCCTCCATAAACTGCATATAAATAACACCAAACGAATTTCCGAATTAAGTAAGTCAACCGAAATAAGGGAATTATCCCTTGCATTAATCATTTTGATAATCATGTTTTCTCCGGTTATATTAATAGTACTTCGGAAAAGTAAGACTAAAACTATATTTGTGAATGAAATACCAAAGAGTCAATGATCCCATCCCAATCAACCTCGGTGAAACACAAGCAATATCATCTCACAACAATTTTAGAATCAACGACCTACTATTTCTGTATTCGATTGGGTTCAATCGAATTTAAGAGGGGAAGAGCTAAGGAACAAAATATTAAAAATTACAAATTTAAAATTTCGATTCAACTTCAGTTGATAATGCATTATTGTGTTAACCAAAATATAGTTCAAGTTAATAATAGCTTAATTAACAGAAGCGTTTTATTATTTTAACTTCGGCTTTTGAAGCACTTTTGTTGACCCAATAAACAATATGTAAAATAATTTATAGTGTTTTCTTTTCTAAAAAAAGTGGTACATCTCCATGCAGAAAATGTTCTTTGGTGTTCGTTTCTTAAAAATGTTTTTCTCTCTAAAAGGGCAGTGTGTTTGATTCTAAAAAAATCACCCTCACTAATGGTGGAAGGCATTGCACTTTATGCCCCGCAAAAATCGACAGTGTTGATAGTGCACTGTAAAACTTAGCGTCCTCTATTGACAAGCGTTCCATCACATCCGATTGCTACCAATGACGAATGAAACTTAAACTTTTTTTCCATAAAGCTAACAATGTTCTTCGCAATATTAGCTGCTTTTCCCAAGTCTATCGAGAAATTACCAATATATTCAGCACTTAGTTTAGATACCATTGTGATATGCTCTTCATTAATATTCTTCCGATGTGGCGCATTTCCATTAGTAGACAATACTAAAGTTTTGTCCTTACGAACGTCAAAACAAATGGTCTTCAGACACTTTTCGCTACACATAGAGTTTAACTCTTTGCGCACTTTTTTCTTTCTCGATGTATTTTACTTCGGTCCATTACATTTGATGTATTTTCGACACCTATGTTTAGCATTTAAATCAAGCAATACTGAATTTACAATATATGCTGCAGATCCATCTGAAACTCCAGTTATGTTACATGTAGTAGCTAAGTTTTGCAACTTGTATCTCAACTGCTTACTTTTCTTTTGAGAGTTTCTATTCCTTTCATTTAGACAAATATCATCTTGTTCCGACTCTGATGTTCACTTTGAAGAACTGCTAGAACTGGCGTGCATTCATACGAACAAACATTTGAAGTAATATTTTTAGTTGGAAATTCTTCTTACTTTCGTTTTCTAATTTCCTTGCGTCGCGCAGATTTTGCGATAACTCTATCGACACATAAATAAACATTTTTCGTTCATTTCGTTAGTCCTTTCAAAAGTTTGTTCAGCAGCAGGTACTTTAGTTTTACATTTACACACTTTTCTGAATGCACACTTACATGTTGCGATGTCAAATTTTTTTAGAATCATTGTAAAAATGTTGCTTCGCGACATCACTTTGCAATTTTTTCATACTCTTATACTTGTTGTAATATGATATCAATCTTGCGACAACTTGATGATAACAAATTGTTGGAATCGATGCCTTTTGCCATATTTGTTCTACTTTAGTAGCAATCTTTTCACAGATATATTTAATTGAAAGATTTTTTGCATTATGCAATTCAAGCAAATCGTTTTTTATCCACAATTAATATTTCATAATATCAAAATAAGTCGGTAACACAGTGGAATTTACTACAAGTGGTGCAGCAAATACAGGGCAAAACAAATCTTACCGAGTTTTAGGCATTATGTTTAGTCAGTTTTTAAATATTTCAATATTTATAACACATAAAAAAGGTTGTAAGCAATTTATTAATTAAAAAATTCGTTTGTGCTAAACTTTTGTTGAACACGTCCGTACCAATCATCTTTCTTACAAAGAAGAAGAAGGAATAACCAACAATGAAACAACATTAGCATAAGGGGATACCCCAACTTCTTTTCAAGCATATGTATATAAATTTAAGTGTTGCTAATACTTTTTTACAGTGATGGAAACCAAAGCATTTAAAATGGTACTAACTTTAATTTTTTACCATAGCTTGATATTGATTTAACTACATTGAACTGATTTTTATATTCGGTGTTCTATCATGTACTAAATTTTAGTAACTAAAACAATCAAGGAATTTTTTACTTTAACTGTAATAGGAATAAATTTCTAAAAGTCAGCGATTAAAATTGCTGTGCTAGAAATCAATAATATACGAAATTGGCTCTGCAATGCGGTGCTGCTCTGAATTTTTACCTTCACTGTTAATGATTGATAGATTATCTGGTTTGAAGTATATTTTAAACTAAAAAGCTTTATAAAAACATTAGTCCCTTGAACGCTTATCGTCGAAAACAACATGATGTAATATAATTTGGCCAGCTGGGATGTTAAAAGAAACCACCCCATTTGCCCTGTTATTCCTACTTTTTCCATATTATATGGTATATACATATGTATGTGTATAATGTTTGTATAACTGTTTGAAAATACATACGCCCAATTGCTTAAAGTTGTTGCGTCAATGTCCTCCTTTAAAGCCACATACTTTGCACAACAAAACAGCTCACAGCAAAATATAAGAGTGCATGAAGAGCATATTCTTGAACATGAAGCAGATAACGTTTATTTTTATATTTGAAATCCTTTCAATATATACTAGTATATATGTACATTGTACATATGAGATGCTTAACATTTCAAGAGCACCCAACTATCTGAGAAAACTAAAACTAAAAATAGCTTCATAGTTTTTGACAGCATTAAACCAAAAATAGTTTGTTTTTTCCACTTCAAACGCAGAATATTATACGTACATATCGCACCTATATTGCAAATTCTAAAATTCTAATTAGGCAAAATCCATTTAAAGTTTTTTAAATTTTAGTGGCTATAATTTATGTTTAGATAGAGATTGTATGTTTATTAAAAATGTACGAAAAATAAATAAAAGTTAAGAAACACTTATTTTTAGTTCTTTGAGATATGACTGCATTGCAATAAAGGAGCGATATATGTATAGATGGATATATAAACACGTAGATACGTTGATATTTGTCTGCATGATTTAAAAAAGGCTTAAGTTCATTTTATTGAATAAATGCAAATTCCAATACATAAGTGGTAAGAACGGTGTTGAGAGGTGTAGCGGCCTTGAAATCGGTATATTGATATTTGCTAGTCTGATTGGACATTCTAATGTTTCTAAAACCATATTACATAGCAATTTGAATTTTCATTAATTCAATAAACTGAACTTAAGCCTATATAATATTCATTTCTCAAATATGTTTTAATAAAAGTTAAAATAATAATTACCTGTATTCGTAATAATAATATAATTATTCTTTAATTTGTGCGATGCTTTTGCAAATAATTTTCGTTGCTTGTAGTTTGGTGTTTTTTGTTTTTGGAATTTTGGGGCAAGTTAATATTTGTGCAGCTTTTCGCGTAACTCCTACATTTATAAAGCTATTTTCAATTTTATTTGCGTATTGTTATCGTCCAATATTTTTTCAATTCGGAATGGCTAGTTGCTCGTATGGGTTATTGCGAAACTCCACATTTTAACTGGACTCCCTGAACTGCTGAGCGCTTAGTTGTTTTTAAAACTGCAGCAGATTCGCCACAGTTTCCTTTAAAGGGCTGAAACCATTTCCATCCTAGCTTAACACTTCAAGTTTTGAAAATCTTATTAATAAATTTAATTTTTATAATGCACTATTTGCGCTCGTTGTTTCCCTGCTTTTTGCCACTCATCTCCTAATCTTTTTGGTTTGTCAAGAGAATAAATAATTTTATAATTCCTTTCCATTGTTCTTTAAAAATGCTTGAAACAGTGCTTCTAGTCTAATATCAAAAACGTAACTTCAACTTTTATTCTCATAGCTAACTAAAGCTCCTTAAAAAGTCGTTTAATTAATTAATTTAAAAAACAAAATTACATACATAAGTGAGAATAGTAAAGATATTTTATATACATACATATGTACATATTATTGCTAGTTCAACGTAATTTATTTTTCGACGGTGGACGTTTCGGCCTGTGTATAATGCAATTCAAGCGCATTATGTGGCGGCCTCCGCCAAGTTGATGTTGTAATCAGTCCGAATGGTTTTTTAATTGAATTTTGCTTAGTAACAATTATGTATTCAATATACATACATATATTTTATTTCATTTGGGTAAGTTCTCTATGGACATTAAAAAATATTATTTACATCTATAAAACGGTTAATTTTGTCGTCCGTTAGGTATTCTGCTAAGAGATACTTTCATAAAATAAAAATACGTTTTAAAAGTATGTTCGTAAGATTGCATGAAATAGTTAACAAAGCTGTACATATGTACATACATATGTATCTACATATGTATATGTATTCTGAAAAAAAATATTTGTTTGAAGCTCAGGAATGTGACTAATCCTAATGAAATCACCAGATAACAAGCTAACCTTAATTTGGACGTAGAAAGTATCACTGAGTATTTTATTTATGTAAATTGCCACCGTTCAATGACAGTTTTATGTTAAAGTAACAGGTCCCTTTGATACAATGTTCCACCTCAAGTAGTCGATTTCTAGTCTTAAGCATCAGTCACGCGACTAGACTTATTTCATCTAGGGAAGTTGTACAAATGTCGTCACATTGTTGAAATTCTTTATAAAGGTTTTTTGTTGCACAGAGCCATTGACAGATGTAATCTCCCGTTTATAAATTAATGTATGTACATAAGTATGTATGTATGTATATGAACATAGGAACCATCGTTTTTACAACCACTAATGTATGATGCAACTGCGTTCGGTTAAAAAGCCTGGAAAATAATCGTTGGTTTGCATCTTCAATCAACACATTTAATGTTAATTTTTGCTTCACTGCCGACTATTCTCTAAGAATGAGTTATCTTATTTAATGTTTGCATATTTTTTCTTTTACATCTTTCAATACATTTTTTTTTTGTTTAAAATCTTTTGACGAGTATTATGAAGACTGCATTTTTTATTAAAATTTTATTTAAGCATACATACATTTGAATTTCTTTTCCAGATGCTTCTAATTACTTTGACGCCCAGGGCCCCAACTTTTCACATGAACCAGCAAGTCGTATTGAATTCACAAACACAGCCGGTAATATTGCAGATTGCATAGCACATGGTAATCCTCCGCCTAATGTTGAATGGTTAGACAAGGAAAACAATCCTATCACATCTATCTCAAAGGTAAGTAAAATAAACAACGCGCATACGACACCTTATTTATCAGATGCACAAAGTAAATTAAGAGTATTGCTTTCATCATTAACAAAAAATTTAATAAACAATCAAAAGTTATCATCGAGGAAAATATACATACATTTGTATGTACTCGTATGTACATACAGATCAATCCTTGGCTGCATAGTGAACCTACAAATATAATACTTTTGTAGAAAACGAGTTGTAAGGTTTTTATTTGTGTTTTTCCCTATAGCAATATACTTATTTATTTTATACAGCTGAAAGAGTTCCAGTTTAGGATTAAGGCATTCAAAGGAACTGCCAAAAGAAGTTTGAAACTTTGAAAATAAAACTAGGCAGATGTTGCCCATTGTTTTTTTCAATTCAAAGTCTGATTTTATTATTTCAATTTTTTATTTTATATTGTGCATATATACTAGTTTTAAGTTAATCTTAACCTTTCTAACTTATTCTAAACATACAAATATTACCTCTTTCTCTTTCAATGTAATGAAGGATCATATTAACATTTCTATTTGACCTATCATTGTGCTTTATATTTTGAAATGCACTCAAATAGAAATGTGTCACCCAAAACAGTTATTAATAAACAACTCAGGATTGCACCTCGCACACAACAAAGAGAAATGTTATTGATACCTTATAAATTGTTTTGTAATATTCATAGTACAAGCATAATGGGTTTGAGAGATACACTACAGAGTTTAAAATTTAAAGATTAGCTAACCCATAAAAAGAAATATATTTTTTAAACAATGTTATATTACTACATTATAGAGGCCACACCCGGCTGAAAAGAAGCACGCAGAGAAAAGACATTTTTTTTTTTTTGTGATAATTTTATTATTTATTGAATCTTTAATTATTTAAATTGAATTATCAATAAGTTTTCAAATCTTAAATCTAAAAAAATATTAAATATAAGTTTAGCCAATGCTAAACAAAATTTTTAATTTCAACGGTTAAAGAAAAAGACATGATTGTAAAATGTTCATGGCAACAAGTACATCTGCCAGAACCAAATAATTATTCTTTGAAGCAAATATGGTTGCATCAAACATTCTTCCGTTATTAAAATATTGGATGCAAAAATAAAATAATCATTCTGGGTTTCGTCCCAAAAGTATTTTCGCTGCCACAAGAGTATCTTTTGTAAATGAGAATTATAAAATTTTATTGTGACCATACATTGTTTGTGTTCTGACAGAAACAAAATAGCTGTCAATCGTATGTAACTTCAGTCGTTCATAGAATTTAATAAGATGAGGAGATGTGAAGTGAAAAAATTAATATTAAAATTATAATTATGTGATGAAAGTTATTTAATTTTACAACAAAATAAAAGTGCACCTGAAATCTTAAACATCAGTGGTTTAAGATACATACATATACGAGTACATACTAATATATGAAGTGAATTAAATATAAGAGTGTATGTTTCTTTGCAACATGACGAAAAAAATACTACGGAACTGCAAAAGATGGCAATTGGATTTTACATAAATATGCCGATAAATAAGCTAATAATTTTGAATTTTATTAAATTTAATTTGTCCAGAGAAGTTTATTTGATAAATATTTTCAAATAAAAATATTTAACAAAAAATATAATTTGATTTAATTTAATTTAACAAGTATTCGTTTGTGCATTTTTCCTTTATTTAAGCAAAATGTCTAATTGTTTACATAGACCAGGAAAAAAAATGTTTATAGTTACTATAATGCCTATTGGATGTCGTTTTTTGTTGTGATGTATTTGGTAGAACTCCTTTGGCCAAATCAGTGTGCTCGGACATAAACTCTGCAAGAATTTGCTTTTGCCGGAAGTTAATTTTTGTCGTATTCGACCTAGTAATTAATAAAAAACTACTATATTTGCAAAAAATAAAATAAAAGTGTCTTACATTTTCTTTTCTTCCAACGAATTCTTTGAAAAATATAATTTCGATTGGTAATTTGCTAACGACTGAAAACTCGCACGGTTGCATTCGAACGTAAGCTCGCTATCGAGTGGCATCATTAGAAATTTCGATTAACTTTACTCGATATCGAATGACAGAATACCAAAAGTAAAAAATATCGATAGTTCGAGTTAATTTCGCTCGTGATCGACTGCGGTAATCAGCCCCCTGATTATGCGTTAATAGCGTGGACAATTATTTCAACAATAACAAAAGTGTTATGTTACTCACTACATGCAGACGGCATGCAGTGATGACTAGTCAAACACATTACACCTCCATCTTTCAGAAAGAATAATCAATACAAAGTGCATTCCCAAATCAAAGTTGATCAGGCTTCCCATTAGGAATACAGTTTTCATTGTTTTTATTTTTTTCTCTTGATACGAGTATTGTTAAAATGATTTTAAATTGTTTATATGAGTTGTTTTTAAAAAATCATATCGTTAGATTTTAAAGCAAACTTATGTATATTTTGAGATTGCATACTTTGTAATGTTTCTCAAATGACAACCCAGCAAAAAATTATTAATCTTTCTGGAAGCAGTATCAAAATTTCATGCTTTCGAAATGCGCACTTTTGAAGCGCTTCCGAGGCTGCACAAAAAGAAGACAGAGAGATCGCTTAACTTATTTTTAAGAACGTTGAAGTTGGTCGACTGTTTACATTTAGTTGACGCGAATAATAAAGTAAACAGCGAATGAAAGAAAAAATTTCCGTTAGATGCCCTCTGCCTATCTCTCTCTCTCTTATTTATTTATTTAAGCTTGTGTATTTGCCTGCAGATGAATTACGTATGTTAATAGATGACACAGTAAAACGAAGGCATAATTCAGATCATTCAAACATAATTTTAGCGCGTTTTGGATGATGTGAAAAAAGCGCTCCTTTATGTAAAAAACAAGAGCACCCATGTGGGACATCTCGAACAAAAATCATGCATGATCGAAGCGCTTTACGCAGCAGGAGCCACAACAACAACAAGCATCTCTCCTTTACAAACCTGCTTCGGCCGAAGCAGTAGTTTTTTCTGGGAACTGTGTGTTCTGTGGGTTATGCTTTTTTTTTCTTTATTTTCTAACTGAAATCTTCATTTTTCATATTCTCGACATCTGTTTTCTATAATCGACTTGGTCTCTTTTTCTTAATTTTCTTTCTTTCTTTGATTTTCGAGACTATTTTTCGATTTTTATTCATAAAGGAATAAATTCTGTCTTTTTTAAATTAATCTATTTCATTACAATATCCTTTATTTTTATATTGTTTTCTTTAAAAACAAATATAATTATAAGAAAATTTTATGGCAACACTAAACTAAAAAAAATGTGCTGCCCTCTATTGGTTATTTTGAAAATTTCAATTTTGCTAATAGTCCGTTCAGCTTGACGCGAAATTAAGTAATTTCAAGTTGGTATTACGAACGAAATCTTAGGTGTTTATGCTGGTACATTTGACATATGAGCTAATTTTGAGAAAAGCTGATAATATTACTTAAAAATGTGCTTCACTTCAAAAAAGTTTTTGTGCAAAATGAAAAAAATGTATACACTATTCAATTTCAAAAAACAAACAACTAATTAAAAACTTCGGTTTATATATTTAATTCAATATATATTTTAAAGAAACGTCACTTTTTTCTCGGTAAACACGGTTGTACATATGAGCACAGTTGGAACAAAAAGGGATTTTATCACAAAAACAGGGTTGATTATTGTAATTTCCAGTTGATTTCGGCGAAATTAAGTAAAAATACTTAATTTGGGGATTGTCAAAACGCATGCGAAATAACATGATTTTAACTTGATTTCGATTGAAATCAGGAAATTACTTAATTTCGCGTCACGCTGAATGTGCTATAAGATTTTTTTCTTGGTATGGCAGCGCTTTCAAATTGTCAGCTGCTGACTGACATATTATTCCTTTTTCTTCTTCGCGTTTTTCATTTCAGTATTTCTTTTATTTTGCTTTTAATTTGTTAAATTTTAATTTAATTTTACTTTCTTTTCATGTAAATAGATTTGGTTTAAAAAGAGTGTAACAATAAAATGGTATATTTTATAAAAAATTCAGTGTTTTTATTATTTCATTTTATTGTTTATTAGTTATTAATTCATTCTTTTTTAAAAATTTGCACTGAAGTGCCTCCAACGCTGCTATCTGCAGCCACAGCTCCGAGGCTACCTCCCACGATGATGGTGGGTCGGCGTTGACTGTCGCCCTTAACGCAGCTAATTTTCTTCGGATCCGCACCTGGGTTCCTCCTCTCCGATGTTTGGGCTTATTAGTTGTTGGAATTGCGGTAAGTTTTTCTTCCTTTCCCCTATTTTGTCGTCTCTGACATTCCTCCATCGTTAGTCTTTTTGGGCCTGCTTCTAATGGTGTCGGTTGGTAATTCGGTGGCTCTTTATTTTGGCCAACTGGCTATTCCTCTACGGGAATATTCTTCGTAGTCAGTTTGTTTGGCAGGATCGCCATGTAGAAGGTTCAAGTTTAATTAAATAAATAAAAATAATTATGCCGGCGATTATAAACACCACTGGCTTAAAAGATTTAAAAGGCAGATTTAAATAAAAATAAAGCCGATTTGAGGCTGAATAATGATTGATTTTATTTTCCAAAATCATGTCCTTATATTCTAACTTAACGGTATCTTAAAGCTACAAAAGTTCCTTCATTATAAAACATTTGTAGTAAGGAATAATAATAGTTGCTATATATAACATTTGTAGTGAGAAATAACAATATTAATAACAATATTTGTTGTAGAAAGGAATTTGTTAATTTGTTTAAGCATGTGAATAAGGGGGTAGGCACGATACACTACAATATATTTGTTCTTTAAAGACCTCTTGTGAAGCTGGTCTAAAGTTGTTAAGAATTGTACCAAAAGTATTCTAATAATTATTGCTAGATACACTACTGGATATTCAACTTTAACCGTAATTTCATTAAAAACATTTGCGGTTGATATTAACCGTGAAATTCTCAGCTTTTGCACTCACATATATGTTTTAGCTTCGAATTATATTACCGTTTAAGAAAGGATTATTAGGATTTCAACTGATTTAAATCATAAGAAAAAAAACTGTTTTTAAAATTTCAAAAGAAAAATTTTATATTTTTATGGAATTATTTCACAATATTATTTAGAAAAATTCGAAGTATGATCATTAATTCACCAATATCTCAAAGCATTTAAATTGTTCGAGTTAGTCTTTCACACAGTTGTTCACACAGGCAAAATCAATTTTACAACAGGGGGTAGATTCTGGTTCTGCGATAACGCGAAATGTAAAAAAATGTTTCATTTTCGTTTTCATTACAACTTTACGTAATATCTTTTCGCAGTTGCACAAAATGCGATTCCCTTTTATATTATGAAAAAGTGTTTCATTCCATCTGTTGCAGTGTAACTTTGTATCCATGTTATTCAACTTGAAATGTCATACACAGAGAACGAAGTTGAACTACTTCGATGCGGTGCAAGGCCGCATGCAAATATGTATATATTTGCTTTTGCGGCTTTTACAACATGCATATATTTTTCATTGAAATTTTGAAGTTGATTTTTCAACATATATTACATAATACGAGTATATGTACATAGCTTATGTTATAGAAAATTTAATAAAAATTAAAAAATATTAAATAAACAAATTAGCGCTGGTGAAGAAATTGTATGAATTACATAAGTAGGCTATTTTATTAATAGTCTATCATTACAGATACTGAGTTAATCCTACAAGTTGAATAAGGAATAAATATATATATATATATTTGTATATATAATCGGAGATATTATTTAATGTCTTATTGACAAAAAAATATAATAGAAAAATAGTGTATAATCACACTTTTATACTATAATTTCAGATGGTAAAAACTCTGAAAATAAAAGTCTATAGTTTAAAAATATCGAAAATATAGATAGGTATAAATATCGGTATCGATAATATTTAAAATACAGTTTTGAACCGTTCCTTTGGTATTTTTGTGTATAAACAGTGTCAAACGCATGTATTTTTTTTTACTTTTTTGTTTTTTGACAAAATTGCACAAGACGCCGCGAAATCACAACAAAAATGATGATTGATGATTTTATTTGTACGTCTCTCTTTAAACGACAAAAACACGATACTCACACATATGCACTGATTGACGTGCTTCTTTGATCGTCTCCAGGGCACTTTATAAGTAGTAAATCAAAACTTAATGCCGGGCGGGCGACGCCGCGGTTGCAGGTAGTAATTTAAATAAAGTGATAACAACAAATTGCCTGAATAGTTATAATTAAAAAAAAAAAAAAAATTATTCAATTTTATGCGTTTGCGAGACTTTTACTGCATAATAAGTTTTTCTTTCTTTTCGATTTTCTATCGCCTTATGTATTTTTTAAGCAGTTGGCTCCAAAATAAGTTTAAGCCGCCTCTTAGTTTACTTTTTTTTAAGCCGACACCAACTTTCTCTCTGCTTGGGTCTGTACAATTGTCAAACAACAAAAAGAAATTACGTTGTACATGTAACAAATCTGTAAATACTTACATATATTTACATATGTAGGTATGTATGTACATACGCATGTATACATAAATCAATTATTCAAATGATTTTTTTTATTTTTGAACTCTATACATAGTATGTATGTACTTACTTACATACTTATCGTTTGCAATATCGACATTATGTTCTAAAAATTAATAAAAATTCTTTTTGATTTACAGTTACAGTTACATAAAACGAGAATCAGTTTTGCTGTGAAACTGAGAAAAAAATTGTTTCATTCCATTTGTTTCTATCATTGTGAAAATATTTTAATTTGTTTTAATTTCTTCACAGAACGGGAATCAGAAACAAAATGTAAACGAGAAAAATGTTTACATTTCACGTTATCGCAGAACCAGAATCTACCCCGAATTTTACTTAAATCTAAGTTTACCCAACTGCATGAATATTAATATTATTTTCTTTTTTATGTCATGGGTCGTGTTAGTTATTAAAAAAAAAATTGGTACATATGTATGTCTAAGTTTCAGCACTCTGTACACTCTGTATACCGAGGGGCGGTCATTAGGCATATATCGATCAGAACCAATTACTGATCCAAACTACCCATAATAACTCTTCTCCAAATAAAATTCGGTATACACAAATGGATTTCAACACGCTCATACCGAGATCGGTCACATGTCTTACAGTTGCACAAGAATTTAATGTAGTTTAAGATTCTGATATGATTTTCAATAACAGTTTATTACGATCACCTGAATAATCATGTTTGAACAGTACTTCGGATTTTTAACTCCAACATGATGAGATACACACTTCACAACCCTTTGGTTTTTCAATAGCATTAATTTAATTTTTATTATTGTATTGTTTTATTATGTATTATTATTGATAATTTATTATACATACATACATATGTATGTTTGAATTATTGTTTTGGCAGGATCGCCATGTTATAATGAAATTAGTTTTTTTATTAATAAATTTAAAAGACTTTGTGTTAATGATTATTATTAGTATGTAATTATTTTATTTGATGAACAGCCGCTTGTGCGACTTTTCACTTTATTCATATTTCTTAATCTAGCTTAAACATAGAATAGCTTATACTAACACATATACAAAATATGTGTAGGAATATGCATGATCAGCTAATACATTCTGATCATGCGGTAATAGCGTGGACAATTATTTCAACAATAACAAAAGTGTTATGTTACACTCGCTGCATGCAGTGGTGACTAATCAAACACACTACAGCTAAACATATAATTAGTGATGTTAGCTTTAAGATTTGAAAAACTTATTGATGTTTTAATTTATAATTGAAGATTCAATAAATAATAAAGTTATAAAAAAAAAAAAATTTAATATTAATTTATCTTTGATATGCAAATAAAGAAGTCAGAAAAGGAAATAATAAATTCTGAATTGAATTTGTTTAATAAAATTTTTTAATAAATATTTTTATATTATTATTATTACGAATAAACGTAATTATTATTCGAACTTATATTGATGTACATATGAAAAGTAATATTATCAGGCTCAAGTTCAGTTTTATTGAATTAATGAAAATTCAATATACTAAGAGTTTTTATATTGAAAAATATTATTATTGTATCCAATCAGTTTTTAGCAGAACGTATCAGTACCGATTTCAAGGCCGCTACACCTCTCATCGGCGTTCAATTGTCTATCTTTACAATATTTGTAAAGTGGATACTAATTGGGAAGAATATATACTTTTTAACCAGTTTTCAACAGAAATAGAATACGAGAATTAATTTTTAATTCATTTTATTCTACTTATTGAAACAATTCTGGTTAGTAAGAAATTCCCCCATCACTGGTTGGAAATTACTAACAATCAACACAAACTTATCATCAAGATATTTTACTTTGTAATTTAACGTTTTGGTTGTTTTTACTCTATATTAGTGATATTCACATTTTACTTATTAGGGTATGTAGCTCGTGCCCAAGCTGAATTAATATATTTTTAGAGCTGTGCTCTTTATGGCGCGATGGGGGTTGAATTTTATTTTTCGTTACATAATAAACGACAGTATTACAGTTATATTTTTCATTTTGTTTTGATTTGCTTGTCCTTTAAAAGCGACTTTGTTGTTGATTTTAAAATCAAGACGAGAAAATATGTATGTATAAGGAGTGTTACTCACATTCAACTGGAATAACAAAAAGAAAATATTAAATAATATTTAATATAAGAAAGGCTTAATATAAGAAAGGCGTAACTCGATTTTTTTCAAAATAATTGCAAATAACAGATTTATAACGATTTAAAAAAAAAAGCCCTAAGTCAAGTCAAAGAATTTTTGAAAGTAAAAGCCCTAATTCGTTTTTTGTTTTATTTCATTAGTTTTCACCATGACACAATAATACAAGGTAAATCTGTTAGCACATCTGTAGTTGTGCGTTTATATTTCCCAAGTATCAATTTCGCTTTAGCGGAGAAATGAGTTGATGAAGAAATTGCGGCGGAGGCTAATTGACTACAAGCCGCCGGTTACGAATGAACTTTTAAATGAAAATTCGTATGAATTTTTAGATGAGTTGCCTAAAATGGAGTCCCATTATTGCCGAAGGACAGTAAAAAATTATATTTTGAATCGGATTTTTCCACCTATCAGGAAATTTACCAACTTTATGTCGCAGTGTGATTCACAAAAAGAAAATAGAAACATAAAATTGTCCTCTCCAATTTTTGCACAATTATTAAAGGAATTGAACTATTCCATATTTAAACCTAGGAAACATCAGTGCGATATTTGCGTATCACATAAAGTTAGTAATTTGTCAGATGAAGATTATAAAAAAACATAGAGAAGAAATACAAAAAATGCGAGAAGAAAAATATAATGACATAACAAATGGTAAGCACAGAATACACAGAAGTGACTCGAGACGGAAGATTTTGCATACTAGTTTGTATACACTCATACAGTCTCAAGTTTTCGTTTTTTCTTTGTGCTTTATTTCTATCCAAATTAATATTATAAATCGCAAAACTAATTAAATATCCATATATTTCTCTAATTCACATTAAAAATATTATTAATTAATTAATTTAAGTTAGTTTTCACTGATCGTTTGTATTTTATCACTATAATATCTGCAAAATATCAGAATTTATCAAATATGTATGTATGCATGTGTGTATGTAAGTTAAAAACCACCACCATTTGGCAAATTTCCAGCATATATGTACGTATGTATATAAATTTAATATCCTGAGTATATAAGAACACATTAAATTGTTTTATCACTTTATTTTCGAATTATATGCCGTAAATACTTAATATTATTACATTTTATTAAATTTAAGCGTGCTTTCATGTAGCATTTTCCACTAAAAACTGAACTTTTTTTTTGCTTTTCGTTTTGTTTATCTTCATAACAAACACACTAATGTTGTCTCTTTTTCACGGTGTCTCGTTATGACAAATAAAATATGATCCAAGTCCAATTTTTTTTGTTTTCTTCATATCTGGTTACCTGTGATGGTAAGTCCGGACTATGTGCAGTTATATGTATGGATGTGGAAGCCGTAAAATTAATTCCTCAACTAAAGGCGAGTGCTGCATATTATAAAATGAAGCAACAACTACATAATTTTACAATATACAATATTTTAAAACACGAATCAGACAATTATGTTTGGGACAAAACAGATGGATGTCTAGTATCTTCCCTAACTTAATTTTTTTCAAAAATATCAATGAAAAAACGGCCTATCTTAGATAACTTCATTAAAATAAAAAAATATATAAATTTAATTCATAATTAAAATGTCTTGCCTCTTTTTATTAAAAAGTGCATTAAAACTTTTTTTGTATCTAAAATTTTACGGATTTTATTAAGTTTTTTCTTCCCTGTAAAGTAACAAAAAATCGAGTTACGCCTTTCTTATATTAAGCCATGGATATACTCATATGAATACATATGTATGTATGTATGTTAGTGTTTCGTATTTGCTTTGTTTGGTGTTGCTGAGATAGAGCTACCCACCAAAGAAAACGTCAATCGTTTGAACTATTATGCTTTGATGAATGATCAACAAAATTAATTGAAAATATTTTTTTCTTTTTTCAATTAAATAAATATTACATTATTTAAAAACTTTACTAAAATTTTTAAAAGATGGATTAAATTTCTTAAAAAAATGTTATGTTAAATTTTCACACATGCAAACTAAATTTAGTTTATTTACACATAATTGGCATGTAGAACTTATTTCAATTTTATTTTTATTTTATTTCTATTTGATGGAAGGTACATTGATTTAAAAACTCTTGATATTGAAAGAAAATAAAGTCAATGATTATATACATATGTAAGTATGTTTATTCAATTTGTTTGCGAATCAGTGGTGCCACTTGCAATTTCATAACTAGACTTGTTGATAATATAACGAAAAAGTTAACAAGTTTAGTTCGATGTTAACATTATAAACAAAACTTCTTTAAAAAATTTTTGTTTATTATTTTGCAATATTTACACATACATACAACTTATAAAAGTTAATTGGTAGATTATTATTAATCTGATTTTGGTTTTTCTTTTTCAATACAATAGACAATAAAAATGTTGTAGTGAAAAAGAAATCTTAAATACTTGCAGTAGGGAAGCATAAGTCAGGGTCAAACATTCATATAAATTTTTTAATTGCGGATTACTATCATTTATTTGATCCTGTGGCACTGCTTTAGTTGCATGACCCAATATATCGGCAACTTCGATTAAATCTTTACAAAATGATTGTATACCAAAAACTTTAGCATCGGCAATTTGTCTGTTTAAACGTACTCTCAAGTTTTCACTGTCTGCCAAAGATCTACGATATTTGTCTAACAATTCAATGTTTTTCTCCTTCAATTCTAAGACTTCTATGTTTAAAGATTCCACGTCGCTGGCCAATTTTTTTATATCTTTACTTTCGCCGGTAGCAGTATGTTCTACACATATTGTTTTATTTTATTTTTATTCAATTTAATTTTATTATCACTTGAATATTTTCACAACCACAATCAGATTAAAACTTAAACAATTCTTGACAGTACCGTAGTTAAGTAGCCATTTGTATTATGCACAATTGATCAACCCGAATGCTAATAAGGCCACCCATGCAGCGCGTAACCGTTCTATTTTTTCAAAAAGTACCAAAAAAAGGGGATGCTTACAAAAAAAAGTGGCACCAAAAACCAGAGTTCGGATTTGCGCACTCCTTTTGCTCTTTACGCTTTGCGCATTTCTTAAAAGCGTATTAAAAATGCGCACAAGCGCAAAGAGCGGAGCGTAAAAAAAGGAGCAATTGGTATGCGCAGCGCAAGCGCATTCGATTTATTAGCGCCGCTCTTTGCTCAATGCGCATTTAAATTTTTTGTCTAGCGCTTTGCGCATATTGAGCGGCGCATTGCGCATGCTCTTTTTTATGATAACAGTGGTTCGTTTGAGTTTATTCATTGCTGCAACGAAAAAAAGTCTTTGCAGCCAAAATCTTTAAAAAATGTAACTAAATAAGAATAAAAGTAACCAGAATATTTTTTTAATGTTTATTAAAATGGTGTGTTTTATTTTTGAGTAAAATATCAATCATATTTGGCCTTTAAGCATTTATTCTTAATCCGTATATTATATGTATAAAAATGATCTGATTGCATGATTCAAAGACGATAAGGTAGTCTTAGAAACCCAGCTGACAATTCTTGCAAACCACTTGTTTTTAATTTCAGGTGTCGAATTTTTATTTGTATTTATTTATTAAATTTAAATTAAAAAATTTTTATTTAAAAAGAAAATTGTAAAATTTCTTAAAATGAATACAAAATAAATATGAGTTTGTATTTGAGCAAAATAGATGTGATATGTACAAAAGATTAGAGCTATTGGAAATGATCCTTTTTTAAAGCTCCCAAAAATCAAATCAAACTAAAATCGTGGAATTTCATATGTGAAGCGCAAAATAGAAAGGGACCTAAGGGTAAAAACCGGTTTAGTTCAGGAGAGCCATTTTAAAGATTTAAATACGTGTATTTAATACGTGACTTCACTTTCATAAAACGCGCATATCTCTGGGAGGGAACTCTTTTGGGGCATGGGATCGGTCTCATTCGATGCTCAAATGTTGTCCACATAAAAAAAAAAGTGAAAATTGATTTTTTACCCTTAGGTCCCTTTCTCTATGCGCTGTCACATATGCAAATTTTTTTTAGAAATTTCAGTTTAAATAAGAAATATCCACAACAAATACATTTAGGTATGTTTTGTATGTAACTCTTCTCATGTACGTTTATAACAAGAAGGCGACGAAAATTCTAAAAATAGACGCACTTGAATATTTTCCTGAGTAATTTTTTTAATATTTTGTTGTATGTACATATGTATGTTCCTAGAAGACAAGCCCGAAAACACTGTAGTGAACCTGATGATGAAATTTACATCATCTGTAGGTATGAATGAATGTACATTCACAAAAAATACTTAAAAATGTTTGGCCTGCTTACCCTTTCTGTGGTTTCGCAAGCAAATATTTTTATGACTTTTTTCAATTTTTGAGCAGTTTGGGTTTTTCCAACATTTTATGTGTATGTTTCTTACAAGTAACGAAATGTGTATAAAACCCATCATTAACAATGTTTTTTGAAATCCAAGAAAAGATTTTTTTTAAATAACTTTGAGAGACATACAATGTGAGTATGTATAATTGTATAAGGGGCAGATTTTTTAACCTAAAACGTTTTTTTCGTTTTGAAATTGTATGGAAAAATTTTGTTTTGAAATGAATTTTTGTTATTTTTCATACAAATTTAAAACGTTTAGAAACGATTTTTTTTTACAAAATCTGCCTATAAGTAAAAAACCAATTATCAAGGTATTTATAAACATGTATAGATATGTCCTTGATAATGTGGTGTTGTATTTTTTAAAGATGATTATTCTTGATGTAAAAATCTATTATTTCCTTTACTAACATTTTTTACCACTGTAAATGCGCATAAAAAATAACAAAAATTCATTTCAAAACAAAATTTTTCCATACAATTTCAAAACGAAAAAAACGTTTTAGGTTAAAAAATCTGCCCCTTATACAATTATACATACTCACATTGTATGTCTCTCAAAGTTATTTAAAAAAAATCTTTTCTTGGATTTCAAAAAATCTTGTTAATGATGGGTTTTATACACATTTCGTTACTTGTAAGAAACATACACATAAAATGTTGGAAAAACCCAAACTGCTCAAAAATTGAAAAAAGTCATAAAAATATTTGCTTGCGAAACCACAGAAAGGGTAAGCAGGCCAAATATTTTTAAATATTTGTTGTGAATGTACATTCATTCATACCTACAGATGATGTAAATGTCATCATCAGGTTCACTACAGTGTTTTCGGGCTTGTCTTCTAGGAACATACATATGTACATACAACAAAATATTAAAAAAATTACTCAGGAAAATATTCAAGTGCGTCTATTTTTAGAATTTTCGTCGCCTTCTTGTTATAAACGTACATGAGAAGAGTTACATACAAAACATACCTAAATGTATTTGTTGTGGATATTTCTTATTTAAACTGAAATTTCTAAAAAAAATTTGCATATGTGACAGCGCATAGAGAAAGGGACCTAAGGGTAAAAAATCAATTTTCACTTTTTTTTTATGTGGACAACATCTGAGCATCGAATGAGACCGATCCCATGCCCCAAAAGAGTTCCCTCCCAGAGATATGCGCGTTTTATGAAAGTGAAGTCACGTATTAAATACACGTATTTAAATCTTTAAAATGGCTCTCCTGAACTAAACCGGTTTTTACCCTTAGGTCCCTTTCTATTTTGCGCTTCACATATGAAATTCCACGATTTTAGTTTGATTTGATTTTTGGGAGCTTTAAAAAAGGATCATTTCCAATAGCTCTAATCTTTTGTACATATCACATCTATTTTGCTCAAATACAAACTCATATTTATTTTGTATTCATTTTAAGAAATTTTACAATTTTCTTTTTAAATAAAAATTTTTTAATTTAAATTTAATAAATAAATACAAATAAAAATTCGACACCTGAAATTAAAAACAAGTGGTTTGCAAGAATTGTCAGCTGGGTTTCTAAGACTACCTTATCGTCTTTGAATCATGCAATCAGATCATTTTTATACATATAATATACGGATTAAGAATAAATGCTTAAAGGCCAAATATGATTGATATTTTACTCAAAAATAAAACACACCATTTTAATAAACATTAAAAAAATATTCTGGTTACTTTTATTCTTATTTAGTTACATTTTTTAAAGATTTTGGCTGCAAAGACTTTTTTTCGTTGCAGCAATGAATAAACTCAAACGAACCACTGTTATCATAAAAAAGAGCATGCGCAATGCGCCGCTCAATATGCGCAATGCGCAGCGCAAAGCGCTAGACAAAAAATTTAAATGCGCATTGAGCAAAGAGCGGCGCTAATAAATCGAATGCGCTTGCGCTGCGCATACCAATTGCTCCTTTTTTTACGCTCCGCTCTTTGCGCTTGTGCGCATTTTTAATACGCTTTTAAGAAATGCGCAAAGCGTAAAGAGCAAAAGGAGTGCGCAAATCCGAACTCTGGTTTTTGGTGCCACTTTTTTTTTGTAAGCATCCCCTTTTTTTGGTACTTTTTGAAAAAATAGAACGGTTACGCGCTGCATGGGTGGCCTTATTAGCATTCGGGTTGATCAATTGTGCATAATACAAATGGCTACTTAACTACGGTACTGTCAAGAATTGTTTAAGTTTTAATCTGATTGTGGTTGTGAAAATATTCAAGTGATAATAAAATTAAATTGAATA